>CM069525.1:132855028-134329194 GCA_035773235.1 Eospalax fontanierii
CTATCTTTAGCTTCCCATTGGGAGTTCCTAGGAAGAGCACTCATTTCTAAAACGTCTGTCTTTTTAGGGAAGGGATGAAGTTAAGGACCTTTAAGTTCATGTTCAGTATCTTCTAGAGAGTGCCAAGCACTGCCAGGCCTCTGTGTCCCTAGTCAAAATCTTTAAAGCCCCACCCATAGGCAGCTCTTTGCTTACTTGTCTAAGCACAACAGCCATGCTGGAGATGGAGACCCACCCACACTAATCCACTTGTTTATAAGATGCAGCCTCTCAGCCTGACCAGCAGGAGGGAGGTCTGAACTTTACAGTAGCTATAGGTTCTGGAGCTCAGACAGGAGATGGGGCAGGAAGGGAGGAAGAAACTAGGCTTGAGGCCCAGTTCTTAATCTTGTTTCTTGTTCCCTTTCCTGTCAGTGGGACCCCCACCTATGCCTGTTCCTGTCTCTGGCTGCTGAGGAATGGGGCCCTGTAGCTCTCTCCTCCCTAGGAGGAATTTCTAAACATTCACCACCAGGGAGATAGTCCAACTCCTGTGCAAAAGCCAGGCCCTCCTGATACCCTTTGGCACTGAATGCTTGCAAACACTTTACTTAAGCATGAAGCTCAAATGAGAAAATGTGTTGTAAAAAGAGGCCTCAGGCAACTCCTCTTGGTATCTGGTAGGTGCAGACAGAAGGTGTGCAAGCAACTTGCTGGTGCCTCTTGCACTGACACTCGATCAGCTATGCCATCACCCTTCTCAACTGACCATGCTGCCACAAAAGCAAGCTCCATTTGGCTCCTCTTCCCTGGGAGTTTTGTGGAGCCATGAATTCCCAGGGCTTCTTCCCAAGCAGCCTGGCAGAATGAGCCACTTACTGCTCTTCCTTATTTTCCACTGTCTGTTTTGTTCCAGCACAACTCAGACCATGTAGCTCTTTTGCTCAAAGCATTTTGTGGCTCCCCACAGCCTGGAGGCTGTGGTCCAAAGTCAGAGGCAATGTTCCAAGTCTTTTGTGGTGATCCGTGTTCATTCTCTGTACCCAGTCTCCTCTCCCATAGCATATTTTACTTCCCCTTAAATACCTGGGACTCCCAATGACAGTCTCTACATCTCTCTGCCATGCCCTAGCACAAGCTACTCCTTCATTCCAAGCCAACTGGCAACTTAGCGTGGTCTTCCTTTTTTATAGTTATGAGAAACTATATGTAAAAGGCCTAGTATATCCAAGTATGAACTAAGTACTTTTGATGTGACTTTTCATTTAGACATTTCTATGGCAGGCTTACCACAAAGAGACAACATTATTACTTTGGTTTGACAGGTGAAAGAGTCAAGGCACAGAAATGGTACATGCATATCCCCAGACCATATATAGCATAGTGTGGACTCCTACTTCAGATTTGTCACTCTATAGACCTCCTCTTCATTCCATTGCATTACACTTCCATCTTTTAGGGTCTACCTCTAAGTTTCCCTTTCGAGCAACATCCCAGCTCCTCTTTCTCATATACATTCTCTCAGCATCTGTCCAATTCTTTGCTTGATCCAGACTAAAGTTTACTAGCTAGAAGTCAGGGTCCTACCTCACTGGCCTGGGCTGCACAAAGGCCTGAGTGGAAATAAGCAGGCTTTGCCCTGGTCAGCCCATCTAACCTCTAGAGTAGGAGCAGAGATGTCTGCTTTGATGCCTGTGTTTTGGAATACAGATACCAGACCCTTGTGTGCTACACACTAGCACTCAGTAAGTCCTGCTTATTAAACTCTACAAAACTTGCCTGCACTTCCAAGATCCAGGGGACTTACATGTGACTCTGTTGTCTGATATTTCTATTAATCTCTTCCCAGGGAAATCTGAGTTTTCAGCCTGGCCCTGAGGGGGACTTAAACCCTCTCGCCATCTTGTCTTTCCCCTAACTACCATGCATATCTCTCCCTCTTAGGTAGGAAGCGAGGTTTCTCCAACCACATTGGGAGAAACGTCATGGCCTACAGCTAAAAGTCACCAAACACTCAATGTAAGAACTGATCCCCAAGTGTCTCCTGCAGGGAACTGCCAGCCATACACAGATACATCATGCTCACACAAGTTCCAAAGCCCTCACAAAGAGGTGTTTGACAAGACTAGGCTGTACTTTATTCTTAACTCTGTGAAAATGAGGCTGTGTTTCAGTTTGACCAAACCTTTAGCAGAAGAAACAGCACAACATTCTCAAGAAATAAACTCTCATTGGAGGGCCGAGGTGGCCTGGGGTAATGCTTTATAGGGGGTAGGTTCCAAGGGGACTGTTTTTGACTTGACTTTAGTTCTGTATACTGCTGTAAGCACTGGCTACACATGACTATTTTACAGTCAAATTAAATACAATTAAAAATCCACATCCTCAGTTGTACTGACCACATTTCAAGGGCTCCACAGTCACACTTTCCTAGTGCTCACTGTAATGGACAGCAGGGATCTCTAGCAGCTCCATCATCACAGAAATTCCCATTGGATAGCACTTTTCTAGATGGTTCCATTCTGGAGGAATGAGTGTGGTTGAATTTCTAGCTTTCCCACAGACCCTGTACAGGTCACCTTTTCCCTCAGGTATCATCTCTGCGTGTGACACAGCATCATGCCTAATCTTCTCTAGTGCTCAGTTTCTCTTGCCCATCATATTTTGTTTGAGAAGTTTACCTTTAACTTTCACTACAGCCAGGAAGTAACAAGCTTTACAAGGGAAGTTTATTGGAGTCTTTTGCAGGAGTCTACTTCTGATACTGGGTATATACATGTTGGGTGGCACAAACTGAAACATGGTCAGTACTGAAAAGACTATACAAAGAATTCCCCAGAATCCCATCTCTAATAAAAGGGGATGAGAATTTTTTATGAAGTAAAAAATAATCCCCGAAGTGCTACTGTAAACATAAAGTCTAATCACTTGGTGATTTTTAAAACTTGAGAGAAGAAATAAAGATCAGACTGGACCATTGAGAATTGACAGTCAAAAACTGGTCTTTTGATAAGTATTGGGCAGAGGAAATTTACAGACTAAGTGGAAGCTTGGAACAGAAGGTACCAGAGAGACACAGTGGCTCTATGGAAATTCAGAGATTCGCAGTACATACACTTTAACCAAGTGGACCTTCTGGCTCTGTGAGGACAATTACTGCTTGATCAGAGTCTAATGAAGATTTTATGACATGACACCTGAACACAAGGCTGCTCTTGGGTCCTGTGGAAGTAGTCCTCCTGTTCTTCCCTAAGAGTAAACAAACAGAAAGCCGTGTGGACACTAACATGGCCAAGCTATGACCTTGAGGAAGCAGAAGTCATACTATTGTCCTCAGGGGCCCAGGCCATGGGAAGATTGGCAGGGAACTAGGTGTTTTCTCCTTGCCAGTGAAGCCTGAAGCTTCTTAAACCAAATCAGGAAGAAAGAGACATACTGGACCGAAGTTGATGAGCAGAGACCTTTGGGAGCATAGAATAGATTGTTGCCTTCACAAAAACCCTTTGCCCTGAATGGTCCAAAGAGCTAACAGACAGTCTCTATCTCTGTCTCTGTCTCTCTGTCTCTTTCTCTGCCTCTCTCTCTCTCTCTCTCTCTCTCTCTCACACACACACACACACACACACACACACACACACACACACACACACACACCAGAGCCCAGCATGATGTTATCAATCCCTGGAAGATGGGGGGTCTTCACAGGGCTTTTTTACTTTGGGTATTAGTTACTCCACACACAGAAATCTGTTTCATTTCATTTCTGAGTCCTTGCATATTAATGTGACAAATGAAAGGTGCCCTTGGAGAGAACTCCCAAATTTGGCTTCTCCAGTAATCAGGGACCAACACTCCCTTATTCTCTGGCAGACTTCCTCCTCTGTCCATTTAATCAACGCGTCCAGCTTTCCTAGCCTGTGCCAGGACCTGGGGGAGCTGAGTTCTCGGCCTGCTTCTTGAAGAGCCCAATTCTTATAGGGTGCCAGTCCTTAGCATAATAATCTTACTCTAACATGCTGGGTGCTACGGTGCGATAGGAAAACCAGAAGAGAGTATGGCTCACTGTACCAAAGAGAGATGACCTGGGTGGGTACCTAGAAAGAGAAGTAGAATTTTGTCAGATGATGAAACTGTAGGTATCCATGTTTGAGAAGGGTGGGGTTGGGGTCAGTGAGGAGAGAATGTGACCAGGAAAGTATAAAACAGCAAATGAGTTTGGAGCAGTGGCTAGGGGAGGAGGAGAGGCGGCGGCGGCAGCAGTGGCTAGAGAGACCAAACTTTTCATACTTGATTCTGATTGGACACCAAGGCATTCTAAACCCTTGGCAGCCCAAGATGACAAGAGAAAAAAAAAGAAAGTTGTGTTGAAGAAGCTAATGATACAAGTTCTTTATAAAGGAAATGCTGAAGCTAGTATGTGTCATCTGAAAAGAACACAGGAAAATGCCAGCTACAAAGTGGATTTCTACTGTGACATTCTAGCCCTAGGTAGGACGAATACACAGTTGACGTTTAGTAGAACACATTACCCAAAAAGCCTGTGAGCAGAGAAGAGGGAAGAACCAAGGTAGCCATTCCCATAACTTACCAAACCTTCCCACAAGATCACTGACTCACCCACACTATGCCCAGCATGCCGCCAGTGAAGCATAGACTCCATATTAGTATGGCATTTGGAAGGTCATGGTGTCCAAAGCCTCCATCTTGACTGAGCATTACAAGACTATGCCAAGCCTATCAAGTCCTTGAGAGATGGTCCTGGTTCTTAATACATGTAATAAGATGGGTCCAGACCACCTTCCTTGGAGTTCTAGAATATAAATTGCCAATTCTGTCCCTGTATTGGATATGATAGAGCTACTACACCAGAGGGAGCCCCCCAAAACACTGGAATGCCCTGGAAAAAATAGTTTATAGAGGTCTATAGGATCCTAGTCTCATACTGGTGAAAAAAGTCAAGAATAGCAGTGGGCCACAGGGATGACTCTGACCTAGGGCGCTGAGAAGCATCTACCTTCTAGATGGATAGGTCCTATAATACTTGCCCCTAAACCTCTGGCAGGCAGTCCATGACAGATGGTAGTTCAGTCTTTCCCTGAACTTTCCTCATAAAAAATCATCTCTTCTCTGAGATATGTGCTCAGAAATAGGCTTCTCTGGCTCCAGCTTCCATCAGCTAGTGAGGAGCCAGTAAAATCATAAAAATGAAATTTCTTGTTCTTTCCTATAAGTGAAACCCTTTGACTATTTAAAGCCAGTTTCTATGCCTCTTAACCTGCCCCTACTCCTATCAAATATGCACATGCTGACACAGACTCTCTCTCTCCTCTTCCTCCTCCTCCTCCTCCTCTTCCTCCTCCTCCTCTTCTTCTTCCTCCTCCTCTTCTTCTTCTTCCTCTTCCTCTCATTCTTCCTTTTCCTCTTCTTCTTAACTGAAGCAATGAGGCAAACAGAGAGCCACAGCTGGCCTTTGATAACTCTATCAGGTAAACAGATGGAGGTATGAATGGATTTGTCAGTCATACCTCATAACCAGATTATAGGCATTCTCCAAGTTAGTTCACATGCAGGAAAATGATGAGCTTCTTCATGCTGATAGTGTCTCTCCTCCATGCCTCTTTCCTTTTCCAAATGGACATGTAATTAGAACCCAGTTACTGCAGTAGAACTGATAATTAAGACAGAATAAACTGGCAATCCTAGCCCAAGAATTATCTTCTCCCATACTTGGAGGCAAGCTGATCATCAGATTACACTCAAGGTACCTTTAGACCGAGTATAGGATGAATTGTCAAAACTTTCCTGTTACTTCCAGGTACAATGTGACTGACTGCCTTTGCCAACTACTTGATGATGACTATGGCCTTTGGATATGGAACTGTCATCCCAGGTATGAACAGGAAATTAGTGTTTGAAATGCATGCATTGCTCTTAAATGAGCTAAGTGACTCTCCTAAGGTTTGTGCATGAAATTTTCATGAAGAATACTCAAATAGAAACAGTTGAAGTTGAGACTGAGTTCTGTCTGTATATTTACAATATCCAGGTGTGGAATTATAGAAAAATAAAAGACTTCAGGTCAAGCCATTTTCAGTATGGTGATGACCTTCAAGTTTCTGTAAGCAAAACAACATTGAACTGACACAGCTAGTCTCCAAAAATAATCAGAAAATGTATGTTGAACATCTGAATCTCTCAAGCTGGCCTGTTTATAAAACAGTGGTGGAAGGGGTTAAATTTTATGGTTTCTAAGTCTTTAGTGTTCTGTGACTAGATCATATTTCCAAAAGACATGCCCCTGCCTGGGAATATCTTTTGACTGTTTATTTGCCAAAGTATGACCTTGAAGTCCAGTCATAGGAGTCATTGTTGGTGAGGGAGTCAGGCCTCCTCTCCCTTGCTATGCCTCCTCCTTTGTCTTTCCTCTTCATAACCATGAATCTAACACTATGTTAGACTGATTTTTCCCAATTTAGAAGGAGAGTGAGAACTCTGCATTCAAATGCCTGGACATTCTATATTTATGCCAGCAAATATTTCTGTGAAAAGTCACAGGGAATCCCTGTGGGCCTCAGAACTTCACAGGAGGCAGGGTAGTGCTTTGGGAAGATCCAGAGCTCTCTGTAGAGCTAGGTATTCTGCTGAAAAGCCTGCAAGTGTACTTGTCCTACATCCACCCAAAGTCCAGGTATACTGTGCCACTCGGATGGAAGATTTTGAAGGTGTGGAGTATGTTCTCAAAGATCTGTGGAGATTGGATTTCATTTAGGAACTGGATATTAGCTTGAACAAAAGCATTTATTGAGTCCTCAGGAGACATCCTTAATGTCATGCGTAGTGATGCCAGACAAGATGACTACTGTCAAATCACTTTCCTCTGTTATAAAATAAAGGAGGACACATAATGTTTGAAGGCCCATGGCCATACTTACCTGAAAGACTGTACTTAGGACTTCTGCATTAATTATCTCCATGGTCCCTCCCAAGGGAAGTGGCCACATGACATTACATGCAAATCTCTTTGCAGATACAACTTGGGATGTTCCAGATGTTCTGTGAAGTTATGCTTCATAAGTTTTCCTGGAGAAAGCTGGCAAAACATCTATTCCCTCTAGATAGGACACCAACAACAGACCAAAGAAGTAATGCCATCTAGATCTAGTGAATGAATGAGTTCACTGGGATTACTCAAGGGCATATGTGTGACCCCAAACAACCGCAACACCATAAAGGTCCAATCCAGCATGAATAATGACTCAGGAAAGCTGCATCCCTGGTGCTTCCTGAACAACTAACTTATAGGCAACTCAGCAAGCTGGAGAGTAATTCTGACTGCTTAAAACACCTTGAAGAAGGGAGTTTTGAATCCTGTAAATTTCACGAGTTTGATACCCTCCTATAAGTTTTGTTTCCTTTCTGTACCATGCCTCCACTTTGAAAGGGAATGTTTCAATTTGGAGAAAATGGCTTATGAGGAGGCCAGATTCCTATCCACAGTCCCAAGGGGCAAAGCCCAAAACAGGAGCCTGAGGAGAGGGATTAGCCTTCCAATTACTGCTCACTTTTGTCCAGGAGAGTGACTCCTAACGAGAGGCCCTGGTAACCTGACCAGAAAGAGACAGGATTGAATCTTCTTAAAGTTTACATATCCCACTGGTTCCTTCTTCAGTAAAGAGAACCTATGGTATAACTTTTACCAAGATCTCCAAAGGGAAGGACAGAACTTCTGTCTGATCTTGGGCACAGCTAAATGTTCACTACAGGAGACAAAAGGGGTGCTCTCCAACAATCTACAGAAGTAACCCACAATGATGTTTTTAAAAAAGCTTTCATTGCTATCAGAAGGTTCAGCTAAATATTTAGTGTGGATGAGTCACTTTCTCAAATGTGGATTTCATTTTTTTCCAAATAAAAGCGTCACTCTTCTTTAATGACTTAAAGACCAACAGACTCTGGAAGAAAGGAGGAGTCCTTTCAACAAGCACTGAGTGAATGCCCAGTGTCCAGTAGGTAGCACATTGTCAGCAGACTCTCACTTTCCCTTTCAACTCCCCAGGATCAAGAGAAACAAAAGCCTAGAGGAAAAAACATCCCTATTTGGAGGGCTCACCCATTTGCCAGGCTGACATCATACAGGGAACTCCAGGGCTTGGCAAATCATTTCTAGAAATGGAGTTTTCTGTGACCTCGTTTGGCCACTTTTTTCTGGTGGGCATCTGCTCCTCTCTGAACTCTAGTTTCAAGTCAATAGCCACTCAGAATAATCTCTGGCATAGTCCTCATCTACTTGCCTGCCCTGGCATCTGAAACCAGAGGATCTGCCTCTGAGCAAATGGACAAAGTGCCCATGATATGGCACACACCCCCTTCCACTCCTTCCTTTAGTCCCCACAGTACAGTGAAGGGTAGAAACTAATTTTCCCCATTCTACATATGAAAACCCAACTTAAATACTCAACAGCAGAGCCCGGGCTTAGGTCCCAATTCATGGTGTCTCTTACAGAGAGACATTGCTCCAAATGCCTCCTGGTTGGTCTGGGGGTCTGTCAGAAGCCAAGGTACTTCCTCCTTTTCTTTCTTCTTCTGATACTACCAAGCTCCCTGAGGTCATGGTCTGCCCATGGAGGGGTAGGCTTAGAGACTTGGGAGCCATAGTGAATTAATGGTATCTAGGCTGGACTGAGACTTTTTCTTCTCTTGGCCCTTCCCCATGGCAGGTGGAGAACTAGTGCTATAAAATATGGAGTCCACTCTGTAGGAGAGGAATCCAGAAAAAATGGCACCGAGGAGGCCTCGTTTCATTGATTGTGTTCCCTTCACTGCCAAATCTTCTGACATAAGCAGACAGAAGCATCCTTTGAGTAACCTGGTCACAGTGCCTCACTCATCCTATGTTCAGCATCTGTCCTGATTAATTTTTATTGTCAACTTGATGCAACATAGAATCATCTGGGAAGAGAACACTCCAACTGAAGAATTGATACCATCAGATTGGCCTCTTGCCATGTCTGTGAGGAAATGTCTTCATTGATGTTTGATGAATGGGCCTGCTCTGTATAAGAAAGTCAGCTGAGCATGAACCACTGAACAAAGGAGTAAGCAGCATCTCTCTGTAGTTTCTGTTTGAGTTCCTGCCTGACTTTCCCAAATGACGGACTGTAACTTGGGAGGTGTAAGCTGAAACAAATTGTTTTTGATGAAAGTGTTTTATCACAGCAACAGAAAAGAAAACTGGAACAGCATTCAAGAGTCTCCTCTAACAGCTCCATTGTAATTGTCCATCCAGCACCATGAGAAGTCACAACCTATGCCCAGATCAAAGCAATGAAGCTCAAGCCTAAAAAGAGAAAGGAAGGCAGGCTTGCAGGCTGGCAGAAACCTTGAGTGTTAAAATAGAGATCTTGTGGGGGATGAAGCATAGCTTCCCACTTCCTTGGCCCCTCCAGGAGCAATGATAGTGCCTAAGATGGGATGCAATACCACCAACTCATGAGCAGAGTGCTCCCTCTGCTCAACAACAGCATTCTGTTCACATCACCCCGCCCCCAGTAGGCTATGCTACATCTGTGGCATTGCAATATTTATAAAGCATTTTGTACATCAATGAGCATGTGCCAAAAGGGATTTATGACCCTCCCTGTGCTCTATCTGTTAGATATTTAGTATCTCTGTCCTATGAAAACATTCTCAGAAGTGCCCCAAGAGGATTTCCTGTTGGCAGATCACCAAAGGACCAAGGCAAATATCATTCACTTCTCTTGGGAAGTTGTCTGAGGACCTTGAACAACTCCTTGGAAAAGCTGTTTACTGTCATCTCACAACCCACAAATTCATTCCAGTCTAAAGTCTGACCATTGTCTTTCAAATAGTCTTATGTTCATGGAGAAATTTTTGCCAGTCTGAGCATTCATATGTATTTAATGTGTCACATTATGAAGATTCTTTGCACTTTCTGGGTCACATAGGGGGCATGAAGAGGGTCCTTTCTAGGTGAAGGTGATTATCTGTGATTGGAGGTGGTCTGTAAAGTAATCACTCTGACAAATTCCATGAAATGGTGAGCAATTATGTGCCAACTAGCTTTTTGACTCTATTTCTTGTTGCTATATCAGAAACTTGAAACTGGGTAATGTACAAGGAAAGATTTCAAATTGGCTTATAGACATGGAATGCTTATAGACATGGCTTATAGACATGGAAGCTAGGATGCCCCAAGGTATGCAGCAAAGGCCTGCTGCTGTTTCAACTCATTACAAAAAGCAGAAAGGCAGGTGCATATGTTCAAAAGAGCAAAGAGATGAGGAGCAACCTTGCTTAACAATCCAGTCCCATGTAACCAACCCAGTCCTATGAGAATTTGCTCAGACCTGTGAGAAAGGAATTAATCTCTATTTAATGACCTAGTTACTTCCTAACGATCCCACCACTTTTCTACAACTTTACATTGGACCTCAAATTTCAACAAGAATGGGGACAACTCACATTCAGAAACCTAATATTTTAGATTGTTATTGCATTAATGATGAAATTATTATCTTCCTTTTAATTTTTCAATTGATGCATAATGATTGTGCACATTTGTGAATTATGGTGTGATACTTCTGCACATATATACAATGTGTAATAATTAAGTCAAAACAATTACGTTTCTTTTAGTTAGGAAAATTCAAGCTCTGCTTTTCTACTTATTTTGAAACATATGATAAATTGTAATTATTGATCTTGGCCAAGACTCCGTGCCCATGGCTGAAATTATCTGTGTCATATATGTATTGACACATTATATCCTTATATCATCCCCTTTCATAGATGACCCAACTGGCAGAGAAAGAAAGTCTTTGCCCCAGGCCAGACATATAGCAAGTGATGGAGTTCAGGCAGGCCATGCCCTCAGCTGCTGCTGTCTTCTGTCCCCTATTCAAATGCTTAACCATTTCTATTCACCCTTTACTTTGTAGTATGACAAGTTAAATCATCTAAGATCTTTGAGTCTTGGTTTTTTATATCAATATGAGAGCCACCTAGTGGACCTACATCACAAGATTGCTGTGAATGAGTGTGAGACCGTGCTGTACCCTGTTTCCTCAGTGCATCCTTAGTGTAATCATGGAATGCATGTTGTTCTATCTTGTTTTCTGATGCTGTAATAAAATTCTGACCAAAACCAACATGGGAAGGAAAGGGTTTTTTGCATCTTACATTTCCAAGATATAGTCCATCTTTGAGAGAAGTAAAGCAGGAGCTCAAGCAAAGCAGGAACCTGGAGAAGGAACTGAAGCACAGATCATGGGGGAGTGTTGCTTAGTGGCTTGTTCCTCTGGCCTGTGCTCCTCTGCTTTATTATACAACCCAGGACCACCTGCCCAGGGGTGGCACCGAGCACAGTGGGGTGAGCCTTCTCACACCACTCAACAACCAAGAAAATGCCTCAAAGACGTGCCCACAGACTAGTCTGATAGAAGAAATTCCGCTACTAAGGGTTCCTCATCTCAGGGGTGCCAAGTTGAAGGAGATGTCAAGGTTGACATCTATTCTGGCCTTTGGGTTCTGTGGAGATCTGTGAATGTTTTGTGTCCCTTTATGCTTCTACCAGCCATCTCAGATACAAAGCAAGCCACAAAGTTACCAAGCAGTCACGTATATATTTTAGAGCATTCCATAGACAATTCTGGAAACACTGAGCAAACTGAAGTTTTGAGATGTGTGAAATTTCTAAGGTCACCCACCTAGCAAGGGCCAAAGATAGAACTTTAATCCAAAGCCTGCACTTAACTTTCTTCTATGCAAGTTGCCCAGCCTTGTCCTTCTCAAGCTTTCTAAGAGACTTGGAAACTTTGACCAAGTGACATGCAGGCTAAGTGAAAGTATGGAGAAGATGCTATAAACCAACTTATGCCTGATACCTAGACTCCTTCTCCAAAAGTCAAGTCGTCTTACACATGCGCACTGACAGTCATTCTGACCCGGTGATAAGAAATCTCAGTGTGATTTTCATTTACATATCAAAGATGTTAATATTTGAAAATTAATAAATTTAGTTAATTTCTTATATTTATTTTTTTAGTTCTTTATATAGTCGTGATATTAATCCCCTGTCAGATAAACATCTGGCAAAGATTTTCTTCCATTATGTAGACTGGAAGTTGACAAGTTTTGGGGGTGTGGTGTGTGTGTGTTTGTGTGCGTGTGTGTGCGTGTGTGTGTGTGTGATGTGTGTGTATTCAGTATTTAAGAGATCCACCATCATCTTATTGGCTTTGTTTGAAACAAGAAATTTGGAGCAATATTTTATGCTTTGGTTTACATATGATTTAATTTGTGTGTCCCTCAAAGGTTAAGGTGTTAGAAGCTTGGTCTTCAGTATAGCAATGCTGAAGTAGTAAGACCTTGAAGAAATAGAGGCCAGTGGGAACTGTTTGAGCCATTGAAAAGGCTGCCGTTGAAAGGGATTGAAGTAGCTCTTTCAGAACTTTTAGCTAATTCTTGTGAGATCAAATTGTTATAAAAGAGCTCTCTCCTTCCTGTAGCTTCTAGTCTAGAAATGTGATTTTTCCTTACATAGCACTCCTGCCATTTTTGTACCCTCCTCTATGAGGTCCTTACCTCAGCTGAGCTGATGCCATTCCTTTGAGCCTACAGAACTTGCTTTAAAAGCCTACCTTACGTTCAGCATTTCATTATAGTTACTAGACAAAATAATACACCCTGTCTTTGTTCTTCTTATACTTTTGTGCCCCTTCCCCTCCGTCCACAATATATATATCAAGCCTTTGAAGTTTGCTCACAGATCAACAGGGATCTAGTCTCCTCCCTGTGAACTTAATTTGGATATTTCCTATCACTAGATTCTCAGTCTTTTACTAATCTGTTATCATACAATGTTTTGCCTTTCATTATCTCCTTTCAGTTAGTTATTGTGATTTTTTTACCTCCAGAATTTCAATTTGAGTCTTTTTTTAAAAAAATATTTATTTATTCATTCTGTGTATGAATGTATTGCTTGCATGTATGTTAAGTGCACCCATGTCATGCAGTTTCTGTGGAGGTCAGAAGAAGGCATCTGATCCTCTGAAACTAGAGCTACAGACAGTTGTCAGCCACCATGTGGGTACTGGGAACTGAACCTGGATCCTCTGCAAGAGCAGCTAGTGCTCCTAAGCACTGAGTCATCTCTCCAGCCTCATGAGGTTTTGTTTATATGTCAATTTTTCTAACTCTTTGAGGACACAGTGGTGTAGAGTTTTAGCAGGTTTAATGCCTTAGGCTTCTTTTGCAGACCTTAGGTAGTTCTCCCACGTGCGTGCATTACTTAATACTCCACGAGTACTCAAGGAAGAGCCTTGGCAGATCTTTGCCATGTTCTTTCTGTGAAGCTCTGCTGTGGTCTAGTTTGTGAAATTTATCCTCCTTGACCTTCCAGGATTCTCAGCTCTGCTTCCTTATGTCAGCAAGAACACCATACTTCGCCCGGGTTTCCCTTCCCTGTTCCACAGCCTAGCCTCTCTTTCAGCAATAAATAAGCTCAAGTCACTGTAGCAGTCATCACCGTCTTTTGTTTTTTAATACCTAGAATTTCATAAAATATTGTTTCTTATGTTTTGCCTGTTTATTGATCACTTCAGACAGCAGGGTAAATTCAGTTCTCATTATCCCATCATAGCCAGAAGCACATGTCTGTAGACATCCTTGTAGAGCTTGTCTCGTCTTTATATGGATTTGAAAGTTAAACAAGCAAAAATCTGTTATTTCCTTTCCCCTTTGATCATTGACATATTATTTTTAATTCTCCAAAGGTGTTCAGATGAATGTGGACAAACAGGATCCTGGGAACAATGGGAAGGAAAGGGAAGGGGCATGATTCAGCTGACCGGAGGGTTTTTCTGGAGAACATCCTTGCAGGTCCTAGGTGTTCTTGCTGTCCCTCGAGATGAGAACATAGATAATGACTTGAGTTGGTAGGAAGATGATTTCTTTCCTGACACACAGGTTTCTAACTTCATTACTTCAAAATGAATATACAAACAAAAACAGGTCTGACCACCTGCTGCCCCTGCAATGCCAACTCTCTATACATATAGCTACTGGATATAATGTAGGACATCTACTTATATCTGAATTTTGTGTAGACACACATATCCAAAAATATTTTGATATATCTCCCAAATATTATATAGTATATACATATACTAAAATAATCTCTGTCATTTATCTGAAATCTACATGACCCTACAGGTCCCTAGGTCCTTTATTTCCTTTTGTGAATTCTAACAGCTCTATGTATATAGCAGCATGACTTCTAGCTCATTGTCAGGCCTCTAAGACTGAGGAAAAGTCTTTTGTCCCAGTCCTGCCACTAGTCCACTTGGACTTGATACACACAGCACCAGCACACTTAGCTCATCACCTGTGCAGAAGAAGCCAGTCCATGAATAGGATTAAATAGCAAAGTCAGATGCAGACTCTCCTTCAAAGATTGCAGATGACTGGCTTGATGACCTCTGAGCCTTGTATCGGGCTCTCAAGAATCACAGATGTATCTTGCAAGTGGGGAAGATGAAGGTCAGGAAGCGTGGCTTAGCAGGACACAATATACACAAGTGCTTTTCCATGAGACAGAAAGGAAAGGCTCTTATTTCATCTTTTTGTCTCTGACCACTGACCTTTCCAAGCTTACTCCTACATAACCCATTAGCTGAGCCCATCAAGTCTAAACTGTGAGTAGCAAAATAGGATTCTCTCTCTCTCTCTCTCTCCTCTCTCTCTCTCTCTCTCTCTTACACACACACACACACACACACACACACACAAATGTGCACCCACACTCCCAACTTGTTCTTTGCTTGAAGTAAAGCCTTATGTTCATAGGGTACCCAATAAGCTCAGGCTGGCTACTTAAAGGAAGTAGCTTCTGTGATTCCAAACTAATGGGACCAACATGGCACAGAAAGAGCTTTAAAAATCAGGAAAATAAGATTCTGGATCCACTTCAACTGCTAACTCAGATACACATACTGTGGCATCAACCACTACCTAGATTCCCCTTTTTATATTTTATTTTTATTTTGTGTGTACAAGTCTATCGCTTGCATGTGTATAAGTGCACTGGTGTCATGCAAGGCCCACAGAGGTCAGAAGAAGGCATCGGACCCCCTGGAACTGGAGTTACAGACAATTGGTAGCCACCACGTGGATGATAGGAATCGAACCCAGGTCCTCAGCAAGAGCAGCCAGTGCTCTTTACTGCTGAGCCATTTCTCCAACCTCAACTTTCTTCATTTCTCCATCTCTAAATTGGGATTACTTGTTTTAAATCCATCCCGGAAGGACTTTGAATACATTAAAAGACTATGTAAGTGGTTTCATATTCTCAGAAGTAATCTAGCCCCAATGTCAGAACCCTAACATTAGCCTTTTTGCAACATATCCATCTGTTTTTTCAATCCCTAAGTGAGATGAAGTTGAGACTGGGCATTGAAAATAGGCTTCTCTCCTCAAGATTGTTAGGGAGTTCTTCAAAGGAAGAGAGGATGCAGAGTTACAAGGTACTGGAATTGGAAATTTCTTGTCCTGTTGAAAGGAGGAAAGACTTTCCCAAGTGGGCTTGCCACCTACAGGCCAGAGCATTTGAACAGAGGAGAATGGAGATAGAGTGAGATTAGTCAGGTCCAACCTTCATGCTGTTCTAGATCTCCACCTGTGTTACTGACTTAGTCTATGTCCTAGGAATCTGAAGCTGAAAATTTTTAACCATTTGTCAACAGGACACAGAATACATATTTGTTGCTGGTGTTATCATGTCAGAAAAGGGGAAGGCAAAGCAGGAAACAGAGAAAACTTTTGTGATGCTGAGTAAATTAACGGATGCTCAGAAGATGGTGAGAGTGCAGGGCCTACACGCAGTTCCTACAGTAGGTAAGATGCCTTTTCCATGTTCTTTTAGTGATGTTCAGGTATGCTTCTGAGAGGTATACAGTGCATGGTGATACATAGAATTGTTGCCCTCATTTCAGAAATATTTAAATCAAGACTAGAAAAGTTAACTAATTTCTCCTCAGCTATCAGTGTACAGAGTGGGGATAAGAACTGGCTGACTCCAAGGCCCTAATTCTTTCTGCTGTTCCCTACTGTCTTTGATCCTACCTGGAGTACACTGCTCGGAGTTCAGGCCCCAACCTTGTAATCTTACAGGAAACCACTGAGTGAGGCAGGCAGATGGCTGGTTGAGCAGCAGACAGTATGTGAGTTTCAGCCTCCAACCCTTCCAGGGCTTCAGTGGCACTAATGGGTGCCAAGTCTAAATGAAGTCTGTGAAGCCTATAGATCTCAAAGAGCAGTTACTACAGGTCACTTTAATGGTGGCCTATCATAACAAGAAAGGCCTCCCCAAAGTGACCATCACCTGACATCCCCTGCTCCTCCTTTGCCAGCAGCTATCCATGCTTATCTTCATCTGGCATTCCTTTGCCTCCATGGCTAATAAGTTCTGCATCCAGATCTCTCAAGCTGGAGCACAGAGGAGTACTGTATATGTTACAGAGAGAAGTGCAGAGCTGCTGGTGGACATGATAACTGGTCCATGACTATAGGGGAGGAAGCAGCAATACTCTACAAAACAGGTCCAAATGCAAAAGGTTCAGTCACTTGGTTTTGACTAGAGCACCAAATAGTCCAATAAGTCTAAATAAATGATGTGTTCCTAGACTTCCTCAGCCAAATTTGAATTCTTAGACTACCTCTTGAAAGAAAGAAGCTTATCTTTCTAAATTTGAGCACTTGCTGACAATTCAGGAGCATTAACCAGGGCACAAGTGCCAAAACACATTTATTAATGTGCAACGGCAAACTGTTTAAGAACAATACATGCCAAGGTTTTGGCTGAGGCAAGATTCAATGATGGCTTCAGGTTCCATAATCCAGTCCCAATATCCAATCCAGATCTGGAAAATCCATATGCCCAAAGCTTGAGCTGAGGATCAGAAAGGAAGTCAAGTATTCATTCAAGAGACAGAGCCTCTATCAGAAGCCAGGCTTGTCCTCAGGGTAAGAAACTAGTGTGTTGAGGTGAATGGTGTCTTTCCAAAAGTTATGCCTACTCTAAACCTGTGAATGAGGCCTTATTAGTAAACACGGTCTTTGCAAATATAAGAAGTTAAAATGAGGCCATAATGGATTTAAGAGTGGGTTCTAATCCAATGAAACTTGCCCTGCTAAAAAGAGAAAACATACACAAGGTAAAGAAGTCCATGTGAAGATTGCTGACACTTCCTAGGGAAGCTGGGAAGAGATAAGGTGCTTCTCTATGACCTTCAGAGAAAATATGACCCCATTAACCGCTTGATTTTGAACTTCTCACTTCCAGAACTTTAAAAATACATTTCTGTTATTTTAAGCCTCTGAGGTTATGAGACTTATGGCAGCCTCTGAAAAATGATGTAATCTGCAGTCTCATAAATCAGTTCTGATCCCAAAGAACACCTATGAAAGACTTCTGAGAGCTAAACTAATCTGGACTGGTCAAAGTGGCTTTTTTTGAGGTGCCAGAAATGCACATTCTCATCAAACACTCTACTACCACTGAACTATATTCCCAGCCAAAAAGGCTTTTTTTAAGTCTATACTTTGAGCTACTCTCTACCATAAACATGTTGAATATATACCATAAAAAGAAAATATAGAGACATAGCATCAAAACATATAAATAAAGTAACTCAGTGGATCACAAATGAAGCATAAGCATATTCACTAAGCAGGGATGAAGCTACAGGTCAGCTGAGCTTTGGATCTAGAAGCAGAATGAGATGGTTAGGAATTCTGCTTCTGCAGGGTAATGAAATGAAATGGAGGTCACTGTTTGCAATCAGGTCCTAATGTGTGGCTTTCATCTACATGAAGAGATGCTAAACATTGCAATCACCTCCTGATTAGGGCTGTAGTATATACAGAACTGAAAATCTAGAGGTGTGGAATGAGACAAACTCAGCCTGCCATCTCAAACTAAGTGTAAGTTACCTATAACTGTAGTGGTATGTTCAGCCTCACAGAGTCACTCTGCATCATCAAAGTAAGACCTGATTCCTAGCTGAGGCCTTTAGGGTACTAGGGGGAAGTGATACCAAGAACACTAAACAGCAGGGAAAAGAAGGAAGAAGACAGAAGAAAATTTATTACTATGTGAGATTATCCCAAATTCCAAAACACATGAGGAAAAGTGATAGTGAAAGTGACAAGTAAAAAGAAAAATCAACTCTCATGAGATAGATTCACTACTGATAAAATGAAAATGCTATTATGCTCTGACAATGACTGGATAAAAGGTACATTGATGACCCTCATAAAGATGAAGAAATAACATTTATTTGTCAAAACCTAAGAAATAATAATCCAAAATAGGCATAAATAAGGACAACTATACGTGAAAAGTGGCCAATCAGAAATGACTGAATATTTTCTCGTTCTTCCCTGCATTAACTTTCTAGGATGCTAGATCTACCTCACCTACTCCAAAGATCTTACATGTCATTTTCTTACTAGAAGAGTCCCTCTTCTCCTCTGGAGACTCTTAGAAATATGTGGGGCAGGATTCAGGAACAGATGACCAAGCAACTGATCTATAAATGCTGCCTAAATGTTACTGGCCTCATTGGATATGTGATACAATTTCACAAAACAGATACCAAGTATATTTATATTGTCCAAAAAGTTTGCCCTTCCTTCTCTGTATATCCTTCTCCATTTGCCTCATCCCATGTGCATTCCACAAGATCCCATTCACTATTGCATTCCCAGGTTCCATGTGAATTCTTTGATAAGAAATGGGAGTTTCAGAGGCTCCATGGCACAGTAACTTTACTCTCACGAGTTCCCTTTCATTGGTTCATTCCCATTCTTTCTGAAGACTAGAAGATCTCAGATGCAGGGCACAGACCAGCAGTATCACCATGCCCTTGAATCTTGATAGAAATGCAAATTCCTGGGCCCAGACCAGACCTACCAACCCAGAATCTTTGAGGGTGGCACCTGGAAATTTGTGTTCTGACAAGCCCTCTTATGATTCTGATGTATGGCCACATTTGAGAACTGGTACACATATGTGTACTCAGCGCTCATAACATGCCAGACACATGCTAGGGCTTTCGTGGTGTATGCACTGTCTCTCAGTGTTAGAGCTGTTGTTCTCAAACCCTCCCTGAGGCCACATAGTTTCAGGCACTGTCACAGTAGTGGACAAACAATCACTATGGCATGAGTTAAGTAAAATGTAGGACCCTTTTGTAACTGACAAATCTGAAGCAGAGAGCAAGAGAGCAGAAAGAGGACTACTAAAAGCACTTATCTAGAGCCGAGGAACAGATGAAGTGATTGCAGCCTGATTAAGATCAATGAACAGGATCATGCAAGGGCCAGGACCCTTGAAGATAAATCCACATCTCCTGAAACCTAGTACTAGTGAAGAGACAGTGTAATTGTTTGCTGATGCCAAGCAAAGTTGCATTGTGTCAGGGTGCCATCCATGCTAAGCAATTCTACTTGACAAACACTAGTTCGGCAATTGGCCAATTCGGAAGGCGCTTGTGTCTGATTTGGGGATACAGAAATGAATTGGCCACAGTTCCTTTCTACCACTTACTCATAGTCACATGGGGACAAAAAACACAGACCAGAAACATGCTCCAGCAGTGAGTTGTGGTTGGTCCTAGTTTCTGTTGGAAGGGGCTAAGAAAGACTAGTTCCAAGGAGATGAGATGGAAAGGATGGCTGGTAATGGCCATGGAGAGAGAATTCTAGTTTTCCAGAGGTTTAGACTGTGTGATGTTATTTCAGGAGGAAAAGGAAAAGTGAGGTTGTGATGGCTGGTGTCTTAGAGAAGAAGGTAGAGAAGAGGAATAGAAAGGCAGAGATTGGTAGGGTTGTGGTAGACTGTGGCTCTGGATTTCATTCTGTAAGTGATGTCAAGCCACTGAATGTTTCTGAGTAGAGGAGTGACACAGTTGTTGCAGGCTCCATGATGGAGCTGAGGTGGAGATAGATAGTAAGATCAAGAGGTCCATGTAGAGGCTGTTTGAAGATTCCTGGAGAAGCTATCACAGGCTTTAGCTGGTCCAAGCCCCCAAACAGAATAAAAAGAAAGAAAGAATGAATGAATATGATGTAGATTTGGTCTCTGTGGGGCTATGGAGAACAGAAAAATGAATCAATTGCAGCCACTTTCCCTAAAAGCTTAGCAAGTAGAGACAAGTACCAAGTGCCTTTTAAAAATCTTACATGAAATATGGATTTCATAGGACTGCAATAACACATTGCCACATACTTAGCTTAACACAGGACAGAGAGATTCTTTCATTTCTGAGGATCAGGAGAGTGAAGTTTGCAGAGAGAACAGAATTCCTTCCAGAGGGTCTTAGGGAGAACCCATTTCTTGGCCTTTCGTGTTTCTTGTGGCCTCCTTCTTTCACTCATGGCCTCATATCACCTCAGCCCCTGGTTCTGTCACTACATTTCCTTCTCTGATTCTAACCCAACCCCTAATCCCATCTCTAATAAAGATCCTTATTATTCTAGTCACAGATTTGATAAGAGTAATCAGTGCACCATCATATATTATTTAATCTGGCAGGGACTCTAATTGGGTATGTCGAATTCCTGTCCCTTAAGGTGGGAAGTGACAGACCCAGTTGCCACTTCTCTCAGAGTTGTCCTGCATCCCTCTTTATGTTTCTGAACACTAGGCAATGATATTACAAAGCTCTGTGTTAATGCTCCATCTTTTGCATTTCTTTTTGTTTTTTCAAAATAGTTTTATTACATTGTAGAATGAAAGGTTGCATACTCATTTGAAACCATCAAAGTATACTGAAAGTGTGTAGAAAATGAAAACCACCCCAAATTTCATTTCTCAAAGATATCTATACCTCACACTTGATGAACATCTTCCAGACTTCTGCCTGTGAATTATAGGTGTGATTCACCTTCATTTTATGTCCTACACATCTTTCCATGTTGATATATGTAATTCTTCAGAGTGGGCTTGGAGTCAGGAAAACTGAGTTTTGACTCAGCTATACTCCTGAGCACTGGCTGTGAGCAATCACACTCTCTAAATCTCAGTATATTAGCCTGTGAATTGGCAATGTTGATATCTACACTGTCTACCTCTTGGGACAGAGGTCAAGTGTGTGTGCCAATTTCCCAGCAGTAAGATGGAGGAGTTGTGAGAAATGGCCATGAGAAGGGTGGAGCAGAAAGCTATCAGAAGACATCTCAGGTCTCTCCAAAATATCTTGGAACTTTGGAGGAAATGTTCTCCAAGGTAGCCCTTAATTCAGCTACTGCAGACTGGGGGACTGGAGCATCCTCTGGGATTTATGCCAGCTACCCAGGTATATTCTCCCAGGCAGTATGGGATGGAGTGGCCCTAGCCTGAGCAGGTCATGTAGAGAGGGCTCAGGACACAGAGGGGCATTGAGATGAACCTCTATGAGGTGTGTGTGCTGACATATCACCTTGTCTTCTGCATCTCAGGCCTAGAGGGCCTACTTCTTAGAGATGTGCTGCTTACATTGAACCTTCTACATGAATGAAGTAGGAAGTTTAATATCAACGTGGTAACTTCAGGACAGATTGCTACCAAGTCTGCTTTGCAGCCTAAGGTTTCTGTAGATTCAACCTTGGACTTGAAAACAATGTCTGTGATCAGCTTTCCCACTTCCACTTCTCAAGAAAGTCAGGGGAGGCAGGTGGGAATTAAGAAAGGCTAAATTCCTTCGAAGTCTAGTAAGTTAGTTATCATTGGGGTATTTTTGGAACAAATGAATGATCATTGTGGTCATGTGGTATTGAAGAAAGAAGAGAAAGGAATGACTTATTCAGCATTCTGCAACATCCTGGGGAAGAGAAAGGCATCCTGTGTGTCAAGGCCTCTTGTCCACTGGCCCTCTAAGAGTTCCCTCTGGCAGATATACAAACCTTTCCTCACTGGAACAGGTCGAGTGAGGCCTCCAATGTCTTGTAAGAGATGGAACTGGAGAAAGAAAGCTTGGTACAAGATTCCTTGCTCTTCCAAACACAAATAGTCTGTGTATAGGGAACAGCTAAATAAACATAAAAGAATCCCTTTAAGGCACTGTGAAGACTGTGATGTGATTGATCTTGCCTTCTCCCAGGGAGAAGGAAGGACTTGTGGGTCCACCATGCCAACAGCTCAAATTCTGCAGGTATTCCTTTTGTTTCACCCAGGACACAAGGGCCAGGAAAAGATATCAATATTTATTTTGCAAACTTGTTGTTACCACTGTAACTGCTTCCCTCAACAACTACTTTCCTGGCACCCAGTGCCTCCAATCTATGGAGCACATAAGCATTCTATGCTGTGTTGATTCTCACCAGTGTCCTGTGAGGCTCCATTAGAATTAACTCCTTCTTCCAGATAAGAACAGAGTGCAGATGGGGAAGTTATCTACCAGATCTTCTGACTGTGTGATGAAAGCCTGGCTCTTGTTCTCCAAGCATGCCAGTCATTTGTAGAAACAAGACATGGGAGTGGAATTATTCCTTCTTCCCTGTTCAGTCTTAGTGATAAGAGCTGTCATTCAGTAAGTATTGCATTTTTCTATTTCATCCTCACAATAGCATTGGGGAGTGTAGTATAATTATCTTCATGGGGGGGCTTAAGAAAATGTAATTCCTGGACGTTATCCCCCTTGATCGAGGAGACCCAGCAAAGAAAAGCAGAACTGAGAGTTCAACCACCAAGTCAGTAGTGGACCAAAATTTTCAGTCTCAGAACCTTTATACTTTGAAAACATATTGAGGATAAATCCACAGACTGAAACCAGATTAGTGGTTGCCAAGGGCTGAGGGGAGGGTGGGAAGGAGAGTGGCTGCCTAATGGGTATGGAATTTCCTTTTGGAGTGAAGAAAGTGTTCTGGAACTAGATAGAGGTGATGGTTGCACAACATTGTGAATGTATTTAATGCTACTGATTATACACTTGAAAATGATTAATTTCAAGTCATGAAAATTTCATCTCAATAAAAACAAACAAAATACAGTAAGGTAAATCAACAACAGCACAACAGCTTAGTGAAGCCTCCAAAGAGCTTTTGTTTATGTGGGTTATAGTTCTTCATGTTAAGGGTATTAGGAAGAAACTAAAATATTTATTTATTATTTATTTTCAAATTAAAACATAAAAAACCAAGTACAGGAAAGTATAAATATTTGTGTGAAAATAGCTATATTTTCAAAAACTTGGGCTGAGAAGAGAGGCATTGTTTTACATTTTTGTGAATTTCTCTGATGGTTTGAGAGAACACAGCTGGATTCTCACATCTCTATTCAGTTGTGATATGCTGTTTTGACTGCTTATGAAGAAAATGCAGGCTCAAGTAGATATGTAGTAGGCAAAAGGAAAGAGAGCTTAATGTGTTTTTTAGATGATCTGAGACAGTCTTCTTCAAAAGGACACTGAAACCTGACCAGTGGTTGCTACCCCAGGATGCGTGTGGTATGGCGTGTGAACCTGTATTCGTGAGCTCTCCTTGCTCAGCTCCACTGATCTGCACTGGACTCTGCTGTTCTTTGAGAATGGATATTTAACCCCTTCATGGTTTGCCAACAGTGTACTTGGAAATATTGGTCCCTGACTAATGTACACTGCCCATATGTTAACAGGTTTCACTCTGTAATATTATTGCAAAATCACTTGGTTAATATTACCACCTGCCTCATTAGAAAAAGCTTTTAACTGTTGGGAAGCTGCCATGTTCATAGCACTGGGTATATGCTATTCAACATTCTAACCTTTGCTTAAACACTCAAGTTTTATCATTGGCAAAAATTACAGTTGTTTTCCTTGGAGTGACAGGCTTACTCAGTTAATCTACAAGAAAATGTCTGCCAGATACCCAAGTCTGAATAACATTAGTTAGTCACTCTTTCAAGTAAATATGATGATCTATGAAAACTCAGCCAGTTCAACTGCTGACTCTAAACAGTCACATGAGCGCTTTGCCTTAGTGGACTGCTGCAGGGGGTTTCTACCAAAAATGCTTTAGCATAGTTCTCATTTTGTTGCAGAGAATTTTGAAAATATGGGGACACAAGAGTCACCATTTTAAAAAGCTGTGTTTTACTACTTGGCTAAGGACATTTTTAGATGAAGCTGTCTCATATCTAATTTCCAAACTGTGGTGGTGAAAAATCCTGTGCCAACTACTGTGCTTGGTTGGCACTGCTTTAATTCGAATGGTGTCCATGGAAAAAGTCACAGTGGAAAAAACAAAGAACATTTTAGTATTGTTGGGAAGATAGTTTTGAACTTGTGGATCCATTAAGAGGTTTGGGAGAGGGGTCCCAAGGGTACACACATCTCACTCTGAGAAGCATGGTACAGGTACACCACATTTCCTAGCAGCACCTCCTTAATCAGAAGCTTTGATGGCTGAACACCATTTGCAGAATCAGGCCTGGCCTCAGCTGCTACTGCCATCCCAGGACCCAGAGCTGTGACTAGATGGCCTACTGAAACCATGTTCCTGCTCTCCCTTCCTCACTACAATGCTCTTACATTGAAAGAGCCTATCCACCAAAACCCAGGTCAACCCATACCTGTTTCAAGAGGCTTCACCCGGTGTTTAAATGAAAAGGACAGAGATTTCCTCAGAGCTCCCAGAGCCTACTCTCAGAACTTCATCTCTAGCACTTAGCACACTTCAAAGCATATTAACTGGAGGTATTTCCTGGTCTGTGAGCTCCCGGACAGTGGCCAACAAGTGTTTCTTCTTCATTTCCCCGTAGTACAGTTCCTCACTACGTTGGATTGCTCCATGTTACAAGGATTCAGCTTCAGTGCTCAGAGTGTAACACTGAAAACTGTTATGTGAAGAGATGAGAAGATAGCTCGGTCAGTAAAGTGCTTGCCTTGCAAGCATGAAGATGGGAATTTGATTCCCATGACCTACATAAAGAGCTGGGTGAGGTGACATGCACTTGCAATCTCAGTGCTGGGAGACAGAGATAGGTAAATGCGTGGGGCTAACTAGCCAGCCAGACTAGCCTAATTGGTAAACTCCAGACCATGAGAGTCCCTGTTTGAAAAAAAAGGGGGGGAGATGACTGAGTGTTTAAAGTGTTTACTGGGCAAGTATAAAAGCCAGAGTTCAGATACCCAGAACCCACATCAATGTCAGGCGGGTTTGGTTGCCCACCTATAATTCCAGCTTTGCAAGGCAGAGACAGGGCATTCCCAGAGAAAACTGGATAGGGAGATTAGCCATATCATTGTGCTCTGGGGTTGACTCAGAGACCCTTCTTCAATAAATAAGGTAGAAGAATGACTGAGGAGATTCCCAGTATCAATCTTGAGCCTCTACATGCAGGTGTACCCACACACACATGCCCATACACATGCATACACACACAAGGAAAAAGAAATAAAAAGTCAACTGAGGAACACCAGCTGAGGCTGTCCTCTTACCTCCATGTGTACTCTCTGCCCCCACTTGCCCAGCCCAGCCTCAACTGGAAGCCTTTATCTCATTTAGGGCTCATCCTGGAAACTCGCAGAATCACAATTGATGCCTGCAGAGATGCACTTGTTTATTTCAAAGGCCAATTTAATTTTGATGCCTTTGGCCTCAATAGTTTCCTGATTTCCAGGAATTGCTCTCAATTTAGCTGGTGCCAGCTCCTAGTATTGCACACCAGCCCTTTGCCCGCCTGCTGTGCCGTAGCTTCACTCTCCTACATGATTATGTTGCTTGCTAGGTTGGGGATAGGGAGAAAAGAGGGACGGGTGCTCCTGAAGGAGACCTGCACCGGTGGGAGCATGACTGAGTTGGAAGAGGGATCTTGGATAGATGAAGGAACTCTAAATAAAAGACTAGAGAATATACAGGGCAGGGTATGGAGGTAGGTGAGAATAATAGTCTTTCAGTGTGAGTGAGTGTCGGAATGGTGTCACCTTAGGCTAGATCAATAAGGCAGAGAATTTGAACCAGGGAGGTGAGTATGCTGTCCACTTCTGTAGCCACCTTAGTGTATAAGACATGTGTCTGGAGCCAGACTGAGATAGATCTTTGACTCTACCATTTATTATCTGTGTGATCTAGAGCAAATTACCCTCTCTGAGACAAAGATGGTCTTTGTCATATGTTCAACAAGTACAACAATGTTACAAATAGACTCAAAGTGTTGTGATTCAATGAGATCCTAGGTTTCAAGTGTTGAGCATACATATTAAATATCTAGGGTATACAACTTGATTCTGCTCACACACTGACCAGGCACCACTGGCTTATTTGGGGCTCTGCTTCCTGAAAGGCCCTGCAAGACTAGAGTCAGGTAGGGGAGAGGAGGGCCACAAATACCACCCCTCACCCCCTGCACATACATACATACACACACTTGCATGGTAGAAGAGCTGAGAATTCCTGATGCAGCTGGAATTCCTTATAAAGGAACATACTCAGCACTGGGGTAGGGATTCAAAAGTCACTGGGATGTGGGGTCTTACACTATTGATGGACAAAGAAAGCAAGCATCAAAGGCTTAAAAGGATCATCCATACTGGGGCTCTTTTCAATGAAAGCATTGTGAAGTTTTCAGGAAAATAGTCACACCTGTGCTAAGCATTCTACAAAGCTGATTGACTGGTTGTACAGAGCTGGTATTATGTCACAGATTAGGAGCCCAATTATCTTGGGCGATCTTTAGCCCCCTTAATTGTCATTCATCACCCACCTCTATATGTGATCTAACAGCCTCATGAGTGTCAGGTAAATCACTTGGGGATGTACAAACAGACCCCTAGCTTCCACCAACCCAAAGGCTAAGAATGACATCCAATAAAATCTGAAGCCTATACTGGAACTTTTCCTCACTTCATTGTAACCTACATAGCTGGATGTACCTAAGAACATATTTGAAAAGTGTCATGATTTATGACTTTGTTTGTTCTGTTACTATAAAACCTTCCTGAAACCATTACCATATTGGAACATGGTATTTGGGGTAACCTAAATCTGTGTTTCCTAGTCATGGTCACCTGTATTTGGTTCCAGGATAAACTCTTATTGCCTTTGAAGTGAGAGCCAGCATTTTTTGTGGTATCTTGTTACAGCAGCTCTAGTATATTCATACAGTGAACCATACCAGACTCAAGATCCTGAGCCTAGGAATCACCTGAATGTCTGGACCAAAACCAACTGAAGGAGTACTGCTTCTGAGCTTCCAGCAACTTGCTGTGTGGAGCCCTTTTGCTGAGGTGGCAGGATTGCCTCCCTCCCTGTCACACCCACTCAATGCCCATGAGGAAAAGGCTTTGTGTATAAGCAGTTTGGAAGAAGGTGACATTGTCATATGGAGCCTGTGGACCGACAATAATTGGATTCAATAGAACACTTGCTTGTTGTTCCTGCCACCAGAGCTGACAGCAAATCCCACCTCAGGTGGAAAGCACTAGAATCCACCTTTCTGCACTGCATCTTCTCATTTCGCTTGACTCCGGTTGGATTTCGGGCTATTTTGTAATGAAAGAAAGGAAATTCATCAGTGTTATGAGCAGGAACTTTTTCCCATCTCCATTTGGCCTGGCCTATAGTTTACTGGGTGGTGGCCAAAGGTATCAGGGGACGAAGTATTACAGTCACTACAGTCATCCAGAATCTCCAGGAATAGAATTCCACCTGGTCCGGGAGTAGCTCAGCATCAAGGTATGGGATATTTCACCTGGAATTCTTGGCCAGGTTGGACTGGAGGCTAGGGTCAATCAATGAGGCTGCTGTCTATGGGCCCTCTGACTTGTTTCTTAGAGTGGCCTGCTGCCTGCACAGGCCTCTGCCTCCTCCTTCAGTGGGGATGGTGTGAGGGCCAAAGTTGGATCATGCTTTCCTATAGTAAGACTATGAGCCAGAATGCAGAAGGGCAATCGCCTTTCTGGGCCTTCATTTACAGCAAGATGACTATCTCTCCTGAAAGTGTATATTCCATCAGTGCACAGAAGTTGAATTTATGTGCTGAAGTCTTTAAAATTTTATTTTTGTTTTCTAATTTTTTATGAACATCATGCATGAATATAGTCTTTGTACCATTTCCATCCCTTCCAGTCCACTTCCAATTCCTCTCATGTCCCCCTACTCCTTCTCAACTTCCTGTCCCCTTCCTTAGTATTGTTACACACACACACATGCACACACACACATATATATATACATATATACATACACACACACATATATATATATATATATACATATATATATATATATATATATATATATATACCAAATCCATTCTGTGTTGTGGTGCTCCTGCGTATGTACCTGTGTTTAGGGCTGACCACGTGGAGTTAAATAGCCTCTCAAGGAGCTAGTCCCTAGAGAAAATTGATACTCTCTGTCTCTCATCATCCATTGATTGCCTGCAGCTCTTCATCTTCAGGTGGGACCCTGTGATATTTTCTCCATTCATCTTTCATGTCAACTGGTTTTGCCATTATGCAGACCTTGTTAGACTACCATATTGCTGTGGAGATTTCATTGGTGTGTCCCTACGCTGTCTACAATGCATTAACTAGCCTCAGGTGCCTGGTACTCTGGTTCTTACATTCTCTCTGCCCCTTCTTCTGCAATGCTCCCCAAGCCTTGGGTCTAGAGGTCACATTATAGATGTATCACTTAGGCCTGGGCACCTGACACTCCTTATTCTCTGTGTTTTATCAATTGTGGAATTCTGTAATAGTCTCTATCCATTGCAAAAAAAGAATTTCTTTGATGAGTGCTAAGATATTTATCTGTAAGATATAATGATATATATTTAGGGTACAGTAAGAAATTATGTTAGTCTAGGGACGTGACAAAAGTAGCTTTTTCTCTAGGGTTTATGCCATCTCTACTCATGTGTACTTGTCCATGATTACAATACCATGCGTAACAGTGGGCCTTAAATTCAATTAGACAGCTGTTGATTACCCCCAAGATAAAAGTGCTACCACTGTACCAATAGAGATATTTGCTGGCTGGTCATTGTCTAGGGGTTGATAGGCTTTAGAGCTGGGTAGGACCAAGATTGGTTTTCTCCCTTGGCAGCTTAGATGGTCTCTTCTGATGCCATGAGAGCTAGAGGAAACTTCCAGGTCAGTTATAATTCAGCTATTTCAAGTCCTGTGTCTGAAGTATGTCCTGTCTTCTGCAATAGGGTCTTACCTTCAGGTTCTGGGAGGTAATCAAGGCCTGTGGCAGTGTCCTGTGTTATGTTGGGAGTCTCTTGGACCATCCTGATGAAAAACTGGAAGGGAGATTTCCCTTTCCTGTCACTGTGATTTTTGCTATATAACCTTCAACTATATATTGTGTGCATATCATGTATATAGAATTTTGAACAAATCCATTTCCCTCTGTTTTTTCACATCACCTAAGCATCATTGATCTTGTTTTTCCCTCTCTGTTCCCTCCCCAGCTAGAGGAACTCCCTCCTATTTTCTTCACTTCCCACTTGATAGCACTTGTCTCCCACTATGCCCCTCTCGTGAGCTCCTTCTTCCTCTTTGTCTCCATGGCTCCTTTCCATTTTCCTGGCTCTGGTACTTACATCCATATATAAACTCTATATGCATAAATCTTTATGCCATGCCTTCTCTCAGGAAGCCACAAGTGGCAATAATGGGTCCCAGTGTCATCACAGCACCTTGATGACAGCTGGCACTGGTTCAAGCCCACACATCTTACCTTGCACCACTTACTCCTCATTTATACTTTGCTGGGCTACACTCCTTGCTCCCGGCATAGTAGAAGCAAAGGGAGGCCAGTAAGGGGCTGGTTTGGCCACACTGGTATTCCCCTCACTCTGGAACCATCTACCTACTCTGTGGCAGGAGGTACCTAGTAGATGAATTCAGACCTTGACATGGTATCCTCTATGGGTCACTGATGTTCTACGTGTCCCCTTCATGGAAAATGATAGGCTGGGAAGAAGGCCATGAGCAATTTGTGGCAAGGACTTAACTGCCAAGGAGACGGATTTGTGGCTACCTGTATACCCACTCAGTTCTGTAAGGGAGAGCTGTGATCCGTGTCACTCTGATCACACTGGTGACAAAGAATTAACCTCCTCTCCTCTTACAAAGTATATCCCAGGTAGTCAGAGATCAAACCACAGCCATGAATCTTGTCTTTAGAGTAAGTACTCACCACTTTGTCTTAGGCTCTGCTGACACCATTGCCATCGTTGTATAGCCATCCAGGTACCCAGGAGGGAAAAGTGACATGACTTGGGATTGGCCCCTACTGAGTGGGGGTGTTGGTCTTAGATCCTTTGCCAGGTCTGGGCTGGTGAGGCAAGCAGAAATGTCAGAAGACTATAGGGAGTGAAGCTACTCTCTGTGCCCATCACAGTGTCACCGAGAGTGAGGTCCAAGTAAAGGTCATGTATATTCATTTAGTTTACGTGTTCCCCTGGCCTCATCTAAACAGGTTCCCGGAAGTGTCTTCACTAACCCAGGACTGGTTGACAGGATATCTCACAAATGGACAGGGTCAGGAGTGGACAATTGTCTTTTAAAGCAGCTGAGAGTCTAGGTTCCTTGCCTTCCATTGGTTCCGTCTCCTAACTGGAGCTTCTAGAACAAGAAGACCTTTCCTGAAGCCCTCAGTGAAGAGCAGGGCCTGAGTGAGAGGATAAAGAAGAGGGCCCCAGATGTTATTGCTCTTGAAGACAAGGCCACAACTTGCTTTCTTACATGCAATTGCTCTTGTCTCCATCCTCTAAATAGCTTTGTCACATAGCAAGACTCTAGGGTTCAAAACAAGCTCTGAAAAGAACTTTTGTCTGCTAGATTGTGACTTTCATGAATCAATAGTAGTAGTGTGGTGAACTTATATCCCACCACCACCATCAGTGTGGAGGCAGCAGGAAGAGGCTTGGAGAGCTAAGTGAGGCATCAAGGAATGGTCAGGGCATCACAGTGTGCAGATATGCAAGGGCTGTCAAGACACAGGAAGAAGAGAGGGTGAAAGTAGGTGCAGAGCAGATCTCCGCTGTTTCCTACACCCCAAGGAAAACAGAGGGGCCAAAATGCATAGCTTTCAACATCACCTATAGGACAAGATCCCCTGTGCCACAAAGCATTCATGAAGCAGCACAGCTCCTGTCTGGTTGTACTGTTGAGACATGGGACACAGGAGCATGGGATATCGCATCAGCTGTGGTGGAGCTGTTTCTGGAACCTAGCCCTGCTCACCACTGGCTGGCAGCTCCTACAGACAATGTACAAGTATCTATAGCAGCTGTGCAAGGAAGAGACTTGAGTGTGGAAGAGATGGAGGCAGACTGCGATTCTGGCACACATATGGCGGCTGCTGCCACATGTCAGGCAAGTCCTAGTCAATACACTCATTCAGCTAATCTGTCCACTGTGGCAGTTAGGGAACTCCAAAAAGAACTAGAAACAACAGAAATGGGAGAGGAAGGGAAGAGAAGGGAGGGACTGAGGGACAGAGAGAGAGACAGAGAGAGACAGAGACAGAGAGACAGAGACAGAGAAAGAGAAAGAAAAAGAGATCCATTGATTTGTCTCACAAGATTTGGGAGCTTATAAGTCTGAGCATAGTAGGACACGCACGTAGGCTGGAAATTGAGGTGAGACCTGATGCTGCAGTATTAGATTTAAAGAGTGGAATAGATGAGTTAACTTTCATAGGCAGAATTCCTTCTTATTGAGGGTCCTCAGTCTTTGCTCCTAAAGCCTTCAACTGATTGGACAAGGATATCTCATATCATGTAAAGTTATTTGCCTTACTCAAACTCAGCTAATTAAATATTACTCAAATAGAAACTGTATAATACCAGGACAGCATCTAGACTAGTATTTGTCCACATAATTTGGCCCCATATCTTAGCCAAGATGAAGCATAAAACCAAACCATCATAAGCATAAGCCTCTCTGCAGCAGCCCAAGGAGGCAGCTGTTGGTTTAATTCAAAGAAAGGAGGAGATCACTGCTATATAGGGAAAGTTAATGGAAGTGTGGTCTTGGGCACTCTGAGGCTTGGAAAGGGTAGAAAAGAGGGGAGGAGGCAGGTGCTTGTGTCCAGGAAGTGTACCCTTGGAAATTTTTAGTGGGAACAGGCATGATGGTACATGCTTGTAATCTGAGATTGGAGGTGAAGGCAGAAAGATCAGCAGTTGAAGGTCATATTTAGCTGCATAGTTAGTTGGAGAGCAGCATGACCTACACAGCACACTCTGTCTCAAAAACAAAATGTTCTCAGTGAAGAACATGGAATCAGCATTGAAGGCTGCAAAGCAGCTAAGCCATCTTAAGGCCAGATATTCCCACAGAGGGCTCTGATGGGAAATGATAGACTGTACACTTATCTTCAAGAGTTTGTGGAGATCCATTTAGTAAGCCTGCAGGCAAGAACCTGGGCTGCTGGAGCCTCTGAATGTGGGTTTAAACCAGAGACAGCAAGGAGCAGACAGCTGTGTGGTGGTCTGCCTCTGAAATCTTGGATTCCAGCCAATAAACCAACCTTTCATCCAGAGCATGGAGCAGTGTCTAGCAGCTGCTGTAGCTCATGAGGGTATGCCAAGGCCATGCAGGCTAAGCTTCTCCGGCCAAGTGATCCAGGTTTCTGCAAAGGCTCACATCGGCTATCAACCTTGAAAGTCCCCACAGGGAAATCCCCTTCTTCAGGCCTGACCCATCATCCAGCCCAAGCCAAAAAGCTCTCTTGGAAGTGTTAGGTCTTCTGTGTGCCCCTTGACTGTAGCTCAACACCCTATCATCTCAATACCTCATATCCTCTAGGACAAAGCCCCGTCTGCCTCCCCTTGTATTCTAAAGCCTTTTCTGTTCCTGGCACAGTGCCATTCCTGACAGACTTCTCTCCTGTACCTCTCATCCTCGTCTTCCCATGCCAAGACCATAGTTCCAATGTCCTCCTCAAAACCCTTCATAGTGTGCTGCTGCAAGCTTTCTAAATGACCACTTCTCCTTGCACCTGCTCCTGAGAATGTGTGCTCCTGCCATCCCTTCCTCAGGGCCTTTGTCTTAAGACTGACTCATCTTGATGGACTTCTCTGACCTAAGAAGCATCATTGAGAAATGGTAGCACAGCTGTGGTCATGGAGCCAATTGTATCAGTAGGGTTTCTCTTTTGCCAGAAAGAATGAGAAGAAAGTCAGGAAGTTGGAAAGGCCTTTTCCATACAGCCTTTCACTTGTGCATCACTTAATGTGCATCACTTAATGAAGGAAGAGACTGAGCCTTTGAAAGGATAGCTAGCTTACTTGAAGTGGTACAGGGGTAGAAATGGATTGGTAATCCATATCCTGAATTCCCAGCTACTCCAGTTGGACTGGTCCTCTCTCTGCACACACAGGTTATAGTGAGGAGTAGACTGCCTCACTGTTCTAAACACACACTAGCAAATGAAGGAGACGCCTTTCTTGACGTTCTGACTTAGGCCTCAATATATCCAGCCCATCCCCACTCCAGGCCTGTCTTCAGGGCTGACAAGTTCTAAATGGGGTTTCTTAGCCATCTACTCCTATCTGCCATAGCCACCTCAACACCCTATTATCTCAATACCTCATGTCCTCTAGGACAAGGCCCTGTCTGCCTCCCCTTGTATTCTAAAGCCGTTTCTGTTCCTGGCACAGTGCCATGACAGACTTCTCTCCTGTGCCTCTCATCCTCCTCTTCCCATGCCATGACCATAGTTCCAATGTCCTCCTCAAAACCCTCCAAAGTGTGCTGCTGCAAGCATAGTAGTGCCTCCACTGCTCCTGGATTTTCTCCATCCCTCCCCCCTGGAAGTGTTTGGATATATTCTCCGTCACTGCTGACCTAACACCCTCAGTCTGCCCCTCTTTATGCTCCAGCAGTTGTCACAGGGTGATTCTGGCTTAGAGGGAAAATCACGCAGATGGTAGACTTTGTCCCCCCTCAAAGACTGGAATCTGTTCTAAGGCAGTCACCAAGTATAATTGGGTCAACATACTCACCCCTTGTTGGGGACCAAAACAGTACCCTAAAAAATCATGATGGAAGGACCTTCTAGAATTCTAGAACAGAAGCCTGGGGGAACAGGCATGTGTCAGGAGTGTAGGGCATGGAGAGGTGCATCCAGGTTAACATAGGAAAGAAGCCAATTGGCAGAGATAGAAAACCCTCTCCACATTAGTACACGTAAGGGACTGAGCATGCACAAGAAAAGCCCACAGTGTCACAATGCAGGAAAAGGTTACTGCTATGGAGTCATGACATTTTGGGCTTCTGAACTTTGAATCTTTCCCCACTCTCTGGCCTACTCCAATTCGCAGGAGTGCCTTTTCTTAATAGACTGTCTCTATTTCTATAAGTATCTATGTGCCCCTGGTCTAATTCTTTGTTCCAGGACACAAGAACCTGGAGATACGAGCAGGTGTTCTCTGGACCTCTCATCCATACCTATAATGGTGTTCTTAAAGCAGCTTGTGCAGAATCTTCAAGGCAGTTGAGCATCAGATGCAACTTTCCTGCACTCTGTAGCAGAGATTCCAAATAAGAATCTTGGAAAGACAACACTGGGAACCCAGCTGCATCTTTAAATGGGCTCTACAGGTGGAAAATCCTCATCTCCTGATCACACATCACACATGAAGTCATCACAGACTACAACGGGAAGACTGGCTTCTGCCTACCAGTGTGGGGTTCTCTCTCCTGTGTCATCAGACCCAGCCTCCACCAATGCTGCAAAGGCTGAGGAGCTACATTCATGAGTCACATGCTGATAACAGTCATCCTCCCTCAAAGATGTGAGTCATATCAGACCACAGCTGGGCATAGGTAATGCTAAAGATGTCAACAGGAGACACTGGGAATGCCTCATCTCTTCTGCTACCTTAGGAGTGGGTGATTCTAGCAAGGACAGACCCAGTTGGAAACATCCTGTGCTCCTGGGGCAAGAGAGAGCACTGGTTTTCTCAGTGGAAAGCCTATACATCTTTAGTCTAGTCTTTGTTCGATTGCTGTGAACCCAAACATTCTGTTAGTGCAATACTCAGCGAAGAGCTGGAGTCATTGCAATGAACGTGTCAGGAACAGCCCCTGCTACCTGGACACTGCAAGATGAGATTCAGGAAACCTAACACTGGGACACAGTGTAGTATGTGTGTGATAATCGACTGTGTAGGATATCAAAGTTACTGAAGGTCAGAAGGATCAGGGAGAGAGCAATTGTGTAGGCCATGGGATGTGTGGGCAGAGGCTCCAAGGCCTAGAGGGAAGGAAAAGTTCCATCTAACTGGTGGCCAGAGTGGAAGTACAGGGCAGGGGCATGTGGTGCAATAGGGAGTGGAGTAGGACCATGAAGGTTCAGCAAAAGTATTTCATTTTGTCTCAAGAACCATAAGAAAGGGCCATAAAACATGAAAATATCAGCTACATCTCTAGTCAATAGGGGAATATAAATTAAAATTTCAGTGAGATACCCCTCACCTGCCCTAGAATGAAAACAAGAAGAAAGGGAAAGTAACAAATGTTAGCAAGGTCGTTCAGAACTCAAATCCCTTGCACATTGCTGGTGGGAACATAAAATGATGTGGCCACTATGGAAGACAGTTTGGTGGTTCCTTCAAAAGTAAAGCATAGAGTTATATATAATCCAGAAGTGCCTCTCCTGGATATATACCCAAAATAATTGACAAGAAATGTCTGCATAAGAAATCTCTAGAACATTTTCTATAATAGCCAATAGGTAGAAACAAAAATATCCATTGACTGGTGGATGAATAAACAAAATATACTATGTCCATATGATGGAATATTATTGTGGCACAACAAAGAATTAATCCATGTTCTTATATGGATGCACCTTTAAATCATTATGCTAAATTAAGGATGCCAGACACAAAAGGTCATGTACTATTTGATTCAATTTTTATGAAGGGTCCAGAAGAGGCAAATCCATAGCTACAGAAAGTAGATCAGTGGCTACCAGCAGCTAGAGGAGGGAGAACAGAGAAGTGATTGCTTAATGGGGAAGTTATTTGTGGCCTGATACAATATTCAGAAGTAAAGCTAGTGGTGATTATTTCATAACATTGTTAACGTAATTGGTAGAGCACTTGCCTAGTATGTGCAAGGTCCTAGGTTCTCTCCCCCAGCAAAGAAGAAAGAAAGAAAGGGAAGGAGAGAGGAGGAAGAAGGGACAGAAGAAGGGAGAAAGAGGAAGAAAGGAAGGAGGGAAGGAAGATGGGAAAAAGGGACAGAAGGAAAGCATGTGATAGTGCAAATTTTTCACACATACCATAGTGTAAAAGGGGCAGTACAGTTGAGAGCCTGAAGCAGTAGACAGAGGCTGAAGAGAATATTGCATACTTCTGTCTATTCTGTGCCTCTCTCAACTTGAGGGTTCTGGGCCTACTTCCTTGACTCTGCAGCTGGCCTGAACACATTTAGTTTCTGCCTGCTGTTGGGCTTTAGTGACATGGAATGCGGGAATCTCGAGCACATGGGTGCAGTGAGTGCCACCTCTGCTTCTAGTGAGGACAGTGTGCTGTCATGCTCATTATAGTTCCATGACCTGGCCTAGCTCACTTAGTAATGGGTGGCCATGAGCAGATCCCTTCACCCTCAGGGCTGCCATTTCCTTGCATGTGGCTGGTAACATTCTTGCCTTCCTTCTAGTAACCCTTGTTTCACCCAGTTCACCAGACAGAGCCCTTCTCTACTCTGGTTTCTGCACACAGCTTTCTTTCAGAGCCTTCCCATGGCATGCTCCATTTGGGACAGCAGAAAGGACTCTGATTCCTCAGATTTCCAGAAAATCCCCAAATGCACCTTGTTCAATGCCACATATAATGTCAGACATACAATATTTGCACTTCTTGACCATAGCCTCCATTATTGTGCTGGGAAATCAGAGAAGGAAATCAGACAAGTTTAGTCCCCTTTTCCCCTGAGGTAATAACAAAGATGCTAGCTTTCACATCACATTCTCTGGTGATGTTCTGAACCTTTTAGAATGTGCTTCCAGAAGGCGGGACTATGAGAATGGGGGAATCCCTGAGGGTCTCTTTGTTAGCCCTTCCCATCTTCATCCTCCTGCTAACTTACTGTCTTTTCTATCATGTTCCTCGCTCCATCGGCCTGGAGCTCATACTCTCAGTCCCTGAAATGACTTACATGTGCAGAACAAAGGAGAAAGAAGTGAGGCTTGGTGCACTATATGGCTTGTAGTTAGTGCTCATTAAATGTTAGACCGAATTACGATAATTCTAAACAGCAAAAAAAGTGCACCGTTCTTTACCACATAGCCATTCATCTAAATTAGAAAACACTGAATTTTTGTCCATGCCACTCAACAGACACATTTTTAATGTCTATCAAAGACAAAAAGCATCCAAATCACACTGCCATTTGTGCTGCCTCAGCTATTCATGCCCAAAGTCAGCTCCACTCTGGCTCATATACTCCTCAAACCCCTCTCAGGGCTTGCAAGAATCTCAGGGGCTAGAGGCAAGAACATACATTACCAAGGAATACTTATCTCCTTTTAAAAAAAACAATATTTATTTTTATTTATGTGTGTGCCCACTTGCCTATATTTGCACCATGTACATGGAATTCCTATGGGGGCTAGAAAAAGTTGTCATATCCTCTAGACCTTGAATTATGCATGGTTGTTAGCTGCCACGTGGATGCTGTGAACCAAACCCAGGCCCCCAGTTAACCTCCGAGCCATCTCCCTGGCTCCAATCTCCTTTACATAAAGTTGACTATTTATAGATGCTACCCACAACAACAACTACCTTCAAAACAGTACATAGACAGGCTTAGCAAGTGCCTGTCCCATCTCCCATACCACATTGCCGATATGCTCTCACTGCTTCCTTTGGCCACCTACATCCTCTAAATATCCTCCGGCAACTCTGATCATAGAGGCTGGATTTAGATTCTGAGTCAGTAAGGATCTTGAGGCCCAGAGCCTGGTGCATAGTCCTTTGGCTAGGTCAGAGTGCTGCTGTATCACCAAGGATCTTCAGCCCAACCTAGTGCATGTCCTGTCACAGCATTTTTCAAATCAATGGCCAGAAGTGTTCAGTATCAGGGACCTCCCCAAGGAGTCCTGACTTCTAGATACTACAGTCCTTGTGCTGTATTATATGGACTCTAACTTGGAACTTTGTGCTCTGCCTTCTCTCAGAGAAGAAGTGAATGTCTTTGTCCTCCCTCCCCCAGCAGGGCAAACACAGCCCCTCTAAATGTCTATGCTCAGTGGAAGACACTTTGAAGAAGGACACCAGCAGAGGCCCCTAAAAATCCCAGATCTTAAAGGCCAGTTGGATTTTAGGGAATCACCCATGAGCCATGGATGATTCTTCTAAAATCAAAGTAGCAACTTGAATATATTGGAGAAATGAAATAATAAAAAGAACATTATAGAAAATGTCCAAGTGGGTTGACATGGTTCAGTGGGTAAAGGAATCTGTTGAAAAGCCTGATTCCCTCCGGAGTTTAATTCTAGGGACCCATAAGGAGAGAACTGATTCCAGCAAGTTGTCCTCTGATTTCCATATGTGTGTTGTGGCACACACATGTCCACATACACAAAATAAATAAATAAAATGTAATTAAAAATTAAAAATATAAGAGAGTTAACAGAGTAAGTGGTCTGATGAGGCTGAATGGTTCATGTTGACTACTGGGCTGTGACAGTGCCCCCAAAGCCTCCAAGACCTGATCCTACCCTGGAAGTTCAAGGTCTTCAAACAGTTCCAAGAGAGTCTTCAAGAAGCAATCCAAAAGGGATGTTTTTTTGTTGTTGTTTTGTTTTTACCTATAGAGTAGACTTGCTTGTCTTTTTACCTGTTCTTGCTTGCCCTGGTTTTTATCTGTCCCTTCTTCTGAAGTCAGTCAGTCAGGGTGTGTTCCAGAAGCACAGTGGTTCAGTCACTATAGAGTGAAAGAGGATGGGACCCACTGCCCTGTGGAAGGCTGGTCGGGCTGCAGGGCAGGCATTGAGCCTGAGGATCATATAGAGCAGCAGTTGGGAGGGAAAATGGAATGTAGAACTAACTGGTTCACCCATCTGTCTTTGGCCACCTCCAATTTCAACACCGTGGAAAAGCCACAGAAGCTAGTACCATTCACCAAGAGCTATACACACACTTAAGCAGGCTGTTGGAGGAGGTATGGCAGAGCTGGTGTGGCTGGTCCAAGTCAACAAAAGGAACCAACATATAAGGCACTATGCATCAACTGCTACAATGGTGGCTTCTGCTTCACCTCTGTCTTTCAAATATACTCTGATTTTATATGGCTCCTGATGACACAGAACTATACAGGGAAGGACATTCCAGAGATCACAACTCTGGCTCACTCAATAGGCATAGAAGGAAGCCATCACCACCGTTTTTAGCTCTTAGAATAAATAGAGTGCCTAAAAACAGCCGGAGCTATTAGAAATCTAGAATATTCTAGTATCTTGGGACTTGACCCAATATGGCATTGGTGCCCAACACTAAAATACTTCCTTCTCACAGATTTTTAAGCACCTGTAATCTATAGGTTCGGTATGTCTTCAACCTCTGAATAGAGGTATTCAAGAACATTAACCAGTCAGAAACTCAGTTCATACCCCTACCTTTCAATGTAGCCCCTGTCTTGTCCCTCAAGTATTTCTGGGAGTCCAAAAAGGTACTCTTAAATGTGTTCACTAAAGTTTATATCAGTTCCTTACTATCTGTGGGCCACATGGTGGGGTTTTTTTTCTTCCCTTTTTTATGATCCTTTGCCCCCTTCTTCTCATCTTCCCTGGAAGCCCCTTACAAGAAATTCATGGCACTATTTGGTGAACAGTGCCCCTGGTGGACTGCACAAAGAATGTGGCAGTAGTCTGACCCTGGTACTGCCCAGACTGCCCAAGCTGCCTTGTGACACAACAGAATGGGGTTCTGGCAGGATGCTTGGGGAGAACAGACTTCTCTGTACCTCTTGGGAACATTTTGTTCTCTACGCTCTGTGAAACAAGAAGCATTAGGCCCAGAGGCCATGAGGCTCAACAAAGCTGTTCCTCACACTACTTTGGAGGAAGTGGCTGCGCCTTGGGATTCACAGTCCTAACTCTTCAACCCTTCCTCCCACCACTTGGCAATCCCATTGGACCTGAGGCACATGGAATGCATGCAAGCTCTGTCCTATCATATGTGGGACAGCTGTGTGAACTGTTTGCAAGTCTTTAAGCTAAGCCGTCAGCGTTTGACTTGGCGGTGGAGAACTAACCTTTGTATTTATCCATTTTCATTCTCCTTCCTTCAGCTTTAAGCAGATGACTTGCTCTTTGTTCCAGCATTCTTCTCTCAGTTGGGCTTGAGATGCAGCCCAAGCTCTCAGGGAGGTCACCTCCTCCCAGCGCTGTTCATACAGTACTAGATAAGAGAACATAGGAGGTCCAGCCAGGTCTTTATGTCCTAACCATGGGGCTGAATGCTCTTGTAACCTTCTGAAAAGCTCCACTTAGGAAGATAAAAATCTGCTAAAATAATGCAAACTATGTTGAGTGCTATTAATAATTTGGCCCAATTCAAATATTCCATATATTCTGATAAAGAAGATAAGTGTCTTGCAGCTATCATAGCAAGATGAGTGTCTTACAGCTTGGTGTGAGGCCTTGCACCAGGACCTCACAAGAGAATATCAACAGGTGGCAGGGAAGTTTGGGGAGTGATAATGCATTCTTTTCACAAAAAACACAAATTTTATTGACATAAATACTAACTGCTTTAGCCCCTCTTTAGTGTCTTCTGTAGCCCATTCTACGTGACTCTTTACTGTCCTGATCATTCCTCTCAGACATAATTCAGTTTAGAAAGAAGGGTCTGTCCCAAATACAACATCTGTTGGTGTGGGGGGTCTCATTGCTGAGAAGGTGGTCTTCAGAAAGGCCCCACAGGAAGTCAAGATACCTCCTTTGTAGGGATCCCCCTTTCTCTTCTCGCTGTTGCTGTATCGAGTGCTTATGCTCAGGACAGGGGGATCACAAGGTATCTGGAATTACAGTAACATGGCCAGTAACTGCTTCTCTGTCGAGAATGTCAGCCCTAGGCAGCACTATGCAAAGCTTATAAAGAATGGGGGGTTTAGAAGAATCCTTGTCTTGATGGGTCCTGCCTATGTAACTGGCATTTCTAGAGCCTGGTTTCTGTTAAGGCAGTCTTTATAACCAGATCAAGGTCACCTTCCCAAGGTTCCCAGGATGGTAAGTGAAAGACGAGCTCTCTGAGGGTAAAAGAGCAACCCTAAAATGTTCTTCCAAAGCTGACCTACTACTCACATTACTCTGGTTAAATGTCGTTAATATGTCCCCCAAGTGAAGTCTTTATGTAGCTTCAATAATTGAGTGTCAGTACCATCCAGTAATTTCCTTGGGCTTCCAGAGAATTAATTGAGTGAAGCTAGTGGCTTGCAGTGTAGCCCAGTAGACTGGTTTGTTAGTCAAGGTGTCAAATGGGGGTTCTAACAAGGCCTCAGAAGTAGATCAGAAATTCTACTAGGAGTTGCTTTCCTGGTACTGGCATTGCCTACACCTTGTCAAAACAAATAATATATGGAATGGTCAAAAATCATTTTAAGGGCTGGAAAGATAGCTCAGCCGTTAAGAGCACTGACTGCTCTTACAGAGGACATGGGTTTGGTTCCCAGCACCACATAGCAACTAGCAACCATCGGTAACTCCAGTTCTAGGGGACCCGACACCCTCTTCTGACCTCTGCAGGCATTTCATGACATGGGTGCACTTAAGACACGGAGGCGGTACACTCGCACACATAAAATAAAAGCGGTAAATAAAATATTTCTTAAAAATAATTTCAAATTGTGAAATCGGCTAGAAAGCAACATGTAAGAAGGAACATAGATTAGCAAGAAGGAAGCTGATAACAAAGACACAGGCCAACAAACAGCATTCACATGAGGCCTCAAGGGGTGACTGACCACAGCTGTAGGCAGCCACTGCTTTGTAGCCAGTACTAGGCCAACCTGGAATCTCTGAAGGCGCCTCAGAGGTATTTCTTAGGGTGTATGGGGTAACAGAGCTCAGTTCAGAGACCTGGAAACCCAGGTAGGTCATTCAGTTATTCTTTCTATGCCCACAACAGTGTCTGCAAAGCCATGAGCTGGCCCCTTCTTGCCTTGTGGCAGTCCCCCCCTTAAGCTATCCCTTTGGATTTTAAGTCCTCAGAAATTTTGGCAGCAGTATTTCCTCACCAGTTACTTTCTTGGAGTCCTTCTGTCTCGACAAGTCAATGTCTGCAAGCAGTAATCCTGGTGATTTTAAGAGTAGTCTGTGTTACCTACATGAGTGAGTATGGCGTGTCGCATTTCACTAAAGGGTTTCACCCCTAGATTCTATAGTAACCCTCTCAGAGTGCCAGGTTCCTCTCCTCACCTCTACTGCCTTATATGTGTACCTTAGTCTTTAATAGAGAAATCTCCTAGGGTGCTAGGTTAGGTCATGGTCATGGCCTGAATCTATGACTTCCATTTCCTGGAGGGCACAGTGGTAGAATGACACTGCCAGCATACACCTATACTTGTCTAGACCTACTGCACTGCACATATTGTACATGTACTCTAGGCAGGATTGTTGGCGGTGATTGCTCTGCTGCCAGGACTATGCTGAATCCTGAGAAGGATCCCTAGAGATATTCATTCTCCAAGGTATTGGCTACAGACCTCCCCTATACTGCAAATGGCAGACACTAAACCCAACACTTGCAGGTAGACAACACAACGGTTTGAACAGTCCTCATTTTGATGCTGTATCCCATGGTCCATCTATATGGCAAATGCTATGGTTCAAAAATGGACTGTTCTGACAGGCTGTGTGTTGAGTGCTTGGTCCTCAGCTGGTTACACTGTTTTGAGAGTTGGTGGAAACCTTGGGACATTGGGCCTACCTGGAGAAAGTAGTTTATTGGGGGACATTCCTTTGAAGGTCATACATGGTCCCCATCCCCTTCACACTCCCTGCTTCCTGACTGTTGTGAGGTGAAGAATCTCCATATACCTCCACTGCCATGATATTCTGCCTCACCACTGACTCAGAATCAGTGAGGTCATGGACTGTAGCCTGGAATCTCTGAATGTGCTTAAATAAGCCCTCTTAATAATGAGAAAAGTAACTGGGAGGGCAGGTCCCATCCCCTGCCTGATTTACTCTATCCAAGAACCTCCTCCAAAGCAGATAGAGGGCAGTAGCACCTGAGTCCATCTGAACTTTATGAGCCATATCTCCCCAAGTGCACTGTGAACTGGGACCAGGGCTGGCATGTGGAGCTCCACTTGGACCCATAGGTCATCCAGTACAGAGTCTAATAGGACAATGTAAACTAAACAAAATGATTCCTAAGGAGCGAACACATAGATAATTTTAATGAAACCTTTTTATTATTAAATACACTATACCCCTCAAAAGAGCTTAAGGCATTAATGTACAGCTTAAACAACACCACCAGCAGATCCAGAAAGCCCACATGTGCCCTTCTATTCACACACATGACCTTTCTTTCATCTCTGATTTCTCTGAGAACACTATCCTTGCTATCCTTAACCACCTAAGGGTATATCTTGACACTTAAGATTGTTTTTGCCTTACTTGGAGTTTATAGAAATGGAAAATGTCACACACACATGTATTCTTTTTCTGTATGCTTCTGGGGATCCATAGTCTTCCTGAAATCATACTTTAAGTTTTCATTTCGATATAATTATAATTACATCAAATTTAATTTTGACAATATTGTCAAATTATGTCAATTTCAAAAATAATGTTCCTCATTAGAGATTAAAAGGCTAAAAGATAGAGATAGCCAGATTAGTAAAAGTCTTGAGAAATCAATTGGAAAAGCCAGGACCTGACCTAAGAAACAGTTAATATGGCACATCAAAGAACAAAGAAGAGAGATTATTACTGAGCATTTTAGGTTGATAAATCTGAGAGTCAAGTCTTAGCATACAGCCTAGAGAAGAATGTGGAGGTTACTGCAGTCATCCAAGGCTGACATCCCAGAGGCCTAAAGCAAGGAGATTGCAGCAGAAACAGAAATGAAGGGATGCGTCCAAGAGACATTTAGAAGAGAAAGATGAAATTATGGCACTTTGCTATGAGTCAGTGTAAGAGGGAGGAAGTTGGAGCCTGAAAAACAGTGCCAAGCTTTTCAGCTTAGAAACTGAGAGATGATTCTGGTTTAATGAAAGAGCACATAAAGTAGTTAGAGAAGTGTTTTCCATCACTCAACTCTGAGAGCTCAGTTTGTGCTGGAGAGAATCTGGCAGAGTAGCCCTGACTGTATAGATACCTCCTCTTCCAGGCTGTTGAACAGTGACACATTGCCCAAGGCTTTGGACGTTTGAGAGTTGAAGCAGTGGGACTTTGGGCTACATTGAGCCCTCCTAGGCACTGTGGACTGGCTCTGTTTTGCAGACTAAACACAGTTTGATTATAAGGATATCCTGAAGTATATTATTCAATCACTAAGCAACTGCATTTTCAACATCAAAAGTCATAGAACAGCAGCAATGAAAACAGCTAGTAAAACTAACAGAGAAATCATCTACAAAAAGAAAAAGAACTAGCCCTGGGCTAATTCATGGAGCCCTATGAACTTAAACATATCCGAAGTGCACTTTGAATATCTGTAAATGCATACAAAAGGTGTTTTCTCTGTTGGCTTAGTACATTTGAATGCATATTCCAACCTTCCTCTCACTTTCCTGTCACTGCTGATGAGCACCAAACCATTAAGGACTAATATTACTGAAAAGCCAAAAGCATATTTACAGAGATGGGGTGTGTGTAAAGAGCAGACAGATGAAGCAAGTCCCTTGAGAAGATAAAGTCCCATAGCAGATTATGTTGTGAAAAGACTAACATCGTGTTCACAAGTCAATGACACTGAAAATCAGATTGTTTAAAAGAGGCTATTCACATTTTAGGTCATAAAATCAATATCCTTGATACTTTGAACATCAAAGTCATACTAAACTTTGACAAAAGATTCACTTGGTTAAAAAAAAAAATCTGAAAAATGCTGGCAAATAATTAAAGACGATTTGATAACAAGACCAGCTAATCCCAGCACACAATAAAGAGTAGGCTATGGCAGTGACATTAATTTTTTTAAAGATAAGGGAGGACTGCCTATCACTCTTAGTACTACTGATGTTTACAGAATAAATGGTAGTATGAGTGTGGGAGTGTGTCCTGGTCCACATGTACTGAGTCAGCAAAATGAGGCCCCTAGAAACAGTATCTCCTGAAAACACAGTCAGAGTCCATAGTCACAGAGGCTAACCTGTGGCACAGGGCCATCAATCTGATGCTTTAAATCATCTCTTCATTTGTTCTGTGGCATGACAGCCCCTGGAACGCAGAAATCGTATGCTCTGAGCTTGGATTCCCCACCCCTTGCTGTTCATGCATTCATTCACTCGCTCATTCACCCTTCCACTCCGGCCCATATTTCCTCATTTGCTTTCAACTCATCTACTTGCTATTTCACTGTCTGTTCACTCACTTGTCCATTCACATACAGTCACTCATTGTACTAGGTCATTCATACCTTCACTCATTCATTCATCTGCTCACAGACTCATTTTGTTGCTAATCCACTCACTTACCATTGACTCATTTATCTGTCTATCTACTTGCAGTACCAAGAGTCCATCTCAGGGAATCACAGGCACCAGGCAAGTAGTGGACCACTGAGCAACATTACCCACCCCAAGGGATTGCTTTCTATATGTCAATCTTTTTGTTTTGTTTTCTCCGCTGTGTAGCCCAGGATGGACTGGAACTTGTGGTTGTTCTGCCTTATCCTCTAAATGCCAAGAATTATACATGTGCTCCATCGTATCCAGCCACAAACATTTCTTGACTGGATGCCTGCTGCTGTGGGGGTGGGGCGAGGCAGAGAAGCCCTGATTTTCAAGAAACTCACTACTTAAACAGAGAGACGAGTACAAACAAGGCAACCATACCACAAACCAATACGAAGTAAGGTTAGAAAGTCCAGAGTGCAGGACATGCAAATTCCACTTCTAAAAGCTTGTGTGATGAACTGCTCTTACTGTTTCTCTCTTCCCACTAGAAGGTGTTCTCCGTGATAGCAGGCATCACCTGCTTCACTGCTGTCGTCTGCATGCCTAGAACAGTTCCTGGCACCTGATACTCATGAAATATCATTTGAATAAATAAATGAATCATGGGGACAAGTGGGAGAAACTTGTTGGTGTCGTGTTTTGGAATGCAGTGCTTTGCAAAGGGAAAAAAAAAACCTGAAAATGGACCTTGCCAAAAGGAAAGGGTCTCAGAGACAGCTGCAGTTGGGGGACATCTTGGTCTGAAGAGCAGTTTGGAGAATGGCCAGAGGATGGGAAACTGCAGAGTGGGTCCAGGGAACAGAGTTGTCCAGAAGAAAGCATGCAGGACTCCAGGTGAGATAAGGTTGAGGCCAGCAGAAGAAGAGTTTGCTAAGACAAGTGGCAGCAAGATACTGAGTGTCTTCCTGAAGAGGTTGGACTCTCTAGGGAAAGAAATTTGATACTCAGGTGCTGAGAAGGCAGACTGTCGCATCTAAGGCTCACCCAGTGGGAGTCTATAGATCAGCTCTGATTTCATTCATTAAGTACCTTTAGAGCACTCACTGTGGCTGCAAGAAAAGAATACTAGAGTAGAAAGGAGTCCCAGAAGGTGTAGCAGGAAGGCAGTGGCAGAGAGGGCGGCAGGAGGCAGGTACCCAGCTGGGCCTCCTACCCTGATTGTCAGTACTGTGATGGAGAAAGTCCAGCTGATCCTAAGGGCCTCCGCAGCCCTGACATTCTGGGAGTCTAATTATAGAAGTGAAAGCTTCATTCCAGATAGCTGGGGAAATCCTTGGGTTCAATTTCACCTCCTGGGGCTTTAGTTCAGCTGGCACTGAGGCAGTTAAAAAGGAATGGAATGGGAATCCAGAGAGCTCCATCAACCTAATTGTCCCTCAGCAGACTGTTTGCTTCTAGATGTCAGCAGCTCTTAGAGGAATGCGGAACAGCAGTCTTTTCACAGGCAAGGGTTGGCCTTGGTTCCTGATCTTTGCTTTTTGCATTGTGAAGAGGGTGGGTCCTATAGGCCAGCAGGAAATCAAAGGCCAGATTCTTTCCAGACTTCCTTTCCAAAAAAGCAAAAAGGAAAGGTAGAGCTATAGTCGAAAGGATAGAGCAACTCTTTTCATAAATGTGTCTCAGTTTTTACAGAAGTTGGCAAACAGGCAGCTGAGAAGAGAGTCCCCATTCCAAAAGGTTCTGCTGGTTACTGTCCCTATTCTGGGTCTGCAAAAGTAGGGCCTCTGGAAGCCCCCAGCATGGAGTGTCATTTCAGTGGATATGGCCACAGAAAGAAACTGGTTCAGGGGAAAGGGCTATGGACAGTCAAACAACTGGTTATTAGAAAACCACCAGGACTAGTCATGACAAACAAAATAAATCTATGCTTCACAAAGCTAGTAGTAATCTGTTCTTTCTATGGTTTGACGTAATTTCAGTGTTTTCATGAAAGGTGTGAGTGCAGCAGGGCCCAACAAGCCAGGCAGCGGCTGTCCCTAAGGAGGTCTAAGATATGGGGGAATAGGGGAAGGAGGAAAATGCTCAAGACCTAGGAGAGACTGAGCCTTGTCAGCTGATACTGGGGGTGCCTTTCCTGAGACAGAAAGTGTAAAAAGATTGTCTATGGTGAAATTCCAGGATCCTGCTGTGCCGCCTAGCACAGGGATTGATTGCCTCGGGATCATCTTAGGGGATGGGGCAAGAGAGAGGGTTGAGAAAACAAAGGTACCCAAAAGGGGAGGGCTATTGGGGAACAGCCTTCATGCACCACCTTCCGTGTTCCATGTGGGCCAGGGAGGTGATGGGCAGAGAACTTCAGATTTGATCAGTTGGTTACAGAATCTTTAGGAATCTTCCAAATAAACCACGTCTAGCAGATTGCTGAATATAAGCCTGGTACTGAGGGAAAAACATCACTTAGAGTCCAAGGAAATGATAGTACCCTCCCTCAGACAGACCCCAGTGCCCTCCTTCAAAACCATGGCCATCAGAACCACACAGTAGGCTCTGGTTTCACAGAATCCCAGGCGGCTTGCACATGGGGCTTCTGGGCCCCTCAGCTGCGCTGGAGGCTTCTCTGCAGACCCTCAGCTGCTTACATTTCATGGGGCACAGGGACATCCAGCAGGGAGGTCTCCTCTATCCAGCTCCACCTTGGTCATATAGACATCTCCCTCTCCAAAGTCTGCCCCCTGACGTTGCCTGAACTCCAGCTATCCCCCTGCCCTGGGCTGTGGCTCTCCCTTGGCCCTCAGTGGACACTCAGTAGCAAGCAAGGCAGTGGGGAGAGGTGGCTGGAATGCATGATGTGTCTCTGCATTGAGTCCCATCAAGCTGTGGACAGAGTCATTTCAGTGCTATGGCGGGGCAGGGCTCAGACACTGGAACCATGCTGCATTCCATCAAAATCCCTGTGTGCATCGGAACCAGGCCAGAACCTGCCTGTGCCCAGTGACCCATCTCACCTGCTCTTTCGCACAGTGGCCCAACATTACAGGTGACTGAGAGGGACACTGGCCCATTTCTGAGTAGGAGGGGAGCCGTCCTTGGGACAACCCAGAGCAACACTGCATCTCCTGCTAGCCTGGCAGGGAAAGGAATGTTGTCAGGGCTCCCAGGGCACCCAGTGAGAAAGCCCCAGCAGCCTCTACCAGGGCCAGCCTGGAGCCAGGGTAGCTGCTTCTGAGATGTGTCCTGTCCTGTAGTGTTGGGAAGCACACACTCAATTGACAGCACCTTCATCATGTGAGCTTTGGAGAAGGATTCTGAGTGACCTCTGGCAGGCCAATGGCGTAACCAAGGAGGAACTCTACTACCTGGCCCTGGTACTGAGCATGTCACTTTTGAGGATCTTGGATAAGCTTCTGGGTCCTCCACAGCCCACTGGCATCTGGGAAAGCCTGTCAAGAGCCCTCGTCCAGGATGCCGGGACCCTCATTGGCCTTAACATGCATGGGAACTTGTTCCCAGCCCTTCTCCCTGTGGCTGGGATCTCCCACCTGCTAGCAGCTTGCACTACAGGGGCCTGCCTGACCTGAGAGGGCTTGCCTGGCCTCCCATGATCTTGGGAATGGACTAGCTTGAGGTTCAAAGCATTTCAGGCCCCAATGGGATACCCTAGGCTAGCTTTCACTGCTTGCTGCATAGTGAGGGGAGGACAAGTCATAGGAGGGGCTGAGAAAGACTGGGCCCGCCTTTTGACCTCCTACCCACGGTGCTACTGAAAGTTCCAGAGACAGAGTGTTAATCCACGATGCAAATGATAAAGGTGATCCCTGCTCCACACACCAAGATGAACTGATCTGGGCAAGCCTTGGGGGAGCAGAGAGACCACAGCCTCTCACAGACAGCCTTATCTGGGCTCCTGGCACTACGGCTTTGTCTCTGGGCAGACAACATCCTCTGCTTGGGTGGTAGCAGCTTGTTCTCTGCCTCTTGTTCATTTTATTTTTAGACCCACTTGGCCAGCCTCTCTCTCAGCCTTTGCAGAATGAGAGCGTGCCCAGGGAAAGTGGTGGGCACATTAGTGAGGCAGGCAGGCATCCGGGCACACTGAGGGGCTGTGAGGACAGCTGATAAATTGTTTGCTTAGCTTCATCTATTTATTAGCGTGGTTAGAAACTGCTATTTATGTTTTAACCCTCCAGGGAGAGTCGTGAATCTTTGGATAAAATGAGTTGGTGTATTTCCAGCCGGGAAAGTAAAAACTAATCAGTAGTTACAGATCTCACCAGGACTGCCAGGGGCAGGAGCCTCCCCCACCCCTCAGGCTAAGATGCTCTGAGCTTAGCTGCCAGGAAAGTTTGGCGTCATCATGCACTCAGTCTCTCAGTTTGCAAGGTCTTACATGGTGTGCTAAGATGGCAATTGGGGCTGTTTGTTGTGAGAATCCCTATAAGCAAAGGGCAGGAGAGGTCATGAGAAATGTGACTAGTGAATCACAAGAGGCTTTCACACCTGGGGAAATGGGCAGTCTTTTTCTAACCCCATAGGTGTATTACTTACTGGAGGCAACACAGGACATGGTCAGGCTGCACCTGCCTCCCTTGCACAGGAAGATCAGAGTTGGGGGAGGGAGGTGTGCTCCACTCCTAATCTTAGGGTAGTATCCCACTTCTGAGCAGGCACAAACTACCACTATCATGGTGCTTGCTCTCTGCCTTTCTCTCCTTCCCTCTAGCTCCCTCCCCATTTCCTTCCCTCTCCCCATCTCCCTGACCATGAGGGAGTCAGATGATCCTTCCTTTGTCTTTGTTGGAAAACCATTCCAGCTGGCATCTATCCTGATCCTGCCACCGTCACCCCAAAATGGCTGACAGGAATAAAACCACCACAGAATCCTTTCTGGAAGGAGTACATTCCTAACGTTAAGGCATCCCCACTGTTTGCATCTTACACGCCTTTGTATTTAGTCTGCTTTGATGGAGATGTTTGGGGACTCTTATCAGTAAGCGTTTTAGCAATCTCTCCTGGACTGTTTGTGGTTTCAGAAGCACTGGCTCCTGTCTCTGCAATTTTCTACTACAAGACTAAAGTTTAAGGACACATGTAGACACAACTGAGTTCTGGATCAAGACTAGCTTGCAGGCATTTCAGAACTTAACTGAAGATAAACAACTCAACTCTGGCACCTCTCTTAAGAGATGGGTTTTGCATTGCAAATGGCACCAAGCAATGTGCCCTTGGTTCCTGTGGAGAGATTTTTATATAGCATGTGGTGACTCTAATGGCCTTTCTTTAAAACCATGCATTTATAGCCTGAAACCCTCTGTCTATATCTTTAAAGCTGAGCCAGGAAGGCCTCACCATGCTCCATAGCCTGCTCTGTCTGGCACCTGATCAGAGTTCGGGTTTAGCTCAATTCACAGCCCAAGCTCATAGTTTGGGCTAAATTTATGTATATCATAATGTAAAAACAAACATGTGCCTTGGATAGGTCTGATTTATGCATAGAATCAGTTTGCTGCTCATGTCTTAATTATTTTTTTAATAGCTTCATGGCAGAAAATCAAAGCCTGCTGAGTTTTATATTATACTCTGCAACTTATTTTCTTGTTTTAGCATTTTTTTTCCTTAGCTTAAAACATCCAATTAATCCATGTAATGTGGATTCTTTCTGTTTAAACCTTTTGTATCTATAAAATAAACCGAATACAAATGCTGCACCTAATCTGTTTAGAAGCATTTTTGTCTTGCCAGATACATCATACAGATACACGTATTTATGTGTTTGGGGCAAGAAGGATATGAAACAAGAAAATGAATGAGGTTGCAACAACTCAGGGGCTGTTAAAGGAGTCTGACCACCCCTAAGCAAATGCTAATATTCCCAGAAAGAGCTTCAGTTAGTACACTGCCGACAGGGACCACTCTTCATCCTTTGGCCTCCATTCCCCACAGTCTTTGACTTAAAAGAGGGTTCAATGTCAGTGCCTTTCACAGCATCTGTACAGCTCTAGCCTCACTTCCTCAGTTGCCATGCTCTCTGAGCTTTCCTCCTGTCATCTCCTGTGAGGCCTTTCTTTGCAGCGCTCCCATCTTAACTTGTCTTAACTTGTAGCCTCTCAGCAGCATCATAAAGAGTCCAGAAGGTGATCTTAGGGCTCCCTAACTCTAGATCTCAAAGAAAAGCTATAGCCCAATGAAAATCCTCACAGACCCCAGCCCTGAGGCATCTCCAAGGAAAAAAGTGTAGGTAAAGAGGGAGGTATGGGGGCTGGGGCATACCAATATGTGAGAACTCAGCTGCTTGCTGGTATTGATGTGTCTTTCTGGCTTGGTGACACATCTCAATTTGGTAACCCTGCAACATTCTCTTCCCTCCTGAGCCCAGCTCTGTCAGACTCCATAGCCCTCTCTGCTCCTTGGCTTAGAATGAAATCTCAAAAAAAGAGGCTATTTAGATGTGACTAACTATCCCTGATGAGTTTATAAAAAGAGGCTTGCTTGGCAGATTATGTAAGGTGAGTTATCCAAACCATTTCTCTCTAACCTGTAAATTCCTCCTTCAGTCTAGGGCTATAAAGTATACCAGCAACTCTCCAAGGCTTGTGTTTAGATTTCTTCCTGTAACTGGCAACAGCAGGCAAGAAGGAGGGAGCCATTTACCAAATATTACCCAGGACGAAGATACCTCTGAACCTGGGAACAGGTCTGTTCCATTAGACTTTTCTTTCCCTTTAGATAAATTCAGAATTTGCCTTGTTACTAGTAATTAGGATAAGCAGAGCCATCTTAGATGTCTCCTACAGGCTAGCCACTCTCAGGCCCCTGCTGATGAGTGTCTATAAGAAAACTGTTGCTTGGCAATTTGTTGAGACCTCTACTACTGCCAACCTATGAACTATGTTTACTCAAGGCTGATGGGATCTGAATGGATTAGATGCTTCATAGGACTCCAAAGATTTGTCTTACTGCCTCTCTGTTTTGTCTTAGAAACAGGTTGTGATAGAAAAGAACAATCATAGGCCTGCGCCTCACTTCATCATTGGCCTGCCTCTCTTCTACTCCAATATCAAAATATTTTACAGATCCTATGTAACTATAGCTAGCATTACTTTTACTTGTTAAGCAAAGAGTACAAAAAGACCATCAAATTGAGTTTAGCACCACTCTCATATGAGACTTGTATTTAAAAATATACTAACTCCTAGAGCATAGCCATCTACAGACAATGCTGGGCATGTGTGAGGATCCATGCATGGCCCCTACAAATGCCTCCATTCTTTCACTTGGCGAGTATTTACCAAGTGTACAGTAGATGCCAGGACTTGTGACTGATGCTGAGGCTGTGATGATGAGTAAGAATGGCCTAGCCTCTACCTTCAGAGAGTACATGGCCTGCTGGGGAAGGTAGATTGGAAAGGGCCAGTGGCCTTGGAGAAAATCACTATCACTGTGTTGTAGTCATAGTTGGTCCAGGGCCATGTTTTCTTTTAAGAAAATCTTTCCTTGTCTCCTCTAGCTTTCTGGCAGCTCTGGGCTTTGTTGCTTGGTGGTGGCGTCACACCAATCCTTGCCTTTATCTTCACATGGCCTTCTCTGTTGTTTCTCTTCTTCTGTGTCTTATTTATATAGATATGTAAGAACACTTATAATTGGATTAATTCACTCAAATAATACAAGCTAATCCCCTCTTAAGATTCTTACCTTTTACTTTTCTACCCCAGGAGGATTGAAAGTTCAAAGCCTACAGAACTCATAGGCCCCAGGAACAAACCTTCTACTGTTATTTTGCTAAATGGGCATAATGTCAAAGTGCCCTGTAAATGTGTCTTTATATACCAATAGATTAGTGTGGTGCTCAGTCCTCACAGAAGTTTTTAATGCCGTAGACAGCAGTTAATGTAGAAACTCATAAGTGATCAACATGAAGAGAATAAGTGTCAGGAGTGCTCAACCTACCTCAAGACTCAGAGACCATCTCAGAAGAGGAGGTGGAATGACTGTAAGAGCTCTGGCTCAGGGAAGACCAGAGTAAAACTGTGTCTTCTGGACATTACAGGATTGTTGCTTTTATGAACTCATAGCAGCTATGGTTGCCTGCACAAAATCAAGCTAGTCAGATCTATAATATAGAGGGGAGAAGGATGTACTAGTCTCTACTAGTCACTGATGAGCTATTGGCAGTTCTCAGGGAAAATCAGCTTTCTTTGAGGGTGTGGCACCTGTTAGGTCAATCGTGCTCCAGTGGATTTCCCCACAACCCTGAGTATATGGCAAACACAAGTTTTACTTGGTGGGTTATTTAAACAAAAAACAAAAAACAGAGGACATGAAGTTGGGGGGAGAGGAGGTGGGGGATCTGAGAAGGGTCAGGGGAGGAGTACGGGTATGATCAAAATATATTGAATGAAGTCCTAAAAGAATAAAAGCTGTATTAAAAAAGAATGTTCAAGGATGGCTCAGTGGTTAAGAGCACTTTTTACTCTTGCAGAGGACTTAGGTTCAGTTCCCAGCACCCACGTGGTGACTGACCACCATCTGTAACTCCAGTTCCAGTGGCTCTGATGCCACCTCTGGTCTTTTCAGGAACTGTATACGTGGGTGCACTTATACAAGCAGGCAATACACTCATACACATAAAATAAAAATAAATAAGTCTTTTAATAAAAGAATGTTCAAGGTCAATCCAGGCAACAGTGAGACACCCATCTCAACAACAACAAAAAAGAGCCCGACTTTAAATCGGCAAAGATACTTTTTCCAAATAAGGCTGTCTGCTCTTGCTCACAGCCTTTTTGGCCTCCAGATACACAGGAAATGCTGTCTTTCTGAGCTACTCATTGAGACTCAACAGCCACCAGTCAGACCCAACCGACCCACCCACCTAGGTCACACCAGCGAAGGAAGCCTATATTCTACCTAGCCTGGCTATTTTTCATCCTCTGAATCCCTAACCTTCACTTCTCAGATTTCTGATGGCTTCCCCTTGCCCGAAATGTTCTTATACACCTGCTCACCATCTTTCTACCTTTCTGAGATTCGGGTCAAACCTCACCAGCAGAAGAAAGCCTTCCAACTTCACTGTATCTGTTCTAGTACTTTTTCTGAAAGTCTACATCAAGATCATGGTTAGCCTTGGAGCCAACTTGCTGAACTAGAAGTCTTTTTCCTTCTAAGACATGAAGTTTTACTTTCTCTTGAATCTCTGGCACTTCACACACATGGGGAGGTATACAGTGTGTTTTGTGAAGAGTGGAGATGGTTGTGCATCTTATTGTTTTCCCATTGCTTAATGGGGTAGAAAATCCAATCAAGAGGGAAGGAAAGTAAGAAAACCAGCTAAAAGAGGAGTCTGGAATCATCCAGCATTGCAGATGGCATTCAGAGGTCCTGACTTCTGCCTTGTCCTTTCCGATTTTTATGTAGCTCCCAGCTATAGCCCATGGTCATTCTCCTTACCTACAACTATGTGCCTCGGGTGTCTTGGCACAGAGACTTGAATTCAGCATAATGATACTCTAGATTAATGCTGATCTTTATTGGATTGTCTCAGTCTTTGTCGATGTCTCCAAGTTCGCTAGACATCTTCCTTATAGTTCCTTGTGCTTCTGTAAAACTAAAACGGATTCTTTTTCACCCAAATTCCAAGTCCATGGGTATACTTCAGACTTCAAGTTCCAGTTACATAATACCCCTAGAATTTTTACATAAGACTGCTCTGATTTAGGGAAGCACAGGCAATGGGAAGCCATCCACTTGATTCATTCAGGGGCTTGCAGATTTGTTCCATTTCTTCTTTATCCCTGAGGCTCTTAACACTTGCCCCCACTAGAACACTGTCTTAAGTACTGTTTCTCAGGGCCACTGTGGCATGAGACATGGACAGAGCATGAAAGGTGATATCACTCTTGAACTTCAGATTTCAAGGAGCTAATGACCATGTAAAGTTGTTTTAGTCTGTTTCTTGTTGATATAATAACATACTTAAGAATGAGTAATTTATAAAGAATGGATGTTTATTTGGCTCCCTTCCTCTTCTTACAATGTCACTGATGCCATCAAAGGGGTGGCAGGCACCCTCATGACCTTATCTGATCCTAAATACCTTCCAAAGCCCCTCCTTCAAATACTAACCACATATGAATTTGGAGGTTAACTTTATAACATGTGCATTTGGGGGTGACATATTTAAACCACAGCAGATGTGCTAGCCACATGAGTTACTTCAACAGAACATGACAGAATGTGCAGTATTAGAACTTTGCCCTGTGGCTGCTAAGCTCCTAATTAAACCACTCCCATTACCAGGAATTCTAACAGCCCACTAAAGGGTTGGATGCTACAGAGTTCTTGACTCACAATAAAAAGTAATTTTTTGGTGAATGAATTTCAATAAGAAAGGTTTTTTTAAAAAAAGAAATATTAGTGTTGTTGGCATATTTGGCTATTGTAAGCTAAGATAACCATTTGAGTCAAATGAATAGACCAGAGTCAACCCTGAACAGCACAAAAAGTCAAAGTCCATTCTATAGTCAGCTCAGTAACTATATGCCTGGAAGTTTAATGCAGTATGATTGATAAGATATCTGTACAACATTTAATAATGTTTTTGTTTCAGAAAGAATGAAAAAGGAAGCAACAGAGCATGAAAGTTGCCACTGATAGTGAGGGCATCACAGCATTAACAAGTGAGAAAAGCATGTGATTCCAAAATCTCTCATGTAGCCCCATGCACAGCCAACAGGGTCCTGCCATGCAGTCGGCCTCTCTGCCAGTTTTGATCATCAATCACAGGTGACAGTCTCCTTTCTGTCCTCTGCCACCACCATGGTAGACATATTTCTCAGATCCTGTCATCCGCAAGAACAAACCGTATAATGCAACTCAAGCACTCTCATGATGTTTTTCTGTCCCAGCAGATGTGCTCATATGTAGAGATGGGAAACTAGGGGAAGAAGGGAATACACCCATATGTGACAGTAGTCAAGGCCTGAGTCGCAGCAGTGGCTGACATATTCTGCAAGTACGAGGAAGTGAACTAAGCAGATTGACCACGAAGAGGAGAATAAGCAGGGACCTGGGGGGTCTGCCCAGGCTTCTGGCTCATTGCTGAGACAGTCACCCAGGAGAGACCCTGTGGTACTATTTAAGCAACCCTAGGTCTGGATCTACCTAGGTAGGCATAGTGAGTGGGCCTGAGGCGTTCTTTCCCTTTAGCACCAGCTCTACAAGGTTTTGGAGATGGGGAAGACTCAGAAGAGCTGAGTGAGACTAATTGTTTCCTACTCTTCTAGGTTAGAATAGAATCCTTTCTCCTGAAATCGCAAAGACTGAGACCAATTGTTCTTTGTGCTTCCCTTTCTATCTTTAGTATAGGGTTGCTCTCAGGTTGCACTGCTTATTTGGACTGCAGCCTAGGACCACCCATCAGTAGCCCCAGCATGAGTTGACCCACCTCTGCTGATCCACTTCGAGATGAAGTAGGCCTGGAACCATATCACTAGGAGTCCCAGCCTGGTAGGTCCAACCTCTCTTTGGCTGAGTGGTTCAGATTATGCTAGTTTATGCTCTGAACCGCCTCTACTGTACAATGGGGTTGAGAAAAACAAACTTGTTGAATGGGATTCAGTTCTGAAAGCATCTAGATGTGTTGGCTAGACCCTAGGTGTGTGCTCACTAAGACCCAACTTTCCTCTGTCCCCCTCCTCTGTCTTTTCTTTTCCTTGATATTGCTTTTATGATACACATAGTAGTTTCTGTTGCTACCATGACCACAAACTTGGTAGCTTAAAACAATAGAACCTTATTAATTTATATGGAAATACAGGGATTTTTTCATTCATTTATACACATTTTCTCCAGCTGGTCTGAAAGCCAGAAGTCTGAAAAAAGTGTGAAAAGAGCCACTCTCCCTCTGAAGTCTCTAAGAAAGCATCCATCCTTGGCTTTTCCAGCTTCTGGTGGCTCCAAGTGTTCCCGGGCTTGTGGCCCCATTGCTTCAGTTTTTATTTTCATCTTTGCCTCACCTTCTTCCCTATATGTTTGAAATATCTTTTTGCCTATCTCTTACAAGGCCATTTGTCACTGGATTTAAGACCCACCTGAATAACCCAAAATAACCTCATCTGGAGATCCTTCACTTACTTACATCTGCCAAGACCTTTTTCCCAGTTTCAGTCACATTCCCAGGTTCTGGGTAGACACTTTAGCAGGAGGCTATCATTCAGTACACTGTAGTATAAGTGTTAGCATTTCCCACCCAGCCCAGGCTCAAAGGCCCAGCTGTGTATAGGATACTCACAGAGCTAAGTGTTCACAGCAACAACAGGGGACAAGACCACAGCTCGTATCGACTCTCCCAACTTCACTTGGCAAATTGCCTTAAACAGAAGGTGGCCCAGCCCCTTCACTGGCCTAGTACGGGAATCAGGGTTCCCAGAGGAGACTATTTCAAGAGTATCTTCTATGGCCAGCATGCTTGCTTCCACAACAGTGTTAGCAATGGCCTTCACTTGCTTCTCCAGGATTCTAATGTGCTTCTCCATTGCTGTAACAAAACACTGACCAGTACCAACTTGCGGAGGAAAGGGTTTATTTGGTTTATATCTCCCAGGTCACAGTTCATCACTGAGGGAGCCCAAGGTAGGAACTGTGGCCAGGAACCTGGAGGTAGGAGTTGAAGCACAGGCCATGGAGGAATGCTGCTTATTGACTTGGTCCTTTGGTCCATGCTCAGCCTGCTTTCTTATACAATACAGAACAACCTGCCCAGGGAGTAACACTGCCCACAGTTGGACTGGGCCCTCCCACAAGCACTCCACAATGAAGAAAACTGGCCACAGGTCTGTCCAAAGGAAGCAATTCCCCAACTGAGGTTCCCTCTACCTAGATGTGTTAAGTTGACAACTAAAGTTATCTAGCACATCCAGGCAGCCCACGGAGTCTTCCTGCTCCTAACATGGGGGCTCTACATACCGGGCTAAGGACATTGCCAACCAGGTTCCATTGATCAACAGATCTGGAGACAAACACTGGCCAGAAGTAGGGACTATGACAGCACAGAGGATAGCCCTGTTGTAGGCATTGATGGGAATCTAGAGGGATTTCCCACTCTGGGAATTCCAGGCTCTTGTGTCCTGGAACAAAGAATTGGATCAGGGATACATGAATGGTGATAAAAACAGACAGTTTATTAAAAGAGAAAAGCTCTTCTGAGGTTGAATATAGGCCAGGGACTTGGGAAAGGTTATTTGTTGACTGGGTCAAATGCATAGGGCTCTCCATGCCATCTGCATTTGGAGATTTGCAGGCTTTTCTCATGCATCTCTGTCCTTGGTCTGGGTCTTCTTTTTCTCTCTTTCTCATTGGTCTTTCATATGTTAATTTGAACTGTCTCTTCTCTCTCTCTCTCTCTCTCTCTCTCTCTCTCTCTCTCTCTCTCTCTCTGTCTCTCCCTTCCCCCACACTCCCCTTCCACAGGAAGAGCTTATCACATCAGGGCCCAGGAGCTAAAGTTCTGAGTTCAAGTCCTGATCATAATGCCTGCCACTTTAGATGGCTGGCTTTCTCAAGTTATAATGACAACAGGGAACCTTGGGACTGAGTCTCATCTTTCTCCTGAGTCCTGTTCTGCTGGGAAAAGCAGAGACCTTAGGATAAAGTCAAGCTTGACCCCTCTTACCCCCCACAACATTTCTAAGAACACTGTGATAGAACAGAACAAGAAAAAGACTTCATCAGAGGGGGAAGGGACAATCCAGTGACCAATTTCAGTGATTAGCTACAAAGAGAAGGCCCTTTACTCCAGGCGTGTGTATGCCTTTTAATTTCCTCTTGTGGGCTCCTGAGGGGGCCTATAACTGCGCAATTGCTATTCCTCTCCAGCCTTGGGGCACATGGGCACTCTCTCAGAGAGGGCTCCAGGTGGTATGTTGTGCCACCTGCACTCTCAGCTTTCTGATTAACTGCTCTGGGCAAACCTGCATAGGTGGGGGAGGGGAAGTGGTGAGCTAGGGCAGCTCTGCCCCAAGGCCCAGGTGAGTCATTTCCAGGCCAAGAGGCACCAGCAGAATAGGGGTGACAGCTGAGTTCAGAATCATCATATTCTGTGCTGAAATAATATAAAAATACTGTCCTTAGTGAGAAAAGGGGTTGGTCCCCTTAAGCAATTAACATAGATGTTTAACCAGTCCAATTAAGGGATTGTGATTTGCATTACAAGAAGACTTTTTGCTTCATAAAAGGAGATCCCTGGAGCCTACAGTAGATGACAGGACCCCTGGGGGTTTAAAGGTTCAATTTCAAAATAAGGATTTACCCCCAGCTCTTGGGCATTATGCTCTGTAGTGTAAAAGCAGAACTTCCTTCTGACTTGACCAGGTTCCCAACCACAGGCTTGTTCTACACCTAGAGACTAGCCATCCAATAAATTATCTCATACAGAGCCCCCTTCTTTGCCTCACCCTGGGCAATGTCTACAATTCAGATTTGGTTTCTGTCAGATCCAAGGCAAGGGATGCTCTGAATCCCTGTCCTGTTGGGCTGCCAGGAAGTTACCAGGCCTGTTCCCTTTTGGCTGCCTCAATGTCCATGTTTCTACAACAAGAGAAGATACTGATGACAATAATGATTTAAAAATCCTTTCCAAAGGTTCTTTACCATTTCAGGAGCTCATTTCTGGACATGGCCAAGTAGCCTTGGGAATACGCTTACATATGCAGTAGAGTTAGAACACTAACCTAGATTATGCCCAGAATAACGACAGGGGTGGAGAATAAAATTTAATACACTTCAGAAGTATATTAATGCTTTACAGAAGAGGCTGGATATACAAGCATGGAGGGAGTGGCCTCTGACCCTTTAGAAAGGACTTCTTAAAGACACAGTGCCTCATGACCTGAGCTTTCAAATGAACTGAACTTTGTTCACTGGGTTAGCTTAGTAGGTTCAATAAAGTGTTGAGTCCTGTCAATGTTTAGTAACAGAAGACTCTCATGTCTAAACTGAGTTTGTAGAAAACTAGATTTCCACTATGTAAAGTTTGAATTTCACAAAACTTAATTGGACCAAAACTTGGGATATAGTAAGGACTTAAGGATATATCTTCTAATTGCCCATTACAAGTAGAGATTTTGAGATTAAAATTAATTTTTCATACCTATCCTATAGAAAGCTTGGTAGTTAGCAATTCATAGCTGGTGGCACTGGTGACTGGAAGTCCCCTCCTTCCAACTTCAGTCCTGCTATCGCTAGAGGTGAGAAGCATTTATAGCCCCCTTAAGGATTCAAAGTAGTCCATAAAGGTTCTAAAATCCAAGCCTCGACCTGAGAGTTGTTCTCACAGATAGTCAGTCTGAGGAACTTAAAATGAACCAGGATGACGGAGTAACAGATGGAGAGTAAGGAGAGGGAGGGAGATAAGTAGGGAGGGCAGCAGAAAGGGAGGGAAGGAACAGAGACAGAGACAGACTGGATGGAAGGAAAGGAGATGGGGGAGGCACAGGGAGAGAGGGGACAGAAGGAGAGAGAATGCAAACACTTCCTGGAATTTTACCATTCATTTCAAAAAATTCTGCAGGTCTGTCACCCAATACATTTCCCATGCTACCTACTGTGTCCACATGCAGATCCTTTGAGAAAAGAAGAAAACAGAATTCACCCCTTTCCTGCCCAGCCTGACTTGCCCACAGTGTCTTGGCCATGAAGACAGGAGGGGAGAGGCCTGGATAATCATCCAAGGGGTCACCTCTCTCAGGGCAATGGGCAGCTTTCAGCATTGTTGGAAGGATGAAGGTTGTTTCAAATGATCCTTTTACATGCTACGAACTCAAGTTCAATAGGAACATGCTCATGAGGAAAGGGCTGCCTTGGCTCAGTAGAGTCATGGCTATCTCACACCTGCTTATTTCTCCTAGGGGGACTGGACAGAATGTTAGACCTGGGAAGTGTGTCAAGTAATCATTGTTCCAGCCTGACCTCTAAGGACCTCAGTCAGGAGCAGAATGGCTATCTATATACCCCTTGGACCAAGGACAAGCCATGGCCTCCAAGCTTCTAGTCTCTGCCTTGAAGTATTCAAATAAGTAATATGGCACACTTCAAGGAAGACACTTTAAGCTACTGGCTTCCAGATCCTTTCTGGTCCTGAATTATCATGACAACCTCCTGAATGCCTATCTACCATGTCCGTATGCACTCAGGTGTCAAAGAGATTTTGCCAAGAAACAGAGGAGGTTTTTGGTGCTGTCTAGGTGAGAAAATGATGGGCTTCCCTCTCAGCTGTACCATTATCAACTGTGTCCGATTTTCTTGTTGTTATATCAAATTACAAAAGGCCTTCAAATAATCCAAATTTGCTCTCCCATACTTCTGAGCTCTGAAGGTCAAAATTAGTTTTCACTGGGCTAAAATGAACGTGTGTGTGGGGACTAGGTCTATCGTAAAAGGTATTGAGCAAAGACAAGCAACCCCGGATACCCTGAAGCGATGGTAGGAGTCTGGCCTGCTCTGCCTGATGCGATAACCTGGCCCCAGGAAGCCATTTGTAGATACGAACCTTCTTTTCCCACACAAAGATCACCCCAGACCAGAACCAGGTTTTTGGGTTTCGTTTCCTCGTTCCTAATTTCCACATCAGCCCTACAACCTTCCCACCTTTACCTAAAGACCCTACCTTTAACTTTCCCATCTTCTGTAATGGCCAGAAAGGCCTCCCTATATAAACCTCTGCCTTGGTTTTCATAACTGAACTGCTCCTCCGGTCACACCCTGAGCCACCTGAGGCCCTATTTGTTCATCCTCCATTCTGTGAGACAGCTGGAGCACAACAGTCATGCTGGAGATGAAGACCCACCCACACGTGTGAACAGGGCTAGCTGCTTTTGTAGGCTCTAGAGAGAATCCATCTCCTGGCCTTTTCTAGCTACTAGGGGCTTCCTAGTAGCTTTTACCAACCCTGGCTTGTGGTACTTTACTTCCTCTTGAAAGTACATGACTTCTCATCATTCCAACTCTTTCTCTTCATTCTGTACCAAATCATCCCCTGCCTCCCTCTGACAAGAACTCTTCTGGTTACTTTTGGAGCTTTCCCACATAATCCAGGGCAACCTCTTCATCTCAGGATTCCTTCTGGGATCACATGTATAAATCCCTTTTGTTATGGAAGAACATAATCCCAGTTTCTAGGGGTTTAGATGAGAGTCTCTTTGTGGGATATTATGCAGTTTCCTACACTAGTTCTGAGTCATTGGGCAACTAAGTAGCCTTACCTCTCTGAATCTTGGTTCCCTCTCTCATGGAAAATAAAATAAGTTCCTGCCCTGCTTATTTCCTGGGCTTCAGGTACTGCTAAATGAATATTTCAATTGACCAAAATTTCCCTTCTATTGATGTTCTGTGGCTCCAGTGCAACCTACATGAACATAAATGAGACTGTGGGCACAGACTCATTGTTCTCTGTACTTTTATCCTGTTGCTGCCTTTAGGACCATCTGCTACTCCTTCTCCTGCAAGATGCTCATAAGATCACAATTAGCAGTCACAGCAACCAGAGGCAAACACTCCTGAGCCTTGGTGCCAACCTGGTCTATTGTCAGATGCTGTCCATAGTAATTTGGTAGATGAAGCCCTATCACAGCCTCAGCTGGCTTATTTTCATGGAGGTAGGTCATGGTTTCCCCATCAGCTAATAACTTATGGGAAAAGGACATCAAAGGTTCTGAATATAAAGGCTAGCAAGACCCCTGGACACTTGACCCCACTGATTCCTGGGGTTTAGCAGAGACTACAGAGGTAATCAATAAGCGTTCAGAACAAAATAGTTGTCTGTATACCCATAGATGTTCCTTATATGTTAGGTTTATGTATATATACTCATTCTAGTTCCATTAATATATATATACATATATTCATGCATATTTCTTGTCCCATTTGTGTGTGTATTGAGGAGATAGCTCTTCATCTTCCTATCTCTCGTATTGTTTTCAAGGATCACTTCCCAAATAAACGATTGTACTCCAACCCTTGACATGGTATCTTCTTCTGAAGAAACACAGTCTGATGCAACAACCATTTGAGATTGATTCTAGTTATTATTTAGCCTGAGAAAATAAATACAAGGGATTAATCACATTAATGGAGGAAAGGTGAACCAATATAGCCATTTAAAGTGATGCAGAAAAACATTTGAAAACATTCAGTAGCCATCCATGATGAACCAAACAAAATGTCTTAGGACTCTCCAAACAGAAGGAAACTTGCTTATTTGATCTGAAGTTGCAAAATAGAACAAGAACAGTAACTACCATAATCAGTGGTGAAGAAGTAGAATCTTTCCTCATAGACTAAGAATGAGAAAAAATTGTCCACTCTTGACACTTCTTCACAGTATAGTAGACCTCCAATCTAGTTCAATAATATAAGAATCTGGAGGACAAGCATAAAAATTAGAATCAAATAAAAAAATCTATATGGTTACGCCCCTACTCACTGGCTTTTACAACCTTTCCTCCCACACTTCCACAACGGTCGCTGAACCCTGGGTGAGTGAAACTTAATATGAGTTCTGTTCCAGGGACCCACATTCTGAAGACTCATAATCTCCATGCTTTGGCCATTTGTGACCTTTTGTGTTACTGGCCCTTTGTTGTATGAGGGAGCTTCATTAATGAGAGTTAAGAGATTTATTAGTGTCTTCTTAACCCCTTGTTATACACTGCATGAGCCTTGGGTATAAAGGCAGCATTGTAGATTGATGCTTCTAGATGGGCAATGCACAGACAATGTCTGTATGTGACCAACTGTGATAATCTATTAGTCTCCATCTGGTGCAAAAGAAGCTTCTTTAATGAGTGGTGACTGGGATACCTGACTGTAAATATAAGGATTCATATTTTGTACATAGTAAGAAATTATATTTGTCTAGGGATGTGAAAGCCTTGGGGATTTCTCTAAGATCTATGACCACTCCAGCCATGTGTATTTGGCTATAATTACAGTACCACACATGAGTTTCCTTCCATTGAGTGGGCTCTAAGAACAATTAGGCAACCATTGATTGACCCCAAGATAAAAGTGGCAACTGATTACTGTTGGATGAGGATGGGCTAGTCTTCCTAAAGTGAAGGACTTCGGATAGGCCGTAGATGAACCTGCACTGATGTGCTTTGTGGACACTGACTTGACACAACAGACCTTAACACAGATGAAAGAATGTATGGATTCCAGTTATGAGGGGTGCTGGTGGAGAAAGGGATACAAAGATGATTAAGTTTGATTGAGGTGGTCTGTAGAAAATCCACAATGGTTCAATATTTTTTAAAAATTTGTTTTTTGAAAACTAGATTATTGGTCACACAAGAAATGCAAAAACACATTATTAGAATAAGTCAATTCAGCAAGATTGTAAGATACTAAGTCAACATATATATTTTCAAAGAATTACAGTTTTATATATCTAAAACAAATAAGCAAAACATAAAATTATAAAACAAGTCATTTGTGATAACATTGAAATACATCAAGTACCTAGAAATAAATTCAATAAAAACCATAAAATCTTTATTCTTGAAACACAGAAAAAATAAAGAATATCTCAATAAAAGCATGGACATGCCATAACTCATGGATTAGAGGACTAAATACTACAGGGATATCAATTGTCCCCAAATTAATCCATACAAAAAGATCCTTCTTGCTTCCCAGAAGCTCCAAGGAGCCAAGTCAAGAAGGAAATAACACACCAGGTGTCTGTAAGTCTCAGACCCTCCAGTATGATGCTGTGCTTTGAGTAGGCATCAATGATCTGCCTGAGTATCTCTTGTCTGTGGTTAAAGTTGGAGAAGTGTAGGGAAATGCAGTCCTGTGAGCATTGTGTAGAAAGGGACAGATCACACAGATGGGAAGAATTTTAGACTGTGTGTAGGAGCAATGTCATCCAGAGGGACCAAGGACACTCTACATATAACCCAAGCTTAAGTGTTAAGGAATGTTGCTTTGACCAAAATGACTCAAAGTCATGCCTGACTGTCCACCATCACCCTACCTTTTATCTGAAGACTAAGTCAATAGAGTCCCCCAACCTCTGAATCCTAAAGCTCTGAATCTAATATGACTAGGTTCATTAGGGGTATCATTCTAGTGCTGACCCTAAAAACAGTGCCCTCCTTCATTCTGCTCTTCCTCATGGCCAAGGACAACATTTGCCAGATATACAACAGCAGTGATGTACCATATAACAATGTTTTGATCAGTGGAATATTGCATATACAACAGTGTGCCATAAGATTATACCAGAGCTATCAAATTATCATCCAGTGATGTCATAGTCATCTGATACCCTTGGGTCTGGATTCTACATGGAAAGGAAGTGGAATGCAGGGTCTGCCCCTTTGATCACATTGTGGATACTAGAAATGGGAAGAACTTTGACTGCCAAGTTCTGGCTCCTTCAGGCCAGAAAGAGAGAGAGAGAGACAGAGACAGAGACAGAGAGAGAAAGAAGAAGGAGGAGGAGCAAGAAGAGGAAGAGGAAGAAGAGAAAAAGAGAGACCAGGGAGAGGGAAGGGAAGAAAAAAGAAAGGAAAGATTTCTACAAATAATTAAGAAAAATACTGATACCCCAACAGAAAAATTTGCAAAATACTGAATAAATATTTCACTGAAAAAGTTATCTAAAGGGCAAAAGATGCTTAAATCTAGGACTCATCAGAGAAATACAAAGCAAAACCATAATGGAATACCAGTACCATAGCAGACCCTGTGGTTGGCCTCCCAGGTTCCCTGGTTCACTTCTGGAGCAAGGTGCTCGTCTCCCTGGCTGCTGAACCATATTGACAGTTGACAATCAACAGCCTAGTTCCTCTTCCTAGTGATTGCCCATAGCTGAAAAACTCTGCCTAGCATGAAGCCACCTCTCCACACAGGGAAGCTGAATCAAATGGCTCTTTGTACGGACTGTTTGATGGAGCTCAGTCTTCAGTTCAAATTTGAGACAATTCTGATGATCCATTCCAGCTTCAATGTTCTCCACAAGACTGACTTGGGTCCTTGGAGTGAGTGCATCGCAGTTGAACCTCTCCTCATGAATACTCCCTCAAAGACAGTAATTCTTAGCATTGCCCTCAACTTTCTGCACACTATTATTTGTGTTGGAGAGTAGTTCCCAAAGAATTGGAAAGATGAAGAATACCATGTGCTCATGAGGATATGAACCAACCAGAATGCTCATATACCGATGTGGACTAATCACACTGCTTGTATGTGCAGATGTAAATGTAAATTGCACAAGCACTTTGGAAATTCGAATGTCAGTATGACAGGGTCTACTATAGCTGAACATGTGTATATGGCCCAACAAGTGCACTAAGTATTATAGCAACATATAAGGCATATAGAGTCATGTACCTCCTAACAGTGAATCGGTCAATAAAGGAGAACATATTCAGCAGTGTTCCCACAGGATTAAAATGAAGCTGAAATCTCCTATTGCCTAGTGACCTCCCAGGCGCATGACATCAAAGTGCAATGCATTACTCACCTATTCATGCTGATGTTGCTATAAGCAAATCTGAGCTCCCAGTTGTTTAAAAGTATAGCACATAAACAATTATGGACAGTCCATAATACTTGGTAATGATGAGTGGTTATGTTACTGGTTTCTGTATTTATTATACTAGACTTTTGGTGTTATTTTTGCTTATTCTCTCTAAGAAGAAACTTTTGTATAAAACATAGTTTACTGTAAGAGTGTGCTGTGCTGTGCACTGGCAGGGGCCTCTTTTTCCTTGTATTTGCTATGTCTCTTGATATCAGCTAGAGTTTAGTGATTTACTGATACCATCTAGGTACAGCAAGGATTCTGAACATTCTATAATGTTGAGGTAGGCTTGGTCTGACCACAGCTCATGTGGCTACATGAATGAATGAGGGCTGGGGAGGAGAAGGATAAAGAATACACATTAAATGTTAGCAATTGAAATGCAGACTCATAGAATTGTTTTGGATCACACAATACAATTTGATGAACTTCATGCATGAGCACATCCATGGAATTCGAACCCAGATCAAGAATTATAACAGTCTTCAGCAACCTTCATAGGCCTCCCCATGATCACTAATTCAGTATAATAGAAAGCTCTGGTAGTTTTTACTCAGTTTTATACTGTAGATGAACAGAATGATACAAAGCTTCTTCTTTGTAAGTCTGGTTGTTTCAACAATGTTATGTTTGTGAGATTTGTATAGGAATATGTCATAACTGTATTCTCATGGACATTAGGATGATTTCCAGTTGGGGGGTATGAGCAATGCGGGTGTAAGCATGCGTGTGCCTGCCTATTGCTGCGCATCCTCAGTCATGCATCATGTGTGTGCCTGCCTATTGCTGTGCATCCTCAGTCATGCATCATGTGTGTGCCTGCCTATTGCTGTGCATCCTCAGTCATGCATCACGAGTCTCTGAGGTTGCTTTTCATTCACTAACACCCAACGTTGTGTTCTTTTTCTTCCCCTCAGGCCCCTTTCATTCATGTAGCATGAGCTGTGACCAAATCAAGCCAATCCCAGAGTTTGAGAAGGTGCAGGCTCCCTGCTATATGAATGTTGACTCCTGATTTGTGTTGTGAGCAACACTTCAACCATAATCACAGATTTTCTACTTACCTGCCTTGGCCTACTGAAGGGTACTGTGGAGGCAGGCATGGTTTTGTTACTACGGAGTGAGTGGGTGTCAGCTTGGAAGGGGAGACAATTCCCCGTGATGAGTCAGTGAAGTTAGAAGCAGCGCCCTTGGTGTTGGGGAAAATAAAAAGCCTGCTTCCCTGAATGCTGGAAAAAAGTTCAGTGGGTATGTTCTTTGATAAATGGTCACAGTAATGAAATCCACACTCTTTAATCACAAGGGCTATAATTTAATTAAAAACACATCGAGGATTGATTTGGGTGAGAGGGCTTTGCCAATTCTTAGGCTTTATTAAATTCAGTGTGTCTTAGTTTAGCTTCATCCAACATGTTTAAATACGGAAGTCAGTGGCTGAGAAGCTCTCACTTTCCTGATGCAATAAACCCACATTTAGGGTCCTGAAAAGATCAGGCAGTATATGAAGTGAGCACCAGGAGAGGCAGAAAAGAGGTCCAGGCCTGGTAGTCCCTTCTGTCTTTTGCCTGAAGCACTACCAGGCTAGAAGTAGGACTTCGATCATTATGAGCTCAACCGTGTTAAGGAAGCCTGACCAGCAGGAAAACCCTCAAAAAACCACAAGCACTGTGCACAGTACTGAGCCCACGGTCAGAGTATGGGAGATACTGGGTTATCTACAACGTGGTAACAGTTTGCCTGACTTTATGCGATAGGACTGTTACTGCCTTCATTTTATACATTAGAAACTAAGAAAAGGACTGCAGGATTATGTAACTTCCTCATATCTATTATGGTACAAACATAGCAGACATAGATACATGGAGAGACCCGAATCCTTACTCTCAACATACGCACATGTACTCCTGTGTAGATATGACCAGATACAGACACACACCCTCATATTCAGCTACAAAGTAAAACATACATAGATGCTCAGAAACAGCAGAAGCATATGGTCAGATTATGGATGCCTCCTGACTCTCCAGCTCTAATTCAAGAGCTATGCTCTGACACTCACAATTCTGGATCATTTTTCACTGCCAATTTTTATTTGTTTGGTTGTTTGTTTGTTTATGTCTTTATTTTTAATGAATTTTTACAAATTTCATCCAGCAAGAGAATTTGAGCAAGGAATGGGTATTACTAGTCTACCTTCATATGTCTATGAATGAAGGTGCTGCTGGGTGCACCTATCTGTATGTGCCTGTAGGAGATGGAGATACAGAGGACATTTCTCAAGGTCTGGCAGGGGACCTACTACCTGAGCTGCAGCTAAGTTTGACTTTAAACCCAGGGTAAGGGTACCCATGTAACTTATATCACTCTCTTACCACCTTAATTTTTCTCCAACTGTCACAGGCCCCTAGCATACCTCATCTTGAACAGATGTATCCCTTCTGCAAGCCTTTACGACTGACAGGAAGCCTTCAAAGACCTTCAAATGCCCATGTGTGTGACTGCTGTGTTCCCGGGCCATTTCAGTCAGGCACATGGTTGAAGTTTATTTTTTCCTCCTTCATAATTCCAAAAGACTGTGGCATCTACACAACACATGCTCTTTGGGTAACAAAAGTTACCCAGGACTAGTCAATGCTTGGGATCAAGGCTAGAAATCACCAACAATGGTGGGAAGCACAATGCATGGGCTTGCTTCCTCAGTGAAATGAAGCTTTGAGGAGCATGCCTGTCAGCTGAAGCACTGGGAAAGATGGAATGATGAAAGAGAGGAAGGAAGAGTGTGGAGAGGGGTACAGTAAGAAGAGAAAGTAGAAAGGTATGGCAGAAGAATGAGAGTGTATTACCACTAGTATTTTATGAAAGTGTGCACTGGGCTTTGGCTATGTGCAAATGTTCTTTGAGTGTTATTGATTACTTAGGGTATAATCACTACAGTGAGCAGGAAGAGAAAGCAGCCCTATGGGCAAGCCCCTTCTCACACAGGGGTATCTCTTTACTTGTAGGACCTGTCTGTACCTGTTCCCCACCTACATATAGGGCTTTCAAGTCCACAGGAAAAAGCTGTCCTAAAATAGTGCTTCTCAAAGTATGGTCACTGCACCAACAGTATCATCACCATCTGGGGACTTGTTAGGAAAGCACACTTTCAGAATCAGAAAGCGTGGGAATGGGTCCTTGCAATTTGACTTTCACAAGCCTTCAAGACATTTTGATATATGCTTAAGTCTGAGTGCCACTGACATAAGTATCTGTTCACCAGGAAAATCAATATGATGATCGAAACATGCAACAGACCTCTCTTGAGAGCATTTTGGTCCAGAACAGAAGAAATGGCAGTACCATATAGGGAAGTGGACACTTCCTGACAGCTTCTTATACCTGGATGTGGAGCCTCTTTCAGTTAGACAGCATTGAATCCAATGGTATCTGAGGTCATAAATGTGATTTTAGGTCTCCACAAGCACAGTGTTGTCCAGTTCCCACAACATCCACTGTCCTTTTTCTCCTGTCCTATAGTCTCGTATGGATGATGTAACACAGGCATTATTTGTCCTGCTTTGCAGAGAAGTGGCTCCGTCATGCATGTTTGTGAGGGCTAAGCTGTAAGGAACTTTCAGAAAGATACTCAAGGGAAGCCAGCTGGCACACCTAACCACTGCCCAAACTTGAATTTTCATTGGCATGACCATGCCTGCCAGCACACACACATTATCAGCTGTCCTATTTTTCCAGAGTGCTCTCTTGAACTCTAGGACAAATCTATGGCACACAGATGGCAAATCCTAAGTACTGTCATTCTCCCAACACCTATTTATGTAAAGTATGACTAAACAACAACACTTTTCCATGAACTTTAATAGAGTCTCAGTTCCCTTGTAAGTTCAGTAGTTCCCAATTGTTCTCAGAAGTAAGTAAAGAATAGTGAGCAAGATATTATCCACCATCTGCCTACTAGTCTTCCTATATGACCATACTATGGTCTGTTTCCTCAAAAGAGGCAGTTGTCAAGGTTCAGGGTTCCATTGTTCCTTGCCAGGAATGTAAGTGGTAGAGTGTCGATAGACACTCTCTCCCAGGCCATATCCCACAATCACCCTGGAATTAAGAAAAGTAGAAACTCTTGATAATCCTTCTGACTTCTCAGTCTAGAGATTTCTACAGATTTAGGATCCATGGATTATTCACCTCTATTGCTCCAGGATTGGTTCAAGCCCTGACTTAAAATAAGTGCTTAATGATTCTTAGGGAATTACTGACGGATTAAATTACTTAGGAAACTGTAACTTTGAGCTTTCCGATCTAACTGGGAGAAATATCCTGATTCTTGTGAGGATATCTGGGAGGTTAATTCTCCAGGTCAAAATAGCATCATCTCTCAGTCCAAAAGTTGGTTGAAACTTTGTCCCAGTTAGAGAGATTCCAGGCACTCTTACAGGGTTCAAGTGGAGGCACCTCATTGTCAACTCCTATATGAGACGACTTGTTCAACACATGTATATTATTATGGATCACTATTAGAGCAGGTTTGCAGATCACACACACACACACACACACACACACACACACACACACACAGATAGAGTCATATAATGAAAAATCAACTCCAGACATAGCCAGGCTGAGCATACACTGCTCATGTATACTGGAGGGGAGGGGAAGTGTATAGTAGGAGAGGTATATATATGGACTGAGAAGTTGGTAACAGTCAGCTAGGATACATATAACCCCAGTAATTTCATTAAGGCTTTGCATAATTTAAATATGAAAAGAAAGTATGATGACAATGATCCAATCAAAAGAAACTTTTTAATAGTGAAAAGCTAGAAAAGGAGATTTATTCAATGTGGTCATATTGGGAAGAAGGACAAAGAGATATGGCAACTCTCCCAAGTCTGTCTTTGGGAGTTCTGACATGAGGGTAGGGTTTAAGCAGAAAGCAAAATATATGCAGAACTAAACAGAAACAAATTTAAAGAGAACTGAATAGAATTCCTAGTTTTGAAAAGTACAGTAACTGAAATGGAAAATTCGTTATAAGATTTAAAGAGCAAATTGCAGACAGCAAATGACAGAGTTCAGGAAATAAAAAGTGAATTGAAAAATGGGACTGCCTCAAACTAAAATCATCAGAATGAACAGAGAGTTTACAGAACTGGGAGAATATCTTTGTCAGATATTCTGATAGAATTAACATTCAGAATATATAAATGTGTCAAATAATTTAGCTCTAAAAGATCAAGTAATTAAATCAATAAGTGGGGAAATGACCTAAACAGACACTTCTCAAAATAAGAAGTATGATGGATAATTATAAGCATATATTCACCCCAAACCATGGTATAAAATATGTGAAACCACATTTAGGAACATTGAAAGAATAGACAATTTAATAATAGTAATCGTAAATTTCAGTACTCCATTTTTAATAATTGATGACCAACTAAACAGAAAATCAACAAGGATATAGAACATAAGAAAAATACTCTCAAACCATTGACCTAATAACTGCTTGGACACTTTACCCAAGGGCTGCAGAATGACTATTCTTTTCAAGAACACATATAATATTCTCCAGACTATGTCATATATTGAGTCACAAAAGATATGGCACATTAAAATAATGAAATCACACAGAACATGTTTTCTGACCACAGTACATTTATATGTAGAAATCTTCAACAGAAAGAGTCCTGGAAGAAAAACCCACATATTACAAAATTAAGCACGAAACATAGACCAAAGGACAAATCACAAGGAATTTTTTCAAAAACCGTATTTTGTGTTGAATGAAAATGAAAACACAATGTTTCAGAGTTAATAGCATGTTACAAAAGAAGTGATTCAAGGGAAATGCATAGCTATAGATGCCTGTATCAAAGACCATAAATCTCTCAAATCTAAGTTTCCAGTACAAGAAAGGAGAAAAACTAAGTCCAAATAAACAAAAGGAAATAATGGTTAGAATAGACATCAGTAAAATAGAGATAGCAAAACAAGTGTGAAAATAACAACAAAGGCTATTTCTCTGAAAAGATCAACAAAACTGGAAAGACTATGCATAATCTACAATTTAAAGAAAATGCAAAGCCCTACAGTAGTTAAAACAATTTTGAGAAGAAAGGACAAAGTTGGAGGATTGATATTATCTGATTTCAAAACATAGATAATTTTTAGTTAAGCATGCAGAGTGATATTGTATGAAGGTAACAGACGCTTGATCCCCAAAGCAAATGTTATATTGGTAAAAAGGAAAAAAAGAAAGCCCAACATAGTGATTCATGCCTATAATCTCAGCTGCATGGGAAGCTGAAGCAGTAAGAGAACTTGAGTCCGGACATCTTGGGTTCTTCTATGAAAGGTCTCTTTTTGGATGAGGTTAACATTCAACTAGTAGACAGAGTAGAGCACCTTGCCTTCCTCAGTGTGGATGGGTCTCACCCAAGCAGATAAAGGCCTGAATAGAGCAAAGAGCCTGGGAAAGAAGGAACTCCCGCTGCCAAAAGGATTTCAAAACGAAAAATTGTAGCTTTCTGGTTTTGGAGTTGAACTGAAGTGATAGGTCTTCCTGGGTCTTGAGCTTACAAGTCTTCCAACTAAAATGACATCATTGGTTTTCCTGGTTTTTAGACATCTGATCTAGGTTGAATTATACCAATAGAAAAAAATATATTAAAAGGGAAATTAATGAAACAAGAATTTGCTTTTATTCTTGTCCAGAACCTTGATTAATATATCATTTGTGTTGACACATGATGGTATATTAGTCAAGGTTTTAGACAAGTTTTATGAAAAGTAACTGTGTTCTTCCAAATAAAAACTATTGTAAAAGTGCGTTGTTTTATAGTTTTGCAAAGCTCTTTAATGTCTGGCTTTATAGAGGATGGTTTGATTCTCATGCATGCCCCTGCACTCAGCCTCTGAAGATAGCATACATTGCATAGCCTCTGGATATATCCATTGCACACAAGAAAGAAGGAAAACGAACAAAGTAAGCAACATCTTAGTACTGTTATGGCTAAAGCTTTCATCTTTTATTCCCACTGAAGGGTTCTTGGGGAATCCAAGAGGCTTCAGGCTTCATCTGAGAATTGATACCCTAGAGGTTATAATATTCCTTCTGATTTATTCAAGTATAATGTTAATTTGTGCTTTCGTCCTCTTCCCAGGCAATGAAAGGAGCTTAAATGAGTCAATTCTACTTTTTTTTTCAGCTTATGTGCTATTTTAAGTGTAGTTTCAGTCATACTTTAAAGGCCTGCATCACTCTTTTTTCTCTACTTTGTCTCCATGCTCATTTGCTCACTGAGATGAGAGTTGTATAATCTATTGATGTGCTGTTCCTTTGACTTACAATTCTACTTCTCTTGTTTACTATCACAGTTATATCTTTCCTTTTATTCATTTCACATTCAAGACTTTTCTCTCCTGTTTTGTTTTGCTCTGCTTTGCTTTTAGAGACAAGATATCACTGTGCAGCCCAGATTGGCCTAGAACTTATGTAGCTCAGGTTAGCCTAATGATGCTCTTGCCTCAGCCTCCTTGATGCTGGGATTACAGGCATGTGATGGTATGCCCAACAGGAACAATCTCTTGAGTGTCTACTATGCCCCAGGAGTTGTTCTTTAGCCCTTATGGCCCACAGAATTTTATTCATATCTTAGACATGTCATGATAGAATAGCCACCATTGACACTTGGGCATTCAAAATGTGGCTAGTTCAACTAAATAACTGAACTTTTGACTTGATTTAATTTTAAATTAATGTAGGCTAATAAGCCACACGTGGCTAGTAGTTACTGGATTATGCAAAACAATTTTAGATACCATGTGAGAACAGCAATACTGTTCCCATGGCAAAGAAGACAATAGATGACAACTAATCTAATACTGCCCCCAGATCTTGACCTGTAGTGTCAGCATTCAGTAAACGTGGATGGGATTGAATGTGTTAAATGCCTGTAGACTCCTAGATGAGGTTTTAAGGGCAATATATAACTTATTCACTCAGGAAAAATGAATATATCAGGGGCAATAATATGGAATTTTGAAGTAAAAAAATCTGGTTTGGAATCTGGTTTCTGGCCACTGACTAGTTCTCAATTTAGGCTGTAAACCTCAATTCCATATGGGAAGTGAAGTTAATGGTAACCCTTTGCAGGTACGGATGGAATGTGGGCCTGAAAATTAATGATAACTTGGAGTCAATTAGATGTCTTTTTATTTACCTCTTCCCCAAACCCATGCTGTCATGTATGTTTTTGACTCTGGTCTTATGGCTGGCCCCAAGACCCTAAGTCTGCAGGCCATAAGAGAGCCAGGAAAACTCACATTATCTGTTTTAAGGGCTTGAGGGAACTCTTAGATTTTTTTCTGGTTTGAACTCTTGATGGAGTGTGAAGGCCTTGAGCATTTGCTTCCTTCATTGAATTCCCCAATTCAGTTGGTTAAACATCACAGAGTGTTCAGTTAGTTAAGCATCACAGAGTGAGGCAGATCAGAATGAAGTAGGGGGCTGCCTCCTCCTAACCAACATCTGTGTGGAGAGACAGGTGGGTAGCAGGTGCCTTGGTTGACATTCCTTTCCTTTTGGTTAGGGAATTGAATTTCTAGAGAAAGAAGAGTTTTAGCCTTCAGGGGGTCTTCTCTGGGAATATCAGGCCAGGTTCAGAGGGGAAAGGTAGAGAAGGAGTCATCAAGGTTCCACTTAGGATCCTGTTAAAGTTTGTTTTTCTAAACTGCTGGTGGAAGAAGGGCTACAAAGCATTCTGGGAGCACATGTCAAGTTGTGGTAGAAATACCTTTCCAGGAATTAGGGACACTGTGAGTCCACAGAGCAAGAATACCTTGTATTTCAGCAAGGTTTATGGCAGCAATTGCTCATGTATGCAGCTGACTGCCACGCACACAGCTCAGGACATGCTTTCTGCCCCATCTACTGCATTTCTGCCTACCCTCTCCCCCACCAATGCCTGGCTGCTACTCCACTTGTGCTGTGTCACACTTCTGTCTGTTTTCCTGCACTCTCTGCTAGCTTGCCACCAGACTTGTGTGAACAAGTCCTAAGCGCTTTGCCTCTCAAAGCTTATGTCATAGTGCCAGGATTAGGCATTCAGTGACTGACTAGAACCCCATCTGCCTCCTACAAAGGAGAGCTGGGTTCTTTACCTCTTAAACATGCTTGTTTTAAGTACTTTCTGGATGTGAAGTGTGGCGCTCCCACGTAAGGGGAGCTACATCTGCTGAATGGAAGGGATTTGGGGTTGGCATAGTCCAGGAATATCTAATATATCAATGCCTGAAGGAAAAATCTAGGTGGTTTTACTACCTGCTAGATGCTTGGGGCAAAGAATACAGTGGGCTAGGTAGTCAAGGTTCCTAAGGCAGATAGGAGCTGGGCCATCCCCCTGAATCCTATGTGGGAGTACACCTCAGAGATCAAGCAGATTAAGAGTACAAGAGCTCATTTTGAGCCTTTCTCCTGCTCTTTAGCCTATTCCCTGCCAAATGCTTCCCAAAGTTCCTGCATCCCACCATCCTGCTTCCACATAGAGCTGAAGTGATTGAGTGAGGAGCGACATAGACATAACCCTTCCATAGACCCAGTCCTGGACTCCCTGGGCTCACTTCGCTCTAATTCGCTGAAGCAGCTAGAGCCCTGAGAGGATCTTGCAAGCACCAAAACACTAAGCAAAGAGCTGAGCAATGCCTAAAGGAGGAGAGGCATAGTGAGGTGGTGGGCACAGGCAAGAGAGTGTGGAACCCAGTCTTTATTAGGTTAACAATGGCCACTCACCACAAGGCGCTTTTCAGTGTTCTCTCAGAGGTCTGTGCCTATCTTCTCCAAATGAAGAATGAGGACTTGCAGTTCTCAAGGCTGGTTCTAGCTGTAGCATCCTCAGAGGCTACCTTTCCAGGATAGAACCCTCTCCCTCCTAAGCCTGCCCTAGCGTAACAGATGTTCTTGTGGGAGAAAGCCTTTCTCCTTTCCAGGGATGCCTAGTACCCAAAGCCTGGAAGTGCACAAGCAATACCAGTGGTTTGGTGTGGGGGCCACCGCCTTCCTCTCCCTTTCATCCTGTTTTCCTTGGGACTGCTTCCTTGTTCAATGGAGACCTCTACTGAAATCCAGTTTTCACTCTCCTTTCTTTTAGTCAAGTGGCAGGATATCGTGGCTTTTCAGTCACTCGTTTTCCTTGTATGTTTTAATGGGACAAGATGTTCAGTGGGGCACTTGGCACTTCTACAATGTTACTTCTTTCTGACTATGGAATGAGACTGTCTGCTTGAGAATATAGCAAACTGGGGGCTTCCTCTACTGCTTCCTGTCTCATTATGGAAGGCCTACACAGACAAATGGAGATTTCTCCAAGTAGAACAAAAGACTTCTTTAATCAAATGGAAGTGAGAGACTATTTAGTGGAAAGTGATGAATGTCAATTCAAGGATGTAACATTGAGGATGGAGACCAGAATCCCCTGCTTCCTTATTTGGGGTTGCTCTGCAGGTGGGATGGCTTCCATGTGGGGCTGTTGATAATTCAGTGTTCTTTGTTCAGCTCTGATATGCATGTATCACTTCTGACATCCCTGCAGCATGGATACTGAGATACTCGTGCCAAAGCCCCACGGACTGACAGAGTGCTGAATATTTTTTACTCCTTGAGGATGAGTAGCATCTTTGCTTGTCCTGTGCAAATTATTGGTCTCTGCTATCATAGGGGTTTCCCCTCATCCTAGGATTGAGAGAAAGTGAAGTAGAATTATGATGCATGTTGAACTTTTAACCATAGGCGGAGCCCCAAGCCTTTCCTTACAGTGTCACACACAACCAGGTGAGGTATCAAGGGTTAGGCTCCTTTCTGTGAGATTCCTAGGATGATAAGAATATGAGAATAGTACCAAACACAGATTAGATCCACTTACACATGCTTAGAACCCAAAGTCAATCACAGACCCAAAGATGGACTTTCAACATAATGGGGAAACCAATAGGGCAGCCCAGAGTTCTTGGTGACAGGATGTACTAGAAGCACAGGAATGAGAGCCATACAGTGGCAGATGAACCAGACGGTGACACAAACAGTGGCCTGACTGATAAAACTCTTAAATGTGGCAAAAGACCACATGAAGGTTGAGATTTTTCTTGTGCTGTTTCCTTCTGTCTTAAAATGCCAATGGGGTTATAAAAAGTACATGAAACTGGCATACATACTGTGGAATTAGAGTGCTGTATTCTGTCTAAGCAATCCATGTTCTCTTTAGGATACTTGTCACCAAGTTCTCCAAGAATTTTCATTCTATATTGATGGACATGGTGAATGGATTTAAAGAGGAACCTCGTGGCTGGGAGCCAGAATGAGATCACTTTTGGAGCCACGTACATTTCTGAGCATCCAACTGGTGTATTTTGTTGGGGCTGTAAATTGGGGATAGAGAGGTAGCACTAAAATTTTCAAACATGAATAAAAATATCTCTTAAATTATTAGTTCACTTATCTCTATAATCCATTCTCTATATATTCAATATTGGCTTTGACAAGAAAGATGTATTTATGCTCTTGCATGACTCAGCCTTAGTAAATTAGACCTGTCAAAGTGACTTTCTGAGCACAATAGTTTGCTGTATTTTTGACATCCATTCACTGAAGGAGAAGAGACTGTTATATGTAAATAGTCATAAAAGACAGGTGTAAAGCAATGTGATCAGATTTTGTACATGGTCAATTCCAGTAGGGGCTGCAGTCTGGATTCTTATACCTGCAGTCAGCCCATCACTCTTATCCTTAACCTCCTTGTCTCCTGTCTCTTCCACTACCCTAGCCTTCTGACTGGTCTCTCTGAGTCCTGTGTGGCTGAGCTACTTCCACAACTAGAATCCTTCCCTCTGCTTTTGGCCTTAATCTATCACAGAGAGTCCTCCCTGACCTAGTTCCCACAGATGTGTTAGTTAAGCCACACCTCCTCCTTCCTCTAAGTTAATCACAACAGGTACTTCTCCTGGCCACTGTCAGTCACAGAGCCAGCCCAACTGTGCAAGTCCTGTGACATGTACCCTTATGGGGCACTAGGAACATGATGGCTCTCTATGTCAACCTCCAAGAGAGGCAATTGTACAACAGGCCAGAAGTGAAGCAGGATGTCCCTCTCAATTCTCTCAGAATTGCTCCTCTGCCTTTCATTGAATTTTGGATCAGAAGTGTAAGAGACAGCCCTGAATTGGTGCCTATTGAGAAAAGACCCCTGGGATAGAAATGGGAACTTCAGTGTTCCAGTTCCCATACTAGAACCAGCTTCTCCAGAATAGGGAGTGGAGCACACAATGCTCAAGGTCATGCCCTTCTCTGCCTTTTTCCTTAACTGTGAAATCAGAAGACAATCATAATAGTTGACACAGAAGCTGTTGCTTTCTCTTCTTGTCCACTTGGGTGAATAATCACTAGCTAGGTTTGTTTTCATTTCTTTTTAAAAATATTTTTATTGAATCATTGTATGTTTCATACAGAAGATCTCAATCAATCTTAATCATCTTTATACTCCTTCTATAAATTCAGCTTCCACTAGTGCACACAGTTAGATATTCTCATGCCATTGCAAATTCTGGTGATTCATCACATGCTGAACTGGACACCTCATTATTTTACTACAACCCCTTGGCAAGAGAATTGGTTTCCTTCTATGATCCAGTGACTACTGGGCCACTATAGAAGGTCCCATCTTCAAGATAAATACAATGACATCCTCTGTGTGAGATGTGACTAGGGCATACATGCAAGGTTGGGGAGATCTCCTGGGACAGTGCAGACACGTGTGTTAACAGCTTGCTTCCCTCCTTCTCCAGGCCCTCTGGTGCCTGTGTCAGGAGCCTGACTAGAAGACAGTGGTTTGAACTGAGGAGACAAACTGAACTTGTTTATAGAACCTTCCAAAGCCAGGCTCAAGCTCAAGTGCTGTTGTGACCATGGGCCTTAGATCAGTCCCACTCCTATGTTGAATCTCAATTCTCTGCTGCCCACACAGCAGCTTTTCCTCTGTCCTCCTCTGTGATGTTCACTGCCTTATATTATTCCCTTGATCCTGTGGTAGAGAGCCAGCTCAACTGAAAAGTGCTGCTTCACTGGGATTATAGGCATCATCAGAAAGGGGAGCAAGGGAGCCCTTAGAAGCCTTCATTGGTAGAATATGTACATATGATAGTATAGACACACAAATGTACACAGGCATGCACACCTACCAGTCATACACATGCGCATATACCCATAGGTATGCACTTTCACACACGTATATACACATATGTACATACAGTTCCACACAAGTACATAAACTGGCACATGACTTTTTATGCACACATCCAGCCTCGTCTTTGAAGCTCTGATCCCTGTGGACTGGTAGCTACCACTATTCCCACTCCTCAATACACCAGCCTCTCCCAAAATACATCCTTCTCCAGGAGAGTTGGATGTGATGGCCTCCTCCACCTCCTTCACAGGCCCAATCCAAAGTATCTGCCTTTGAGCTTGATTTCTCTCTGCTCTCTTTAATCATTTGTATTGTTCTACTTCTGCTAGCAAGTGGGTCTTCACCAGGCAGAATAGAACTGCTTGACTGATCCAATTTCATCGCACTGGCCATCCAGCCTGTTTCATCATTCAAAATCACCTTTGAGCCTGGACCCTGGGATGCTGTCATGACCCAAGGCTGCCAAGCAGGTTCAGGGTTGTGCACCCAGCCTAGCTGCATGTTGTCCAGGAAATGGGCTGGAAGTGGTGGACTGCTTCTCCCCTCCAAGGGGAACTAAGAAGACAAGTAGTTGAGTCATTCCTAAGCCATTGTGTCACCCTTTGAAATGCAGTCAACAAATCCATTTGCACCCCCCAACTCTTGGTCTTTTCCTTTTTGTAGTTTGGAAAAACATTTTAGTTTCCAATCCAAACATTTTTCCTACAGCTGTCTTTGAAACCTATGCAGGGTTGGATTTTTGTGTGACATTAGTTCGTTCAAGCTTTTTGCTGTTCAAACTCATGACGACATTCTCCTTTTTTTGCTAGGACTTTGGAGAAACATCAATGGTGGCCTAGACTTCATGAAAAGAATAGAGTCTGAGTTCCGATTATGCTGGTTGACACATGTTCACATGCAAACCAGTAATGTACAATATCCTCTCAAGGTTTCGGGTAGACTGACAGAATTTGTGTGTGTATGTCACACACATGTCACTGCCTAATTTTTCATTGTTGTCATTACTAATAATGCTCATTAAAACTAATGTGACTATGTTTGGGATATGGGTCTTTGCAGTCCACCAGGACATGCCTTCTTCTACCTTCATATAGGTATAACCCATTTGTGGCTAGGGAGAATAATCCTAGGCTATTATCTCATGTAGGTAGGATGCCCAGAGTCCTGGTCTGATATATTTAAGAAACCTGACTTCCAAAACTTGAACACTAGGCAGGGCATAATGAGTGGGTACATAGCTGGGAGTATACAAGCCCAAGTGCTTCAGAGCTTTCTAGGGAGATCCAAAGGTACACTAAGACCACAAAGCCACAACTGCCATCTGCAAAGGGCAACTTTGCCTCACGCGTCTCCAGCTCTAAGTGCCAAATGCCTGCCATGAGCTTCACTTTCCTCATTTGGGGGCCGGTTCTAGCTGCTCTTAACTCTCATCCCCTTTCCCTCAGAGCCAGAGAGGCCCTCAGGAGGAGCACTGGTGACAGGCCCAGCACTGACAAAGTGACAAAGGGTCTCTGCTCTCATTCTTTGCCTGACTCGATCATCAGTCCAGCTTGCCCTGTGTTTCTTTGGCTATACCTTTCTCATTTCCTCTTATTTTTTTCTTCCAGAAGAAAAAGCAATGAACGGTCTCAGCTGCATTTTTAAAAGGACTGTAAGAAGAGAATAAGATTGTACTGTATTTGAGAGACATGTTGACAGTTTCAGAAAATTCCTTGGGATGTTTAATGTCTTCATAGAGAAGGCATAAGCACGATAGCTGCATTAGATTTCTAGAGTTGCTGTAACAAATTTCCGCAGACTAGGTGACTTACATGTCTGCAGTATATTGTTCAGTTCTCTATGAAGCAACTCTTGAGGTTGAAAATCTCGGTATGTAGACAGCCAGTTTTGCCCCGTGTTTCTTCATATCACCTTCCTTCATCCAAATTTCTCCCTTTTAACAGGATGCCAGTCCCACTGGACAGAGGCCCATCCTAATTACCTTATTTTAACTTGATTGCCTCAGATAAAGAGACTAGCTCCATAATCAGTTACATTCTGAAGGTACTGAAGGTTGGGATTACAACATATTCTTTCTGGGGAAATGAAAAGGAAGATCATTCTACCCATAACATTAGCTCTCTGAGCCTCAGCCTAGATAGAGTTAGTTATTCCGGTCTCAGGCAGAGAAGGATCACACTGTCCTCAGGGTGCCTGAGGTAGGTTTGAGTGACTACTTAAGAAAGCTACACAGGTGTGATGATACATGCCTTTAATCTCAGTACTCAGGAGGCAGAACCAGGCAGACCTCTGTGAGATTCGGGCCAAGCTGACCTATATTAAGTTCCAGGCCAGCTCAGGCTACAGGGAGACCCTGTCTCAGAAAAACAAAAAGAGGCAATGTTACTGCTTTTGAGGACCCAGAAGAGTCTTGGGGAGGTAGCTCTGAGGAAATCACAGAAGTTTGGAAAGGGGATAAAGAAGTGGCTCTGAGTAAAGATAAAAGGCAAGGACTCAGTCCAAAGGTAGTGTAGGAAAGGTGTCTGGGAGCAGGAAGACAATGGGTCATGTTGGGCCACATGCCAGCATTCTGGGAAATCAAAATCACGGCCTCTATTTCCTAATAGAGGGAATGCTGAGCTTTCCAAGGTGAGAATGCAGGTTTTGCCCACATTTGAATGAACACTCTGAAAAGCTATTGGGCAATCCTAGGCTATTTAGTCAGGCGGATGGATTTGGTTTGAGTGGGATGTTTGATGCAGTGTCTGTACACTGAGAAATGGCTGAGGAAAGTTCTTAATAGAGCCTGCTGCTCCATCTCCAAGGCTCACTTGATGTCTGGACTCTTCCCACTGAGGAAAGACAGCTGTCCATCTCTTTCTAATGATATAGGAAGCTACAAAACCAACTCTCCTGGCTGGCTAGGCCTGCTTCCTTGGAGAAAATCTCATCTTTCTGTGATGTAAGTTTACAGTGTTGCTGGATCATTATGCCCATGTAATAGGACCCAAAGCACAGAAGCAGTAGCATGGAAATGTGCTTCTTGTTTACTGCAAACGAATTTGAAAATCAATTGAAAATGTTTCTCCCAAACCTGCTGCACAGTCGTTGAGATGATGGCTTTTCCTCCTAACCCACAACAATGCTGAGCCTTTCTCCTTGGCAGGCATGCGGTCTAAATTGAGGAGCAGCTGAGCTCTTGCTCTAATGGCTCTCTAGTTTTCTGTTGCTTTACCCTTGGGGACAGACTCATTCAGAAGCTTTCCTTGTTCTCTCATGGATGGGGCTGAACCCTTCCTGTTGTCTTCACTTCTCTCCCATTGTGGTCCTTAAGTGTGGCATAGGATGAGCAGGGCTCTTGCACCCTGTCACACTGCGAAAGCAAACTGGCAGGTGTCGTCTTTCAGTGCCAAGGAGAGTTCTGAATGGAGTAGTTAAGGGACATCTCTGGAAAAGTGCCAGTTGTAATGTGTCTTGGCATCTGGGAGGGACTGGAGCATCCCTTACATACTTTGCACCAAAATGGCACACTTGTGCACACTTGAGGGGCAGACCCAAGTCAGAGCAAGTTTGTGATGACAAAAGTCCTAATCCTCTAGTTGATCTGGACCCTGGCTGCCCAGTGTTACCAGGGCAGCATCGCTGAAGGCAAGTAGAAGAGAATGAACAGGGATTGAGGCAGGTGGCTGCTCCAGGTGCTGCAGATTCTTGACAGGTTTTGGCAGTGTTCTTATTCTCCTAATTTCTAGTTAACCTTGACATTGAACAAAGCCCACTACTGTCTTTTCTTTTTTATTGACACGTATTCATTGTGCAAAATAATAAATTTCATTATGATATATTCATATGTATGTATCATGAACTTTGATCAGATTCACCTCACATTACTCTCTCTTGGTTCCTCTCCCATTGGTCCCCTTCCTCTTTCCAATCATCCAATCATGTCTTCTTTCATGCTTTAAATAATCCACATAGAAATGAACATGAGATATTTGCCATTCTGAACCTGGCTTAGTTTTCCTAACATCATGTTCTCCAGTTGTATCTATTTTAATGTTAAGTGGCATTATTTTGTTCTTCTTTATAGCTGGATAATGTTCCATTGTGTACATATACCACATTTTCTTCACTCATCATAAGCATAAGATTATGATAAACATAAGATTATGGTCTCTCAACTCTCTCATTCATCTCTTACAATTCATTTTCAACAGAAAAAAAAAAACAGGCTCCATCATAGCCTAGCTACTCCTTGAACAGATGGATTAGATGCCCTGCTAGGAAGTCTATGAACTTGTGGAGTCAGTTCACTGACACTGGGCCTGTGGACAATGGACCCTGGGTAGATGCTGCCCAGCTGGAGCCAACACTGTTTAAATGGACTAAGCTAATTTGTTGAGGCTTTGCTATGATTGAATGCATGTGTTTTGAATGAATTTTAATTTAAATTTAAATCTAATTTGTAGGGTCTCAGGGGGTAAGACTTTAGAAATAAAGAGATAAATTGTGTGAAGAGTGGAATTGCTGCTCCTGGTAGTGCAGACTTGAGTTGTTTGTTTGTTTGTTGCAGGTGGCCGCTTTGTTTTACTTTTACTCTTCACAGCAGATTGAGGAGAATCTGCTTTTGACTATAAATGCTGTAAAGAGCCAATTGCTTTTGCCATTCGTTTATGTCTTGCTTCCACCTGCTTGCTGGAACAGCAGCTGGTATGCTTAAAGGGACATTCAGGTACCAGGGACTCAAGAGATGGAAAGCACTAATAAAGTCATTTTTGCCTTCAGTATCACATTAATTTATTTCTGAAAATAAAGATTAATTAATGTAAGAAATTATTGCATTTGTATAGAGGCACTCCTAAACACAGCCAGGAAAAAAGGGCTCACTGGGTGAAAGGTTTTCTATGGGTAGGGCTCACTTTCAAAGAAAGCATGAAGTCTTTTGTTCTGCTGGGAATCAGGGGCTACTGTAGCCCCCCAGGATTTCCCTTAGTATCCAAAGAATAACAATGGAAAAACCCTTCGACTAAAAGTTCTGGGAGATGGATAATCCCACCAGAGGGATTGCCTGTGCTGGGGGAGGAGGGCCTGCAGGCAGATGGCACTGAGTGTTGGCATGACTCAGACTGGACTTCAGAAGTAAATGACCAGCAATGAAGAGGTTAATGAAAGAATTCTGAAAGTCAGGATTGCATGCTGGGGTTAGATTTTAGGTGAAATGGAGGTGTGGCATTAAGTTAATCAGACTCCCAGTGGAGGTATGGGTCTCAGATCAGCTGCTGTGCAGTGTTCTGATGTTAGAAGGTTCTCACTCTCAAACCAGTGCTACTTATCTGTAAGCCTAAGATTTTATGATGTCATTTTTATCAAAGATAAAGGTCAACACCCCAGCTAGGCATACACAAAGATCCACATGGACTTATTATCATGATGTAGGGTTCATTGTGTCCATTTGCACAATGACAGGAAGTTTTAAATTAAAGTTAAGTAAAAGCAGCTGTAAAGAAAAATGAACTCATAAAAATTGTAGGTAAATGGATGGAACTGGAAATTGTTATATTGAGTGGGGTAACCCAAATTCTGACAAATAAGTGATACATGTTCTCTCTCATTTCTGGATCCTAGCTCCAAATCCTTAGATGTGAGCATACATCCTGAAGTAACCATAGGCGCCAGGAAAGAAGAAAGAGACTATCAGGGGGAGGGGGAAGAAGGATCTGCAGAGAGGGGGATAGTAAGATATAGGTGCTATCAAGGGAGAAATGGAGAAAATGGGGGGGTGGCTACTCCAGCTGGGGAAGGGGAGGGAGGATTATACAGGGGAGTATAAGGAAATAAAGATAAATGAGATGTGAGGACTGTCTAAAAAGCCATAGGGAAATGTGTTATTTCATAAGTCTACTTAAAATATATATATATATATATATATGTATGTGAGTGCATGTGTATAGGTGAAGACTAACTAACAAAACTCCCAGTGCCAGGCAAGGGAAACCTCCCTTCAAGTTGTTGGTCAGAATAGTCCAAGAGACTCCCAAAATAATACAAACTATTGCTATAGCCCTTGGTTTCCTTCCATAACCTGAAGGTAAGTCTTCCATTGCTGAAGATACAACATACTTTGGACACAGGATTTAGAGTAATTGAACTGGAAATGACTTGGAAGCTGCCTCCTTGAAGACTAGCTCTCAAAATATCAGAAGGTGCTATACATGCTGTCCAGGGAGAAAAGCGATCAATTATCCTACCCAGCTATAAAGCCTATGAACACAAAAATGACCAACCCAGCAAAATATCTCTATTGGTGCAATAGTGGCACTTTTAACTTGGGAGTAATCAACAGCTGCCTAATTGGACTTAAGGTCTGCTCACTAGGAGAGAATCTATGCATGCCACTGTAAACATAGTTAAGTAGTACATATAGAGGTCATAGACCCTAGAGAAGAACCTACTACTGGCACTTCCTAAAACAATGTAATTTCTTACTATATTCTAAGTACTTATCCTCATATTCACAGACAAGTGCAGCTCTTACCACTCATCCAAGAGGCTTCATTTTGCAACAGATAGAGATGATTTAAAAGTTCCATGACTAGTCAAAATGCAGATGAGAAGTGACAATGTGGTACTTAGCCCCAATTGATCCATCTACAATGCAACCCCCATACCTAAAGCTCAGAGAACATTCAGGAAGAGGTGGCAGAAAGACTGTAAGAGCCAGAGGACCATGATCCCCACTGTGAGGTAATGCATTGCAGACATGATAGGGAAGCTGCACCCATGACATCTTCACAGTACAGCTGTCTAACCAGACTTGGTTATTACTATTATTATTGCCTAATGACAATACCAGTTGATATGCCAGTACGGATGGGGAAAATTTCACATGGAACCACCTCTAGAGGAAGAGCTACAGGCAGCAAATGGATGTTGAGGGAAGGAATCATTTTTCTCCATAGATGATCTTCCTGATAGGTTCCAGTCCCAAATGATCAACCCTAAACAGGTATACACACAAGCACCACTAAAAGGATTCAGTGCATTATATATAATGTGCCTGCATGTGTGTGTGTGTGTGTGTGTGTGTGTGTGTGTGTGTGCGTGTGTGTGTGTATGTGTATGTGTAACAATAATAAAGACGAGGAAAAGAAAGTGAGGGGGGGTGATGTGGGAAGAGTTGGAGGAGTGGAAATGATGCAATTACAGTACTCAATGTGTGAAAATCATGAAAAATCAATAAATATATCTAAACAGCAAATGAATCACACTAAAGCAAATTTAATTAAATAATGGCACAGATATAAGCATATGAAGCCCGAAATCTGGAAAGCTCTGGAACAAGTGATCCCAGAGCGTTGTCCTGACTCTGATCTTCTGCAATCAAATTATCAGTTAATGAGAGAAAATATTTATAAATCAGACAGTTGATAGGAAACTTATATCCAGAGTATATTAAGCTCTCACAACTCGAAAATAAATTGATAATAACCCAATTACTAATGGGCAAAGGGAAATATACATTTCTGCAAAGAAGAAATGCACATGTTCAATGAATATCTAGACATGTAACATCATAAACTGTGGATGTCCAAACTTAAAGTCAGGGACAGAAGAGTCTTCAGATGCTAGGAGGTTGAAGGGAATGCAGATAAGATACACTTTATTCATTGGCACACAGGCTGTTAGGCAGACAGGCACTGGCAGGCACCAAAGCACATATTGGCGTACATAGGCCACACACAGGCAGGAATCAGCATATACACAGACTAGTACACAGGGCACAGGTAGGCACACACACAGGCCTACCTACACAGGCTGGCTGGAAAAGGCAAAAGCTGAAGGCACTTGCCCTTGACCTCAAGGTCCTTTTAATACAGAATCACACAAAAGTGGCTGTTTTCCAGGAATAGTTATACAGCAGATTATATCACTGCTTGATTTTGGTTTCCACAGAGATCCATTTTTTGCCTTATTTTTCTGACTTATAGCCCCCAAAATGTCCAGTGTTAGCCATCTTGGCCCATGCCAGATATCTGTATCAATGTCATGTTATCTAAATATAAAGTGGCATTTATGACATTCTGTTCCCTTCATTAGCCATTAGGGAAGTGCAAATGCCAATCAAACCATAATGATATGATATTTTATTGCATGACTTTTCCTGGAGACATGTGAGCAAATGTCTATTCACACCAGTTAGGGTACCAATGTCCCATCCAAGCCCACCTCAGTGAACCAATTTGCTTGCTGTACTTATCTATAAGAGCAACAAGTTGCATCTCCCACCCAAACATGGGTAACAACTTCCTGAAATCTGCAGAGACGGAGCCCACTCTTCAGTTAACCTTCTACCTATGGCACCTCCAGATAGTATGAGCAGTTGCAGCAGGATTAGCCACAGCTGCGGTCAGGGCCGGCAGGAATGAATGGCTAGAGAAAGTCTCAGGAGAGGATGCTAATAGGCCCCATCCTGTAAGGGTCTTGTGTGGGTTGGCATAGCCGCTCTGATTTAAAGATGGCAACTGCCATGTTGTGCTGGAGGACAGTGTTCCACAACATACCTCATACTTATTAAGATGGTTATAATTTTTAGAAAGGAAAATAACAAGTGTTATGTGACTCTAAAGGATTTAGAACCTTCATGCAGTTCTGGCAGGAATGGAAAGTGGGACAGTAACATTGGAAAGCAGTCTGGTAGTTCCTCAAAAACATAAACATGGAGTGCATCATATGACCCCAAGTTTTCACTTCTGTATATATATCCAGAATAACTTAAAAATGTCTTCACAAAAATGGGTGCACAAAAGCAAAAAATTGAGCTGTAGAAAGAATAAATTATTGATAGATAGTCCAAAAGATAAACTTTGATATCATTATGCTAAGTAAAAGAAGTTAGAATGAAAGACTATGTACAAATCCACAAGAGGCAAATAAATGTAGAAAGAAAGTAGATTAGTATCTAGTGGTAAGAGGACCAATAATGTCAGCTTAATGGGCATTGGATTTCTTTGGGGGCCAATAGAAATGTTCTAGAATATAGTGGCTAAGCAACCTCATGAACGGACAAAAATTACCCATTCAAAGGATGAATTTTGTGGTATATGTAATATATAAATATTTTTAATATAATAAAGTGAAACATTAGTTAAGTCTATCAAAGAAATGTAGGCTTGATATTAACTTTAGTGATATCCAGCATTCTGTACTCTGACCTCTGCTCTTTTCTGCTTTTAAATCTTGCTTTCTAAGGCTAGGTTGGCTTTGAGTTCATAAACTGTGAGCAAGATCAGCAACTATATACAACCTAGGCCTTAATTTCCCCTTCTCCAGGAAGCACAGTGTTGAAGGAAGTGGGCCACTAGAGATCTCTGGCAAGCTCACCTAATATCATGCTTAAGAATATGGTTTTGGGAACTCAATAGTTTGGGGTTGAATTCTGCTTTCTACCTCATGGCTATGTGACCCAGATAAGTCCCTTAAACCTCTCTGAGCTACCACATCCTCTTATGTCAATTCAGGCTGATAGCAGAACCCAGCTCTCTACTATTATTGTGAGAATTAAACAGAAAGTTCTTCACACAGTACCTGACATATGACTGGTTTTCCCAGATGAGATTTACGCATTCCAGTCTTTGCTCTTTCTTTTACTAACTATGACCTTGGGCAAACACCTCTTCCTTCTGACCTTTTTCTTTCAGTGTAAAATGGATTCTCATATGCTTTTATAACCTATATCAGGCCTGGCCCTGGAGCTTGTAATATGAGGGGAAAAGGCTGCTATGTTGTGATGGAGGGACTTTTTGTTCAAGAGAACTTGGCTCCATATGCCTAAAAGTAGAATTTTCTGAGTCTGAATCTCTTTTGTTTCCAGATACACTCTTTCCAATGGAGCCTGGTCTGGCCCAAATGTCGAAGGAAGGGCCCTGGTAACCTAAGCAAACTTAGAGAGGACCACTCTTGAGTCTTCCATGGGCATGGTCTTGGCTTTCCCAGAGGGAAACGTGGATTAGATGGGGCCCAGAGCTCTTCCAGGTCTGACTTCAGTTCCTCTTCTCTGGCAATCCCCCATTGCTTCTTCTTCTGCTTCTCTGCATGAAGAAGGCACAGCCAAGTCTCTCTGAGGGGCAGCCATGTTGTATGATTTTATTTCTAATCTGTGGTGAGGAGCCCAGTTGTGTAGCTCTCTTGGGAGCACTCGTCATTTCTCACAGTCCCAAAAACACTGAACCTACACTACAGCAAAAGAGTGGGCCCTACTTGAATTGTTTTCAGAAGAGAGTGGTGCCCTGCTGAAGTGAGTATGCTGGGGTGTTGACCAAATGTCATGTGATTTGCGAGTCTCTCCTTTCTGCCCACCACCAGTTGTAACTGTAGTTCTTTCTTTAAAATGCACTGTGGTACATTATATGTCATACTGACCATGTTTGCCATTTTTAGGATGTAGCTGAGTGGCATTGAGTATAGTCACATCATTTCACAATCATCACCATTGTCTAATCACAGAAATTCCAAACTAAATCAGTGACCTATTGGGTACTACTAGCTCCTCATTCTCCTCCAGATCCTGGCAAATATCATTCTACTTTCTGTCTCTATGGATTATATGATTCATAGAAGTAGAATCATACAATATTTTTTTCCTTCTGTGACTGGTTTATTTCACAGAACATAATGTCCTCAAGGATCATCTACATTATAGTGTCTGTCAGCATTCTCTTCTCTTTTAAATGTCAAATAGTATTAAACTGCATGGCTATGCCATATTTTATTTATTTACAAATATTATTGGGTCATCTCTACCTTTTGGCAGTTGTGAATAATTGCGATGAAGATTCATCTACAATTTTTTGTTTGAATACTGTATTAGTCACTTTTCTGTTGCTGTGATAGAAACACTGACCAAGGGAACTTATAAAAGGAAGACTGTATTTAGCTTACAGTTCCAAGAGGGGTGAGAGTCCATCATGGCAGGGGGCATGGTGGCAGAGGTGGCTGGAGTAGGAGCAGAAGCTAAGCAGTCACATCTGCAAGCAGATACAGGAAGCAGAGCAACAGGAAATCCTGCAAGGCTTAAGAATTCTGTAAGACCTCTCCCAGTGACATGCTTCCTCCAGCATGGCCACACCTTCTAAGACCTCCCAAAACAGTGCCACTAACTGGAGACAAAATGTCCAAATACTTAGAGCCTATGGGGGACATTCTGATTCAAACCACCACAAATAATTTTTTTCAGTTCAGTGGTATACATACCCAGGAGTGGAGTTGCTAGGTCATGTGATGATTCTAAGTTTCTGAGGTACTCTTAAGCTATTTTTCACCACACTTCCTTATAGTATTGTGTTTTACAAGACCATATTTTGTTCATTCAGCCATTCATCAGTGGCTGTTTGGGCTACTTCCCAAGCAGGACTGTTTTCTATAAGGAGTGCAATGGCAGGGAAGAGGCAGACAGGTAAAGGCAATGGACGTGTGGGAGCAGGGACTCACCCCCAGCACTTGCCTATCTGTTTCCTTCTGAAGCTTGTCCTTGCCTGGAGAATTAGGATAGCAGAAATACACTTGAGAAAGTAGGATGCTGAGCTGAGGTGGAAGCCCTCCATGTGTCTTTCATAGCAGACAGCAGGAATTCCCTCAGGAAAGATGTAATTCCTTCCTGGAAGATGGCCATGGGAATCTTCCTCATTCTAGAAGTAATTCCATCAAAATTCACTTCTTGACCCTTGACCTGAAAGCTTTGAGGAGAAAGGCCTGCCTGCCTCCCAGAGCATAAGTAACGTGGCAAAGACCAGAAGGTTTCAGCATGCATCTTCCTTTGCAAAAGTCTTTAGTGCTTAGCAGGATACTGGAGTGATGATAAGGCTAAAAGGATGACAACAATGGCTCCCCAGTGACAGTGCATATTAAGTACAACTGCAGCCATTGCAAAAATTGTAATGGACTTTGAATGTGACCTATTAGTCAAATTTGAAATCGCTGATTATATCCATTTTTGTTGAAAGAAAGCCTCCTCTAAAACTATTTGCCAAGTATCTTGAATGATGTGTGTGTGCGTGTGTGCGTGTGTGTGTGTGTGTGTGTGTGTGTGTGCTGCCTTTCAGAATTGCAAAATTCTTTTCCTTTCTTATCTCCCAGTCCCTCTGCTGTTCAATGCCTGTCACCCATATTCATGACTACAATTAACAGGTCCTCTGAAGCATTTGCTGACAGGCTCCAAGCTATGTGAGTATTTTCTCACCAGAGATGTCCTTGTGTACTATGGTCGCTTTTTGCTATGGTCAAGAGAGATGGGGAAGTAGTGTCTCTCAGGATTATAACATACACTTTCATAAAGCAAAATCATTCTACTTCAGGAAATTTCCGTTTATTTGGGAAGACTTTGTAATTGTGGACTCTGTCATGAACATTTGGCCTGATAGGCCCAAATCCAGGTAGGAACTAATTTTGTGGTTAAACTATTAGTGTTGAGAGTTCTTTTAGCTCTCAGTGCCCCCACAGGAAGTTCCTCCAGTTAGCTTAAAAAGGAGGGTCTAAGCACAAAATTGGCAAATAATTGGACTGTGCCTCTGGTTAAAATATGCTTTCCTTCTTTAGAGGAAGTAATGAACATGCTGATGATCTAAACCTGTGGCTAGTGGGCCAGATGGTTTTGTCCTCTGTAGTGTAGAACTAGAAACAAGGAGATCAGGAAGTCAGGTCTCAGGATATATTCTGTGAGTTAGTGAAATAATTAATTCAGTTCCATTGCCCAAGACCTTCCTCTTACAGACTGTGGAAGACAAGGCCACTATTATGAGTCAGGTAAGAAGTGGACAGTGAACTGGAAGACAAAAGAATGAGGCCCTTATCCCAGTGCTGTGAATAGACCAAGGACTCTAGATAGCACAAATGGGTTTGGGAGAAGGAGCCTTGGAAAGCCGATTGGGGCTCGTTCTTTCTGGTAAACCACTATAATTTTTCCTGTCCTTATCCCAGCCCAGGACAGGGCTGACCCACATGACTATGGCCTGTGGCTGGGAGTCCCTTTGGAGATGAGTATCCCTTCCCCAGTTCCATGTCTCACCTCTTTCCTCCCCACCTCCCACCCAGGATCTTTTCTGTGAATACCCTCAGAGCAGGAAATGAGATGACATGAGACAGCAACTCTGTAAAGTGGTCTTCTTCCCCTGGCTACTCTCTGGAGAGTCTGGCAGAGTGAGGTGAGAGGAAATGCAGTTCCGATTGCTCCTCAGAGTCTTTTAAGAAATTTGAGTCTATTGGAAAATGCTGGGGGAGAGGCTCCTGGTTGAATGGACAAGGCAGATTAGGGGTCCTTAGAGGGAGAAGAACCCACCCTGTTAGGCTGAAATGTAAATCCAAGCCCTTGCATTAATAAAAAAAATGACATGAATAATTGAGTCCAGTGGCGCCTTTTGTTTTGATCCTAAGTGGGAAGATAGTAGCAGCTCTTAACAAAGGTCTCCAATGACTTCCTCTGTGGCCAGGACATGCCCCAGAGTGGTGGGCTCTGCCCCCACCCAAGCCTACTGCATTCCCAATTAACACTTTTCAAAATGAAATTTAGGGTGCTTTTTATCCTTATTCCTAATGAGGTTTTTTCCTTCCCTGCTGTCTCGCTACAAAGCTTGATGCTGTCTGAGTGTGTTCATATGGTGCTCGAGTGCGTTATCTGACCTTGATTGGTGTTTGGGGAGCCGGTTAAATAGATTACATGGGGGTTACCTTGGCAACTGTCTTCACTGATTTAGCAATGCGGTTCATTCTTGGACACAGGACTCTCAGCAACTCTGCGATCCCACCGCTGTGCGTTAATCATTAACACCGAGTTGGACATCAGCTCTGCCAGGCAGCAGCCAAGAGAAGGGCTAGGCTGGACAGAGGCTGCCTTGGAGTCTTTTTAGCTAGGACTGAGGAACTCATAAGGAAATGTAAAATTGTAGCCACTGGAGAAAAGGATGGCAAGAAGCCGTCCTGAGGTCTGTTGATCCTTTTGCCTATAGTCCTCAAGGGTCTTGAGACAGATCCTATAGTTGGCTCCTAAAAGCTTCGTGTAGGCTTGTCGTTGAAATGCTGCCTACCTCCTCCCTAAGATGACAGGACAGCTATGCTTGCTGACACCTGGCACAAGCCTGCTCTGTCCCTAGCCCATTAAGCTGCATAGAAGCAGAAGCAGTCTATAGAGATGAAGGCTGTGATTCCCTCTTCCTTTGACTTTGGGCAAGTCACCTCAACTCTAAAGTACTTAGCTTTCTTTTCCGTCCACAACACGGAATGCCTCTTTCAGGGCAGTGATGTGGACATATAAAGCACCTGGCCCAGAAGAAGTACCAACCAGTGCTGTTATTCAATATTACCTATCTCTGTGACTTGTGGAGTAGGTTCCTAGTCATTATATTCTGAAATAATTTTAGCTATTTAATCGAAAGCCAAACTTTTCCTGTGCCTAAATAATTATTAGGCCCATTTCATGGGTGAGACTGAATTACTAGGTGGCTAAGTTGTCCAAGATGCCAGCTGCTTGGAGGTAGAGCCATGATTTGAATCCAGGTCACTGTGCTCCATTCCTGAAGCGCCAGAGCTGCACCTATGCAGAAGCAGTCAGATTTTAAGGCCCAAGATAGGTGTTGATCCCCTGGAGTATTCATCAGGGAACTGTCCTGAACTGGTGGACTGAGGCCCAGGGCAGAAAGCAATGGAAAACCACTAGGCCCCCTAGCCCATCTAATGTAACAAACATCAAGTGAGAAGGAACAGCACCACACAGGTAGAGCCTTGCACTGCTCCAATGTCTTTATCACTCTGACTCTGAGGACTGTGGGGTAACACCAGAGCATTCTGCCTAGTACACCTATACATGCAGGTATGAAGCATCTCAAGTTTGCAAAGCATGCTCATGTTCACTTTTTCCTTCACTGACTCAGCAACCCAGGGAGGGAAGATAGCAGGGAATTGTTGTATTCCATTTGATTAGAGGCCAAGAGAAGTTTTCTCCTTGAAACTATGCTTTCTGTACATGTTTTTGTGTTGCATTAGATTAGAAGAACATTAGATTAGAAGACTTGTTACTACAACATTTGGAGGAGCTGTAACTAGGCCTCGAGGATAAGCATGGAGGCAAATGGTCATCCAAGTCTTGGAGTTTGTGACTTTCCAGTCTGTACTAGCTGCCTAGGGCAGTGATGCTGAGGGATGAAGTACACTGAATGTAGTTAAGAAAGACCTTCATTGCTTTTAAAAATCACACGTGCCCATGGCTCCTAGTCCATGTGCGATGCAGAGAGTGCATGGGCTGTAGAGCCGAGTAGAGCTGAATGCACATCTGACTTAGCTTTTGTTTCCTCCCTGAGAATTGATTTCCTGGGATAATGGCTACTTCACTTGGTTGTTATAAAGAATAGAGATAATGTATACAAATTTCTCTATCACATAGCTGGTAGAATACTCTTGAACATTTTTTATGAAAAGTAACAGCATTGGGTCTATGTTTCAAGAGCATAAAAACTGCTACAGGGAAAATACAATGAGACCTAGGGAAGTCTAGCAGTAATCTAGGCAAAATAAAGATGCCTACAGTTTGGGACAATTTGAGGTGGGGAATCCATAAAGCATGCAAAGTCAATTGACTGTGTGAATCCATGACACTGAGAGCTGAAGATGAACATAGCACACCATTAAGGGGCATATAAATATATGTTAAAACCTTGGACTAGATGTAGTTGCTTGGGGGTCATGGGGGCAGCAGGAAGCCCCCAAAATCTTTTAAGTCAAGGGGTAATGGGATTGAACATGTAGTTCCAAAAGGTCACATTATGAAATGCAGAGGGTGAATTTTAGGGAGAGAGACCATGAGCAGGGATAGTCCTGAGTGCTTCATTATAGGACAGAGATGATGATGATGATCTAAATTACTACAGATGCAGTGAACCTGGAAGACACGAGACAGCTCCTAGACATGCAGATGCTAGAATGGACTGCACTTGGTGATTGGTTGGCTGTTGCAAATGAGGTAGAGGTCCAAGAGACCCCCAAGTCCCCAACATGGGAACTTCCCCAACAGAGAAGATAAGGAGCTGTATACTATACTAACAAGCACCAGAGGAGTACAAGGTTTCAGAGGATCCTGCTAAGTGTGAGAGCCCTGGGGTCTTCTGGAATAGGTATGAGGTAGCCAACACACAGTGCCCAGGAAAGGAGGTAGGCAGTAGAGTAGAAAGCAGCCAGCCTACCAGCATCATCATTAGTCTTCGTGTAGACATCAAGCAGTAAGGTACTACGAACTTATATCTGCTATGTGATGGGTACTACAAGCATCTAGCATGTCAATCAGAGGACCAGGTGTGTGACCTGGAAATCTTTGCCATCTTAAAACCCCCGTAGTCCTGATAAGGAGAAGATGATTTGTTGAGTTCCTGGACTTAAGTAAATTAGTGGGCCAATTAGTGGGAGTGAAGCTGTCAAGTATAAAACTCTGCTTTTTTAAAAAATTGTGTATATATATATATATATATATATATATATATATATATATACATATACACACACATATGAGTGCTTGTCCTGCATGAAAGCATACCACATGAGTAAAAAAAATCACGGAAGCCAGAAGACGGCATTGGATCACTGGGAACTGGAATTATCAATGGTTTTTAGTCACCATGTGGGTGCTGGAAACCAAAAACCAAAATTAGGTCCTCTACAAGAGCAGCAGATGCTCTTAATTTCTGATCCATCTCTCCAGCCCTGATATCTGTTTTAGATGATGTGAGGAGATGCTAAGGACACTGGACATTTGAGTTCCACACTGATTATTACCAAAACACCATTTCAAACTCCTAGTGGGTTCTCAGACTTCTGTGGCTAGGTGCCCTTTGATTGTGTCCAGAACCCTGGTGTTTAAAATATTGAGACACCCAGCAAACATTACAGTGGATTTTAGCTGTCAACAGAGTGACACAGTTTACTACCAGCAAGTATGGCAAGCTTAGAAAATGACATAAGGAGATGCTGAGTGCACCCAACAACGTTTTGGGGTGAAGGGAAGAGGCTACTGCCACGTTTTCTAGGCCTTTGTGTGTCTGCTGGCTCATGTCAGCCCAAATGCCTCTAAAGAAGGAGGAACAAAGATGATTTCTGTCATGTGACAGGTGGGAAAATTGAGGCTCAGAGTAAGAAATGGGAAACATGGTTGACTAGAACTGTTCCTAGATCCAGAGCTCCTATGTCTCGATTTTTCTGCAGCTTCCATTTCATCTTTGGCTCCAGGTGGTGGTATGCTAGAGCTTGTTTGACTACTTCTCAGAGATAATTAGTAAATTTTCAAAATATGTCCTGGAAATGAATAGTTGTCAGCATGTTGCAGTTTAAAATCATCCCCCACCATAATGTGCATATTTATACTAGGGAAATCGACAAAGGCTACCAGTACCCTCCTAGCCCCAGCCCACTGTACACCAACCTCCTAGAACCAAGGGATGTACCCATAATCCAGAGGGCTATAAGCTATGGTTCAGTAACTTGTGTAAAAACTGGCCACCTCAGAATTAGATGATAAAGGGATCTGAGGGTCAGTACTCTGTCTTCAAAGTGTTTCTGATACCTACCCCAGGCACACCCAACTCACTGTTCTGATTTACTGATGAGATCAATAACCCAAAGAGAATTCTCACCTTCCCCACTTGTCATACCAAGCCTGAAATTATGAGTTAGAGCAAAGTAGAATTCTGACATGGTGTCTCATTTCACTTCCACTTTATCATTTTGGGTATTGAACACATATGTCTTAGCCTTTTAGACTGACTTAGATTATTATACCAAGAATAGAAACATATTGCAACTGAATCCCAGGGAAGAGGAAGCAAGTCTCTGGGAATCCCAAGCAATGAAAGACACTATTTAAAAAGATATCAGAACTCCTGAAAAGAAATAGGTATGTTATTTGCTGTCCATTGTCTCATTTCTTATGGAAAAGCCAAATAAATTGGGGAATTTTAGGCTACTGGAGGAAAAAGAGTTACAGAGAAGACAATTTCTGCTGTTCACCCTTAAATAAATAGCTGCTGTTCTTGCTTGTTAAAATGTAAAATTTCCAGATCTAAATGTCAGAGAATTCTAGGAAAAATTGCAAAACCATTACTTCATAAACATGTAATTGTGCTATTACTGCTAAATGCGATGACATTCTATAAATATCACAGTTCAGGCCTCATGGTCTATAAATAGACCCAGTTAATCACCGGAAATATATTTTATTTCTTGAATTCTAATGGAGTAATTACAGAGTCCCCATTTTCTAGAGCCAGAGTCCATTCCCAGTTTTGTTGGTATCTTTTTCTCCACATAGACTCTTTCATGGGACATAAATTCTCTTCAGCAAGTATGAAGACAAGCGCAATGGGGAGAACATTGGTTCCATTTTCACAGCCCAGCCTAAAAGCCAGGGAAACATTTAGACTATGTACTGCTGAGGCCTGCACTCAACACTGGAATGGAAGGATATTTATATTTTACTGCTTAGGATGATCTTAGTAGGGATATGGAGACAGTTCATTAGATCAGGATAGGATATACCACAGACTCCAAAGTCACAGCACGCAAGTAGAATACCTTCTCCTCAGCACCAAACTAGAAGAAGACTGGTTCACACAATGAATCCCAAATGACTTAAATTGAAGCCCTTAAACCTGGTATTATGTTTTCTCAGAATCCTCCACTTGTGTCTGGCTGCTACACACATTCACTAGACCACAGATTTGGCTGGTCAATCCTGTGTCTCCATTTACACAGTGAAAGTCACTGCATTGTTTGTTACTAAGTAGGATGCATTCCTTCTTCTCTCTTTACAGTCCATATCACCTGCTGCAAAAGAATTTTATCAAGATATTAAGCTTTCTTAGCATCATAAAAAATTCTGTGGTCATGAAGAGTTATCAGCTACTTTTGTTTCTTGGCCTCTACTTCCGCATTTCCAAAGCTGTAGAGCAAGTGGGCTATTGTGAGGTCGAGTGGCAAGTCAGGAGATAACTCATTCCAATTTTCATATCACCTTGAGACATTGCCTTGGCAAGTCTGTTCCCTTCTCTGGGGCCAGGGAAAATAAGATGGAGAATCTTGGCCCATTGACCAAAGCCCCAGGCCTACACAAAGGCTTAGCCAGTCATGTCTTCTAGGGAGCTCCCTGGAATCCCTCAGCAATTCAGCCATACAACCAGGTTATGATTACAGCTTGAAAAGATTTCACTGAAAGTACAGTTTGTGTGAAGGATTACTGAGAGAGTAGGCATTGTCCTAAGTTAATAAAACAAACACACAAGAAAAATAATTAGTGGAAAAAGAAAGAAAACTTCTGATAATTACAAAGATTAACATAATTGGGGGAATTAAACAAAATTTATCAAGGAGTTTACTGGCAACCAGAGAAAAAACAAACCACATAAGACTCCAGAGTTTTCATGATCAGAGAAAAGACATTTTTATCTTCAAAGGGATATGTTTTCCCCTATGGGACCTCAACTCAGAATACGCAACAGGTTTTTAACCTAAGGACTTCCAATTAAGAATATTCAGTGGAACATTATCTAAGAATTTAAAAGCAAAGTAAGAAGATATTCACACAACTGTCTCTAAGAGCAGTTGCTAACCATGTTGAACATTTGTTTTTCCAGCCAAGTTCCCTGGATAAAGTTCTGCCATGGGTGGAGCTGATGAACTCATCAGTCTTTTTTTAAAACATAATTTTATTTATTATTTATTATTTGTGTGTGTGTGTGCGCGTGAGCACACATGCATCTACACAATGTGAAGTGGGGCTTATGTCACAACACACAGGTAGAGATCAGAGGACAACTTCTGAAGTTAGTTCTCTCTTTCAACCTTTACATGAGCTCCTGAGAGTGAACTCATGTCATCAGGCTTGCATACCAATCACCTTTACCCATGGAAGTATCTTGTGGACCCTTTGCCTTTTGGCTTAGGGTTAAATGTGTTGGGATGTGGATGTTTTTGTCTGGTACATCAAATGAATAATTATTTCCCCTCAATAAATGTACCCTATTCTCTTTGGGTTGGTAACTAGGGACAACTTGTTTCAATGATTGGCACTGGTGTTAGCTAGATGATGTTCCAGTTCAAGGAACAATGCCAAGTTGAATCCCACAGGTTCAATGAGATAGAAAACATCATGTTAGGCTTTGGGGCAGGGGAGGCTTGTGTTAAGGAAGAAAGAGAAGACTCCTCCCAGGACCTGTCCCATGGCATCCCAAAGGTACCAGCCTTCCTGAGAAAAGAAATTGTTTCTCACTGCCTAAAGCTTATCAAGTCCTGAGGGAAAGAAAGCCTGGTTAAAAGCACCTATAGCATCCCACCCAACAAATTGGTGACCACAGACTTGGCCATTCTAGAATGGCCAGTCACCTGATATCTGCATGGCATCCATTGCCGTGTCTTTAAAATTAGCTCTATCCTGCAGATCATGATAGCGGGACTCTCATATAGGATTTTCACAGAGACCAGGGAGTCCTGAATCCACTCATGTGAAAAGCACATTGGGCTGGAAAAGTAATTTGAACGCCCAAGTCCTTGATGACATAGACCTTTAATGAGCTCTTCTCCTGTGTCACTGGTTGTTCACACAAAAATATGGTCTAAGGTTTTTTCCACAGAGCTGTTCTAAGTGCCTACTTCATCTCTGACAAAAAAGGGTCCAGGCATAAACCAAGCCAATTGCTGTCATCAGAGTTCACAGTTTAATGAAGATAGTCATGGAAACAGTCTCAAAAGTGTAATGGAAAACATGGGAACGGGGCATGGCAGGCTATGAGTTCTGAGATGTTGTGGGTTCTTGCTGGTCATTCTGAGCCTCATAATTTATCTTGAGAATACTGGGAAATCCTGAAAGAGTTTAGATAAGAGAAATGGCATTGTTATACATTGTTATACCCATGTGCTTGGCATACATTGGCAACAATGTGTAATGAAAGAATTCCAGGGAAAGAGGATGGAAGTAGATCTAGAGAAATCTTGCAGCTAAATGTGGCCTCCTGTTTATTGAATGACTAGGTAAACAGAGAGCAGCTCTGTCCTTACATGAAATGACCATACTTTGATTGATGTCCAAAAATCAGCCATAGCCATGAGACTTCTATATCCCATGGGCCCAGGACTTTTAGTGTCTCCAAATATGTCACCCTGTCATGCTCTTTACCAAAGCCTTGGAGATTAGCTGAACAAAGTTCAACACATGTCAAGAACCTTACGAAGTCAGAGTTTATCATCATAGGTGTGGGAGGAAAGTGAGGGAAGCTGTGGTTCACTTCTAGATCTTCAGATACTTCAGCCAGGCCTTTGGTCCTTACTGGTCACTGAGTATCACACCCCACTTTCTCAGGAATAGATGTGTTTAAGAGCCCAGAATACTTGTGGAACCAGTAGTTGAAACAAAAATAACTTTCAAAGGCACAGAGTAAGATACTCCTACTACAGCTGCTGGCCTTCCTCCTTAGCGTGAGTCACGTTCTGCCCTCCAACAACAGCCTGCCCCACTTGGGGCAGGTGTGCGTCTATTTCCTCTCATCTGCCTTGATGCACTTTTCACTTAGGAAGTGTGAGTGTCCCCACAGGCCCAGCTGGCTCTTTGTTCTCTTTGTTTGGAAATTAGCTTAGAGATATCAGCTAGTAGATTAAAAAGCCCATATCAGATCTGCTAAAATTTCTTCCCTTTCAAATTTCATTGCTGCTCCTCCAGGAAATTTCTGCTGTTCTTTTAGAATGATGGATTTTCTTCCTGTTTGATTCTGAAGAACGATGACTCTTCTTTTTGTTTATTTATTTTAAAATAATATTTTTATTGATTCTTTGAGAATTCAATCGTATTCAGACCCCGTCTCCTCTCAGCTCTATCCCCATCCACTATCCCCCACTTACTCCGTGTCTTCTATGTTTTTTAAAGCCTGTCAAGTCTAATTTGTATCCCCAAATTCTCTTGGGTGTTGGGTCTATCTTCTAGAGCTTGGACAACCTACCTAGTGCTGCACCCTCAAAGAAAACTGACTCTCCCTCTCTCCACAGCTGTTAATTGCCAATAGTTTACTCCACTAAGGTGCAGGTTTTCACTCACCTCCTCCATTCATGCTGGGATTTTGTCTAGCCTGAGCTTGTACATACTGTCACCCTGCTGTGTCTAGAAAAAGGTTTCCTTCTAGCATTCACAACCTCTGCTGCTTAAAATCTTTCCACCCCCTCTTCCACAATGATTTTTGAGCCTTGTGGGGAGGGAGTGTGATACAGGTGCCTCAATTAGGGCTGAGGATTCCACAGTCCCTAATTTCTGCACATTGACCAGTTGTGAGTCGCAGTGTTAATTGCCATATGTTGCAAGAAGAAGCTTCTCAAGTAAGAGTTGAGAGATGTATTAATCAATGGTATAGCAATAAGTCATTAAGAGTCCTAAAGATGACTCTTTTTAAGGTATAGGCTGCCGAGGCTCTTGCCTGTGGGATGATAGAGGGGTGTGGCAACAGTCACTATACTCTCTATGTCTACAGCCTCAGTGGGCCTCAACTATAGTTCCTTCTAGCCCTCTCCTCCATTTTTAGTTCAGTCTGCTTCTCAGTGGAGTGGTCCCTAACAGCAACCCTTCTCTGGAATTAGTGTGCAACCCTCTGACCGTGGCACAACATTTCAGCATCTTTGCTCATCTCTGGTACTTAAAGGTTAAAAAAAAAAAAATATATATATATATATATTTATATATATATTTATATATTTATATATATATTCATGCATAGAGCATAATGTTGGCTAAGCCCCATACTGAAGCTTCCTCTCAGCTGGGCACAAGTGATTCCACGATTCTTGTTTCTACAGGTGAGAGTAAAACATGATATCACTGGTCACAGTTGCTTTTCCATTAGCCACTATCTCTGCTGACTGGCTCAGAAACACAAGTGACTCTAAGCAGAAGGGACCCAGTATAATCCCATGATGCCTTGAAGCTTGTGATTCTCTTTGAGAAGACTCAGCACAAAAGTTCAAAGATACAATAAGGACTTTGAGTGAATACAGCTATGATTCAAATGTAGGTCTCTGTGGTATCTAAACCTGGACTTGTTCTGCTACATCACACTGCTGGATACAGGGAAACACAGATAGATGCCAGGGTCTACTTGCAATGCTGAAAACAGCACTGAAAAAGCATCCTACTGCCAAAGAATAGTCAGGAAGTGTAGGGAGAAATTTAGAAATTGTAAGTTACCTGTTCTCATTAGTTCAAAAGGAATCTTCCTAGGCTGTTTAGACCTATGAAAGCAGAGCATGGGGACTTTGAGTGCAGTTGAGATGAGGTGGTAAAGAGACAGACATTAGGAAATATACCTGGAACTCCTAACACAAGTTTCTGAGTTGTGGTTATCTGCACATGCATTGGATCAAGTCGGCCAAAATTCCAGCACAGATAGGGGAGATGTTTTCCAGGTCCATCTCTTATTGCCAGTAGTTGATAGCTGCTGGATGAGGCAGAATCATTCTTTCTCGAGGCTGTCGTCACTGGCAGGTGACCCTCACACCCATGTAATTGGGTGTGAGTAATTGGACTTAGTGGGCTATCAAAATAAATACAGGATGTTGGGAGGGGAACATGAGGGGTATAGAGGGAGAGCTGGGAAAAATTAATAGGGGTATATATAATCACATTTCATTGCAGACATGCATGAAATTATCAAGAATAAAGAAAAAAAGCATTTTTCCCTCTGTGATTTCAAGGCTAGTCTGCTGTATATAGTGAGTTCCAGGCCAGCTATGGCTACATAGTGAGACCATGTCTCAAAAAACGAGTCACTTAAAACATTTAAAAAAATAAATGTACCCTGAATCCTAATGGATAGGCACATATACTGAGAGTTAGAAGGTAAGCTAAATCTGGTACAGTTCCTTCATATTGATTAAAGTTGGAGAACAGATGGGGGAGAATCCTGCCTGGTGGGATTGTGGGATAATAGGAGTTAAATCATGTAAAAATCTGTGGGGCATAGAAATGCATGCTGCCAGTTTGAGAGGCGATGACCAGCTAACTACTCACTCAAATAAGCTGTTACATATACTAGCAGGGCTTGTAAGATAAGATGTGTCTTGCCAATGAGACAGAAGATTTTGGACAGAGGTGGAGACAATTCATTCCGTCTGGATTGATGAGAATATTTTGACTTGGGCTCTTGATGGAATATATTGAACTGGGTCCATTTTAGGTGAGACTTTGAGTTACATAACATGGATAACAACTCCCATTCCCAAACTGGATGCTCTCCTTTTACTCATTTCTCTTTCCAGAAATTGCACCTTCTCCGACACCTGAATCTTCTCTTCCATTAATGCAAAATGCTTAGACCTCATGTGAGGATGGGAACCTATGTAATCCTACCACTCAAGAGGCAGGGGGTCAAACTACTCTGAATAGTGAAAAGCTGTCTCAACAAATAAACAAACAAACAAAAAAACCTAAACACATGAACCACAAATAAGATCTGATGTGGAGGACTGGCGAATGGCTCAATCGGTAAAAGCACTTGCTGGACAGGCATGAGGACTCGAGTTTGAATCTCAGCACCCATGTAACAAGCTGGGCATGACCCATGCACCTGTAGCCTTAGCAATGTGAGGAAAGAGATTGGAGGGCCACTGGGGTTTACTTGCTGCCAGTCTCGCAATTTTCAGTTTCCCTTGAGCAGTCGTCATTCCTTGAGTTCTCTATGTTCTTTTCAGACTCTCTGATTTGACTTAGCTGTTTCATCCAGCTAAAAGTTTTTACATCTTTCTCTGCTTGTGGTAATTCCACTATTCTTCAAGGTCAAGTGCAATGCCAACTTCTCTAGGAGTCCTTCCCTGATGACAGGACTCATAAACTGATTAGCACAGTTTTTGATCTGGAGGAGATGCTCAAGAAATGTTTGTGTCCATTCCCTTTGCTAACTGCTCCTCGTTGTCTAGGAATTATCCATCTCACTTTTCCCACAGTACTTTGCTTATTATCATATCAAGGGTGCCTTTCATCACTGGAGTTAATGCCACAGCTCAAGAGGCAGATATTTCTGGGTTACCTGTTAGTTGGGTGATCTTAACTTCAACTCTGAGACTTTTTTGCATCTATTATTGATATATTCATTACTCTTCTCACTGCTGGGACAAAACTCATGACAGAAGGAACTTGAGGAAGGAAGGAATCGTTTTTGCCTAGGGTTTAAGAAATAATATAGTCTACCATGGTACGTAGGCATGGCAGTTAGACTATGAGGCAGTAGTCACACTGTGTCTAAAGTCACGTGGTAGAAAGGAATACGGGTGCTCAGCTTGCTTTCGCTGTCCACATTTTTTAAATTCACCTTGGATCCTCATCCCAACCCATATTCACAGTAGTCCTTCTGTACTCCAGCAATCCTCTCTGGAAATGTCCTTAATAAATACAGAGGTATGTCTCCTAGATGATTCCAAATCCTGTCAAGTTGACAACTATGATATCCATCATAAATGGGGATGGTAGTACTGTTCTAGAGTACTGCTGCCATGTAGATGAAATGAGATGATACATAAGAAGCCTACACAAGGCAGGGGAGAGTGGAAAGATGAACTGACAAACTTTTCCTTCACCTATGGCAGCAAATCAGTGCATGGTGGTGCAGTATTGCAGTGTGCTCTTGCATGGATAGTAAGGCTTAAGGAGAGAGTATCCAGCACTACCTAGATCTGCATATTATACCCCAACAAGGTAACTTTTTGCTGAAAAGAAAAGTTAAGAAAAGAAAAGAAAATCTCAACATGACATTCCAGATGCCTGGGATATATATACATATATATGAAAAACTTAGAACTAGGTCAGTCTCAACTTGACTGACAAAAGACAATCAACATGTAGATGACAATGATGTTAGAATGAACTGACAAGGATTTTAAAGCAATCATCATAAAAAATACTTCAAGGAGAAATGATGAAAATACTCTTGAAAAAAATGAAAACCAATGTCCCAGTGAAGAAATGGAAGGCCAATGGGTTGGAGAGATGGGTCAGTGGTTAAGAGCAATAATTGCTCTTGCAGAGGAGCTGGGTTCAGTTCCCAGCACCCAAATAGTGGCTAACAATCATCATAACTCCAGTCGCAGGAGATCTGACACCCTCTTTTGATCTCTGCAGGTGCTGCATGACACGGGTGCACTTACACACATGCAGGCAATATACTTTTATGCACATAAAATAAAAAATAAATAAAATATTTAAAAAGAAACAAAAGAGCAAATGATAACCAAATTAAATTCTTAGAACTAAAAATACAGTGAGAAAACATTTTTAAAGCCACTTCAGTAGATGGGTTTAACAGAAGAATGGAGGGAGTAGAGGAAATAACCAGTGAGTTCAAAGACACAGCAATAGTAAATACCTAGTGTGAGCAATAAAGTGAAGCAGACTGGGGAAAAACATGAGCAGAGCCTCAAGGACATGTTGCAAAATGAGACTATTTAGCATTCTTATTTTTAAAGTTCCAGAAGAAGAAAGGGAGATTTGAAATTACTGAAAGAATGAGGCTCTAGAGATGGCTTGGAGGTTACAAGCACTTGCTGCTCTTGCAGAAGACCTGGGTTTGGATCTCAGCACCCATGTGGTAACTCAAAACCATCTGTAACTCCAGTTCCAGGGGATTCAATGCCCTCTTCTGGCCTCTGTAGGCACTCCACACATGTGGTGCACATACATACAGGCACATACTCATACATATAGAATAAAAATAAATCTTCAAAACTATTGGAAGGAATAATGGATAAAAAATTTCTGGCTTTGTTGAAATATATAAACTTGGAGATTTAGAAATCAGAGCAAAACCTAAGACGGATGAACTCAAAGAAATCATACTTAAACTTTATAACACTAAAGGCAAAGATAACATCTTAAACACATTTGAAGGGAAGTGAATCATTACCAAAAGTGCTATGTTTACTCTAATACTGCAAACTGGGTTCCTTCAATAACAGAGATTAAGTTTTCAGTATTCCTGAGTATAAGAAATCTGAGGTAAATGTGTCATTATATAAGGTTCTGGTGAAGGAGTCTTTTAATTTTAACATAGCTATATTTTTAAATATTCCCCCTAATGGAACAAATGTTAAAAAACTTCCTGTTGTCTCTTCTTTATAAGAGCAATGATCTTATTCATGAAAACTCCACCGCTATGTCCCAATTATATCATGACATTAGGGATCAAGCTTTAACATATGAATTGGGGAGGTGGCACACAAACATTCACTCCATAGAAAGATAATATTATTTGAACACCAGTATATTTATCTTCAGAAATCATGAAGGCCAAAAGGATTGGCACACCATTTTTCAAATGGTAACACAAAAAGAAAGTGAAATGAACATATTCCCATGAAAGAAAACCAAGAAACCATGTCACCTAAACATAGCTAAAAGAAGTACTCTAAACAGGAATGGAGAACAGACAGTGAAAACACTATGAAATGATACACTATTCTCTTCTTAAACTCTCTTCTATATTGATCAAACCAATGTTATGGAATGATCTAAGGGGATCTTACATACACTGAAATGAGAGCGGGCAAATAATAAAATAAGAGGAAGCTATCTACATTTACTCAAAGCAGTAAAGTGTGACACCAGTAAACTGTACTATAATTGTGACTCTACAAGGTAATTCCTAGAGAACTAGGAAAATACTATACAGATAGACACTCCCTCTTTTTAAAATAATTTTTATTTTATTGATTTTTTGCCATTTTTCCTACAATATATATTGATGGTACTATCTGCTCCTCCCCCTCACTGTCCCCTGCCCTATTAAATGTACACACACACACACACACACACACACACACACACACACACATATATATATATGTGTGTGTGTGTGTTATGACCTATAGAGTCTGATCTGTGTCCCAAGTGTCTTTCAGTGTAGATCCATCCACTGGCCCACCAAGAGTCCTAACCCTATATGACACTGTCTTTCCCCTTCACAGCAGCCATCAGCTGACAAAAGTTCCATAGTTCGGGTTAGGATTTCTTACCCACTTCACCATGTCTGTTCTGGGATTCTGTCTGCTTTGAGCTTGCATAGATCTTGTGCATGCTGTCATCATTGCTGCAAGTTCATGAGTATCTGACCAGCTGTCTGAAAGACTCTGTTTCCTTGAGGTCATCCATCCCCTCTGGCTCTTATAATCTTTCTGCCTCCTTTTCTATAATGATCCCTGAGCCTTGAGAAGCAGAGATTTGAAACAGGTGCCCTTCCATGGATAATCTTGTCCTCTGCATCTTGACCAATTGTAAGTTTCTATGTAAACTGTGATTTGCTGCATAAGGAAACTTCTCTGGTAAGAGTGGAGAGATGCATTCCTCCTATGTATAGAGGTTGCATTAAAGATGTGTCACTTAGGGTTATATATCTCACAGACACTTATTCTCTGCATTTGATCAGTTCTACAACTCTGTAACAGTCTCCATCTGTTACAAAAAGAAGCTTCTTTGATGAGGAGTGAAAGGTACAGTTGTCTGTAGATATGAGGATGCATATTTAGAATAAAGTAAGAAATTACAAAGTCTATGGATGTAGCCGGAGGAGGTTTTTCTAGTATCTATGACTTCCCTAGCCATGTATATTTCAAAAGCACTTGATATTTCAAAGTGGAATTCTAAAAGACAGATAATGGCAGAATGAATTGAAAAGCATGATCCACCTCGATGTCTAAAACAAATTCATTTCAAAAGAACAATATAGGCTCTGGCAAGATAGTTCAGTGGGTAGACCTTCCTGCCAAGCCTGACAATCTGAGTTCAATCTCTGGGACTCACATGTTAGAAGGAAAGAACTGACTCCTGTAGGTTGTCCGTAGATCACTATTTATATGCCCCTGCATGTATGCCCCCACACAAATAAATATCATTTAAAAATTAAAAAGCAATATAGGTAAGTTAGACTTGAATAAAAAAGAAAAACAATATCATGCAAATATTTGTCAAGGGGAAAGGGGTGTGACTGTATTACTAACAGAAAAAGCAGACTTCAAAGCAAAGAAAATTAGTAAAGACAGAGAAACATTAATGAAAAGATCAATATCTTTAAAAAACACACTGCAGTCGTAAATGTGATTAGCCCAATAATATGCTGCAATGTATGTGAAGCAAAATTATGTTTAGTTTACGGGGAGAAACAGACAATTCTACAGTTTTGGTTGGAAAACTTAACACCACATTCTCAACAATTGATAGAATAAGTTGGATGTAAAACTCAACTCGATCATCTAACAAGATCTAATTGGAGTTTATATAACACTTGACATAGCAACAGCAGAAGAGGCATTCTCTTCAAGTGCTTACAGAGTATTCGCCATAATAGATCATATCCTGGAGCATAAAACAAACCTCATCACAATTAAAATAATTGAAATTATATGCAATGTGTTCTGTGAACTGTGACCATCATGGAATAAAAGAGAAAAGCTAAAAATACATGCAAACTTATAGACAGCTAAAGCCAAGAAGGAAAAGTCCCTGCTTAAATTTATAGTCAGTAATCTACGTTCCTACTCTAAGAACTATAAACAGAGACTGACTTTCCCCCTCCCAGAAGCTATCAGTTGCCAATAGTTCCTCAGGTAGGGTTCTTAGAGTAGGAACCTAATTTACTGACTACAAATTTAAGTACAGACTTTTCCTTCTTGGCTTTAGCTGTCTAAGAGTTTGTATGTATTTTTATCTTACCCACTTCCCCATGTCTATGCTGGGAGTTTGTCTGGCTTGAACTGACATGCAGCTTATGCATACTGGTAAGATGACCAGGCTCCAGTGAATGAACACACATCCAAGGGCATTTGGGGACACAAAATTAACTCTATAGACCTTAATATATTAGAGTATACAAAATTAGGAGGAGGTAGAAAGAGAGCTGCAGATAAGGAAAGGGATCTAAATATCCTCAAAATATAGTGCATGAAATTCACTGAAACTCAATTTTAAAAAGAACTTTAAAAAGAGAACAAAATGAAACCAAAGCAAGAAGAGAACAGAAATCAATAAAATTGAAATCAGAAAACAAGACAAAATCAAGGAAAGTTAAAGCTTGTTTTCTAAAAAGATCCATAAAGGTGACAAATGTCTAACAATATTGACAAAGAAAGCCAGTAATAATATCTAATCAAATAACAGTGGGAATGACAAAGGCCCAGCACTGAAGACTCTACAATCATCAAGAGAATAGTAAAGAGACCATATGAGCATTTCTGCCACAGAAATTTAACAACTTAGATAAAACAGACAAGTTCTTGAAAAGTGAAAACTACAAAAACTTGCCCAATGCAAATTCAATGATTGTAATATCCAAGTGACTGGAATTATCGTTTTTAAATGCTCTGAGAAAGAAATATTCAGGCTCAGATAGTTTAAGTGAGGCATGCTACCAAACGCATAAAGACTAATTGAAGCCAATTTTACGCATTCTCTTCCAGAAAACAGAAGACAAAACTTTTGCAAGCATTTAATGAGGCCAGTGTTACTGGTTATCAAAGATGCAAAAAGATGGTACAAGAAAAAAAGAAAACCATGCTTCAGTAGTTCTCATAAGCATAAATATTGTTTAAAATATGTTAGCAATAACATTCAATAAAAGATGAAAAAAATTATACATTGTGACCAACTGAGTTTTACTCCTAAGAATGCAAGTCTGGTTTGTTTTTTCCCATCAATACAACTGCTTTGTCAATAAGCTGAAGTAAAAATATAATGGTGATAAATACAAAAGTTATGTGGGAAACTCCAACAGCTCTTTGTAGTTTTTTAAAACCCTTTTGAAACTTGGGGGTTGGAGGCAAGATGGATCAACACATAAAAGATCACTTGCCATGAAGCCTGAGACCTGAGTTCAGTCCCAGAAACCCATATGTTAGAAGGACAGAACTGAGTCTCACAAGTTGTCCTCTGACCTTCATACATGTGCCGTGTCACACATGTGCCTACATTCATCTACACTCTAAATAAATGAATATAGAAAGGAAATTGTACATAGGAAGATGGCCCAGCAGTAAGGCGCTGGAAGCAGAGGACTGAGGGACTGAGCTCAATGCACACACAGCTGGAAACCCAGGTGTGATAGCACGCACTTGTAATCCCAGTGCTAAGGAATAGGAGACAGCTAGATTCTTGCAGCTCACTAACCAGCCAGGCTAGCCTAATTATCTAGTCCCAAGTCCCAGTGAGATTCCTTGTCCTAAAAACCAAAGCAGACAGCTCCTTAGGAACACCATCCAAGGTTGTCTTCTGGCATTCACACACATGCACGCCCACACACACCCATATTGTATATGATCGTGCACGCGTGCACACACACACACAAATTTTAAAAAATACATCAGTTGAATCATATCAAGAACAAATTCTTTCCTCATGGTAGCTACTGTAAAGAGAATGAAAAGACAAGGTGCAAACTTGGGGAAAATATGTACAGACTACATATCCAATAAAGGATGTGTATACAGAATATATAGACATTACCTCCCACTAGACCCCACCTCTGAAAGGATCCAACTTAAAAAACTTCACTAGTATGGGAGCCAAGCCTCATCATGATCTTTGGCAGAGATGAATCATATTCAAATCACAGCTCTGTGGAATAGCCCCTGAGGAGCTCCTTAGTGCAGAGGCCTCAGTATACTCTGAGATATGGGCACAGCTTAACATTAACCATCTATTTTCATAAGTTCCCTCAGAATCTGTGCCTGTGACTTGATTGGATCCATTAATCATGGCAACACTTCCAATTACTTGTGTGGAAATGTACAATGATAACAGATGTTATCAGAGTGTTTTCATGAAAGAAGCTTGGAAGTAGAAAAATCTTCCCACTGTTTATTACTCTTGTCATGTTGCGTCTCCCAACCTACTTTGCTCAAAACTTTTCCACAAAAGTCCTTTTACCTATCTTACAGGTCCTCCTCATTCAGAACTCAAACTGTCTTCTTCCATCTGCCACTACTTCCTCTTCTGCACACTTATTGACTGCTGTCCACCAGGACCTAGTGACTTCTCAGTAAATGTTTTCTGAATCAGTACTCAATGCCCATAGCTTACATACAATGAAGAGTGACCCAAACCCTGCCAGCCAGCCACTGTGCTTGCAGTGCCCCACTTATGTTGTGGAAGACAGAGCCTTTCTAATCAACATGAGGGCAGAGCAAAAGCCAGAGAGTGTGAACTCTGTCATTTGTTTGGCAGCTACCCAGCATGCCCCTGGCCAGGGGGTGGCTTGGCAACTGTGGCCTCACAGACAATCATTGAGCAAGGCTCATAAAAGGGTCTGTGTCCATAGGCCTGACACATCTGGGCCGGGTGCTTGCAAAGGCAGTTGATATGCTAGATGGCACAAGCAGTTTCCTGTGAGTTGTTGTGGCCAAAGACTTAACCCCACCCCCATCTCTCCTAAGCTTCAGTCACAGTCACAAATACTCTGTTTGGCTGTTGTGTCTGAGAGGCAGGAGAGAGAGAAAGAGAAAGGGAGAGAGAGAGAGAGAGAGAGAGAGAGAGAGAGAGAGAGAGAGAGAGAGAGAGCGCTCACACTGGGCAGTGACTCTGAGAAGCTAGATTCACTAGGTAACTCTAACTGATAAGTAATTTTTGAAAAACATATTAACATGTCATGATCACAACTAAATTCACAATGATTCTTATTATCAAATACACAATCCAGAGTTTAGTTTGCATCAGTCCTAACAAGGCTCACACACTGTTTTTCTAATTTATTCTACAAACTCCTTTTCCCTTTTTTTGCTATGCAAATGCACAAATAGCACAATATAGAGTAGTAATATAGAGGTTCTTTCTGAAGCACAACCATATTATCATCTACACTCCTACAATTGATTACTTCTTAGTTTGAAAGACTGAAGACTCCTCCTATGATCCAAAATAATGCAAGCTATCAGCTCTCAACACTTACCATATTCCTGAGAGTCCTGACCATTTCTACAACTCAAGAAAATAAAATAGGCTGATTGTGATGATACACACCTTTTATGTCAGCACTCAGGAGGCAGAAACAGGTAGATCTCTGTGAATTGAAGGCCAACCCAGGTTTATGTAATGAGTTCCAGAGCAGTCAGAAGTACACAGTGAGAACCTGTCTCAAAAAAACAAAAACAAAAAAGAAAATGTTCAGTAATTGAAAAGAAATAACCAAGTATTTGCATGAAGATGACTGAAGATGATGTGGTTATCTATTTACAATCCCCTCAAATCACCCAAAGATTCAAGAATTAATTAGTAAATTCAACAAAGGAGGAGAAAAGCAGAACAACACAGGAAAAAAAAACAATCATTTTTATATACTAGTGATACATATATAGAAACTAAAATTTATGGCTCCAACCAGTTTTATCTGTGCCAATAAATATGAGACACTTACATATACCCTTGACAAAACATGCATTATTGCTTCAAAAGTTACAAAATGTCAATGAATGAAATCCAGGTTTTTTGTGAAACAAATGGAGAGACATACTCCCCAGTTAGTTCTTCTAATCAACTTGACACAACATATAGTCACCAGGGAAGGAGGAACCTAAGTTGCAGAATTACCTCGATTGGATATCAGATTGTACTGTGGCCATGTCTGGGGGCATTGTCTTGATGGTTAATTGATGTGCAAGGGCCTAGCTTCACTGTGGGTGGTACCATCCCAAGGTACACAGTGCTGAACTGCATAAAAAAAGCTCTTTGAGCATGAACCAGTGAGAGAGCCTGTAAGCAACATTCCTCCATGGTTTCTGCTTTAGTTCCTACTTGAGTTTCTGCCCCAACCTCCCTCAATGTTAGATTGTAACCTGAAAGCATACGGTGAAATAATCCTTCCTCAAGTTGCTTTTGGTCATTGTGTTTATCATAGCTACAGAAAGAAACCAGAATATGTACCATGCCCAAGTCAATGGAAAATCAACAAAATCTATTTAATTCTCAATAAATTAATATATAGATTTAACATAGTTTCTACCAAAACACCAATAAGGTAGTAGGTAGATAATGTAAAACTTTACTGTAAATTTACATGGGATGGCACAGGCTTAACAAACTTGTCAGTGAAGAGCTAAGAGAAACAAATCACTGCACCTAACACTAACATCGAGATTACAGCTTTAGTAATAAGAATGTGTACAAACATCAATGGAGCTTCATGAAGAGTTCAGAAGTGACAGAAGCAAGAGTCTGACAATAATATAAAGTGATTGAATATATAAAGCATAGTCTTTTCAACAAATGGAGCTGGAACGATTAGGTAGCTTTACACTACACACCACAAAGTAGCCTTTCTCTAAATCTATAGGTTATAAAAGTTAACTTAAAGGAGTTCATGGAGTTGAATGTAAAATTATAAAACTTTTTTATGCTGAAAAACAGAGAAGACAAACTTTGACATGTAAGGACAAAGACTTCTTGTACATGAAACCAAAACAATAACCTCCAAAAGAAACAAAAGAAACAAATTTGACTACACTGAAGTGAAAACTTTTTGCTACTTAGAGGGAGAAAATATTTTCAAACTATACATCTGACAATGTGTGTCTGGGATATAGTTCTCCAAACTCAACAGTAAAAAAAAAATATCCAATCAGAAAATAGGAAAAAGAAATAAAGAAACGTTTCCTGGCCTCTTAGACTCCAGGAATCTGCCTGTCTCTGCCTCTCCAGGGCAGGAATTTAAGGCATAGGCTGCCACACCAGACATTTTATAACCGATTGATGGCAAATAACACATGAAAAGTTCTCAGTATCATTAGCCATCAGGAAATGAACATTTTAATCATAAAAATAGGATAGGATACCACTAGACATCTATCACAATGGCTAACATTTTAGAGAAGGAACCAACACTAAAATTGGCAAGGATGTGGGGAAAAAATGGCCAGTGAGAATATATAATATGACCATTCTAGAGAACAACCATCATTTAGGAAACTGATATAGCCAGCATAGACATTAGCACCGAAGTTCCTCAAAAACTAAAAGTAGAATATGATGTGATCCAGCTATATCACTCCCGGGTAGACTCAAAAGAATCCAAATCATTTTGCCATACTGATAGTTACACACCCACGTCTACTGTAGCACTATTCACAACAGACAAATTATGGGATCAGCCCAGATATCTACCAACAGAGGAACACACAAAGAACATGTGCTGTGCATACACAATGGAGGTTGATTCAGCCACAAAAAAAAAAAAGTTCTTTTCAGGAAGTGAGGTAGATCAAGACATCATTATGCTAAGTGAAATAAGCCAGACTCAGAAAGACAAATACTGGATCTTTACTCAAATATGTGGAACTTAGATGAAAAAGTATATATGGCATGAAAGTAGAAAAGGAGACTATGTGGTAGGGAGAGAAGGATCCAAAGGCAATGGGGAGAACAGAAAAGGGTGACAGAGATAGGGCAAAAAAAAGACAAATACCATGCTTCCTCTCAAATCAAATATATAACACATATGTACATGGCATAAAAGCAGGAGGACTATTTGTGGGAGGGAAGGCAACTGGTGAAGGGAGAAAGGATGAAAATGGGGGTTGAATATGACCAAAGCAAAAGGGCATAACGTGCATGACAAAGAAACCCATTGCATTATGTACGAATTTACAAAAATAATAATATACAAAAACATGCTGTTTATATATGCAAGTACCACACAACCGAACCACTGCACTCCTAGACATTTATTTTAAAGGAATGAAAACTTCTGTTTATGGAAAAATCTAGTCATGAATACTCACAAAAGCTTTATTTTTGATATGCAAAACTCTGGAATCAGCCCAAGTAATCTTCAGTGGAAATGAACAATGGATTAAAGAAGCAATACTACTCAGCAGTAAAATGAAGGAAAGTGAAAGTGCTGATATCTGTAGTTCACATTCACCTCCAGAGAAAACTACTGAACATAGAAGTCAATCTTGGGTCTGGAGAGATGGCCCAGTCAGTAAGGTGCTTGTCAGACAAGCATAAGGACACAAGTTTGGAAATCCAGTACTCACATAAAAACCAGGGTGTGGCAGCATATGTCTGTGATTTCAGCCCTGGGAGGCAGAAACAGGCAGATCCCTGGAGAGCACTGCCCAACAGGTCCAACCAAGTCAGTGAGCCATGGATTCAGTGACAGATTCTGTGTCAAAAATAATGAATAGCAACTGAGGAACACATCTAATACCAACCTCTGAACTCCATACACATATGTACGATGTGTGTATGTGTGTGCTTGAATGTCCAAATATGCGCACATGAACACATACCCAGACATACATCACACACAAAAAAGTGAAAGTAAAAGCCACTTTTTATTATTTATTAAATTTGTTTATTTACATGTGTGTACACAAGGTACATGCATGTGCCATGGCATGCATGCGGATGTCAGAGGACAACCTGTGAGAATCAGTTCTCCCCTTCCGCTATGTGGATCCTGGGGATTAAACTCAGGTCATTAGGCTTGGTGAGCCATTTCACTGGTCCCAGAAAAAAACAATATTGGTTGCACAAAGGCATGCCCAGATAACCTTGTTAAGCATTTTCTCTCTCTCTCTCTCTCTCTCTCTCTCTCTCTCTCTCTGTCTCTCCTCTCTCTCCTCCTCTCTCCTCTCTCTCTTTCTCTTTCTCTCGCTCTCTCTGTGATATATATATATATATATAAATGTGTATTATATATATATATATACATATATTATATATTCTATCTCTCTGGAGAATCCTAACACATAAAAAATGAATACAGCTAAAATTAAGAAAGAATAAGATTAGTGAGTTATATAAGTGTTACTATTTCCTTGAAATTATAGAATGGTGATACGCTACCCCTCTAATTTTTCTTCAGTTATTAGCATGCAAAACTTCCATACAAAGTAACTTGTCCCCAACTATTTGTTTGCCCGAGTTACCATTTGTATAGAAAAGCCAGATCAAATGTTTCATTCTCTCCTTCTCTCTTTCTTTAGTTTTTTGCAGTGGTAGAAATGAGATGCAGGGTCTTAGACAGACCAAGCAAGCACTATACCACTGAGCTTATCCATACCCCTTGGTTTTAATGATGCAAAGTCTTGCTATATTGCCCAGGATGGCCTGGAACATGTCATTCCAACTGCTGCTAGAATTACAGGTGAGCAACCATAGCCAGCCTCATTCGTTCCTTTTATTTTCCAGTTTTCAAAGGAATTGGTCCCCTAGAATTCTCCAAATATGAGGATCCATGAGAACAATCTTGTTTTTAATGGTGTCATTAGAAAATCACAGATTTGAATGTGTTCGCTGTGTCCAATCCTTTGCAGTAGTTAGTTTTGTTGATGTTTTACATCTTTGACCAGTGGGAGCTCATAAAGATAGGATCTTGAATTTTTTGCAATGGTCCTGGTAGCTCTTGACAGTTTCTTTGTGTTCTGTTATAGCAAAAAACTTCCTAGGTTATCCCATACATTCCATGCCCCAGTCCTGGAAAAAGCTTCTTCTCCCAGGGCTCCTTAGGCAATTTTATTTCAATGAGAAACCATGTTTCAAAATCTAGATCTAATCCCTACAGGTATCATTGTCAATGGGGTTTTTGCAACTTTTCTATAACTTTTCAGAGATGAGGTAAAAGATGCTTTAAGATGACATAACTTATCTATTCATAATAACACTTTCAACTCAGAATCAGAGCTAGAGGGTTTTATATTGAATCTTTTTCATCACATAAAATCAGCACAAATGCAGATTTATCCCATAGCACATGAATAACAGTCTCAGAATAATACATCCAGCATTACTCTAAACAATATGATTTACTGAAAACACTGTAACATTTTCTGTAGTTATTTTTCCTTGGGATAAATCCAATTAAGGATGCTTAAATAAATTACTATTTTAAAGTCAGTTGGAATAGTCCTTTACACAGTTTCATGTTACTTTTGGTTCTTCTTTTCATTTTAGTTTCTGAATTTAGAAACTTCTATGATGTATAAAAAGATTTGCTTAGCTTCTGTTATTCTCTAAGAGCCTATGATCCCTTAAAATTTATCTGTAGAAATCTTACCTCCCAAAATGATGGCACCAGGAGCTTGGGCCTTGAAGTAGGTTATTAAATCAGGACGATGGAATCCTCATGAATGTGATTAGTGCCCTTATAAAAGATGTTGCAGAAAACTCCTATGTTTCTTATATCACATAAGAACACAGTAAGAAGTCACATAGTGAGAACTTGACAGCGTAAAACCCAGAAGAAACCTAGTCAACCATGTTAGCAGCCCAGTCTTGAACTTTGCTGGCCTCCAAAACTGTGACTAGTAAATTTCTGTTGTTTATAATCTAATCACTCAGTGGTTTTCTGTTGTAGCATCCTAAAGAACTAAGATAGCTCTAAAATCTGTGGAATTTTGGCCTCTGTAGTAACAGCCACAAACCTGTAATAAGCCTGGCTCTTTTGGTTGATTATAATCACTTATAATGAATTTTAAAATTCATCTCCCTAACACAGTCAGCTCAATGAAATAGTGACAGCAAGCATCTTGCTTCCCTTTGCGCATCACTGTCTGGTAGGTCGCACATAGGGTATGCTGGGTGAATACTGTTTGAGCCAAGAAACTTGAAGAGAGTGCCAGAGATGGAGCAGAGATCATCATAGTACCAGCACTCTGTGCTTTATTACCTGGGATCAAGACAAAAGCACAGAGTCCTCAGCTGTGTGAGTTATAGAAGCATTTTCATCCTCTTCCTAGTCTTCCTAGTCCTGCCAACTGTCAGCCATATTCTCAAAGCTTCCAATACACTGTCACAAGCACAAAAATGTCAATCTTGATGCCATTCTCAAGAGGTCTTTGATGAAATACAGCTCCAGGTAGCAAATCTGACATCACAAATTCCTTAGGAAAGCAATGAAGACTAGATTCCCTTTGGTGAATGCATAACCAAAGTGATCATTTTTTGAAGTGCTGTATTTATTCCTCACAGAGAACACATTCTAGATAAGGCTAAACATTGTAAAATTTCCCTGTTATTACACACAATTGCATTAAGAGAGGAAGTTAAGATTCTTGATATTCTAATCACATGTGTCTTGGGGTTTGGCTTTGTATACTCAAACAGGAAACCATGAAGAGATTGCTCCAAACTGGAACATGAATCCAAGGTTCTGGTTCCAACCCAGGGATTGAAGCAACATGGGGTGAATGGGAGATGCAAGGAGCCCTGAATTGTGCCATGCTCCTGGTTTGGTGGTTTTATCCTTCAGTCAAAGTTTCTGAAATGGCCTCCCATTCTAGGACCTTGCTCTTCTTCATCATTAGAAACCCTAGAAATGGCGTCTGTCAAGAAGTTTGTTGTTCTGTGTCTGGGAGTAACATAGGCAGTCTGGCATGACGACAAGACATCCATGTTTTCAAAAACACTCATATTTTCTCTACCTCTTGAATGGTTAAATTCAACGGGTCAACCCCACAACCATAAAAGGTACTATTCATCCTGAAAAGTATTTTCTTTGCTCTTAGGGGAACTGGCCACGTAGGTGTGTGTGGAGCTACTGTAGTCAGGCAAATTAAAATATGCAAATGAAAAAAGCTAGGCATTGCTCACTATAGTGTTCCCAGGGTTTTCTTGAATAGCACCAAATTAAAGAAATGCTATGTAATCAAAGATTATATCAATCCCTAAGAAAGAAAACCCCCATTATGTCTAAATGTGCACCTTGAAATTGTACACAGCTTGGTGAGCCACTGCACACACTGAACACTGGCTTTCCTCAGAATGGTAGAGCAGCAGAGCTTCTGCTCTTTTTTACCTTTTTTCTAATGTAATTAACAGATGACAATTAGCAGAGAAATGCAATTTGCACCACAAACCCTTCTGGCTCAGCTTTGGGTTTTCCCCCATGCAACTCAGCTTTCAAATTCTCAGGTTAACTTTCCACTGTGAGGGAGGGGCAAGAGCCCTCTCTATATGTCCACTGCTTGGCAGAAGTGAGTTTAAGTGCCACTAGAGAAACATAAGAGCTGTTCTTTCTCCCTCCTGGGGCTATTGGGCTGCTTAGGTCAGAGATTAGTGAGTTGTCCCACTGGGTACAGAGCACACATCTCCTATCTCACATATAACTCTTTTGAAGGAACTTAGACCTCAGAAGAGTGAGCTTGAACCTAGCTCAACCAAGAGTTACCTTGCTTGATTTCCTTGAAGTAGACATTTACTTTGACAGCTGGGTAGTGCCTGCTACAAACACAGTGGCTGTTTTGACTAGGGCTTAAAGGGTGAGCAATGGCACTTACAGGGCTGCAGTGTGGAGTGGCTTTTGATACAAAAGCATGTGGAAGGACCAAGGCTAAGGAGGTGGGATAGGGCTGACAACTCCCTCCTACTTTAAACCAAAGGAAGGATGAAAATAGGGATCTTGTACAAATTCCACGCCACTTGCTCTCAAGAGACTGCATGTTTAGTCCCCTCTGCACAGATTTGTACAAGTTCCAGCAATCTTTGTGTTGAGCAGAACAGCAAACATTTTTGTTGCTTCTTCAAATCAAAGGCGATTTCCTCAATCCATTTATTTATGTTTAAGTGACACCAACATTTATTGTACCACGAGTCTTTTCATGAAGCCTTTTCAAACATGAACTCATGGAAATCTCACAATAATCCCAGAGAGAGGGAATTGAAATACTGAGGGTTAAATGACTCAGCCAGTGGAAAGACAGCTACTCAGCACGTGAATAGACATACATGCTGTGATATATCCATTCTCATGAATTACTTCTCAGTAATAAAAAGAAACTACAGGAACTGGGGATGTGGCTCAGTTGAAAGAGTTCTTACCTAGCGTACATGAAGTCCTGCATTTAATCCCCAGTACTACATAAACTGGGCGTAGTGGCACATAACTTTATTCTCAGCACCTGGGAGGTGGAGTCAGGGGAATTAGAAATTCAAGGATGTCCTCAGCCACATAGAGAGTTTGAGGTCAGTCTGTGGTTCTGTGCTACATGAGACACTGCCTCAAAAAAAATGAAAGAAACTATAGTACACACAAGAACCTACATGAGTTTAGAGATTATGCTGAATGAAGAAAATTAATCCCTAAATACTGCCTACTATATTATTTCATATATTTAACATTCTTAAAATGACAAGATATAAATGGAGACTAGAGTAGTTGTTAGGGGTTAAGGAGAGAGCATGGCCAGAAAAATAGTCATAGTTCTAAAAGGACAACAAGAGGGAGATTGGGATGGAACTAGTTTTATTTTGACTGTGCAATGTTACTATCCTGTTCTGAAACTGTACCATAGCTTGTAATGTGTTATGATGGTGGAGGTGGTGAGTAGAGAGTACGTGGGATCTCTTATAACCACATGGAAATCTACAAATATCCCCCCCAATTTTTTTAAATGATAAAAATTCACCTCATGGCATAATTTTTCCAGAAAGTTTATACATTCTAATTTTGTTATTAAGAGTGTTTAGAGACCTCAAGCACATGATCCATCATGCTTTACAATTCACTTTCTACTTCATGGTGCATCAGCAACTGAGATACAGAAGGTAAGGGAAGGGAAGGACCCAAACTTTGTTTTCTGTTTAATAGCAGTTATCTTTGTAAGAAAAGTGAATGTTGACCTTATCTATTATTTCTTAGTATGTTTAAATTATTATTTTACTCCAAACAGCTTTTTAATGTCTCAAAAGAAAACCAAGTCAAAAAATTACAGAGAAAATAAAATTGTTCAATGAAAAGTGGACAGATGATTACTTATTTATATACTTTTGTTTTATTGGGGATTGAACCAAGGATCTTACACATGATAGGCAAATGCTCTATTAATGAGCTATATCCCCAACCATATTTTGGTCAATAAAAGGTACTCTGCCTAATTTATAGAGAATTTGTGCTAAATTTGATGTCTGTCAAGGATTGTGTCATAAGGACAGAACAGAAGACCAAAAAAGTCTGCATCTCAACATCTTTTTAAAAAGATAAAATTCATTTAGATTCAGTTGTAAAGCTACTTACATGGAAGTATATCTAACAGAAAAAAAATCAAGGATATAGAGGTGTGGCTTAGCAGTTAAGAGCATATGCTGCTCTTCCAGAAAATTCATGTTTGGTTTCCAGCATCCATGTCTGGCAGTTCACAATCACCTGAATCCCAGCTCCAGGGAATCTGGCACCCTTTTCTGACCTCTGCAGGCACCTGTACACATGTGCTGTACATTCACACAGACACACATATATACACACACATTAAAAAATAAATTAACAGTGATTAAACCATTTACTGATGGTGAGTTTATTAATCAATGTAAAGAGTGTGGGAGGTATTGCACTGAAAAACATGGAGGTATTTCGGAAATCAGCTCATCTTACCAAAATATATCCAAGCAAATAGAAAATATAGAAAGAAGTTTGGAGAACGGAGCCAGTAATTTGAAATTTTCTGCCGTGGTGATGGATGCCAACACTGATGCTACTAATGTAGATCAACTTGCTGTTGTTATGAGAGGTACTAGTGACAAATAAAATGGCACTGAAGAAATGGGTTATTTAGTGCCATTAAAAGCCAAAAGAAAATCAAAATATTTGTATGAGTAAAAGAAAGGTATTAATATATAAAATATAGAAAGAACTGTAAAAATTAAACACCAAAAACCTCTCAACTCTGCCAATCAATAAATGGGGAAATGAAATAAACAGATCGCTTTGAAGATAAGAAACACAAAAGATCAAGAAGCACTTTTTAAAGTGTTCAACATCCTTAGTCAACAAAGAAATGCAAATTAAAACTATTTTGAGATTCCATTTGACACCTGTCAGACTGGTATCACAAAGAAGGTAACAGCAAATGCTGGTAAGGATGTGCAGCCCCAGGAACCCTTAGTCACTGCTGGTTGCAGTGGAAACTAGTACAGCTGCTGTGAAAGGACAGGTGACTGTGGGTATATGCTCTGCAACAAAAAAGTTGATCACCAGGGAGGAACGATGTTGGTTCTTTCATATCACCTGGAAGAACACAGGTGATATGAAAGCAAAAAGGAGACTGGGATGGAAGAGTATAGCAAGAGATCCAGGGTCAACAAAAACAAACTTTGTTTGACAAAGCTATAATGAAAGCTAATACTGTGTGTATAAATTACATTTGCATTTTGAAATTTTTAATTAAAAGAGAGAGAAAGGGGGCTGGAGAAGAGGGTCAGTTGTTAAGGGTCACTGGCTGCTCTTGCACAGGACCCAGGTTCAGTTACCAGCACCCAAATAGTGGCTAACAACCATCCATCACTCCAGTTCTAGGGGATCTGATGTCCTCTCCTGTCCTCTGCACTGTACAACATGGGTGCACTTACATATATGCAGGCATAACACTCATACACATGAAATAAAAAAACATCTAAAAAAGTATCTGATGAGCATCTTAAGAACTACTTCCATTGAACCAGACATTGATAATCAAACAGAAAGTCAAACATCCCACTACTTTTATTGTTTCCCTATGTTCTTTTATAATAAAAGAATATCAGGACAATTAAGGAAGTTGTGTTATTTAGAGATGCCAAAAGTTGGGACACTCTTGAATTACAGACAATTTCTTTCAAGTATATCATCTACTTTGACTATATTCAGCCTTCTCTTACCTCCCGTTAGTCCTCCTGCTAGTCTCCTTCCTTCCCCTAGTCTCATTCAGCTTTTGCATAACATATATGTGCATAGACACATATATGGCATCTCTCATATAGATATTATTTATTTTTTAACTTTTAGGAAACATAAATTTAATGTAAATTTATATATGTAAATAAAATTTAAATGTGTTTTACTTTTTTTATTATTGTGTGTGTGTATGTGTGTGTATATACATGCACATGAATGTGAAGGTCAGAAGACAACTTTCAGCAGTTGGTTCTCTCCTTCTATGTTGGGTTCTTGACATCTAACTCGGGCTGTCAGACTCAAGTGGCAAGTGCTTTTACCACTGAGCTATTACACTGACCCTGTCAACAATTTCACAGGTTAGATTACAGGCTTTAACGAAAATGGCATCTCTTGCCCCATGGCTTCCCATCCCCGACCTCAACCACAGAGAAGCCACTTCTAACTCTTACTACTCTTCAGGTCTGTAAGTACTTCCATATTTCTCTAGAGCATTTTTCCACTGATGGTTTCACCACTTTGCAAACTTATTTGACTTTGTATTATGGAAGACAAGGCCTTAAATCTCACAAACCATGCCCACATACTCTGCTTCTTCTGTATATCAGACTTCCAATATAAACACATCATCATGTTTTTATTTAAATCAGGATTTGGTATTTCTATCATTACAACTGCTTGTGTGTAGTTAAGAACAGAGTCAGGTAGTACACAACAACTGTGTATAACTTCTCTTTTCTCAGACAAATTTTTCCCTGAAGCTAATAAGTCCTTGAGTATTCCTTCCTTTTTCATAATGTACTTATCACTTGTTCATTGTCTGAAGTTTCTGAAGACTTCATGTCCTCTCAGAATGGTTAAACACAACACATAATTCCAGTATCATCCTGGGAATTGTTTTTCCCTTTCTCCCATTTCCTGTACATGACTTTTTTCTTTATGAGTTTTTTTACCTTCATTTTGATGGAAATAATATTGAATTATCATCCCAAAATTCTGTACATATGACAATCTTGGAGGTCTTGTGTGTATAAAAATGTCTTTATCCTGTCCACGAACTTAACTAATGAACTGACTGAGTATGAATACTGAAGTGGAAATTATTTTCCCTGGGAATGGTGGAGGTACTGCTCCACTGGGGCCATCGAGAGGCCTGAAGATATCCTTATTCAAGACCATTGGAATTTGACCTCTGTTTCTCCATTTGGAAGCTTTTTAGGATCTCATTATTCCCACCGTTTTGAAATCTTGTGATGATGTTTCTTAATTTCAATCTAATTGCTTGGCATTTGGCGGATCCTGTAAAGCTGGAAGCTTCTATGTTTAAGTCCAGGTACTGTTTGTATATAATCTCTGCATGATTGGAACTCCTATTTTCCGTATTACATCTATTTGAACATCAATTGGCTGTTGGATCTCCTGGATTCTTCTAAATGTCTTTTCTCTCTAATGCCTCCCTCTTTGTCAATTATGACTCCTGGGATATTTCTTTAACTTTATATCTAATCATGTCATTAGTATTTAAATTTGTCTGCTATCATATTTATTTCCCTAGAGCCTTATCTTGAGCTGTGATTTGCTTCTTTTCTATAGCATCTTATTTTTGTTATTTTTAATAGACTTTATTTTAGAGCAACTTATGTTCATAAAGACTTTGGGCAGAAAATAGAGGGCTTTTTGCACAGGCACAGCCTTCCCAACTATCAATATTCTGAACCAGAGGGGTGCACTTGTTACAGTCAATTCCTGTACAGTGACATATTGTTATCACCCAAAGTCCATAGTTTAGATGAGGTTTCATCTTTGGTGCAGGGCATTCTGTGGATGTGAACAAATGGATAATGTTTCTAACATTACAGTATCACACAGAGTAGTTAGTAGTTTCGCTGCCCTAAAAAGTCCCCTGTGCACTGCCTTATCATCGCCCTTCCCTTCCTTACAGTCCCTGGCAACCACTGATCTTGTTGCTTGCATAGTTTCACCCTTTTCCACAATGTCACAAAGTTGGAATCATGCAGCATGTAGTTAGCTGCTTTTGACATAATACTCACTCTTATGTCTCTAAGGACATTAATATATATTCTTCAATTATGAAATTTTTACAATTCTGTAGACCAGAAGTCCAACATTAGTCTCAGAGGGCACCAACAGGGCTACGTCCCTTTTGTAGGCCCTAGGGAACAATCCATTTTCTTGCCTTTTCCAGCTAAAAATATTAATACTAATTTTAAAAAAACTTTTCAGCTTTCTGTGTTATTTTTTTTTCTTGAGTTCCTTTTTGCTTGTGTTTAAGCTGGTTTTTGTCTCTGCCTTTCATTTAAAAAGCTTTCCTCAAATGTTATTCATAATGAGAATGTGGCGTTAAGATGATGTTAGAAACTTGTTCAGGGGAATGTCTCATAACTTGGCTTCAGAATAGGCTGTTCTGATGGGTCTCACTTTGGGAGGGTTTATAAGTGCCAGTTTCTGCTGGGTGTTCTCATTCATTAACCAGTGCCTCCATAGAATGGTCATCCCATTTTTTTGCTCAGGGAAGTATAAACCTGTCTACTGGCATACTGAAAAGCAAATAAGGGGGGAATGTCCAAGTAAGGGAGTGGTATTCTGTTAGTTATGAGGCTTTGTATTACTCTCTCTATTTCCATTAAGGTGCTTTACCATTGTGCTCAGTTGAATATCTCTCCAATAAGCATACCTGATATCCTCTATTATGTGATCCTGCTATGTCACGAAAGAGACTAGAGAGATAGTTACTACCCTTGAGGTACATTCTAAACCTCCTCTTGTCCTCACAACCACCTTATACCTTGCCTTTTCTGAAGGTTGTGGTGCCTCCAATTCTTCAATATTCTTGGTTTCTGTCTTAGAGTTTGCTTTGATTCTTCCTGGTTTATTCAGGTTCAATTTTTCTGTTGTTTTCCTTCTGAAAACTTTCCTACCATTTGTCCATTTTCCTTGGAGCAGCATCTCCTATTTGTACATGTCTTTCCCACCATCTACTCCCCATATGGACATAGTCTTTATTTCTTGCTAGTTTAGTGGATTTTGAAGAGGCAGTAGTGATAAACATGAGGACGCATCTTGCTATATTTAATGGACAGTCCAATAATACTCCTAAGACAAGAGATGGACTAGGAAAAATGTTTACCTACCTGTCTCAATAACTTCTCTTGTTGCAGTAGGGTCCAGGGTCCTTTCACAGTTAAACACAATACATACATAACAAGCTGATCAGTTAAAGGTATCTAGAGCCTTTAGGTCCTTCTAGAGCACAAATCTGGCCACTGCAGAAAGTAGCAACCATTGAAACTCAATCAGGAAAATCAATGATTCCTCTCAAAGGATATTGATTCTATTTCAGCTCTAAGAATAGTATCAACTTAGTTGCTGTAGAAGATAAAAGTCACAGCAGGATACAGTGAGAGGTATTTTATTAAGGTAACTCAGTTTTCTTCCCTGCACAAAGAGGCCAGATCTCTTATCTAGTGTCACCAGGTCATTGAGGACTAGAGCCACTGCTACCATAGTAATGAAAACACATACCTGATTCACACTTTTGGAAGAACAGGACTGTCACTAAATACCTGTTGGGTGTTAACCACTTAATACCACTACCCACTTAACACCTAGTGGCTCAGGCCACTAGGAATCCAAAGTGACTTGGCTCTGAAAAAAACCACTGAGCTTGCTAAGAACAATGTCCCTCCTCTGTCTTTGACATTCCCTCCTGGGATATTTCCGTGATTCACCCTGACCACAGACAGTAAAACCCTTAAATGGATGCCTTTACCTCTCCTTCTTACTGGCCTAGCATACATTACTAATCAATCACAGTATTTATCCCATTGAACCCAGACTCAGCCACTTCCAATATGTCCATGTTGAAAAACAAGTAAAGATACATGAGCCTTCTTTTCCTGGAAGCTAAAGGTCTTGATCATTGAGAGGATCTGCTACTGTCAACAAGTAGAATGGTCATTGAAGTGTGCAGGGGCTGCAGGTGTCTGATCTGTCTGTTCACATCCTTTTAAAGATAAGCCTCAGTGAGGCTAGACCACTGGCCAGGTCAAAGCTAGAAGAATAAAGTAAGCTATTCACTTCAGTCCTCCACTAATGTCAGCCTTCCAGGCAGCATGAGCCCTGAAACCTGAAAATCTTCGCAGAGTGATACTGTATAGCTGTTTCTTATAAGTGAGACATTCCCTCCTGGAGGGAGGAGAGAAGCTCCTAAGACTTGAGAAACTAGGAGCCAGCAAGAACGCTCAGTGGGTTCTGCTACCAAGCCTCACAGACGATCTCAGTTTGGTTTCCAGGACCCAAATGGTGGAAGTAGAGAATCATCACTATCTGGCAAGTTGTCGTCTAATCTCCACACATACACTGCGGTGTGTGTGTGCTACCCCTCCACATATATGCACACACTGAATAAATGAATAAAATGATTAAAATTCGTTTTTAAAGATTTAAGAACCTAATGAAACTTATAAGGCTCAGGAAGATCATGAAAGTTACAAGATGCATGGGACCTCTCCCCAAAGCTAAAAAAATAATAAACAGTAAATATTGCTTGGGAGAAAGATTTTCACCAGAACTACTGGTAAGTTATTCAGGTGCTCAGGAGTCATCACCCATGCTGGTGTGGACTTTTCAGTGATGCAGCCTTTAAGTCATGCCTTATACCGATAAGTAACTCTAGTCAACTCAGCAATTTACCAGACTAGACTTGAGTGGAATCATCATCTGTCTGTTATCGATGTCATATCTGAGCTGAATAGGTGTTTTTTCATGTCTCCTTAGGAAAAGATGCACAATTAAGTGGAATGACAGAACACTCTCTGAGACCCCAGCTAGGAAACTGATGTGTTCTATGTCCTCAAGAAGCTAAGGCAGGAGCTGGGGAAATGGCTCAGCTGTTAAAAGCGCTGGCTGCTCTTACAGCGAACCCAGATTCAATTCCCAGAATTCACATGGTGGCTAACAATGTCCGTAACTCCAGTTCCAAGGGATCCAATATCCTCTTCTGATCTCCACAGGCATTGCACGATATGAGTGCACTTACACATGCAGGCAATACACTCACACACACAAAACAAAAATAATAAAATAGTTTTTTAAGGAAGTGAAGAGATAAAATGTCAAGAAAACACATTGTCTCTAGAAACCATACCTTCCAAAATGAAGAATCTCAACTCATAGATAGCATCAAGAACCCAGTCACTCCTAACCCCTGGGTGCCTTTCCTTGCCAGACATATGGCCAGGGCTTTCCAACTCAGAAGGTCATCCAGCAACTCCTGCAGATTGTTGTGTTAGGTTCTCTGAAACAAAACCTTGACTACTGGACTCTAGGTGGCATTTATTCTTGAATAGGTGCCTGTAGCTTCTCTTCTGAGAAGATGAGCAACAGTCTACTTTGTAGAGATGTCAAGACTCCCCAATGGGGAGTAAGGGTTAGAAAGGAGAAAAGAACTTCTCCTTCTTATAAAAACCAACTTGGTCATCTCTGCCCATGTCATGGTCTCAGATCTCCAATTCCCAGATCACTCTGAGGCTCTTCAACTGGGTTGGTTCAGTGACTAGATTCCCACAAGTACCATGTATACACCTGCCTCTCCACACACAGTGAGCTCCCAGCAGGCAGATACCCCAGAGACCAGGAAGCCTAGACTATGTCATAGCTGCTGGTAGCAAGTCGGAAAGATGAAACTGTAATCCAGCCAGCAAACTGCTTAACAGGGCATCGGTCACCTGAGCCTCCCCCTGCTATAGGAGCCAGGGATGCATACTGAAAGACCACAGGCATGGCAAATGACGACCCAAAGGTGAGACTGTACTCAAAATCTAGCCCAAACCCTGGTGGCTTCGATGAGAACATAGCTTCGCAGTAGTATTGCTGTTGGAATCTGCCCTAGAACTCCTTATAAGCAGCCACCACTAACTTAACAGTGCAGTCAGGAAGAGAGTGAGCCTGTAGGTCTGCCTCTTTCCCTGAAGCACAGGAATGCATGGGGAGGGGAGCAGCTCGCATTCCTTAAAGCTCCTCTTCCAGAAAAGCCCTTGTCCCTGTGTCTGCTGGGGATCCAGGGACCTGTACCCCTGGGATTCAGCCTTCTAACAAATTAGAGTCAAACTCAAAGAGGAAAGAAATTGCCACCTGGCCAGGCAGATACACAGGCATTTGGGAAGGCAAAGTGGGGCAGAGGGCTTCATTTTCTTTTCCATTTCCTGTATATGCTGCTCTACTCTCAGGATTTTAATTGATTACATCAACTGTGCTCATTTCCCTGGACAAATTGGTCTTTACACAGAAGAGGCAATTACTTGGGCTTGTTCATCCCAGTCCACAGAAGCAGGCAGGAGTCTCTTTAGGGCCACAAAAGATGACGTTATCTGAAAAGACTCTGGGATTGAAAATGAGGACAATTATTTTTGCCTTTTAAATAAATTCTGTGTATGTTTGTGTTGTATGATAACTTAAATTTTTATTTTTTGAGAATTTTCATATTGTATTTATATCATTTTCACCCCTCCCACTCTCCAACTTCTTATGCCCCCCTCCCTCTCAGTTTTGTGACCCCTTCTTTAATTATTGCTATGTATGTACATACATACATATGTGCACACACACATATGCATACAATCTACTGAGTTCAATTAATGGTGCTTCTATGTACATGTGTTTAGGGTTGAGCACTTGGGATGAGATAACATATCAAGGAGCTCATCCTGGAAAAATATAATCCTCTCTCCTCAGCAGCCATTGATTGCCTTAGCTCTTTATCTAGGGCTGGACTCTTGTGAAATTTCCATGTCTAGTTGACATGTCTAGTGGTGTGGTCATTATGCAGGTCTTGTTTAGGAAACCATATTGTTGCTATGTTCCTAAAAATATGTGACACTAGTGTGAATGTGATAGGATCAAACAAGGCCACCTAAGTCTTCCTGCATGTCCCAAGCTCAAGAGAAGAGGTAAGTAGAAGTTCTGTAGGAGAGAGTAGGGATGATTAAATAAGGCAGGGCAGGGAAGACTGGAGAGATAGCAACCCAGCTGGGTTCCCAGCACACAGATAGCAACTAACAACCTTCTGTAACTCCAGTTCTAGGGGATCTAATGCCCTTTTCTGACCTCTGCAGGCACTGCTGAACTTGGGTACACTTACATACATGCAGGCATAACACACATACACATAAAATAATAAAAAAATATTTTTAAATAAATAAATCAGGCAGAGTGAAGGACTAGGATGACAATTCAACTACCTGTTATCTGCATAATCTTAAAACTCTCAGTCTTTCTGATCTTCAGTTCCCCAGTCTAGAACAAAGAGCTAAACTTGTTTATTTGCCTCCATTGTGTTTTATCAACTCTCAATGCAAATCGCTGGAAAGGTGACCTAGGAACCAAGAGAATCTGGGAATGGGAAGCTCAGACCTGATGAAAGGCACCTCAGGGAAAAAACACCAAGAATCTGGGCCTTGCCTGGCCACCGGTAAGAAGACCTCAGCTCAGGTTGAATAGGCAGAGAATCAACATCCTGGACATTAGGCGTTCCTGGGGTTTGAGCTTTCAGCCAGTGCAGTCAGGCAGGGCTTGACATGAATCAGTTATAGATGGTTTGCTCTGGATTCTGAATGCTCTAGAACAGGCAGAACAAGTACCGATCATCTCCTTGTTGCAGATGAAAAAACAGAGGCTCAAAAAATGAAGTTATATGCCAATGTCACAAAGCAAGTAAGACCTGTCACCCAATACCTTCACAGAGAGCATCATTCCACGTACTACAAGTAGTTGTGGTGGGACTTTGCCTTGTGCACACTCACAGACACCTATGGGGAGAGAAGGCCCTGCCTCCATTCAACTTCACTTTACTTTCCCATCACTCCTGCTTCCTGGACTCACACTGGCCAGGGCAGTCATGGCTGCCATCAGATTTTGCTTTCAGTGAACCCCAGATTAAGACTTCCTTTCATGTGGTAAAAAGCCTGGCACATGTTAGGTACTCACTAATTGTCAGGGAAGCATGGTATGCCATCAAAGTAACCTTCTACAGGGACTGCAGAGATGATTGAGTCAGCAAAAGATTTTCCCTACAAGCATGAAGACTTGAGTTCAGATTCCCAGTACTCACATAAAATGTGGGGTACAGGGGTGCATGCTTGGGAGTACTTGGGAGAGAAGAGAAATGGATCCTTGGGGTTCACTGGCCAGCCAGTCTAGCTGAATCAGTGAGCATCATGTTCAAGGAAAAACCCTGTCTTGAAAAATGAGGTAGAGAGATATTGAGGAAGACATCCAACATCAATCCCTGCCACACACACACACACACACACACACACACACACACACACACACAGAATAACATTCCACAAATCTCACCCCGCAGTTGCCACACATACACTACCCAGGGGTCAGCCAGAAACTCTCTAGTGTTAATAAACCAGTTTCTTCCTCTCTGCCTGCCACTCTTCTCTATGGTATATGAGATTCCTTTCATTAGCAGAAGCTGAGATTGCCCTGATCATTGTCTTTGTGTTATGTACGCCAGAAAGACTGAGTTTCTTTTGGTGCTTAAGGCACCACTTGAGGTGCAGAGTGGCACTGCCCCAGGCTAGCAACCATGCAAACAGGAAGCTCACTGGAGCTGTTTTCTACCCCTAAGTGTTCACTCACTACTTGAATGTGTCTGCTTTGGATAGCACTCCAGTGCCTTCAAATGTGGGGTTTTAATTTTATTTGGACCAAAGTCTATTGTTGCTCCTACTATGTGTGAAGAACACCCTTGGACTGCCTTCTAAGCAGCACTGATTGGCTCTCCTTCCCTCAGGAGCCATTGCCACAGATTCACATCTGTTCTTATTTGACATCTAGAAACTTCCTCCTGTGAGTTCTTCTGCTATTCACAGAAATTATCTCTCTCCTCTTGAGCCCTTAATTTGTCATCCAGGCTGAAGATTGGGACCTCTCTCCTACCCTTTGGTCAGGTCAGGGTCTGCAGACCAGAGGGAGGTTAGGATCCTCTTCAGGTCAGGATCCGCATTACCATGCAAAGTCCCTTTTGCCAAATGAAGTAGCATTCCAAGACTGCAGGGATTAGAATATGGCTGTCTCTGGAGGAGAGAGGCTTTATTCAGCCTTAAATGAGTGGGACTAGCTGGGGTCATGGAGCAGCAAATAGGCCCCTGTCTTAATTAATCTCAGGCTGCCATAATAAAGTACCATAGACTCAACAGCTTAAACAACAGACATTTCTTTTCTCATAGTTCTGGCGGTCAGCATGGTAGGTTCCTAGTAAGGGTTCTTTGCCTATTTTATACATAGCTGTATTGAGAGAGAGAGAGAAAAAAAGAGAGAGAGAGAGAGAGTCTGATTCTGGTATGTAAGAACATTAATTCCACCATGAAATTCTGACTATCAGGAACTCATCTATCTAAACCTAACTACTTTCCAAAGGAACCACTTCTGAATCACATTGGAGGTCAAACTATAACATATGAGAGATTTATTTTGTTTCTGTTTATTTGTTTTGTTGTGCTAGACATGAAAACTAAAGCTTTGTACATGCTAGGTAAGTGTACTACAACTGAGTTATATTTTCAGCCCTACTTTGTACTTTTCATTTTGAAACAGGGTCTCATTAAGTTGTCCAGTCTTGTCTTGAATTTACTCTCTAGCCCAGGTAGGTCTTATACTCCCAATCCATTTACCTCAACTTCCCAAGAAGCTGAGTTTACAAACCTGCACCATCAGGACCAGCAACATGAGACTTAAGGAGACACAATTCAGTCATAGCATCCTCCAAACAAAGCAGACACAAGCCCTCACAGAGGCCCAGTAGAGAAGCAAGGACTAGGCCCACTGCGTGCTGGAGATAAACAGAGATAAACAGATGCTACAGACAGCTGCTTAGAAGGAGGCAGCTCACATAGCTCTGGAGATCACCCATCGGGAAAAGACTCCAGTGTCCCACTTGAAACAGAATAAGCTGAGCTGAGCTTTAAGGAGGCTTTGGACCTATTGAGGCTCACAAGTTCCTTGGGTTGAGCCTGTTGTCCAAGATCAGTTTGCTGCAGGAGTGAGGAGAGAAGGAAAGTAGAGCATGGGAGCTAAGTGGGACCTGACCCCAAGCCTCATCCTCATCCTGAGAGAGCAGCATGCATGTCTCATTTAAATGTAATTCAATTTTAGAAAAGTCAGTCTAGCTCTCAGTCAAGAGCATGTTGATACAATTTATTGAGTGTGTGCTATATTCCAGGTCCTGAACTGCCTGGGGAAGGAGCAAGGCTTGGTCTCTGTTCTTCAAGCCTGCAGGTACCATTACAATCAGACCTATGTTCAATGGCTAAATAACTATGGGAGAGAATTTGTCAGAGTCAGAATCAATCAAAAGATTCTAAAGCAATCTGGACAGACTTCCTGAGCAAGGTAACTTCCAAACCTAGCCAAGAAAGAGCAGAACAAGGCTTGTCTTGCCAGAACCAAAGGCATTCTATGGAAGAAGGCAGTTGGCCTAAAAGGACCAGTTGTAGGGTGAGTGTAGCATCTTCCACAAGGCATTTGCAAACATTTGAGCCCGTGTGGGATAGCACAGGATAGGGAGGGGATAGACATTAAAGAAAATCAGATTGCTTTGGTGACTTAGGCAGAGCTAGCTACCAAAGGGCCTCCAATTTCCATACAAGGATTCCAGATCTCATCCTTTATCCAGCCCCTCTGTCCTGGGGACTTGGAGAGGCTGTGGGAAGAGCTGAGAGTCAGCTGTCCCAGCCCACGGAATTGACAGCCAGTGCCCAAGCTACTGCCCAAGTCAAAGTAGCTTGAACTGTTAGACAGACACTTCGACTTTCTAGATTCACAACATATAGAAGGCTACAAAGGACCACTTTTCACATTTAAGAACCAGGGAGGATTTTTAGAGCAAAGGAATAAAGCTGTCTTTATCCTTATGGACTACTAGTGGAGAAACATCGAAATACCTGACAAAGGCTAGAGAAATTTCTTCATCTGCAAAATGCATGCCTCACAAGCACGAAGTCTGTATTTGGATCCCCAGAACCCATGTAAAAATCCAGGAATGTTACAAATTTGCATGACATGAGTTTGATCCCCAGAATCCACAAAGTGGAAAGAGAGAACCAACCCCTGTAAGTTGATACCTGACCTCCACACATGAGCCATGGCACACACATTCACACACATATAAATACATAAATAAATAAATGCCAGGAAGATCTAGTATTGAAGTAGAGTGAGTGGCATAAGAGGGTCCAGAGTGGCTGCCTCCTCCTCTACATGATGGAGGGGGACAGGCCCTTTCCACGCAAGTCCACTTCTATGTCTTCTACATATGCAAACAGTTACATGGTTTCTTGTGCTGTATGGATTATTACTGCTTCCAACCCTGGGCCATGATGCTTTGGAGCAGCGCTCTGCAATGACTGTCTCTTTGGCAGCTTCATGGTGCATTCACTCTTATTTTCAGGCCCTAAAGGTCAAATCACCAATCCGTGTTGTTTTCTAGCACTGAACCTGCTACAACTTAAAGGTGGACAATTCATGCCCCTTCCTATCTTTGACTGTACATTTCTTCCTGGTCCATTTGACTGGCAGCCCAACAGCTGAAAACAAGCCCATGTTAGTCTAGAGCCATAGTTTATAAAGACCTTGAGGAAATCATGGCCTGTCCCTGACAATGGTAAATAATTGAGAGAAGAGTACGGGCTTTTCCCAGAAAGGCAGCCAGTCACTGAACCTACAGGCAGATCCTAGAGGTCTGTAGCAGATTGAATGGCAGTACTTCAAAAATCCACCCATGTCCTGATTCCTAAAACCTAAGAATGCTGCCTTATGGGGTAACGTGTAATTAAGGATTGGCAATGAAAAGATTATCATGGATTATCAGGTGATCCGTAAACATAGTCATGCAGATCCTTGTAAGACAGACACACAGAGAAGTGCAAATCATGTGAGGATGAGACAGAACCTGAACTGATGCAGTCACAAGTCAAGGAATGCCTGAACCCATCTGGAGCTGAACAAAGCAAAGACATTCTGCTTTTGTCTCTGTCACTTTTTTGTCATTGTGATGAAACAATACTGGAAGCTGCTAACTTCACAAGGAAAGAAGTTTATTTAGCTCAGAGATTAGAGACTGAAAAGACCACACAGTTTAACATAGGCTCTGGTGAATGCCCATGCAAGATGTGAGAAATGGATCACATGGTAAGATAGGAAGCAGAACAAAAAGGAAAAGGTTGGGTAAGCAACTAACCAGCATTCCCAATAAACCACTTTGCACCAGGCTCTAACACCCCTTAAAAGTGCATATCACTTTACAGTATTGTCACTTCGGGACCAAGCCTCTAATCGCGTGTACCTTTTGGGGACACTCAAACTCTATCCAAATCATAGCAACCCCAGAGCCTCCACAGGGAGCACGGCCCTGCCAGCATCTATTCGTTTGCAATTTTTGTTGTGCATATTCCTTGTACATGATACTGTGCTACACAGGATATTTTCATGCAGGTGTATACTGTTGATTAAACATATTTGCCCCTACACCACACCCTTCTTTCCTGCACTTTCTCACTCATCCCTAACATTTGATTTCTGACTTTCAGAACTAGGGAAAATTAAATTCATAGTATTCTAAGCCACCCAGATCATTGAGCTTTCCTAAATGTTGTAGGAAAGTGACAAAAAGTGGGAAGGGCATGACAAAGGAATGCAAATATAAACAAGGTGTCCTGGGACAAATCTCAAACTTAACACCATGTTGACTAAAGGACTTTTATGCCAGATAGCTAGATTTCTTTATTCATATCAAAAATCATGACAGCAATCAATAAAAGACCAAATACTGCTCTAGAGGGAGTTTCTTTGCTGTCAGCTGCTAAAATACATCCAGTCCTGAAAGAGGAAGGGCCACTGAGTCCCTTCACATTTGCAGTTAATGGGTGTGCACTTTGAGTTTAGGACCTCCATAATCTAGGGCAATGACATTGTTGGAGAGGAGAGAGGCGATAGTGTCAGGATGAGTGATGTAGAACAGCCCCAGGATCACCAATGAGTCTGAGCCAAAGAGAACAAAGTTAGAGAGAGCAATATGAGAACCCCTTTGGGACACTCTAAACCAAGTCTCCTAGAACCAGTGGCCTTGGCAGCAGGGAGTCAGCAATAATAGCACTAGAATCCCCAGAATGAAAGAAGAGAGAATCCTGCTACCCTTCTGTCCTGGTGTGGCTCATGTCTTTCTGAGTCCCACCGTGTAAGACATATATAGACAAACAACAGTATTTCAGGTCCCAGATAGGAAAGGGTCCTGCATCCACAGTAGCAAATGTAGGCATGAATGTCTTGAGCAATTTCTTCAACACCTCAGATAGCAGGCTTGGGATTAAGGACCAGTTTTGCTACGAGGCTTCAGGAGCTAGAAGGAGCCACCTATGCAAGCACTGAGAAACAGAGTAAAATTCCCCACATAGAAGCAGTCAATGGCAGCAAAGCTACCAAAAGGTGAAAGTGTCTGATATCTTGTGGGTCACTCTCAAGGCCAAGTTGAGTGTAGGGTTTAATTGTAGCTCAAGGCTTCAAAAAGTAGGGAAGAACCATAAACTGCCCCACAAACCTTTTTTTTCTAGAAATGTCCTCTTTAAGACCCTAAATGGCAGGATGATAGGCTGAGGGGGATTGCTTGTTCATAAAGTGCTTGCCACACAAGCATGAGGCCCTGTGTTTGATCCACAGAACCCACATTTAAAAAAGCTAGGAATGGTAGCACACACGTGTAATCTAAGCATTTATGAGGCAGAGGTTAGCAGATCTCTGGGGATCACTGGCCAGCAAGCTTAGCCTAGTAGACAAACCTCAAGCTAAGGGGAAGCTCTATCTCAAATAACAAGTGGTTCTTAAGTAATGACACCTGACCTTGACTTCTGGCCTTCAAATGGTCACACCACATACACACACACAAAGAGGGGGAGAGAGAGAGAGAGAGAGAGAGAGAGACAGAGAGAGAGACAGAGAGAGACAGAGAGACAGAGAGACAGAGACAGAGAGAGACAGAGAGACAGAGAGAGACAGAGACAGAGACAGAGACAGAGACGGAGAGAGAATGGATCAGACTACAGATTTGATAGGGGAATGGGTCTTTATTGGAATCATAACATTCATAGCCTCAATTACAAGACTGGTAGTCAGAAAGAGCTTTGAAAGTGGGTCTGGCTTGGAATTCTGTTCTGTTATTCCTCACTTGCCTGGGGTTCAAAGTCCCTATGTAAGATGAAAGTAATGAGGGTATTCCTGATAGATGCCCCGGCATCTATGCAACAGACTGTGTGTCATGATAACATGTCCTCTTAACATTCAGGTATTTAATCTGAAATTTTCAAAGTGGGTAAATAAGAATCCATTTGGCTGTGAGGACAAGGCTAAGGTCATTGTTATTATTCAGAGTCTGGACTTGATTTTTCCTAGAGAGCTATTTGCTGAGATTCTGGCAGTCAAGATACTGATCTTTGTCATGGGACAGATTGCCTCTTTCTTAGGAAATTTTCAAGTGAGCAGAAGTATCCTTTCTCTCTTTTCACCTGACTGGCATGGTGCTGGTGTGGTGGTGGTATTTGGGACAGTGACAATGATGAGGCAATGAACAGAGAAGGTTAGCCTTGGGCTCCCCAATACCTCAGCTTTCTTTTGACAATGGCCTGCTATCCAGCTACTTTGGTAACCTGTGACCCAGTTTAAGGACAGAGAGAGAGAGCCCACCAAGGCAACAGTCCACAGAATTGCAGTCTGGCCTTCAGAGCCTGGCTAGGGAGCTCACAGCTCTGGAAACTACAGACAGAGAAGCCAGCTTTTACATTAGCATTGATGGTACTGAAGTATATTCTGGTGGCAAGTAAGAAATTACTGAGAAGGCAACAGCCAGCAAGAAGATCAGTGGCTGGAGGAAGAAGACAGAAAGTGCTAAGCAGGGGAGCCAAGCTAGGGGACGTCAGACAGAAGTATAAGGACAGAGAGTAAAGGACCCTACTGATCCTGCCCACAGAAGCTATAGGCCAGAACCAAAGGTCAAAAGCCTCCAGGCCCTGTGACTCAGGAAGACATGCCTTACCAAGCATTTATCTCCCCATGGTAAGGACTGGTAATATTTCCACCCATAGGCAGAGGGGCACTGTTTGGAGAAAAGAAGGAACAAGAAAAGAAGGCAGGAGGACTGGTGGTGGCTTTAGTGAGATAAAGCTTTCTTTGGGGACCCAGAGTTCAACTCCTAGCACTGGAAAATAAAAAGAATTGTGCATACACCAAACCTGCTCACCCCAGGAGCCAGAAGATTTGAATTGTTCTTGGACAACCATGGCCTCACTCAGCACACTTGGTAAGTTCCTTCCCCTCTTGAGGCCTCAATTTCCCCATGGTAAGAAGCCTGGTTCACAGTATTGTCTTAGGCCCTCCCAGTATAACCAGTCCAATGTTCTTCCTTCCATTTCCTACATTAGTCGCCTGTGCTGCTCTGCTAAGCTTGCTGGATAACAATATCATAAACTCAGTGGTTTAAACAGCAGAAATTGCTGCTTATAATTCCAGAGACTAAAATATAAAATGAATGTCCTTGGGCTGGAACCAAGGTGCTGGCAGGACAAACTACAGTCCCTCTGGAGGTTTCATGGGGATATTCTGTTCCTTGCCTCTTCCATCCTCAGGTGGTTTCTTGGATATGGCCTTTGCCCTCACACCTCCACCTCCATTATTGTTTTGCCTTCTCTGGACCTCTAGCAACTCTCCTTCAGCTCCTCTCTCATAAGAACAGTGATGCTTACATTTAGGGTCACCTGAGTAATTCAGGGTATCTCTCATCTAATGATTCCTAGCTGCATCTAAAAAGTCTTTTTGTATAAGTCAACATTCATGGATGGATTCCTATGTCAATGTCTTGGGGTGGCATTTATTTGAACTTCCAAACCAATATTTCATGGTATTTCTACAGCCCTCCTGGGTTGACTCAAATGTCTTTACAGGATTCATTTGTTCTTGGATGCTGAAAATGAGTAGAAAAATACATAGAACTCTCTGCTCATTTCTAAACATTGATGCACCCTAGTGTATTAAGATAAAGCCCTTAAGGCCTATTTCAGTTCTCACCCAATGGAATGTACCTTCTAACTGGAAACCGGTTCCCTGTACCTGCCACAGATTCTAAACCCAGATGCCTTGAAGGCCTGAGATGTTGTTTATACCATTTGGTCAACTTTTAAAGGTGGTGGTGATGGTGATGGTAATACTGATGATGATGATGATGATGATGATGATGTATGTGTGTGAGTGTGTGTGTGTGTGTGTGCATGCATTTTGGGTGAGGTAAGAGACAGTGATCTACAGAGACATTTTTGAAAACCCTGAGTTTCTAAATGTCAGTCTGCCTCATGAGCTGCAAGGAGTCCTTCAGGTGCCAGGTCTGGAAATGTTCACAGCCAGACACATTTTGAAGTCAAGTAATGCCTTCTTGCATGGCTGAAACACTGATCATGTGCAGCAGTGAACTGTTTAAGAGGAAGTGAATTAACCCAGTGTGTGTTTTAAGGGCAGGCCAAACACCGCGTTAAAACATACTTACCAGGTTAAGTCACAAGAGGATATTCTGAGCCTAAGAATCCAATTCCCTTGGCCTACCCTCAGTCCTACTCTTTAGGAAAACATGCTCAAAAAGATAGAGTTTCTAAATTTCACAAAGAGAGCTGGCAAGCCCTGGACTCAACTTGCACTCAATTCTGTATGGAAAGGAGGTGACATAATTGTCACCAAAATGTACCCTCTAGGCTTTCCTCTCTTCCATTCCTCTAAGCAGCCCACCTGCACTGCCTTGTCCTTTCCTCTCCTATGACAGCTGGTTCCAAGGTACTCCCTGGGAGGTCTACCCTGGAACATGCAGCCCTCCCAAAGGCTCATTACCAGGAACTGAATTTCAAAAGGCAGCACAGGAAGGCCTTGAGCTCACTGATAATCATGGCCTGAGTTCTCATATTAACCCTATAAGATAGGAACTATCCCACCTCCATTTTTAGATGAGGAATGTGGGGCTCAGATAGGGTATATGCTTTGCTCGAATTCATATGTCTAGCATAAGGATAACTGAGAGTCATTTCTCTGTGTGACTTCAATCCCTACGTTCTTTCTATTGCATCTGTTTATTAAAATAAGGCATAGGAAATCCAGGTGTGGTGGCCCAAACTAAAGCGTGAGAGATCAAGGATTCCCACACGTTCAAGGGAGCCTGGGAGTGAGATCCAGCCCAGCATGGGCTACAGAGTGAAATCCTCGAGAGGTAGGGGGAAAGGCAGAGACAGACACAGATACAAAGACAGAGACAAAGATCAAGCAAGAGAGAGAAAGACAGACAGAGACAGAAACAGAGACAGAGAGAGACAGAAAGAGAATGAGAAATTAGGAACTCAATGGCTCATTTGGGAATGCTCTCGAAACATGGAAACACACTGTGCCTCTCATGAGCACCCTGGGGCTCAGGCTCAGACCCAGGAGGCAGAATTGAGCAGTAACAGTTATGTGCAACTGAAGCACATGGCTGCTGGGAGTGTGAGGTTCTCACTGCACAGAATACCCTCGAGAAGCAGAGTCTGACAGCAGGAGTAACTGGCCACCAGATTCATCTGACCAAGTAGTGGAGTCTAAATAGAACTGAGTTAAGAATGAGGTTTTTCTTCCAGTGACAGTATTGCTGTTGAATGTAAATTTCAGTAGACATGGCAAGAAATCCATGGAGATGAGGACATGATCCTGGGGAAAGAAGAGCCTGGAATCAGCTCCACCCAAGATAGCAGTCATACTGAGGTAAAATACAAGAGACTCAGAGACTGAGAGCAGTCTCACCCCGGGATGCCAGCGTTCATACAGAATGAGACACGGGGGTCATTCCCAAGAAGAAAAGAGGAAACCCTTGAAATATGGCCCTACAGCTGGCCATGGGGACAGGGCTGTGCAGCCAGTCAGCTGGTATCTGATTCCACCACAGCAGGCCAGGCTGATCAGCAGAGCTTCAGAGACTAGTAATTGTCTCCAAGAGCAGTGCAACTCAGAGGCAAGAAGCCAAGTTAAGGAGAGCCCTAGGTGGGGGCAAATGGAACCTTGCAGGGATTCAGTAGTCCTGATGCTGAGGAAATGAAGACAAATGGCCTGAGGAGTACACAGTGTGTCCATCTGAACCATCGGCTCTATCTTTGCTCATGTGTCCACCCATCCTTCCCTCTAGCCTCCACCCCATGCCTTCTTCCTGGCCTACCTGAGCTTTGGGTTTAGAGTGAGGCCTCTTAGGTAGGATATATAGGATCTTTGATAGGACCTTGAGTCCAGGTATCCCACTATCTTCTTGTACCCATGTCCTGACCTAGACCCTCAGCCCCAGTCTTGTCCAACTGCAGTTTCCCACCTTGCTCTGACCCTGACAACTGGCCACAACCCCTGGGCAATAGGCTAAAAAATGTTAACTAAAAGAAGTCAGGCTGTATGTAATCTCTAACACTTGTGAATATTATCTTAGATGGCAAATATATGATTTATTTTGAGATCTTGCCATAGGGAGATTGTCCTACATGGTCCAGATGGGCTATTAATATCATCACAAGGACCTGTATAAGAGAGAGAATGGGCATATGTAGAAGATGAGAAAGCAGTGTATCCAAAGACAGAAATCAGAGTGAAGCAGCAGTCACAAGCCAAAATCTCCATTAGTACAGGCTGCTCCACAAACTGTCATAGACTAAGAAACTCATAAACAGCAGAAAGAAATTTCTCATAGTTGTAGAGGCTGGGAGTGTCCGGGTTGTAAACACTTGATTTTCTATATTCTTCTATAGCAGCAAGAAAGCAAAAGAGTTTTCTTGTGTTCCTTTCATAAAGGCACCAATCCCATGTACAAGGGCTTGCCTTCATGACCAAATCATTTCCCAAGGGCCACATCTTGTAATACTATCATATTGAGAGTGAAGGCTTCAACAAAGTAATCTTAAGGGGACATCAGTATCCAGTCATCTCATGAAGGAATACAAGAAGCCACCAAAAGCTAGAAAACAAGGAGGAGATTCTCTTCTGGAGCCTCTGGAGAGAATGTGGTCCTGACACCTTAATTTCAGGACAGTAATACTTCTGGCCTCCAGAATTGAGAGATAATTCAATTCTGTCATTTTGGATGATTTGTTATCAGGAACTCATGCATCCTGGCAGATGGAGTGTGAAGATTCAAAAAGACCCTGTATTTATATGTAGGCTGTGGAAGCTAGTATATGTTCAGCAAGAAGTAACTGAGCATTAACAAAGTGTGTCAGAACAAAAGGCTCCATATGAACAAACGGAACCCTGCTGTCATTACAGAGCCAGTTTCCCTCTCCCTAAATTCCCATCACCCAAGTTCCCAGAGAAAGGAGTTCCCTGAATCTTGACCCAATAGACATAAACAGGGTACTCTCATAATAATGGGAATGCCTTTAATCCCAGCACCCGGGAGGCAGAGGCAGGGAAATCTCTGTGAGTTCAAGGTCAGCCTGGTCTACACAGTAAGTTCCGGGCCAGCTGGGGCTATAGGGAGACTCTGTCTCAAAAAGACCAAAAATAAATAAATAAATAAATAAATAGCATGGCATACCCAGACACCTGGGGTGAGTGGGCAATAAGGATGACTTCAGCTTTGCACACTGCCATACCAGTCTGGCTAGCTCCCAGAACTTATCTTCTCCCTGTCCTTATTTTTAAAGCCTTGGTCCTAGATAGGTGGGCTTAAGACCAGCTTAGCAAACAGAAGACTCTGTTTATCTTTGACCAATAAGAAGTTACCTGCTGCCTGCTGTGCTCAAGAGAAACTTCAGTGGCCCCTCAGAGAGTAGCCACCATACTGAAACCAACAGAGATAGGATGAGTGCCATAATCCTATAGTCATTCTATAGTGCTGTAAAATAGCTCCCAACTGCCTACCATGGATGCATGGAGAAACACACCAGAGAATCAGATTTGCTTTGTGTGTGTCTGTGTGTGTGTCCATATGCAACAAATTTCTGGGGTTATTGGATGCTACCCAGAACTTTGTTGTGGAAGAGCTAGGTGAATCACTTCCTTGAATCTTCTGAGCAGTTCCCTGCTCAGACTATTGAACAGCTTATTACAAACCTTATCCGATAGCAATATTTTTATTTAGCAGCACATATATAAGTTCAGCTGACTCTAAAAAGATGTGACATGAGATATGTCTGCTCTGCTACTGTGTGGGGCCATGAAATTGATACCTTGTAATTAGCATTAAGTTACCGGCTTGGTCCAAGTCAAAGGGTATCAAATGGCATGAAGGGACAATTGCTAAGGGCCTATCCACAGTAAACATTTCCTAAGCATCAGAGAAAGAGAGAGTAGTCTGAGATTCCACTTGTAGATTGATCGTAGACCCACTGTTATGCCAGTTATGCCCCTTCTGGATAATGTAGGCCTTAGCCATCCATCTCTCAAATTCTCTAGAAATAAAGGTACAGGTATAAAAAAAACTTCAAAGTCAGGAAATTTGGTTATAGTTGTCCCCTCCCCTCATCATCATGTTCTATCTCCATCACAGGCTTTCTGCACATAAATAAGGTTTGAGACTCCTTAGTTGGTTCAAGCCCTTTCCTGGATCCTATGCACAAGTGAACCAGGGCTCTGAGAAAAACAGATAGTTCTGCCTTCCTTCTGTGTCGGGTACTTGGCTAGTTGCTGGTAACTGCGAATTGAAGTCTTGAGGGGCTTTGCAGTCATAGAATAGCCCAGTGAACATTTAGAAGCTAAAAGTTCTGCACCGAGGAACTTCACTTCTGAGGTCCTCAGTGGCCTCATTTGTACACTGGAAATAATAATAGTGAAAGAAATCGAGTTTATAATGTGATAAGGAATTGGCAAGGGCTTTCAAGAACATAAAGGGGCAGTGAGTGTCCTGTAGGCTTCTCACTATGTCCAGCAATCTGTCTATCACGGTGCAGAGAACAAGAGAGGATCCAGGGATGCTGTCATTCATCTGATTTTTATTAACATCCGCCCATCCGTGTCTGTTCAGCTTATGAACAAGGACCATCTATTGAGATACCCAGATTGGAAACATGCTCGCCACAGACATGAGCATGAGAGAGTTCCTATTCTATGTCCTGAGATGGCATGGCTAAGCAGAGTCATTGCCTACCACGAAACCATCATATTGGGGACAAAACTTCCCTGATGTGATACCTTCCATCTGCTGCCCACCCTTGTCCTGCATTACTGAAACCAAGACCACTACATTTTTTAGCCCCCTCTTTTTGGCTGCCTGAGGACAAGCTGACCTACTCACACTGTATCCTGCATCAAGAAAAAAATAAAGAGCTATGTTTCATGTCATAAACTAAACTCTGCACCAGGAGTTCATAGCCCCCAGTTCTAGTTTTGGCTTTAGTGTTTAGTATTTGTGTGACTTCCTCGGGCCTCTGTTAATCTAAAAAATGAGCATGATCTTAGTACCTGCCTCACAATGTTGTTACGAGGATTAAAAGAGATAAATCCAGCTGGGAAAAGATAGAAGAGACTGATTTCTCTGTATTTCTCTAAGTTCAGCTAAAACACCAGCACTTGACAAAGAAAGCAAACACAAGAAGACTCTGAAGGGTTAAGAGTAGAAAGCAGTCCAGCTAGAGACAAAGGACCCAAGAAACAGCACCTGGACAAGGCAACATTCCCCTTAGCACAACAAATGGTGTCAGATAAGGCCTATTATAACAAATTTAAATAAAATACAAAATCTCCCAACACAATTTAACTCCTAAACTATACAAGATATAATCAAAAATCACTTGTCATGACAATCCATAAACACTGAAGCAAATCAGATGTTGAAATTATCTAACAAGATTTCAAAGTGACTATCATAAAAATGCTTTAGCAATCAATTGCCAACATGCTTGACGCAAATAAAAATACAGACAATCTTATCAAGGAAATAGGAGATATAAAAGGAACTAAATTTTACATCTAAAACACAATCATAGAAACAAGCATTTCTCTTGACATGTTCAATTATATGTTTCAGGCAAGAGAGGAAAAATTAGTGAACTTGAAAGGCACACAATTGAATTTGCACAATCTGAAAAATAAAGAGAAATTTTACTGGAAAAGGTGATGAGGGCCTCAGAAATGGTGAGAAAGATCAATATTCATGTCATCAGAGTCCTGGAAGGAGAGAGAGAAAAAAAGAGAAAAGCGTGACTCTGATAATGTCTTGATATAATGACTGAAGATTTTTGAATCTTTTGAAAGGAAAAAACCTACAGTTTCAAAAAGGTGAATAAATCTAAAACAAGTTAATCTTTTTAAATCTATAGCAAAATGATCACAAGTTTCTGTAAACTAAAGACAAAAGAAAGAAATGAAATAAGGGACAATAACACGCTCCCCATAGGGGAGAAAACAATTCCAATTACAGTACAGTTCTCATCAGAGACCATGGCAGCCAGAAGGAATTGGTGTGTCTTTTAAAGAACTGTCTGTCCAAGATACTATATCAAGAAAAAAAATACCGTTCCGAAGGAAAATCAAGAAAATTGATCATCACCAGACCTGTACTGAAGGAGTGACTTAAGGAAGTTGTCTAAATACAAAGGAAATGTGTGAAAAAGGAATCTTGGAACATGAGGAAAAAGGAAAAACAACACAAAGGGTAAATGCACTAGACTTCCTCCTGCTGCTCTTGAGCCTGAAACACTGTGAGATTTGCAGCAGAAATCACAGCATTCTTTGATGTGGTTATCAATTTAAAAAGACAGTAAGCCAGGTTCAGCACACCTTCAAGCCCAGTACTCACTCACCCCGGAGGCCAACCTGGTCTACATAGCAATTCCAGGCCAGCTGGGGCACAGGGATATACTGTGTCCAAAACAAAACCAAACAAACAAAAAGGACAACCCAAAAGACAGTTGCAACAATTACATTATAAATGTGGGAGGGTGAAAAGGTATAAAGGTGTAGAGAATGTTGTCAATACCAATAGACTGTGAGTTACTTATGTGTATATAAAGTGTATTCTTTTAATTAAAAAGAGAATGCAGAAGTCCATGAAGTGACTTTTGTATGGCCAGTGCTCCATTAATACTAATAGCATCCAGTGGTGATATGCTTACGTCCACACAACTACAAAACAATAGGTAGTCTGGGAGATATAGGTTAAATAATATTCAGGTCCTGCCTTGGGTTGACTGTAGTCAACTGGGAAAAACAGACTCAGAAACAACTAGCTAGCCCTAGCTCATGTCCAGGGGAACAAATAATCTAGTATTCAAAAATGTGTGCCCTGGGGATTAAAGGGATGAATAGTGCCTCTTATTCATACACTAAATCCCTTAACTCCCACTACCTTAGCAAGTATTTGGAAATAAGATCACTGAAGAGATAACAAAGTTAAAATGAAGTTATTAGAATGGGCTGTAACCCATGACTGATGTCCTTGTAAGAAGAGATTAGTTCACACACATATACACAAACACACACACACACACATACACACACACACACAGACACACAGACACACACATACACACAAAAAAACATGTGAAGACTTTGAGAGAAAATGGACATCTGGAAACCAATCTGAGAGGCCTCAGGAAAAAACCAACTCTGCCAATACCTTGACCTTGCATTTCCTCACTCCAGAATTATGAGATAAACTTCCTGTTTCGTTAGCTACTACACTAGTATTTGTTATGACAACCAAGCAGGTTGATGTAGAGTGCATCCCAGCATAATTAGGAGGTAAAGATATTATAAAGAATATTATGAATGTTAGGAGCATTTTAATAATATGGGGTAATATATAGGATCTTAGGATTCACTATACATATCTGACTTTTCCCATTATATGTCCTCTGTTTCCAGCTACAGTGCAGTGAACACATCTATGGGAGCTCTGGTGACCCTCCACTGCCAACATCTTCCTTGAATATTGGACCTCATATCTTTCCCTGGTTAGCTCTACATCTTTTGAAGAAAGAAAAGAACCCTCCCCACTGGCCTGCAAACACAATCCAAAAATGCAGGGTTGTTAATCTTAGTAGCAACTCTTAACTGACGAACTCAGTGGCCAATGAATAAATAAATATTCCCACTCCCATCCTTTAGACAGGCAAACAACTATGGAAGGTTTTCCTGAAACCTCCCAGAAGGTCCTGGCAGGACACCTTCTATTCTATCCAGCACAGCCCCATTAGTGACACACCTCCTCTTCATACCTGCTTCCTGGAATCTCTTTCTACATCATTCTAATTTCCCCAGAGAAACAGAACCAACATAATATGCATGTTTATATATAAAGAAAGAGATTTTATTTTGAGAAATCCACTCACTCAATTATGAAAGCTGACAAGTCTAAAATCCATAGAGTAGGCCAGTAGACTGCTACCCTAGGAAAAGTTGATGCTTCAAATGAAGTCTGAAGGTCATCTCTTGACAGAATTTCTTCTTGCTTAGAGGAGGTCAGTATTTTGTTGTATTGAGGCCTTCAAAAGATTGGACGAGGCCCACCCACATTTTGAAGGACAATCTACTCAGATTAGTCTACTGATTTAAATGTTAGTATCATTTAATACCCTTACAAAAGTGTCCAAAGTATGATCAAATATCTGAGTGATGTGATACAGTAAAGTTGATATATAAAATTAACTTTGGCATCCCCGATATAAACTACTGGCTTCCAGATATTGTATGGAGATCTGCTTCCAAAGCAAACAACTGATATATAGAGAAAACAGGATAAGTATTTGTATATGCAGAAACTAAGTGACATACAGATTTTTTTTTAATTTTGTTATTTTAAAACTTGATGTGTGTGAGTATATTACCTCCAAGTGTATAAGTACACCCGTGTCATGCAATGTCCACGGAGGACAGAAGAGGGAATAGGATCCCCTGGAAATGGAGTTACAGGACGATTGTTAGCCACCCTATGGATGCTGGGAATTGAATCCAGGTCTTCTGCAGGAGCAGCCAAGGCTCCTAACCACTGAACTATCTCTCTAGCCCAACATACAGAAATATTACAAATATTAACACAAAGGTAAGCTTGGCATGGTAGTGCAGACAGACCTCTAGCCCTTAAGAGGTACAGGCAGACAGATCCAAAGTTCAAGCCCATCATTGGCACTATAGCTAGTTCAAGACCAGCTTGGGCTGCATGAGAATCTGTCTAGAAAATTCAATGTAGAGGATGAGTACAAGGATGCAGCTGTCCAGGGGGATAAGCCTGTAGAGCTTAGGGAAGGGGCAGTTGAATCTCTGTGTTTACCTGGAGGATAAGGTCTTCTGTCCTCCACAAACTGTAAGTAAGAGGGAACGCATGGATGCTTTGATACACCTAGAGCCTCGGGACTCCAGGGCTTCTGCTGAGGCCCAACCTTAGCATCTGAACTACAGATGTACTCACTTAATCAGGACTTTATTTCTCAAAGTAGCAGAGAGGCTTAGGCTCAGCCAGACCTAGGGCCCTCCTTTGTCTGCTTGAAGTTCCTTCTTCCTTCCTTCCTTCCTTCCTCTTCTGAGAGTGTAGCTTCCCTCAGAGGAGTATGGAAAACACCTCCATTGTTCTCCCCATCTGCTCACCCCCACTGTGACCAAGCACATTTTCTCTTCTCCTAACCTTTCTCTGACATCACACTTTCTTTCGTGCCAAGACACGCTGTTATTCGCTCACATCAGACTCATCTCCCACAAAGGTGTACACACACTTCTGGAGAAAATAAGAAATTACAAGTACTCCCCTTGCCCCATGTATCTCTACTTCTCTCCAGCAGTGTGTATGTGTGTGTGTGTGTGTGTGTCTTCTGGAGATGAGTCAGAATAGGAAGGCCTTAAAATAAGCCCAAAGATGTGCGATAGCAGATTAGAGGAAAAGCATCTGAAGTGAGGGGGCCACTAGGCAAGTAGCAAAGTAACAATTGGAACTTCTGCATTTAAATCCAAGTGCAGGTAGCAGGATCACTTGTAAGACCCTGATATGGAAGTGGGAAGTGACTTTGCTAGAGGTTTTTTTTCTACAACAGCATCTCTCATGGTACATTGTAAACAGAGATTTCTGTGTAGCTAGGTTAGTTCTGTGGTGTGGGAAAGGGTATTCTATTATGCCCTGAAGCAGAATGCAAACTCCAATGCAAAGTTCCTCAGCCAGAGCTCGCTCTGAAAGAAGTAAGGCACAAGCTTCCACTTGGAAGGCACAAATACTGGGTCAGAGGCCAAGGTAGGACCTGAAGCTCTCCAAGTCAGTCTAGAAGGTGAGTTGTCATGTCCAAGGTTTTACTCATCCAGAGCCACCTAAAAGCTGTTTGAGAGAGAGGAGCAGGAAGGGAGCCTGTGATGGCCAGGAGAATGCACTTCAGAGACATCAGTGCCAGCACATGTTGCTAACCTTGAGCCCCATTTCTATGCTGCAAAATGTGCCCTCGTGTTTGTTCTGAGGTGGTGCTTCCCACATTGTTCCTGCCAATGACTAAGCAGTCAACCCCAGTAGGTTGACCCAGTAGGGTGGCAGGGTCCTTCTCTCCTGACCACTTCCTCCTTGCAGACTTCCTGAAGACCCTGATCAGCTATCCTTGCACTTCACTGTAGTCTAGACATTTCCTCATAATCCCCATTCTTCTCTCCTTCCTTTTGCTCTGATCTATCTCAGTGTCTTCAGATTTTTCTAGCTCTTTCCCCATTTCCTTTCACAAACATTTTCTGTAGCAAAATTATTGCATACCCCTCCTATGTTGACTTCTTGTAGAATAAGTGTGACTAGCAAAAGAAGAGAATCTCACATAATGGCATTCTTATTGGCAAGAGCCCTTCACAATCCCAGCCAGTCTGTCTAGTCAAGATGGATTGTAAGGGAAGTAGACCAATGATAGAAGAAAACCATCCTTGAGCCAGAACCTTCAAGTTAGCATGTGCACCTTAACCCAAAACGACTATCAATGCTGAATGCTACATGCTACCCCCACTTTATTCAAGATGCATACAGCAGAGAAGAGTAAGTATACTCTACCTCCCTCTCTTCTTTCTCCCAGTCACCTTCTCTTCTACCCCAAAGAATTTCTGCTCCTCACTAAAGGCCCTAAATACATGGACGTGACTCCAAGACAAGTAGGCAAATGCCACCATTACCATCATAACCACTTCCACTGCTGATCTTTATCTCCTCTACCACTGTGACCTCCGAAGTACCCACCAGTGGCACTGCTTTCATCACTAACCCAACTGCCACTACCACCATCACCTCCATCTCCACAACCGCATCGACCTCCATGTCCATCACCATTGATTGCCACCTTCATAACACCATATGATTTCCTCTGCTGCTGTCTGTAGGACTCGGTTAAGCGTCCCATGCACTTTATTGTGTCTGAACTTGCAATTCCATAGCCTGGTGGAGCCTTGGCTCCCAGTGTCAGGTAATTCTGGGCTCAGTTTACTAGATCTACCCATATAAGCCATGTGATCTAGATGCCATGTGCCTATCTACCAAGTCATACCTTCCCAATCAGATAAATAGGAGTTCTAACAGATGTTATGTAAATGCTATTGCAAGGATGACATGGAATGATTCATATAAAAGATTCCAAATAAGTTGCTTTCAGTACTGCTATCATCATCATCACTGTCATTCTCACCACACAAAGAAACCAAAGCTCAAGAAAGTAAAGACTCATGGAGAACAGCAGTGCTGTTCATTCATTCAGCATTCATTGAAGAGAAGCTCTGCACCAGACTCAAGATGTTGATGCTTGGGCATTCAACACTGAAGATGGAAGACCCATTATTCACAATGTAGAGTTTAAGGTCTAGGAGGAAAGCAGAAAAATCATAGAAAACAAATGCTTTTCAAGAGAAGCAAAAGTACCAAAAGAGGGAGTGGCTTGGCCTGGCGTATTAGGTACCATCCATGCTGTAACAAAAGTACCTGATAAAAACAGCTTAAGAAAGGAAAGGTTTATTTTGGCTTACAGTTCAAAGGGATATAGTCCATCAAGGTAGGAAAGACACAGTGGCAAAAGCATGACTGAATTTCTCATATTGCATTCCCAATCGGGAAGCAGAGAGCAATGAATGCAAGTGCCCAGCTTACTTTGTCCTTTTTATTCAGTCCAAGACCCCACCACACAGAATGATATCACTATCCACATTTAGAATGGGTCTTCCCACTTCAACACAACCTACACACTTCCTCACAGACATTCCCAGAGATTTATCTCCAAGGTGATGGTAGGTCCTGTCAAATGGACAATCAGTACAAACTATCAGACCTGGGACTAGAGAAAGCACCAGGCTTCTCCAAGGACCCAACTTTTAAGATGAGACCTAAAGGAGGAACCTCTCCTAGCAAAGAAAATAGCAAAATCTATATGTAGAAAGAAGTATATCTCTGAATCTGTGCTTTTCTCACATCATTCCATGCAGCTTTCCTCCCTCACATGATGTTTTTCAAAGCACTTTTACCATCAGTAGCTGATCTACCTGTTACAGTGGTCCTATGGAATAAAGACTATAATTCCCATTATATTCTAAATACTTATCCTTGTATTCACAGATAAATGTAGCTGTCACCAGTCATCAAGGAAGCTTCATCATACAAAAGATGCAGACGATTGCAGAGTGGTCAAAATGCTGAGAATAAGTAACCATGGGATGCCTAGACCTAAGGAATACATCTACAATGCAACCCTTGCACCTAAAACTCAAGGAATATTGAAAAAAAGGGCAAAAGGATTGAAAGAGCCAAATTTTCTCCACAGACAAGCTCCTTGGTAAGTTATCTAATCCTAGGTGATCAGGCTTGAACACATGTACATACAAGCACCACTAAATGGACTCAGTGCATTATATATGTGTGTACTTATAAATATATATATATATATATATATATATATATATATATATATATATATAAAGAATTAAAGGACAGGAAACTGAGAGGGAGTGGAGGATACATGGAAAGAATTAAAGGGAGTGGAGGGAGTAGAAATGATGCAAAATACAATATTTATGTAAGAAATTCTCATATATATTGTACATACACATATATATGTTCTCTTTATTTTTATGAGGCCACTGAGGCTCAGAGGGGGTTACTGACTTACCTGCAGTCATAGAGCTAGGTAGAGAGGTAAGGAGTGGCACCAGGCTGCTAATGCCAGCTTGACATCCTTTTCTGGACACTAGGTTGCTTGCTGAGTGTTAATAGTATATTGGACCACATAAGGTTTTGTATTTTCTTAGTAGAATTCTCATCTTCCCCTCTTCTCCCATTTCTTGCCTCTTTCTTTCTCTTTCTCTTTCTTCCTCTCCCTCCCCTGAGTCTCTTTCAAATTTACATCAAGAAATTTATCAGACTTGGGGCCATACAACATAATTAATAGCATTTTCTTCTGGTTTGGAGTGTTTCCACCCCTGAGTATCCCTTCATCACAAGCAGGATTCTGATTCAGAAACCATATTGAAGCTGTTGATGGCGGTGGAATTAGGCAAAACTTGAGAAAGTGCCACAAAACTCAGCCTCCAAAGAAATGAGCGCATTTCACTGGATTTACTCCCAAATTCACCTTTCAGAGAACACCTAGAGCTGGCTCTCCTAGTGGGCATCAGGAAGATCATCTTTCCTAACTGTGACTAAAGAGTTGATCTTTGGAAGCTAGACAGGCCGTCCTGTTGACAGCCACTGTCAAGGGTACTTGAAACTGGGTAGAATGGGGAGCTAGTTTCTCTTGTCTCCCAAACACCAGCTGTTCAGTTCCTGAGCAGCTGTGGATGCTGCCAGACAGAGCTCCTGAGATGCTGGGGAGATGGGGCTCTCACTCAGCCAATTCTCCTCCTACCCCCTCCTCTGCCCTGTTATCAGCCTAGCAATTCGTATACTTAATACTATGACTAAGTGACAATTACATAAGCCCCCCATTTGATGTTGGGCTAGGAAATGTTGCTGAAGTGTTTTGATTTCTCACTTACAAGCTCGCCTGGCCATCCACATGTACGCGCTCTCATCTATTTCGAGCCAGGTACTTCATGAATAAAACAGGATATTCTGCCAACTTCAGAACACACCTTTTATCACGCACTTTGAGGCCAGCTAGATTTGCTCATCCTCTCCCAACCCCCACCTCTAAGAAGCAATATACCAGCTCCCACTCCATGGAGAGCGGGAAGTCATTGACCTAACTGACCTGCTGCATAGCACCTAAATTCCCCCGAAAAAAGGGCAAAGAACATATTTCCTATAATTAAAGGTACCTTGAACCCTGAAATGGGCCTCCCTGCCTGCTTGGCTTCTATCCTTGTCCTTGAGCACTGAATGGGGAACAAAGATCTGGGTGACTGGAGGATATACACAGCCCTTTGCTGGCTCCCTTCCCCTCTCTTTATCAGCCAAAGTTGAAGGGAATAAATCTGAGCCTCTTCTTTCTCTTACAGAAACAATGTTTCTGAGACTCTGGTGGAGTTTTGCCAATGCTGAACTGAGTGCTGTGTGGCTTTTGGAAAGGTGAAAACTCCTCTTGCTCAGTCTTCATCTGTGAAAGGGAGGGAACGACCTACCACATAGGCTTTCTTAGAATAACAATGCAAACCACTGGACACCTGAACTCCAAACACTGTCTACTGACTCTAAGTCGAGATGCTCTATTTAAATGTACTGTGATACACTACATTACTTGGGCTACACTGAGAGCTGAGATATGAACAGCTGCACCAGAGATCTTACACGAGATACCATAACACACTTGTATGCAGAAGTCAGCCTGTCCTTGGAATCACTGCCTTCATTATTTTCTGCCTTGGGAAGCTGAGAGTCCTCACCCACATTAATCTGGGTTTGCAACTCTCAGGCTACAACTAAGATTCTTTGCCAAACACACTTTCCCTCAGCTGGGGAAACAAGTTATATTAGAAGGGACACGTTATCTCTATATGTTTGCCTTCTTGACACTGAAATTCTCAGACTCAGCCCAGTGAAGCCATTTCAGGAACTGATTGATGGAGAAGTCTTCTTCCTCCCTGATCACACCCCGCAACCCCAGGAAAAGAATCTAGCAACCAGAGATAGGCTGTTGTGAGCAGGCTGCTGGTACAGCGCAAAGCAAGGCTCTGCTGCTCCTTCCTGCACCTTCCCATGGGGCAATGTCAGCCTCTTTCCTTGCTGGTCGAAGATCTCAGGCTCTTTTGGAAACATTGAGCTTGGTCATGAGGAGAGAGACTGGCTTAAGGAGTGGCCCATATTTTTCTTGGCTGCTGGCTAAGTGGTACAAGTGCTGTTAATCACTAGGGTAGGTGTGGGTGAGAACAGAAAAGAGGGCCAGCTGTTTCTGCAGAGTAGTAAATATGACAAGACTCAGCACAGATGAAATTAGAGGCTTTTTAAGGGGCACTGTCAAGAGAAGGTTTGAATGAGTGATTCTGATATTACTGATTGGCAAGCCTGGACTTGAAGACCATGGCCCTCCATCTCCCTCCATCTCTCCCTCTCCCAACATCTCTTACTTGAGTGGGCTGCTCCTGAAACTGATTTTGCTTTGCTTACTAGCTTCCTTTTAAAGGCTTCCAGATTCCCTTGGCTTTCACAGGCTCAGCGCAAAGGTCTCAGGAAAAGCCAACCAGGGTTCTCAGGTAAAATCAGATGGAGAAGCCTTATGCATTCTACCTTTACTTGTTAACTTCAAGCCTGCATGACACAAAAAAGTTCCTGAGAGGTCCCACAGTATAACTTGGCTGAATTTAGCGTTTTCTTAGTATGTTTGAACCAGGATATTTTGGTGAGGCACCCCCAGTAACACAAAGACCATGGAATGTGGGGTGGGACACAAGGCTGAACACTACATACAATAACAAGCAGAGAAAGTGAGAAATCAGAAACCTCGAGTTTATTCTGTAACCCAAGTTGGCCCAGAACTCACTATGAGGCCTAGACTGGCCTTGAACTCAGCCTCTCCAGTGTTGGGATTACAGGTATGTGCCATTATGCCTGGCTGAAAATGCTAAGCATTTGGCACATGACCTCCATGTCTAAGATTTTGTACTGGGGCAAGATTTTGTACCTACAGCAAATCTCTATGCCAAGAAAAATGATTCTCTGTAAAACAGAAAACCAGGATTCAACTCTGTAACAAGTTGGAGTGGTTAAAATAGTAATGCTCCATCTACTTGATTAGAAGATCATTTTAGCTTACATTTCCCTCAAAAGACATCATAGGGGCTGGAGAGATGGCTTGGTGGTTAATAACTCCCGTTCCAGGGGTTCCAGCTCCCTCTATTGGCCTCCTTGGTCATTGCATATATGAGTACACTTACATACGTGTAGGCAAACACAAATAATTTTTAAAATTTTTTAAATCCCCCCAAATTATTTTTCAAAAGAGAGTCTGAGACAGGTTTCTCACAGTAGGAAAAGCCAATCCAAGATATTACTGAGTTATTGCTGCAAGAAATGTGGGGTCAGATACCTTAGGGACCCTCTAAGGACCCAGTTGAAGTATCTTCAATTGTCCACCCAAGACATGGAAGAAAAGAATGATTTTCAGTTCATCAAGGATGTTCCAGTAGGTGTTGGCTTGTGTTTCCAGCTAAATAGACTGGGGCGGGCAAATGAGGATAACTGACATGGCAAATGCAAACATCATGCCACCACAGTAGAGCAGCTGAGAACAGAAGATATAAGGACCAAAGGTGGTGGACATAGAGATGTAGCTATTACACATGATAACTATAGGGGCTGAGGTTAAGCTTAGTGGCAGAGCACTTCCCTAGCTCACACAAGGACCTGGGTTTGATCCCCAGTACCACAAAACACCAACAACAATAATTATAATAATAATAATAAAATAAGTAATGCTTATAAAAGATGCCATGATGAACAGTATAGGGTAGTGAGATTATTCGGGGTTCTTTTTAAAATTAATTTTCTTATTTGCATTTGTTCAATTTCTGGGATTTTGTTTAGCAAATAGGCATCAGTTTCAAACTGAAAAAGCATTAGTGCAGCAGTTTTCACACTTCAACAAGCGTGAGAATCACTTGGAGAGGTTGTGGAAACACAGTTTACAGGCAGAAGTCTGCCTTCATGGGTTTGTCACCTGGGCAGTCACACAGGGCCTCATGCCTAGGTAGACTCCACACTTGCCATCTTGAAATTTTTAATGTTGTGTTCATGAAGGAAGCCCACATTTCATTTTGTTCTGGGCCCATGAATTATGTTGTCAGTCTTGGCTAGTCATTCATGCAGAATCTCTGCTTTAAAACATTTGAGGAAAGGTCTGAGAACTTGAATTTCTGAAATGCTCTAGGTGATACAGCTTATTTATGAACAATCCTTGGAAGATCATAATATTAGAATAGATTTTTAAAAATTCTTTCATGCAATAGTTCGAAGCCACATCTAAGAATGGGTTTCATCTGGGCATGGTGGCATACACCTGTAGTCCCAGCTTCTGGGAAGCAGAGGCAGGGGGACTACTGTGAGTTCCAGGGTAGCCTAGCCTACAAAATGAGACCCCATTTCAGCAAAAAAAAGTGTTCATAAATCATTAACTACTTAGAACAGAGAAAAGATATAGAAGATAAATCAGAAATGAAAATAGTGTTTCCCAAATGGAAATGTAAGAGAATAAAAATATCAAGTATTGGGGGACCATCCAAGGGCAATGACCTATGCATGACCTAGCACTCAGCTAGGTACAGCCCTTGGGGACTCCCATCTCTGTTTAGCTCCATTCTATTTGAGCAGTCTTGGGCAACCTGCCCTTAGTCTAATTTTAATCACTTGTGAAATGGGATGACACGACCTGCCTCACAAAGTTCTAGGTGGCAGTTGAAGGCTTTGCAGCTGTCACTAGCAATTCTTAGTAATACATGGCTTCTGGAAGGCTTCCTGTCTCCCCATCTCCTCTCCAGTAGACCATGAGTTCTTGCTGGAACAGGATCCCTCAATTCTGCTCAGGTCTGGAGTCTGTTCAAGTTCAAAGTTATTCAAAGCTTCCTAAGGATGGAGCTAAGGTTCTGAAGAGAACATCAAGTCAGTGGAACTGCTTCCCACAACATTGGGTTCTTTGGCATCTAAGCTTCCAGGAAGGTCCCAACCACCATGGGAGCACCTCTGAGGTTTCAATAAACTACAACTTGGAACAGGAACCACTGTCACCTTTATGGGCTATTGTTGGAAATGGAGTTATAATCAGTTGCTACTATTGCCCAAAAGGAAAGTCGTGACAACAAGAGGCAGGGCACAGATGTAGGGGAAAGCCTGACCCCCACCCCATGCCCTTATCTTAACCACCCAAGGTGTATCACAGAGTCACTATGTGGAGATAAAGATGATACACACAGCTAATCCAAGTAGCTGGGAAGGAAGCCTCTCAGATCGGTGCTTGCACAGGTTCTGTAAGGATCAGTGCAGAAATTCACTTTGCCATATTAGCTACCATGCTAGCAGGTTAATTGAGTGTTACTTGCACTTGCTTTTGAGTCAGATCACTTTGATTCTGGTTCTTAAATCAGGGCCAGTGATCTTAGTCAAAAGATAAAGCCAGTTGCTGGCAATCAGGAGCCCCTAGGATCTACTGATTTGACATTGGTCCAATTGGGTGACCCTTAGCAAAAGGTCTTGTGCTCTCTGAGCCTCATATTGCAAGTCTTTTGGCCTTCAGAGCACAGAGGCTCAAGAATTTCTTGATTTCAAAGAATATAATTGTTCAGAAGGGCCTCTCAGCCATAGTAGGCCTGTGGGTTCTGTGAGTATGCTGCCTCTGGAGGCATATCTGGCAAAGTTTGGGACAATGTCCAGGCAAAGATGCTACAAAGTGCATCATTGTTGAGGCTAGAGGCCATGGGATCCCTAGGCAAGTCCCAGACTTCTGAGTGAGTCACTGATGGAATGCAATCTTTCCTAATCCAGATCAGCCTCCTTTCTTCCCGTGTACAAGAATCATCCCTCGTGAATCTGCTCTCCACTCCTTCCTTGGAGTCTGTTTCCTTCAGAAGGCCAACTGGGGACAACCCTTGTGCTATCACACCTCCCCCAGGTAAACAGAGGCAAGCTGTGCCCCAGGAAGTCTCATCTGTAAAATGGTCATTGTAAGAAGAACTTCCCAAAGCCAAATGAGACAATCTGCAGAAACCTCTAAGTGCAGTGCCTGGCACATGACAAGAGCTTAAGTGCCAATTCCTTTCTGTATTAGTGTCCTAAGGCTGACACAACAAATTACCACCGACTTGGTGGCTTAAAGCAGCACATATTTATGCTCTCACTGTTCTGCATATCAGAAGTGCGAAGTGGGTCACACTGAGCTAAAATCAGGCCACCAGAAGTCTGCATTCCTTCTGGAGGCTGGGAGGGAGAATCTGTTTCCCTGCCTTTTCTAGCGTTTAGAGGCCACCTGTGCTCTTGACTCATGCTCTTTCCTCAAATTGTTGCAGCCTCTTGTTTTCCATGTTCACATCTTGTGTTACTGATGCTGACCCTTCTGTATCTCTGTTACATGAAGGGGAGGCATCTGTAGTACCAGATATGAGGACAAGTCTTTCATGGCAAAAGGGACTTTCCAGATTAGATAAATCGCTGTTCTAGACATGGGGGGTGTCATCTTGGATTATCTGAATGTGTCTAAAGGGATTAGAATGCTGACACCTTGGTTCATTGTTTTGCCAACCATGTCTTTTCCTTTCTGGAATTGCCAGTGTTGCAATGAAATCCTAACTTTTAATCAGGCCCACCAATAGGCATCTACCAGTTAGGACCCAGCTTGGAGGTCACAAAACCAAAGATCCTAAGAGACCACCTATTTATTATATTCAGTTCTGTCTGATCCAGCTCCCAAGCTAGAGTTTCACTCCCTGAAGATGGGGACACAAGTGAGTCATGTTCACTGCCCAAATTCCCACACCCTACCCCAGCACAGGGCACAGAGTTGGCACTTGATACTGCCAATTGCATGATATGGAATAAATGTGAAGACACTGGATGGATACCTCCTGGTCCTCAAAATCCACTCATCTCCTTTAACAAGTGTGGCACTATTTTTAACTGTTTCTTTTTTAACAAGTTCCCTGGATAGAGAGACTATATAACTCAGAGAGAAGAATGGACTCTCCTAAGTCACAGGGATGGTGTGCAGGATTCCAGCCTCCTAGAACAAGTTGTGTTTCTGCTGATCCCACTTTACAAGTCAGACATGGGCGGTTCAGGAAGTGATGCAGGCAGCAGGCAGCAGGGTCTGGACATGTACCAGAGAATAAGTGCCTCCCAGATCAAGGCCCAGGTGCTACTTCTCCATGGCATGGTGGCCATCTTGGGCTTCTTCCTCATGGGCCTGTATCTGTCCTCACTTCTGAAATCCCCATAGTTGCAGCTCTATTCATTTGTAGTCAGAACTCAGATCACCAGGCTAGGATCATGTTTAAGGAAAGTCCTGTGTGCAAATTAAGATTCTTGTGGCCTGAGACTAGGAAGCAAGAGCCTGAAGTTCAGTGACCTGAGGACTGTGGCTTTGCTGAGGAGCTCTAGAGTAATGGGCAAAGTCAAGGTTATTCAAGCATCTGCTGAATCCTTTCCCATCTGTTACCTCGCTGCCTCTCTCCAGGTTTGGCTTCTGCTATCTATGGGGCAACTTGAACCCCATCTCCCAGCTGTGTGTTTGTGTGAGCCTTCTGAAATTCAAAGACTTCCAGCGTTCATGAAGACTAGTGGCCAAGACCTGGGAGTGGAGCTCAGTTGGTAGAATGCTTTGCATCCTTAGCATGCAGAAAGCCCTAGTTTCTAGCCCAAGCACCACAAACCTGGCCATAGTAGAACACACCTGCAATCCTAGCACTCTGGGAATAGAGATAAGAATATGGGAAGTTCAAAGTCATCCTCAAGTGCGCAGTAAGTTTAAGGCAAGTCTGGGTTACATGAGATTCTGTCTTAAAAAGAGAGAGCTGGAGAAATGACTGAGAACACTTAGTGCTCTTGTGGAGGAACTGGGTTTGGTTCCCAGTACTCACATGATGGCTCATAACTATCTGTAACTCCAGTTCCAGTGATCTGATACCCATTTCTTGTCCCCTCAGACACTAGGTACACACATGACACACATATATACAGATAGGGAAAACACTCATACACATAAAACAAAAATAAATTTTAAAAAAGACTGGTGTCCAGGACTCAGTGCTACCATTGTATCATGTGACCTTGGAGCAGCCATTGACCTTGAAATACCCATGTTCCATCTCTATGACACTTATTATCTATGGGTGATAAATAGAGAGAACCAAGGGTTTGCCTGATATATGGTGGGCTAAAACAAGTAGTCAGAGACATTGTGGTGAGATAGCCAGGAATAATGAGGAGGTCAGTCTGTCAAGGAAAGGTGGCAGGAAACCGCAAGGACTGCCAATGGAGATAGACCATGGAGACTCCCAGAGGCTAGGTAAACCGACAGGGACAAAAGTTGCAGGCAGAGTCCATGCCCACATATGTATGTGTGTGTAAACACGCACAAATAAAAATAAAAAATAAATACATACATAAATAAATGTGAAAAACTCATGGACAAGATGGCTGAAAAAACAGACGTTTGTTCCTCACCGTTCTAAAGATCAGAAGGTTCAAGCACAGTTCCTAGTGCAAACTGTCTTCCTGTACTTCAGATTGTGTCCACATATGGCAAAGAGTGAGCACTGTCTTTCTTCTTAGCCATAAATCTCATCATGGATCACCAAATAAGGTCAGGGCCTTCAGGTTATGAATTCTGAAGTGGACACAAACATTATCCATAGGCTGTAATAGAGTCCATGTGTGCTCAAGTATGTGTGCTTCTATGCGTACATGAGTGCATGTGTACCTATGTGTGTGCAAGTATGGGCATTTACTTCACACACGTGCACTAAGGCACACATGCACCAAGGTTTCTCTATGCACCTGTGTATCTACACCAATACTGGTCAAGTCAGGCATTTGGGGCTCTAAATTGTCTGGTTCCAACTACAGCCTCACTATCACCCTTCTTTGTGTGGGTGTCACATTCATCAACATAGACAAGAACATTTACTCCTGCCAGGGAGTCATCTTGACTCAGGAGCCCACTGAAAGTATCCATATCTCATTCTTTCTGCTTTGTCTTCTGGAAAACCATTCAACTTCTTTAAATCACAGTTCAAACTCCTGCCCTCTGTGATGCCTTGCTTTTCTAGCAGTTTGCCCCCTAGAAGCCTAGTCACCCTCTTGCCTTAGCTCCTCAGTTCCTTGCACTTAATGCTACCATAACACCTAAGAAATGGGGCTTCAGGGAGTTCCATCTCCATAGCTACCAACTCGGGCTATAGCGCTGGTTCACTTTATAATACCCATTTGTTTATAATGCACATTTGTTGAGTAACCAAAAGGATACCTACTATTGTCCCATGAAGACTCAGGCACCATGATCAGGAGGATATAGTTCACTAGCCAGTTTCATTTACCAGTTAAAAATTCTTGGTAAAACTGAGCAATGAGGTCAGGAAATTGTGCCATGACTTAGTTCCTTACTCTGATTAGCGGCACAGATCACAGGTTATCCAACTTAGAGTTGACTGTGAATGTCCTTCACAGAAGAACAAGATTCGGTGCCCTCCCCTGCCATGCACACATGGTGCCCTTCCCTTGCAGAATGCAGCTCTAGGAAGCATCCATAAGTATTAGTATCATCCATAATGACTGGCCCAAAGATTGTATGTCCACTCTTTGGACTGATGGGGACACACAAGGTCCAGAGGGACAGAAGTTGACCAGGGTCTCTCAGCATAAAAGACTCTAGGAAATCTCATAGCTATTCCAGGCACTGTAGCCTGCCAAGGAGATGGGGCAGAGAAGCTGACTGGCCATAAGCCCTGATTTTTCTGATGAACCCATGAAGGATGAGACCAAGGCTGTGGTTCCCAGCTCTTAGCAAGCCATGAGCAATGTTGCCAACACTGGAAAATCACATCTCTACTTATCATTAGCCATGTTCCCTATGAACTTGGAGAGCCTTCAAAGTGTCCACTACAACAAACACAGGAACTTCCAAATACCTTCAGCTAGAAAGGAGAATAATCCCAGGTGGTCCCAAGTGAACTCAGGGTACAGAAAGCTGACTGAGATTGGGCGGGAGCAGTCTGCGGAGGTTTCATTCCTTTTTGCTTTATGGTGACTGGCACTGGGCCACACAATTCTTGAATACATAATGGAGAGTTGGGCGAGACTGAAGAAATAAATTTTATTAACACACAATCACTGCATCCCAGACAGGCCCTTCTTTCACCAGGTCAGGTCAATTAGTAGAATGCAGGGCAAGTTTTCATTTTAAAGGATTTAATTAAAGTTTGGGTGTAATGAACATGCAAGCCACCAATCTGTCTTTCAAGGTGTGCCTTATCTGGAAATTGATTGTAATTTATGCTTATTTCTAGAATTATAATTCCTTGGAAGACACTGAGAGCACTCTCCTTCATTCATCTCACCACACCAGCCCTCCTTTCCCCTCTCTGCTGGCGCTTCCTTGCCCCATCCCACCTCTTCTGCCTCTCCTGCCATTTAGTCAGCTATGCCTGATTTTCACTGTGATTCCTGAGGGACCAGGGTTGATCTGGGGAGGGAGCCCAAACCTCAGGACTTAATTTTTGTGTAGGATGGTGCTGACAACCCACTTGGGCCTGTTCCTTCACTCACAAGGCTATCAACTCAGTTCTCTTCTTTCTGGGTTTGAAAACAGAGGGCACTAAGTACTTTCACCAAACATACCCTGTGGTCTGGTCAACAGGCTTAGGAAAGTGCTGGTTTGCCAAAGGACAGCCTCTTCACAAAAGCAGGTCTCCCACAGGCCAGGACCTATGATTAGGACAGGACTGGGTAAGGAGACCTGTAAGAGCAGGGCAGCCACTCCCTCAGTCAGGCCTTGATGCAATGCCAAAAGGATGTCACCTTTGTACCTGGCATGGAGTTAAGTATTGGGTTGGAAGGGTTGTCTACAGACAATCTCAACAGTCAGGAATCTTACAGGGCACGCAGAAGGCAATGTAAGACAGTTCGTGAGCTCTGAGGTTGGTCAAGCCTCTGACAGAATACTAGAACCTGGAGTCACCTGCTGGGCTGTGTGGACGTGATCCATCATTTCTTCATCTGACCAATGGAGAGACCTGTATCACAGGGCTGTGGGGAGAATTCACAGAATAATGAAACATGTCAGCCTCAACCTAAGCTAGAGAAGGTGTTTGTCTTCTAGCCCTTGTCTATGTGCTCCATTGACATTCAGAGCTCTGAGGTATCATTCCTGTCACAATACTGATTGTATTATGAACTCCTGACAAGGCCAGCACCAGCTATAGTGGAATGGAATGCTCTAAAACACTGGCAGAGTACATTGTCATTGCAGCTGTCAGTGGGGTGGTAAATTGGGAGTCCCAAAGGAGGCCCCGTTCCTTTCAGTCCTTCCTTATGCAGCAGGCAGTGAGAGCTGATCCAGGGGCCTGAAATGCTTTCAGTCTCAAGCTGGTCCATCCTTAGAAGCATGGGAGGCCAGGCAAGCCCTCTCAGGTCAGGCAGGCCCCTGTAGTGCAAGCTGCTAGCAGGTGGGAGATCCCAGCCACAGGGAGAAGGGCTGGGAACAAGTTCCCATGCATGTTAAGGCCAATGAGGGTCCCGGCATCCTGGACGAGGGCTCTTGACAGGCTTTCCCAGATGCCAGTGGGCTGTGGAGGACCCAGAAGCTTATCCAAGATCCTCAAAAGTGACATGCTCAGTACCAGGGCCAGGTAGTAGAGTTCCTCCTTGGTTACGCCATTGGCCTGCCAGAGGTCACTCAGAATCCTTCTCCAAAGCTCACATGATGAAGGTGCTGTCAATTGAGTGTGTGCTTCCCAACACTACAGGACAGGACACATCTCAGAAGCAGCTACCCTGGCTCCAGGCTGGCCCTGGTAGAGGCTGCTGGGGCTTTCTCACTGGGTGCCCTGGGAGCCCTGACAACATTTCTTTCCCTGCCAGGCTAGCAGGAGATGCAGTGTTGCTCTGGGTTGTCCCAAGGACGGCTCCCCTCCTACTCAGAAATGGGCCAGTGTCCCTCTCAGTCACCTGTAATGTTGGGCCACTGTGCGAAAGAGCAGGTGAGATGGGTCACTGGGCACAGGCAGGTTCTGGCCTGGTTCCGATGCACACAGGGATTTTGATGGAATGCAGCATGGTTCCAGTGTCTGAGCCCTGCCCCGCCATAGCACTGAAATGACTCTGTCCACAGCTTGATGGGACTCAATGCAGAGACACATCATGCATTCCAGCCACCTCTCCCCACTGCCTTGCTTGCTATTGAGTGTCCACTGAGGGCCAAGGGAGAGCCACAGCCCAGGGCAGGGGGATAGCTGGAGTTCAGGCAACGTCAGGGGGCAGACTTTGGAGAGGGAGATGTCTATATGACCAAGGTGGAGCTGGATAGAGGAGACCTCCCTGCTGGATGTCCCTGTGCCCCATGAAATGTAAGCAGCTGAGGGTCTGCAGAGAAGCCTCCAGCGCAGCTGAGGGGCCCAGAAGCCCCATGTGCAAGCCGCCTGGGATTCTGTGAAACCAGAGCCTACTGTGTGGTTCTGATGGCCATGGTGCTGAAGGAGGGCACTGGGGTCTGGCTAGGGGAGGGAGCTACCTCTCCTTGAGCCCCAGTATAGATGCTGAGGATAACATTTCACAGATTCCTCCCCTTCTTCCCTGGACCCTAAAATAACAAGGTGGAATCTGAGAGCATAAAGAATTCCTAGGATTCCTTCCCTGCCAAATTTAGCACTGGAATGGTTCAAACAACTTATGATGGACTGCTGAGAATTTCTGGGTGATGACAAAGGACCATCACTTCTTGCAAGGGCTGGCCTCTTGATTTTAAATCACCAGGTTGGTCATAGGGAAGTTAGAGTTAAGTGCCAGGGAACTGTAGACTGACTGTTGGTCACATGCTGACAATGGGAAGAGCCAGGTGGTCTCAGTCACAGGGTTGATCCATCTTGATGCTGGTGTAGAGTGGACAGCAAAGTGAGTTTCTGGGAGAATGGACTGCATGCTTTATCAAAGTCAGTGGTTTGTAGGATGTCCTATAAAGTTGTGGGCTCTGTTCCAAATTCTGGGGATGCAGCTGAGCCTGAATCCTACTTCATAGAAACTCATAGCACCAAGTACCAGACAAAATAGCCACAAGAATCTAACCTAGGAGGTAGGTGACCTCAGACACATTTCCATCCTAAACTTTCTGGTTTTCTACTAGAATGTGGTACTGCTCTTCAGACATCCCACACAGGGTGGCCATACAGATGTTCTGAGACAGTCCTCTAAGTGTTAGTACAGAGCTAGATATGGGGAAGACAAACATGAAGGACCTTGACTCCCATGCCAAACTATCTGAGAAGATGTTCAGGAAGGGTCAAAGAAGAAGAGAGCATAAGTGTGGCATATCAACTTTGAACTCTACAGTCATGATCAGCATTACTGTCGACACCTAGATTGTCTTGCAGGGATTAATGCAGTACAGTTACCTAACTCAGCTGAACATCCAATGAATCAACCCCCAGTCAATCTTGTCCTTTCTACTCCTTTCTGATGAACATTCTTTGGTGTTATCCAGACTCCTTTAGGCTATGGACATTCAACGTAGGATCCTTTTCCTTTAAAACTCTTTGAAGTTAAGTGATTTTGGAGAAGTCACATTCTTTCCATTACACATCTCAGTTCCTTAGCTCATAAAACACAAGTTTCTTGAATATAGGAGACATTCAAATTTGGTTGATTTGATTCTCTCTACTCTTAGTCCTAAACACAAGTCACACCCCTAGTATCTCCTCTTTTGAGTTCCTCTAACCCAGACCCATTCCCATGTGCAGCCTGACTCTGACAGTGAGGGTAGAAAGCCAAGAACAATTGATTTTCTGCCTTGGTTGTCATAGTTTGATCTTCTCTCCAGATTGCCAAGGGCCTCAGTTCTGTTGTCTGATTTGACTGAAGGAAGCCAACGTAGGATCCTATCACTGGATGAATGACAGGGAACAACAACCCAATCGGTGACAGCTAAAGGTGAGGGGAAGGCATAAATGCAGGGCAGTAGAGAGAGATAAAAGAAGGCCTGAGCTGAGAATTAATACATCGGGTCTTGAATGTCCCTGCCCTGTCTTGTCCTAACTATGATCTTATACAGTGCAATTTCCTAGGCTTGGAAGGAAGCTTCCCCCTCCACCCTGCTCTTTGAGCTTTTTGTTCCTTTTCTGTGTTCCCTGGACTATAACAAGCATCAGGAGGGCACCAATGAATTGGATCTTAGTTACCACTCCACCTCCAAAGTCTACCATAGAGTCAAGAATTATCCTAAAAATGGACACATGAATAGATTTATGGAATGGACAAAACCATATTTGCTACTCTGTAAAGACCTACATGCAGTCTACGGAACCCTCTTACAGAAGCCCAGTGGGCCAAATGCAGAAACATGAGCCCAGGCTTCTAAGCATTCTATCCTAAAACTTCCAGTAGGAGTCTACTCAAATTGACTGACCAGGCTAGCTCTTCTTTCTAAATATGGTGTTGGTCATGGCTGTCTTCCAGGGTGTCACCTGCATTATTGCAATCAAAGATGGACCAAGGGTCAGTCACCTAGGGGCTCATAAGGAAGGAGAGGATGAAGAACACAGCACACCCATCTGTGATTGACTGTTTGGAGGGCAAGTTGACACTATGAATCTTGGGTGCCAAGATCAACACACATTTGTGCTGCTTCCTGAAATCCTGCAATTTTTCTTTCTGAATAACGGGAGAATGTGTGTTTGTTAAGTGAAGCAGGTAGGGGAGAAATGCTGCCATTCAGCCCCTCACTAGCAGGTCAAGAAAGTTTGCCTGCTGCCATTATTCAAATGTTTAAACTGGTCTGTGCCTAGGGTCAGATGCCAGAAATTATATGAGGAAACAAGGTAAAGAGGGAGAGAAATAGAAGTAGAAGGGGAGAGAGAAAACTATGTAGCCCTGGCTATGCTAGAAAATTTCTATGCAGACCATGCTGACCTCAGACTTGCAGTGATACTCCTGCCTCTGCCTCTCGAGTGCTGAGACTGCAGGCGTGTGCCACCATGCCCACTGAGGCTATATCTTCTAAGAGTCCTAATTCTTCCCAAGTTTTGCCTTGAGACAACCATCTTTTGCTCCTAGAATGATATCCCCAACTAGACCATCCTCAGCATTTTTTACGTGTGTGAAATGAAGCAATGCATGCCTGTTAGCTGTATATAACAGTATCCTGATACCCAACTAGAGGAAAAGAGTCCTCTGCAGAGCTCTCTGGAATGCCTTCGTGGGTCTCCTGAGGAAGAAAGGAAAGGGAATGCAAACTGCTGCTGGAGACCAGTTTTAAGAACACCGTAAAGATCACTCCAGTCTTCCCTTCTCATCATATGATAGGACTAAGGCCAGACACAGGGACCGACTTGAGATTGTCATGGGGGAGCCCAAGGACTAGTCACCTCATCACTCCCAAGTCTGACTTCATTTAAGCTCATACCCCTATAAAAACACAGTGTCTGGAGGAGCAAACATGGAACGGGATTTGGGAAATCAGTAGCCCACAGTTCTGGCTTAAGATCCACCTGGGCATGCATTGGGGCATGAGTCTGGGGTTAAAGACTCTGAGATGGTGCATGGGAAGTGTTGGGAACATAGAGATCTGGAGACTTCACTACATAACCAGGCAGTGAGGCTACCTCACCCACCCAATAAGCTTGGTAAACACACTGTAAGAAGATTATACTGCAAAGACCCTTCAGGCCTGCCCTATATAGGTGCCAAGTTTGTGCTACCTTTAGGAAGCATTTCTTCTGGAAAACCTTGGTATGGGTGCATCACTAGCCCCCAAATCCAGAACTAGAAGTCAGGGAGCTGCCATCCTGGGACCTAGAGCTGTCAAGGGCCAGACCACCTGGACAGGTAGCCGGACTAGGTATACAAGCCACCTGAACTAAGCTGTTGGCATCTTGGTTCTGCCTCTAGCATTGGCTATCCTCTGATTTAGGTGGATTTCTTATCATCTAGGCACCTCTGTTTCACCAACAATAAACTGTACTCAGTTATAGGATTGTTGTAGAATTTAGGTGAGTGTGTGCTCAGATCTACGTGTCAGCTTAGCTAGGTCCTGGTACCCACTGAGCCCATCAAACACTAGTCTAGACATGGCTGTGAAGGTATGTTTTAACTGTGATTAGCACTTGCAACCAGTTGACTTTACATGAAAAAGAGTTCCCATTGCAATGTGGTTGTTCTCAACCAATCCACTAAGACTTTAAGGGTAAACACTGAGATCTCCAGGATAAGGAGGAAAGCCTGTCTCAAGACTGAAGCAGATGTGACCGTAGAATCAGTGTCTATCAGCTTGGGCAGACTAGACTTAGTATGAAAAGAGTCATTCCTCACCTGTATTCATCCCCAAGAAAGTTTCCGAATCCAGGTGAGCCCTCTGCTTGGGTGGTGACTGAATAGAGCTTCATAAATCTCAGCAATCTAGGCCTGGACAGCAGAAGATTGGAAATAATGACCACTGGACTCCCTTGTTTCTTATTCAAGTATGATGAGCCAGTTCAAGTGTAGATTCTAGGTTGGCAGGTGGCGGAAGGAGCCTAACAATGAGTTTCTAAGAAAGTCCCAGGAAATGGCAGTGAGACAGGTCCTGGGCCCACACTTTGTACAGCCTTGTTCTAGGCAACACCCCTTCTGAGGGATTCTCGATACATTGAGTTTCCAGCTAAGACAGCCTGGGCAACCCCTTTCGCCTTTATGGTTTCCTTTACTAACTCAAGTTGCTTAGAAGATCTTGGGCAAGACTTTTTACTTCTCTGGTTCTCTGCTTCTGTGTTTGTAAAATGAGGCATTTGAATTAGGCCTGTAGATTAGGCAATTCTTTGAATCCCTATTTCTGCCTGACACTCTGAAAAGGGATTTCATAGTGCTTTCAATTTAGGTGGGAAAACTGTTTACCATATCTCTCTCCAGAAAATTCAAAGCATAACTTACATAATAAAGGCCCTGAGAAGTCCTGCTCAAAACAGAACCGTGTAACGTTGTTTGGCCTCATATCTCCCAAGTTATTTTTATTTTGAGAGCTTGAACCTGGGATCTGACACATGCTAGGCAAGTACTCTCTCATTGAGCTACACCTCCAAATTCTTTTTTTATCAGAATCTTTGTTGCTTGGAACACAGCCACATTTGGTAAAAGTCACAAAGTATTGAATACATTTCTAGAAATATTGAATTTGACAGACCTCAAAAGGCCTTCTGAATTCAACAGGTTTGGATTTTATTAATTTCCTCGATTCATAAATCTGGATGCCCCCCTATTAATTTCATTCATTCAGTGGGATGTTGGGAGTGCTATGGCTCATAGATTGAATTTTGGCTGAGTATGCATAACTGTGGTCAAAACCCCCATGGCAGTGGCCCAGAGACATGGGAGTACCAACCATTTTAATGTCTAGGCTTGCTTCTGACTACAGATGAGCTGCACACTGACTCCTCCATGTTTTCAGATACAACAGGGGCCACTACCAGCTAGAACCCTCCAAGAAAGGTTGAGACTTTTTTGAAGAGAAAAAACATAATTGTGGAACTTCTATCAAGGAAAATGGTCAGAAACACACATGCACCTATATGCACAGACATCATTATGCAATTAAAGCCAAAAGACTCCCAAGTCAAGTGAAGCCCTCCCTTGATCTCCTAGGGATGATGCCTAACCTTAAGGCCCAGAATACCCTTAGGCTCTTATATGGAGCTTGCCTCTGACACAACTGATCCCCAAGGAAGACTAGAAACATTTTATTTTCCTAATGTAATGTGAAAAGGGACAGAAGGAGAAGGTAGTGTCAGCCCTGCCCTTTAGAGATGGCATCCTAACAGGGCCCAGGGACAGGCACTTGTCTCCTGGCCCTGACTAAATTCGGAAAGCAGCAGAAGTTATAGGAGTGCATTGGACAAGAGGGCCAGGCTCAGGGTGCTCTGGAGAGGTTGGAGAATGGTTGGCATTAATCACAAAGATAGCTTCTTAGAGGTGGGGCCTTGGGCTGCGATTTAAAGAATGTGGGTTGTGGCTTGGGGGGATATAAGACCAGTTGTTGCTTGCATGAGAAACAAGTTAGTTTAGAGGTAGAAAGGGGTACACTTGAGGGGGGTACAATAAGAAGGGAAGCCAAGTGTATGTCAAGTACAGGGTAAATGTAAATTTACAGCAATTCAGCCTGCAAATGGAACACCAACTCTGCATTCAGCCAACATCATATTCAGCCAACAGCATATGTCTCACTCTACAGGCAGGTAGGGCAGGTGGAGCTCCCAACTCAATCCCTCTGGAATTCCCCGCAGCAGCTGCCCTGAGCCTTTCCCACCAACCTTCTATAGTCCCAGCCCCATCCACCCCCACTCTGTCAGCAGCAGGCTCATCTCAGGTCTTGGGAAGGAGACTGAAACTTCATCTGGAGGCGTCCATCATCCATGCCCCTCTACATTCATGCATGCTTCCCTTCTCTCTTCTTTTTTGCTCCAGTCTCAGAAGATGGCCAGAATATTCCCCTGGATCCTATACCTCAATCTATCCTGTCTTCTCCAGAGTCTTACTTCTTCTAGAAAGAGTGTTCTGTGTTAGCTGCCTCTACTCTTCCAGTTCCTCAAAGTACCCCAACCCCAGCATTTTCCAAAGGTGAAACACAAATTGATCTTTTGGCTTCTTCTATCCTTACAAAAATGCTTCTTCTACACAGTAACCCATACATCTTTGTGCTCATGCTTCTTATAGCAGCCAAAGATTCCAACTAAGGGAAACACTGCCTCAGATTCCTAAGGGCTTATCTCCTCTCCAACACTGCTGTTGCCCTGGGAGTAAACCTGCATGATACACACAATATTAGGTCCATCAAAATCCCCAGCCAGACCAGGAGGTTAACAAGGACTGGTAGGAGCCTGTATTCTCTAAGAGTAAAGTCAGAGACAAAGGATTGTATGCGAGTATTGTTGAGGAAGAGAGACCCCAGCAGGGTTAGGCGTGAGTGGGGAGCAATGTAGGAAAGTCAACACAAGAATATAACACATAGCACTGGGTTAGCTCAGCCAGTAAGTAAAGTAGTTGCCTGCTGCACAAGCATTAGAACCTGAATTTGATCCCCAGCACTCATGTAAAAGAAAAGAGCAGGCATAGTTTTTGTGCTTATAATTCCATCACCAGGGAGGCAGAGACAGGCAGATTCCTGTTACTCTGTATCTCTAGGCCAATGAGAACACCTGTCTCAAAAACAAACACAAAATCCCAAGCAAAAAGCCAAAATGAATGGCCCCTGGAGACTGATAACTTCTGACCAATACATACATACATATACATGTGAATCCCCCTAACACATGTACACATACAAACATACATACATACACAAGAATATAACAAGAATCTGCCTGTCTCTGCCTCTCTGGTGATGGAATTATAATTAAATGCTCATGAGGATGTGGCTGAAAGAGAAACCTTTATTCACTTCTGATGGGAATATAAGCTTGTGAAGCACTGTGTAAATCAGTATGGAGTTTACACAAAAGCTAAAAAGAGATTTACCATGTCACTCAGTTGTATCATTCCTGAAGACTTCCACAAAGAACCTTAAATCAACACAGCATGAAGATAGTGGCACATCAAAGTTGCACACTTTTCACAATAGGTAAGTTATGAGACTAACCTAGATGTCCATCAACAGAGGAATGAGTGAAGAAAATGTAGCATGCACACACAATGGGATTTGATGCAGATATAACAACCAATTGTATTGTTTCTAAGAAAATGAATGCAAGTACAAATTACTATATCTGAGCTAATTAATTGAGACTCAGACGCACATCACATTTTCTCTTGTGTGTGAACCTAGATTTTATATAAATACCTAAAATCAGGAAAGTACAAGTGAAACTGTCTAGGGTAATGAAGGGTAATAACTGGAAATGGGGGAGCACAGAGCTATGGGGGGATGTGGTCAAATTATATTGTATACTTTATATAATGTTAGATTATATAATTATATACCTGCATAAAAATGGTCTTAAAACTCAGTATTATGTACAATTAATGTATGAAAGAGAAAAGAATGTGTTCACCCCCTTAGCTTTCATGGAAGGCTGCTTAGATGTCCAGGGTTCTCTAAGAAGCCACATGAAATGCCTTCCAGGATCATTCAAGGACTTTTAATGACCCCAAATGTCAGTGTGCCCATCTGAATGTTGAATGAGTTCTCACAATGAGCTATCTTGACATCCATAAAATTAATGATAGGAGATAAGAAGTAATGGAAATATTCACAGAACCTATTGGCAGAGCAGTGACTGAACTAGGGGACAGATGAGACGAAGAGAGTCTGAAGTGAGGCACAAAAGGTACCCTTATAGTCAGCTCCCTTCATACAATAGAATGTCTCCATAGTTGAAAAACCAAAATGTTCTCACTCCTTCCTTAAGACACGTGAAGTCCAAAGATTCTATCCCTGAAGTGGTAACCAGCTGCAGTCGCTGAAAAGAATCATGCTAGGTACTTCATGGAAAAGTGTTGGTCTCTGGTGTCACAGCATATTCTGGGCCACAATTTATGTTCACTTTCATCCTCTACTTCACGAATGTTCTTCTTTTGACTAATACTATGATTGGTCAGTGTTGCTTACATGTTCAGGCCTATATCTTCAAGGAAATTGAGCCCTTAGTCATCTTGGCTTTGTTGGGCTATAGTTTATGTAATTGTACATAGAAGCACTAAGAGCATCTTCCACTGAATTCCCTGAGCTCTATACTCCCCTAGTGTGTGAAGTATCCCTAATCTCTCCTTTGTTCTCCTAGATGATGAGCATAAGGAGTTCAAACTGACCATATGGTCACTGCAGCTTCAAGTTCAATGGAATCTTCACCCTTGGTGGAATATTCTCAACCATTAAACCAGAATCTCTAATCTTCCAGAGACTAAGCCTTCAGGGATGATTGCATCATTTGTCAATTTGATGTGATCTAAGATCACCTGGAAAACAGGTGTCTGGGCATGCCTGTGGGGAAATTACCTTGATTATGTTAATTTAGGTGGTATAATTCCCTGAGCTTCGGTCCCTGGACTGATTAAAAGTAGAAAACTAGCTGAACACTAGCATTTATTGCTGTCTGCTACATGATTGTGAATGTGACATAACCAGCTACATCAAGCTCCCTCCTCCTTGACTTCCTTGCCAGTATAGACTATACTCTTGAGCTGTGAGCCAAAAGAAACCCTTTCCTCCTGAAGTTACTTTTGTCAGGATATTTTATCATAGCAAAACGAAAATAAAGTAAGAGAAACAAAAGAGTAAAAATCCATAAACAGGTCACTGGGAGTAGATAAAAGGCCCACTCTTACATCTTCTCCTTCATGTGTGGGTTCTAGCGACTAGAGACACAGCAGCATTCATGAACCATTGGATCCATGAATACACTGAGTCCATGAAACAACAACCCAAACCCATGGTGTTATGCCATCTAAGATGACATCTTAAATAAGGCTTTCATAGGCATGCAAATAGTGAGTGATTAGGAACAAGGTAACACTAGTGACTTTGTCCACTGTAACACTTCCTTTGCCATAAAATGTGTCCCTTGGTCTGAAGCAATGCTGTGTGGAGTATAGCACAAGGCTATGTGGAGATCATGCATTCTGTAGGCCCTAACACAATGGTGCTGGTGGAGGCCCCACGGACAAGGAAGGTAAATTCATATCTGGAGTAGGTATCAATTATATTAAAGACAAATTTTTAAAAATTTTTATGTGTGATTGCTATGCTTACATGTATGTAAGTGCGCCCAAGTCACGTAATGCCCGTGGAGGACAGAAGAAAGCATCAAATCCCCTGGAACTAGAGTTACACATGGTTGTTAGCCACCATGTGGGTGCTGGGATTTGAACCCAGGTTTTCTGCCAGTGCTCTTAACCACTGAACCATTTCTCCAGTCCCTAAAGACTAATGTTTGACACTTCCAAAGTAAAAGGGACCAATGCAATCAAGATATCTCCAAGTGACTAATTTGTCTTCTTGAAGAGTCTGCATTTTGGCAGTTTCAGCATACAGCACTGGCACTACTAGATCAGTCTTGGTGAGAAAAAGGAAATGTGGTGCAGTTGGCTCTACCCTAACCTCTACTCCTACAACATGAACACTCCATTCATAGATGTGGTATAGCTGTTTCCTTAGCACTTAAGTGTTCTCTCTGGAGAGAGCAGAGAAGCTCACACAACATATAAGTCATGGGAAACCCATACAACTTGCAGGTTTCAGGAAGCTAAGAAAGTTACAAGATTCACAAGGGAGGCTAGAGAGACGGCTCAGCAGTTAAAAGGACTGACTGCTGAGGACCCAGGTATGATTCCAAGGACTCACATGGTGGCTAACAATCGTCTGTAACTTCAGTCTCAGGGGATCTAACGCCCTCTTCTGACTTTCTCCGACATTGAACGACACGGGTGCACCACCTACATGTAGGCATTACATGCCTTACTTACGATCTCCAGATACCTGACCAGACTCCAATGGAAGAATTTGCACTAAAGGACATCTAAGCACTAATGCTTGACTGGATGGGCGAGGTTGGGAGGAGAGGTGGATGGAGGAAGGAGGGAGTTTGATTAAGAAATGTTGCATGAAAAGTATAAAACTGAATAATTTTTTTAAATAAATAAAAATAATCAATAAAATACTTTTTAAAAGAAAAAAAAAAAGATTCACAGAGCCAGGCTGGCAAGATGGCTCAGCAAGTAAAAGCACTTGCCACCAAAATGACAACCTTAGTTTGATCCCCAGAACCCACATGGTGGAAGGAAAGAACTGACACCCACAAACTATCTTCTGACACCCATATACATTGTTACACACACACACACACACACACACACACACACACACACAGGTCTATAAACACACATAATAAATAAATAAATAAATATAATTTTAAAAGATTTACAAAGCCTCTCCCCAAGGTTATATAATCAGTAACAATTACAGGCACAGACACTAGCCAAACTGCTTTCAAGTTGTGGCAGTTTTCATTAGCTTTCATCATCCATGCTTGTGGGTGCTTCTCATTGATACGGTTGCCTTTGAGTTACTTGTGCTCCTGTAAAAACCCTTCCTCTAAGTAACTCTTTACCCATGTTCCTGTAAGTTATCTGATAAAGTCATTCTTTCACCCATCTAGACTGGGGTGGAGTCATTTCTTTGGTCTGTTGGTGCTCTATCTAGGGTGACTAGATGTTTGTTGACAATAATGCAATAATGGATCTATAAGACCAACACTTGGGAGCCTCTTACTCTAACAGTCTGTCTTGAGGAGAGAGGTTCATCCAAAAGAAGGTCATCCTACCTATCCTCCCAAGTGTGTCTGTATTCTGAGTCTAAAGAGCCCTAAGCTTTGTGCCCTCTCTTATAGATTCATTCTTCTCTCAAGTGTTTGACCCTCACTTTCTTCTTATAGGCCTCTAGAAAAGTGGTTTGTTTGTTCGATCTGACTTTCCTAACAAAGTTCCACAGACTGGGTGGCCTAGACATGTATTGACTCTTAGCTCCAGGAGGTCAGAAGTCTGAGATTAAGGCATTAGAGGAGTGGATTTCTTCTGAGGGCTCTTTGGGAAGGGTCTGTTCTAGGGCTCACTCCTTGACTTATAGATGACCAACTTACTCTCATGTGTCTTCACATCCTCTTCCTTCTACATGTGTCTCTGTGTCCACTTTTCTTTTTATAAAAAACATCAGTCACATTGGATTAGGACCCACTTTAGCCCAGAGTGATCTTGTTGTAAATAATTACATTGACAGTGAACTCATTTCCAAATAAGGTCATGTTCTGAGGTACTAAGGCTTAAGTGTTGGACCTATGGATTTGAAGAGAATCTATGACAACATGCTAGGGCAATTACCACTGCTCAGTTGTGCATCCTTTTATAGGCTATTTCTCCTTCCATAGTCAGTTATCACCAATCCTATTGTTTATAGCTCTATGCCAGAACAGTACCTCCCTTCACCACTGTCCTTCAGTCCACTCTGGAGAGAGACTGGAATATAACAACAGCCCTTTTGTCTTGTTTTCACCAATGTGTTGTGCCAACCAATATGAGAACCAAGACCAAATTATTTTATCCTCTATCAGTTGATCCTAGGGAAACCCCATAAAGTCATAGGTATGAGATGAAGAAAAGGTACATTAACTTAACAAATATAGGTAATGTGTGTCTGGAGTACGTGCTTGCATAATGCACTTGACCCTATGGATCCTTCTTGGATCCAAAGTGAAATCACTGTTTTCGCATACAGTGAAGTACTAGTATATTTGCCTGACCTTATAACTTCCTGGGTCTGATCATCTAGTTTATGATGGGCAACCACAATTTTAAACATTCTGGAGTGCCATAGTTAAGCACTAATTTTCCACCAGTGTCCTATAGACCCCAGTAGCTGTTTTAGAACAGGGGAACGGTAGGAGAACATTACTCCAAAATCCTGAGAGGCTTCATTTTGACTCTCTTGCAGCTTGCCAAATACTCACCACAGAAGTTTCTAGACCTATCTAAAGAGATTCTAGTTCAAGTGATAGAGTAGCTTGTATTTCAGCATAGCCTGATTACAGGGCCCCACCTTATTCCTCTTCAGGTGGCTTGGCTACAGATGAGCTACTTGAAATTGAACCCCAGGCCTCATGCAGATGGAGTTTTTGATTTGCTCCATCCCACAGCCCCAGGAAACCACAATTGAAAATCAATAATTGCTAATAAATCGCTAAGTAATGTTACACTGGCAGAATCGCCATTTCATTAGCAGAAACAAGCCCTGAGTGAGAGCAAGTGGCCTCGGCATGAAGTTTGGCAGGGGCCAGCTTATTATTTACCCCTGTCCTAGAGAAACGTGGCCCCTTGTGGCTACAGCTGCTTAGGGTTACAGAGATGTGTCTGAGGCTTCTCTGATCTTCCCAGCTTCTGCTTAGGGTAGCAGAAGCTTCTTGAGATTTCTTCTCTGGTTCTCCTCATCAAAAGAAGTTCACAGAGTGTCATGGCTCCCTGAGACTGTACTTGCTCTTTAGGAACAAGGAGCCAGCATATGGTTGTTGCTTCAAAGACAGACAACAACACTTAAATTGACACATAAGGGTCAGAGATAGGGACAAGGTCAGGGCAGTAAACTGAGCACTACTTCTAGCTACCCAATGCAAGCATCAGGGTGACACCCTATCAAGCATGGATCTCCACAATTCTAAAAACAGGAACCATGGTCCTCTTAGCAGGGTAGGCATTAGCCACCCAGGGAACTTGATTGTTACAATCCATTTGTTTTACTTCCAGTGCAATGTGACGTCAGCCTGATCTAGCATGAAGCCTAAGGTTTCAGGCACACAGCATTGAGATGGAAATTTGGCTGCTGCAAAAGGCACCAATTTTACCTTCTTCTCTGAATCTCCTTTCTCTGAACCACAGGGACATTTCAGTCCATGTAAAGTGCATACTCTCTTCCTCCTGGCTACTACCCAATACCGTAATTCCCCATATAGTGCCGCCTCAGAAGTGTTTCTAGCAATGTCTCAGGAGAACAGAGACTGCTCTGCATCCCACTGTAAAGACACTAATATATTGATGTGGTGTGCAGAGTGTATGTTCATAGGAACCCAAGTATTTTCTGGCCTTACTTGCCTCTGACTCAGGAGAAAGGGCCAGAAAGACAGCAGTCTCTGTCCACTAGGAAGAGCAGTGAACCATTTCCTTGACCCTCAAATTACACCAGATGACAGCTATACTCAGTCTTCAAAGCAGCATGGGTTCCCTTGGGCAGTCATTCTATCTAACAGTAAGTCAGGATGGTGGAGGCATAGACACAATTCCAACAGGTCTGGCAACTGCCTGCAATGAATGACCAGTCTTTTGATCTCCAAGTTATGTTGTAGAGGTGGGATCCCTGGAAAAATGTTAGCTATAAGAGATCCAAGGCCATAGGTATAGCAAACATTCAAGCTCAGAAAACAGAAGAAGCTGTCCCATGTGCCGTTGTGGGCCACTTGTAGGACACAGCTAAAAACCCAGAGTATCCTCCCAAGTCATAAATGTTACCAGTACATGAGGCTGCCCTTGCCATATCTAGCACCAGTGGCTATTTAGAGACCTACCTCCTACCCACATACTCAAGTATTCACAGAAGTCACTCCATGGACAGGACAGGTGTGTGCCACCTGAGAACTACAGGAAGCCTTGAGACTTTACTTTTCACAATCCTGTCCGCGGTCAGCTAAGTATATTTTGCACTCAGTAAGAATGATTCAGCAGTAGCAGGAGCTAGAATACCTAAGCAGGCCCTGCCTATGTCTAAGCAATGACTGCTATTTGGCAGATGTGAACTAACTAAATTCCATACCAACTCTATGAGGTAGCCCCTTCAGTCCAATGTTACACCAAAGGAAATAGGAGCACAGAAGGTTATGTAAGCTGACCCAAATCACATGCTTTGTGCAGAAAAACCTGCATTCAAACAAGGTTCAGTCCTTAGAAGCTTGAGGGCTTGCTTCTTCATTATGCTGTTCTCTTGCATCGGTCACTTTCATTGTCCAATAAGCTAATAACTGTGTAATGTCAGTGCTAGTAGCAAAAAGTCCCTTTAGGCCTCAAATGTATGGCATAATTGTCTCTAACAAATATGAGTTTGCCATTCTTCTTCTTCTTTCCAAGAATGGAAAACCTTAGCACAATGTTCTGCACGCAGTAGTTATTCAGGAAAAGATTCTATGTACATTTGGCAACTCAGACATGGAGGCATTAAACACTGTCCAGTCCTCTGTGGACAAGATGTGATCAAGGAGAGTTGGTGTCCGAGTTCAAGTAGCACCTAGTTTAAGAAGAGAGCAGGAGGATCAGTAGTTCTATAAGCAGACTAGTAAGGCTGCCCTGACAACAGTACATGCGCTAGCAGTATTTTTCACAAACCAAGCAGCTCTTTCCGCTCAGGCAGATGCAAGAGGGGTTAAAGAAGGCCTTTTAGCTAAGGAGCTAAGGCTTCACCCAAGGCTCAATGCTGCAGGGACTGTGCCACATTGATCAGAGAAAGGAGGGCCCCTTGATTCCTGGAGAGAACATCTTGTGCACAGCATGGATGTGTGAAAGAACAGCCTGCTTCAGAACAATGTGAGCTTTGCTATGTCCACCATGTGGGTTGTCTTTGTGGAGGTAAAGACAAGCCTTGAGGTTATTTCTCAGACCTCAAAATTGGGTGAGACTTGACCCGCTAGATTTTAGACTTTCTCTTCAGCCATCACCTCTTCTGTCCTTCCCACTTCTTCATTTGGATAGAGAACATGTATCTTATACTTGCCCTACTATTATACTTGTTGCTTGGTTTCACAGGTTCACAGACAAGAGAGTGATTCCATTGCAGGCTAAATGAACTGTACCCTACATTTCACTCTTGCCTAACTGAGATGACACTTGGGCAAAATTTTGGAGTGAGAGCTGAAGCTGGAATGAGTTACAGATCTGGGAGATTTTGAAACAGGGTGAGTGTGCTTCAAGTATGAGAAAGATATGAAGTCTTGAGAGATGCATGGGAAACTGCTACAGACTGAATTGTGCCTCCCCCATTCATATGTTGAACTGCTGACCCCCTTGAGACTTCCAAATGCCTCCTTCCGTGGAAATAAGACCATTGCAGATGTCATCAGTTAAGAGGCGGCCACTTGGTGTAGGTATCACTCCCTATCCCAATATGTGTCTAGTGTCCTTTATAAAAATGGGAAATTTGAATTCACAAATGTGCTTTGAGGAAAGATGATGCTCAAAGACACGGGGAGAGGGTCTGCAGAGATGGCCCAGTGGATAAAAGAGCACTGGCTGCTCTTCTAGATGATCCAGTTCAGGTCCCAGCACCCACATGGTGGCTCACAACCATCATAACTCCAGTTCCAGGGAATCTAACACACTCTTCTGACTTCTATGCATACACATCGTGCACTTACATGCAGGGAAAACACTTATACATATAAAAAATAAGTAAATAAATTTACATCAAAAGCTTATTGGAAGTTGATTTTGTTAAATTCACAGATAGGGAAATAGGAAATTTGAAATCTTATTCTTTGAATCTTTCAAACCAGATGCTTCTTGTTTAAAACATTTTTAAATTTTTTATCTTTGCTTTTATTTTATGTGTATGAGTATTATGCCTGCATGTATGTAAGTGCACCCATATTGTGCAGTGCCTGCTGAGGACAGAAGAAGGTATCAGATCCCCTGGAACTGGAGTTACATAAGGCTGTCAGCTGCCACATGGGTGCTGTAATTCGAACCCAGGTCTTCTGCAAGAACATTCAGTGTTTTAACCACTGAGCCATCTCTCCAGCCCTACAAACCAGATGCTTCTTGATATTTTTTTGGAATAAGTATTAGTATTTTTATTTGTAGGTATCACACATAATATTTGAAAGTGCGGTAATCAAAGAACAAGGGGTAAAGAAATCACTAGTAATCTCTCAATTCTCATTAATGAAGCTTCCTCGTGCAACAGAGGGCCAGGAACACAAAAGGTCAAAAATGGCCAAAGCATAGTGATTGAAAGTCTGCAGAATGATGGGCCTTACACAGGACACCAATATTAAACTTCACCCACCCAGGACTCAGGGGCCATTAAGGAAGAGGGGGTGGAAAGATTGTAAAAGAGCCAGGGAGGAGGTGTATGACCATAGGGAAACAGGGTCCTATGTCCCTGGAACCCTGCTCATATGAACCTACAGCAATGGTGTTGGCATGCACAAGATTCATGCAAACTCAAACACAAAAACCCAGCATAGAACTGGGGAAATGAACAGCAGACCCCAATCTTAGTTGAAGAAATATTAGAAACTGATTACTGATGGGTGAGGAAGAACTGATCTTCCTTAAGGCAAGGGACTCTAGATAGGTTGCCTAGACCTCAGTGTATGAACTTGCACTGAGGAATGTCTGGGGACACTAACTCAATACAATAGATCTTAATACAGATAACAGAATGTATGGATTCCAGTTGGGAGACCGTAGGAGGTGCTGGTGAGGAAGAGGATATAAAGAGAATTAAGATCGATTGAGATGTTCTGTATGAAATACACAAAGATTCAATAAAAATGGCTTTAAAATTAATAGCCAAAAACCAAAATAAAATAATAAATTAAAAAACCTTTTTTAAGACACAAGGGTTATCTGGTCATTTTCAACCTGGGGAGAGAGATCTGAAACAGAATTTTCCCTCTCAAATCTCAGAAAGAATTGACCCTAACACTACCTTGATCTCACATATCAAGCCTCTAGAACATGTGAGAAAATGTATTTTGTTGTGGAAGCCCTAGAAAAACCAATTTTTGCGTTTTGCAGGTAAGATTAGATAGAGAATACATGCTAGTCAAAAGAGGTGGGACTTCAGCCCTGAAGGTAATAGGTTGCTGTGGATATATTTTTAAGTAGCTAATGATCTGCATTCTAAGAATTAAGCATAGTAGCTGTGACAAGGATTCATTAGAAGGGGCAAGATCAGAGAGAGGGAGGATCAGTTAGGATGCTGTTACTCTGTCTAGATGAAAGTGCATGGATGCCTCAATATAATTATAATAATAAGCAATAGTGATGGTGTGCTAATTTTTACAACAAGTAGCACTAACTGATCACTTATACATGAGTCAATCACTTGATGACAGTGATACATTCTGAGAAATGCATTATTAGGTGATTTGGTTATTGTGAGAAGAGCACAAAGTGTACTTGCACAGACTTACCTGACACAACCTTCTAAATACCAAAGCTATACAGTATGCATGCACTATAACCTATGGTTCCCAGAACCATGACAAACAAAACAACATGAAATGAAACCAAACACAAGAGAAAATGATGCAACCAAGGAACGGGATAAACATGAGAACTGTGAAGTGTAATATGGCACATTGGTTTTTCCAGCAAATTGTTACTTGTATAAGTAATGATTAAAAGCATAAGAAATGGGAACAAGGGATATAGCCTAGTTGGTGGAGTGCCTGCCTACCATGCACAATGCCTTGAATTCGATCCCCAGCCCTGGGTTTGAGCTTCAGCACCGCATAAACCAGACACATGATGGTGCACATCTGTAATCCAAGCACATGGGACATGGAGGCAAGAGGATCAGAAATGTCAGGTCATTCTCCCTTACATATCCAGCTTGAGGCCAACCTGAGCCACATGAGACCCAGCCTCAAAAAAGGTATGATAAATGAATTAATCATTTCTTAATAAATATTCTGTACAATATATAATTATCTATCCCCTTATATGACTGGCAGTACAGTTAGTTTGCTTGCATAAGCACTGACACAAACACATTTTATATTATGTTATGTTGTGTTATGGTGACTATGCTGTCACTAGGTGATAGGAATTGTTGGCTCCATTGCAATCTCCTAAAGACATGGTCTATATTAAGTCTTTCACAGACCTATATGGCCCATGATCAGTAATCCTATTACATGGATTAGTATATTACAATAATTTGATGTGGTGAGAGCTATTGGTTCCTCCATTTCACATGCTAACAAATTTGCCCAGGCCACAGTTACTTGACAGTGGGACCAGGATTGGCTCCAAGATACCAGTCTGCAAGTAATGCTAAGTTAGTAAATGATTATCAATCAACCTTAATTTGTAGCAGATACCTATTTCTTTGTTGTAACTATTCCCTCTATAATCAGTTCCAAGCTACCAATGCTCATCAACAAGATGACAAAATTTCTGAAAATGTGACAGTCCTTTTCTCACAAGCTGATGCAAGCCAGTCATTGAAGCCCCAGGCACAAAACCCTGAATGTCAGGTGTGGACATTACTTATAGAGCATTATGCTAATGATGAGTTATAGAGGCTACTGGATCCCATCTTGACTCTGTGGGGACAGTGTGATATCTGACAAGTTGCATACTCTCTCTGAGCTTCAGTTTACTCAGATCTGATACTAGTGGACCTCATTCAGCTCACTAATGGGAAGCACAGGAGGACCTGGAATAGTAGGGCTGCTTTCCACTGGCCTTTAGATTGTGTTTCACCCTGGATGATGTGGGGCACAGACTTCCTGGCTGACATGACAGTTCGATGCCAGCTGGTCTAGTCTGTTCTCCTGATGTTGGGTCATATTAACCTTCTGCATGGTTGTGATGATGGGGCAGGAGCAGCTGAGCTGGTTGCCCATACAGCCACAGGCCAGAGTTTTGCTGTTTTGTTTCCTTTTTTTTATCACAGAATCACAATGGTCTGAAGGGTCCTAGAGCAGTGGATATAGGCCCTTCCCATGTGTGGCCTGAGCTATTGGGGAAAATGGCATGGCATGAAAATCAATAATTAGTAAGCCATCTGCATCCTTTTGTCTATACAAGAGCTTTCACAATATCCTTCAGTCTTCTGGATAGTGCTAGGGGATAGCTTCCAGCCATCTGGATCTATGATAATTCCCTAAATTGTTTGCCCATGCCTGTTTCAAAGGCCGTTTCCCATCCTTATCTGTGCTTTGACAATGTTACCTATGACAGTCTGGAAGCTGAATTCATGGCAGGCAAGGAGTTGTGGAGGGAAAAAATTGACTTGTAGCCACTGTTTCCTGGTTTCATGGTGAAATCAATGCAAGCCATTCTACAGCTCCTTAATTAACTGTTCGCTTGCTAATGTGGGCTTTTTTTTCCTAAAGGTTTTTATTTTTTTAATCAGTGAAGTTACCAGGACATTACAATCAATATCTTAACCATTTCCCATTTGTTGCCACTGCGCTTCTTAGAAATGCTTACTACCAACAACATTCTAGAGAAAATTTAAATTGCTTTAAAACCCAATAAAAAGAGAAAATTCACCTAATTTCCTAGTGATCTCTGTCTACTATACCAGGGCATAGCCTACTGTTCTCTACAGTGCCCAAGTCTGCCTCCTCACCTGGCACATACTCACCTGTTACCAGGTGTCTAGAGCACTTTCAGAGTAACCAGAGGTCATCAGGGATTTGGACCTACATGCAGGGCCTGAGTTGCCACTTGAATGTGTTGCATTTTGTTAAATTAACACCAGCCTCCTCTCTCTGTTGGTGTTTGGGATAATCATCAATCACAGCAGTACCTTATTATCTGAGGGCTAACAAGCTATGGGCTACTGCATTGGTTACTTGTGTAACACTGTGATGAAATATAAGGCAGAAACAACTTAAAAGAGGGAAGATTTATTTTGGCCAAGTGTTTCTGTGGGTTCCTTCAGTCCATGGTTGCTTGTCCCAATGTGCTTGGCCAGAACATCATGTGGCAGAGGAGAGCTTTGTACTCCATGACTGACCAAAAAGCAAAGACAGGCAAGAAATGACTAGGGATAAGACTTCTCTAACAACATAGGCCCCAGTGACCTACTTCCTCCACCTAAGCCCCACCCCTAATGTTTCTACCAAGTATTCTTACTTGAGCCTATGGAGTGCATCTCAGATTCAAACCATAACAGCTAGGCACCCTGCCACAGGCAGCCCGTGACCATGAGGGAACTGCAACCTTGACAATAGCAAAACAAGACAGGAAATACCATTGCATTTAAAAACAGAACCATGGGACTCGAGAGATGATGCAGTTGGGATATAGTGCTATCAGCAGTAGGGAGCTACAAAAGGCTAGAGAGCAAGGGAGTGATGATGAATAGAACAGCTGGATATGCTTTCTGATCTTCAATCAGCATGGGACTCCTCCATGGGCCCTACCTGGGCAGCACCCACACATACAGAATCCCAGAGGCTTACCAGTTAACTCCCCACCATTTGTCATGTGAACTTTCAAAGGCTTGGCATATGTTTATAAGGAATATAATGGAATAACAGGTGAATACTGATGGTTTTCAAATCTAGGAAGGTCCAGGTTTGGATCAGACAAAAGACAGGGCCTATGTATGCCTTGGACCCCAACCCTTTGTTTCACAGCCCCTCAATAAGAGGACCAGAAGGTTATCCAGGAGGAGGGACAGCTCCTTGAGACTTCTATGGGATTTCTCTCTTTGCCTGGATCAATAGGCCAGGACTATACCCACTAAACAGATGACCATACACAGGGGTGAAATGCCCGAGCCTTGTGACTTGATCAGTTAGTGCTCTACCACTTTTAAATGATGTGTCATATGGATATGTGCCTTTACCTTCTTAGTCTACCATCTTGTCATCTAGAACCTGGTGCATATGTTCCTGTAAGTAAAGCAAAGAAAAGGCTTAGGAAAATGTGCTGTTATCCTAAGACTCAGAATTGCATTTGGGGTGACAAATGAGCACTGGTTACCCTCACTAGTTTACTCAATGAAGATAGGTGTGCTATATGACAACTATGAAGAACTATGTTTCCAGTAGGAACTGATAGAACCACTCACTGTGCCTCTGTGCTAGCTTATAATATGGTCACCTACATATGTGGGTTACAGTGCTCTTTGATGACATGCCCAAGGCTGACACCTTGCTCTTCATGGTGCTAACACCAAGCTCTTTGCCAGACCTCCATCCTTCTTATCATTGATTAGGTCATAGACCCCCTGAAAACATGATGATAGCTATGGGTCCCTTTTCTAGGTGTACACAATCATGTGGTCCCCAGATTTTCCTGGAAAGCTCTAGGAAAAACAGAATCTACTAATTTTCCTTGAACAGAGCTCCATGCCAGTAGGAATGAGCACCATAAAGGAGCACAAAGCAGACCCCATGGTTGGGATACAACCTATACAGAATGCCAGCAGTTGGTGAGTAGTGGAGAGAAAACAACCCATGGAAAGGGAAAGGAAGTGCCAGAGATGGGCGTGGGGCTTTGAATTATTACACAGGGGAGCATGGTTTCCAGGTCAGTTCCAGCTCCATTGCTCCAAATCTGGTCTCCAAAGTATGTCTTGTCTTCAGCAATAGGGTATTATCTTCAGGTTCTGGGAGGCAATCAAGGGCTGTGGCAATAGCCTGTGTACTTTTGGGAGTCTCCTGGACCATCCTGGCCAACCATTCAAGGGAAGGTTTCTCCTCTCTGGCACTGTTTCTTGTTATGTAGCCTTCAGCTATGCACATGGGCTTATGTAGAGATATTGTACTGTGTAATTTTTCAGTAGGTTTTTGGAATAGTACAAGTCCCTTTGGGTTTTTACACTAGTTAGGTATTATTTATCTCTCCTCTCTCCCTGCCCATCCCTCCCTCCATGCCCTCCCCAGTTAAAGTACCCCCATTCTACCCATTTCTCCCTTGATAATACCTATCACCTATGGTCCCCCATCTCTTGAGCTCCTTGTCAAAGGCTAGCTCTCATAAGGTAGAACATCAATCGCTGGTCCAGCCCCAGCTTTAAGGCCTAATAACCACATCAATGACTGGCACAGCAAACTATATTGGGGCAGTAATGGCACTTTTATCCTGGGGTAATCAATAGCTACCTAATTGGACTTAAAGCCCACTCAATGGGAGGAAACTCATGTGTAGTGCTGTAAACATAGCCAAATACACATAGTTGGAGAGATCATAGAGTTTAGAGAAAACTCCACAGATGCCACATCCCTAGATAAGTGTAATCTCTTACTATGTGCAAAATATGGATCCTTATATTTACAAATGAGTATCCCAGTCACTACTCATCAAAGAAGCTTCTTTTGGCAACAGATGGAAATTATTATAGAGTTCCACAGCAGGTCATACACAGAGACTGTGAATTGCCCAAGCCTAAGTGACACATCTACAATGCAACTTCTACTCCTAAGGTTCACAGAACACAGTGGAATAAGGGGTAGAGACAAGACTAATCTCAACTGTCATCAATGAAGCTCCCTAATGCAACAGAGGGCCATGAACACCAAAGAACAAAACTTGCCAAAGTATAGAGAATAAAAGTCTGTAGAGTGCGGGTCCTTAGACAGGACTCTTATATTAAACTCCACCCATCCAGGGCTCAGGGACGATTGTGGATGAGGGGTGGAAAGACTAAAAGAGCTAGGGAGGAGGCGCATGACCATGACCATATGGAAATAGAATCCTACAGGCTTCTGTGATTCTGCTCATATGAACCTACAGCAATGGTGTCAGCATGTACAAGACCCCATGCAAACTCAAGAAGACAAAAATCCAGCACAGAATGGTGGAAATGGGCAGCTGGCCCTAATCTTAGCCAACAGACTATTGGCAGCAGTTGATCACTGTTGGGTGAGGAAAAGCTGATTTTCTTAAAGGGAGATACTCTAGGTAGGCTGACTAGACCTCAGTGGATGAATTTGCGCTGAGGGACCACTGGGGATACCAACTTGACTTGACAGGCCTTAACACAAATGACAGAATGCATAAATTCCAGTGGGGGCGAACTATGGAATGGTGCCAATGGGGAAAGGGATATAAAGACGATTAAGGTGTTCTGTATGAAATACACAAAAATTTACAGAAAAAAAAAAAAAAGAAATGACTTGGTGCTACAGGGAGGCCCTGTCTCAAAACAAACAAAAAATGACGAAATTTTTTTTTAAAAAAAGAACTATTACATAGGGTGACCAGATGACATTTATATCAATAGTAAAGAAATTGAGGGAGGTGGTGTATGAATGTCTGGGGTAAGTAAGTTCCAGCCCTAGGACAGAGCTAGTAGTGCAAAGGCCCTAAGGTAGGAAGGTACCTAGCCTATTGAAAAAGGATCAGGAGGCCCTTGTAGGAGTGATTCATGGTGATGCAAGAGGCAGGGACATATGTCCCACATGGCCAGCAGAAGCCCTTCAGCTTTGTGTAGAGTGTATTGGGGAGCTAGGGCAGCATTTTATACAACAGGAAACAGAACTGTCCTGGAAGAGAAGAAACAGGGCAATCTTGCTGGAGGCTGCTGTCAGAACCCATGGGAGATGCAGGTGGATGGAATCAGGATATTCACAGAGGAGCAGAGAAGACTAAATTATGACTGCGTTTTGAAGTCAAAATTGTCTGTGGACTGGATATGGAGTGCAGAGTGGAGGATGTGGAGAGAAGAGTCACATCACAGAAGATGATCCCTGGCCTAGGTGTGCTGGGGGACCAGCAGGAGTTCAGCTCAGTTGGGATCATGTGTAGTTTGAGATAGATAATAGCCTTTTAAGTAGCCATGTCAGGAAGTTAGCCTTGGGACAAGTAAACAACTGTGGTCTCCTAGGCTTCACAAGATACTCTAGGGCAATGGTCATCACTGTCTTCCTGGTGAAGCAGAATAACTTGAGGCTTTGAGGCTTGAGTCAGGGCACCACTTAGAATATAATCCCCGCCTTCTTGTTTAGTGCACATTGAAATTGTAAAAGCCTGCTATCAATGTTCCATGTTAGACAGGGAATCCACTCTTTTTAAACTTTGTTTAATCAGATGCCCTTTAAGAAACTTTCAAGCTCTCTCCAGCTGTAGAAGAACATTGGTAGCTCTGGATGAGGTCTCCTTTCTGCAGACCCTGAGAGTACCCTGGATTCAGATTTCATTCACCACAGAACAGTGGACCAATATCCTCCTTTGGCTCCTGTCACTCCAAAGTAAAAAGATTGGACCCCCAGCTATGATGGATTCCTTCCCAACTGCCAGGCTCAGACATGGACCCCTTGGACTGGTTAGGTGGTGGGTACCTCCCTTGCCCAACACCTGTGCCTCCTTGGCCAACACCAAGGTTGGGCCCAGATACAACTTTGTCACAACAAAACTTCTTCAAAAGCTTTGAGGGGAGCATTCAACTATGAGGCACCCAAGAAGCCCACCAGGGAATTCTGGTTGAATCTGGAGGGTTCGAAAACTCCATGGTTTTCCCAGGTCCTGGGACAAGGGAATGGAAGAAAGGAGACGCTGAGTCAAGTGGTACCCTTATCCCTTTATGGCCAGGTGGCTCAGCAGAGAGAGTCAGGTTGTTTAGACAACATTGCGGGAGGCCCTCACCAGCTGTGGAAATAGTTGCGATGTTCCCCTTCAATTCTCAGCTGCTACCATTGCTGCCTGCCCCTGCCACCAGGAATAGTTAAGGTTAATAATGTACCTGGGGCTGGAATGGTTAGTCTAAAGAAAGGAAGTAGCCCACTACCAGGGAGGAGAGAAGGAAGTCACCAGCCTCAGAATCAGCTTAGGGACCTTGTGCACTGGCGGAGAAACAGGCAGTTTGCAAATAAGTCATGTTCCTGCAAAAGCCACAGGTGTTGGTTCTGTGACATCTCAATCTAGAGCGGTCAGTTCAGCCCAGCTTGGTGATGGTCTTAGCCTGTCCTGGGCAGAGAGAGATAGAAATAAAAGAGATAGGAGAGAGAGGAGAGGGGAAAGGGGAGAGGGGAGAGGGGAGAGGGGAGAGAGGAGAGAGACAAAAGAGAGAGAATGAATTCCCTTTGGGCCAGAGTTCTAGGAAGAGGTTAGCAGGAGGCAACACCAAGGAGGAGAGGGAGGGGTGGGGAAGAGGACAGCAAGCAGATGAAGGTCAGTAGGTGACACTTGAGAGCCTAGGTGCCCAATGTAGTCACTGCCCAGTCAGCGGTTTGTTTGGCCGTCCAGGTGTGAGCTGTTGGTGAGCCTTCCGAAGCTTTGCATTGAAGGTGGGACAAGTGCAGCCCTGGTAGGCTGAGACCTACTGCAGGTAAGCGCCCCTAGCACTGACTTCCCAGTTTAGCTCTGCTGACAGTGGGAAGGGGGTCTCTCCCTCCCTCTTTGCTCACTTCTTCCCCATGCCCTCTCTGCCTCTCTATCTCCATTAGTTTCTGGGTTTCTCTATCTCAGTCTCTGCCTTCAATCAATCTCTCAGACTCAGTCTGGAGTGAGCGTTCTTTCGTCCAATCCCGGGTGGGTGCTGGCTTCTCAGCTAGCTCTAGCTGTGGCTGTCTATTGCAAAAAGCACCAGCTTACAGTGTTCGAACGTGGACCAGGAAAGTGTACCTGGGGCATGTGGCTTTTTTCTCTAGGCCCAGGGTCGCCTGTGGCACTGGGGCGGCTCCATTCCCCCATGCCTGGGGGTGCTTTCTAACCCTTCTGTTGCCTCTCTCCGTTCAGTGCACTGTCCAGGGGCTCCACCTGACACTGCGATACAGGCCATCCTCCACCTCCTGAGTAGCGGTCCAGGTTAGTGTACCCTCACCCATTCCGCCCTTGTAGTCTTTCCCATCTGCCCCGCTGCCGGTTAATGGAGAAGCGAGACTGCCACACTGAAGCTAGGCTGCTGACCCTTGGGTCCATTAAAAAGTGTCTGGAGGGTCTGAGAGGCCCCTTGGGCGACCGCTGCTTTTTGGCTGGCTTGGGGCTGCATCCCGGTCTGGAGACCCTGCCTTTCAAGGCAGGAGGCCGATGGGGTCGCAGGCAGGGCAGCGTAGCTTCTCCTTTAAGGCCAGAGCGGCTCGTCGCCGTGAGTGTGAGGGTGTGTGAGTGTGCGGCGTGCGTGTCTCCTCCTCCCCGAGTGACACAGCAGTGAGAAATGCCTATCAGTAACTTAAACCCCCGAAACTCCACCTTCCGGGCGCGCGGCGCGGAGCCGGGCGGTGGGAATGGAGCGAGCAGATTGAGGCCGCCACTGCAGCGCCGCCAGCATGAACTTGGCCGCGAGCTGAAGCGGCGGCGGCGGGCGGGCGCGGGGGCACCGGCCGCTAGCCAGGGGGTAATCTTCAATCCGACTGGGCCATTAGGCGGGCGCCTACGTGTAGGCTGCCCTTGCTGGCGGCCGTCCGCCCCTCTGGCTCTGCCCTGGCCGCCGCTGGAGCTCCGCAACACGGTAAGGGTGAAGGCGGGTGCGGGAGGTCCGACTGCTGGGTAGAGAGGGGGGCGCTCCAGGGTGCACTTGGAGCTCCCACTTATATGCTCCATCGTTGAGGATCCGGGGCCCCGGGGTGCAGTGAGCTGGGAGACCCCAAAGTTTGCTTTGAGCACACTGTCCACCTGGCGCTGGGGGCTGGACACCCCCCTCTCCCGCTGGCCTAACTAGGGTGAGCACAGCTCCCACTGCCGGGGTCTTTGGCCTCTACCTCCTTCTAGGCGCCCCAGCGGGCATCTAAAACTGGGCGGAGGCAGCTGCATGGGGGAGGCAAGGTAGAGGGTCTCAAGCTGCGCGGGCTCCCCCCGCTGCGCTAGACTACCAGAAGGCTCCCACTCCATCCCTACACCCCTGGGCCTCTATCTCACAGCCCAAGGTGCCACCAGAGACGCTGTCTTCCCATGCCAGCTCCGTGAGCCGGGCAGTGGGCACTGGAGGAAGAATTCCCCCGCCCCAAACCAATTTGCCGCGGCAGAGCGGAGTGTGGGGTGTGCGCTTTGCCCTCCGCTTCCCCCTGCCAACTCCTCCTCAGGAAAGCAACCTGGAGCAGAGCTGGCGGCTTGAGGCAGCCCCTGCTAGTCTCCCAGCCGGCGCTCCCAGAGCTGCTGCGCAAGACTCTGCGCTCCAGGCTCCTGGGCATTCTCTCCGCGGCAGAGCCCAGAGCCTGGCTCTGCCTAGGGCGGGTGGGAAGACCCCCGGAAAGCCGCCAAATACTTTTCTTGGCCAGTTGGCTTGGCCAGGTTCCGTCCTGATGCAGCATGTCCGAAGCCTGGAAAGCTAGCGATGCCGTCTGATTTTGATCCTCGATTAAATTTGGACTGAGCGGACACTAATAGGATTACCCAGACTGAAAACTCGGCCCTAAAGCCGTCGGAACCCGGGTAAACAGACGCTCCTGGATCCGGAGGTTTCATTCTCCACCCGGTTCCCGCAGCTGGGTGCGGCTGAGCCCGACACCCAGAATGTGGGTGTGTGTGCGCGGGCAAGAGCTCCGAGTGGCTAGCGGACCTGAGTAGAAGGGACTCAACTTGCTGGGGTAGATTGTCCTTGTTATTTGGCAGCAGAACGAACCCCCTAGAGCACCGTTCCCAAGCCAAATGTGCCCTTTACTGTTAGCCGACCAAGGCGGGTTCCGGGACATTGTCTCTGAGGGTGAGATAGCCTAGTAAGAGAAGAGGCGGTCGTTCTGTAACAAAGACGCAAAGTCTGCACAAGCTCGAGCAATTCTGAAAGAGTTTGCTAGGGAGAGGGCCAGGGTCTTCCAGAGAAGACCCCCGCGGGAATCATGCCTCCTCCATCCGCCCTGGGCCATGGCCGCTACTAGTGTTCCCCGCCTGAGGTGGGCGGGTGGGCACATCACACAGTGCTCCGGCCCAGTTTCTTGGCAGGCACAGACTGTCGCCCCGGTGCCCACTGGCCGGGCGGGGTCGACCATGCACCCACCCGGGCTTCCCGGCTGCCACCGCAGTTCTGGGCCCCTGGAGGCCGCGCAGCTTCTTTCCTTCCCTCCCTCCCACCTCTTCTTGTCTTTATAGATTCCCCCTCCCTCCCACCCCCGCCCCCGCCGCCGCCGCCAACAATCCGCTTTATAAAAAGCCCCTTTGTTTCCCAGGAGGCTGGAGAGAGGGAAAGGGAAAGGGACTCAGAGGCAGGGGGCGGGGGAGGCAGCCTCCAAGTGGCTCCAAGCCGCTTGGGACAGGAGGGCTAGTGTAGGCGATGGAGGAGGGGGATCTGTGTTTTGAGGACCCCCTGCAGGAACCCGGGAAGTCCCGGAGAGCCCCTGCTCCTGTCGCCGCTATGTACTCAGTCTGATGGCCTTGGACACCCTAAATTACGGCAGCCAAGACTGGCTGGGCTGGCTGCACAGTGAGCCAGCAGGAGCTGGACAGAAGGCAGCGAATGCTCCTTGGGGTGGGCAAATGCGGCTGGCCCCTGCGGTCGCAGGGCTCAGGCATAGGGGGCGCCCTTTCTTCGGTTTCGCTTTTCGCTGGGCGCCCCTCAGCCAAAAAGCTCGGGGTGGCTGTCGCGCCTGTAGGCAGCACAGACACTAGTGATGCCTTGGAAGATTTAACTATCCTTGCAGTGTAGCCATATCCTTCCTTTCTGCTTCCTCTTATCATATTCCCCCCCCCCACACACACACACACAAACACCAGACTGAAACACTCTGAGGGGTGCCCTTTGTTTGAGGCGCCTGCAGCAAACACCTCCCTTTGGGGTCGTTTTGGGCAGACAGTAAAGACTCAGTGGCACTCTGGACCCGCTAAGGCCTGCTGCCTTCCTGAAGGCGCAGTGCCTAATCCAGCTTTTAGTTGGATTGAGGAGTTTACTGCGTCCTGTTTCTTACACCTGCTTCTCCCACAAAAAACTTGGGACAAGTAGTGTTTGTCCTAGGAATGTTAAGCATAATATTACAAGTAACCTTTCACATCCTGAGCTTGCTTCTCTTCCGTCCCGCACTTATTCCAAAAGCTCCTCCGAGAAGGTAATGACACTGATAAGGAAAAGTGACAATTAAGGCTGGTGAGTCCCTCCAGCAGTCATCTTCCTCCAGATCTCTACACTCTGCACTCCCTCCCCCATTCCCCTTTAATCTGATGCTGAAGTTCTGTATGTGTGTGTGTGTGTGTGTGTGTGTGTGTGTGTGTACACGTGCTACTCTTTCTGCCCATCTTTCTGCTCCACTCCCATCTATGGAGGTTACTGTTAACTGTATTGGCAGAACATTTTTTGGTCTTTGGAATAGTAGGTGAAATGTCAACTCCTCCCCTCATACACACTCATCCCAACTATATCTGAAACCTTAAGAAAGTCATCAAAGAGTGAATTACTAGTTTTACCATCTCCCTTTGTACTTCTCTTCTGGCGCAAAATCATTGGAAAGCTGCTGATGTGCGAGATGGAACATATGGTGCCTCCATAAGAGAGAAGCTGAAATGGCCTTGAACCTGCCGGACAAACCAGCTGTTTGCTGCCAGCCAGAGCAGCTAATCAGCTTTTTCCCCCTTAAAGTAACAGCCTTCTTTTCTCCTGATGACCAGTTTGCATATTAAATAGGATATTCTCTAAAGGGGAAAAGTGATGGGCTTCTGTATTGCTCTGCGGTTTGGCGGTTGTCCAGTACCTCTTTCCTGCTCTGGGGGCTCTAGCCATGCCTGCCTCCAGTCTGCGTATGTTTCCACCAGTATCTATGTGACACAGAATGTTTCTGAAAGTGGAACTTGGGAAGGAGGAGTCAGGGGATGGGAAGAAAGGGATGGAGCTGAGAGCTCCACATGCCTAGGAAGAAATGTCTTTCTTTTGTACCTACTGGTGTTGGGAGCACTAGCCTTGCTTCCCTTCATTTTTCCTTAAAAATGTCTCAAGAGTTGAAGTGCTTCCCTTCAAAATTTCCTTTAAAACCACCTTCTAAACGTCCTCTTCTGGCTCTGGCCGTTTTCCTTCAGTACAATGTGTGTGTGGGGAGGGGGGGTAGTTTGGCATTGGAAGAAAAGCTTTAGAAGATACAAGGAAATTCCATGTTAGGAAATCATTAGCAAAAGGGTGACTTCGTCTGTTTTCCTGCCACTGACGCTGACAGTGACACAGATGTGTGGGTTGAAACAGGAACGTCATTGGATTTTTAAACTCAACCAGGAAATAGCCTGTTGCTGAGGTGGGGGGGGGGGATACATATTCACCGCTTGTTAAGATAGGAGACTTGCTGTTATCAATCCTTTTCAATAACGAAAAGGAATTTTTAAACTCAGCAGCACATTTAATGATTTTTGCCCCTTTTAAATTTGACCAGCTAAAGGCTTAAAATGCACCTGTTAGTGAATCATCCCTGAGACCCTCATTACTATTTGGGGGTTAGGAAATGGACAGAATTTGATCTTAAACAAGTGGTTCCTCTGGCAGTAGACTTCCTTCTTTTCTTTAAAGGGGCTGTGCATATGTAGTAAACCCTTTTATTTTCAGTGATTTTTATTTCCCTGCAACAGTACATTACAGATCATTTGACAGGAAGCTGGGAAACGTGTTTTCTAGAAAACTTTCCCCTTAATTAACAGAGCCATCTTAGGCAAGTTCATCATCCCTCCTTGCTCCTTTGCCATAACCTCTGAGTCTGATTCTCTTCCAGCTCCAGAGCATTGTGATTTGTGAACAAAATGGCCATTTTCTGGGGAAATGAAGCATCAAGTTCAACCTTGTCATTGGGGAAAACAGTGAGATAGATAAAGAAGTGGGGCTTGAGAGGCAGCAAGAAGAGGGGGAAAATTAAAAATGGCATAAGGCCAATCAAAACAGTATTAAAATGGGAAGTGTTCTCTCTCTTGTGTTTTTACAAGTGTGAACTTCTAATCCAGAGTTATATACAAGAGGACCAGGAGGCAACCCAGAGAGCCTCTTGTCCAGTATTCCTAATCCAGCCCTTTCGGGATCTATTGATGGCAGGCCTGCTAATCACTGGGTTGGTCTACAGATAACGGGATCTAAAGTCTTTGAAATTAGACTGGCACATTTCCAGAGGACTCATTAAATATAGAGCAGATTTGCTGTCTTGCAGTTATTTAGCAAAGGTTATGAGGACAAAAAGGCCTGCCATCCACACACACACATGACCCACTGGGATATGGATTCAGAACTCAATGCTAAACCTTTTCTTAACCCTCCAGTTAGGCGGAATGTTTTCTAAAGAACATGTTGCCTACTTTAAGGATACAGAAGCAGTACAAGAAGCTGCCAGTGTCCTGCTTGATGTTAATATTGATTTTTTTTAAATGGGTAGGAGTGGACATTATGAAGAAGGACCTTTTATCCTCTGAGTTCTTTGGCAATTATCTTGCTGCCATAAATGTTGATACACATATAATGGATGTAACTAAAAAAATCTCCTTATCCAAGCAGAAAAAACTGAGTGTTTGTTGGAGCAGAGAGAATGCTGAGAGTGTGAATAGACTAACCCAGATGTCGCTGGAGTGGGAGATAAATGATGGAGGAACAGGAGCTGGTTACTATGGATCAGCACAATAAACTGATTCCCATCATACACCTCTCACAACACCACAACCATCAAGGGGTAACCTAGGCAGCACAAGTCAACTGTATGGCAGGAAAGAAGCACTGCAAAGCTTTGTTGGAACTAGGCTGATTTTTTAGATAGCAAGGCCTTAAATATCTTTAGGACTTTATGGAGGAATTCTTCACAAATGGAAGGTTGTGGTATGTGCTTATCACTTAATTGTGGAGTACCATTGTTATTCTGGCCATAAATGTAGCAAAGGAAGAAAAAAGGCCTTCTGGAGCTGGGGGCTATTAGATAAGGAATTCTCCACGGAGGTGAGAAAGGGCAAATGTTGTAGGATATTCATATACATCCTGTGGGGTTCTGCTCCCAAATCACAGCCCAGAGCTATTAGCTGGCCCTGAAGCATTTATGAAAAGAGAGCTTCTCCTTGCTCCCACCTCCAGTTATTTTCTTTTATGTTCTCTTTCAAGACTTCCCTTCATTTTCTTGGAGCCTCACGTTTTCTCCTAAAATATGACTTCCCTAATTGCCAAATAATTGGACATGTTAAGATCTAAAAGGATCCCCTGTGGGAAGGAACCATGCCAAAAGCATTGAACTCCCCAGAGTAAAGGCTTCCAGGGATGGGACATAAGGAGGTCTTGGGGGAAAGGAGGAAAAAAAAAACCTCATTGCAAAATCTGGGAGAACTTTCCTCACCCATATGGCCCCAGAGAAGGCTTTAATCCGTGGTCACCCAGTCCCTGCCCTTTGATGCCAAGGTAGCCAGTGTTACTTTCTGTTCTATGCAGTCTAAGACTGAGCCCCATTTAGCTCTTTCGGGATACCCAGCCATTTTACTTTCTCTGGGTAATCTGCTGTTTGCTCTGCCCATTGAATAACTGATTAGGTGGGGTTTGGCAAATGTCACTTTCTTAGGGCTGAAGATTTTTCCTTTAGGGCCATAGAAGGAACAATTTGGTAGGCTATTGGATACCATCTTGTTAGAAGGAAGATAGGCAACTCAGACATTGTATTTCCCTCTTTCTTCTACCTGTAGGAGCCCCTGGACATTACGTCATAGGGACACAATGCTGCTGACTTTACAAGAGGTCACAAGGGGCTAAATGGCCTAACTTACTAAATGGAATGGTGCCCGAGTCAGAAAGGTCTGGTGGTTCTTGCTTGGGCTTTCTAGCTTGAAAGGAGAGTATGGTCACTAGAGGCTGAAGTTCAGTGGTCTTGAATGCTTTCAGGAATCCAGAATGTTCTCTCTTTTCAATTGTCCAAAGCCATACTGCCACCCCATGAGTCTGTCATTAATATCTTTTCCAGAATTTGAGCCTAAATCCTCTACTCTTGGGGCTGGAGAGATTGCTCAGTGGTTAAGAGGACTGGCTGCTCTTCCAGAGGATCCAGGTTCAGTTCTCGGCACCCACATGACAGCTAATAACCACCTATAACTCCAGTTTCAGGGCAATCCGACTCCCTTTTCTGACCTCTGCCAGCATTGTGTGATATGGGTGCACACAATGCTGGCAATACACTCATGCACATAAAAATACATTTAAAAAAAAAATCTGTACTCTTAGCCAGACATGGTAGCACAATACCTTTAGTCCTAGCATGCTAGAGGCAGAGGCAAGGGGAATCTCTGTGAGGTCAAGGCCAGCTTGGTGTACAAAGTGAGTTCTAGGCCAGCTGAGGCTTCAGGAAGACCCTCTCTAAAAAAAAAAAATCAAACCCTCTACTCCCGGCTTCTTTTAGCAGCACATCGGTTGCAAAGGAGAACAGGACTCCTCTCTGCTTGCCTGTTAGTGGCCCATTAACAAGCTCATCACTGTTATTATACATAGAACACCAACTCTCCTACAGATTGAAATGCTGAAAGATGGACATTACTGTTGGACCATGAATCTCCAGATTTTTAAAAAGATGACACTGAGGTCCAGAGAGCTGTCCAACTTTCCTAAGGGTACATAGCAAAGGCAGCTCAAAGTGAACACATATTTGCCCTCCAATTCTCCAACAAGTCGAGAAGACCCATTTTGAGTAGACAGGTGTTTTTTAAGGCAGATCAAAAGTGGTAAGAAGAAATGTAGGGCATAGAGGAGAAACATTTTGAATTATGTTGACATAGAATCTTCCCTATAACAAAGTACATTGTGATTGGCATTGTCAGGACAGCAGAGGGGCCTATTGGAATCAGAAGTGCAAGAGTATACCAAGCTGAACAGTGGGGGCTTCAAGTGAAAGATCAGTCTGGGGCCTAACCACAAGGGCCTCTGAAGGGATGGTGTCTCATCGTGGATGGGTGAGCTCTGTTGGCAAAAGCAGGGGATTGTTTGGGTTTCAATCTTAATGACATCTCAGTGTTAATATCTATCTCTGGAACTTCTGGTGCCAACCTTGGAATCTGAATTGGGACAGTAGTTTTGGTGTAATTGCCAACATCACATGTTTTGTAAGTCTGATTCCGAAAGACTGGCAAACATTTATGCTAGGTTTGGGGAAGAAAGCACAGTGTTTCTAAGCTGCATGTCTGTCAAGGATTAATTCAACCTCTAATTATTACATTTTCTTTGCTGTGTGTTGCGTGAACATGTTACAACAAAGCTCAAAGTATGCCATTTTATTTCACTGCCACTCTAAAATTAATTTCAGGGATTTGGAGTCAAATCTGACCCACTTGGTGTTAAAATAATTGTACTGACATTGGAATTAAAGTGAACAATCTGGTTCGTTTTAGAGATGCCCCAGTCATGTAATAAAGAGCTTAATTATGTTAGTTATAGTCACAGCCCTCAATATGAGCTCTGGAAACATCAAGAAGTGCCACTGCTCTAATCCACTGGGGACCCAACACCCCCAGGGAGCTGTAGAAGCTGCTGTATATTGTGAAGGTGTCCCCTTGGAAGTGAGACTGTTCCCTTGAGCAGCAGGTCAGCCCAGAGGTTCTTCTCCACCCACTAATAGTACAAGGTGAGGCTATTATCAAATTGGAGTCTCTCAGGAGCTTGCCCTGGGGCCCAACCCATCTCATGAAATCAAATGATTAAGCTCATGGAGTTTCTAGTCTCCTGCCCCCTCCTCCTGGTCACCACTGGATATCCCCTGCCCACTCAATCCTTTCCTTAAATGAGCCATATTTGCTAAGGATGACTGAGTAAGATCATGTTAAACATGCATGTTGATACTGGATCATAGTGCAGAATGGCTCAGATTCTCCTCCTTACCTAGAGTGTCTCAGCCTTAATTTCATTATTAATCTGAAAAGAGAAGAATCACATCAGTCACTTCAAAGCAGATCTGTGCCCCCACCCCCCAGCAACTTAGTGTCACATAATCAAACCAAACATCAGTCATTTGTGAATTGGAAAGTATGGCAGTGGGCTGTTGCCCTCCAGAACATGTGCTGTTTGGGACCAGCTTTCTGAGTCTGGGAGAATTCCATTTCCCTAATAGAAAGAACACTCACCTGTACTCCAGGCCCATCTCTGATGCCAGCCAGTCAGGACACTTCAGGTCAGTCGCTTCCTCTTGCTAGGCCTCAGTTTCCTCATCTGTAAAATGCAAGAGTGGACTAAAGGAATCTAATGGGATCCTCTGGTGCTGACATTCCATGATTACGTAACAAGTTAAAATATAAGCTAGCTACTTGAAATATTTGAAAGTGAAACACGATTCATTATTTTAAATTACCAGAGACTTGAATGCATAGAAGTTTTATATTTGCTTCTGCAGGTGGGGATGGGGTCTATCAGATAAATGATAGCTCTTCTAGAGGTATGGCCAAAGACAAAACATTTGTATTTCTTCCTGTATGACCAAAGAATTAAAAAATTAAAAAACCCTTCAAGGCTTCTCGTTTTCTGTGGAGGATACTGGAGCTGAAAAGAGTTCCATAGCCACCAAAGACTGTCCAGCAAGTTATTATAAACTGAACTCGCTCAGTCCTCAAGAGTCCTATCTTGTAGTCTATCCCACAGTTTCGAGGCCTCAGCAGATGAAACATCTAGACCCCAAGCTATCTGTAGGCTTGCAGTCAACAGACTACAGAACAGATTTTCATTTCTAGCTATCAAACAGTAGCTTATGAGGATAGAATTTTTATCCTTCACCTCTTCCCCTAACACCCATGAGTTGTTCTCAGCTAACAGTAAATATTGAATTTAGTTGGTCTTGTTTCAGTGCCCAATTTAAAATAAAACAGATTTTTTTTGAATAATGGGGGGTGGTCCCTAGGGGCCTGTTATTTGAAATTATTTCATTTTTAACAGATGGCTGTTTTAGGTTTGACTTCATGTTTGCTAATTTTCATTAGAGAAAGAAAAAACAACCCCAAGCCATCGCACCCTTATTTTTGTAATGAGTAACAGTTTGTCTTGTCTAAAAGAAGCTTTTAGTTACTCAACTGTTTGCACCCAAAGCACTCAGCCTCAGTTTGTTTGCTTATGGCTTTTTTAAATCATGTAGCTGTGTTGACCACCTATAGGTCATGAAATGCTTACAAATGGTATCCATTTCCTCTGAAAACTGCTGTTAGCCCTGAGGACTGCCTCTCCCCACTGCAGCCCAGCAAACCCCTCTGCTGGTTCGGGTGAGGGTCCAGAGTCTGGGAGACATGGGTTTTAGTAGGGCAGTAGTTGGGAGCTGGGCCCAGTTTTATTGTTTCACAGTGTGCCCTTGGGCATGGTCTTTCTGTCTTTACACCTCACCAAGTGTACGAGTGAGAGAGAGAATCCTGGGATTTTCCTCACTATGTTGAACCCCTCCTTATTAGTGGACTTGACCAACAGATTGACCTTTCAATATGTATTATTTGACTATGTATGTACATTTTGCATATGTCTGTTAATCTGTGTGTGGGTGTACAACTACATGTGTACTTGTATGTGGAGGCCCAGGGTCCATGTCAGCTGTTTTCCTGTTAGATACCATCTTATTCTTTGAGACAGAGTTTTTCATTTGGCTGGGATGTCTATTTACCTCTTTGCTCAGGGAGCTCCAAACAGTGATGGTGGAAGATCTGTTTGTTTCTGCAGAATTTCCAGACATGCTTGTACATGGGTGCTGGGGATCCAGACTCGGGTTCTCGTGCTTGTGCAGCAAGGGCTTTACCCTGTGAGCAGTCTCCCCAACCCCACGTTTTCGTATTTCTAGTGATGTTTGTAGAAGAGGTAGGTAGACGTCCCAGCCAAATGTAAGTACGTAATGCTTCTCTTCTCATTCAGTTCCTGATGACTGACAGTCTTTAGGAAACATGTGTTTGTTCCTTTGCTCTCCTTGCCCCTGCAGCCCCTCTCCTGGCAGTGGAGTTATCATTAGCCCGCCTCTCTGCCTCTACATGGACAACGGGGAAGGAATGTCCAGTATGCAATTGGGGTCTAAACTAATCCCAAACTGAGACTTGGGTGCTAAGCATTTAAGGAACTGTCCAAAAATTATTTAGAAAATGGATTCAACAAAGATTTATATGTGTCTACTATGTACCAGGCACTACTAGGGATGGACATTAGATGGGTTAGTAGAATATGAGCTAATTAATACTCGTGCTGGAGAGCTTTGGTGTCAACTTGATACACCTGGGTTGAGGAACCTCAGTTGGGGAACTGTCTCCTTTGGACTGGCCTGTGGTCATGTCTGAGGGGTATTTTCCTGATTGTTGAGTGCTATGGAAGGGCCCAGCCCACTGTGGGTGGTGCCACCCCTGGACAGGTTGTTCTTTATTATATAGGAAAGCAGACTGAGCCTGGGCCAGGGGAGCAAGTGAGTAAGTAGCACAGTGTTCGTCCATGGGCTGTACTCCAGCTCCTGCCTCCAGGTTTCTGCCCTGAGTTCCTACCTTGGACTCCCTGATAAACTGTGTGACCCAGGAGATGTAAGCAACATAGACCCTTTCCTCCCCAAGTTGGTATTGGTCAGAGTGTTTTGTCACGGCGGTAGAGAAGCAAACTTGAACAGAAATTGAGTCCAGGGTCATGGGGTATGTGACAGAACTGACCTTGGTATTTTGGGGAGAACTGTGGAAGTGTTTGGAACTTTGGGCTAGAAAAACCATTGAGTGCTTAGAGTTTGTTGCTGTAGAGCTTGGAACAGTTCTGCTGAAAGAGTTATAGATGATGGAGGCCCGGCTTATGAAGCTTCAAAGGGAAGCAGAGACTATCAGGGCTGTTTGTGTGACATTTTCAAATGAGAATCTGTGGTTTCTGGTCAGCAGGGGCTGAAGACTCAGCTATGATTAAGAAGAGACCAGAACCACTGAAGTAAAACTTTTGCTTTACTGGGACAATTGATGCTGGTTAGCTGGGGCTGAAAAATGAGCTGTGAGTTACAAGAGACCAGCATCACTGTGGTGAAATCTTCTGAGAAGTATTTCCTTAGGATCAACATACAGAAGCTGTGGTCCGGAGGGGGCCCGAGCCTCCATTTCAAACTGTAATCAGGACTTGATAATGTGTAAGTCTTCTGCATGGTTCTGGTGTTGAAAGTGTGAAGAGGTCACAGAGAGCAGCTGAGGCTTGGCAACCAGAAAGGCCAGGAAAGGCCATTGATGATAAGTGCAGCCTCAGTTGCAGTGAAGACCCTAGGATTGCAGGGGTCATGAGAGCAGCTGAGTCCAGAGAAGTCTATTGGTGAGGATGCAGCCTCAGTTTCAGTGGAGATACCAGCTTTTTGGAGATGCCAGGACCATGGAATGACCACCAAGGGCAGCAGCAGGTGTCGAATGGAATGGACCTGGATCTGCAATATGAGCTGTGTGTGCTGTGGATGGCAGAGCTGCTGAAATCATTTGGAGCCCACAAGGTCGTGAGTGAATCCCAGATATCCAGCCTTGAGCTATTTATTTGCTGGTCTTAGGTTTAGCTTAGGTAAATCCGATTCCCTTTGAAATAAGACAGTACGTATTTTGGATTTTACAGGAACCCACAGTTAAGAGACTTTTAAAAGAGATGTGAACTTTTGGATTTTTTGAGAACTGTGGGGCTTTTAAGGTTGCACTGCCTTAGGTTGTGATAATAATGTTAACATATCCTGATGACCCTTCCTGATGACTGTATGACCTAGGCAATGTAAGCAAAATAGACCCTTTCTTCCCAAAGTTGGTAATGGTCAGAGTGTTCTGTCACAGCAGTGGAGAAGCAAACTAGGGCAATACCTGTGATGAAACACTCTGCAAATGAAATGTATGTCGGAGATGTGAGGACAAAGCAGAAAAATAACATATGAAAAATCGTTCAATAAGGGAGACCAGTGATAGACAATGAGGTGGTAACTTCCTTGAAGTACTTGAAAATCAATCAAGGTAACTGAGGAGTGACCAGGAAGAGTAAGACTTTTCAGTAGAATAGACAAGGATTTGGGTAAGATTTGGACAAAAATTTGTATACCTTAGTGATGTCCCGTAGAAATATCATTTGAGCTGCAAATGTAAGCCACACGTAATTTAATCTTCTAGTAGCCTCATTAAAAAAGAAACAGATGCCCTAGGTTCAATCACCAGCACCATAATAAGCAAAATAAGCAGATTGTTGAATGATGTTTTTTATTTAACCCACTTTATCTATAAATTATTGTTTCAACATGTAGTGCACATAAAAGTTAATGAGATAATGTACACTTTTTTATTATGCTATCTTCACACATGAGTGTGTATTTTACATCTGCTGCACAACTCATTTTGGACTAGCTCAAGTCTTTAATTGCCACATGAGGCTACTGGTAGGTAACATTACTAGACAACATATGTTCTACACTTCAGATTAGCAGGTCTTTAATCAAATGCATTTTACTGGGTGTTTCTTCTCTGGGTGGTTTGAAACTGTTAAAAATAATGAACATGTTAATGACTAATTTGCATAGCATCTTTCACCATGGATATTTAGTCACCCTTTACAACGTCATTCTCATACATCTATCTGTCCTTCATGCATTCATCTGCTCATCAGCTTCCATCATCTGCATTCTCTCAAGCATCCTTACCGGAAGTGAGTTCTTCAATTCCCAAGGTTTCTGCCTTATGTGGGGTGGGTCTGAAGGAGTTCAAGAGACTAACTAGCATTTATCATGTTGATGAGGGCTTTAAAGGAGCATTTGTAGTAGGTCCTTGGTCAGGAGGCTTCCAATTTTAACTTGAAGTTTATCCAAATTGGAGTTAGTATTTTCTGAATGCCTAAATGTACCTGGAGACTTCTATCCTCCTGCTTCTTAGAAAGCCATCCATCAACAGGGAGTATTTTCTGAGTGTAGACCCAAAGGGCTTAACTCTTTGTCCTATACAGTTTGTCCATGGGTCATTGAATGGTCATTTGTAACCTTTTATTACTTATTTTTTCATTCTTAACATAAATTCAGACTTCCAGAATTATTGTTAGCATTGTCCTCGTCGTTGTTGTGATCATCATCACTTAAGGATAAAGCACTTGCCTAGCATATGGAAAGCCCTGGGTTCCATCCTCAGCACATTACATATGCAATAAAAGAATAATATCTGAGGTACGTTCATTCTGTTTCTGAAATATTAAGATTTTGACACATTTTCTTTACTTTTTACCCACCTCCCTTATAAACAACACACAATCACACAGGCACACGATTTCGATTTGTGTGAGAACAAATTGGAGACATAATGTTCTTTTGTCCCTTCAATACTTGAATATATATTTCCTAAAAACAAAGATATCCTATGCAAAATCACAGCATCTTGCTCAAAATCAGGAATCTAACATTGATATGAATATTTCTAAATGGTTCAGTATGAAAACTTGATTAAGATTTTATCAGTTACACTCTGGTTTGAATTTGCTAGGAATCATAGGATGTCACAGATCTCAACTAGCTGTTAGACCTGTTTCTTAGATACAATAGTTATTACACTGAAGTCATAAATTAAATGATGACTGGGAGGTGGTTAGGTCATAAGGGTAGATATTGGAGACCCAATAGAGCTCCCTTGCATCATCTTCCACATGTAGATTAGATTGCTATCTACAAACTAAGAGTCAAACCAACCAGAAGTAAATATATCAATGCCATGATCTTGGACTCCCCATGCTCCATAACTATGGAAAATAAATGTTCTGGAAGTAAAAATGACTTTTCCAGTCATCTTAATGATGTCCTTTAAAACAGGAGAAAATCCAGGATCACATAGTACAATTGGCTGTGTCTCTTCAGTGTTCTTTAGTCTGGGACAGCGCTGTTTGTTTTTGTGTTTTGAAACATTGATACATTTGAAGAATTCAGATCTGTTATTTTACAGAATGTCCCTCAATCTAACTTCGCTGTATGTTGTTTCCTCCTCATTAGAGTGGGGTTGTGTGCATTTTGGCAGGAACCACACACAAGGGATGCTGTCTCCTCAGTCCACCTTATTAGGAGGCACATGAGGTCACTCATTGCTGGTGGTGGTCACTTTGATTTCTGGTATCTCCACTCTCAAGTAACCTTGGTTTCTTGTGAGATAAGAACGATGTCAGTGACATGAATGTATCTCTCTTACTCTTTTCCTCACTAGTTTAGCATCTCCTGAAGGCCTTGCCTGAGGAAAGGCCAAGAAATGAATTTCTGATTCCATTATTTTTTCTATATTTATCTTTTGGCTTTCTACTGAAAGAAAGACCTTCTCCTCCTAACAGCATAAGTAAATAGATTTACTCATGTATTTATTTATATTAGGCAGATTTGTAGGTTCTTATCCTATTCAATGAGTTTTTATCCTTTGTTATTGTGACTTGTTTGGCTGCTCAGATTCTTCCCATTTGGCCTAGTAAGAGCTCTCTTAAATTTACTCCTATCTTTTTGTCTAATCATTGTCTAACCATCTGAGCATCATCTTCATTTCTGCCACAAGATAATCTGGGTCCAGTTTGTACTTATTTTTCTCCCTGCCTCAGCCCTAAAACGATTTTCCTAAAAACACTTAATTTCTTTACATGGAGAGTGGTACTTAGAAACCTTCATGGGGGTGTTACAACTTTCTAAGGGTATGTCAGCATCCTTTCAGACCACCTAATAAGGTCACTTAAATAACTGATAACTTTGTCTTTCTTATTTCAGTAAAGCCCTTCTACCAGCTTATCTATGAATTGCAAATTCACACTTATCTGTGAATTGCAAGTTCCTCTAAATTCCAATCCCACACCAAAGTACACTCTAAGTTCCCTCTTTCCATACTTGAAATTACTTTCTTATGCAGGGAGGAATCTCTGTGCTGTTATCCATACTACATTTACTCAATCTAGAATATACAGAAAGTGGAATTACTAATACATGACTGACTATGAAGGGGCCTATTAAGCATATTTGTTTACAATTCCTTTTTAGCAGGAAGAATACATTGTTAATGCAAGAAAACATATTAACAGATATATTAATTAATGGTATTGAAAACACAAATATGGAACAAGTTTATGTTTTGTAATTCTGTTTCATCTACCTGACTGTACTATCCAGCCCTGTAAAAAAATCTACCTGAGCCCATTCTCTTATCTCTTCACTCCCAGTGAGACAAGTTTGTTCATCAAATGTTAAGATTTTGCCATGTTTTATGTTCTATCCACCCTCCTCTACACAGTCTCTCCCTCCCTCCCTCCCTCCCTCCCTCCCTCCCTCCCTCCATCCCTTCCCCAAATTGGGAGGACAGATAGTAGATAGAATGCTCATTTATCCTCTAAGTGCTTGACCAAAGGCATCCTCTTGCAAAACAGGATTTTGATCACTTGCTTCTGTTTAGACTACTTTGGGTTTTCCCATCTTTGGGGATTTTCATTCTTCTAGGCATATAGTCCAAGTGGAAAGTGTGCAGCAAGGAATTCTCAGAAAATGGACACCTCTCATTGCCTCTACCCTTCCCATCTCATTTCACTCACTTCCTACAAGTAGCCAACATAACCTCACAAGGTTTTTGTTCCTTGTTACACAAAGAAATATATTTGTGTATTTTTCTATACCCATTTTTCTCCTTTATAAAACATAGCACCTTATAGACACTTTTGCACCTTGCTCTTATGTCCTAGCAACCATTTAGGATCAGTTCATATAGGTCGTCCTCATCCTTTCATCCCAGCTGTGTCACACTATGCTGTGTATATATGTGCCATAGATTATTAAAAGATCCTTTGAGATATAGGCATTTTAGTTTTTTTCCAATGTTTTGTAATTGTGCTGCTGCAGGGGGCATCCTGGCATATATGTATTTTCCCATCATTGGAGCTGTATCTTCAGGGTAGATTCCTTTAAGTGAAACCAGTATGTCAAAATGTAGAAACAAATGTAGTTTGATGTGTTACCCAATTCCCCTCCAGAAAGCCTATACCAATTTGCATTCCCATCAGCAATGATGTGTCTTTTCCCCCAAAGCCTCGCCAACAAAGTGTTTGCTAGACTTTTTAATTTTTCCAAATCTGATAGGTGAGAAATGATATCTCAGTGTAGTTTAATTAGCATTTTTCTAATTATGAGTAACTTGGAACATCTTTTCATATGCTTAAGAGGCTTTTTGATATTTTGTGTATGTGGATTATCTGTTAAACTCCTTTCTTTCTTTTCCTCTTGATTTATTTTTTTGTTTATAACCTCAATTTTCAGACTTTTTGTGGTGCTGATAATTGGGTTTTTATCTGTGATATATGTTGCAAGTAACTTCTCTAAATTTGTTTCCTCTTCTGGATATTTGTTCTCTATGCTATGCAAAAGTTTTCTGTTTGCTTACTTGCGACGGGGTCTCCTGATTCTCTTGACTCCTTTTACCCAGTGACAGAATTAAAGGTATAGACCACCGAGCTCAGCTGCAAATGGGTTTTAAAGTATTTCAGTAATGTGTATATATGCCCATGTGTACATGGGTATATGTGCATGAATCTAACATGTTACATTTCATACATACAATTACATATCTTTATTGATAAATGCTTACATTGTTTCTGCATTTTCACATTTGTGAATAATGCTTCAGTGAAATGGGGGTACATATATCTCATAGAATTTCCTTTGGCTAAATCATATTGTGGTTCTTTTTAACTTTTTGAGTAACGTCCATGCTGCACCAATTTATATTCTCACTAATAACCAGGAATTCTTTTCTCCATGGTCTCCCCAATACTTGTCACTAAAAAAAATATTTAAAGTCATCCAACAGGTGTGAAGCACTGATTTTGACTTGATGAGTAATGATATTGGAACAGTACATATACCTGTTGGCCACTTGTATGTCTTTGGAAATATATATATTTAGGTTCTTTGTCTATTTTATACATAGTGAAAAGAAAGACAAGCATCATTCTTTTTCATATGGCTATCCAGTTGTCCCTCACTGTTTGTCAAATAGTACTAACACATTGTGCTATCTTGGTGCCCTTGTCAAAAATCAACTGACCTGAGCCAGGGTGTAATTCAATGTTAGAATTGTTTCCCAAGCATGCACAACACCCTAAGTTCAATTCCCAGTACTGAAATAAGCATCAGTTGAGTATTAATGTGAGGTTTATTTCATGACTCTCAAGTTATTGATCTGTGCATTAATCTCTATGCCAGTATAACATTGTGATTTTTAGTTCAGTGTCCCAATGTTTGTTGTTAGTATATATGTGATCAATTTTTGTGAGTTGGTTTTTTGAACTCAATTATTCCAGGAGATCTTTTGTCAATTCCTTTGTATTTTCACTAGAGACCATCATATTTTGTATAAATGAGGATAGATATGTTTCATCTTTCTAATTGCTGTGTTTTATGTTCCATTAACTTGCCTTAAAACAGCAGCTAGAAGTGCAAGTAGTTTGTTTAATAGTAGTTATTGAAAGCAGGTTGTTACTGTTCTCAGAGTGCAAGTAACCAGTCTTTTATCGTAAAGTACAATGTTTGCTAGAGAGCTTTGGAGGCACTTTTTTTTTTCTTCTTTTTTTGGTCTTTTTGAGACAGAGTCTCCCTGTAGTCCCAGCTGACCTGGAACTTGCTATGTAGAACAGGCTGATCTTGAATTCACAGACATCTGTCTGCCTCTGCCTCCTAAGTGCTGGGATTAAAGGCATGTGGCACCATACCTGGCTCTTGTAGGTACTTTTGATGAAGCCCTTTTTTATTCTTAGTATTTGCCAAATTTTTATAATGAACAGTTATGGATTTTATCTAACAATTTTTCTATGCCCATTAACATGATGGTGTGATTGGTCTTTCTTAACCTGTTTACATTGTGGATAATAGGAATTAATTTCCAGGTGATGACCGTGTCTTGCAATATGTGACCAACTATACTTAGGTCATGGTATATTATTCTTTTATTTATCCCTGAATGTAATTTGCTGATATTTCTTTTCTAAATTTAGTCATGAAAAATACTTCCTTTGTATTATTCATCTACTTCCTTGTATTATTCATCTACTTTTGCCTCAAAGTCATAGAATGAGTTGGAAGACATTCCTTTTATGTCTTTCCGGTACTGGTTGTGTAAAAGTGGTACTGATTTTCCTTTAAAACATCTAGTACAATTCTCCAGTAAAACCAACTAGATCTGAGGATTTATTTCTTAATAGTTTTTAGCTACAAGTTTATTTACTTAAGATTCAGATTACATATTAATATTGTCTGAGTTGTATTTAGCTAATGATTTATTTTTCTATACTTATTTTAGTGTGTGCACATGCATATATGTGAGAGTGTGGGTGTGGGCGTGCCATGGCATAGGTGTTTGGAGTCAGTTCTCGCCTTCCTTCTTGTTGAGAGACAATTTCTTGTGTTTTTGCTATTCAGCATACTCCAGGCTAGCTGGCCTATGAGCTTCTATCCAGTTCTCCTGTTTCCATCCTTACTTCACCACAGGGCTGCTGAGATTATGATGTACACTACTGGGTTTTGAGATTTAACTCATCTTGTTTGTGCAGCAAGTGCTTTTGTAGAACCATCTCCCTGGCCCAAGTTAATAATAATTCCTTAAGGACTTACATACCTGTATTCATGAGGTATTGTAGTTTCCATCTTGTTCTGCCTTGGGTTTTGATATCATGGTAGTACCTAATTTCACACAATATACTGTGAAGTGTTTCCTCCTATTCTGTTTCTAGAAGAAATTTCATTGAATTATTGATTCTTTAATGTTTTGCACAATTCTCCAATGAAACCTTTTAAGAATGACCCATTTTATCTAAGTTTTTGAACCAGTTAACAGTATAAGGTATGAATTCTATATTATGGAATAGACCTTAAATCCAGTCAGAAAGTGGTTAATTACTCTCATGACATTCATTCCACTCTTGCCCAGTGGGCATATCTTGCCAAGCCACTTGCTGTTATGGCTCACGGGGTTCACAGCTGGATGAGATTGTTGATTACTTTTCTCCCGCTCCAGCAGTGTGCATAGCACTATGAAAGCTAGCCAGTAGAGGTGAAACATTCTTTTCAATCATTTCTTTTCTTATTTTCATTTAGAGGGTGTTAGAGATGGGTCTGGTGTAGCTCAGGCTGTCCTTGAAGTCAGTAAGTAGTCAAGGACAACACTGAACTTCTGATTCTAATTCTTTTGCCTCCCAAATGCTGGGATTTCACGTGTATGCCAACCGCACCCAGTTTCCTGTGGTGCTAAGGATGAAACCCAGAAGTTCATGCATGTGAGGCAAACATACCCAAACCTAATGCCACTGGTTTTCACTTTATCTTTATTATCGCTTATCTGTTGCTTTGGGTTTAGGTTTCATTGCTCAGGTTATTGCAAAATAAGCTTAAATTATTGGTTTAGCTTAGATATTAATTTGAGGTATTTTGTGCATACATTCTTAGGATTATTGTGTCTACCCAGTAGGGTGAATATTTTATCATTAAGTAATGTCTCCAATATTTTTTGTTCTGATCTTTTACTTATATTAATGTAGATGCTACTACTTTTGTAAAATTAATATTTGCACAGTATCTTTCCCATTCTTTAACTATCAACTTACTTATAGTTTGCATTTAGATTTTAGATTATCTTGTTGTAAAATATATCTGGGTCATAGGTTGTAAATCATCTCTGCTAGTTTATCTTTTAATTGATATCTATAAATCATATAAACTCAAGATAAGTGACTCTTATGTTCTGCCTTTAAGTCAGCTAGCTTGTCTATATTTTGCTTTCTATAGTTTCTCTCTCTCTTACACACACACACACACACACACACACACACACACATACACTCCTCCCCCTTACCCTCTGTTTACATTCCTATGTTTTACTTAAGGAGATTTTAGGACTATATTTTTATGATATACTCTATACTTTTTAATGATCAAATATTTCAATAGCGATAACACATTTGTCATGCTCTACCTTTCATACTTTATCAATTTTACTAAATACAGACACTTTACTTGTATTTAAGCCCTTTTACCCTCCTTATGTTAATTTTCTTAAGTATTTCCACTATGTACACTAAGTATCAGATAAAACAGTGTTAGAGGTTTTCCTTCACCTATCAGGTATGATTTAGAAAACTAGTGAGAAAGAATCATTCATTATCACTATTTTTACCTATGCTGAATTTCTTCTTTCCTTTATGAAGTTTCTGACTTTCTGTTATCATTTCCTTTCTGTTTAGAGCACTTCCTTTAGGCCTGATTTAAGGATGGGATTATTAGTAAGAATCTCTCTGTTTTCCTGTATCTGAGAATATCTTGATTTCCCCTTCATTGCTTAAGGATATTTTTGCCAGAAGTATAATGTGAGGTTGACAGTTGTTTTCTTTCAGCACTTGAAAAACAGTGTGCCACTTCCTCACGCCCCCCATGGTTCCTGAAGAAAAATCCCCTGTCATTTGAATTGGTGTAAGTAATATGCCATTTTGACCAATTGTTCTCATGATTTTTTGGTGAGCCTTTTCATTTCCAGAAATTATAAGTTTACCTAATGTATATTTATCCTGTTTAAGATTTTCTCAGATACTTGAATCTGAATGTTTGTTGTTTTCTCAGATTCTGAAAGTTTTAGCAGTTGTTTCATAGACTTACTTGTCAAGTTTGTTTTCTCCTCTATTTCTGGGATTCCAGTGACACAAACTTTGGATCTTCTGTTACTGCTCCTATACGTCTCCAAGTCCTTTCTTCTTCATTCTTCTATACTTCTTCTTCTTTCTCTTCTGCTCCTGCTTCTGCTTCTGGTTCTTCTTTTCTTAGATTAATTTCTACCAGAAAGATGCTCCTTTTGAATAGATTCTATGACGATTTGTCAATTCTCTCTTCTTTGATCTCAACACTATTTATTAGCTCATCTAGTGGATGGCTTTATTTTTATTATATTTTCACTTCTGTCATTTTCATTTGGTTCCTTTTTATAACTGGTTCTTTGATGAGATTTTTAATTTTTGTTAACTTCAAATGTACTGGTAATTTCTTGTTGAGCATTGTTATGCTGACAGTTTTTAAATGATCATCAAATAATTCCCAGTATGTGAATGATATTGAGATTAACACTTGTTGATCATCATTACTCATTCATATTATGATTTTCCTGCTTGTGATATGATGAGTAATTTTTACACACACTGGATAGTTTTTATATTGTAAGACTTTGAGTGGTATTTAGTCTTCTGTTTTAACAATCATTTTCTATGAAAAGATGTAATGTGAGAGACAGGCAGATATATCATTCAGTTTCTTGCTAGGCCCTCTTAGTACTATTCTTGGCAAAAATACAACAGTTTCTCTTGGTTTTACCAACATCTCCCTGGGGAAGAGGGAAACAATGACTTTTCCTTCCTTTGTACCTCTGATTCAGCTGTAAACTCAACTCATCACTAGAGAGGGGAGGGAAGTAGATGTGAGAAGTTATGGAGGTTCAGCTCCCTGCTAATTTTTGAATAGCACTGAGGGTTCAGTAGAAAACAAAATGCAGGTATTACCCTAATGGAGCAGTGGGAGCTTGCTTGGACCCCTGATAGCTCTGAACATGAGAATCAAGATTGCTGCTTTCTGCTTACAAGGAGCTAGAAGGTTGGATAGGGGAAATGTCACCTTCCCACTTGGCCTCCTCAAACCACAGGAAGGGAATGGTTTTCCTCTTAGTGTTGACTAGAGAGAGTAAGGTGGATATTTTCAGACAGCTTTTCTGTTATGTAGGCCACCTTTTTCACAGTCTTTTTGCTGGAAGGAATTAACTTTCCTGGAACATTTTTAAAGACCTTTTTAGAGCAATTTAAGGTTGACTTCAAAACTGACAAAAAGGTAGAGCTCTCATAGACCTCTTGTCCCAACTGCAACATGCATAGCCTCCCGCTCCCACTGTTCATACTCTCCACCAGAACAATGCACGTGAAGAGTGAGTCTGTTCAGTGGGGAGCCTGCATGGAGACACATCACAATCCATACTTCACCCCAAATGCATAGTTCACATTAGGGTTCATTGTTGGTGTTGAACATTCTGGAGTGTGGACAAATGGGTCGTAATCATTCGTCATATTAGAACTACACACAGCATTTCCACCACTCAAAAACTCCTTTATGTTTCACGTCCCCCCTCATCAGAACACCACTTACACTGTCTCCGCAGTTCTGCTTTTCCTGCATGTCATAGGCTTGGATAATTTGAATAGGTAGCCTTTTTAGATGGGCTTCTTTTGTCTAGTATTATACTTTCAAGGTTTTTCTGAGTGTTGCATTTTCCTGTAGTGGTTTGATAACATATTTCTGTTTAGCACTGAATAATATTACATGGTCTGAATTTACCTTTTTACTCGCCCATTCACACATTGAGGCACATTGTGGGTGCTTACAAGTTTGGGTAATTATGAATAATGCTCCAATAAACATCCATGTACAAATTTCTGTACAGACATTAATTTTCTTTGGGGTGAATAATCAAGGAGTTTCATTGATGGGTCATGTGGTATGAAGATGCTTGGCTTTGTCTTTAAAAGTGACTGTACCGTTCTGCATTCTTAACCAACAATGAGGGCGGGTTCCTATTGTTTCATCCTTTCCAGCATTTGCTATTGTCAGTGCTACACAGTGGGGAATCAGTAGAGGAACCCAAGGAATTCGCTGTTGTCTTGTTTTCTCAAGACTCGTACCTAGCTTGTTTCCAGTTACTTCTGCTCTACGTTTTATTATTTATTTCCTTTTACTTCTTTGAGTTTAGTTAGCTCCTTTTATTCTGGCTTCCTAAAGTGAACACTTAGATTATCAATTTTGTATTTTTCTTTTCTGAAAATACATATATTTCTATGTTCTGTAGTTCTCCTGTACTTGTTATTATTTTATGTGTGGTGTTTTGTTTATTTCTGTATCTTTCTTTTAAAAAGAACATAATTTTTTAAAATAAAAATTTGAGGGCTGGAGAGATGGCTCATCAGTTAAGAACGCTGGCTGCTCTTGTAGAGGACTTAGGTTGAAATTCCAGCACCGACATGGCAGCTAACAACCATCTGTAACTCACGTTCCAGGAAAACAGACCTGTGGGCATTCCATGGCACGGGTGCACTTACACATGCCGGCAATATACTCATACGGGTAAAATAAAAATAATAGGAACTTACAGCAGTGGTGTCATCATGCACAAGACCCAGGCAAACTCAAGCAGACGAAAAAGCCTAGCATAGAACTATGGAAAAGGGCAGCAGGATCCAACCTTAGTGGAAAAAGTACTGGGCAGCTGATTAGTACTGTGTGAGGGAGAGCTGCTCTTTAAGGGAGTGACTCTAAATAGGCTGACTAGACCCCAGTGGATGAACTTGTACTGAGGAACATCAGGGGACACTAACTTGAGTCAGTAAGTCGTAACATAAGTGACAGAATGCATGAAATTCGGTGAGGGTGCCATGGAAGATTGGCAGTGGGGAATGGGGTATAAAGACGACAAAGATGGTGTCTGTGAAATACACAAAACAATAAAAAATAATAAGTATTTTTAAATTTTGGTTTTCAATTAAAATTTTTAAGTGAGGTATGGTGACACATACCTTTAATTCCAACACTCAAAAGGCAGAGGCAGGGATAGCTCTGCTAGATCAAGGCCATTCTGGTGTATATAGTAAGTTCCAGGCCAGCCGAGGCTACAGGAAGACCCTGTCTCTAAAAAATTAAAACTTATTATTTGAGAATTCCGTACACACATATAATGTGTTTGGAGCAAATCCACCTCCTGTTCCCTCCTCTCCTGTTTTTCCCCTACTTCTCTTTCCCAACCTCATGTGCTCTTTGTTTTAAACCCACTGAGTCTACTTAGTGCTTTCTATATGGGCATGACTATAGGACGATCTGCGGGAACCATTTTAACCACTTGTAAGTGTGCAGTCCAGTATTGTTAACTATATTCACATTACTGTCCAATGTGTTCAAATATATTTTAGTAGTAAAAGAGAGGATGGATGATAAACATGACCCATCTGTCTTGGTTGGAACCAGAAGTGCTCTTTAGTAGGCTCTTTTGGCTATTTTTTTGCATGTTTATATTTTCTATATGAAACTGAATATAACTTATCAAATAGCTAGAAAAAGACATGAAAGTAGAAGGGTGCTATTAGGGATGAGGAAGAGGATGGGAAATAGAAGGAACCATAAAAGATATTTGGGAGGATAAATATGGTCAGATTATGTTGTTGTCATATATAAAATGGCCCAATCAAACCCATTATTTTGTAGAATTAATATGCCCTGATAAAAAAACATTGTTATTTTGTTGCAATTCCCGGATATTTTGAAGTTGGAGAATTGAAATGTTTGTGACATTTTTCTTCTCTAAGATTCTTTGCCACTTGTTCATATTCACTTCCAAGTTTTTCAGGATTTTTCAATTTTCTTTCCTAGAACATTATATTATTTGCCATGTTCTTTTTGTAAATGGGATTTTATTGCCCATTGTGTATATCCCTAGCCATTGTTGTTTGACATATAACTAAACCAGTCACTCTCAAATGAGGACCTGCAACCTATCATTTGAACACTGAGCCCAAATTTGAGACAGTCCATTCTGCTTACTCATAAAGATAGCCCTCTGTCACTTTAAACTCAACATATGAGAAACGTATCATCTTCTGTAACAGCATGAACTCTTGTTCAAATAATGGGAATACTCAACAGATACTGATCAAGTATTTTTACTCATTCTTCTGCATTTCATTTACCTGTCAATTAGTCATTCCATCCAAATAATTTTCTAGCATTTAGAAGCTATGGACATGAATTATCAGTGTTAAGTAGAATCATCAAGTCAGATCACATAATATCAATTCTAAGGCCTGGTTTCTCTATTCAATGCTCTCATTCAGTTTTCTGGGGGCCTGGAGAGATGTCTCAGTGATAAAGAACAGTTGCTTTTGCAGCAGACATGGGTTCTGTTGCCAGCACCCACATATAAGCTAACAATTGTTTGTGATGTCAGTTCCAAGGGGATCCAACACCCTCTTCCCTCCATATGCATGGCACACATATGGTACATTTAGATAAATGCAGAGAAGACACTCATATATCATATACATACAATAAAAATACATAAGTATTTTTAAAAGAAGTTTCCTGAGGGGAAGCCCATTCTTAGGCGACAACCCATTTTCTGTCTAACCATTTCTAAGTTACTTATCAATAAAGTCAACTCTTCCTTTCTGAAGTTACTACCTTGTGTTGCTTAGAACTTGCTACCTCAAAATTCCTTGGCTTCACTGTGGACTGTTGCTCCAGCTTACAATGGTTCTTTTCTATATTTTATGGACTTCTGATGGGATTTTCCTTTGCCATGGTCCTGTCAGTGACTCTGCCAGATTCCAGCACACAGATAATGAAGGCCAAGTCTCCCTAACATCCAGAGGAATTTAATAATGTCCCTAACCTGTCTCTACTGCATTATCTCCACCTACTCTGAGAGGAAGAAAGAGGAGAAGAGGAAGAGGAAGGTGAAGTGAAGGAAGAAGATGACGACTTGAGAATACAGTAGCTTTCTAAATTCCCATAAGAACATTAGTTGTGGAAAATCTTTCTTTGCTACTTTATCAGTGGAGGAAAAAGGATTGACGGCATTGGCCTATTTTGTGAGTATGCTGTCAGTGATAATAATTGTACTGGGGCTTTTACAGTGTGAACTCAATAACACATGTTCCTGAGCACTTAACACAACTGAGGACTAGTGATACACATATACTGCCATAGGGGACTTCTGGGCTAATGAAGAAGACAATCGAGTAAATAAGTATATGGCCAATTACTATAATTACAAAATAAGCCATGCAGTAATGTCTCCTCCGTGCACCACTAAGTGAGGGTCTAGTTTTCTGAAGTATTGTTTGTAGCCTTGTAGTATTATTTCTAGAAAATTAATTCTGGTGAGGCAGTTCATTTTGAGCCCTCTTAGCATCTCCCATTCTGTCCTCTTCTCCTGTCAGAATCACAGTCACTCATTAGACCCCCCTCAGTTTGCACTTCCAGAAAGTTACCTATGATCTCCTTAGATATGATTCCTGAACTATTTTCCGAGCTTCTGTTCTTGTATCACAGAGTAGGAGTTACCAGTGAGGCATGCCTTCAACCCTGTTTGAGCTCACACTTAGTTCATGCTTTATCATCCTCAAAGCCTTTGTCCATTAGTGTCTATCAGCATTTGTCACTTTTCATGAATCTTCCATGCCCACCAAGCTACAAGCCAGTACCCAATCCTGAATAAGTCCTGGGTGTAGGTGCATAGATGGATGAAAGAGCAGTTCCAAACTAAGTGATATTAGCTTCAGGGAAGGGAGAGGGTACATATGGCTCAGAGGTAACTTGGCAATGAGGAAAAGGCCAAGTAGAAAAGAGGGCACCACCATCAAGCAGCTAGGCCTTTGCTTTGGCACCAAAGTAGCAAGCAGAGGGTCCAGAGAACATAAGGGCATGCCATGAGACGGTGGCACAAGCTTTGGAACTTTCTCTGGAGACAGTGAGTGATGCCTCTGTTTTGGAAAGGTTATTCAGACTACAGAACAAGTTTGAAAGAAGAGAACTGAGGCAAGGAAGGTCCACTGGGAGCAGGCTGTGGCAGAAATCCAGGAAAACAAAGAGGAGTATGAGCCAGGACAGTGGATGGAGGCAGACCTGACAGATGGTTGAGAGGCACAATCAACAGATGGCTATTACTCCAAAGATTGGCTTAACTGATGTTTCACTAAGGCAGAGATGTTAGAATCTGATTGTAATACTGCTATCTGCAACTTAGATGTCTAACTCAGAGACTTGAAAGGTGTTATATGTTTAATTGTGTCCCCCGCCCAAAGATATGCAGCAATCTTAACACCTAGAACCTATGAATGCAACTTTAGTGGGAAAGACACCATATTAAGGTGAGGTCAATAACGTGATCCCGAAGCCAGTATGACTAGTGTCTTTATATATGAGGGAGATTAAGCTGAGCATGGTGACACATGCATTTAATTCCTGTACTTGGGAGGCAGACTGGCGGATCACTGAGCTAAGGTCAGCCTGGTCTACATAGTGAGTTCCAGGGCAGCTGGGGCTACAGGGAGACCCTGGGTCAAAAAAAGGCCCAAAATAAATAAATAAATGGGAGATTTAGATGCAGATACTGATACATAGAGGGAGAAGAAAACTGTGTGCAGACAGAAGCACAGATTGGAATGACCATTTAGCAAGGAACATGAAGTATTACTGGAAACCACTAGAAGCTAGGAGAATCATGGAACCATGGAAACCTCAGCACTTTCAGAAGGAATCAGACCTGCCAACATTTGGTTAGCAAACTATTGGTCCCTAGGACTGTGGTTCCATTAATATGAAATGTCCCAAACCAACATGTCCATAGGAACAGAAAATAAATTAGTAGTCGCCAGGGTGGGGTAGAAAGGAATGGATGGAAGGTGACTAGGCGGGTGACCAACTGTGTGGTTGTTCAGCACATTGAAAGTACTAAATGCCACTGGATTATATATATTAGAATACTTAAGTTTATGATCTATAAATTTTGCCACAATTAAAAAGTCATTGCAGGTTTGGCTCAAAAGTATTTTTTGTATTCAATTTATGAAAATGTTGAGATTGTTAATCCTGTCTGTGGGCCTGAGAAGGGCAGGGCAGTCTTACCTCCATAGTTAGGAGTGGGCAGCACACAGAACCCAAGCAAGCTGACTTTTGTTGCCTTCTGCCAGTGTAGAATTCTGGGCAATGTACCCCTGGCTCAGGCTGTCCACATGGCAGGACATGTCACACTCCCATCTTATGGAAGGTCAAGGAGGCAAAGTCCACTGGAGACTTTCAACATGCACTAAAGGTATTGCAGGTATTGTTATGTTCAAGAGCAATTAATCTTCATAGACATTTTCTCTAGGCCTGTGACTTCCCAAGAGCTCTCTAGAAAGGGTAAGAGAAAGTAAATTAGAGTGTCTCATCCCATCACAAGCACAGGGCCATCAGAAAACAAACAAAGAAATTGGTCCAGTACATTTGATGCCAACCATTGCATGCATTCCCAGAATCTCAAGTCAGGCCTAACTCTAGAATGATGAGCTTCTGCTGGGATTAAGTCTTAAAATGTTATTTTATTATTTAAAACATTTTATTGGCACATTTCCATGTACATAGTGTTGGAGTTCATGAAGAAGATAACTTCTTTCAACAATGTTATGTACTTTGACCATGTTTGCCAATCCTGTTCCCTCCCCTAGTCCCTCCTACTTCCTTTACCCTTCAGTAAGCCTCCTCCTTCCTAACAGCATTACTTCTACTTCCAAGCAATACCCACCCCCACACACATCTTTGATTTCTGTCTGAGTTTTCTGTTTTGTATTCTCTCCAGTTGCATTCGTTTTCCAGAAAATTAAATAATTCCATTCTTATTTATTGCTAAATAAAGGACTGTTATGTATGTGTGTGTACATATGTATTACAATATCTTCATTTAATCATCTTTCACTGAACACCTGGACTAATTCCATAAATCAGCTATTGTAAATAGCACTACAGTAAACATGATTGTCCAGGTGTCTCTGAGCTCTACTGACTTAGACTCTTTCAGGTATCTACCCGGTGATGGTCTATGGTGGTTCTGCTTTTCATTTTTGAGGACGCTCCATACCTATTTCCATAGTAGTAGGTGAAGTGTCAACTCCTCCCCTCATACATGCTCATCCCAACCACATCTGAAACCAGTATTTGTTGTTATTTCCTCAAAGTTAGCCATTTTTATTAAGTGAAATAAAGTCTCAATGTAGTTTTTATTTTTTATATTTCCCTGATGGTTAAAGGGTACAGAATATTTTTCATGTGTTTATTGGCCATTTGTACTTTGTCTTTTGAGAACTCTCCATTAATATAATTAGTGCATTTGTTGACTGCATTGTTAATTTCTTGGCATTTTTTAGTTCTTTATACGTTATAAATATTAATCCTCTGTCAACAGATTTTTCCTCATTCTATGAGCTGTATCTTAACTGGATTATTTGTTTTGCAGCTTTGGTGAGGTATAATTAAATAATAGCAAACCTGCAAGTATTTAAAGTAAAATTTGACCACTTTTGACACTTGTAAGTCATCACTATAGTCAAGATAGGGAATAGATCCCTCTGCCAAAAAGCCACAAAAGTTTTCTTATGATTCTTTGTACTTCTCCCACCTGGCCCTTGTCCATTATCTTCGGATAACTACTAATCTATAGTTTGTATTTTCTAAGGTTTTGCATATGGAGCTATGGAATAGTGATTTCTGTGTCAGGCTTCTTTGATTCACTGCAATGACCCAAGATCCACGCATGTTGTTGAATGCATAGCAACTACTCAACTGTTTCTATTGCTGAGTAGTATTCTGTTTAGAGATTCTAGCACAGTTTGGTTATACATTTCTCTGCTCAGGAGTATTGTGATTATCACCAGTTTCTTGGGAATTATAAAATACAACTATTGTCAACATAGCTGTACAAGCATTCCCATGAGCACTCACTTTCATTTCTCTTAGGTAAATACTCAGCACCAAATGTTTAGGCCATAAGGTCCATGTTTAACTTGTTGAGAAATTCCCAAATAGCTTTTTCAAAATGTGTATACAGTATTACATTCCAATACTGGCACGATATTATTAACAGTCTCTGGCTCTCTAGGATTGGTAAAGGGTCATGGACTTTCACCCATATTCTGCAGCAAAGTAGACATGGGCCTGGTTCTGGGGTGTATATTTTGAAACACAAATACACAGAGTGGAGATTTGTGAATGAACAATGATATGTAAAGGACAGATGCACTGGGAGCCAGATTGGCTGCTCAGAAGGGAAGACTGAGAGTTGTGAGTACCTGAAAGAAGGGAGAGATAGTTAAGTATCTAGAGACCTTGCCTATCTACGAAAAGATTAGAAGACCCTAGAAAATGAATAGGCAGTTCTGGGTGCAAATGTTTCGAGTTTGTAGTTGAATGACAGGACCATGCTCTTGACTGAATCTAGGAACCCACTGCAGTGAAGCAGGTTCTACTTGATCCTGACCTGGAATAAGTCAGGTAAGGGTACTTACGAGGTTATGTGTTCTCATCCTTAGAGAACTTTGCGCTTTCTACAGTACAGTCCTTCTTGCCTTTCTCTTGTTCTCACTCTCGCTTTCTCTTTCAGAGACAGCATCTTGTTGTTCTGCCTTGACTGACCTGAAACTTGCTATGTAGAAGAGGTTGTCTCAAATTCACAGAGCTCTGCCTGCCTCGGCCTCCAGAGTGCTGGGATTAACGGTGTGCGCCACCACACCTGGCCTTGCTTGCTTTTCTTATTTTCACTGTAAGGACTGAATTGTAGAGAAGCAAAATGACAGTCACACCTTCTCTGAGAATTTGGAGCATGCCAATTGTGCTCCTCAACAGCGCTTACCATTCCTGCTCTGGTGATGAAAGTCATAGGGAGGATAATAATGGGCTTGAGACTCCGGTCTCTCACTCCGACCCTGCCCCATGACCATTCTCAACCTACCTGCTTCTGAGTACCCATTGCTACCATGACTATCCTTAAATGTAAAGCAACAGGGTGTGAGGATGGGATGGGGAAGAAGGGAAAAGCCTTGACTGAGCCTGTCTTTTTGTCAAATATATGTGCTGGGAGCCTTTGAATTATGCTGAGAAGGGCAGGTCAACACTGAGTGACTTCACCCTCTGGATTGTCCTTGGTGCTCGACACTTTACAACATCTCTTTACACCCTTGTAGTGTCTGGTATACATTTTACAGAGGAAGAGACTTAGGTGCCAAAAAATATAAGTCTTGCTCCCTACCACACTCAAATAACTATAGAAGTGGTTAAGGAAAAAAAGATTATTTTCTCATCAACATAAAATCTGAATTCCCATTTAGAGAGGAAAGGCATACTCCCTAGGGTCCAGCTCCTTAAGGAGCCTCCAGTCTAAGACAGGAATGACCAGTTCAACCTGCAGTTTTATTTCCTTAGGTTCTGAAAATCGAGTTGTCCATGGGATCAAGAGTCCTTGATGTTCATGTCAGGAAGAGATGGGTCCCCTGGCCCTTCAGAAGACCCATGCTGTTGGTATTTTTCCATCAAGATAGTAACACAGTTGTAGAGTTTCTCTGTGGCAGACATAACCTAGGTTTGGGCCCTTTCATCTTGGCCTCAAATGAAGGCCTGGAATCACACCAAAGGAGACACAGGCAAAAAAGGAGAGCTATCCTGGCATGATTCATGCCCAGCAGGACAGAACAGTGTCCCCCTTTTCCATTGACAAGGACTCCTAGCATGCCCTACAAGAGTGGTTGGGGGTCTGACTCAGCCTCTCCCCTGCCCCTCCCTCACTATCCCCTTCTATTTCATTTCCATCTCTGAAAGCTCCCTCTTAGCTATTTCCCAGGAAGGACTGACTCATGGGTCTTAAACTGTCTCACCGGGGAAAAATGTTGGAGTGCCCATCAACAATTATAGGCCGTAGGCACGTCCTCTGTCCAAAAAGGCCCAGCCATGCTAAACAAACAACCATACCAGCTTTCTGAAAACCAGACACAGAGCTCTCAGGAGAGCCTCTCTAACTAGCTATCAAAAGATTCATTATACCTGGAGAGAGAGTAGGAGAAGCTGTTGATTCTAGGATCCTTGTGGCATTTGCAATAGTTTGTTTGTGAGCTCTCCAGCTCTGAGATGGTCCTCAGGCCTTCCTGAAGGGAAGAAGATCAGTTGTAGGTGCCGGAGAAATTATACTCAGATGATAGGATTTTTACCATTTTGTACCATGGATGCCATTTGGTTTCTTGTGAAACTTAAGAGACATTGTCTCAGGAACGCACATAGCTTTAAGTGCATGAAATAAAACAATGAGATCACAAAGAATACCAATTAGATCAAAAGAACTGTTAGCATTTTAACAAATCTGTAGCATATTAATTTATGTGCTTCTTGATACATTAAATAAGATCCAGCAGTAGGTCTGATAATTACTGTAATTTCAAGGTAATGGCATTTAGAGACCCCTGCTATGATTGTAATGCAAAATAAAAATATCTGCAATTTCTCTTGGCGATAAGTCACAGGTCCTGTAAATATTTCTGTAGTCTCTTACCAACATTTTAATTGAAGAAATGCTACATTTCACTTAGAAGTTAGTGAAAAGAGAAATGTAATTTCTCCTTGTTGAAGTACATGGGTTCCGTGAATTCTATCCAAGAATTGAAAGTATTTGGAAAGGTTTGATCTAGGTGTCCTATTCAGGGATAAGTACTCTGCAGCCTCTTGTTCTGTACACATTGGCCACTTGCAGGTCTCTGGGTTAATCACCATCTACTGCATAAGAAGTCTTCTCTGGTTCAAGTTGAGAGATGCATTCATCTATGGGCATAACAATAAGTCATTAGAAGTCAGCTTAATACTTTGTTTCAGAAAAATAATCATAGGGTTTCCTGTCAGACCTCTATAACCCAAGGCTCAGGGATCATTGTGGAAGAGGGAATGGAAAAATTGTAAGAGCCAGAGGTTGTGGATGACCACAAGGAAACAGAGTTTTCCAGACAGCTGGGCAGTTACTCATATGAACTCACAGCAATGATGACAGCATGCACAAGACCCAAGTTAGCTCAAGCCAGACAAAATCCCAGCATAGAAGTGGGGAGGTGAGTAAGAAGCCCCAACTCCAGCTGAAGAACTATTGGCAACTGATAGCTTCTGGGAGAGTGAGAGTCCGTTGTTTTTAAGGATGTGATGCTAGATAGGTTAACTAGGCTCTAGCAGATGAACCTACACCAAAGGACATTTGTGTACACAAATATGACATGAGAGGCCTCTATATAGATATAATGAAGTATGTGATATTGGGCAAGGGAGGGGGTGAGGGGGCACTGATACAGGAGGGAGTATAAATATGATCAAAATGTATTGTGTGAAGTTCTCCAAAATTGAATAAAAATGAAAAAAATTTGCTTAATTGAGGTTTACCCTTCCTGATTCCTCAGTTAAGTCAAACTATTGTCCGTATGACTTTTAAATGAATCTGTCCTTTCTTCTTCCTACTGAAGCACAACTAGGGCAGTTAAGTTCTAGGGTTAGCTCCCTCACTAATCAACTGCCTGATCTTGGGTAACTGACTCAACCTCTTCAAACATCAGTTTTGTCTTCTGGAAAATGGTGAAAAGAACACCCAACTCCTACAATGGCACACAGATTAAATGAGATAATGCTCAGAAAACATCCTGTCACCATGTTATACTTGAGAGGGTTAGCTACAATCCTGTGAGTTAATGAAGAGGTTCTAAACCAAAGGACAGCATGTTGGCTGTGACAGCAATCTGATTGGTTCTTTGGTGATTTATATCTTCCCACCTCTATGACCCCAGAGTAGAAGGCATATGAAGCATAGACTTGGGACAGACAGTGATGGGCTACAACTGGCTAACACTAGTTCCTGAAAATCCATTATTACATTTTAAGGAGTTTTGCAAGCTTGCTGACATCATGTTGGTAGCTTGAAATCAATCACAGCAAGAATATTTACAAAAGAGAAACCATTAAGTGCAGTGATACCACTTGTAGCCAGAGTTCTTCTTCCCTCTCCTGGCTGAGCCTCTTGTTAAATATCTACAAACACAGCACTAGGAGAGGATGGCTAGAAGGGGCTGCTTTTATCAAAATGTTAGTGAGGCAAGGTATACTATATCTCAGGAAGATGTGAAAATTCAGATGGTTTTCAGAGGGGAAATATTTCTTGCAGTACAAGTTCACTGGGTTTTTTTCCATCTACAAAATTTCAGAACAAAGAATGTGTTTTTCTTGATTAATGTTCTCATTCCTTTAATTCCATTTCACCAATTGTGCAAAAGGATGTTTTTAGATAAGGAAAAAAATCTCTGCTCTCTTTTATCTGCAGAGTGAGACATATTTTACTCAAAATCCAATATCTCTATGTCCTAGTAACTTACTTCCACGTCAACTTTTATCTGTGAGACTCTAGCGCATTCTTTCTCAAGAATATTGCAAAGACATAGAGGAGGAAAATGAGTTTACTGATTATGCAGCCCTGGTAGCATTGCTTGAATCTAAATGCTGGCTTAGATGGTGTTTTCAGAACTAGTAAGTGGATGTTTATGTCTGCAAATGGAAGCGCTGAGTAGCTAGAATTGCAGGGCCAGTGCGGGGGAGTAAGTCCTGGGGCGGTAGTTTGCTCAGTCACTGGCATTAGATTGCACGAGCTATTTTCAAATGCATCTCTGCTTTCTTGCCAGTCTCCAGCCACTCGGATCCCCTGCTTTCCGCTCTCAATAGTCTTTCCTTTCTCCATCATGTGATAGCATACGTAACTGCAAGCAAGACAGCTTGGAAAGAACTGGAATTTGACACAGACCGGTGACTGGGTCATCTTGGATGAGACTACACATCGAGTTGAGTGGAGCTGCCGTAGGGGTGCTCCAACAGGGAAAGTGTGCTGCTGCACTTACCTGACCTCCATGGAGATTTTGAGTGGCTACTGAGCTACTGGTCAGATGTTAGCCTACCTATGATTCCATTTTTCTTGGTTGGTGTTGGATTTGTGCAGTGGGGAAGGCTACAGAGTGTCCTAGATCCAAATGAATGGCATATTAAAAAGGAGTGCATGAGCTGGTGTACAGAGAATGACAATGTTGCCTCCCTGGCAGGGAAAGTCTACCCAGCAGCAGGTAGACAAAGACATGCCAGCTTCCACATCCAGACTTGAGAGAAGTGAAGACTCACTTCTTCCAAGCTCAACAATTGTAGATAAATCAGGCTGATCAGCTGCGATGTCACATCAGGGAGCTTGTTGCTATTCCATCTCATGTCTGCAAAGGGTTTGAAAAACACATATAAGGACCTGAACAGTGCTGGGACATTAATGTTATGATTATCCAAAAGCAACAAGGAATCAAGGATGGGACGGATGATGCCAGCATGATTTCTGGAAGCAAAGGTGGTAAAATTAGCATTCAATCACTTGACCTGGTCCAAGCTCCTTTTCTATGATTAAAGCTTGTCCAGCTCACTTCAGATGAAATTGACAGCTAAGATGCCTGTGGCTCTCAGATGCAAGCCAAACAGTACCCATTTGCATGTGTTGATGCCTGTGGCAATTTCAGACTGCTCCTGTCAATATGTACCTGTTTTCCAAAAATGTCTTTTTATATGTAAGCTTCACATTTAGGAATGAAGGTAATGAACATTCTAGAAAGTAAGTCAGAGAAAAAAATTTCTATAATTAACACAGAAATGATGTGTGCATGCTGCTGTCAGAAGTTGATCCTGACCTTGAATGACCTTGAACTTGCCAGAACAAGCATAGATTGGATGTGTTCTTTTCCATTATAGGTGGTCTGGGCCCTAATAGAAAAGGAACTCCTTGGAAAGTTCAAGAGTATGGCACTACCTTATATTATTTGTCATCTAGAGAGGACATTGTAGTCCAGAAGAGAGCAACTTGATCTTACAAAGTCAGCCTTTTGACTCCAATCTAGATCTTACCACAGTTGTAGGTCTGATGACAGTTTAAGTTTCTCCAATCTGGTGCATTTACACAGAAGGAAGTTTTAATTGTTGATACTCATTCCAAAACCATCCTCCACAAGGGGAAATTTCTGTACATGCTAGGTACTTATTACAGGCCAGGCCCTTTTCTAAGGAGTGGGCATTCAATATGGGAGTTCTATTATACCACGAAGAGACTAGACAGGGAAAAATCTTATGTCTCTTTATATAGCGTAACACATAGCACTCCACCTACCCAGCAGCTGTGGCCATAGGGGGCTGAATTCCCTATGAATAGTACTTGAATGAAGGCCTAGATTGAGAGGGTCCCACCAGCTACCATTTGGTGGTTCCTATCATGTGCCAGCAACTGTGAAAAGCTTATACTCAGAATATCATACCTTTGTGCTGTGATCTTCATCACAGCCTGATGGAGCAAACACTTAATATTACCGTTTCCTGCACAGATAAAGAAACAGATATACAAAGTGATAGAGTAACTCACTTCAAGTAACTCTCTCACAGCTAAAAGTGGCCTAGGTAAAATTCAAACTCAGATCACAGAGTGCTTCTTGGAGCAGCCTAGTCCAGCACTCCTTCTGTAGGTACAGAACCCAAGTTCAAGGAACATCTAGTAAGTAGGACAGGGTCCTCCCTACAAAGCATTAATACCTTTACCCTAGAAGGAAGTCAGAGGCAGCTATGTGCTGCCTGGATCTAACATGTTCTGTCCAAGGACTCTTGCCTTCCTCAGTCCAAGTGTTGTCCTGCGGAATAAGACTCAGCCCCCTTTGTTTCAAAGGATGATTGTAAAGCTCCAAGGGACCAACCTCTGCTCCTTCTGGCATCAGCACAGACAAGCCGCACCCTGCCTCTCAATTCTGAGCTGGGATAGCAGGCTCACAGCATGGTGAACTTTTGCATGTTGTGCTATTTGCAATGCTGCCCGTGTGTGCTTTGGAGAACTCTAGGCAGCTGCAAGCCCAATGCTGCCTTTGGCATGCACAAGGATTTGGCCTTCATTCCAGCTGGAGGAACACTAATAAAACCACTGATGAGCAGAGCGGAAGATGTGTAAAAGTTGGCAGGGTTGTTGCTTAGAGGCTGTCTGTTACACATCTGGGATGCTGCTATCCCATACCATACTGCTCCAACCTCAAGATTGTCCTACAAACTTGCCTGACTGGAGACTTTGCTGCCAAATGCACTTTCTCTGGTCCTCGTATCTCTTTTCTTCCTGTGTACCAGCAAGCTAGCCCTCGAGCACCGTAGAAACCCTAAGAGCAGAAACAGAGAGGAAGACTAGGCAGGCTGAGAGTGAACTGAAACCACTTTATTTAACTGACTTGTTGGCTTTGCAAATTGTATTGCTTATCATCAAATTTAGGAATAAAAATGCAGTAAGTAAAACCGTATGATCTAGATCCATATTAAAAGTCAAGAATTTTTCAAGTGCCTCAAAGACGTTCTCAAAATAAAATGTATTAGCAATCGTACCTATTTTCATAGAAGAAATAAGCAGATACTCATTAGGAAAAGAAAAGTTCATGTGTCAGCATGTTGGTAACACCAGGATTCTATCAGGTGGCAACTTTGTGATTCTTGATGCAGCATCAGAACCCATCAAAACAATCATGAGTGTGAGAAGCAATTTCTTTTATTGTATTATTTTCATCATTATTATTTTCTGTGTATGTGGTATATGCACGTGTTCATGTGTTGTGTTTTATGTTTGTTGTGCACATGTATCTGGAAGCCAGACATCAATGTCAAGTGTCATTCTCCATCACTTCCCCCCTTACTTTTGAGGCAGGATCTCTAACTGAACCTGGAACTCACAATTTGGTTAGACCAACTCTTGTTTCTACCTCACTAGCTCTGGGACTACAGGCATGTGCCACCATGCCCAGCATTTACATGGGCCCTGGGGATCCAAACTCGGGTCCTCATGCTTGCATGGCAGGCACTTTACCTACTGAGCATCTTCTCATCTGCAAATGGAACCATTTCAATTCTCTCCACAATCCCATTATTCAATGGAGAGTAACAAGCGAGAGTCTCCGCAGTCCTCATACAGCAGCACTTCCTTTCCTGGTGTCTTTTAACTGTCATCTCCTCCCTCCTGACTGTTCTCAAAGGGATTCTTTTTAGATAGCAACTTTTGCTGTTCATTCGTCACACAGAACATGTTGGTATCTCAAGGTGAAACCAGAGGACTCCACATGACCCGATGAACTTAGTCTCAAACCTTTACTGAGTTGTAACAACTTCGTGACATAGATTTCACAGCCAATTTCCATTCTCTCTTGTTTCCTCATTTGCTCTCACTCTCTCAAACAGCCTGAGTCTCTTTGTTTTGTTATTGTTATTCTTTTAATGGAAAACAGTAAAAGGGGAATTTATTCAATATGATTTTTATATATTTTTTATGAGGATGAGTATATTGCTTGCATGTATGTAGGTACACCCATGTCATGCAGTGCTTATGGAAGTCAAAAGAGGCCGTCAGATGCCTTGAAACTGGAGTAGCAGTTGATTGTTAGCATGTGGGTACTGGGATTCAAACCCCAGGCCCTCTGCTAAAGTAGCCAGTGTTCTTAACCACCGAGCTGTCTCTCTAGCCCCAGATGTGAGGGTTTTTTTAAACTAAGGTAAATACTGTAAATTTTATTAACACTCGCTCAATTACCTGAGACATCACAAAGGTGACTTTGAAGGGTAGAAGGGTTCACTTCTTGCCTCTAGTTACTCTGAAAGAGCTCAGCTAAGCTCTCCTAGCCATTCAAGGACTGTGAAAAATAATCTAATATGTCTTTTTGTTCACTGGCTCTATTATCTTCTCTATACAATATTTCTGGAGTTCCTCCTTTCTGTGGTGTAAGCTTTGTTTAATTGGAGCTTTGGAATGATCTTTTACCTGTAAAAGATAGAGGGCCTTGGTAGATGATAGCATTGTGAGATGGCTGCTTGACCATCGCATGGTAAATGACAGGTCAGTCAGCACATCTGAGGCAAAGAGAGCATTTATGAACAAGATCCTGACCCTTCAGCACAGAGCCTAAAAGAACCACAAAGACCACTAGATGGGCAGGCACTCCCAAATCTCTAAGAGGAAGATTCCTTACATAGGATACCTTATGCAGCTGTATTTCGCTTGATATGAGCTACCAGAAAAATTATGAACTCTAAAACATACATTTAGACGAATAGCAAGTGAGGCCAGAGAAAAGATAGAGGGTCAAAAGTGGAACAAAAAAGCGAGGCGAGCAGAGTGGCTGGCTGTGGTAGACTAGAGTCCTTCATTCTGAGGGAAGTTCACTGGTGGGAAGGCAGATCAGAGAAAAGCAGGCAAGAGATTTTTGGACCTCAGCAAAGCACTTGGCAGCATCTGTTGTGAAATCCTCATTTACAGCTCAGTTATGTGATTGTGTAACCAATTAAAGAACTCAATCCGGAGGCCATGGATAATGGATTAATGTCTTCCCTTAGACAAGTCTAGAGGCAGGTCCTAGGGCTCCTTTATGGCTTGTTTCTCTTTTTTCCAATGATCCAAATGAGAACTTAGACATCACTCTTACCAGATTTATGCCTGACTTAGTCAAAGGCAAAAAATTCCCTGTAGCATGAAATTGACATCGAAAGAGATCTTGAAGAGCTGAAATTGTCATAGGAAATTTAACAGGAATAAATAGGTCCTGGAATGATCTGCCCAGGAGCAGAGGGAAAGAAAGGTTCTTGGGAATAAAGCAGGGAAAAAAGAGTTGACAGCCATCTTGTAATGATTCAGAAGTGACCTGGGTCTGCCAGCAACACTTTCACAGGCTCAAACTACAACTGTGTCTTCTCAGGCATTTAACTGGATATATCCCTTTTGCAGTCTCCAAAGCATGGCACTTCATCTTAGCATCACTCACATGCAAGAGGGGGTCCGTGAGGCAGAGAGATACCAGGAGTGATAAAGGGGTTCACCTCAGTCCTGAGTTTTACTCAGCTCCAGTGGTTTTTAGTGGAAGGTCCTATAGGCACCGTGTCTATTGCCTACTGAATATCCAGCCTTGGATTCCTTTCATTCTGATTCACTGGAGTACATTGACAAATGTTTTGAGAGTTGGACATCTTCCTCATGGAAAGCAGAACTCTACTGACTTTTTTAGATATGTCAGTTAACCCTGTTAACTTCCATTGCCCAAAAGCAACTCAGCAGAAATGTTCTCTAAAGCAACTGCTTTTTTTGTAATATAGCATTCTTACTAATTCTCTGAGAATTTCATATATTCATACAGTATATTTTAGTTACATTCATCCCATAGGCCATGTCCTTAAAGGAAACTGACTCTCCCTCCTCCTAAAGCCATCAACTATCGATAACTCTCAGCTAGTAGTAGGGGCTTGTGAGTTACTGTCCCCATTGCTGCAATTAAAAAGCAATTTCTTGAATATGAAATGAATTACATAGACCAGCAGGAGCTTTGTAACTATCTTTAAAGGTAAACCTTATTGAAACAATAACTTCTGGTTATGTCGAAATTCTATAGTTGATAGGATTTTATGGTGCTTGAACTTTGCCACACTAGAAGAAGGAAAACATATTTCTTTTCTCGTGTATGTTCTGGACAACACTTAAGACTTGCTTCATATCAGCAAGAAGAGCAAAGATGCATATCAGAATCAATGTGACTGAATGAATGAATGGATGACCGATTGGATAAATGAACTGCAAAGTCTTGGCACAGTGGTGCACTTTATTAGTGATTCAGAATCTATAATCAACTATGCCCATAGCTGAGAGATGGTAATGGATGACATTCCATTAAAAGTCCTGTAGCTCATGATCTGAAATGTGTCACAATAACATGCTTTGCAATCTCTAGCAATTTGAACCTTTATGCCCCAGAAATTTGCTTGTTTTGGACTTAAGTATTTGCTCTTGGGAAAATTCAACAAAGAAAGATCACTTAACTTTTTAAGATGGTAGTGATTTGAATTTAGAAGAAGTGAATCCAAAAGACATAAACACAATGAAGAAAGTGAGGTTTAGGAGGATAAGGTGTGTCCACCCTGTACCCCAGCATTCCAGGATAACTATGAATGTGGCTCAACACAAAAATCATAAACTCACTTCAAACACGACATTTTTTCCATTTTTAAATAACTACTGTGCAGTTCTAGAGTATAAACTTTGTAGATGACAATATTTTGTTGCAGTGTCAAAAGGTTTGACATTGAGGGGAAGGGGTAAGATGGTTCAGCTGGTAAAGGCACTTAGTTTCATCTCCAGAACCCATATGGTGGAAGGAGAGAACTGAATCTTGCCAGTCTGCCTCTGATCTCTGTATCTGTGCCATGGTGCATGCACACATGTGTGAGTGCATACACAAAACAGATAAACAGTAAATGTAAAACAAAAAAGATTTCACATACCTGAGGAGACATCCTGAACACGAAGCATGGAACAGGATTTTGGTCTTTTTCCTAAAGCTTCCTTTTCTCTTGAACCAGCACAGGCAGGAAATGCTTCGGCCAATGGCATGTTTTCCTTCTGACTCAGGGAAAAGAGGCTTGATCAGGAAAAGATGTCTTATTTGTCCCAGTATTAGCACTTGGCTTATGGGATGGAGTAGTTTGCACCCGTAGATCAAGTGACTTGCATCTATAATCTGCTTGGGATTTGGCAGCTTCTCCTCTGCTCAGATAGATCACAGCAGTGGAAGTTCATGCTTGATAAATGGTGAACTCGGCAGAGTGCAGGCAATAGACGTAGAGGGGAAATCAGCTCTTGCTATCAAGCAGGGTAGCCTACTAAAAGTATTCCTATCAGTTTTTCCTTCCAGATCTTTAGAAGCTAAAAGCTGGCTGTGTGCAAAGCACTGGTCTCGCCTGTTTATCACGCTGTGCAGATGAATGTGTGTCTATAAAACTGCATTTATCTTGAATGCCTGTTTGCATGTGTTTTGTTGACTGCCTTCTTGAAAGGAAGCGTCTGGGAACCATCTCTGAAATGCAGTTCTCCCACTTTCTTTCTAAACTACAGCCATTGTTGCCAACCCAAAATCAACAAATAATCTTGAAAATTAGCTTGTTTCCTCAGAAGCTGAGGGTAGCAGCCTCCACCGTTTTCTTTCATTTGGAAAATAATATCTAAAATGCTTGCAAAGAAGTATTTCCAATAATGGAAGAACTGATTTCATCAGAGCAATTGCTAAAGGCACGTTTTCCTCCCACCAGACAGGGTTTCACGTAGAATTTCTAAGGCTAGTGTTAGGGTTCTTCTGTTATTCAAAATTCATAATCCATCTAAAGGAAGACCAGCTCAAACGGGAACTCTTCCCAGTTCTTTTCTTGAGTTTTCTGTTGCTATGAAAAAATGACTGTTTTGATACTTTTTAAGCTCCTCCAACCCTTATCAGTTATCTTAAGTGGTTTTCTTTGTACTGAGGTATATTTGAAGATGTGGGCACAGACCTATGGAGTCATATCTTCTAGTGTCTAGTGATAGTTAATTCCTGCCTCCCCCCCTCCTCTCTCTCACTTCTGGCCACATCCCACTTTCTTTTGGGATCTAAGATTGATGAATAATTGATGATCATTTTCCTAACTGGTGCAGAATTCTGATCCCCTCAAATTTCTTTGAATTGGAATTGAGGATAGGTACCACTAGAGTTTGTTTTAAGATAGAAAGAAGGGACTTAAAATCCCACTCCCTTGGAAATCTGAAGTAAGTCCAGCTTCCCTCCAGCAGACTATGAAAGGAGTTCTCTACACCTGTGACTGAGAAAGCATGCTAGGTAGATGACCACAGAGGAACGCTAGTTACCTACATAGAAACGATACCAGCTAGCAAGCCTCTGAGGGTTCTCCAGGCCAACCTTGCTTACGATACCAAGAGAAAATGAAATTTAGAGAGGTGAAGCCTTGGCAGGGCTAGGTTGCATCCTCGTTGATGATAGCAGGCACTGGACAGCCTGAGAAGTTGTCTTGTGGATTTGTTAGGCTCCCTATATCTGGGGCCTTTCAGAGTGAGAAGCTCAGGAAATACTGTAGCTAATGTCTGTTTTCAATTCCAGTCTGTGATCATTGTGCTCTGCCTTGGGATTTAGTGAAACTGACTTTTAAAGTCAATATCCATTCATGTGGTCCCAAACAAGTTTCTGCCTCAGTTTCCCTATGTATACAAGGGGAAAGGGGTATTGTACATTATAATCTCTGTTTTTTGTATTAGAACTACGCTAGCCTAAGTTTTATTATAAAAGAGAGGGCAGATAAAATGAGGTCAGGTCAATTCAGTTTAGTTGCTGGTTCCATTGCAAGTGTTGCAGAAAAGGGCTGTCCTCCCCTGCGCCTCCCCTGCACACAGCACCCTCTGCTCAGGTGGCTTTCAGATTTAAAGAAAGCTCATGTGCTTACATGTACCATGTGAGAGGAAAGAGAAACGAGGATCAGTCCTATTTTGCACCTAAGAAATCCAAGGCTCAAAGAGGTCAAGTGTCTTGAGGATGGAAATTAAGCCCAGTTTCTTGGCTTCTGAGACGCATGCTCAGTCTACTGCTGAGCCTAGATCATCACATAAAATCCTTTGCAAAGTTTAGCTGTTTGCCTCTACCTGCTGTTCTGACTGGCATCTGAGCCCCAGTGTAGCATGTTTACAAACTGTACCCACACTCAGAGGTGATTGCCTGCTGAAATCTCTACAAATCCAAACAATATCCAACACTCTCCTCCTTCCTTGCTTAGCATTTTCAGTTATGTCTAGGGAACTACTATTTAAAAATCATTTTGAGGAGAAAAACTGTCCATGTTTGTAACCTCTGGAGTCATAGCTGATCAGTAAATCAGACAAAAATGACTAGACGAGCAACAAACTACTGTTCCTGTTTCCTTTGTTGGTCAGATGAGGGACCACCTGAGCAGCAAGCCCACTTGGATGGGTAGACTGAAGGGTCAGCTACCCATCATCACCAATCCTAAGTCGGAAGAAGAACTCTTTCCCCAGGTCTTCCAATATTCAGTGTTCTTCAAAAGGAACAGAGATAGAGAACAAGTGTGTGTATGTGTGTAGGTATCTATGTGCATGTGTGTGTATTCCAACTTATGAATGGTACAGTATACAGAGAACACTTAAAATTGTTTCCTAGTACCCACCGACACAACCGCAAGTTTGATAATCAGCTATGGAAAGGCTTAGGTAAACTAAGTGTGTGGACATTTACAGAACAGGAAATGAGCACATGGCCAGGCCTTCCAGTTTGGATTACAAGTTCACTCCAAGATCTCTTCTAAATCCCAAAGTGATAGGGGAACGTGATGGTAAACACATTCAATGATTGCTTTCCTTTTTCAAGAAATGAGGTCTTGAAAAATCTCAGTTTTGCATTAGCTTGAAGGCTAGTTTCACTGCAGTGGAGCATGTGATGAGGTCAGCATTGTCATCACTGCTTTAACATAGTCCTGATCTGCCTTCATTTCTTGCTGTCCCTTAGTTCCATAAAACCGTTCTCCACTTGCCATGATGAGTAGTCTGTATGTGTTGTTCAGTTTTAGAGTCAAGTAATTTTTTCTTGGCATGGCTGTCTTAAGAAACAGCTTGCTCTCACTGGTCTTCGTGGTGTGTACAATTATTGACTCTTTGAGGCAGTATTCTGCTGTTGGAGCCCAATGTGTGGGACCTCAGGGCACTTAGATTTGCCAGGAAGCACAGCCCTGACCTGATTTGTTATTGAAGAATGGCACTTAACACTCAAAAAAGGTACATTTTTTAACTTGGATGGTGTGATGATTTGAAAGAGAATGTCTCCCATAGGCTCAAAGTATTTGGACATTTGTCCCCAGTTGGTGGCGCTGTTTGGGGAAATTTTAGGAAGTGTTGCCATGCTGGAGGAAGCACGTCACTGGGGGTGGGCTTGAAGGTTCTTAAGCCTTGCAGGATCTCCAGTAGCTCTCTACTTCCTGTGCCTGCTTGAAGATGTGATGGCTTAGTTTTCTGCTCCTGATCTGGTCACCTCCTGCCACCATGCCTCCCTGGCACAACAGACTCTGATCCTTCTGGAACCATAAGCTCAATAAGCAGTTCCTTCTATAAGTTGCCATGGTCATGGTGTCTTATCATAGCAACAGGAAAGTAGCTAATACCAATGATGTGACATAATCCTGAAACCCAATGTGGAGACATTGGGAGTTCCTGGGATGCAGCAACAGCATTGTCTAATGTAGCTGACCAGTAGTGCCCCAGCTTTGCAAGTTGCTCAGTGATCATCTAGGTCACTGAGGAAAGCTTTCCAGCATGGCTGTGTCAGCAGCTGAAGACAGCAAAGGCAAGACAACATCCCTTCTCCAAAGGAGCCAATCTTGCTTAATGTAGAGGATATAAACATTCATTTCTTTGAAAAAGGTTTAAAAACAGAGTAATAACAATTTGAATGTGATAAAAGCAACTTTATTAGGACACATCCACATGCCATAAGTTCATACTTGAAAGTGTGTAATTCTATGGAATTTAGTGCATGCACAGATAGGAATCATTACCACAATTATGCACCTATGGATTTGCCTGTCATGGGCATTTCATACAAATAGAATCATACCTGTGTGTTCCCTTCCTTTGCACAGTTTCCAAGGTACATTCATGTAGTAACACATGGCAGTCCTTCTCATCTAAAGTAGCATCTAAAATGCTGCATTGTGTAAATGCTTCCATTGGTCTGTCTAGCCATACACACACTGATGGGCATTTGGGGATATGAGCAGTACTATGAAAGTACAGGGTTAATATATTCCCAGGAATGGAATCTCTGGATTTTATGGCTACTCTGTGTTTAAATGCTTCCTGTAACAGCTGCCTTTAGATTTGCACAAACGGTGTATGAGTGTTCGAATTTCTCCACAGCCTTAGGTTTTGACTTTGTATTTTCTTTAAGGCACGGTCTTGTATGGACCAGAGTGACCTCAAACTAGCTTTGCAGCCAAGAATGGTCTTAAACTTCTGATGCTCCTGCCTTCCTCTCCCAGGTGGTAAGATTACAGACATGCATCACCACATTCATTTTATGCACTGCTAGGGATCAAACCCAGGTCTCTGTGCATGCTCAGCAGGTCTTCCACCAACTGAGCTTCATCCCCAGCTCTACTTTTAGTTTTTTCTTTCTTTTTATTTTTTGAGGATTTCGTACTTGAGTGCTGTCTTTGCCTTAGTTCCACTACCTCCAAATTTCTTGTCCTCCTCTTTGATTATTGTTGCATTTATATATAGATACATCTGTAAATATATATGGTTGTTTATTTTAAAGATATTTTTATTCTTCGAAGATTTCATACAGTGTATTTGGATTGTATTCAAGTCTCCCGTCCTCTATCTCCTTGCAGCTTCATCCCCATCTTTTTCATGCATAACTTCCTTTTTCAAAAGCCAATCAAGTCCAATTTGTATTCCCCAAGTAATCTTTGCTGTAGGGCATTCTCCTGAAGTGTGGTCAAACTACCAGAGATCATACTTTAAAGAAAACTGACTCACTCTCTCCTAGAAACTATCAGTTGCCAATAGCACCTCAGCTAAAGGTGGGATTTTGTGTCATTTGATCTTGTGTAGGCCTTGTGCATTCTGTCACAGGTGCTGTGGGTTCATATGTACAACTTTCCTTTTGTGTCTGGAAAACACTGTTTTGTTGTTGTACTCATCCACCTCTTCTGTGACGATTCCTGATCCTAAGGAGAGGGATGTGGTACAGATCTCCCATCACAGTTTTACTTTTAGATTCTTTTAAGTTCTCAAAACAAAAAATGATGTTTTCAAATATTAATATATTTATTAGCACAAGATATAATTATATGCCTTCCAGCTCTTACATAGTGTCAAAACAGTCCTTCCAAATGCACAGAAATGTTGAATAACATTATGCTTTGCTCAGCTCACTTGGGCTTGAGTCTAGTCTACTAAATCATGGAAGCCCTTGACCAAGTAATTAATTCCTTCTGAAGGTTCTAGTGAAGCCCTTCATCTAAGCTTAAGTGCGCACTGAAGATCCATTCAGCAGACAGTTATGGAGACCCAACTCTAGGCCTGAATACTCTGGAACTACAGACACATCAAATAATTGACTCCTTCCCTCACAGAGTTTATAGTCTAGAAGATAACCAGGCTATCAGACAAATAGCTTCCTGTCAAGTGCTAGGGGGAAACAGGGAGCACCCGAATAATGAGTTCTTCCTACGCATCACCAAGCTTTTCCTGTCTCTCCCAGATTTGGTTCTCTGGACTATGATAGCCTCTTTCACGGATGCCCTAGCATAACACCAAGATGGTTAGTGCAGATAGCAATTAATAATGGTTAACTAGTCTCTTGTAGATCAGGATGATATGGTGTGACTGGAGTCTAAAATGTCCATGCTTGGGACAAAGGACTGGTGGCTACATACTTTGCCAGCCCTCAGCTCTGTAATTCTTTCTATTGTCTAGGCTGGGAGTCTGGAGGATAGAAGTCTCGGCTTCCTGGTCTATTCAGAGCTAGCCCGCCAGCGAGCTAGATGCTCTTTCCTGTCTTGCTCCCCAGCCTTGGCCTGGGTAGTACCCAATCATGATCATTATGCTGACAGTGTAGCCTGCCACTTCAAGACTGAGATTCCAGCCTTTGCTCAGGAAGCTCTGACTACTGCCCTCACAACTTGTCCCTTTTGTATTGGATTTCGGGACCATAAAGTGACAGAGCATTAAATCAGTAGAGTGTTGTCTATAGAAGACATGGAAGTTTGGAGTTTGTTTCTATTTTGTTTTGTTTCATTGTTGTTTGCATTGTTTGATGTCCTTGGTTTGGTGTTGCCAGGCCCAGGTCCTTGAGCTTCCATGTCCTTCAGACTAGAGATTCCGAACCAGTGTTGCCCAGAACTATTGTCTACCCCTGAAGTATTGGAGGTCTCCTTTGCCTTCTTCATTTGGATGCACTGTATATAGTATATACCATTTTGACCCTAGTATTTGGGTGAGATTCCAGTTGAAGTCTCCTGAAACGGTTTGACTGGAGATTGTTGTTGTTTTATTTAAAATAAGAAGGAAAATACAGGACTGGGCAAGAATGTGCATACTTTTAATCCCAGCACTCAGGAGGCAGACAGAGGTAGATGGATCTCTGTGAGATCAAAGCCAGCCTGGTCTGCATAGCGAGTTTCTGGCCAGCTGGGGCTACAAGGAGACCCTGTGTCAAAAGAAAGATAAAGAAGGAAGGTACTGACATCTATAAATAGCTTGAAGCAAGAATGTCATGTAAGAAATGTCTCAGAAGCAATACAAAGAATCAGTTTGTCTCTGAACCTAGAGCTTAAATTCAGTTTTAAGTAGCATCTAGCTTATTCCTTGAAAATAATGAGAGTCCTAGGAAACTGCAGGCACAGTCTAAAAAAGCTCCCTGTGCCCATCACCCAGTTCCCCACAAAGTTACATCTTATATAACAATAGTACAATAACAAAACCAGAAATTTTTAAATATGTTTTAAAACTTATGTTAAACATTTCCCTTTTCTTGTATCTGGATGAATATCCAGGAGTATAGTTGCTGGTATCCAAATATTTTATTTCTTAAGAAGCTATCCAAATGTTTTCCGAAGTGGTTGTACCATTCTGAATGATCTAGTTTTTCTCCACATCCTCGCCAGCATCTGGTGTTGTCACTCAATGTTTTTTAATAAGAAAAATCACATATCCAGGCAATGCCATTTAGAATATTTACAATGTTATTCTTCCTTGCCTGTTACTATGATAGAGAATGTGGATAGACTGCTGAATATCAGGCCAACTTTGTATGCCCAGAGCAAACCAAGTTTGATCATAACGTATAATTTTTTAATTTTTTTTTATTATTTTTATTTTATGTGTATGAGTGTATTTCCTGCATGGATGTAAGTGCACCCATGTTGTGCAGTGCCTGCGGAGGTCAGAAGAGGGTGTCAGATCCCCTGGAACTGGAATTGCAGATACTTGTTAGCCACAATGTAGGTGCTGGGAATTAAACCCAGGTCCTCTGCAAGAACAGGCAATGCCCTTAACCTTTGAGCCATCCCTCCAGCCCCATAAAGTATAATTCTTTTTATAAATGGATAAAACTTTTTTTAGAATTTTTCTATCTATGTTGATCTATAATTTTCTGGTTTGGATAATCTGTCTTTGGTGTCAGGATAATACAACAATGTGGCAAGTGTCTCTTCCATTTCTCTTTTTTTAAAGTTTTTTCTGAAAGGTCATAGTCATATGGAATTGGTACTAACTCCTTCATAAACAATTGGTATCATATTGCAGTATGACCATCAGAACCTAGAGTTTTCCTTTTGCCATGCTGGGGATTGAACTCAGGACTTCCTTCATACTTGACAAGCTTTCTACCCCTGTGTCACATCCCCAAACCCCGACAACTTTCACCTCAAAGATTTTTAAAATATGATTTTTTTCCAGAATTATAAGGTTAGTTCAATAGTTTTAAAAATTATATATCATTTTTATTTTTTATGTGTTATGAGTATATTGCCTGCATGCAGACAGATAAACCTGTGTTGTGCAATGCCCACAGAGGTCAGAATAGGGTGTTCGAGCCCCTGGAACTGGAGTTATGGACAGTTGTTAGCCACCATGCGGGTTCTGGGAACCAAACCTGGGTCTTCTGCAAGAACAACCAGTGCTTTTAACTGCTGAGCCATCTCTCCAGCTACAAGGATAGTTTGATTTTTTAAAAAATATTTTTAATGATTCTTTGAAAATTTCATCTAATGCATTTTGATCATATTCAGATCCCCTTCCCCATCTGCTTTCAGATCGCCCCACTTCACTACCCCCATACACTTCACATCATCTATTTTTTAAGTTATATCAAGTCTAATTTGTGTTTCCCAAATTCCTTTTAGTGTGAGTCCATCCCCTGAAGCCTAACCAAACTACCTAACATCATAGCCTTAAAGAAAACTGACTCTCCCTCTCTGCCCCTGGAAGCTATCAATTTCCAACAGTTCCTCAGTTAAGGCTGGGGCTTCATGCTTACCCTGCCCCCACGTGCTGAGTTTTTGTTTGGCTTGTGTTTATACGGGTCTTGTGCACACTGTCATAAGGGCTATGGGTTCAGATGTGCAACTGTACTGTTCAGAAAACACAATTTCCTTGCATTAATCCACCACTTTCTGCCTCCTCTTCTGCAATGATCCCTGAGCCTTGGGAAGCAGAGGTTTGATATAGGTGTCCCATTCAGGGTTAGCACTCTGCAGTTTCTTCTCTGCATGTTGACCAGTTGTGAGTATCTGTGTTAATCACCATCTACTGCAAGAAGAAGCTTCTCCGGTGAGAGTTGAGAGATGTGTTAATCTATGGGTGTAACAAATCATTGAGAATCATTTTTAATACTATGTCCATTAGCAGAACAATAGTAGTAGTAGGTTCTTCCCTAAGGCCTGTGACCTGTCTAGCCATAGATTCTTGGTCCTAATAACAGTGCCAGATTGAGAGAGGATGCTGAAATCCCCAAGTATAACTGCAAGTTTGCATATTTCTCCTTTCATTTCTGATAGCTAACATCTGTTTCCTATATTTTCCAGCTCTTGACTGGGCCATGTCTTTTTAGTGAATTAACCATTTTATCATTATGTGGTGTCCTTCTTCATCCCTGATGATTTTCTTTGCTCTAAAGTGTACCTTATCTAATACTACTGAAGCACCCCTGGCATTTTTAAGTTAATGTTTGCATGCTTTCTTTCTTTTTAAAAATATTTTTTCTTTATTCTTGGGGCAGGAGAGATAATTCAGTAGTTAAGAGCACTGGATGCTCTGACAGAGAAACCGAGTTCTAGTCCCAGCACCAACATGGCATCTAACAATCGTCTGTAACTCCAGTTCCAGGGGAATCTGACATCCTTTTCTGACCTATGCAGGCATTGCATAGCATGGGTGTACTTACATGCAGACAATAAACTCCTACACATAAAAAAATTTTAAAATATTTTTCCTTTATTCTTGAGACACACACACACACACACACACACACACACACACATATATATATATATATATATATATATATATGATCATTCCAAGTCCCTCTTCCACCTCCCTTCATCCCTCCCAACTTCTTTTCTTCTTCCTGATAACCCACTAGATAACCCATTAGTAACACCCATATATGCGTGGATGTGGGTCCATCAGCTGAAGCATGAGGAGTTTATCAGTGGCCACATCCTCAAAAAGGACAGATTCTCTTTCCTCCAGAAGCTATATCCTGACCATAGCTCCTCAGCAAGAAGTAGGATCTGGCGAGCATCTTGTCCATCTATGCAGGAATGTTAGCTGGCTTGATCATGTGCAGTTCTTGTGAATCTAACCCTCAGTTGTTCCATGAGCCTTACAGGCAGGTGAGATTGATAAACATATCCCATGACATAATGAAATTAAAGCAAGATGAAATAAATACTCTATAAGAAGCAATGAGGTTGAAGCTGTAATAAAGTCTCCCAATTAAAGGAAGTCCAGGACCAAATGGATTCACTGCCAGAAATTTATTTCTACCAGAAATTCAAAGAATTAATAGGAAGACTACTAGATTTATTCCATGAATCAGAAAAGAAAGGAAGGCTTGAAACACTTCTTACAGAACTAGTGTTACAGTAATGCTGAAACCAAATAAAGGACAGAACAAAAAAAATTTAAAAATTAAAGACCAATCTTACTGATGAATGTAGATGCTGCTCTAGAGTCGATGTTCTTTAAGAGAGTGATGCTAGACAGGCTAAACAGGCTCCAGTGTCTGAACTCACTGAGGGACATTTGGGTACACAAACTTGACTAGATAGGCCTTAACATATATGACAGAATGCATAAAATATAATGGGCAGGTTTTTGGGGTATAAATACTACTCCTAATATGATTAAGATGTATTAAATCCACAAAAATTCAATCAAAATATATAGTAAAATTCTCAATAAAATACTGGCAAACTGAATTGAATAATACATCAAAAAACCATTAGTCATGACCAAGTTGACTATTCCATCAATGTAGGGATGGTTTGACGTATGTAGATCAATAAATGTGATTCAGCACATAAACAGACTAAAAGACAGGTATTACATGGTTTTCTCAGCAGACACAGAAAAAAACTTTGACAAAATCCCACATCCCTTCCTGATAAAAGTCATGGAGAGGCTAGAGATGGAAGAAGCCTACCTCCATGTAATCAACCTGTAAACCGCAATCAACAAACCTGTAGCTAGCACCTTGCTAAATGTAGAAAAATTTGAGTTCCCACTAAGATCAGGAATGAGGCAAGGGTATCTATTCTCTCTGCTCCTAGGAAATATAGTGCTTGAAGTCATAGCTTGTTGTAAAAAAAAAAAGATAAAGAAAGAAAAGAAGTCAAGGGATGCCTATTTGCAGATAATATGATTCCGTGCAAAAGAGACCCTAGAGATTCCATCAAAATATCATTAGGTTATATTTTCATCTTCTTTGCCAAAGTCTTAGGGCATTGCCATTTAGCATACTTACTGATATTAGCATTTAATTCTGCCCACTTATTTTTGAAATGTTTTCTTTCTATTTGTCCATGATTTTTCCATGTTTCTTTTTCCTAACTTCCTTTGGATTACGTGAGTAATTTTTGAATACCATTTGATTCATGTATAGTATTTTTGACTATTTATTTGGGCTTTCATAGTGGTCAATTTTATTACTTTGTGTGTGTGTGTGTGTGTGTGTGTGTGCGTGTGTCTTAAATATCCAACTAGTGTCAACATTTTACTACTTGTAATGAAGTAGAAAAACTCTGTTGTTACCCCTTAACTTCACCATTTATAATATAATTGTGTTAACTATTTCTTCCATACACATTTAGAATTATATAAGACAATATTATATTTGGTCATTTAACCATCTAATATAATTCAGGAAACTTAAGCATAAAGGAAAGATCTATTAAACTTAACTGTACTGTTTTCCCATTGTTCTTCCTTACTGGTAACAAAACTCCTTCTTTTAATTGTTTTCTGTTTAGAGACCTTCCTTTAGCTGTTACATTACTAGAGGCTTGTTGTTGACAGTTGCCCTTAGTTTTCCTTCCTCTGAGAATGTCACGATTCCTATTCTGTATCTGAAGCATTTTCACTAAGATTCTGTGTTGAAGTTTTCTTTTTTCAGCATTTGAAAAGCATTGTGTCATTTCTTTATGGCTTCCGTGGCTTCTAAGCAAATGCTTGCTATCGTTGAAATGAGTGAAGTAAAGGTAAAATGTCATCTTTCTGTCACTGCTTTCCAGAGTTTCTCTTCACATTTCAATATTTTGATTATGAAAGGTACAAAAATTCTACCCTATTCTTTCCATTCTCCTTTTGATCCCATACACTCAGATTAAGTTACAGTATTGTTCAGTTCTAGTATTTCTATTTCCTGAGATTATCTTTGTTTTTTTGTTTAAAGCATGGGTGTAATTGTTGGTTGAAGCATTTAAATGACTGCCATTTTAAACTTCTTGTCAGGTAGTTCTGATATCTATATCATCTTGGTGACACATCTGTGGATAATATGATTTGTGTAGTTTAAGATCTGAATAGTCTTAGTGGGATGAAAGCTTTTCTTCTAAAACCAGGGTATACAAAATTGACTCTTTGAAATCTTCTGTTTTAATTGTTATGGCAGGAAAGGGAGATATAGAAGTCCAAGTTCCCTAGACAGCCTTTTTGACATAAAGAACGGAGAGGCTCCTCATTATTGCTAGGCAAGTTTGAAACATACTGATTTCCACTAGGCATCTACCCATACCACACAAGTGCAGTAGAGGCAAGTAGCTCATTATTGCCAAGTAGGAGGTAAAGTCTAGGCTCCCTGCTTGGCCTTTGTTGATGAACTGCAATGGGATGGCAATGTCCTTTCTGGTATTTAGCTGGATTAGTGTGGTTTGGCCTAAAGATTTTTTTGTCTAACTAGGCTATCTCTTTCCTGTTCCTGTGGTAGAAAGTACAAGCCTTTGATGAAGTTTTTTTGTTTGTGCCCATTGGCATTTGGGGTTGCTGGTTTCTTTGGCTCTAAATCTGGAATATTTGAAGCGAAAGGAAAACATCCCAGGAAACTCATCTCTGTGTTTCACCTCACATCTCAAGGTCCCTAGCCAGTTTTTATTTTCTCTACCTTCCAGAATCTTCTAGTGTTTGTTTTACATAGCATGACCAAAGGTTCTATTTGTACTCAGTGGGAAAATGGAAAAAAAATTCTTCTGTCTTTCCAGAAGTGGAAGTCAGGACACTGAGATTTTAGTGGCTGATACTGTGCAGACAAGAAAGTTCATGGCAAAGAAAGCTTGGTCTTGTGTTCAAATACCTTAGCAGAGATCTTATTTCATGTGGATCTCATGGAAAACAGAAAACAACTTTCACTGGGTACATGTGTGTTCATGTAACATGGGCAGGGGGCATGCTGGAGTTCCTCACTTATTGTCCTTGCACAGAATGGTTTTCTGAAGCCACTTTCAGTGTAATCCTTCCTTCCAGTGTCAATTTTTGAACTGCTGGTCAGTCCACTTGGCTTGGTGCTAATGTGGTCAGTTACTGGATGCTCTGAAGGCTGATTATAGTAGAGTTGAAGAGGCTCTAAATCATCATCTTTATTTAACCATGTATTTTATAGAAGGAAAGTGTATCTCAGAAAATAGAAGAGCCTCCCAGAGTTCTACTTCATATCACAAAAGCAAAGTCAGACCTGGGACTCACTGTATGTCCAGTGCTATTTTAGCCCTGCCAAACTGCTCCTCCACCCTGTTCTCTGTTTTTCAATACACTTTGCTCTGCCCTGTGAACATAGACTGCCATTTTATCCCCACCAACTGGCTCATGGAAGTACCCCTAATCCCTGGGGCTTGGGTGCTCAATGAGGGCGGTGTGATGGGGAGCCAGGAAATGAATGAACCTGCCCTTGTAATTGAAGCCTGTGATTCGTGGGGTCAATGGTCTCATCTTCATATCTGAAAGACAGTGTACTTTTTGTCTCCTTAAGCCCTGTGTCTAGGTCGTTTGGGAAACGCCTTGGAGAATCAAGAATAAAATTGCAGGTCAAACAATGGATGACTGGAAAAGTCGACTTGTAATCGAGAGCATGCTTCCCCATTTCACCGTGGTGGGAAATCGGCAGGAGCCCAGAAAGCTCCAGGAATCGGTCAGAAAATGGGCTATGGGGGGAGAGGGGTGTTAAATGCTTCTAACCTTAAATCTGAACATGAGACGTGTTATTGAAATTCTCTGTGTAAATTTGGTGGTGGAAAACCAACCCCAAATATAAGGGACTTGAAGTTGGTGTAGAAATAATAAAGAAGATGAGTCGTCCTGTCCCTTTGGGTTTCTGGAAAAGACAAAGAAGCAGGTACAGAAAGGAATTTCCATTCAACTCTCTGGCCCTGGTATCTTTTCTCAAACTCATTTGACACTCTTCTGCTCTCCTCTCTAGGAATTCAGTCATCACCTGAGTGCCTGAAATTCAGTATTAGGGATTCCAGTGGTAGTTTCAAGGGCCAGGGTGATACGAGAGCTCCTGGTTGCTTGAATCTGACAATGAATGCCTGCAACATCACCAGGCTATCAATATTAACTCAGTTAGCCGGAGCTGCAGCAAACACAATAGCTGTTATCTCAGGGTACTAGGCCTGCAGAGGAGTGGCTTGCTTAATCTCTGAAAGTAATAGAACAGAAGGGAAATGGCTCTTATAGAGCCATGGATCTGTTTCCTTCCTGCTCATGGAACTGGGAGCCCTGGGCTCTGAGGTAATGTCATTTCAATAACTAGAAGACTTGTATTCCTCAGTTCCCAGGGCAATGTACTTTGTTTATTTTAGGATTTTGTTATGAGTCCAGGTGTGGGACAGTGATTGACCCACGTTTTTTCTTTTTCCCTTCATTGTCAACAATGCATTGAGAATGTGCTATTAAACTGAGTGCATACACTTAAAAAAAAACTTTGGTGACTGGAGCCCCAGCATTCTCAGAAATAGGAAGTCAGATGAGATGGCAGAGATAGAGCGCTTGCTTGGCCAGTGTGATCTGTTCTCCAAACCTCCAGGCCCCACTTGAGGCATTTGCAGAAAGAAATCTCCAACCTTGTCCCTAACAACTCTTTTTATTTCATATTTCTGTTTGATGGGCAACAGCTGAGTCAGTAAATGAAAGCTATGTCCTAAGGGCCATCATCAGTTTTAGCATGACTTTAAATTCTTCCTTCGTTTTCCAATTTTGCACACATTGTCAAATGCTAGCCATAAGTACAGGTGGGCTAAAGGTACAGGAATTTATGCAGATACTCTCATAAAAATAAAGTGTGTCAGGTAAGTAAAGCTTTATTTTTTGTCTGTGTAGCTCACTATGCTTGCCTTCTCAGGATCATTGTCCTGGGATAGGTCCTCAGAGCAACTCTCACTGTGGAGTAGATATCCTGGCTCGGGCCATTTCCAGCTTTGGTTTTTCCTGGCAAATGGCCTCTGGTACCTTTCCTAAGCCTTGCAAAAAATGCACATTCATTGCTTTAGTGTCATAGCTTCCACCTGACTTCCATGGCACACCTTGTTCTCTACCCTTGGCTCTGAGTGACCTGGCTATTTTTGAAATGCCAAGCTGTCCTAGAAGACCAAGCATTTGCCCCATTTGAAGGGGTCCAAAAATATAACTCAGGTTCTGGAAGTAGCTCTGTCAGAGAAGTGTTCATCACAGCTGAAACTACATCTGTCTTCTTGGAAGATACATATGGTCCCCAGAACGAATGACACTGAGAGAGCCCATTCCTCTCTGTCGGATGAGCACAGCTACTTCCACCTGTAGGCAGCCGGGGCAGTTCTTGGTGTGGTGTGAGAGCTGCAGTGGCTGGTTGATCCCTGTAATCTCATGAAGGTACCCATGCTAGCCTCCAACTTTGCTACAGATGCAGAGGATCTGAGCAGCAGAATCCTAGTGTACTAAAGGATTAATAGCCAGGGTATTCTCCAAAAATCTGCTGCCCAGACAAGTTACTGCACGGCCTGCAGTGTGCATGACAGGAGGCCATTAGCAGTAACTGACCTTGCCCTTCCAAGGCATGGCCTTAGCAGGATCACAGATGTTTCCATTCTCAGCTGTCCTTCTGAGGTTTCCTAACATTCAGGGCACATAGTGCACCCCTATCCCAGGAAATCAGGAAATCATGTGAGTCTGAAAGCCTCCTCGACACAGAGATCTGTCTTGGGAAGTCACCTTAACTAGTTTTTTGTTTGTTTCATCATTCCTGAAAAAAATAAAGCTAATAGAAAAACCTGTATCCCATCAAGTCTTGAAACAGAGTTATTCAACCATAGAGGAGAGTTTTTTTTTAGTTATTTTTTGCTGTTGTTGTTGTGGTTGTTGTTGTCATTGTTGTTGTTGTCATCAGAATCTCACTCTGAAACCCAAGGTGGTCTGAATCTTGTGATCCTCCTGTCTCAGTCTCCTGAGTGCTAGGATTATAGGCATGTGCCACTAGCGGAGATCTTTTTAAAATTGCTCTGTAAATTGACACATAAATAATTGAGAGCTTCTGTGGGAAAAAGTGTGAATTTGAAATGATAGTCTTAGCCTGAGACCCTGGGCTCTGGACCTCAGGGTACAAATCTTGACTAAATACAAGATTCATCCACTGCTTTCTAGGAAACAAAATCCACATGAACTGAGGGCACGAATAACCACCTCAATTGAGCATTAACTAGGTGCCAGCACTTGCTAAGCGTACAGGGAGCTCTGTCTCCTGTAACCCTCTTAGGAAACCTTGGAGGAAGAAGCTGCTATTCTCTCCAGGAAACTGAGACTCAGAGAGCTGATGCAGCTTAACCAGAGTCACAGACCTAAGAACAAACAGACCCTGAGCCCTATCCTCACCGCCGTTTTCTGATGCCTGTTGAACCTAAAGCTTGTTTTGAAGCACACAATAGTGCGTCCACATTAGGCAGGAGGAGGTTGTGTGCCATCGTAATGAATCAAGCTCCTTTGCAGCACTCTTTCTTCATTTAATTCCTTGCTCACATAGTGCCTGTTGTGACATGGGGTAAAATGCTTTTCCTTTTGGCAACATTTGAACATCTATCGAAGGGTAGTTTATGGAGTCAGAAAGTGGAACATTTTGTCCTTCCCTTTGAAGTTAAGACTGGACTCCTACAGATTCAGTAGGTTGATTGAGAAGCTCGAAGGCATTGGCCCTGAAATTGAGAGTGCTCCAGAGCCTGCATACGGCAGTGGCTCACGTCACGTGTGTCATCTGTTTTGGTCTACATCTCACTGCAAGTTGCAGAGTTTCCTTCAGCTCTGAGCAGATACCTATGCAATTCCTACAGCAATTTCTGGTCAAAATGGGAGAGTTGGCCTGGGGATATATATATATATATATATATATATATATATATATATATATATAGCTCACTGGGTACAATGCTTGCTTAGCATGTACAAGGCTCCCACTTTCAGTTTCCATTACTACAAAATTAAATAGCATAAACTCTTCCAAGTATAATAAAATGTGAAAGTTCAGGTCATTACATGCACAGGTTGAGGAAGAAAGGGGCATTATACCCTTAGTTATCATCTCGGGTTCAACACCTTGATGTTACTAAATAACTCTATACATTACAGTGAGTTAGTATGCTTAGTACAGCTTATCAGCTTGTCAACCACTCTCTGGCTCAAAGAGAGAATATTCTTATCACTTTTTCATGGACAAAATAATAAGATCTGAAGACTCCAGTGCCTTGAAGAGAATGACTAGTGAGCTGGGGAGCTACATCAACAGTTCCTATTTGAAAATCCCAAGGACAACATGCTTTCCCCCTACAGAATAACTCAAAGCAGCCCCTAGTCTGCCCCTCGTCTATCTGCTCACCTCTCATTGAAAGTGAGACTGAGGTCTAGAAGAACAGTTGCCCCCACTAGTAGAGTATATAAAGATTTGAATGGCACAATAAACTCTGGCCTGATTTCATCTGACCACCTTTTTATAAAAAACTCCCCAGTGGGAGACACTTTTTTCACCTCCTCTGTGGTATATGAGCCAGTTCAAGGTCTGTGCCCAGCTGCCTTAGAAACTTGTGCTTTTCTTTACAGAAAGAGTTCTAAACTTAGGAAGGAGATCTCAGACTTGATCTCAGAGCCATGACTAGTGATATGACCTGAAACAAGACCCTTTCTCTTGAAGCCAGAGAACATGGATATGACTTAAAAGGATTTGTCTATGCCTGGCCTCCTCCCACAGTTCCAGTGTCCATTCTATGTTCCCAGCCCTTGACTAGACTCTAGGATCCAGGACTCCCATCTCACTTCACTAACAACAAGTCTATCCTTCTCTAAAGTTTGAGACCAGGAGGGGAAAATGGTTGAGTGGCTCTCTTATGCAAGATCCTGTGTACACATTACCTCATCTGCTCCTGTGACTCAGAGGCTGATATTTCCTCTTCATCCAAGAAGAGACTGAGGCTCAAGGAAGACATAGACTTTCCCGATGTTAGTCAAGGGATTGTAAATTCAGATCACACAGCGCAGTGCTTTGCCTCCAAAGTTCGGCCCACTTTGCTGCTTCCTGTTCCTATGTTAGAGGCTTAGCTACCTATATGATCTTCTGTCTACCACATTCAGCCCTGGAATCTCACACTGGAGTTCCAGATGTTCTGGTACTTTTATCCCAGTGGCATAAACAGGTAGAGAATAGCTCCCTTTAGCCTTCTAATCAACATAGACTACTGTCCAGCCTAGCAGGATACTTCAGAATCCCATGGGAAGGCAAGGAGTTAGGAAATACAGTGACTCTGAAGTCTTGAGGTTCAAGGGTTCATGTCTTTGCCAATATTCTGTACTTCATGCAGGCTGTGGGTATTTTACAGGTGCAAGTCTGGCCCCGTGAGAGGGGATCCCATGTGTATGGGCTGTACCACTGAGACCCAAGTGGTGCCTGAGCACAGCCTCAACCACTTACTCAGCTCTTAAAATGAGCATTAGGTCTCAGTTTCCACATCAGTCAGTGAAGTGGACTTAATAAGCGCTCTCTGCCTCTCTCAGGGTTTCTGGGGTTATGATGAGTAAGGCAAAGATGTGGACCTATTCTAAAGTATGCAGGGCATGACTGGTCTTAGCATCTTTTTAGTGACCAGAGATTGGTATGGTCTCAGAATTACTTTTCCCCACCAGAAAGGCAAGGGGGCACTGTGTCCTTGGAGCTCAAGTTGGAGTACAGAGGACCCGTAAGGGTGCTGCAGCCACGTCGGCAGCCGCACTGCACAGTGGAGATCTGAGTTTATAGTGTAACTCTGAGCATTCTGGGTCAAGGCCGCAGTGTGTATGTGCCTTGCTATTTTGGGGATACTCCCCATGGAGCATGCAGCTGTTCCCTCCCTTTGCCCCTCCTCCTCCTCCTCATTGTCGTCGTCCTTCTCCTCCTCCTCTTCCTCTTCCTCCTTCTCCTCCTCCTCTTCCTCCTCCTCCTCCTCCTCCTCCTCCTCCTCCTCCTCCTTCCTCCTCTTGCTGCAGCAAGAACCCTTGTCTGCTACAGACATCCAACCCCAGAGAGGGAAGCCAGGCACGACTTTGCCTGCAGAGTGCTCTCTTCTGCAAAAACTGCCTAACTCTCAACTTACAGGACACCGCTGGGTTTGGCATTTGGGTCCTGGCTTGGTAGCCCAGCTGAGTAAATCAGTGACCTGCAAATCAGCCTATTAACAGGAGAGGATGCTGGGAAAGGAGCTCCATTTGGCTGCAGGATTCCATGGGCATGAGCAAGCTTGATACTGCCTGCTTTTGACCTTCTGAGAGTATATACTGGCCTTTGTATTTCTACCCAGCCCCTCCCTACAGATTCTGTGATTTTAGGCCCAAAGTAACAGGTATCTGGAAACAGAACTGCCCCAGGCAGGAGAGACAACACTGTTCAACACCCCCAGGGCAGAGATGGCAGGAGAGTCAAGCAAAGCTGAGACCCAGATTCTACCCCTTTCTAGGGAATGTGCAATCCAGGAGGCCTACCGTGGGGATATGAACATATTACAGCCTGCACGCCAGGCTGGCCTATGCAGACTGAGACCTCTTGTATTCACTAAACACCCTCAGCTAGAGAACTAGATGTCTGTCTTTTTAGGTAGAGATGTGGGTCAGAAGCAGTCCCTGAGGTGCTGTGTCCCAGACACTTGGGGGCACGGAGAACATGTGCTTCTTGAGCCTAAGCTACAGATTTTGATTTCTGCAGTGAGTATAGAATAATATGTCACACACACCCCCATCCTGCCTTTCCTTTCTGCCAGCCTCTCCCTTCGTTCCCATCTCCCATCCTTCTCATAGATGGCCATCCCTAAGATTCTAATGTCAGAGAGTCAGGTACCTCTCACTCTACTACCCTTGGGATTGGTGCTCAGCAACTGATACATAGTAGGTGTTCACCAACATCACTGGGCCCATTAGTGCATTTAGTGGTTTCTGGGAAGTAGTTGCCTCAAGACCTTGTACTGGGAATGGGAAGAGAACAAGATAATTTGCAGAATAGCATTTTCCACAGAGAGTAATTCCAACCTGCAGATGCTAGCTGAGTCATGTCACAAAGGCAAGGTACTTTAACAGTACAGAGATGAAGAGAAAACAGCCCTGGCCTTCAGAGGCATGTTGCAGAAATGGAAAATGTACAGAGCCAGCATGGCAGCCTCCAGGTTGGTCAGGGCAACTGGGATAAGGTAAAGGGATAGACAGTGGGGCCATATCATCATAGAGACCCTTGGATGCCTGAAAAAAAGAGATGTTCTAAGCAAAATGCAAATTGTCCAACTGTGGACAAAGGCTGAGAGAGCAAGGCCCAGGGAATCCAGCAGGGGATGGTGTTTCCTCCTTTCACAGTGCTAGCCAACAGTTATGCAATAGATGTCATTGGCATTGGTGAGGCACAGCTTTTGGGACTGCTACATAATTTCTGCAGTTCAAAAGTGGTCACTCAACTTTCGCTGTGATTTAAACCTTATTGCTCATTCAGCTCCCAAAGGATTGTATGCACAGTCCCCTGTGAAACCATAGGTCTGTACCGCATCGTGCCCCGCCATGTGAGGAGGGCACTTTAGAAGTACTGTATTTCCCAGGGGGTAGCATTCAACTCATGCTCTAGGTCAGGGGTTGGTAAATTGTGGACTGTGATCTGCATACAGCCTGCAGGCTGGCTTGATAAATACTCATGTTGGCCTCTGGCCCTGCATAGCCATTAACATAGAGCTTACCACACAGTTACAGAGCACCAAGACTTAAGTGGTCTGCAAAGCTTCAGGTCCTCACCGTAGGAGCCTTTCCAGTAGTTTATGAAGGATGATTCATTCATTATTCTGGAGGCCATTATTTTCCCTAATAAATGAGTGCTCCACTCAGTACCCACTTGGGATAAAAGCATGCAGCCTTAGGCCTGCCCATGTGTTCATGTTCCCTTCCTGTGTCCTAACTGGCCCTGGCACCATGCTCTGGGTCCCATCCTTGTCAACAACTCTTGTTTCTACCTCTGTTCATTTTCCTTCCTGTGACATTCATTTCTCCTCTCATAAGCATTCAGAAAGAGAGCATTCATGAACACTAAACAGATCTTCACTCTGATTAAGCTTTCCCTACCATGGCTTCTTACTGTAAACAAAACACAGCCCAACCTCCTTCTCATGGCCTTCAAGACCCCAGGTGAACTCATGCATTCTTCTTGGCTCACTGTGTGTCAGGCCTACTAGCTACCTATTAGTCCCTGAAACTAACCTTTTTCCCAGGGCCTGCTACCCTCCTGCCTGGAGTCCTGGGCCCCAGTGCTTCTTGAGCCTGATGCTTCTTGTATTTGACCTTCACTGAAATGCCTCCTCAGAGGACTTAACGCCCCTACTCCCACCACCACTGTCACATCACCATTTCTTCACTCTTGGGTAGAGCACTGCTGACTCTGATCTTGTTCTTATTGCAGGGGTGGGGGTAGGGCTTCTGACCTGGCCACTAGAATTCTAGCTGCTTCTCTCTGGTTCATCCTGGCCCAGCAGGTACTCATTCTGATGGGAGTGTCTGTTCTGAGTCCCTGACTAGTCCTGCCTGGCACAGTTAGATGCCTTTATCTCTATAATGGAGGGGAACCCAGTGTGCTTACCTTAGCTGCCTCTTTTTTCTGCAATAAGCTTTGGGTACTGAAGTCCTCTACTGTTATGGCTGCCCGTGTGACTCAGAAAAACTAAACATGTTCTTGCCTCTCCTCTTCCCTAAAGTCAAGCCCTTAGGGTTGAGAACAATGGACTTGGCCTATATAAAATTCCTCCAGGAAGCCATTACGTAAACACCAACACCCAACCCTTGCTTTCTGAATACATGGCTTCACACAGAGAAGTGTATAGTAGCTAACTACTCTGTCCTTTTTTTAAAAAAAGCCACATGGCATCTAAGGAACTTAAATTGCCTTGCCCTTTCCTGTAGTTATATCTGACATAAAACTACTTTATTGGCGACATACTCACAAATACATATCTCCTGTGTTTTTCCCAGCAATTCAGCTTTAGTTTTTAAGACAAGAACAAAAATAAGTATGAATGACTGCAAAGAGACAGTGTTGAGATTTCTGTTAATAAGACATTCAAAAACCAGGCATGGTAGCTCAGGTCTGTAATCCCAGCACACACTGGAGGCTGAAGCAGGAGGATCATCATGAGTTCAGTGCTAACCTAGGTAGGCTACAGAATGAGTTTCAAGTCATCCATAGCTACAGAGATAGACCCTAACTAAACACACACAGACACAGACACAGACACACGCACACACACACACACACACACACACACACACACACACACACACATACACACATGTAGTTACATGACACTTCGTAATAATCACAGACATTTCACTTATAGTGAAATACATGTTTTAAATTTATTGTTTCCAAATAATTTTTTCTTGTTTTCTGTGTCCTTTGGAGCTATGGAACATCAGCATATATTTGTGGTCAAAAGTGAATTAAGATTCATTATAAGAGTGGGCAATATCCCCCAATGCATACTCTTTTTAAAAAGATAAGTTTACATGAGAGCTCTTTCACTTCATAAGAAGACACACTGAGAATTTTCTTTCAGTTGCAAATTCTTGCTGCATTTTGTTATGATTTGGTTTACAAAAGTTAGCCTTGTACACAGCTGTTCAGGAGCATAGCCAATGACTAAAGGCATATCTGCCTTGAATGACAGTGTTGCTGAGTAAACCATGTTAACAGCTATTTTAGGGCCACCAAGAATGTGTTGGAATTTTCTGGAGTGGAAAGATAATATTTATTTGGCAACTACATGATGCCAGGCACTATGCTAACTTTACATTTCTAAGCTCATATAATCCTTAAAAGAAATTTGTGAAGTAGCTTCACTCTCCCCATTTCATAGTTAAGAAAGTAGACTGGGGGCTCCAGGCCCTCTTTCAGCCTGCTCCTCTCCATGTTGCTAAATTCTAAAATTTAACATCTAGAAGTTTCTTTATTTGATACGATCATCCAGTTTCCTTCAAAGTCTTTGACATGCAAGGAGCACCTGACAGTTTAGACAGATACATAGTAGATGCAGATGGCCCCCATGAACACATTAAAGGGTATGGAATCAAGTGGTTAGGCCCAAGAGGTTCAGTAAATTCTGCTCAACTAAGCTACCTGTGTATAAACCCAAAGAAAGAGCCTTCTTTTCTGAGGTCATGCTATCTCCCTGTCCCTTGTGATATGTGATTTCCAAAGCCCTGGGCAAGTATAACAGCCTCACCGGCAAATAAAAATGCTGTAACTGACACTGAACAGGGTTTTGTTCTCTAGGGGTATTAGGTTGAAATGACCTGCCATTCCCTCAGTGCTCCAGAATAAACTCTGAGTTCAGTCAAGGAAGGCTGAGGTGTCCACACACAACCACCATGGATACCTGGGTGCTTGACACTGTTATCAAACCATACTCCAGAGTCCTGACTGTCATGGTCTGATCTTCCAGGAACTAACTGTATGACTTGAGTTAGTCACTTGGCCTCTCTGAGAAGCTATTTACCCATGTGCAAAAGTGATAGCCTAAGCAGAGCCTCCTCACAGCCTAGGATTGTCTTTGGAATCAAAGGAATCATGAATAAAAAAGCGCACTATTCATTGACAAAAGTTGAGATCTTACAAGGGTCTGTCATTATTAGCACCAAGACTTGGTTATGAAGACCTAGAAAAGTACAGCATCTTAAGAATCTATGTGGATCCCTTCTCACTACTGCTTGAGTGCTTATGTCATTTGCTTGAGTGCTTATGTCATTTGCATGAATACTCTGGATCCCACAAATCTTTGAATAGGCTTTGCTACCAAGAGTCAGGTGTGCATAAAAATGCAGGCACGCACCACTTGCACAGACAGGATCTGTGCATTCCTGACTATTTCAGATATTTCTGTCTCTATTTCTCTCTCTCTCTTTCTCTCTCTCTCTCTCTGTTTTTCTCTTTCTCTCTTATTAGCTATTGTTCTTTTGCTCGTGTGTTTTTTTGAAACAGTCTCACTATATTCCAATCTTGAACTTTCTATGTAGCCCAAACTAGCCTCCAATTTGAGATTATCCAGCCTCTGTGAGGATTAAAGGTGTATAGCACCACACTAAGTTGAGACACACCTGCTGCCTGTGGCCATGCTGTCCCTACAGATGGCTCTAGAGAAGTTGCCCACTTGAACGACTAGATGAGAGCACATGATGAGGTCACCTTTGTGCCAGGGTCCAGACAGAGCACTGGGCCAGAGGGTTGGAAGGTGGAGGTGTGGTTATAGCACAAATGGCTTCTGGAACACAAAGCTTTCAGAGGGGTTTCTTGTCTTGTGGTAAATACAATCCAGGCTAGATGACTCATTCCATTTAGGATGAGAATGCCATGTCCTCTCCAACTCAAATGACAGTGACCCATGAGTTTCCTCAGACTTTGCAGTAGGATTCTAGACTCTTCCCAAACTTTTCCCAAGTTGAACTTTTAGATCAGAAATGACCCTTGGCATTGAGAAACCACAAAGGCAGTCTTCTGGTATCTTCTTTTCCCTTGGCCTTCTGCCTGTGCTAGGGGTTAGCACAGAGTGCAGGGACCTCTAAATGTCTTCCTTGACCTCAAGATGGGAAAGGCACTACCTGTATCTGTCTCTTGTCCTGACAGAGGCTATGGAAAATGCTGGGGACAGGCAGCCAGAATGGATAGGTTTTTCTCAATAGAAGCTGCAGAAAGTAACCAGTGTAGTTCAGTGGTATACAGCTTGTCTAGTATGTGCAAGGACCATCATAAATGAAAGGAAGTTACAGAGGTTCTTTTTTGAATAGTCTGGAAATTTGCTGAGCCTTTACCACACAACCTTTCCACATAGCTGCGGTGGTAGATGTTCAAAAAGGACCTAGACTGTGGAAAAACAGTTTGAAGGATCGTTAGAAAGGTAAGTATAAAATGATCCTATGACTCAGACATTCCATTTTTCAAAAAACACAAGCAGGTGTTCCATAAAACTTGTGCACAAGTGTTCACAGAAGCATTACTAAAAATGCACTTGAGGATGGAGAGAAGTGCTGTAAAATGCTGTCTTCTTGACATGACATTACATTCGTGAGTACATGCACAAGACCTGTATATTAGCAAGCCAACCAAAGGACAGATGATCTCCAGGACCAAGCCCTTACTGGATAGCTATTTGCAATGGATAGTTCCTGGAGGAGGAAGAATCATTCTTTATAAAGATGTGACCACATTCATGCACATGTGGGCAGCATGAACTGGACTTCGTGGGTTATTTTTAAAAAGACATGCGGTTGGGAGGACATGTGGGGAGTTGAAGGGGAGAAATGGGTAGATATGATCATATTTCATTGTATATGAAATATGAATGAAATTCTTAAGAATAAAGAAAAATTAAAATATGCCAAAATAGAAACATCACAAATATCTGTCATCTGATAGACAAATGTAGCCTGTTCACCCAATGAGATATTATTCACCTATGAATGGATGAAGTATTGATGCATGCCACAACATGGATGGGCCTCAAAAACATGCTAAGGGACAGAAGCCATAGCGCAAAGCCTGCATTTTATATAGTTCTATTCCTATGAAATATTCAGAATAGCTAAACCCAGAGATAGAGAGTTGTTTTACTGAAGTCACCTTAATGAAGAAGATGTTTCTATTTGGGGTGATGGAAGAGTTATGGAACTAAATGGTAGTATTGTTTGAGCACCATTCTGAATGGACTCAATACCACTGAAGGATGCCATTTAGTAAAAGTTAGTTTCAGCCAGATGTGGTGACTCTGGCTTAATAATCCTAGCATTTGCAAGGTTGAAACAGGAGGATCATTATGAGTTCAAATCTAGCCTAGGCTACATAGTTATTTTTGGGTCACCCTGGGATAATCAGTTAGATCCTGTCTCAAGGAAGAGTTAATTTTATACTATGTCGATTTTACCCAAATTTACAAGAAAAAAAGAAAAGTCCTCTGAACTTACCCATTGCTTTTTATCCCTTCCAAGCCTCGAGTTTGATGGCATTACAGCTCCAAAACCTGATTTTAAATCTCCTAAGTAAGGTTAGTATCTCTACAGGCTGTTAGAGGCTAAAATAGGTTTATTTAGTAAGCATGGGATGCGTCTCCCCAGCTGAGGAAGTTTGTTCTGCATAGAGTTAGCTAAAGTCAGAAAAATATTCTGAAGAAGAACCCCTGGTGTTTGGATCATACTTTGAGAGCTGAGGGACAGTTGGAGAGATAGGACCCAGGGGATTCTAGTGCAAAACAATATAATTTGGTGACCTAGTCAGTAGGGGAGCCAGCACACACAGGAAGAACTACCAGGTATATTGCTTAAGAAAAGCTGATGCATCCATGTTCACCCAATCACTACAGAGTCTTAGAGCTACCCCACATAGTCCATGACTTCTACACAGCTACTGTAACAGAGAGTAACCCAAGACTTGATGTTTTTATAATAGCTCTAAGATTGGTAATGGATCCATATTGCTTCAGCCTAGCTCTGGCAGGTATCAGGTCTCTGAAAATGAAATAGCAATAACCCCCTAAAAACTTATTCAGACCACCAAGGCTCAGTCCAGAGGGTTCCCCCACCTAGCCATTGCTAATCATATTACCAGCATTAGGAAGGAGTCCATTATTTCCTGTGGAACCCTACATCTGAAGATCCAGCCAAGAAGGCATCACTTATGGAAGGCCTGAGTAGACTAAGAGCAAAGGAAATGGGGATATCTGATAGTGCCTATCCTACATGCACTCATCAGCCATATCTGAGGCCTCAGAAATGGCTTTGTGCTATAAACGTAGGGCTAGTCTAGCTGGCTAGTCTAACCATGCATGAGCTCCAGGGGAGATGTGGGAAACTGGAGGCAGTCTGTCACAACCCAGGACAGCCAAGAGACATTCAGAATATGATGATAGAATCAGCCACCAGCCTTTTGGTTGTATGAGCTCTACTGGCTTGCTGGCTATCTGGGAATTACTGCCTAAGTGTGTCTTCCACTAAACTGGTCTTTGTCCAGTTGAAGGGACTTCTGTTATTTGTTAGAGCTGACCAAGAACCTGGTGGAGCCCCCTTTTCTCCTCACCTTTTGATGTCTTCCACCTCTTAGAAGAATTGTAGAAAAAGGCTATTTTCTTGGTTCCTTGGCTATGCAGTCTGGCTGCACCCCAATTACATCTTCCTAGTAGCAGATGGCTGAGATCTGCAATCAGGAAGCTCCATATCATCCATGACCTTCACCTAGGTCCCTTGGTGAAGCACTGCATGGAATAGAGGGCCTCAGAGCAACTGGAGAAAGCCTTGTTGTAAGCTGCACATGAAGTCAGTGTATACTGGCATCTCCCTGATGCCTTGGCCTGGACTGCATAGTGAAGGCCAGCCCCTGCTACCCTGAGACCATCTGCCTAATCATCTGGCCCTCATCTCTAAAAAGGGAAATGCCCTGTCTTCAAGGTTGGCCGTAGGAACCTGTATCTACATCTAGTGCTGAACATGCAGTCTCTGCTGTTGCAGAGAAGGCAAGAGAATTAACAAATCCCTACCTGTAGTCAGATTCTTATTCCAAACCACCTAGCAACAGAGACTTGGATCCTGTCTTGTAGTTCAAACATCACTGATTCTTCTTGAAGCCTGTTTCCATCCAGAGTTTCCTGTCAATCTTACCTACTTGATAGTCTCCAGAGTTTAATGTCTTGTAATTCTGGAGATGTTGACAATCCTGTCTGTCCTGCAGAAACTTCAGTTTCAGTTTATTGAAACATTTTGCTCAAAACCAATATGCAAATGGTACATACTCAGATAGAGACATGGGTAATATGCTTAGAGATACTTCTTACCTGGGTCTCTGCGTATATCCAGATATACTCTCCTCTCTCTTTCTCCCTCCCTTCTTGTAACCCTAGTCCTCATACACCCCATCTTACCTATTCTGAGGCTTCTCCCATCAGGCCTTCCCATATCTTCATCACTTCCTTGTAAGCAGGTCTACTGGAGAATCTCTCAAGAGTATCACCCACTTATCCAGGTGACTCACAAAGAGATCAATGTGTAAGTGGACCATGGGAAATCCAACTCAGTCTCTCAAATTGAAATGAGTGTCAAAATCATGTGAATACCAAAGAAGAGGCTGCGAAGTGAGCCTTATGTAGGGGTAGTAGATGAAGCATAGGGAAGTAGAGAGGTAGATCAGTCAGTAAAGAGCTTGCTACGCAAGCATGAGGACCTGAGCTCTAACCCTAGTGCCCACATAACTCACATAAAAATGCAAGTGTGGTGGCTCCCATTTGTAAGCCCAGCCCTGGGGCAGGCATAGGTGGACCCTTGGGACTCACTGCCCAGCCAGCCTAGCCTAATCATCCAACTGCAAGTCCCAGTGAGACACTCTGTCTCAAAACGAAAGTAAAAAAAAAAAAAATACAAGGCAACCAGCTCCTGAGGAAAAACATCTCACACTGACTTCTGGCCTCTATGCCTCTATACCTCTGGCTACACATGCACATGTGCGCGCACGCATGCGCGCGCACACACACACACAGAGATATAGAGGAGAATAATAGATTTCCATGCCTCAACTTACCCCATGCCCAGTGAAAACCATAGTTATGAAACTGAAGCTGAGCCCTTCCCAGGAAACAGCCACTTTTCTTTATCCTTGATGTCCTTTGGCTAACTTAATCACTGTTCAGCCAAAGCCACCCCAGGCTAACTGTTGAAAGCTCCTACCACTGAATTGCAAACATGGAGCTGCACAGTCTCTAATAAAGTGAGATCTCATTCAAGTTCATTGAAAAGCAAAAGCTCAGAGAAGCCTAAGGCCACCCCTCTGTCAAAACATCAGCCCAGTTGGGGAACATCCAGCAGATGTGCCTGGGGGCAACAAAGGGGACCCTGCCTCCTCATTAGCTATCCCCTCAGTCTGCAGTGTGATGGGCACCACAAAGTGGCTGGCCACAGACTTGACATAACAAATCAGATCTAAGCAGCAGGAGATGCCCTCTGATACCCCAAGGAGGTGTCCTATGAGCTGTTTTGGTACTAATCAGTCAGCCAGAATTGAGTGGGGACTACTTGCATAAATGCAGTTGATGGGTGCACACACGCTCTCATTTACATTCCCTTTTGGAGTCCAGTGGTTATGCCTTGCTTTCCCTACTTTCTGCTACCTTGCTCCCAACAGGTTTATGGCAGACCAACAATTAATTGAAAGCCCTAGGAGCCCTGCCTGTGAATTTCAGAGGCCCATCTGGTCAGAATTCCAGGATCATAGCTCTCTACCACCTCCATTCCCCCAGTCTTATCTCTTTATATGCCTACCTGGTTATCCATAGATTTCACTGTAATTAAAATGATTGTGTACATCATGCCACTATGAAACAGCATGTTGGACCCAACTATTGCTAGCCTGGGTTCCCTGCAAGGAGATCATTATGAATATCCACACTTTATGGATACCTATTGATCTATTCCTGACATTTCAATTTTAGGCTATCAGATGCCTTTAGATTCTTTAGTAGAATGTGGAATGAAACAAAAATTGGTTTGGAACTTGAGGGAGTTGTTTGTGGACAGCTCCATAATTGATTGAATGAATAGCCAAGTTTATTGTGTGCCAAGTCATTTGGATTCATTTGTCCATTGGTTCATTCAGCTGTTGTTTACTGAACACCTGCTATGGGACAAACACTTAGTGAGCTGCTTCCTGAACATCTTGAGAACACTATGGTTGCTGAACCTCAGTCAGACTCCTTGATGGGAAACAGGGTGCAGAGGACCTACCAGGCCTCTCCTTGTGCCCAGAATTCCTGCCCAGCAGTAGTATTTAGGACTCAGATGAATGTGGCAGTAGAGCTACTTCCCTTGTTTGAGTCATGAGCATCTCAAAAAAGTCAATGTGTGTAAGTCCTCTCACTCAAGGTGTTAGGCCCCTTTGTGAAGATGATTCAGTATCCTACTGTTGGGGTAGATGAAGATGATAGGCTAGGAGATGGCTGTGTGCTCATGGAGGGACCCAATATCTGGCTTTGGACCCTGGCTAAGTATTTCCAGGCTTCCGTGGGTTGCAGGATGGCCATTGTCATAGGACGACATTGAATTTCCAGGGCCCTTCCAGATCTGCTAGAAATACTACGTGTCCTTTGGTGAGACTCTACATGTACTATCCAGTCTGTCCCGTTCTACTCAAAAGACCAGCAGCCGGACACAATAACTCTTTGTTTCACATGTGACAGAAACAAACTCAGATTGACTACATGGCAAGGTCAAGACCTCGTTTTTTTTGCCTAAAGACCAGAGTCCTATGCCTCTGTCTACATACTGGGCTACTAGTTTTCAACCTGGCTATCCATAGGGCTGTGTGCAAACCACTGATGCCTGTGCTCTATCCTGATGAGACTGAAATTGTTGATTTTCATGGAAGGGCCTAACAATTTAGATGTTTCTAAGTGATTCTTTTGTGAAATACTTAGAGGTCTATTTTGTTCACTTGGCCAAGAGAGCCGTGACTTCAGCCTGCTGGCAGGTGAGGAGATATCAGAGGATCGGAATCTTTTCACTGTCCCCACCTGCAGTCCTCCAGCTCCTCTCCCTTTACCTGCTGCTGATAGACAAGTCATGGTCACTAACATGGTCAAAGCATGGATAAGAATGTGAAACCAAGGAAGCAAAGTGTTGCTTTGCTCCTGAAGACACTTCTCATATATAATGGACAGCTCTCCCAAGGTGCCGATCCTACAGTGGGGTCTCTTCCTGTTCTTTGATATCTCCCCAACATGAGGATGCAGCTGCAAAGAAGAATTCCATACTTAAATCACTTTCTACTTGGGCTTTTCTTTTATTACAGATTTTTTCTCATTAAAAACAAACAAAACCAAAATATGTTGAATAGAAAGGGAATAAGCCATGGCTAAGAGATGACCACTCTAAAGGCTGATTACTGTTTCATCCAAGTTATTTTTGTATGTACAGAAGCAATGCAGTGGCGGGGGCAGATACAGACATAGGCACAGAGACAGAGAAATGAAATAGTGACTACCGTTATTGTTCAGAAACTTGTACTTTTCCCTAAACAATATATCTTAGGCTGCTGCATTTCATTCCTGTGAGTCTGTTGAGTTCTATTTTATCAATGCATCCTGATGCATTTAAGCAAGACAGTGAGGCAGCCTAAAAGGTCAATGTCTGTTTTATGGTTTGCCTTTTTCAAAACTGGGTTATCTGTCGATAGGTAGGAATGGAAATGATTCAGCTAGCTCTAGCTTGCTCTCAAGAGCCTGCCTTTGGCAGCAGGTTCATTTAGTGATTTCAGCATAGTCACTTTAAGTGCACAAAGAATATCCTTTGTGTGACTTTCCATCCTATTTAGTATACAGACAGCATATTGCCTTACTTGTAGCAGGACTATTTAAATGAGACACAGCAACAAAGAAACAAGCATCATCTTTCTAAAATTAGACTATATTTTATGATTTTTGACAAGTATAAGTCTAAACTGAGAGGAGGCCTGTTTTATCTTGTGGGCTTTGTATCGTTAGCTTTAATATGCCAAACCTTTTTGTAAAAATGATCTCTCTCTCTATCCATCTATCTCTCACCCCCCTCTCCCTCTCCCTTTCTCTCCCTCCCTCTCTCCCGCCCTACTATCCTTTCCCAACAGGGAACCAGTAAGAGAAGACAAGAAGGAGATAACTACCAGTTTGCAGGCATGGCTGATGGGGGCTACCCTAATAAAATCAAGAGGCCCTGCCTTGAAGATGTCACCCTGTCTATGGGCCCAGGTGCCCATTCCACTACTGTCTCTACAGAGCTGCAGATTCCCACTTTAACCATAAATCCTAGCTCCGCAGATTTGGGAGTTGCTGGCCAATCACTAGTCCTCGAGAATAATCCTCTGGACAATAATCCTGTGAACAGCAGTGCTATGGGATCACCATTTGGGGTATCATCAACTGCAGATGCGGGGCTGAAAGGGAGCACTGTTCCTTACTATGAAAAAAATAACAGCATGCCAGCTGTAGACCAGGAGCTTCAAGATCTGTTGGAGGAGCTAACCAAAATTCAAGAGCCTTCTTCAAATGACCTTGACCTTGAGAAGATTCTCGGGAGCAAACCAGAAGAGCCTCTGGTCTTACATCACTCCCAGGCGCCCCTCAACAGCCCTGCCAAGCATCCAGTTCAGATGCCACATATGGATAACCTTGGTTCCAGCAAAGACTTTGCTTCTAGCTGTAGTCAAGTCACTGGCACCTCACTTCCAATCCTGCCCTCGTCCACAGGCATCAGCTATTCCATTCCTCCTACCAGTAAGCAGATGGTCTCACCCAGTTCTTCAACGGCACAGGCCCAAGTCAAGAACCAGGTCCAGACTGTGCTTCCTGTTAATTTGCCTCCATTATCTGTGCCTCAGTGGCATCATGCCCACCAGCTGAAAGCTCTTGCAGCGAGCAAGCAGGGATCTGGCACAAAGCAGCAAGGGTCCAATCGCACTTGGTCCAGTCTGCCTCCTCCAGGCCTCTCCCCACCTTACCTCCCAGTGCCATCACCTCACCCGCCACCGCCACAGCCACCGCCACCACCATTCAGCCCTCAAACCTTCACAGCATCCTGCATGTCATCCAATAGCTTGTCAGGCAGCACTGTGCAAAGCTCGCCCAATGCCTTACTCTCCAGCATGGCGCCCAGCAGCAATGCTACCCTTGGGCCCAACTTGCCCTATGCTCCTGCGAAGCTCCCAGGCCTGGCCCTCAATCAGCAACCACAGTTCAGCCCCCAGAGCTCCATTCTTGCCAATCTGGTGTCCTCTACGGTCAAAAGCCCTCAAGGACACCTGATATCTGCTCTGCCCACCAGCACCCCAGGGCCATCCCCACCCTATCGCCCTGAGAATCTCTCCAGTCCAGGCTTGCCGCAGCAATCCTTCACTCCACAGTACTCTCTCATCCGGAGCCTCACCCCCACCAGCAATCTGCTAAGCCAGCAACAGCAACAGCAGCAGCAGCAGCAGCAGCAGCAGCAGCAGCAGCAGCAGCAACAGCAACAGCAACAGCAACAGCAGCAGCAACATCATCAGCAGCAACAGCAACATCAGCAGCAAGCAAATGCCATCTTCAAGCCAATGACCAGCAACCAGCAATCCAAAACCCTGAGCATGATCATGCAGCAGGGCCTGGCGAGCTCCAGTCCAGAAACACCTGAGCCATTTACCTTTGGCAACACCAAGCCCTTGTCTCATTTCGTTTCTGAGCCAGGCCCTCAGAAGATGGCCTCCATGCCTGCCACCTCTAGGCAGCCATCACTATTCCACTACCTGCCTCAAGCGACACCAGCACATGCTCCTTCTGCCACTGCCTCATCCACTGCCACCGCCACCTTGCAACTCCAGCAGCAGCCACAGCAGCCTGACCACTCTTCTTTCCTCTTGCAGCAGATAATGCAGCAACCCCAGCGCTTTCAACGCTTGGTGGCCTCTGATTCTATGCCTGCTCTCCCTGGACAGGTAAGGCCACCTCCTATCTAGTGGTGCTCCTTTGGGAAATAAGAGCTATGTGATATGATATCCAGATTTGGCTCTGGCAGGCAAATCTAGACGGTTATCCTCACTGAAGCCAAACTTGACTCTGGAAAAGCCTATGTAATCAGCTAACTTTATGTAGTTAAGTACAGTGTTCATGAGGCCAAAGTTGTGATTCCTGTGACTGATCAGGTCACTCAACTCTCCTGCGAGGAAAGCTGCACCCATAAGTAGAGCCCTGGGAAAGGACCAGTCAAGACAAGTTAGAATTCTACAGATAGGCTATTTCCCCTGGACTGGGCCACACACCAGGACTCACAAATGCTCCTTGGGATGTAGGAAAATCACACTGAAGCATTTGGGTCTTGAGCCTTCAGGTGTAAGACTGAACACTGAGTCTTTTAGAAATGCTGCGCAAACCTCTTGTGGAGCATTCTCAGTGTGTCTTTCATTACTGTCCTGGTACTGAGGCAGGTCCCGAAAGAAAAAAAGACAGACACCTGTAAAGTAGTTCCTACTGTCATCTCCGTTTTACAAAGGAAGAAGCCAAGACTCAGAGAATTGCCAGGACTTGCCCAGAGTCACACAGTTAGCAAGGCCCAGAGCAGGTACTTAAAAGTCAGGAAGTCTTGCTCCAAAATCTGTTTTCTTCTTGGAATTACTTTTGACTTCTCCCAATCCCTCATCACCTCGAGTCTTTTGAATCATTAGATATAACTGGTTCTCTATGGTGTCTATCACATCTATCTTCGCTCTGAGCCTTTCCTGTATTAGTTATATATCGCTATAACAAATTATTCCAAAGTGTCAACTCCAAACCACATACATACAATTGGCTCTCAGTGTGTGGGTCAAGAATCATGGCTCAGCTGGGTCTTCTGACTCAGTGTCTTTCAGAAGCCTGCTATCATCTCCAAGCTCCACAGGAAAGCATCTTTTTCCAAACTCACTCATGGTATTGTTAGTAAGAAACAGTTCCTTGCAGGTACCTCATGAACCATCCCACAGAATCTTCTTCATCAAGCGCCAAACAACATGGAAGCTGGCTTCATTCAAGTGGGTGAGGGAGGTGCCAGCGAGGTGCAAAGGTAGAGGCGGGGATCAGGGAGTCCCAGCAAGTTAGAAGCCACAGTCTTTAAAATCTATTCCATGTTCTCATCATCAAATGTCAGCCACAGGGGATTGCACGAAGGAGTGTCTACCGGGAGCCACAGCTCGTTGTCTGCCTGTAGAATCCTATCAGTCAGCATGCTTCTTTCCATTGTTTTGATCCTTGCCCAAGTTTAGAACTTTCTGATTCTTCACATGAACTCATATTGTTGTCCCTAACAAGCTTCCCAATAAAGCATCCATTACTCTTAGGAGGTTCCTTGCTTGAATGATGTCCTGATGGTGTTATCTACTGCTTCAGAAGTACCAAAAGTGTCATAAACTGGCTCCACAAACTTCCTCGAATCAAGAGCCTGTGAGACCTGGGTCCTTCATTCTGTAATCCTGAGGTGCTCATAGTTCTTGACCCATTCTTACAAATCTTGGCCTCTGCCCCGCTGGTTCCTGGCTTTCTTCTCCTTTTGTTCTCATGTCTAACTTCTGCAGCTTCTAAAGGCTCAGGTACCATGCCCTCAGGGATCATTTTCCTGACTGTCCCCAGCACTTTGACTTCCCACTGGGCCTCTCCAATCTAGAAAGAAATCAAAGAGAAGATGTCTATAAAGTGCTTGGCAGAGAAGCACATTTCAGGAACTGACCTTTTTTTCAAGGCTGTACATGATGACTTCCCAGAGATGCTCTTGTCACCTAGGTTTCATGGAGCATAACCAAGCAGACTGCTTGACAGCAGGAAATTGCTTGTTTCATGGGTACATTCAGCAGACAGAACTCCTGAAGGGGTGGTTGCTAGCTAGGATGAGTGGCATGAAGACATCGCAAGCAGGCAGGACAGGGCAGCAACCTGGGGCTTGAGCCCTTGTCTGCAGTTCAGGAGCACTGTGGTTTGATGTCATTATAGGGCTGTTGCCATCGCTGTGCGTGGACTACCGCGGCTCTCTGGGTGGAGCACCAGCATCAACAGTGGAATTCTCTCACTAGCAGTCATGGAGATGTGCCACCATCTAACATTGTGAGCCACTTTGCTTTGTTTTTATCTGCAATGGGATGTGTTTATAGTTTGACTGTGTTGCCACAGAGCCAGATCAGCTGGCTCAGAGGGGAAATGCTTAATGATTGAGGTCATAGGAGTTACACTTAACCAATCACCAAGGTGGGAATGGAGAAAGTGTTTAGGAGAAAGACTGAGCAATCATGCTTTCTAAAGACAGGAGTATGAAAAGGGCATCAGAGACTCCTGACAGCAGAGGTAAGAGGCCAGGTTCCCCATAAGGGACATAGATAGCATCCTACTAGGCACTGTATTTCCAGCCAGGTATAGGCCCATGGCCCCTGTGTGGAGCTCCATGCATTTAATTCTCGGAGGTACGGGCTTTTATCATTGACTTCAGTGCTGAGGAAAATAAGCACAGAGAACTCACCAGAGTAGCCCACGGTCACACAGCAAATCAGACAGCCAAGAATCTGGCTACAGAGCCTGCATTCAAATGCCCATGAATGAGGTCCCACTTCTACAATGTTCTGTTCCCACCTTCCCATCCAACCCATCTCCTCATCCACAAAATGGGGGAGATGAGTGGGTGCTTGAAGATGAAATGTGATAACACATCTAAAGTACCTTGAGTAGAACTAGGCCCAGCTGCTGGCCCTGAGCCTTCAAATCTGTTGCCTGGGGTTTTAAAACATGGTTCTCCAAACCAAGAGCTAGGTCAGAATAGAATGTGAGCAGCATTTCCTCCAGCCCTGTCCCTGCCATAACCTTCGCAAGAATTGTGGCGCTTGTGCACCCTATGAGTTTTTCTCATTTTAAACCAAACGGAGAATGCAAAGGGCGATGTTCACCTTGGAAGAGCCCTTTCCTCATTCTTGAGCACTGTCATGTCCCTGCTCCAGCTCTCTCCCCCGCACTCTGGTCACATAGTATTCTTCCAGCCAAAATGCATCAGCAGCCCCCTATTCTTTTGTATGGCCCCACTCCAGCAACTCTAAGGCCTATAAATTAAGCTTGGTCACTCTTCCAGGGGAGACAAAGGAGAAAGAGGTCAATGTTTAAAGCAAAATCTGGTATCCTCGTGGAGGAACAGATGGCAGCACCAGAGGTGGGAAGTGCATGATTCTCACCTCATCAATGTAGAAACAAACTGCCCAGGGTTTACTGAAGGCCAGGTTGAGCCTGCAAAAGTACTGGTCACCTAATGGCACAGCATTCATTGGCTTGTGGCAATTCCCCTTGATGACTGTGGTTACTGTGGGAAGACTGGAGATTCATGTGAATCTGAACCTCAGTTTTTGAAAATAGCCATTTTATTTTCAATATGCGGTGAGAAACCATTAAGCAGAAATGGCCACTCTCACTGTTGGTAGGGGCTCATTCTTCTGAGCAGGCTAGTATTTCACAACTTGGGAAATTTCTCTTTACCAGTGGAAATTAATGATTCCATTTCTACAACCTATTCTTTTCCACCTAAGCTAAAAGGCACATGTCATCTGGCTTCAGGGAAGCAGTACAGTATAGATGGTCAAGTGAAGGCACTGGATTTACACAGAGCTGAGCTTCCACTCCAGATTGGTTGTTGACACTGGGTAAGCCAGAGCTGGAAGCAACGTTCCCTTACCCCTGGAAGTCTCAGCTAGAAATAGGGAAAGGAGCATCCTCCCTCACATAGAGCACTGGGGAAAGCAAGAAAGATGGGTTTGCTCAGGACCATCCCTAGTGTACACTCATCCAGGACCAGTACAGACTGTGCCCTGAGATCCGAAACCCCTGGAATCAAGTGAGACTCCAACGGAGAACACCGAGACTGACAAAAAGCAACATGGCACAAATGCCAAATAGCCAATAACCCTCCAGTGGAATCTAGAGCAGCATTTTGTCGTTTTGTGAAAAAATGGTAAAATTTAACTGAGTCCTAAATAAAATCTGGCACCAAATTTATCATATGAAGTTGTTATTCAGAGCTGCTTGGACTTCAGATTACAATAAGAGATAGAGATACAGAATTACTAAGGGAGGAATGTTCGTGGCAGACAACCCAGATATGTTCCATCTTTTACTTAGCATATATTAGTTGTACAAAATAATAGACTTCATTATGACATCTTCATACTTGCATATAACTTATTTTGATCATATTCACCTCCATTATGCTCACTTAGCCTCCCAGCAATGCCACTGATCCCTTCCTTTTCCCTAGTAATCCTTCTGCTCTCGTGCCCTTTTTTTTTGCTAGCTTCCGCATATGAGAAAAAACATGTAATATTTGTATTTCTGAGTCTTTCATAGTTCACGTAACATGAAGCTCAATCAGTTGCATGTGTTTTCCTTTCCTGCTAATATCATAATTTCATTCTTCCTCACTATATATATATATAGTGATATATATAGATATAGATATAGATATACACCTTTTCTTGGTCCAATTATGTGCTTTTAGGCACCTAGGCTGATTCAATATCCTTGTTATTGTAAAAAGCATTGTGAGAAACATGGGTATACAGATATGTCTGTTATGTGCTGACTTTTATTCTTTTGGAGTATGCTCCGAAATGGTATGACTAAATCATATGGAAGTTCTTTTTGTAGGAATTTTTGTGGTACTAGGTGTTGAACCCAGGGCCTCACACATCCTAGGCAAGTATTTTACTGCCAAGCTGTGTCCCCAGCCTGGAAAAGACTATTTTTAATTTCTTGAGGAATTTCCATAATGATTTCCACAGTGGTTCCGCTAATTGACATTCCTACCAGCAGAGTATGTATAAGGCTTCATTCCTCCACACACACATCCTTGCTAGCATTTATTAAGTTTTTGTTTTGTTTTGTTTTGCTGATTACTGCCATTCTGACTAGGATAAGATGGAATCTCAATGTAGCTTTGATTTGCATTTCGCTGATGGCTAAACAAGCTGAAGATCTTTTCATGTATTCATTGGATATTTGTATTTCATTTGAAAATTGTTCAGTTTATTTGCCTATTGATTGGATTATTAGCTCTTTTGTTGTTTAGTTTTTTCCACTATTTACATATTTGGGATGTTAATCCCCTGTCAGATGAATAGCTGGCACAGATTTTTTTTTCCATTCTTTGGTCTGTCTCTTCACCCTGCTAATCATTTCCTGTGCTGTGCAGAAGCTTTTTAATTTGGTGAGACACAAATTGTCAATCAGGGTTAGGACTTAGTTCAATTTTACTATCAGCCACTAGAGAATGGAACTTACATTTATTCCAGAAGAGGCAAACAAGTCTGTTCAGGAGATGGGAGTAAAGCTGTGCCAGTGTGTGGCTAGTAAGAGGCAGCCTCCAGCCACGGCGCCCTCCACACCTGTGTGTTGGAGCCCCCTCAGATCTGCAAATCTCAGAGTATGATTTCATGGGGAGGAGGGATGTGGATGGTAGCCAGTTGGATTAAGAACAAAAAATCCTGGAATCTGATCTTTGAGTCAGGCTGCGAAGCACAGGGGGAAGAGGGCAGCTGCGGCGAAACAGACCAAGAAGCACATGATGTTTTGAAAGATTTTGAGCAGAGAGAGAAAGCAGAATTCAGTCTGCCTTGGAGAAGACTAGATTAAGCCCTTGCTAGTGCTAGACCTTTCTATAGTCAACAAGAAGTCACACATCTCCTTAGCTTAGGAAGCAGAGAGTTCCCAGCAACTTTGAAAGCACAACAGTGTTGTTATCATCCCTCCCTGAGGCACTGGCTGGGCCAGAACCTAAAGGGGTGCCTTGGTTAGGTACAACACAGTGTCTTCACTCCTTGCCCACCTTTCTCTTTCACCTCTTGCCCATATCCCTAGAGCCTCCAAGTCCATACTTGTGGAGCTCCTAGGTTACTTCTGGTTGGACTTCCTGCTTAGTAGTGTGTAAGCTCTAATTACTGCCATCTAAACACTACAAATTAAATTCTCTACATTCAAACCATGGCTTCCCATTAAAAACAAAAACAATCAGATCAGCTTAGTGAGGTCAAGAGAATTCCTTATTTGATAATAGCAGCATCAGTTTCATTTCCGAATACAGTCAGTAGAGATAGAAACTGAACCTTTTCCTATTCTTAGACTTGCTCATTAACATTTTTACAGTGACCTTTAACTTATTGAAAGACATGACCCTTCCTATCAAATCAGATGCAGCACTTGTTGTGGAAGAAGAGCCTGTCACCTTGGACGTGCATGTCTTTCTGCTTGCTTCACTGTGTTTTTCTCTCATTCCGTTGTGACCACAGGGAAGTTTCTTCATGGTTTCTCTTTTACTAATTCTGGTTGGGGGGTATCACAGATTTCATTTAAAAGGTTAGTTCTGCTGACATGTAAAAATATAGGCCTTCGGGGACAAGCTCTGGACTGCCTACCAGTCAATTAACAGCTAAAGAAGGAAATTGAGTGTCCAGATGAAGAATTGGAGGGGAACACGTGTCAGGTTTCAAAAAGCTAATGAGTCAGAGCCCAGGCTTTCCCTCAACCAGACATGGACATATTTTCCTGAGTGAGCATTCTTATTTTATACCTAGCATGACCATACTCTGGAGCTTAGCGTTTCCTTTCTGTCTTAACTGAGTCACAATTTTATTTAGTTTGGAGGAAAACTTTGAGGGGGGCAACTGTAAGTGGAAATATCTTAGGCACACTATAAATACCTTTCTAAAAGTTGACCACTGACACCTCAGTGTTGAGAAGTTATGTTTTAACTACTCTAGATAGCCAAAAAATGAAACAACAAAGACCAAAACTTAGCACTAGGGTTACCAAGAATTGATTATTTTCCAGTTTCCTTTTGGCTATGGAAATATTAATAATGATCCTGTAACTTGAAACCTCCCTCTTTCAGACCCATTCATGATCTCAAATCATCTTGCCTGAGTCTATTGTTCCTGTAGCCTATGTCCTTTGGATGTTGGAAGGTCCCGTAACTTTAACCTGCTTTTAAAAAATTCTGTATTCTGACCAGGTTGCTTTTGAGCTTGAAGGGAATAGCACAGTAGGCTACAGTGAGCCCTGCATACCTACAGGCTCCAAAACTTTGGGTTAAATCAATGACAGATCAAAGTCATTTGGGGGAAAATGTTGTGTGTATACTGAACACACGCAGACTTTTTTCTATCAGTACCCACCTAAATGATACAGCATTAAATATTATAAAAAACCTCAAGATGTTTTAAACTACAAGAGGATGTATACAGTTTCCATGTAAACACTATACCATTTTATACAAGGGACTTACTTGCGCATTCGCTGGCTTTGGGATCTGAGGGAATTCTTCACACCAGTGATATCCTGAGACATTGCTGACTTCTAATTCCCATTTGTAGAGCAGCTCCTATGATGAGAAGTAGATAATAGGACCCCAGTTTAGTGATCTATTGAAAAAGGCAAGGTGAATGTTGGATTGGAAAATAAGCAGCTTGGACTCAACAAAGAGAAAAGGCCTAGAGTTTCAATTGTGAAAGATGAAAAGTTCTGCACATGGATAATGGTGATAGTTCCAATACAGTGTGAAAGAACCCCATGCCACTGGGCTGCACACTTTAAAACATTGACATGATGATTTTATGTAGCACAAAGCAATGTTTCTGCAATAGACTGAATTTACAAGTCTGTTCTTATAAAATTTCAATGAAGCTGAGAAATTCCTATCTTCTGGTGATATCACAGGTAGTTTTTCACAGTGTATCACATTATTGCAGTGACATTGCTATTATCAAATTGACTTCACTGCCAGTCCTATGAAAGAACATATGCAATCATGTACTTGGAAATTCATGCTTGATAGGAGAATAAAGGGTGCTCATTGCTCTTTCTTACCCAGTCACTTGATTGCATCAAGATACCACAGTAGACTGAATGACCTGTACCATGTAAGTTTATGTCATCATTCTCCATAGTGTTCCCAAAACTATGAAATCCTCTAGCTGAACGTTCCTCAGAATATGTTCCCAACATTAAATGATACATGACTATATGGCTCAACACAACAGAAGGAAAGTCTTCAGTTTCAAAACACTTGTTAATCCTCTCCTAATCAAAAGCATCCTTTTACCAATATTATTTATATGCAATATCAACATAGTAGCAAGTTAACATGCACATTTTCTTTAGGAGAATTGACTGGGTGTCAACTCAAATGTTAGCACATGTGGGTTAACCACATAGTTACTGTACATATCCAGTGCTTAGAAATATTGCTCCTGTTACATTAAACAGTATGACTGGCATTCTGTGGGAATTTAATGGAAATGACAACATGAGATGCAAGTAAACGACTTAAATAGGAATAGACATTATCTGTGCCTTTGAATAGGATGAGAAATACTACTTGCTTTCTGGGTATCTGTAAGTCTGGAAACAGCAGGATGACTGACAGTTTTTCTGGTAATGCAGAAGCTAACAGAGTGATGCCGGTGACTAATCATCTGGGATTGAGTTTCTATGTGCTTTCTATTTATGTTAAGTACAGGGCCTTGGAATAAAGTTCTGGAAAAAGTTACAGATCTCATCTGTAGTGAGAACAGGTCCTAAATGCCCAAATGATCCTTTAAAAGTTGGCACATCTGGTTCATATGCCCCTGTTCATGCCTCAACTCACAAGACTTTTAGTTTCTAACTCTTGGGGTTTAATGATATACACCTTTAGGGTTGTTATTTGTGTCTTGTCTATGGTGCCACTCAGTGGTACCCATCCGCCACAGGAAAATGTCTTATCTAGATCTCATTGTGAGCAAAAGGACCCTTTGAGTGAGTAAAAGAATGCAGGGAAGGAACAAACCAGTGAATGAGTTACATCTGTTAGCCTTCACAGAACAATATTATGTTCTTGAGACTATTTTGAGTGGTTGCATTAGGATAATTGTTCATAGAAACTCTCTCAGTCTTCAAAATTTAGAAGACTGAGGACTCAGTTTCACGCTGGGTAGAGGAAAAAAGCTCTGCGTCTGCATGTAGGGACATTGCCTGCGATGCATCTTTGTGGTCTATTGGGTTTCCTCAATTTCCAACAAATCCAGTGTTATGCTTCCAGGGGTATTTTGTTGTTGCTGACATCACTGTTGTTTATAAAGGCACAACAAGCTTTCTGGCTCCTACTTAGCATATCACAGTGACAGCCACACAGGATAAGAAAAGCCCCAAAGAAAACTAACTTAAAATCTCGCCACTCATTTTAGTATTCCTTTCTAGTTAAGATTTGTTCAGAGCACTCTTAGTGGTATTGATAACTCCTAGTGTAAACCAATCAATCGCAGCCAACGTTAGGACCAGTGAGTGGACTCCACTTACACAATGTGTTGCTAACAGCTGTTTGTTTCTGACTAGCACAGGATCGAATAAGAGTGATTTGAGCACATGTTCTCTTCTTCGGCTTAAAATGTAAATTATTAAGAACACTCAATTCAGCTGAGCATGGTGATACCCACATGTAATTCTAGCACTTGGAAGATTGAGGCAGGAGGATGACAAGTTAAAGGTCAGCCTGGGTCACATAGTGAGATGGTGTCTTAAGCCTCCACCCACACACACAAAACAAATAACACTTGGCTTCATTATATTTGAATGAGCAGCTTTCTGCCAGGAGATCCCCCTCCCTTTCCCATTTTGCCTTGCTCTTACCCTCCTACATCTCACTTGCTAGGGTGGTAGCCTCATTCCCAATGCACCCTGCTCAGTGTCTATGCCAATTCCAGCTCTCAACACTCCTCCCCAGCTCCCCATGTCCCCACATTGGTAGGCATTTCTCTTGTATTTATTTGTATCTATTTTCTGCCCTCCAAGTCGGTAACATTTTTGATATGACATTGGATAAAGGGACAGACAAAGAGAATGAACCCTTGTGATTGCTTCTAAATGTGTAGCAGGCAACTCAGTAACATCTTTTATAGACCATGGGGTTTTTGTTCAGTTATCTCTAAATTCAAAGCTTGACTTTCTGGTATATTCTGGGGCTTTTCAAAGGATTCTAACATTTAGGAACTTGGTTCCAATCATTGCTCTTAGGAGTGAACGGTGCCTATTTTCTATAGATGAATTCCAGTTCAGATCATCAATGATTTTCTTCACAGAAGTCTACCATGCACATATTGAATTTTGCATCAAAACTGGATATGATCTGGAGCATTATTACTTTTAAGATGCATATCACATTGGACTGATGTGAGTTTAAGAGCTTGAGTACTGCTCTAGAGATCTGAATGAAGAGCCCAAGAAGGTGATATTTGATCTGCACTTGAATGTGTTTGTTGAACTGTGTTGGACAGTTCAGATGTGTTAACACTTCTCTTTAAGGGATCTGGTACATAGGTAAAGAAAAACAACTCAAGGCTGAGAAGGGTTACACAGGCCTTGAGTTTCATCATAAGAAATATAGTGTTCTCTAAACTGAGGCTGGGGGCATAAAACCGGCCTCATGAACTCAGAGGTCTGAGGCACCCGGTTTGATTCTTTATCAGAATATATTCAATTGCCAACTAGCAGACAACCCACTTTACATTGGTTTTCATAAAAGCAGAACTTATGGATTCCTGTAAGCCAAAGTGCAGCAGTTGGGCAGCGTCGGGGTTGTTTTACATCAAGGCTTAATCCTGTCACCAAAGATGCTTTGTTGAGCTGTCTACTAGGCCTTCTGAGCATAGTCCTCATCCTACAGCTAGCTCCCCCTTGTGGGCACACTATAGCTGTCAGCAATTCCTGTCCCAGTAAGAAAACTGCTTGTAGTAGGATGCTTCTTTCCCAGAAGTCCATGAGCTTTGGGGTTTATGAGTTATGATGGATTATATTGTACTGTGCTGCTTTCTGTCAGCAGGAGTGCCCGCCTCTAAAATCTTGACCTGGACCATGTTTACCCAAAACATTTAGATGGCATAAGGCTAGTGGCTGAAACTACCTGAATGAGAATTGAGACTGGGGGAAAGAGCTGGAGAAGGAAGACTCATTTGATGTTGATTAGGCCACCAATCCCATGTGCCACCACAGTCAAGCTCAGCGATCATCCATATGCACACACTCCCTCCTTGCTGTGCTCTCCCTATCCCCAAATGTTCACCTTTATGGAAACCCAATTTACCCATTGGTTCCAATTGAGAAACCCTTAGAAATGTGCCATCCTCAGAACCGATTCAGTGTGTGTCCATGGGTATGTGTTCCAAGGATCACTGCTTGCCAAGCTCATTTGAGAAGAGAAAGAGCAGAACAGTTACAAAAGAAAACCCTCACTTGAAAATAGAGAATTAGAAAGCAACATCAAGTGGTTACTGATCTATTCATCTGTCTCATGCTCCACTGCTCAAGTGTTCCTTGCTTCTCTGAGATTGACTCTTCTATCCTGTATAATGAGATTACTGGGTAAAACCAGTAGTTATCCATTTGAGTTGTACTCTAGAGAACTTGTTAAAATGCAGGTGACTGGGTTCCACACCTAGAATTTCTGGCTGCATCCGCTCCAAGGCTCTCCTCTAGTGTATAGAATCCCAATTTTAATATGTAGAACTCTAGAGTTTTCTGCTGACTTTAAACACATGGTTTTATAACTGGAACGTACCAAACTATACCATGTGAACAAATGAAACTATCTTGAAGGACACTTTAGGGCTCCTATATAGATATAAATTATACCCACCGATCAACCTTTTCTAATCCTGTACCCTCCCCAGCGTCTGATAACCACCATTTTCCTCTCAAATTCGATAAGATCATCTGGTTTAGAGTTCATGTAACTTTCTTTCTGTACTTGTCTTATTTCACTTAAGATAATCTCCAATTCCACCCAAGTTGGCATAGATGATAGTGTTTCATTGTTTATGTGGCTAGATGGTAGTCCATGTAGATATGCACCATATTTTCTTTATCTGTTCATCTCATCACAGTCTCTTATATCATTTGAGTATTGAGCATTGAATAATGCTGCAATAACATAACTGATTTCATTCCCTTGAACTACAGTTAGTGATGGGATAGCTAGATAATATGGTGATTCTACTCTTAACGTTTTTGAGAAACATCTGTGTTTTCTATAATGTCTATACTAATTTACATTGCCAGCAACAATGTGTAAGGATCCTTTTTATCCAGATCATCATAGACCTTGTGATCTTTAGTCTTTTTGATGAAAGCCATTCTGACCAAGGTGAGGTACTATTTCATTGTGTTTCTTCTTTTGAGAATAGTCTCATTTTTAACCAAATTTGCTTCTTGTTTTGTTTCAATCGAGCTTTTGGAGTTCAACCCCATATCAGATGAATACATTGCAAATATTTTCTCCTGTTTGAAAGATTTTCTCTGAACACTGTTGATCATTTCATTCACTGTACAGAAATTCCTCTGTTTGCTATAATACCATTTTTCTATTTTTGCTTTTTGGATCCTTTCCAGTTTTCTGAAACTTACCCCATTTCTTCTAGTAGTTCCATATTTTCAGGTCTTCACACTTGAGACTCTTTTAAAAAAATTTTTGAGAAAGGGCCTCAAGCTTACTATGTAGCTAAGAATGACCTTGAATTTCTGATCCTCCTGCCTCAACCTCTCAAGGATCAAGATTCTAGGCATATGACACCACAATGCCCAGTTTCTGTGGTGCTGGTGGTGGAACCCAGCATGCCAATGAATTAAGCTACATCTCCAGGCCCCACATAAGTCTTTAATATATTTGAATTTATTTTTGTAAATCTGGAAACTTAGAGGTCTGCCTATATTCTTCTGTAGGTGGATACTCAAATTTTCCTACACTATTTATTTAAAACTCTATCCTTTCCTCAGTGCATATTCTTATCACTTTTGTTTCAGATCAGTTAGACATAGATAGATGAATAGATACAGGTTTACACTGAGGTTTAGTGTTCTGTTCCTTTGGCTTATGTGTCTGCTTTTATTTAGCATGTTAACACCTCGTGCTTTGTTATTTTCTGCTCAAGTAGGCTTTAGCTATTTGTGGGTTTGGGTGATCCCATACAAATTTTAGAATTGTTTTTGCTAATTCTGGTGAGAATACTGTCTGCATTTTGATAAGGGTTGCATTGAATCTGTAAAGCACTTTGGGTAATGTTCTGGTTTGCCTTCAATCGCTGTGACAAAACACTCTGACCAGTACTAACTTGAGGAGGAAAAGGTTTATTTGGTTTATATCTCCCAGTTCACAGTTCATCACTAAGGGAGCCCGAGGTAGGAGCTAAGGGCCGGAACCTGAAGGCAGGAACTGAAGCACAGGCCATGGAGAAACGCTGCGTGCTGGCTTGCTCCCCTGGCCCATGCTCAGCCTGCTTTCTTTCAAAACAGAACAACCTGCCCAGGGGTTGCACCGCCCGCAGTGGGCTGGGTCCTCCCACATCATTCCACAATCAAGAAAATACCGCACAGACATGGCCACAGGCCAGTCCAATGGAGGCAATTCCCCAACTGAGGCTCCCTCCACCAGGTATGTCAAGTTGACAACTAAAGCTATTCAGCACAGGTAGTATGGGTATTTTTATGATATTAACTCTTCTAACCCATGAACAAAAGATATCTTTTCAATTCTGTCCTCTTCAGTTTCTCCTATGAATGTTTAAAATTTTTCATTTTAGAGATCTTTCACTGTTTTAGTTAAGCTTAGACTTAGATATCTTTTATCTATTGAAAATGAGTTTTATTTCTTGATTTCTATTTCAAATAATTTTCAACATTGGCATATAGCAGTGCTACTTTTTCTGTGTGCTGCTTGTATATTCTGCAATGTTGGTGAATTAATTTAGTAAAGGCACAGCTTTGGGTAGAGTTTGGGGGGGTTCTATGTATAAGATCACATCATTTGCAAACAGTGACATTTGACTTATTTTCCAATTTGGATGTGTGCTGGATAGGACTTGTACAGCTATTTTGAATTAAAATGTCAAGAGTGACCCAGAATGATGGTCTGTAACTGTAATCCCAACACTCAAGAAGCAGAGTCATCAAAGTGGAAGATTTAAAGTCAACCTGGATTACATAGCAAGACCCAGTTTTAAAACAAGAAGACGACATGGTAAAAGTAGGATCACTTACCTTGTTCCAGACTTCAGAGAGAATGCCTTCAGATTTTCCTCACTTCATATAGTTTATGATAAATGGCCTTAATAATGTTGACGTTTGTTTTTTATCTGATCAGTTTGTTCAATGTTTTTAGCATGAAGCAATTTTGAATGTTATCAAATGCCTTTTCTGCATCAATAGAAAATATCCTATGGATCCTGTACTTCAGTCTGTTGCTATGATGTATTGTGCTTATTAATTTGCTTATGTTAAACCATCCTTACATCCCTCGTGTAACTTCCACCTGATTGTGGTGAATAATCTGCTGAATACACTGTTGAACCAAACTTGCTGATAGTTTGTTGAGGATTTTTGTGTATGTCTTTATGAAGGATGTTGGCTTGTAGGTATTTTGGTTTGGGTGCTTATCAGGTTTTGAAGATCAGGGTAGTGCTAGCCTCATGTAAACTGTTTGGAAGAATTCCTTTCTCTGTTTTTACGAATAACTTAAGAAAACTTGTTATTAATTCTACCATGAAACTGTATGATCCTTGGCTTTTCTTTGATGGCAAATTTTTTTATTACTAGCTCAATCTTATTACGTGTTATTGATCTGTTCAAGTTTTCTATTCCTTCATGATTCTATGATGTTAATATATATGTGTCTAAGAATTTGTTTTATAAATTACCAAATTTCTTAGCATATGGTTATTGGTAATAATCTTTAATGATATTCTGTATTTCTGTGGTGTTGGTTCTGACATCTTGCATTTCATTCTGATATCTATTTGTATATCCTTAGTCTACCTCAAGGTTTATTTATTTTATCTTTTCTTTCTAAATGTTTTTTCTAGAAAAGCTTTTCTAAAAGTTTCTCTAAATTTATTATTACTGTGTGTGTATGCATTTGTACCCGGGCATTCCACAACATGCATATGGAATGTAGAGGGCAACTTTGTGGAGTTGGTTCTCTCCTTCCACTTGTATGTGGTTCTAGGGATTGAACTCATGTCACCAGGTTTGCACAGCAGGCATCACTAGCCACTGAGTCAGCTCCTTGACCCTCTTTTATCTTTTTAAAGAACCAACTCTTTGTTTCATTGATCATTTAGATTGCATTTTCCTAGTGTCCATTTCTTTTTTGTGTTTTGTTTTGTTTCTTTCCTTCTAATTTTGAGGTTAATTTCTTCTAGCTTGAATAGTTCCTTGAGATGTAGTAGTTGATTTTTGAGACTGATGACTTTTTCGATGCAGGTGTTGATTGCTACAAATGTCCCTTTTAGTAATGTTTTTGCTGTGTCACATATGTTTTCATCTCTCATCTTCATTTTAATGTGTTTGAAGAATTTTTTAATTCCCTTCTTGATTTCTTCCTTGATCCATTAGATGTTCAAAAGTAAGTTATTTAATTTTCAAAAGTAAGTTATTTAATTTCCATGTACTTGTATCATTTCTAATGTTTGTCTTGTTCTTAGTTTCTAGCTTTAGTGCATTGTGGTTAGAAAAAATGATACTGAGTATAATTCCAGCTCTTTTGAGACTTGTTTTGTGGCCTATTATATGATCCATCCTAAATAATGCTCTGTGCATGGAATAAATGTGTATTGTGTAACTATTGGAATGGAATGTTCTGTAGATATCTGTTAGGTCCGTTTGGTCTAGGCTGAAACTTAACTCTGCTGTTTTGTTGTTCATTCTCTATTTGGTTGACCTGTCTGTTGCTAAAAATGGAGTGCTGAAGTCTCCAACTATTATGTATTGTGTTGGAATCTCTCTCCCTCTAGATCTATTATTATTTGAGTTATACATTTGTACTCTCAGATATTCAGTGCATGTGTTAGTCAGATTTCTGTACCAAAATACTAGAGACAACTTAAAAAGAAGAGAGGTTTATTTTCAGTCCACGATGGCTTGGCCCCATTGCTTTGTGCTTATGATGAGGGTGAACATCATAGTTGGAGAGTGAATGGTAAAGCAAATCTCAAATTGTTGGGACCAGAAACCTATAGAGAGAGGAGAATGAGGCCAGCATCTCAAATACTCCTCAAAGACATACCCCTCCACAACGTAAGTTCTTCTAACCAGACCCCACCTCCTAAAATTTGCACCACCACCTCCCAGGAGAACCATGAGCAAAGCCTTCAATAATGAGTCCAGAGAGAACTGTTAAAAGTCAAACCATAACAGTGTATATATACATATAGAATTAGTTCCTTTTGCTGAAACAATCCTAATGACCTTCCTTATCTCTTTTTTACTAGTTTGGATTTAAAATCTATTTTTATTTGACATAGTATGAATGCTTCTGTGTCCTTTCTGATCCTTTGTATATGAATTTATCTTATCTCATCCCTTCACTTTCAATCTATGTGTTCTCAGAGATAAATTAGTTTCTTCAAAGCAACACATAATTGGGTCTTTTATATGTATCCATTTCACCATTCTGTGCCTTTTAATTACATAATTTAATCCATTTACATTCAAGATAATTACTGATAAGTAAACTCTTACTATCACCATTACGTAACTTGTTTGTTAATTATATTGTGGTTCATTTCTTTCCCTCTCACAGTCTTCCTCTGTGGTTAAATTAATTTCTCTAGCATATATTTGATTTCTTGCTTATCATATTGTGTTGTCTATTATAGATTTTTGCTCTATGGTTACCATGAGGCATACAAAAAGCATTTATTTTAGAAATGGTAGCAACTTATCATGGTTGTAAAGATAACAGCAGAATCAATGAATAAGAGAAAATACACTAATCAGAAAACTCTCAATGTGAGTTCTATTTCTCTTCCTATTTTCAATCTTTTATTTTATTTTATTTTATTTTATGTGTATGGTTGTTTTGCCTGCATGTATGTAAGTGCACCCATACCACAGAGGTCAGAAGAGGGCACTGGATTCCCTGGAACTGGAGTTAGAAACAGTTCCTGGCTGCCACGTGGGTGCTGGAACTCAAGCTTAGGTCCTCTGCAAGAGCAGCCAGTGCTCTTAACCACTGAGCCATCTCTTCAGCTTATGTTTTCAATCTTTGATACACTGCTTTAGGATTTTCTGCACTGCCCATCTTTTAGTATGTTAATGCAGTGATTTTTTTCAATTTTTGCTTTAGTCTTCATCCTAACGCTATAAATAATTCATGTATCATGCCTACAACATTAGAATTTGTCAATTTATACAATTATTCTCCCTTGTGAGGTTGATATCTTCCCATTTTACTTTTTATTTATTAGTGTCTTTTACTTTCCATTGAAAGACTGTCATTTAGTGTTTGGGCAAAAGTTCTCATATAGTTCTTTTCTCTCAGCTTCTGTTTGAGAATGTTTTTATCCTTCCTTCCTTCCTTCTAAATGATAGCTTTACTGGGTACTCTCATCTAACAGATTTTTTTCCTTCAGTGATACTGGCTTGTAAAAAAACTTGCCTGGCTTGTAAAGGTTCTAATGAGAAGTTTAATACCTGGTAAATTGGGACACTCCTATGTGCTAATCATTTCTCTCTCTTTTTTTCTTGTATCTTTGATAATCTTCTCTTTAAATTTCACTCATGAGAGCTTATTTATAAAATAAGAGCAGATTAAGTTGAGTTAAATTTGTCTGGTGCCATTTGGCCTTTCTTTACCTGGATATTTAAATCCAGGTAAAGAGTTCTCTAGGTTTGGAAAACCCTCTAATATTATATTATTATTTCTTTAGATAAACTGTCTACTCCTTTGGAATTCTTGAGTCTTTCTGAATCACTAAATATTTGTTCATACTGCCCCCAAAGTTTTCATAAAGTTTCTTCATTCCTCTTCACTGTTTTTCTTAACCTCCAACTGTATATTTTGAAGTCACTTGTCTTCAAGCTAACTATTTTTTCTATTTGAGATGTCCTGTTATTGATGTCTTTTTCAATGTTTTTAATTTTGCTGAGAATATTTTTTACCTCAGGAATGTCTATGTAATGTTTTAATTGTTCCCATCTTCTTCTTTCTTTATTGGAATATCAAAATGTTTTCTTTACTATCATTGAATTTCCTTAAAATAGCTATTGTAAATTCTGTATCTGAGCCTTCTCCCATGCTGACTACTGTCTGGTCACTTCCTGGCACCTTATTTTCAATGGTAAGTGAGTTGTGTTTTCCTATAAGTTCTTTGTTTAATATTTATTTTTATTTAATGTATGAGCGTTTTGCCTGAATGTAAATGCACCCATGCGTTGCAGTGCCTTCAGAGGCCAGAAGAAGGTGTTGAATCCTCTGGAAGTGGAGTCCCAGATAATTGTTATCCAGCATGTGGGTGCTGGGAACTGAACCTGAATCCTCTGAAAGAGCAGTCACTGCTCTTTACCACTGAACCATGTCTCCAGCCCTTCCTGCAAGCTCTTGATGCTTCTTGGCACGTGGCATTATCTCAGCATTGGAGGATTAGTCATTTATATCAACTTCAGTTGTGCCTATATTAAGAGAAATTCTAAGCAAGCTGCTTATTCTGTCTGAGTGCATAGTCACTTCCACTATTTCAGCACTGACTAACATCCAGGCCCAGATTTGCTGTCTGCTGGTGGTGTGTTGTCACATTTTTAGAACTAGAGGGCAATCCACACCCATGTTTGTCCCAAATACACTGTTAACATTTATTTAGAAGGAACAGAAGAGTGAGGCACAGAGCTTACAGGCCATTGAAAGGAATACAGTGGCGGTGATGAAGGTGGAGGCACAGTGACTCTCCTAATCCAGGCCTGGGCCGTGAACTCAGAAGTGCCATGTGTCATATTTAATAACTCTTAGAAAGAAACAGAGACGGAAGGACGCCAGCTCAGTGTTGGTGACTTTCTGCTCCTCCCTCTCATGGCCTTTAATTCTCCTGTTGATCTTCTCTCACTAAGCTATGTATGGGACCCACATACTCTAGATCTACCCTCCCTGCTTCCTTTCTTGGCTTTCAAACCAGGGAAAGAGGCTGCCTTTGAGACAAATGAGTCACAACAAGGTGCCATGGTCTAGAAATGAGGAGTGCTGAGTTCTTGTCTCCTGTGATGTAGGGAAAAGCCTTTCCTACTCTAGACCTCAGTATGGCCAATGTGTTAATCATATCTATTACAAGAAGAAATCCTGTGATCATCAAGAGAGACAGAGTTATTTCAGCTCATTGTTCTAGAAGTTGCACTCCATGACTATTTAACTGCATTGTTTGGGTTGTGGAAGCACAGAGCATCACATCAGGAACAGGGAAGGCCTTTGCACTAGCACCCCATAGCCTGCTGTGAAAAGGAAAGGGAAGAGACACGTGTCCCATAGCTCCCTTTGACAGGATGTTTCTGATGACCTAAAATCTCTCCTTACACCCACTTCTGAAAGGTCTACTACCTCCCAACAGTACCAAGATAATGACTAAGTTTTTAACAAAAGGAGATGGGATCAATGGGGTGGCCACCCTCTAGGCGCATTCCAGATCAAACCATATCAATTACCAAGGGGAGAGCTGGTACCAGTCAGTATTGCTCAGAAAGAGACATTCCAGAGCTCTATGCCCAAAGAGGGCCACATGCTGGCAATAGGTATTCTCTGGGGTCTTGTTGACTTTTCTACTCTGGCTTCAGCTTCCTTGACTATTTGGAGCAAACCATGGGGCTTCGTCTTTGTCTATAGAGAATGATGCCTGAGTAGGTAACCTTGCACTGCCCGTCACGTAAAAAATCAGGAGGCGGAAGACAAGGTTTTCACTGGCAGTAGAAAGGAAGGATGTAGGCAGCCATGGCAGAGGAGTCACAGCGAACCAGCTACATTTGTGTCTGTAGACAAGTGCAGGAGAAGGGAGACCTCAAATCCTAAGCATCAGATGAGTTGGCATTCCTGACCCGAGCTGAAGGGGACAGCACTAGACACATTTACAACCTGCTGTGAATGTGTGGAGTTAGGACCTGCAGCTTTAAACTGAGCCCCAAACCTTTTGCGCCTGAGGGACACACTAATTACGATGTTTCAGATGCTGTAACTCCAGAAGTAACCCTAGACTCTGGCAGGTTTGGAATGCAGTATAGTCAGTTCATGCATATCCGTAGCCGTCTGTATCAACTTCTACACATGGTCCTCAAACAGGTTTTGTGTTGATCCTTATTAGTTTCATTTTGATGTGGGGACCTTGTTTTTCTTAATGTACTTAGTACTTTCTGATTAAGGCTAATATATTCTTTTATAACTCAATTTGGGAATTTCAGAAAAGTATAAAGAAAACACAAAGTTCAAGGATAATAAAATATGTAAATATGAACATATAATATTCCAAAGAAAATCCTGTAAATATACTGGAATACAGTATTTTTCTAGACAGAAATATATATTTCACATCACCATATTATGGGCATCAACCTGTATAAATAACTTTCCTTCTTTATTATGAAACACAATATAGCTATAGAAATGTGTGGAAAATCTATATATACCAAGTAATAAAGTAAAAACCCTGTGTCCTCTGCTCAGGTGTAGAAAGACAGTGCTGACAACCAAATAAGCCCTAATGGGTCCCTCTGATCACAGCCTACTCTCTGCATGGGGATTCTAAATCTTCTAACTCAAAGAAAATCATTTTGACTTTTCTAGATAGTTTCACCACTTACTACCGGGCTCTTTTTTTGTTTCTGAGGTAGGAACGCACTCTGGAACTCAAACTTGCCTCAAACTCATGACATTCCTCCTACCTCAGCCTTCCAAAGGCTGGAATTACAGATGTGTGCTACTACACCTACCTAATGGACTCTTGAATGTGTGACTTCATTTTGAAAATTGAGTAGCAAGCACAGCCTAGATATGGAATGAAAGAGCCACAGGCCACTACTAGCTGAGTTTCTCCAGAGGAAAGAAAGCTGAGCTATCCCAGTCCTCATTTGTCCCCAGCTTCCCTCCCAGGGGAAGTGACAGCTAAAGTCAAAAGGAACCTCGGAACAGACAGGGCCCTACTGTGCTGGGTTGAAGGGCAGTGTTGTAGACATAATGCTAGGCATGCAGAAGAGACAGGACCAATGGGAGTGGCCACCTTCTGGGCTTTGCTTTCATGTTCCCCACAGCCTGCATCTAAAATCTCCTGTGTACAGGTGTAGGTCACAGTGAGTATCTCCATGGGGGCAAGTAAGCGTCTCCAACTGATCTAAATAGAGGGATGTGGAAGGCAGTGTGGGAACTCTGCCAGCAAAGGATCAAGAGATCAGCCCATTTCTGCCAGGGCTGGGAAGAGGTAGCCACCCATGAATGCAGAGTAAGGGGCAGGATCTGCAGGCCTGCTTACTTCTTCAGCACCCTCTTCTGACTTATGATTCACCTTCTTTGTGGCTGAGTAGTGAGCCTACTCTGCTCTCTCTGGGTGTTTTTGTTGGAGGGGAGATTGTTTGGTGGTAGTGTGGTAGTGTCAGTGATGGTGGTGCTGCTGCTGTTATTTATTCTAGACATGGTCTAACTATGTTTCCAAAACTGGCCTCAAACCTAGAGTTCAAGCAGTCCTCTTGCTTCCATTTCTTGGTAGCTATAGGGATGCCTATGAGGTCTGCTTTTTAGTCTCAGAAATTATGGTGTTGTTATCTCCTTTCCTATTCTGGTGGAAAATGAAACGTAAGCCCTTGCTGTAATTTTTATGGATCTTTGGGAGGGAATGAATTTAGATACATGCTTTAAATCAGCTGTCTAAATCTGGAAGTCTCCAAAGGAAATCCTGACACTCCCTTCCCTAGCTGTCTGAACCTGTCATTTGGATGGCTCCTTTGGAAGCTCAGGGCCCTGGAGCAGTGCTTACTCTACCAAGCCAGGAAACAGACACTGAAGGTATTTGGGGCTGGGAGAAAAACATTGCTTCATCTTAAAGCACTGTGATTAGAAGCCTAGATTTCTTGTGAACCTGAGCCTTTAATGACTGTACCAGCTCTCCAACCCTAGAAGCCTAGATTTCTTTAGAAGTCAGACCGTGCTTCAACCTCCAGTTCTGGCAGTCCCTTGCCATGTGCTTTTGAGCTAGATGCAATCAGAAAGAGATGGCATTCAGTTTTGGTCCTGACCGACTGGGAGATTTCTATGTAGTCTCTCTCTCTCTCTCTCTCTCTCTCTCTCTCTCTCTCTCTCTCTCTCTCTGTGTGTGTGTGTGTGTGTGTGTGTTCTGCCTTTTATTTAATGGAGAAAAGAAACTGCTTATTACATACCCCATAACTTATAACTGTGTGGCACAAAGAAGAAACTATCAGGGACATGGACATTTTAACTCCCAGAAGTTGGTATAGTCTTACATGTGCGAGACACAGAATAATGTCTTCCTTTGCTTCACTCTGTCTCTCAACTGCTGAGTGTAATGGTCTGCGAAATGCCTACTCCTATCGCACTGTGCCGGAATGACTAGTTCCGGGTACACTCTTTTTTAAATTTTTAATTATTTTTGTTTTTGAGAAATAATTCGAGTGCTTCGCCCTTCCTCCATATTCACTGATTGCCTGTAATTCTTCATCTGAGGTGTGACCCCGTTACATTCCCTCATCCACCTTCGCATGTCAACTCATTTTGTAATTATATGCAGATCTTGTTAGAGTACCATGCTGTGGCAATTTCATTGGTGCAGCTTCCTTATCATATCTAGAATGCACTAACTAGCAGTAGGTATCTTGGCTGTCTGGCTCTTACGTTCTTTGTGCTCCCTCTTCCTCAGTGTTCCCTAAACCTTAGATATAGAGGTTGCATTATAGATGTGCCAATTAGGACTGGGCACCTTATACTTATTCTCTGTGTTTGACCAGGTGTGGAAAAAAGAAGTTTCTTTGAATAGTGGTGAGAGGTGTACATATTTAGAATACAGTAAGAAATTACATCAGTAGAAGGAAGTGACAGTAGAAGGAAGTAGGTTTTGCACTACAGTGTATGACCTCTCTAGTCATATTGTGTGCAGTACCACACATTATTTCTCTCCCATTGGGCAGGCCTTAAGTCCAGTTAGTAGGCCACTCTTGCTTGTGCTACTGAAATAGGCCTGCCCACACTGTTGGTGCATCTGCTGTGGTTGGACTGCAATCATACGCTAATTCTGATAGAGAATTTTTTTCTTTATTGTTTCAGAATTTCATACATGCATATAACATATTTGGATTAACTCACCCTCCTTCTTCCACCTTCCAGTTCCTCCCCTATGCCCCACTCCTATTCCCTACCATTGACTCCACTGGCTGCTGCCAGCATGTGCATGGCAGGTGGGTGACTATCTACTGGAGCATTGGTTGTCTCTCATCCTGAAAAAAAACTGACTTTCTCTCTCCCAGCAGCTATCAATTGCCAATAACTCTTTATCTAGGGTAGGACTTCGTGCCTCCTTCCTCATCTATGCCAGTATTTTGTCTGACATGATCTTGTACAGGTTGTATACATGTAGTCCCAGCTGCTGTGACTCATGTGTGTAATAGCCCTGTTGTATTTAGACAACATTATTTCACTGTGGTCATCCACTACTTCTGGCTTTTAAAACATTTCCACTCCCCCTTTTCTGTGCTGACCCCTGAGCCTTAGGGATGAGGCATTTTGGGTCTCTGTCTTACACCATTTGCTACAAAAAGAAGTTCCCCTGGTGATAGTTGAGGGATGCATTAATCTATGGGTATAAAGATAAGTACTTAGAGGGCAATTTAATATTCCATCCATTTAGGAGAATAATAGTAGGTTCTCTTCTAGGGCTTATGACTTACATAGCTACAGGCTGCTGGCCCAACTAGAGGTGCCAAACTTAAGTTCTGTCTTGTGGAGTGGGCCTTAAATCCAAGCAGAAAGTGCTTGGTTACCCCTACAACATTCATGTCACACTTGCATCATTGGGTGTATCTTGCCAGGCTACTCACTGTTGTAGTTCTCAGGGATCACAGTTGGGTATGCTAGAGCTATCTTCCAAGGTAGCTTGCATAGCATCTTCTGGTACTATGAAAGCTAGTCAGTAGAAATGAAGCTTCTAAAAGTAGGTACCAGCTCAATTTCTCTAGGTCCTATGACTCAGCTATGTGGTGTCTTCAGAAACAGAGTCTTATTTACCATCAAGTCCTGTAGCATACCCAAGAGCAATGACATTAGTCTGTAACATTTAGGGGTCTACGGGATCACACTAAGTGACAACTTGAAAAGAGGTAACCATACCTGACAATGACATTTTATTTGACAGCTTATGGTATCTGGAAGTAGCATTATCCCCCATTATAGACTAACTCCTTCCATATCCATATACGTATATATTTTAGGGAGCTACATTAGTAGTCAACTTCTTTAATATTCGTAATCCTTCCCTATGCTCCTCCTTCCACCTCGCCCTCCATCCTTTTCACCATTCAACCCATTATCCCCTATTCCTCTTTCCTATCAACTGCATTCTATCTTCCCTCTATTAAAAGGCCCCCCATGACCCCTTAATGGTTTCCTGGCTTCTATGGGTACACATAGGTCCATTTCTTATCCCATCACTAATATTTTTCAAGTCATGTGAAGCTACAGGGGATTCCTGAGCAACTGAAAAATGCTTTTCATTGCCTGAAAATAAGCTTAGTTCATGTATTTTACAATCTCATCGTAGAATTATGCAAGTTTTCATTTCATATTTGCATATCGAGACTTTTCAAATGCTGATGTTTAAAGGCAGGTTTGGACCACACACCTGTAATCCCAGCACTAGGTACACTAGGTACCTAGTACATAGGTACGTGGTAGAAGGAAGATCAAGACTTAGGTTATCCTTATCTACCTAGTAGGTTCAGTGAGTTCAGTCAAAAACAGCCTAGAATCCATGAAAGCCTGTCTCTAAAATAATTGCTATTGAATAGTGCTCCAAATTATCAAGGAGCTGACTAGGTAGGGATGGAGAAATAGAAATTGTAGAAAATGACATTTCTCCTCCCATTCCACCCTAATGACCTTGTTCCAAGAACAAATGGGAGTGTGAGGAAGTGAAGCTGCAGATGGCCAGCAAGTTGAGCCCTCTACTAATAAGTTTCCCAAGAAGATAGGCACTGAGCCTGCTACTTTGGACAAATACCATCAAAATGGCAAAGAAGTTCTGAGGCTTGGGAGGGGTTGTTGGCCTGTTTATTTTGGATAGACATGTGTTACCTCCAAAATATTCCAGATAGTCATCTTCTTATTCCCACATTTAAATTTTTACAATGTCTCTGGAGTATTCCCAGGAACACCTTACCTGTACTTTTCTGAGTGACACCTTATAAGTTTCTCCGCCACTTCAAGGCTCATTTTCTGTATCACAGTTTAGTAACTCAGCACATGCTCCACGTGGATTTAGGAATCAGGCAAATCCATGTTCATATCCTGCTCTGGTACTAAATAGCTCTGTGACTCTGGGCAACTTAATCGACATCTCTGGGCCTCTGTATCCTCATATGAAAAAAACTGTAAATAGCCCCTACATCATAGACAGTTATTTGTAAGGAGAGAGTAAGACAAAATATTTGAAGTCCATGAGTTCATCCTGATAGCATATTCAATACTCAGTTAACTCAGTGCTCTCAGTTTTTGTTGTTATTTCAAATGATGTATGCAAACATTGACTGGACAATCATCCATCAGAAAGACTTCCCTACAATAGTGGTTACTAAGTGTTGTTTGTAGTGAGTTGAATGTGTCCAACTGTTTTGCTTAGATTGGGGAGTGAGAATTCCCCTTTCCCCTGGATTGTTGGATGAGCACAGTGAATCAATCACTCACATCTCAGAGATTAAAAGGAGACATTACGTAATAGAGAAAAAAAGAACAACTTCTCATCATGCAAGGTGTCCCCCATCTTTGGAGACAGGACTGCCACTAGGCACTTGGGGACCCATTTAAGTTTTGAAAGTTTTACTGACATGTTATCAAGGATGAGATTATTTTAATTGTCTGGGCTAAAGGAACTAGGTCATGCATTCCATAAACTCAGAGCTGGTAAAACCCTAAAGCCGTAGCCAAGGCCAGGTGCAGTGAGACCTGCACTCAAGGCTTGGCTGTCTGGAGGGAGGTACATGCTTGACTGGTTTCGCACTCCCCTCAGCACACCCTCACTTTAGTGCCTGTAAACCATGGTTGAGTTGTACATTCTGTTGTGAGGGTGGGGTAGGGGTGGAAAGGGTTCCGAATGGGCCAAAGTCATTGCTGATGAACCAACTGGATGACTGAATTTTAATCCCACTTTCAACAAGACAGTGACTGCTTAAAGAGGGACATTGCTCACACAAAATCCACTTATGTACATCAAGACCTCCCCACAATCAACCAAAAGTACATTTAAAAAAAAGTTGGTTCACTAAGAAGGGGGAAACACCATAAGTGCATTTTCTGTGGAGAGAGACCATAGCTTTCAATTGATCTTCAAAGGAGTCTGTGATCTATAACAAGCTAAGAGCACAAAGCTATTCAGTTTTGCTTCCCCAAACTAGTTGGTGTGTATAACCACAATACCCAAAGAACCCAGTTAGTTGGTCAGGGCAGTGACAAAATCAGTCAGAAGCCTTTCTTGGCCAAACAGCTGATGGATTGTTCAATCGGTTGTTGTAGACTCATATAGACAAAGCCTGCAAGCTTGGGGAAGCCAGGCCTCCCCAGGTCAGCCTCGGGCGACAGCCCCCATCCCGCCAGGCCCTGGGGAGTGAGTCCTTCCTGCCCGGCAGCTCCTTTGCTCATGAGCTGGCCCGAGTCACCTCCTCGTACAGCACCTCAGAGGCAGCCCCCTGGGGCGGCTGGGATCCGAAGGCCTGGAGGCAGGTGCCTGCTCCACTACTGCCTAGCTGCGATGCCGCAGGTAAGTCACTTACCCCCCTGTGCCTCGCTTTCCTCATCTGTCAACTGGAGCACATAGTCTTCTGCTCAGCCTGCCCGCCTGCCTCACTGGGTTGTTGGGAGGAACTCAGGAGGTGACAGCTCCGAAAGGCAGGCCCTTTGCAACCCACAGGGCTCTGTGTACCTATAAGGGATTTCTAGTGCTTTCTAGACTATGTTCTTTGCATTCTTAAGGAAAGTGCACAATTTAAGAAAGCAGAATAATCCAGGTACCTTGGCCTTACCTTCAGGGAGAGCAGAGGATGAGCCAGGAAATTTCTTCCTCCGATATCCACCTTCTAGTATCCCATTTGCCTATTTATCTGCCTGCTTCTGTATGTGGAGTGGCAGGCTACACCTCCAAATCCCCCACCTGATGCTTGCCTCTCCCACCAGAGATCTGCCTTGGGCTCCACATCCTACACTATTCTTTGGCTTCATCTAGAACTTCTGCCCTCTGAAGTGGGCATCTGGATCACCCCATTAAAGGATGGGCAGTCTGGGAGGACAGATATAAGGTATCAAGGCCAAGCCTGTCCAAGGTATCTATAAGTTTGTACCAGCATCTTAATTCAAGACTCTAAGAGGAGAGGAATGGCTTGGCATGAACCAGAGTCCCCTTAGGGGCCATGAATGCAAGGTGATAGATGCTAGCCTTGGCAGAGGATTTCATTTGGACCACAGAGTTGTTGTTCTGGAGCATGAAATATCAACACCCACAGGATGTCTGCCCTATCTGTGCAGAAACCTGTAGAAAATGATCATCAAGCTGAAAGGACGTCCTGGGATCCTGGCCTTTAATGGAAATTCTGCTTTGGTACACATAGCCTTGTTTTCATCTTGCATGCCCTGGCCTGGAAGAACAAGCAGTACTTTCCAGTCAAGGGCTATTGATTTCTTTCTCCCTCAGAGTCACAGCACTCTGGAGCTGCCCCCTCTTTAGTTGAAACTAGAAGAATCCTGTCCAGGCCAAAGCTGCTAGGGAAATCAAATTAGCGAAACCCCAGGAGACATAGTTCAGTCTGAATGGCACAGTTTCCCCCCTGCTTTGGCCAGCTCTTCCTTGGCTTCAGAAGCTACATGACAGGATTCTCTTCTAACTTACCTAAGGCATTCCTACACCCAACCACTACTTCTGTGCCCAGACCAGTGCCTGCCACCTAGAGGCCAAAGACAAGGTGGGATCTCCACAAATTTTAGAAGTTGGTTCGACCTGGGGGGCTTTAAGGAATAGTACACAACCCTTCTCAGCCCCTGGTCACTGCAGCCTATGAGTTGGACGGAACAGAGCTTATAGATCATTAAAAGGAATACAGTTCTGGGGATGAAGGTGAAGGTACAGTAGCAAAGACAAATCACAGAGGAGGCAGAGGATGACCTACGCAAAGCTCTGCCATCCGCTTCTGATGACAATTATTTTGTGAAGCCCCAAGTGGTGACTTCAGAGAAGTCAGAACTAAGGGCAGCTCTAGTGCTGTGGGTAACATTTGCAGCCTGAACCATTTGTGCAGAGAGTTAAGAAAAGACCTTAGCAGGATGAAACCACCTCAGGTCTCGCCTAACATAGACATGGTATGGCACATCTGGTTAAAGTATGACCTGAGGGCTCTGCCTGTGCCCGTCTGCTGTCCATCACTTCACCTTGGCACACTGTCTATAGGAGATGATCTACCTTCAGTGATTGACTTGTGTCCTGCCAATTCACCTGCCTAGTACAGGTTCCATAAGAGCACAGACATAGATTGAGCTAGAGAGATGGCTCAGAGGATTAGAGCACTGGCTGCTCTTGGAGAGGATCCTGATTCAATTCCCAGCACCCACATGGTGGCTAGCAACCATCTATATAACTACAGCTCCACAGGAATCTAACACCCTGTTCTGACCTCTGTGGCCATTGCACAACATGGGTGCACTTATATGCATTTAGGCAATATACTCATACACAAAAAATAACTAAAATGTTTCTAAAAGAGTAGAGACATACACTAATAAACCCATTCTGGGGACAGAGCCTGGCCTGTAGCAGATCAGCTATAGTATTCGTCAACTGACTGCAAGAGGGACTGGTTGTGTTGCATTGTGAGCCTCCCTTCCTTCAGCACCCTCAGGCAGGTAGATTCAGGGTGGGGGCTCAGAATCATGAGCATGAGGAAGTTCTACATAAGAATATGTTTTTCATTGGGGAGTAGTAAACAAACCTATGCCAGAATTCATTAACCTTTGAGATGGATGGCTGAATGCCTTATGCAGCACAGTGGCCTGGCTTCTGTGGCGACACTCAAAGGGCAGTGCCTGCTGTAAGGGCAGGTGGGAGGTCCTTGTTCGAGAAATGATCCCCTTCTCTTTCTTTTCTTCTCCCTTTCCCTTCCTCTCTGCTTCTGGCTCTCACTCTCGCTCTCTGTTTCTCCTCCTCGTCTCTTTCCTGTGCCTTTCTCTTCCACTGTCTCTCTTCCCCCATTTATCTGCTCCTTGTCCCCTCTCCTCCTTTTCCTTCCTTCCCCATCTCTCGTCTCTCGTCTCCCTCTCCCTCCGTCTTCCTTCCTGCCCTCCCCTTCTTCCCCTCCTCCTCTCTTAGCTCTGTCTCCCTCCTTCTCCCTCTTCCTACTGTTCCTCCTTCCAGTGTTTGATTTCTCTAAGTCCCCTAGGGGATCATGGGGCAAATATTTTTTGTCCAAATCAGGCCCAAAGCAGGGACATTTTGTGGGATATGTCCAATTCCTGCTGGGTCCTATGACCCCACTCCCTAGTTGAGAGTCCCTTTGTGGGACTGAGGATAGAATTGGTAACAGTTGATTTTCCCACTTCAAGGGTGAAAGCGGGGATCCACATGTGAAGAGGAAACAAGGGAGACATTAGCATGTGGTGGGAACTATGTAAAGGTGATGCAGTACAAGCTTAGTTCTGGCAGGTCCTGTACCTGAGCTCTGGAGTGCCTATAGATGGTGGTGGGGTTTGGGCAGCTCAGGCCTTCTGCCTCCCTCCTACTTGGCACACAAGTCAAGGCACTATCTGTTCCATGAACCCCCAGAGACAAGTGGGGGCTTTACAGTTTCCTGGGTAGTAGCATGAAGCTTCTAGAAAAGGAGTCTGAGTAGGGCTGAATGGGGCTGGGAAAGGGTATAACAGGAAGAGCTGGAGTCCTAGTTACCTAGAGACTTCCTGTTGACCCCAGCCCTAGACTTACCAGCCTAGCCTCAGGAGAAGAAGCAGTCTTAGGCTCCCACAAGGCCTGCCATCAGTGTTCCTGCACAAAAAGATCACTCATAAGACAGTTGCGGCCCTAGAAAATTTAGTCCTTTGATGATCCCTCTATGTGTGCTTATAAAAGCCACCCAACTGGGGCTGTCGGTCACAAGAGGGGTAGCAAGAGTATACTGTCACCACACAGCAATTCTCAGCCATCACTTCCTCCTGGTCCCTGAAACCATTTGTCATTTCCTGTTTTCTCCATTTTCTAACTGTTCTAATTGTCAGTGTCAAAAGGCAACAACTGTTTTCTTGGGGCTTATCTTTGGAGCACATTGATTCAGAACAAAGGATGGGAGCCTTGTCTGCAAAACAAAGGAAGCAGCCTCCTCTGGAGGCCTGAAGAGAATGCCTTGGTTCCCTCTGCCAGGGACTGCAGGACCCTGCTATGAACAGTAGACTTCAAGCAGAGAGCGCATGGAAGATACTCAGAAATAGGGCTCCTATGGAGCTGGCCCCCAGAACCCAGACAGAGCATAGACCCCTGTGAGGGACACTGCTGGCCAGATTTGTCCCCCACTCTGGTTGCTCTGGAATATGTGCTTCCCTGGATAAAGATTGCCCAGAACCCTATTTCTCCCTGTGAGCCTGGCTCAGGTGTACAGTGCTCTCTTTCATCTGGCAGGCCAGGTGGCACCAAGACACCACCCTCTGATTCTTGCCCCAGGACAGCTTTGCTTTCTGTTTGCCATGCACATTGACACACTTTTCTGTCCATTCACGCCTTTGCACTTCTATGCCCTCCCCTGTTTTCTCCATCTGTCCCTACCCCGACATAGCTGATACTTGAAATTAATGAGGCTGTGAGTTAGGGATGGAGTCTCGGTGTGCATGGGCATGCAGACCCAGGTGGTGCACTGGGTCCACAGCTAAGAGGCACTGCACTTGCTAACCATGTTGCTGTGAGCGAATTATTTAACCTCTTTTGAGCCTCACATGTCCATCAGTAATCCAGGACTATAACTTTTCTGGTGTCCTCAGGAGGAAAAACAGAAGTGAAAGAGACTAGAAATGGCACCCACCCAGAGTATCTTCAGCCAGATCCAGTGGCCTGCGTGGAGCATGTGATGACACCCCTCCCCCCCAACCCCCACAGCTCCTCTGTGTTTTGGCCAGATGACAGGAAATGATGGGTGTGAAGTGCTCAGAACAGTAAAACAGATCCACCCCACACCAGCTCCCTTCAGGCCAGTGCTCTAACAGGAAGAGGGGCAGCTCTGCTGGTCAACCAAGAAGCATTCTCTCTCCCTCCAACACATGCCAGCAGTCCCAGTACAGGAGGAGGCCAGAACTACATGGGAAGCAGGCTAAGGGCAGGGTGCAAAAGCAATACCCAGTCTGGGGAAACCTTCCCAGTGCCATGTGTTTGTCCTCTCTGCCTTGGCAGGAACTGAGGCCAGGAGCTGTTGCCAGGCTTGTGAGCCAGGCACACTCCCAAGCATCGGACTCCTGCCCCACCTACTGCCACAGCAGCCCAACTCAGTGCAGAGAAGGGCCACTGGAAGAGCTTTGCCGGAGAAACTGGCACGATACAGCAGCCCGTATCCTAAGACTCCGTCTTCTGACAGCTGCCTTGGTGGCTGGCACACTGGTAGCAGGTTACTTAAGAAGGGGTGGGAGATGGCAGCAGGTGATAAGAGAGGGTGAGCCCTGGCCTGTGGGAAGTTAGACCTGCGTTCCAGTCCCAGCCTGGGCCTGTTGGCCTGTGGAGCTCAAAGCCAGCTGCTGCGTTCATGTCTGGCCCTCGAGCCTTCTCAGTAGCTTAACTGTCTTCTTGCCCTTGCTCCCATGATCCGATCCCAAACTGACTACAGCCTGAGGCCTGGAAGCAGAGCTCCTCCCGCTGCCTACCCAGCCCACACAGATATGGAGACAGGAAGTTCCTCCACTCTACAATGCATCAAGTCAGGCGGAGGAAGGGAAGTGTCCCGTGAGTGTCTAGCCACCCTTGGTGTAGGATGGCATGTCCTCCTGACCATGTGACCATCTAGCTGTTCACACTAGGAATATCTGGAGCAAGGTTTGGTCCTTACTCCCTGACATCTCTGCAGAGTCTAGACAGCCCCATCAAATACCCCAGAATGTGCTCCACCCAAGCCCCAGCACCCGGATCCTGTCAGCCATTTCTCGTCTGGGTAATTTGGAATCTTATTCCTATCTCCCATTGCTCACCATCCTCTGGATGCAGCTAGTTCATCTGCAGCTCCCTGAAATCAGAATAGCACTGTGGGCGTGGTCTGGCCAAAGCAGAGCAGCATAGGACTGTCACCTCCCTTCTTCTACATATTCTGCTTCTAATAATGCAACCTAATGTTACATTTGCTCTTTTGGCGACCATATCTCACTGCTGACTCATCCTAATCAGACAGACATCCAGATGCCTAACTGTTGCTCTGTGTGCTCTTGCTATTAAGCTCTGTCTCTCTTGCCCCATCCTATGCTGTTGCAGTTGGTTTTCTTAACCCAGATGCAGACTCCTTTTATTTCTACTGATGTAATCTTGCTCGGGAGGTTGGGGCATGCATGCAAGTGTGTCTTGATGTGCTCACTCATGCTTTTGCTGCACCAAAGGTTCCCACATAGCAATCCGAGGCTGATATTTCCTGGTGTCTGTAGTCTAACATGATTTTTCCATCTTCTGTTTAGCAAGAGAAGCAGAGATCAGGTCCTACGGCAATGACCCCTAAGCAGAGGAATGCGTATATTGCCCAGCAGATGGCTCAATTTCAAGGTAAGCAGCAAAGATAAATGCTCCCAAAGGAGCCAGTGAGTGAGGAGGGCGTGGCAATTTGTTTCTGAGGAGTCTGCAGTGTCTGCCTGCCATGTGTGTAGGAAAGGGAAAGGTAATCATTTAAATAGTGCCCAGGATAGGAATCTAAAAGTGAGAGCAGTTCACCTCCCTTTAAGAAAACATGATCCCGTCTGGATTCCTGGTCATAATGATTCCAGTATCACTTTAATTGAAGAGATTTATTATACCCAGTCAAGTCCCTGAAAGCCCCTTTTCTGTTGTTTTGAGGTAAGGCCTCTATGACCCAGGCTGATCTGGAACTCTCTATGTAGCTCACACTGCTCTTGATTTGCCTCATTCTCCCAAGTTGTTGGGGTTACAAAAGTACACCACTATCACTCTGTACTCAGTAAGAGAAAAGTGGGTCTCTGGGGCCCTGTGCTTCCCTTTTGCTCCAGCATACGCACTCTGACTCATTTCTAATGGGTTTCAGGAGCACCTGGCAGCTGTGGTGAATGAAAAGGGGTTAGGGCATTGGAGAGATGGCTCAGCCTTTAAGAGCACTGGCTGCTCCTGCAGAGAACCTGGGTTCAATGCCAAGCACCCACATAGTGGCTAACAACCATCTGTAACTCCAGTTCCAGGGATCCGATACCCTCTTCTGACCTCCACGAGTACAGTATGACATAGGTATACCTACCTACATGCAGGCAATACACTCATACACATAAAATAAAAATAATAAATATAAATAAAAAAGAAAACAGGGTTGGAAACACTCAACTTTAGAGATATTTGGGGGATCCCAGAGCCTTCACAGATTCCAAGACCCCAATTCTACATCACAGCCATGATTGCTTGGGAACATAGTGGCCAGCAAAACCTAGACATGGTCCCTACTTCCTGGAGCTTACAGATACACCAAGGCAACCTGAGTTAAACATCCCTTCCCAGCCAGTGCAGTGAGATAGAAACAAGCCATGGGGTCAAGAGGAGGGAGGAGTCATGGGGAGGGAAGGATCATGGGGAGGGAGTGCTTAGCACTTGCTGGCTGGCCCTCAGGCAGGTGTTCCACATCTTTATTTCAGCCACATGCTAAGGTCACATCATTGGCCCTGAATTCTCATAAAAATAAGCTTTCTCCTTTAGCCCGATAGCACCCAAGTCTGTGTCTCCCTGGCCAGGCTGGAGTGGACAGTTAGGGAGGCTTCAGCCAGCAGGATCAGGACTCCAAAGATTAGCATTAGGAGGCTGGACTGCAATGTAACCTGAGTGAAACATTTGTGCCATGTTATGGAAAGATCCTAGGCATGGTTACAAGTGAAGAAAAAAAAATCTATTCTTAGTGCCAAGAATAGGCTGTAGAATAGGTCATACAAACCAGGGCTGACATTCCCTACTTGGCTTCAAACAAAGTACATCACCACCACCTGCCTTAGTTCCCATAACATGAAAGTACCAGTAAATACGGTCACTGTGTGTTCTTGGAATGATGAGAGGAAACTCACATCTACCCCAAAGCACCTGAGAGTCTCAGCCTCCATTTGCTCCTGTGTTAACTACAGGCACTCCAGCACTCAGACCCTCCCAGATTTCAGTCTTTAGAAAGACTCTCACCACAGTTCAGGTCACAAACAGGAGTCTCAGGTCTGAGTGCACAGGCTGTGGGACCATGGAGGGAAATAGATTACTGTTCTCATTCTTGCTTTACCACGTTTGTCAAGTGGAAAAGCTGAGACATGCCCAGCCTTCTGTAGTCTGAAAGGCTGAGGTCTCTTCCCCAGCCCCCCCCCACCAGCCCCTTCCTTACTTCTACAAAATATGAGCCATCTGTCAAAGGATGGACATTACCAAGATAGTGCGGGTAAAAGCAGACACAGCGCCTGTAGAGCTTCCAATGTACTTGAAGAGGTGGGCAAATCAGCTGGCATTTGACACTCAGCCTGATTTGCTTTTGGTAGGGGATGCTGCAAGCATAATGCTCAGAGGGTTTCTCAGAAACCCTGCATTCCAGACGAAAAGCAGGGGAATGAGGGAAGCTGGGAGGGACTGGGAGCCAAAAGTGGGAAGTAAGGACAGCACTGCCCCATAGCTCCTGCCTAGTGACCACAGACCAAGTTGAGGAAGCTTTGAAACCAATCCCTATGTCTCTTTCTCAGCAACCGTCCAAGAACAAGTCATCTCCACGTGTAGCCAGACCAAGGCAAGGCCCCCATCCAACCAGCATATGATGCCACCCAAAACTGAGGTCCTCCGGGACAATCTGAATCCAGGAATGAGGCTGCCCATGAGTCTCCTGGGCATTTTCTCATCCACTCGGAAGAGGCAGCAAAGAACACTCAGCACCGGCCTCCCATTTCTGGTATCCTCAGGCTCAGGTCTGAATCCCATGAGCAGTCTTGAGTCTGTCTGTACCAAGGCCAAGGCCAAGGCCAAGCCCTCAGAAGTGCCCCTGCCCAAGCTCTGCCTCAGCCCCCTGGGCAGGCAACCCTTGAATCATCACCGACCCAGCCTCCCCAGCGTGCCAACAATGTCTCCTATGTTCAGTGATGCTGTCTGGGTAGCAGCAGCTGCAGCTAGAGTCACACCAGTTTTGAAGGAGTCACCCTTGAGCCAAGTAGATAATAGCATGCTACAGCATTTTGATAGCAACTCCATCTTCGCCAAAGCGCCCATGAGTGCACCCCCAGCAACCCTGACATTTCCAACTCAGCAGGCTGTGGTCCACGCCAATCAGATGGCCTCAGGAGCCAGGCCTGGCCAGAAGGTGCTGGTTGCTCTGGCCAGCCCCACATTCAGCCTATTAGGCAACCAGGCCCGTGAGCAGAGCCCAGCACAGGGCCTAGTGCCTGTACTGAGCACCATGTCACTCCAGCAGAGCATGGCCAGCTGCTCTCCCATGAGTCCCATTCAGGGACTAGAGCCACCAAGCTATGTGGCTTCTAATGCCGCTTCCAGTCACTCCCCAGTTCCATTGACCAGAAAGGGCACAGTCCCTGAGCTGCCACAGGACAATGTCTTGCCCCAAACCCCAACAGATGGTCAGATTTCACCATCATCTGCAGGCAGTGAGGTGGATTTCATTGAAGAGCTTTTGAAAGGCTCCAGTGTGGCCTCAGATGAAGACTGGGTGTGCAACTTAAGGCTGATCGACGATATTTTGGAAGAGCATGCTTCTGCCCAAAATGCCACAGCCCAGAATGCTGATCAAGTCACCCAGGGTGCTGAGGAGCTTTAAATCAGAGGAGGGGACCCTAGAAAGCCCCTTGTTGTCACTCAGAGAAGTGGCCTGAATGCAGCAAACTCAAAACCGGTCCTAGACAGCCACACTAGGCACCTAGTTACAATCTGAATCATGTCAGCCCTGCCCATCCGTCTATCTACCTGATGAATGAAAAGCTGGTGATTTTTCAAGCTACTTGTACATATTTGAAAATTTTGTAAATGGTTTTCCTAATCATAAATGACAGAAGTATTTATACTTGGTTTTGTGGCTTTGTAAATAAAGTGGCGGCTTTGGTTTCAATAGAGTTGTGTTTATTATACATTGTTCCAAATATGCAGACTGTGTTGTTCTCTCCAGTGATACCTTGTTAAACCAGGTGGCTGAGTCACTGAGGTTTTCATGCCATGAGAAATGTGGATGTGATCAAGGGGTGTTGTGCAAACTGACAAATGCCAAATAGAAAGCCACTTGGCCATTAATTTCCACTTCATTACAAATTGTACTACCTGGTGTGAGTCTTAATCTCTTGCAAACCTTTAAGTCTCAGCCAGCACTTTCCTAATGAGCATTTCCAGCAGAAGGCATTGTGTTGTTAAGTGTCCCCCAGAGACCCTACTGGGAGGCCCTGAGCTGAGCACTGTGTGAGTTGGCCACCTGGAGGAACTAGAGCGGTCCCTTCCCTTTGTCACCTATGGTGACCTTCAGATGCAGAGATAGCCCCAGCTTTAATACAGCTTTGGTGCACCAGTTGTAGAGTGAAGGTGAGCCGTCTGCTTTAAAGTCTGCTTTAAATCCTTCAGCACTCATTTTGATGTAAAGCTCTGTGGTTTGGGGGGGGGAGTCTGTAAACATTAATAGTTGATTTGCGGTTTGTCTTTAATGGTTTCTATCTGCAATTCTTGTCATGTATATTTAAGTGTCTGTTAGAGAAAATCCACACCCACTGTCCTGTAAACTTTTCTGCCTGTCCAGATTTTATGTAATCACATTTTAATTGCCACCTTGTATTTTGATTCTACATTTGAAATCTGGCATCTGTTTTGGGCCAGTACATTTTTTTTCTTTGTTCTGTAATAAACAGCCAGGAGAAAAGTGTCTCTGTATTTTCATTTTCTTTAGAGAGCATCCAGACCCTACAAAGCCAAGCCAAGCCACGCCTGCTAGGGTCTTCAGTTCCACCTCTGAGGTTGCTTCATGTCTTGTGTATCGCAAAAATGCTGCAGCAGAGTCTCTCTCTCTCTCTCTCTCTCTCTCTCTGTGTGTGTGTGTGTGTGACAACTTTAAGTAGTGTGTGTTCTGGGAATTTGCCATCAAAGCCCAGAAGCCAGTCATTTTTGACCCCATTTTACAGGCAGAAACAGATAATAAGTAGCAACTTAGGTAATTCAACGCTGGAGATAAGCCTGGGAGGCAAGCTCTGAGCTCTAGACTCTCCTCACAATCATATTTCTACCTTTGTTGAAGCTCACACTTACTCTCCCTGGTCACATCCTGCCTCAGCCCAACATTAGGAGCTGAGTATGATTCCAGACAGAATTGAGCTCCTTGCTTTGTCATCTTTTTATTTCTTTTTTATGTGTACGAATGTTTTGATTACATGTAAGTATGTGCACCACATCTATGCACTGCCAGCAGAGGCCAAAAGATGGTGTTGGATCCCCTGGAACTAGAGTTACAGGTGTTTGGGAGCTGTCCCATGCATCCTGGGAACCAAACCTGGGTCCTCTGCAAGAGCAGGAGATGCTCTTAACCACTGTGCCATCTCTCCAGCCTAGCAATGCTTTTATTTTGGGGGGTTTTTTGGTTACTTGTTTTTTGAGACAGGGCCTCACTATGTAATCACTATGTAGACCAGGCTGGTTTTATACTCAGAGATCTGCCTGCCTCTGCTTCTGGAGTGCTGGGATCAAAGGTGTGTGACACTGTGCCTGGATTTGTCATCATGAGATGTAGAGGTGACTCCAGGAATCAGGGGGATATTTTACAGACAATGGACCATGAGGAATAGATTCAGTTCTTCTCACAGAAGGGACATCCATTTAGAGGCCTTGGGTGGGATGAGGAGTGACCCTGAGATGGATGACATGCCTGCTGCACAGAGAAGTGGGCGTGCACTTCACAGATGGCCTTAAGACCCTAGTGGTGCATCCCCATAACTGTGTAGACTTGCAGTATGCCTAAAGGTCTGAAGTCCCTCCCCCATGTCTTCAACTACTGCCAGTACTACACCTAACCTTGTCTGGCAGCATGTGCTGAGCAAGGTCACCATTGCCTGTCCTGGTCCAGCATACCAGTAGAAAGAGAGGCACTGTAGGGACCTGCCTCATCTACTCTGGAGGAGGAATTCCACACCTTCGATTCTCAGTTTCTTTTAATCCTGCTGCCCAATCCTAGCAGTGTATAAGGCGTGCCTTACCCCCTCTTCTGTCCTTCCTCTCCTTGGCCAGTATTTGCTGTCAAGAGACTTTGTTTGGGATCAGTTCTAGTTTAAGCAGCTGCAAAAACAACAAAGACATTTGTGTGACTTGCTCTTGGGCCACTTTCATCATAGCTAGAAAGTTCCTTCCACAGAACATCACCTATTTTTTGAAGGAGATCCTAATAAGACCTTTGCCTCTCGCACCACGTCGACAGGACCTATCCAGCAGGTAGCAAGAGTTCATAAATGTGACTACATCTTCCCAACAGTAGAGGGGAGCTAGTTGGGACCCCCCATACACAAATAGAACACCTGAAGCAACAAGCTGAAATCTGAAGTAAAATGTTCTTAGAAGACAACCACACCCAATAATCTCAATGCTGTGACGAGGGGGAAAGGTCCACAGGGATGGAGCAGCCTTCTCAGTGTTATGGCCAGAGAACTAAGGGGAACTGTCATTACCCAAAAGCCCTAGCTTTTTGGCACCTACTCACACAGACCTCTGTTGCCTATTGCTGAGCATTCCACTTAGGTTCAGATAATGGATGTGCCCTATCATCTCACACATCCTCTGCCTCAAGTGTCCTGTTGTTACAGGAATCGATCAGAGTCCAGAGGACACAAACTGAGATTTCCAGGTTCTTATGTCTTGGAACAAAGGATTGGACCAGGGTACATGGATTGTCATAGACATACAGTTTATTAAGAAAGAGACGGGCACACTTGAGAATGATAGTGAGCTGAAGAGCTGGGATGGATTTTAGGCTTAAAAGGCCTGGTCATGAGCCATCAAGACTCTTTACAGGTCATTTCTACAGCACCTGTCTTTTCCCACATTTGTCTCTCATATGCTTTTCTCATGTGTGCTCTCCCTTACACGTACCTGTGACCAAGGGGAGTTCCGATCTTCCTCTGCCATCAGTTTCTTTCATTTGTTAATCTTAGTGCCTCTTTCTCCCCATGTCCTATTGTCCTTCCACATCATACAAGCCAAGTATCAGGCAGGCCCCTGCTGCCCCTCAAGGCCACTCTGGAGTTCTTGGGCCCACCTGTTTGTCCACCTCTCTCAGTAGGTCCAGGGGCAGCAAAAGTTGGGTGCCAGGAGACCCACTGGCACTTTGCTAGCAGTAATGAGCCACAAACCCAGTAACTCTTGCTCCGAACCTGCTGGTCAGAGAGCCAAATTGCATCCCCTCTAAGAACTTCTACCCAGCCTTCCCAAAATGCCTTCGCAGGCTGCCTAGGAGCTTCTTGGGTCACAGCTAGCCCTCCTTTGGCTCTGCCTGGTCTCTGAGAAACAAAATAAACGTGAAACTTGACCCACAGGGTTGGCTCCATCTTCCATTACCAGAGGATCAACTTCCCAAATCACCCACATAGACATTTGCAGGATAGGCCACAGAGCAGAACAGCTCAGTTATCACTTCCTGACGCCTGACCCCCGCCTGTCCTCACTGCACTCCTCCTCTCTCAGTGCCTCCTGCTTCAGGTCTAAAAGGTGTAACTGTCCCTGTTGGGGGTCCCAGCACTCATGACCAACCTGAGGAGGACCGAAGGAGCTCCGCCGTAGGGGAGGGAGGCGAGTAGGCATAGAGTCAAGACACCGACTCTGGGAGTTGAGCAGAAAGCCAGCAGTGCTGGTCTGCTGCAAACTCATTTATTCAAGAAAGAGCAGAGAGTCTTATAGGTCTTGTTAGCCAATAGCCTTATGGGGTGGGGTCCCCACCACAGCCAATCACAGTTTGTTCCCAGGTGGATCAGGTTCCCTCCAGGTGCTGGGCAGAAACTGGCTTCACAACCAACCGGTGTGGAGCACCACACCCAAGAGAGCCATTCCTTCATTCCTCCTGGCAGGTGGCCTAGCTAGGCCCACCCTGCATTATGCCCAACATGTACCAAGTAGCTTTTGGTAGTGTATACTCGTGCAAAACTATTCTCCCTGCTCCCTCTCACCTATTCCACCAGTTGGAGGGCTCCTCCCAGAAGTACCTATGTAGTATCCACTCCAGCTCTCTGCTTCCCTTTCCAACAAGTACCAGCATTTGTCTCCCCTGACTACTCACCCTCAAGCCAAGAGCAATCCAGCTCTTGCTCAGTTCCAAATCCGCTGGTCAAAACACCATCTCCTTGTGCCCATAAAGCCATGACATGCTGCCTATTCCCCAGTAGACCTGTATCTTCAACAGAGTTGTGATGACCAGTAGCTTCTGGGAGCTCTTCCCCTTGGACCTGACCCTGGACCACTCCTGCTTTGAGAGCCATTCTTTCCTGTCACCCCCAAGGAGGTGCCACTGAGTCCTCTCACTTTACTGGGGTTCCCTCATCCTCTCGTGTCTTCTGGCTCTAATTCTAATCAGTCAATTAGTTCAGGAGACTACACCCAGTAACACAGCACCCCCACAGCTCAGTATCTGAGCATCTAGGCTGAGAAGAGTTTGGTATATTGGTATATCTGTTCAGGGCTCTGACTTGCTCCCCTGCAAGACTGAGTCCCCATTGGCCCCTTGCAGATAGAGTGTGAATTAGTTACTATTTTCATTGCTGTGACAAAATATCTGACAAAAGCAATTTAAGCAAGGAATGGTTTATTTCAGCTCACAATTTCAAGGAGGATATGGTCCATTTTGATGAGGAAGGAATACTGCCACATTTGGAATACATTATGTACATGGAAGAAAATGACAGAATGAAACCTGTTGCCATGTGTAGTTCACATATGCTAATGAACACTTTTATTTTTTTAAGAATTTAATACACAAGTAATATATTTACATAATTTCTGTCCCCCCCATCCAATTCTTCCCCAACCTCATCCCCACTCCCTCTCAAATTCATGACTTCTTCTTCTTTAATTATTATTGTTACATATGTATACTCACACAACAACAACAACCACCTACTGGAGTCCATGTAGAGTTGCTCATATGTATTTAAGGTTGACCACTTGGGATTGAATAACCTGTCAGGGGACTCATCTCTGGAGAAAACTGATTCTCCCTGTCTCTGCAGTCATTGATTGCTTGTAGCTCCTCATTTAGGGATGGAACCTTGTGAAATTTCCCCTTCCCATGATGGTGTATCAACTAGTGTGGACACGATGCAGGTCACATTGAGGCAACCATATTGTCCAAAGTTCATGGGAGCAGCATCCCTATCATATATAAAAGATACGATCTTGCAGCAGTCATCATAGTTCTCTAGCCCTTAAAAACCTTTTCAAGTCCTCTTCTGTGATGTTCGCTGAGCCATAGGTGTAAGGGTTGCATTCTTGATGTATCAATTGGAGCTGCGCACACTGCAGTCACTTATACTCTGCATTTTGAACAGTTGTGGATCTCCATAGTAGTCTCCATCTGTTTCAAAAAGGAGCTTCTTTGATTATTGCTGAGAGCTATGCTTATCTGTGAATGTGGGGATATTTCAAGTATGGTAAGAAATTACAATTAGGAAACTGACAGTAGTAGGTTCTCCTCTAGAGTCTATGACCTCTCTAGCTATTGGTTGTTGGCTAGGTTTACAGTACCAAGTATGAATTCCCTCCTATTGAGTAAGCCTTAATTCCAAGTAGACCGCTGTTGGTTGCCCCCAGGTTAGTAGTGCCATTGTCGCACCATTGGAGATATCTTGCTCTACTAGTCATTGTTATGATTTATAGGTTTTACAGCTGGGTAGGACTGTCCATTTCTTTTCTCCCTTAGCAGCTTGCATAACACATTCCAGTTCTATGAGAGCTAGTCCTCAGAGGAGAGGCTTCCAGGTCAGTCCAAGTCTGGTTTTCAAATTTTGTGGTGTTTTCAGCAATAGGGTCTTACCTTCAATTCTAAGAGGCAACCAAAGGCAATGGCAACAGCCCTTGTTTTGGGAGTCTCTTGGACTCCCCCAGTCAACAACTGGAAAGAAAACTTCCCTTGCCTGGTACTGAAGTTTTTGTTAAATAATCTATGACACTCGGGGAGGGGCATTATCATCCTATGTGGCATAACTCTATTTAAATTACATATAGATATCGATGTAGATGTAGATGTAGATATATGTATATATAAATGGACATGTATATATAAAGAGAGATTGCAAAAATATTATATATCTATATATATACAGAGACATACAGCATACATTTTTAAGTAAGCTTATATAACAGCGTGCTTCCCTATGGCTTTTCAGACACCTGGTACTACTTACTTCTTTCCTCCGCCTTCCCCTGTATTACCCTTTCTCTTCTCTCCCCAGGTAAGTTCCCCCCATTTTCATCCTTTCCCCTTCATAACACCTATATAAAAATAGATTTTTATAAAGGAAGCAGAAAGATGCCCATGGGCATCTTACCACCCACATTTAGGGCTGGTCTTCCCACCTGAGTTAAATCTCTGGAAACACCCTTCACAGACACATGTGGAGATGTGTCTCCTAGGTATTTCTAAATCCCATCAGGCTGATAATTAAGAGCAAAACTCATGGAAAGAAAGACCTTGGAGGCCGTTGGGTGCCTTCCATGAAAGAGACCACTGTCATTTCTCTCGCTAACAAGTCCCCTTCCTCCTTTATGGTTTTTTCATGACTCAGTGGGTTTGATTAGGGTTACTTGCATGTGCCTGGGTGTGGGGTTATTTACTGAAGCATGGCCAGCTTACCAGGGGCTACACCATGGAAGAAGAATGATACCTCTTTCCAGCAGCCATCCTCCCCCTTCCAGCCCTGAGGCCAAGTCCAGGGAATCAAACAGAAGTCCCCAGGAAGGTATGTGAGCCTTAGAGCCTCCCTCTTCCTTACAGCAGTCTCATACTCCTTGGGAGTCCCAGGAATATGATCAGGGTGTGACCTTTTATCTCTCACCTTTCTTCTAGCCAGAAAGACCAAGGGTCAGAACTCCAGGTTCAAAAGCAGGTATGCTTGGCTTCCCTTAGGGCATGGTCATTGTAATTCAACCCACAAAGCCAGCATGCCAGCATCGGGCATTAGTGAAAAGATAGAAATGATCTTCTGTAGAGAGCTGCGGATTGCCACGTCTTAAAGATGGCGCCTGCTTCCGCCTTCCACCATCCCAAGGGTGAGTGCTCTCTGGAGTAAACAACTCCATATTTGGCTGTGGCTGAGATCTGGGCCTGCTTCCGCATGTGTGTGCCTATCTGCTTGCACCACGTGGTAGTTTGGGGTTGGCTGGCAGGAGGGGATTTAAGTCTCTGGCGGGCTTTCCCCAGGGTCAGAAGTAAGTCAGAAGTAAGTCAGAAGTAGTCAGAAGTCAGAAGTTAGAAGCCAGAAGGTTGTTCAAGGTTCCTGAATAAACTGCATAAAGAAGAGTCTGGTGTTGCGTCTTCCTTGCTGGACGAGGTGGTCATGACAATCTTCATTCTCATTGAGTCAGCTTGAGGTTGGGTGCATCCATCAGTATTATACTAGAAAAACAGAACAGATGAGAGATTATACACACATGAACTCATGCACATAAGAGGTGGGAGTGGAAGACTTGGCTGGGCAGCTCCAGAATCCACTGGACAGGCCACCAGGAAGGGCAGGCCAAAACCCCAGGCAGGAATTGCTGATTTTGCAGCCCTCAGGCAGAAATGCTTCTTCCACAGGGAAATCTGTTTTATTTTTTAAGTTCTTTCAACTCACTGGCTAGGGTCACATTTTATAGGCTAAATCTCCTTAACCTAAATTCATCTAATCAGGGTAGATAGAGGTATGGTGTCCATGTTACATGGCAAAGATACTTCCTGTGAATTAAAAAAAAGGCAAAATTGACAAGTAACAAGAAAATGTAGAGTTATGCCCAAGAATCTTACTGGCAACAGATTGGATTCAATTTCCATGCCAGTACCAAAAGTTTCCACTACTAACCTAAGGGTCAGTCACCACAGGGCAAGCTGGAAAGTCTTCAGGATGGAGGTTGTCTCTAGGATAGAGTTTGAATCTTCAAATCTGTCATTTTCCCTTCCATATTCTTGACAATGTAGAGTGACTGGTTTAGTTTGTATGCCTTTGGATTGTAATATGCTCCATTCATTGGATTTACCATTCTTTGGCACATGATGTGTGTCTTCAGATTCTAAAGTCAATGAAAAGAGGATGAAGCAAAAAACTGTTCAGATAAAGGATTGTGGAATTAACTATTGTTGATTTTACATTGTATTGTTTAGGTAAAATGCAATTTCAAAACAGTGAGGAATTTGAGCACTATAAAAATTCTTTCCATGCTGAACGTGGTGGCATATGCTCTTAGTCCCAGCACTCAGAAAGCAGAGGCAGGCAGATCTCTGTGAGTTCGAAACCAGCCTGGTCTACATAGCAAGTTCCAGGCCAGCTGGGGCTACAGGGAGACCTCATCTCAAAAAGCTCAACAATAATTAATTTCTTCCATTTTAAGTACCCAATAAAGGGATTTAAAATTTCCTTTTGCTTACAAACAGAATGCACAGCAAACATACACACACCCTACACTACATACACCTGATACCCACCAAAGTGAAAGCCTCCTCTTCTTCATTGCTTTTCCCTGCCTAGCATGCAAGCCCCACCAACCTAGCACCTTTCACCTCTTTCATCTGCTCTTCCACTTGGAGGAAGGAAAATATACTATCACAAACCTCCCCTGAGGTAGGCTTTCCTGAAGAAATCAGGCCAAGTTCTGTGCTTGACACATTCCCAGGAGTGTACAGTACATACCATAGGTTCATCAGGGCTCTTGCCTTCTGCAGGGAGTCAGCTCGTTAGAACAGGGGCCTTGACTCTGGGTTAGGAGATCTTACTACTGTTGCTATTCTTAATGGGCATGTTGTCAAACTGCCTTCTCGATACTGATATTCACACTCATGGACTAGTGAGGCTATCAGCTTTGGTCAGAGAAGCTTCACTGGTGATGATTAATGCTGAGACTTATAGCTGGTCAAAGTGCTGAGAAGTGATTATTGAGTGTTCAACTCTAAATGAGACATTTCTATCACCCTCTCCAAGGTTCAGGGAATGCTCTGGAAGAGGGGACAGAAAGAATGCAAGAGTCAGCGAATGGCAAGGAATGTTGTGAGACGCTGTCTTTTGCACACGACACAGCTGTTGCACCCAAGAACTCACAGCACCAGTGGTTACCTGAATGAGAAATGTACGTGATTGGGACCATCAGCATTCCAGGGACAGGCACACGAGGTTCCATCTCTAGCTGAAAAGAGATTGGCAGCTAATGGCTGCTGGAAAGAAGCATCGTTGTTCTTCCGTGGTGTAGCCCCTGGTAAGCTGGCCATGTTTCAGTAAATAACCCCACACCCAGGCACATGCATGTAACCTTAATCAAACCCACTGAGTCATAAAAAACATAAAGGAGGAAGGGGACTTGTTGGGGAGAAGAAAGAAAGAGAAGGTAATCAAAGTGAATATGATCAAAATATATTATATGCATGCATATAATTGTCAAAGAAATTGTCAAAGAATCAATTCTGAAAATCTTTTAAGTAAAAGAAAAGGGGTCCTGGGGATAGAGAGATGGCTCAGAGGTTAAGAGCTCTGGCAGGTCTTGCAATCGATTCTCATCACCCACATGGCAGTTAATAACCATCTGTAACTCCAATTCCCAGAGGAATCCAACACCCTGTTCTGGCCTAAATGGGCATTGCATAACACAGGTGCAATTAACACACAGGCAGGCAATGAACTCATAAACACAAAATATAACATAATAAAATATTTTTTAAAAGAAGGAGTATTTAAGGCCATTACTCCAGTTTGTGGCTGGGGTGGGACTCCGCGCACTGCTGCTTCTACTCCTGTACATTCCCAAAGTGCAGAGCTCTGCCCTCAGCAGCTTCCATTTGGCCCTGAGTTTCCTAGCCTATGTCTGCAAGGAACTCAGGCTGAATCTTCATGAGACTGTAGATTTAGGTACAGTCTTTCCAATTCCCAGATTGTACAAGGTTTTTACCAGAGCCCCAGGGCCTGACAGAAACCTCTGTCCCCAAGGCTACCTCCAAAGACGCCACCTCCACAGGTAGAGGCCAGCTCTTCCACTGGAAATTTTTCTTCTTTCTTTGCTTTCCAAGTGTTTTTTTCACCTTGTCTTTCCTTCCCCGTGTGCAGCTACAGGTGGAGGCTTTCCCCACTGGACTGCCTGCTAGTCTGGTCACCACCACAACATCTCCATTTTGTAAAAAATTGAAGTCCTCTGATCATGAGGAGGAGACTTGAGGCCTTCATAGAAATACAGCAGTCATTTCTGTTCTCTGGTGGCTTGGCTATGCAGTTGTAAATCAGTCTCCTCACACTCAATAATATGGCCCACACTCAGCACCAGAAATGTGTGGCCCTTTCAAAATGTCCTCCAGACTCCTGGCTGCCCTGCATGCTGCTTGCCCAGAGCCCTGCTTCCTTCTGAGTGCCTGTGGCTGCAAAGCTCCTCTGGGAAAAAAGTGAGCTGACTTGGCCCAGTGACTGCCGTGGCCTGTAAGCAGCAGTGGGAGGACACAGCAAGCATGGATTCAAGCCACAAGCAAAAAGACCCAGCTATCCCAGAGCCTCGTGGGATCTGGAGACAAGCTGTAAGCCAAGGAATAGCACAGGGCAGCTATTAAACACTAGAACTCTGGCGCCAGAGTCTCTCGGCTCAATCCCCCACTCTACTGCTTCTTAACTAAAGGGCCTTGTAAAGGTCATCAAACCATTTAGCCTCTCAATAACTCAATGTCCCCATCTACTGAATTGAAAACATGAAAGTATCATCTTATACAGTGCAAATAAATTCTCCAAAATTAGATATCACTAGGAAGTAAGACTGGAGAGATACCTCAGCAGTTACAAGAGCTTGCTGCTCTTCTGGAGGACCAGGATTCCCAAGACCTACATCAGGAGGCTCACAGCTGCCTATAACTGTAGTTCTAGAGGATCCAATGTCTTCTTCTGGCCTCTGCAGGCACCTGTACACATGTGGCACATAGATACAATACACATTTTAAAAATAAAGTTGCTGTCTTACTTTGCTTTCTATAGCTGTGATAAAAACATTGACCAAAACCAACTTGAGGAGGAAAGGGTTTATTTTATCTTACATCTCCCAGGTCACAGTTCATCACTAAAGGAAGCCAAGGCAGGAGCCTTGTGTTGACAACTGAAACTGAGATGCAACTCATTGCCTATCATGCATGAAGTCTTGGGTTCCATTCCCAGCACTGCATAATGTGGGTATAGTCTATGGCTGTTGTGTGAGATTTTTTTCTGAGGAGACTGATCATAAATCCCTACACCAGATAGGGAACCAACAACAGACCAAAGTAACAATTTTACCATTATTTAACTTGGCAAGCCAATTGAGTATGTTGGGGTTAGCTACAGAAGCATGGATGACTCAGCAGTAACTGCATCTCTAAAAAGCCTACTCCAGCCTGACGGCCAGCTCACAAAATCTCTAACTCTGAAGCTCTCTGAAGAAGTTGCAGGCACATCAATAGATTGGAGAGTCTTCTCTGTCAGCAAGTCTTTACCGCTTTCATAACCTTGGGAGGAGCACTGTGACTCTTGTCAGTTTGGGATCTCTGGGATTGGTAAGGTTGTCTACTTCCTGAGTCTTATAAGCCTGCCTCCGCTGTCTACACTGGGAAACTGGAGGCAGGATAATCAGTAGTTCAAGGCCAGCTTCAGCTATATCTTAAATCTGAGGCCAGACTGGGATAGATGAGACTCTCTTTCAAGAAATTTAAAGTAAAATGATTTAAATTAAAGTAAATGCTGAGTATAATAAATGTATAAAAGAGCCCTCGTCTATGGCCTCACCATCACCACAGGAGTTGGGTACCCGGACAAGTCTACCTTATCGGGGATTTTCAATGCAGAGTGTAAGAGCTTGATTCTTCACCTCTAGGCATGGTTTGGTAGTGACTAGCCTGTAAGAATTCAAGACATCAGACTGGCTCCTTGGTCAAGAGGGGACACTGGGTTTGGGCTGAGGCCTATAAGAGAAGGGAAGGTATTGTGGGCTAAAGGAGGCTCCACTGAGCATGTGGTTTAGAAATTCCCCTGCACCCTTGCTGGACTAGACAGCCCATTTTCAGGCATAGTTGGTGTCATGGACTTCTTTACCTCTTAGTTCTTTTTCTGACTCTGCAGAAACTCAAGGAAGTTGGGGTGCTAAGTCTCCTCTGCTCCACACTGTTCCTCAGATGACTGTGCCTACCTGGGGTTGCTAGCTGGAGTCTTTGCAGTGTGAGATCATATTTGGGTGAGAAGCAAAGGAGGAACTAAGTTGTCCTCTCCTCTCTATCATCTGATAATTTGAAAGCTGGTTCCTTAAGCAATCAGTCTGTCCCTACAAGGGTCACCTAGTGCCAAGCAGGACTGACAGCATGGCCCTTGCTCTGTCCTTTCATCGCTTTCTCAGATTTGGCCTTCTAGGCATGGTTTCCCCCGTGCCTTCCAACATACTGTGCCTGCCATGCTGGAGGACACACCCTTCGTGTATGCTCGTTCCAAGAGGAACTTCCCATTGTGGCCAGAAGCCTCTTCTGTATTCAAGGAGATGCTGTAATCATGAGGGAATTATGATTCTTCCCTTGAGCAGAATGTCTCAGCAAACATTTATTACTTGCTTTTTTCATTTACATTTCCATGTCAGTGATGGTCTGTCCACAGTATTCCCAAGGCACTATTCCCTGCAAACTTCCACAGACAACTGGAAGACTAAAATGGCCACAGAAAGAACCAGAAAAAAGACAGAGTTAGCTTTTGACACCCAAAATACCTTTCCTGTGTCCATGATCAGACAAGTCTTGAAAGCCATGTCTTAATTACTAAGAAAAGATTAGCCTTTGGTTACTCTGATAATCAGTTTGATGTGTCACCTGAGGCAGGCTCTCATCACTAGAGCTCCCATCGAACAGTAGTCTAGGTATCATTGGGAAGATACTTTGTTGCTATGGGTAGCATCTACAATCAGTTAATTTTAAGTAAAAGAGATTACTAATCCTCAAGAATGTGGGCCTCAGCCATAAGTTGAGAAGACTTAAGAGCAGGGCTAAGGATGTAGCTCAGTAGTTGAATGCTTACCTAGAATGCACAAGGCTCTGGGTTCAGGATCTAGCACTGGGAAGAAAAAGATGGGAACATGGCCCAAGATTTCCATGAGGAGTAAGAAGACAGAAGTGTCAATTGTTACTTGAGTTTCCCTGCCTGAACTTGATGAGTCAATCATAATAATCATATGTCCATCCTTTATTATAAACATATGGTTCATCTATATATACATATACATCCATCTATCAGTCTATGTGTGCATATGTATGTGTGTGCGTCTGTTCTGATGGCTCAGGAAGGTCATACTCTTGATCTCTCAGTAGCTATGATTACCTACACAAGACAGTCCATCAATAGTCCACTGTGGAATGAGGGAGGGCCTCATGAGGCCCAGTCCCTCACTGAGGATTTATAGGCAAGTTAATAGTACCTAGGGAAAAGGATTCGTGAGGACCCACCCTTACCTGAGGGTTTACAAGTACTTAACAATAGGTAAGGGGGGGCTTATAAAGCCCCACCACTCCCTGAGAATTTGTAGGCACCTAAAAGACACTAGAAGGGACTAGTGAGACCCCACTCCTCCCTGAGGATTTATAGACAGTTAACAGTAGCTAGGGGGAGGGACTTATAAAGCTCCACCTTCCCTCTCAAGTATAGTCATTTAACTGTTATTAGGGAAGGGGTTCATGAGGCCCATCCTGAGGTTTTATAGGCAGGTAACAGTTGCTGGGAAAAGGAGAGATTTATTTTTTTCAGTGGTGAAACCAGTGGAAAGGCGCTCCGGCTCCTATAAGTAGTCCTTCACCCATGTTCCTATAAGCAATCCTAATGAAACTTATTGGGTCACCAAAAAGGGAAAGGAGAGTAGCAGGGAGGATAGTTGGGAAGAGGAAGAGACTCAGCTGGAGTGGGAGAGGTTCAAGAAAGAGTAATGAAGGATGAATATGATCGAACTATATTATATACACGTGTGAAAATGTTGTGATGAAACCCATTAGTATGTACAATTAATATATGCTAATGTGGAGTCACACAGAGAATGTGGAAGTTACGCTCCTCTTTCCATGGTCCACTGTCCCAACTCACAAAAGATAAAAGAACACCAAGGGAGTGCATCTGTGCCTGGATGGATGAGGCACCTGAATGGAGAATGGGCAGACACTGACAAATTGTGTGCCAAACATGCTTCGAGGCTGACGATATGAAGCAGGGATGTTCTCTGCCTGATTCTACTCTAAGGTGAAGGAGTTGCACAACAAGCCCAGAACTTCAGTGGTCAAGGCACCTTCAACATCAGCCCCAGACTACATGTGCACTTACAGAAGCTGGTATTCTTGGCCTGGAGTCACCTGATCAGCTGGGAGAGAGCCACACAGATCAATCTGTAACATCTGCCTCCCCTTGAAATGATCCCAGGTTGTCAGCCTTTTCATAATTAGGTTGAACAGAAGAACACATGACAAAGCATTGGGGCTCCATACTAAGTTTCAATAAACCCCTGATTCCTCTTGTGAAGCATCCTTGTCCAACGGTGTCATGGCTGGACAAATGTGAAATAATTGCACTTAGCCACTGGGGTTGGCCCTTTGCCTCCCGCCTCAACCCTAACAGGCAGTTCTAAGAACATAGTGTGGGGGAATTACCCCAAAACAGCAGTAGAGCAGAATTCCAGCATGATCAAGACAGCATCCTGCAACTCCAAAAGCAGACAACCTTAGGGCACCAGAACAACTCCCCTTGAAGTGCTTCTCCACAGGTAAGTGGATCTCTGCTTCACCTTGAACTAGACCAGCGTTCTGTGATCCTTCTGAATCTGCAATACTGTGAAGACGTGGCAAACATATGCCTCACGCTGCCAAAGAGTTCATATTGTGCTGGAATTGAAACCCATGCTGAGGACATTGGTGTGCTTCTCCTTTGAGTTCACTGTCACTACTGGAAAAACTGGAAACATCACCTGAGAATTGGAAGTGTACTTGATTTTGCACTAAAGTGTCTTTTTCCCTTGAAGTTTCTCTTAATACCAGTCATAGTATCTGTTTTGGTTCTTGTGTCTTCACAGGGCCCCAGGCTGAGTATTTTAAGTGGATACCTGCTAAGATGCAATTTTAAAAAACTGCCCCACCCCTGCTAGCTAGTTCAAGATCCTTGGGGCAATTTTGTGGCATTTTGTGGTTATATAAGTTTCTTATGGGGGTAGTATTTGATCATCGTAGAGTCCCACGCCCAGCCTCTCTGAGAAAGTGAAGGGAGAATCCCATAGTACCTGACAAGGACCTCCCCTCCTCAAAACATTTGACGCACAGGACTGAGATGGACTAGGCTGGCCTCCATGCTCCATGAAAGCAGATGGTAGGTGCTAGGGCCCAGTTACTCAGGGTTAGGCAAAAGACAGAAGCAAAGTCTTGGGAACCTGACAGGGGCAGTGCAAGAAGCATTCCATAGTCTCTCAAATCCAGGCTGCAGGAGCCAGAAATGAGCGGAAAGCAGGACCACCAAATACTATTTTCCCAAACAGCATCTGCATGTCTTCCTCGTCCTATGTCCCCAGAAAAACCTGGTGGCAGTGATAGCGAGGCCTTCCTCAATACCTCAGGCAGAAGAAATCCAAAGTCAATTTTAAATTTTTCACTGAAAAATAATCTGTGGCCCCTGCGTAAATCTCACAGTACATGTCCCGGGGATCTTCAGGCCAAGCTTCGCACGGAAGGCAGGGTAAGAGGACCTTGCTGCTCCCCTTATCCTGAATAAACAGTGACATAGGAAAGGAGAATGACTTAGGCATGTGACTTCATTCAAAGCAGCAGTGGAAATGAAGGGCAAGCAGAAAGTTTCTTCATAGGTAAAGAGTGCATTTTCTTTCCTTGCAAGTTGGTGGCAATCATTCAGAAGTTTAAATTATGTAGATATGTGTGCACAACACATATATCTGTGCAAATGTATATTAATATAGTTATGGGTGTGTGTCTGAATAATGTGTATGCAAATGTAAAATTCCAAGACTGGATGAAGCTACACTTGATGTCTAGTATGTCTAGTAAACGCCTATTCTGAGCCAGGTGAGGAATTGTGTTCGGTGCTAGAGCAAAAGCGTAAGGAAGCATGGCTTCCATCACCACGATGTGAAAACACCCAGAATACGCGTCATGATACTAGTTCGAGCAGTGCTGCAAATCCAAGGACACACAACAGGGTTACCTGACCAATGTGCAGGAGGAAGTGCAAGAAGACTCCCCTGTGGATGTGACCATCTGAGCTGTGACCTGAAGGATGTGGTGAAATTTCCTGGGGGACAAGAGAAACAAACATTCCAGAGCTCTTTCTCCTATGATGAGACCACAGATTGTAGAACAGTGGAAACAGATAAAGTGAGGTTGAATGTATTGGGAGATGAGGCAGATCAGACCATGGAAAGGAGCTTGGGCTTTCTCCTAAAGGCAATTGGAAGCCTCAGAAAGGCTGTAAGCAAGAAGTAGCATAATCAGCCTCCTGAACTAAAGCTGAATTTACTCCAGAGCTGAAGCAGAGATCAATTACAGGGTTACAGAAGTAATCCTAGGTAGAGACATTGGTATTTCAAACCAGAAAAGAGATGAAGCAGATGATTTTGAGAAATTAATGAGAAAAATAAACATAGCTTGCATATAAATTATATGAGTAGATCAGGAAGAAAAGTGTAGAATGGCTGTTTGCAAAAGTCGGTGTCCATTCATCTAGACAAGAATAATGGAAGCAGCCAGGTACAAGGAAAGTCATATAATGACTTGAAAAGTTACAGATGAGATCTTGGGAAAACAGATTCACAGTCTTTGTTTTGAAAGGCAAGGTCCAGAATGCAGGTAAGAATTCGGGAGTTGCTGACACAGACGCACACATTCAACTCAGGTGAGGATGACATTGTTTTGAGGAAGAGTGTGGTCTAGGAAGGAGCTTTGACCTCTTCACCTTTAGCAACTCAGTAAAGAAGAAGTCTGCACGGGAGGGGTAGAAAGGCAATAGGTAAAAAAGAAAGAAAGCAAGGTAAGTGCTAAATGGCAGAAACAAAGCCATGGAGAGTTTTGACTCAAGTACTGTCATAAGACAAAATGGATGTTGTAGGTGTTTGTAATTCCAGAACTCAGGGGGCTGAGGCAAAATGATTGTTGCACATTTGAGATTTGAGGCCAGCCTGAGCTCCATAGTTAAATTTGTCTCTAAGGGAAGGAAAGAGGAAGGAAGGAAGGAAAGAGGAAGGAAGGAAGGAAGGAAGGAAGGAAGGAAATCTGTCCATAGGAATAGATAAAGTGAAACCTGCAGAACTTGGGTAAAAGATTGAAAACAAGAAGTTCCTTATAAGGAAATAGTGTTCTGTAGACACAACAGGACAGGTGCACATATGAACCTGCTGTGATCGGGACAGCATGCTTAAGACCATCACAAGTTCAAGCCAGCCAAAAACCCAGCATCCACAGGCCCAGGCTTTGCTTGCATTTGTGATTTAATCTGAAGCAGGAGGATCACTATTTCAATGCCAGTCTAGGCTGCATAGTAAGCTCCAGGCCAGCCTGGGCTACATAGTGAGAACTTTGTCTCAATTAATTAATTCAATTTTTAAAAACTGAATGAGCATAGAAGTTCGTGTTTTTTCTTTTTCCACCAATGTTTCCCTGGCATGTATTACATGCATAATAATAGCGTGAGGGGTGAACAAATGCACAAGCATAAAGATGGGACATAACACAAAAGGTCACACATGGCCAAAGCATGGAAATTAGGAATCTGCAGAGTATGACTCTCTGGACAGGACTCCTATATTAAATTTCACTCACCCAAGGCTCAGGGACCATTGCAGAAGAGGGGGCAGAAAGATTATAAGAACCAGAGGGAAGATACATGGCCATATGAAAACAGAATCCTACAAGCTCCCTGCTCATATCAACCTACGGCAATGGTTTGGGCATGCTCCAAGACCCATGTAAACTCATGCAGACAAAAACCCAGTATGGAACTGAGGAAATGGATAGCTGACCTCAATCTTAGATGAAAACATATTGGCGGATGATCACTGTTGGAGGAGGAAGAGCTAATCTTCTTAAAGCGAGGGTCTCTGGATAGGCTGACTAGACCTCAGCAGATGAACTGCACTGAGGATTGTCCAGGAACACTAACTTGACATAACAGACCTTAACATAAATGACAGAGCATATGAATTCTAGGAGGGAGGGCTCTGGGAGGGTGCTACTGAGGAAGAGGATATGAAAGTGATTAAGATTGGTTGAGACGTTCTGTATGAAATACACAAAAAATCAATAAAAATGAAAATAATAAATAAATTTTGTATCTGAGTATACACAGGATAAATTTTCTGGGGTTTTCCACTTGCAAGGAAACCAGTCCATTTGAGAAATTATTTGAAAGATGCAGAAATGTTTATATGCTGACAACTTTCTCAGTGTCTTTCGTGGGGCAGGAGATACAGCCTTGTGTGGCTCCAGCATCCAGGATCACGTGAGGTAACTCTCTCAGAACACCCTGATGATAATAGCTTCCTGAAAGAGGCAATCCCTCTTCAGACATGAATCAAAAGGGAAGGAAGAATGCCATACTAAAATACAAGCAACCCAATTAACAAATGTATAAAGGCCTTGATTAGACATCACTCCAAAGTAGATATGCAAATGGTGTTAAGCTCATAAAAAAGATATTCAACACATTAGAGAAATGAAAATCTAAATTACAATTGATTACCACCTCACAAACATTAGAGTAGTTGTTATTGGGGGGGAAAGATAAAAGAGAAAATAGTAAGTGTTGGCAAGGAAGCAGAAAAATCAGAGCCCTTGTACTTCACTGGTGGGAATGCAAATTGGTGCAGCCACTATAGATTCACCATATTATTCAACAATTTCACTCCTAGCTGTATACACAGAAGGATTGCTAATGATATTTAAACAAATCCTGTACACAAATGTTCATAGCACCATTACAATAACCAAATAATATTATTCACCCACAAAAGGGAATGTAGCAGTCATACATACCACAATGTAGAAGAGCCTTGAAAACAGTTATACTAAGTGGAAAAAGGGGAGATATCAAAGTCCATTTATCACATGATCCCACTTAAATAAAATGTTCACTACAGGCAAAGCATCGGGATTCAAAGCAGATTAGCAGTTTCTAGGCATGGGGAATCACTGTTTATGGTCTCCTTTTGGAGTGATGAAAGTGTCCTGGTTTTAGATAGTGGTGATGGTTACCCAGTACTGAGAATGCCCTAAATGTCACTGAACTATACCCCTTTTAACCATAGTTAAAATGGTCGATTGAAGTTAGTATTATTCAGCATGATAATGAAATGAAAATAACCGAGAAGAGAACACAAGGAAAGGGGTCATGGGAACTCAGACTGGGATGTTTTCTCCTCAGATGCCCAATCCTGGATTCACAGGGTCATATCACACAGCTGAGCCCCGGAACAGTGGATACCTCCTGCCATGCTCATCAAGAACTCAGACTGAACCCAGGTGTGCTTCAGGAGGGCTTGGGGAAGATGAGAGGCCACCCATGGCAACAAGTGGTCCTCTCTTCTTGGTAGAAATAAAGCATCATTTGCCATAACAGAGCAGAAGCTGACCTCTACCACAAGACGTATTCTTACTACCACCACTGCCAGCTACCTCTAACAGCTGTGTCACTGAAGGTATCTCTGAAGGGGCCAGAGGGACCCATTAGCAGGATGGATCTCTCACAAAGGGCCCCTCTATTGAACTAGGCCCCAAGGGTCCTTTGTCAGCTCCTCTCCTACTGTAGTAACTATTGAAATTATGCAGCCTATGTCTCCTGACCTGAGAATGTGGGCAAGTTTTGTTCACTCTCCATGCATCAGGGATTTGATTAAATCTTCCTTTTGGTCTAGTGATAATTTGCTCACAAAAATGTTTCTGTTCCACCGCCCAGCCCTGGAGCCAGATTGCCTGAGTTCAAGTCTCACTGCTGCTACTTACTAACTGGATTATCACAGACCTGCTTAATTCCTTGGAGTCTAAAACAACAGATGGGTAAATTGGTTAGTTAAGATGCACCCCACACCTTCACTCACATGCACATACTCACATACAGACACTAATTTTAAAAATAAAGATCTTTCAAAAAATATATGGGCCCTAAGGAGTGGCTTTAAGGAGCAAGTGAGATCCCTTATTTGTAGGCAAAGCAGCTGGCCCAGGTCTGGCATGTGGTCAGTGCTCAGGGAGTGTTGACCATTAGCATCTTATCTGTACACACTCCCAAATGTCCTGAAGTGTACCTAACACCACTAAGATCACTACAAATGCTAACAAAAGTAGCAGAACCCCTCAAGCCGATGTGCCTCCCACCATAAATCCTCAGAAGAATCTGATCAAAATCAATTTCCATCTTCACCATGGCAAGAATTAGGGGATTGGAGCACCCATTGCCCACAGCTTTGCTGTGATACAGGAAGATGTGGCTGAAATAAAAGGGCTGGCTGTTTCCTTGGCATCTGGGCATTTGGCTGGATTCTGTGTTCCCAGGGAGGCTGTTTCTTGATACTGAATTGATTATTCTAATCAAGGCGCTTCAGTGCTCAAACTGTTAAATATAAATAGGTTAGTGCAGTGTGAACGTGAAACTGAAAGGAATTAAATGGGAGCACGCCTTCCTGAGAGGAGTCTAAAATAAGTGCTCCGTTAGCATGCAGAATTGGCAATAATAGAAACCCTGGGCTCTGACTGACGCGACTGCGCCAAATGAGGCTCCATAGTCCCCAAAGGGATCTTTCTTCAAGACACAATCTGGAGGCTGCTGACAAACCCAGACACGAGGCCAAAATGAAACCTTTCTCAGTCCTGAGGGTACTGCAAATGGGCAGGACAATGCAATGCAGTAAGGGTACTAGTGGGAATGGAACCTGGGTGAAACTAAGGGCACTCTGGGCCTCTTGGGAATAAAAATGAGAATGCCCTGAATGGGGGCTCTCAGGCTTCTTTCTAGGAGAAAGGCTAGAAGACCAAAGTTAGGAGTCTCCGTTCAAAACTCCCTTGGACTTGACCAAGGATGTTTATGGGAATTGGATAGAGGCCTGTGGAACATTAGTAAATTGTCCTGAGCAAAGGTGCCGTGGGTGGGTAGGTGGTATCAGAGGCAGTTCAAGGTCCCACTCCCCCATGGCATGGTGGGACTGCAAAGTGAGAGGCTGCATGCATCTCTCTGTGTTCAGTCAGTCAGGTCCAGTGGCAAAATCTGAAATGTACCAGAATGTTTTCATAAAAGGGAGCCTCCAGTATCACATGAACTTCAACTTTCCTTCCATTTATGTTATTGGTTGAATTGTGCCTCCCCTCCAAGACATATACAATGAAATTCTAAACCCCTCCACTACCTCAGAACATTGATTTATTTGGAAATAGTCTTGAAAATCAAATTAGTTAAGTTAGGACAAGATCATAGTGAAACAGGGTTGATATTAAATGCAATATGACTGGTGTCCTAAGAAGGGGAACTTTGGACACAGGGTCAGAGACGCCGGGAGGACACCACGTGAAGATTGTAATTATTCTGCCAAAGCTAGGAGCACCAAACACTGACAGAAAGCTAGAGTAGAAACATGGGACAGATACTCCTACACAGCTTCCGAGTGAACCTACCCTGCCAACATCTTCATTGCAAACCCTGGGCTTCCAGAACTGGAAGTGAATGCATTTCTGTGGTTAAGCCCCCAGTTTGTGGCACTTGGTTACAGCAACCACTGGCCTCCAGAGCTTGGCCAGTTGAGCAGAATGAGCTGTCTCGCACAGACAGTCTACCTCGTGGTCATAGAGCGGCCAGGCAGGGAAGGCTGACGCAGAAGCTGAGGTGGCTAGAAAGGGTGGGAGAAGGCAAGAGTGGTACCAACACATCAGCATACTGTGTACATAGCAGGGTTCCCCTGGGACCTCACCCTGGCTGCCTCTCCTTCATAAAAACTCAGAGGCTCCTGGACTTGTGCTATGGCTGACAGGAAGCTGGAGGGAAATTGTGGCTGGCTGGGTACACTCAATACAGGAACTAGCCTCCCTTTCCTGTACAGGAAAGTACAGAGGGGCAGCTCAGGAGGATGCATGCCCTAGTAAGCAACCAAACAGCAGCTTTTTTCTGTAGATTCTTCCTGACCCTGCATCTGAGAAGAATGAGTTACAGTCCTTTTGTCTTTTGTTGTGGTGGTGGTGGTAGTGCTGATGTTTTGCATTTGTTTGTTTGTATGGACAGTGCTTGGACTGAACCCAGGGTCTTGTTTATATGAGGCAAATACCCTATCACTGAAATATATCCCCAGTACCCAAATTTTCCCTTTGATTCTTTTTACCCTAGCTTAAAACTCCATTCGAAATTTACATTCTAATGCACACTAGATCCACATTTGTTTAAACATAATAAAATAATCTTTATGTGACTGAGCCTTTCCCAGGGATTTAGAATAAAATTGACCCTCCAAGAAGATGAGGCAAAGGCTATAAGAATCTCAGCTGTGGAAAGGAGGCCTGGCTTTCTCCCAGGATGCTAGTCAACACTAACACATGTTCAGCACTTCTGCCCCAGGGAGCAGGAGGCACCTGGAGCACGCTGCCCTGAGGGCTCAAGGCACTCTTCACCCCACGTCCATGCCCACCTCAGAGCTTCTGGCAGGCTCTACATGTGCTCCCTGCCCACAAGAGGGCTCAGGATCTTGTAAACCTTTGCCAGCTAGCAGCCCAGTCTGCCCCAGGCTCCCAATGTCTGGCAATGAGCCCTGTGTATTACCACTTGAGACACGGGGGGGTTGGGACCAGAGGCACTGAGAATTTTGGCATGACTCATCTATTCTGACCTTGCTATTCTATTTTTGTTGTTGTTATTGTTGCTGATGTATGTGTGTGTGTGTGTGTGTGTGTGTGTGTGTGTGTGTTGCGCGCACCTGGATATTCACATGAATGAGCCTATTTATGTATATAAAGGGCATAACATTAACCTTATTCCTTTTAGACATGGTCCGTCAGGCTGGTGAGATGGCTCAGCAAGTAAAAGCACTTGCCATACAAGTCATTGATCCCTGAGTTCAATCCTCAGATCCCATGGTAGAGAGAGAGAACCAACTCATGAAAGTTGTCCTCTGACCTCTACACATAAGCTATGGCATACACATTCACACACACACAATGATAATAACATAGGAGGATTTTCTTTGGAAGAAAAAAAGAGGGTCTCTGAATTGGAATGGGAATCTTGCCATTGTATAGGCTGGCTGGCCAGTGAACTCTAGGAATTCACTTGAGTCTGACCCAAACACTAGGGTTACAGGATCACATAAGCATGCATGCCCCAGTTTTTGACATGGTTGCTTGGAATTTAAACTCAGATCCTCAAGCTTGTATAGTGGGTATTCGTTCCCACTGACCCATGTCCCCAGCCTTCCTGACTTTATTACTCTAAATGCAGTCTTGCTAGCTTATTCATTCTCTGGAGCACTTGCTGAGCAGCAGCCAAGACTTGGGAAGAATGACTCCTGTGGTCCCAGGGTTGTGAGGGGTAAAGATGTAATATTTCAGGTTGGTAAATGACATGCCCAAGGCAAACTTGGGGAACTAGAAGACTGTAAGTTTAGGAGACCAAGTCTGGCCAGAGGAGGAGGCAGAGGGAAGGTGAGTCAGGGAGATGAAGGAGCGCTGAATTTTCTTTCTTTTGTTGCCTTCTTTGTGATAGTGAAGCTGGAACCTAGAGCCTTATTCATTTAAGACAAGTGCTCTAGTAATAAGTTGCCTCCCCAACCCTCTTTTTACTTTTTACTTTGAGACAAAGTCTCACTAAGTTGCCCATGCTGACCTTGAATTTACTCTGTAGCTCAGGCTTACTTTTCAATTCTCCTGCCTCAGCCTCTTGAATAAGCCTGACTTGATTTGATCATTAAAGAAGCCACTGTCATTTTCACTGAGAATAGCCAAGTGCATCCACAAGCCTGACAGTAAGCATGTGTGAGCATATGGGTCAGTGAACTTCAGGTTCCCTTAGCTCAGATTCAAGGATCTGTCAGAAGATGAGTACAGCTGTCCCTTTGTTGGGATGTGCCCCTCTACCCGCACTCATGTTCAAGGCAGAGGAGGCTGCTAAACCAGAGGTGACTCATAATCACTCAAGTCATGCTCCTAGCAAGTGGTCTCTGTAACTCACGTGCTCTTTTCCCATTGACTGCAGTTATTGTCATCAGAAACATTTGAGATTTATAGCAGAGGGAGTGTTCTCAAGATGAGTGAGTCAATCCCCAAACAGCTTACCCATATTGGCCCTTACAGGGCCTCCTGGACTCAGAACTTTGCCCATTCCATGTCTGTTTGGCGGGAGAGGGGAGTTGTGTTTTGTATTGGTTTGGTGTTTTGGTTTTGTTTTGTTCTGTTCTGCTTTTAAAGGATCTCCCTAGTCTCAGCCTGCCTGGAAGTCATTATATGAACCAGGCTGGTCTCAGTCTTGCAGAGATCCTCCTTGTCTCTGACTCCTGAGGGCTGGAATTAAAAGCGCGTGCCACCATGCCCAGCATCTTTTCCATGTCTGAATGGCTGAGTCATCCAGAAGAAGCCTAGGAAGAGCCTGGCAAGGGGGAGAGAGCAGGAGACTGGCATCATATCATATGCCTTCTCCCAGAAACATTGGGAGTGCCCTGCAGTCTCCTCTGTATAAATAAAGAGGACATAGGGCCTGACTTCCACTTCTCTGTTGACTAGCCTCTAGGGAATGTGAATAGATTTATCCTGTGGCACTTAGTAGAGGCTTGCTTAGTCCAGTCCTCCTGACCCTGAATGATCAGAACTGCTTCATGAGGCAGAGACCTGAGCCTCAGCCTCTAGTCCCCAGTGTAGTGCCTGCCATATACTAAGTGCCCCATGGGTGTCTGTCACATGAATAAATGGATGGGTGGATAAATGGAAAGACACATGGGTGAACAGATGAATGGATGCATGGCTGGATGGATGCATGGCTGGATGGGTACATGGATGGATGGATGCATGGTTGGATGGATGCATGAGTGGATGGATGGGAAACTAGGGCAGTAAAGGGCAGGTTGGCAATGGTAGGGAAAGCTGCAGAAAACGGGCTCACATTCTGAAGCGCTCCTTCAGAGGCAGGCAAATACCTGAGCAGCCTACTGAGCAATGGTGAGGTGCCAGGCCAAGGCCTAGAACTTCCTGTGCCTGGCAACTCAGGCCTCAGCATCTTATGCGTAACTCACAGGAATCCTTTGAGATTAGGCCTCTCACTTTGCCACCCTGCTTCTGTAACAGATGAGAAAGGTGCGGCTTCAAGAATTAAGGTGACTTTCTTGGGGCCCCATGCTGCTAAGTGGCAAAGTTCCAGTTGAAGCTCAGACTGCCAGGGGATGGAAAGGTGAGGAGGCAACAGATCCTGTCCCCAGATCCCGGGCAGAGCAGTTCAGTTGTGATTCATTTATCTATGGGGACCTCACCTAAGTTTGCTCTTGAAGGAGGGACCTGCTGATTTGGCACTGCGCTGTACCTGGCCCTGAGCCTCGCTAAGGTCCTGCCTCCTTTGGCATAACAAGAGAGCCTCAACCCCTCTGGAAGGCCCTCATTGCTTGTATTTACCCCCCAACAAATTCCCTTTGGACACAGAGATAATTCCTAGGTCACTGTTTGTAAAAGAAGATCCAGGGCCAGGCACAGCGAAAGAGTTCCTGGAGCAAGCACTAATTAGCATGATCCTCGAGTATTATTAATAACCAGACTGAAGGCATTGGTGTGTGTCAAATCTAGAAGACAAGGACAGGCAGGCACAGAACTGTGAAGTCAGTGGCCAACAAAAGAGGAAGGGAGGGAGGATGGCCCAGACCTGGTATGGGCTCAGCCAGGCTGCCTTCCAGCTCCCTGTAGTTGCTGCTCACGGCTGTCCACAGAGAGGAAGGTGCTGGGACTTTGGGTTGATTGGCATCACATACAGGGATACCCTGCTTCCACTGGGACTTGACAGGCAACAAATTCTACCCCTTCTTCATATAGCTTTCCCCACTGTCTCCCCATCTCCTTTTTATGTCCCTAATTCCCTCTCTACCCATCCATCCATCTACCCATCCATACATCCATTTATTCATGTGACAAACATCTGCTGGACACCTACTTTGCGGGCTTAGCAATAATGGGATATACTCTATTACTGGATATCCTATTATACTATGAGGCATCCATAATTTTCCTTCTTAAGTTTAAAAAGGTTTTAGTATTTTTTTTGTGTGTGTGTGTGTACTGCCTGCATGTATGTAAATGCACCAGTGTTGTGCAATGCGCACAGGGGTCAGAAGAGGGCATCGGATTGCCTGGTACTGAAGTTACAGATGGTTGTTAGCTACCATGTGGGTGCTGGGAATTGAACCCAGGTCCTCTGCAAGAGCAGCCAGTGCTCTTAACCACTGAGCCATCTCTCCAGCCTCAGGTTTAAATGTTTCAAGTACCAATTTTTCAAGTACCTCAACCCTACTCTTATCCTCTTGCCCATACTACTCACTTGTTGCAGCCACTCATTCACTCACATTCTCAACATCACACAACAAATACTGCACAGTGGCTCCTGTTGTCCAGTCCTGAGGCCACAGAGGACCCAAGGCAGCATCTGATCGCCCAGCACTAATAATAACAAAACCTCAGTTACCACACAGTGGCAGTAGTGCTGTGACAGAGAAAGCCTGGGGTCTGGGGAAACCCTGAGAAGGAGCTACAAGACTCAGACTGAGGATGCAGGCCGACACTAGATATGATGACACATCGCTCCTAATGAAATGCAGGAACTGAGTTTTAAGCTGAACAACGTGTGGCATTTCCTTCCATCACTGATCCAGGCTGAGCAAACAAACTAAGTGGTTCCAGCAAGACCTTTGCTGGCTTTCTTGCCTAATGCAATTAAATGAGAAATTGCATAGTCACAATGGTTATGTGCAGCCATTAAGAGACACACAGAAAACCAAGCTTTAGATGAACACTGTGGTGCCAGTAAGGCAGTAGTTGCATCTACCTTATGTTTGGACTTCCTGTTATGAATCCATAACTTTACTTAATAAATTTAACTTTTTTAAGTAGACATAGGAGCTTGAGGGGCTTGTAATTTCAGTACTCACTAGGCTAAGGCAGAAAGATTAATGCCAACTTTGAGGGCAGACTGGACTATCTATCCTGTCTAGAAAAGGATGCTGCAGTGATGACATAGAGACATTGCAAGCTGGGGTGATTGACAAAGACCAGAAAGGCCTGATAAAGATCAGGAAAGGAGGACCAGAGAGATGGATCAGTAGGTAAAGATATTTGTTACCAAGCCTAAGGACCTGAATTCAATCCCTAGAATCCATATGGTAGGAGAACTGACTGCATGCACTTGCATGTGTGTGTATATGCATACAAAATAATAAGTAAATAAGTAAATAAATAAATAAATAAGTTAAAAAAAACAAATAAGAAAAGCTTGTCAAGCTTGGGTCATCAGTAAGGTGACATGCTCCAAGAAACAATTTTAAGATGTACAAAACAAAAGTCAGTCTCCACTCCCTACTTCCAGCTGACTACAGGCAAAGCAGGACAGACCCAGAGCACTCTTGCTCTGGCTTTGGGGCCCAGATCTGCCTGACATAGCATGACTTTTTGTATCTAGTTTATTCTACATAGGAGAATATTTTGAGTTTTAGGCATATTGTAGCATATATTATTGCTTCATTCCTTCCTGAAACTGAATAACATTCTGTGGCTTGACAATATCATATTTTCTCCATTCACCTTTGGGTCATTTCAGTTATCTATTCCTCTTGGTGGTTGTGAATATTCTTTTATGGACATTGGTACTTTGAAGTGAACATCTGTGGAATTACTGGGCCATGAGTCATCTCTATGCTTCTTAAAAAATATCCTCTGTATGAGTGTTTTGCCTGAGTGTATGTAAGTGCATCCAGGCAAGCAATACTCATGAAGCCAGAAGAGGGAGTTGGGTCCCTGGAACTGGAGTTAGAAATGGTGATTACTCCCTATGTGAGTCCTGAAAACCAAACCTGGGTCATCTGAAAAAGTAGCCAGTGATATTAACCAGTGAGCAATCTCTTCAGCCCCTCTATCCTTAATTTTTTTGAGAAAACATAAAAGGGTTCTCTAAGGGTTGCCTTGGGAAAGCTTGTAGAATATTCCACAAGATCTGCTACTATGCCCAGGGAGCAGAGACCGAGAGACTCAGGATCTGCAGCCTTTAAGCCATATCATGCCCCATTCTAGAAGAATCGTGCAAAAATAAGTTAGATGTCTCAGTACCACAAGTTCTCACCAAGCCTTCCTCTTCCCCTACAGGCAGTGGTGGACTCTCTTACCTCTAAGGCTGGAAGCAATGAAGGACAGTTGCTGGAAGCTGTATTTTGAAGACATTCAGTTTCCAGAGTCTGGTCCCCAAATCCAAAGTGGTAATGGGAGGAGCTTAGTGAATTCTCCCAAGGGGCTGCTACAGAGGGAATAAATAGGGGTAGCTCATGAGTGTGCTTTAGCCATGCTTCCTCACCTCCCTCTAAACTCCATTGGGACCAGGTTCCCTTATCGTGGACAGAGCTCCTGTCTGGGTCTCATTGAAGAAGGGCTATTGTGTTGAACCCTGGCCCACATAGCCGGGGTCCTACCTTTTGTGTGGTCTTCATATCCTCTTACCTTTGGGGGCTAAACTGTGTCCTGGGGCCGCTGAGTCAAGATATGTAATACATAGCCAGTATGAGCCTTCACAGTGGAAAGCCCCGGGCAGCCAAGGATTCAGTGAAAACATATTCACTCAGACATCTGTCGCTCTCTCTTGTGGCAGAGTGGCAGGCACCAGCAGGCACACCCCCTCACCAGGTCCTCTGTCTCCCAGCCTGCAGGAGGGAACTGCGAGGGGGATCCAGCACCAAGCTCGTGTCTCACTTCCCTTGGATTGCCTCAGCCCCCTCCCCGTGGTAGGAGGGGGCCTTTCAGAGGATCAAAGGGATGCCAGGTTGCTGTGGCCTGCAGTTCTTATGATGATATAGCTTTATTAAAGTAACTTCCTCAATGGTACCGCAGGGAGCCCTTTACTGAACTTATCAGACACATTATAAAGGTTTAGAGTTACAGGTATTAGCATACAGTGGGAAGTTTCTACCAATCATTTTACTGGTCACTCTGATCGTGCTTTTACTCTACATAGAGGCTACTACTGTCCATGCACTGTTCACGAGGGAAGAGGTAATTTTCCTCCAATGGCACTTAAGACCCTAGTTCACTTAATTACCATGGTATATGTGGTATGTGCTTATCTCTTCTGGCTAGTCTTTGTTTTAGCTCCTCTCAGTGCCATCTTGCCCAGGCCACAAGGTGCCAGCCGGACAATTAGGATTTCTTAAGGCCCAACAGACATCAACTTAGTCTCCTTGTGTGGAGGAGCTAGACGCTGAGAATAGCACTTAGAACAGGCCACATGTAACTTGTGACCCCATGGAGCCATTATTCAAGAAGCAAGCACAGAAAACAATAAAAATGGATACTTGAATATATATAACCAGAATGACAAATAATAAAAAAGATTGGCAAGCATGCACAGAAACTGGAACCCTTGTTCATTTCTGGTAGGAGGGGAAAATTATGTAGCCACAGCAGAAAAGAGTTGGGCAATTGTTCAAGAAGTTGAGCACTGAGTCATCATTAGACTTGACCATTCCTCTCATAGGTATGTACCCAAAGTAAATGAAAAATATACGTTGACAGTGCAACTTTTGTTCCCATGTTCATCAAAGTAGCATTCACAATAGGCCAAAGGTTTAAAAAAAATCCAGATATCCAACAGCTAGTGAATGGACAAAATATGGTGCAGCCATACAGCAGAATATCATTCATGTGGAAAAAGAAATGAAGCATTGCTACATGATGAAACCTGATTGGCCCTTGAAGTGTATCCTAAGTGTAAAGGGCCGGACACAGAAGACAGTCTATTATGTGATTTCATTTACAAGTAATTTCCCAAATCGGCAAATCCACAGAAGCAGAGCACAGCTTAGTGGATGCCAGAGACTGGAGTAGGACAGTGACCACTCAGGGCGTACAGGGTCTCATTTGGGCAAGATGAAAAGGTTTTAGAACAAAGATTGAAGTGACAGCTGCACTTTATAAGAAGTACCAAATGCCATCACACTGTATATTTTTAAATAGTTCATTTCATATTCGGTGAGTTTCATTTCAGTAAAAAGCAAGTGCATCGCTAGAGGAGTCAGTTTTAACTCAGGGAGGTCAATAAAGGTTTCTCCAAGGAAGCTACACTGGAACTGAGACTTGAAAGAAATAAGTGAAGCATGCAAAAGATTGGGCCACACTCTTTCCAACCCACTGCAAGAGGCAGAAGTGCTAAGTGATGCAAAAACATCACTCTAAGAGGATAGTCACAGAAGGGTGCTGAGCTCTGCCTGTGCCCCTCAAGGTGGGAAGGATCATGTGATCTCTGAGCTGGGCCTTAAAGAATGGGCCAGAGTTAACCCAGAGAAGAAAGGGAAGGGAGAAGACATTAGTGCATGACTTCCTTCAGTCCTCTGAATGAATGGGGAAACTGAGGCCTGAAGCAGGAATGGAATAACTCTCTGACACAAGGCTTGCAGAACAGGATAAAGGGGAGCTGTTTGGGCACTAGATTCAGAGGATAGAGTTTGGACTTGAGCCTCCCCTCTCAGTTATTATATGGCCCTACACAAGAATTTTCCTCGTCTGGGCCTCAGTTTCTCCATCTGTAAAATGGGTATGATAACATGGCCTGTCAGACTCACTGTGCAGATTATATAATGTATAATGTGGAAAACTGAATTCAGGGACTTGAACTACGTACTGAACTATCTTATCTCTTCCATACTGTACATCTCAGTCACTGTGGCTAATTGGCCTTGGTACCAGGAGCAAAGGAGTAGTCTAACAAAACATTACTTTCTGGAGAGGCAAATGGCCAGTGCACATCTCATTCAAACAGGACAGGGGAGTGTGGGCACCAAGTATTCGAAGGAGCACTTTTCATTGTCAACATCCTTCTCAGAATCAAAGCATGTTCAGGGTCAGTATCAATATAGCAAGGCCAAGAGCTGAAATTCACCTTTCAGTTTTCCTCCCCCAAGTGACATGGAAGTCTCATTTGCTATATAAAGAAAAAACAAAACAACAAATGCCATTGTTCTGATTCAATTCACAATGCTTTTGATGGAAGTAGTTCCCTCCCACTCTACCCCAAAGGTTTATTCTCTTTCAGTCTCCAGCAGCTAGACAAGCTCCAGCTAGGCTCATCAGAGAAAAGGCAGGGAGTTTGATTATATTTGTTTTTTTTTTCTTTTTTTTGGATAAACAATGAATAATCTTGTAATGTAAGCATGTTCCAAAGAATTCATGGAACATATTTATACTACAAAACTCTTTGCTGTTTAGCAGACATTCAAATTGAACTGGGCATCCTGTATCAGTATTTCTAAAACTGAAAACCCAGGGAGAGTGTGACCAGTGTCTGGCCACATATCTGGGTTACTAGGCAAATCATGGGGGTAGGGTGAGCCTGTCTGATCTCAGTCCAGTTCTGCTCGGATGACTGGAAACAGCCATCTCATAGATGGACTGAAACCAGGAGGCAGTCAGGCACAGAAGATCCATCTCAGTGCTAGGCTAAGAAAGCATCTGAAAGGATGGATCCCTATTCATACCCAGTTCTAAATGCAACTGGTATGGGTGATGGTTCTTTCTAAATCACTGTCCAGGCTGTCATCCCCTGCATCCCTCCCTAAGAACCATTCAAAGCCTTCCAGGGTCTGCCTGGCCATTTGGAGAGGCCTCCTGGCCAGTCTTAGGCCTTCAACAATGTTTCTCTCTGTCCATCCTACACCAAGTTGCCTGTAGGGCACCCTGGGACACAGTAGTACACAAAGATGATACAGCCCCTATCTTCCAGGAAAACCTGCCATTTGCCAGGAATAATTATTTCTGTGAGTCACTGTGAACAGCCCTCAGTCACTCTAGTGCCATTTGGATCTTCCCATTTTACAAATTCGAATAAAGGGGCTTGTTCTAGTTTGGTTTCTGTTGCTGTGATAAAACACTGACCAATACCAACTTTCAGAGGAAAGGGTTTATTTGGCTTATACTTCCACATCATAGTCCATCTATGAGGGGAGTTGTAGAAGGAACTCAAGGCAGGAACCTGGAGGCAGAAACTGAAGCAGAGGTCATAGAAGAACACTCCTTACTGGCTTCATCCCCTAGCTCATGCTTGGCCAGCTTTCTTATACAACTCAGGCCCACCTGCCTAGGGGTAGCACAATCCACAGTGGAGTGGGCCCTCCTACATAAATTAGCAATTAAGAAAATGCCCCACAGACAGACCCACAGACCAATCTGATGGAGGAAATTCCTTAGTTGAGGTTCCAGCTTCCCAGGTGACTCTAGTTGGTATCAAGTTGACAAAAACTAACAGCACAGGGCTCAAATATGACATAAGTGTGGTAGTTTGAATATGAAATGTCCCCCATAAGCTCATGTATTGCAATAGTTGGTGCCTAGCTAGTGATTCTGTTTGGGAAGGTGATGAAACCTTCAGGAGTTGGAGGCTTGCTAGAGGAAGTACATCACTGGAGTCAGTATTTAAGAGTATGTAGCCTAGGCTTATTTCCTGTTCTCCCTCTAAGTTTCCTGTGTGTAGATGAAAATGTGATCAGCTTCCCGCCCCTGCTGCCATGCTTTCCCTGTCTGTTACCATGATGGACTCTATCCCTCCGGAACTATAAGCCAAAAATAAACCCTTTCTTCCTTAACTTGCTATTTGTCAGGGTATTCTATCACAGTAGCACAAAAGTAACTAAAGGCAGGTGTGCTAGTACACATTTTAAATCCCATTATTCAGGAGACAGAGGAAGGCAGATCTTTGGGAGTTCAAAGCTAGCCTGGTCTACATAACTACTTCTAGGCCAAACCAGCCAGAACTACACAGTGAGGTCCTGCTCAAAAACAAAACATAACAAAACAAAACAAAATGAAAACATAACTAATACAAAATACTAAGAAGGTATATAAGTTTGTTTCCAGAACTCTTCCCCTGGGGAGATGTAAACAAAGAGATACCCCTCCTTATAGTGTCCAGCAACAAACCAGCATACCATTCCATTAAAGTCCAACTTGGGAAACCAATTTGTTTATTGAAGTTACTTACAGAACATTGGTAAGAGATTACTTAGAAAAATGTGGGTGACTCCAAAGCAGTTGCACCACCAGAAAATTTCACTCCACAGGGATGAAAAATTCTCCATATCTGCGTAGAGGGATTCCTCCCCTTCACTTACCCTTCCACAGTCTGCATACTCTAGTGCCTCCTGACCAGGAGGCGCAGAAAGGAGTGACCAGAATGTCAGATGAGGGTCCAATGACCCTCCCTCTTTTTATGAAGACATGTCAAAGTCAACAAACCCTATCTCGGGGCAGGGAGAGGAGTCTTTTCTGATCATAATGATGTCTGGAGATTACGGTTACAGGATTTCAACCCAGGTTTCTCAGGAAATAAGAAGTACCCAGAGGTTAGAATCTCAACAGAAGACACTGAGTTGGTATATCTGTGGGAGGGAGGGGACCACTGTCATTGGTACAAAGAGATACTCCTAAAACTGGAGGCCCAGGTACTTGCCTTCACAGAGCTGAAGGAGCTTTGAAGTTGCAAAGGTGAGGAGGAATGAGGCAGAGTTACAAGGGTTGTTCCTAGTCTGGTCATCACGGCAGCTGTACCAGAACACCATGTAAGTGGAAGGAGTGATCATCTGGCCAAGTAGGAGGTTTGTCCTGTCACATTGCTTAGACATCTCCCCAAGTAAGACCTTCAGTGATTTGGCTGGAGACTGCCTCACTTTGTCAGTAGAAGACAAAGCTTCTTCTTCTTCTATGGCCCTGCACTGAAGAATTGGTACAATTCTCAGATGGAGGTACCTACACCCAGAAATGGCCCCCAAAGAACCAGACCTCACCCAGCAACAACTGTCAGACCTCATTTGCTCATGCACTTATTTCTCCTGCAACAAATACTTACTAAGGACATTCAAGCAGTGGGGTTATGTGTTGAGTCCCGGGTGAATGTAGAAGGGATAGAATTACTCCATGTGCTTAATTGTTCTGGGTCTCCCTCACTAACTATCCTGTAGGCTTTGACTACCAATCCTGTCACTGTACCTCCAGGCATGTGGGACAGGGTATAAGCTGGCACCCCAACACAAGGGTGAGTTTGGGGGACGATGGCAGCTCAGCAGCCCTCCAGGAAAGAGATGGAATGTAGGCCTCAGCCGGAGGCAGCCAGAGCAAAGCAGGTTTCCATCCCAGAAGTCCCCTTAGCCTGCTAGCTTCTGAGGGAATGTCTTTTTTCCCTGTACTTGGCTCGGGAGGGGGGGTCTCCAGCTGGGTCCCTTGCAGGCAACACCCTCAAAGCTCCCACCCACAAAATGGTCAACGGAAAGCTCTAGCCCACCTAGTCTGGAGTTTGTGTCTGGTGAGTTACAGTGGCAAGGCAGAATTTCCAGGACCTTTCCTCCCACAACCAAAGCAGCAGCAGGGCGCTCCTGAGCCTTTGCCTATTCCAGTGGTCTGGGAGATTCCCATGCCACACTCTCCTTTTTTCGACTTCGCCACCTGTCCAGCTTGTCACAGAGCCCCTGCTGTGTTTAGGGTTCTTGGAGTTGTCACAGTGTACCACTACCATCTCTGGTTCAGTGTCCCTCCATCCTGTCCTTACCCAGGGGTGGGGGAAGCTGGACTCTAGCCACTTCCCTGGCCCTGTTGTCCCCACCCCACTTGACTTTTCAGTTACACATTTCTTGCCTCTCCCAACCCAGCCACTTGTTCCACTTGGCTGCCAGCCTAGATCATAGCTTGATTCTCTTCTAAGGGCGCCCCTTTCTCTTCTCCCATAGCCAATCGTGTAGCAGCCTGCAGACTGTCTCCTGCCAGCCTCCCTGCCTCTCTTCTCTACTCACTGCCCACTCAGCTCAGTGCTACTGTGAGAGATGAGGACCAGGAACCTCTAAACGGCTAATGGAGATGGGAAACATGATAATATTGATCAACTGAGTACACAATTGTTGATTTCTGTCCCCGTGTATCCACTGAGCACCAGATGGGTGTCTTCACCGTGCTGAGTGTGGAAAATAGAGCAGGAAACAGACATGTAGGGAACTACCCTTCTCATGGTTCAATCAAGGCCAGCCAGGCTTCTGTTTCACAAGTTAACCTCTTTGGTTCTTACACAACATGAGACATTCTCTTATCTATTGGTGTGTATGTTTGTTTATTGTGGGGATCTGGGTATTGAGCAAGGCAAGCAACTCCGGATACCCTAAAGGGATGGCAGGTGTCTGACCTGCTCTGCCTGTGTGATAACCTGGCTGTGGGGATCTGATTACTGAGCAAGGCAAGCAACTCCTGATACCCTAAAGGGATGGCAGATGTCTGACCTGCTCTGCCTGTGTGATAACCTGGCCCCAGGAAGCTACTGTAGATATGAATCTTCCTTTCCCCCACCCCAGACCAGAACCAGGTTTTTGGGTTTTGTTTCCTCATTCCTGAACTTCCACATCAGCCTTACAACCTTCCCGCCTTTACCCCCAAAACCCCACCTTTCCCACCTTCTGTAACGGTCGGGAAGGCCTCCCTATATAAGCCCCTGCATTGGCTCTAATAACCGAACTACCCACCAATGTAGTCTCCCTGGAGGGAACTCCTCCCGCCACACTCTGAGCCACCTGAGGCCATGTTCAATCGTCCTCCATTCTCTGGCATGGCTGGAGCACAACAGCCATGCTGGAGATGGAGACCCACCCACAGTTTATCAAGACACTGCTGGGCTGGGAATGTAGCTCAGCTTATAGAGGGCTTACCTACCATGAACAGGGCCCTTGTTTTGACCCTTAGCACCATAGAACATCAGGTTATGGTAGCACACACCTGTTATCTCAGCACTCAGGAGGTGGAAACAAGAGAACCAGAAGTTCAAGGTCATCCTCAGCAACAATGATGACTTCAAGGGCAGCCTCAGGTACATGAAACCCTGTCTCAAAAAAACAAAACAACAACATTTCTGACATCTCCCCACCCAGGGTCTTGGATTCTACTGTATGTGGTGAGGAGGGCCAGGGATTCATTAGTCCCAGTCTCATCATTCAAGAAGCTCAATGCTTCATGGGGAATAAAACATGAAAACCCATAAGTAGAGTAGAAGCCAGTAAGGGCTAAGCCTGATGAATGACTGTGAACAGAGAAGACTTCATGATCTGAGCAGGCCAGCATTGTGCAGAGAGTGAAAGCGGAGAAGGGCAGAAAAGCTCCCCAGTATCTGCCATCATCACAGTGGGTGGGTTCATTGGTCTCTAGTCCAGCTGCTGTCTAACTCACTATCTGTCCCAAGAATCACTGGGCTGGGTGTGAGAAGAGAGATGCCAGATTAAACACAATGCCCTGTTATATCTGAATTATAAACAAGTCAACTTGAGTATAAGTATAGCCCAGACATTGCATAGGGCATGCTGATGTTTAAAAACACATCATTTAAATGATATTCAAATGCAATTTGGTATGCTATGTTTTTGTTTTTTCAATTCCAGCAGCTTTGTGGGGTGGATTCTGGGAATAGACTGAGATGGACCCGTTTGGGAACAGCAGGTCCCTATGTACTAGATTCCCTCAAATGAAAAAGTATCTTGATTCCCTCAGTTAGCAATTGCTGTCCAATCTAGTCTTTGCTCAAGCCTGCTGCAGGAAGAAGCCTGTATGACAAAGGCAGGGAGCCACAGGGACTCAGTGCTAGGTGTACCTGTGCATGTCAGTGGTCTTAGCACTCAGGAGGCTGAAGCAGGAATAGGGTTGAGACTTTGAGCTCAGGCTAGGCTGCATAGCAAAATCTGTCTCAAATAAGTGGAAAGAAAGAGAAAGGAAAAGGACAGAAAAAGAAAAGGAAAGGAAAAGGGAGGGGAGGGGAGGAGAGGGGAGTGAAAAGAGGAAAGAGAAAAAAAGAAAAGAAAGAAAAAGAGGTGCTCAAAACTTACCTTCCAGGAACAGAGACCTGAATATTCTCAGAGGTAGTGAAATGTGTCATTTTTCACACTATAGGAATCATGTCTGCCACCCCAAAGGGATGATCTGTGAGTAAAGTAGAGAGAGGCAAGAACTCGAGCCTGACCAGCTTTCAGCAGAGAAGAGAAGCCTGAGAGGCTCTAATTATCACAGAAACTCCAGGCTCCTGATGAGCAAATGTGGCCCCCAGGAACTGCTGTCATGGCCTGAGTTCCCCCATGGCTCATCATGTTTAGAGGAAACTCTGTCAGTATAACCCTGGAAACATCACCTGCTTAGGTAGCAGTGCCAATTGGCAAGCCCCTGCATCCTTAAAACAGTTACAGTTTCTGCATCACCATGCCCAGAATCACCAAACCAGAACTTATTTTGGGACATAAATTTCACACTGGTGATGATTCTGTGGTATTTGTTTGGGGGGCATTAAAACAGGGTCTCATGTAGTTCAGGCTGGTCTTGAACTTGCTAGGTATCCAAGGATGACCTTAAGCCTCTCTCCACCTCTAACGTACTGGAATTACAAGCAACACATATTACCAAACCCAGGGTTTCGTGCATGCTAGGCAGGCACTCTACCAACTGAACAACATCCTAAGCCCATGTTTGCTTCATATGTATATGATTGTGTATATATGTACATGTATGTGTATATATAAGAGTTTCCCTAGCTCCACAGTAACTCCCATCATTGAAATGACCAAGACTCTTGACTGTACCCCAGTTCCCATAGACATATAAAGACTGTGACACAAGGAGTCCAGAATGAACGTCAGCGGGAAGTGCTGCTTTTATTAATGTTTGTCCACAAAAGTTGTGCTGCCCAGCTTCAACTGGTTTGGTTAGGGTAGGCAGAAGGTCAAAGCTACTACTGCAACCATGCAACCACTGTGGATGAGACACGTTTGGCCTTGAGAAAGAAAGGGGAGCAGAAAAACCAGACTTGGCACTCTTTTGTCTAGACTCCTCCCAACAGCATATTCTGAGCCAACCCTTGCCAAGCAGGCAAGAAAGAAGAGAGGAAAGCAGGAAAATTTTGTCACTCCCACAGATCTGGTGCTAAGATATGTTAAGGAGTGTGTGGAAACTGATGTGGCCTTCAGATAGAAGCCGGAGGACTCCAGAAAGACTTCCTAAGGGGCCTTTCCGGGGTTCCTGAAAGAAAGCACCACAACCTCAGGAATTCCAACAGCGGAAATACTTTGTGTCACAGCTCCAGAGCTAGGAGTCTGAGATTGGGGACATGGAAGAGACGCTGTCTCTGAGCTTAGAGGGAGGATCCTTCCTGCCCCTTCCAGCTTCCGGTAGTCCCAGCTGTGCCTTGGCTGGCTGCCATATCTCTCCAGTCCCTTTCTCTGCCTTCACATAGCCCTCTGCTCTCTTGGACTTCTCTGTGTCCTTTCCCTGTCTTTCAAGAATATTTATTAGTCTTTGGCTACAGGACCACCAAAAATCTAGGATGATTTCCTCTTAAGATGTTTAACTAATTGCATTTGCCAAGACCTTACTTTCAAATAAGGTCAGGCTCTGAAGTTCTGGGAAGATAGGTCTTTGGAGGGAGAGTCTAACTCACTATACTTGGCTGACTGGATTCCGTGCCAGCATGGGCATTTCAGAAATGGCCTTTAGTAGATACTGCTATGGTTTGGCTACAGTTTGAATGCAGCTCTCAAGGTCTCATGTGTTGGAATCTCGGTGCTCATTGTAGCACATAGTAGGTGACAGAGTCATTAAGAGGTGAGGTTTAGGGGCTGGAAAGCAGGGTCAACGAATAAGAGCACTGGGTACTTTTGCAGAGGACCTGAGTTCCTTTCACAGCACCCACATGACAGGTAACAACCATCTATAACTCAAGTTCCAGGGAATCTGGTGCCATCTTCTGACCTCCATAGGCATTGCACAACACAGGTGGATTTACATACATCAAGGCAATAAATACACTTAAACACATAAAATAAAAATAATGAATGAAAATATTTTTTAAAAAGAGGTGAGAATTCAAGGCAATTAGATCCACTGGAACACTGTTCTCAGAAAAATTAATATCATTATCTAGAGACCCCAGTTATTTCCCATGAGAAGGTTATTACAAAAAAGAGACTGACCTTCCTACCCTCTGGTTTCTTGTTTTGCCATATGATCTCTTTCACACAACTGCCAAGATGACAAACCAATGGGAAAACTCAGTTTTTGCTTCTCAAACTGTGATGTAAATACTATTTTTTTTGAGACAGGATCACATGTAGTCCAGATTGACCTCAAACTTGCTATGTAATGAAGATTGACTTGAACTCCTGATACTTTTGCCTCCACCTCAAAATGTTGGGATTGCAGACATGTGCCACCATGCCTATCCAACTGTTTTTTATAAAGTACCCAAGCTTCAGCTATTTTATTATAGCAATTGAAAATTAGTCATTACAGTTACTATGCATATTATTGGTTGAAAGAAATGAGCTTCAAAGTAGCTTCTAATGCCATCACACACTACTAAAAGTTGGTCCACACATGGATTTTAATACAGAAAGCAATTGTTATCTTGCCAGGTAGGTAAGGAAAATGACTTACGAGTGAGGAAATAACCTTTCAACTCAAAAGATTCTGTTGTTTACAGGATGCATATTTACTTTCTGTGTAACGAAAGACAAGTGCAACACACAAAAAAGGATATTTTTTTTAACTGTGAGAAGAAAAAACACCCACCTAAAAAATCCTGTTTATGTCTAACTGTAGCACACTGAAGGGCCATACTATCAGGGTTAACGTTTCCAAGCAGATCTTGCTGTGCTTCAGCTCACTAGTTGGTAGCAACAAGCCATAATCTTCAATGGACCACACTTTCCCAGCTACAACTTTCTTCAATGGCTCTGTTAAGGGTTGAGTTGCATTCTACTGAAAGATATGGAAATCCTAACCCTAGTACTGGTAAATTTGACCTTATTTAAAAGTAGGATCTTTTCTAATGCCCAAGTAAAAACAAGATCATAATCTAATTTGACAGATGCTTTAATGAAAAGAGAAATTTGAACCCAGAGTCACACGCTCACACAGGGAGATTGCTGTGAGAAGACAGGAGTTCAGGTCACCATAACAGAAGTTCCTATCATCTATAAGGGGCTTTGGAAGAAGGATGGTCCTAACAATACCTTCACCTCCAACTCTAAGCCTCTAAAACTGGAAGTGGATTCATTTCTTCAGCCACTCAACTTCAGATGGTTTATTATGATAAGCCCAGGAAATTCCTGTATCCACCTGCCACTTCCATGCACCTCTCCTCTCACTCCCAATCCCAGTTCCTTCAAGACTCTCTTCTCTGAGTGTCTCCTCACTGTCCCAAGCCTTTCTAGGGAGACCACATGTCAGAGTGTTGAGCAATGGCCTCAGCTTCTCACTGGTGTACCAGTAAAAATGTTCTGGTGTGGATCACCTGTGTTCACTGTAGCTTTTGTCTGTGGTAGCTCCAGTTTACAGTGATCCTCCTCCATTTATACTTGCTAATCTTGTCAGTGAAAACCCGTCCCAGACATCACTGTTGATATGAAACATGCCCTATCCAACCAAGGACTTCATCAATGACTCCCCTTGACCCATGGCAACTTGTCTATCTCCAGCCTATGGAGATAGACACATCACCTCAACAATGCCTTCTTTGGGGTTGAATTCTTCAGTAGCTTGGGGCTCTGGTCACTTGTCATCATCCTCTGGGCTCTTTTTCTCTTCTAGCTTACAGTCTGGGCTGTAATTAGCTATTTGGTGAAATTTGTACTAATTATATTAATTTCTTACTTGTTTCTTACCAGTGGCACAGGTTAGAAGAGTGGATGTTTGCATGAATCCAATAAAAGTTTGCCAAATTTTAATGAAGAAACCTCATAACCATTTGTTTGCCGCCCCTCCCACCTCCCAAAGCAATCATCTTTTGGTTTTCTTGTCTTCGTCTTAAACTTTCTGTGCCCATGTAGCACCTGATACTGTATTTGGACTGATTAGTGAGATATATTTATTTAGTTTAATTTAAAAATATAAAAGATAAGTACAGTGGCATGTGCCTACCAAGGCAAGAGAATCAAAAGTTTGAGGCCAACCTAAGCAAGACCCTGTCTCAAACAAACAACAAAAGAACTCATTTGCTGAAGAATACTGAGTTAAAAGAAGAATACTGAATTTACTTCCCCTCCCCCTACTGAAGGGTTTGAGGTTTTTCTGGACAATAAGCACAGCAAGACAATAGCAGATGACAGAATGATTGTTTTATCCAGATAGTAAGGTCACATACTTGCGGTAGTATGCTGTCCAACAATAGATGCAGAACATGGGAAGGTGTTGAAATGGTCCGTTTCTTGCTCTGATCTACATGACTTCAGACAACAGTTGTTTAGAGAAATGCATAACTAATAACTCCTCAGGTGGGTTTAGCCCTAGTAGTTGAGTCTACAACACCTCTATGGACTAATTAGGATGGGTAAAGGAACTCTAGCAGATACTTTTTAATCTAAAAGGGTCAAGTAGGATGTCTTCAATCTCATGCCTCTTTGCAGATATTAGTGCATTCATTTATTTGACAAATACTTCTCTTACCTCTTAGTCTCTGATACCCACCTTTCTACTCTATTTCTTCTGAAGTCACCTCTTTTAGATGTTACTTATGAGCGAGATCATGCAGTATTGGCTGTGTCTAGCTTATTTCACTTATCATGTTGACCTCCAGTTTCAGTTAGATTTTCACAATGACAGGATTGTGTTCTATTCTGTAGCTTAGCAATATTCTACTATGTCTATAGGCAAAGTCATACATTTTTCACTGTGATGGGGAGTCAACCCAAGGACTCATGTATATTCATTGTCTCTTTAAAGAAAAACTGTGCTGTCTAGGAGAGAGCTTTGAAACTGTGGAACTTAACAACATTGGATATGTTAGAGGGCACTGAAGGTCGCCTTCCAAATAAACTCAGAGAGGAAATAAGCATGGTACTGGCATTAGAATAGACATATAGATCAATAGGACAGGATTGAGAATCTGGAAATAAATTCAATTATTTATCACCATTCAAATTCTGACAAAAGTACAAGATGATTTAATACAAGAAAATAGCTTTTTCAGCATAAATCAGATTCTCCTTTATTGTTCCTAAATCTCAAAGACTAACAAGCCAGGAATCTGAAAACAATGAGAAATTTTCTTTTTGTAATTATATTATATTGTAATTCTAAAATGTATCATTGTTGTTGACTAAACATGCTTTGTTTCTAAAATTCCAAATTTAAAAGTTTTTTTCAGCAAATGATGAGGTCACACCAAATATCCACATGCAAAATGTTAAGTTCGACTTCATGCCTCATCTCAGATACAAAAGTGAACTCAAGGTGAATTAGAGCCTTAAATGTAAAAGTTAACAATATAACATTCTTAGGAGAAAGCATAGTAGTAGATACTCATAACCTTGGCTTTAACAATGGTTTCTTAAGTATGGTATAAAAAACCACAGAAATGAAATAAGGAAATGGAAAAATTGAACTTTAGCAAAATGAGAAACTCATGTTTCAACAGAAACTATTCAGAAAATGAAAATACAACCAACAGAATGGAGTTTACATTTTTGTAAATTATATATCCTATGTTGGACTTGTATTCAACATATATAAAGAATTCTCAATAATTGAAAGAAAATTGCCCATTTTAACAAAATGGGTATTATTAGTCTATCTCTAAAGATATGATAAAAACAGGCAAGGGAAAAAAAATCAACTTGCCATCATTAGCCATCAAGACATGCACACTGAAAGCTTAGTGAGGTGAAATTCCCCACAATTTCAGATTGCTATAATCAAAAAGAACAGGGGCTGGGTATATGATTCACTTGGTAAAATGCTTACTGTACAAGGATGAGGATCTGAGTTCAATATCTAGAACTTATATTTAAAAAGACAAGCCAAATATGGTGATGGACACCTGTAATCCCAGCATTGAGGAAGTATGGACAGAAGGATCTCTGGGGCTGACTTACCTGACAGCCCAGCCTAATTGGTGAGCGCCAGGCCAATGAGAGATCCTGTCTCAAAAATTAAGGTGGACAGCAATAGTGGAATGACTGAAGGTTGTCCTCGGACTTCCTCAGGCATGTACACACAGGTTTGTGATAGAAACACTGACAGAGGGAACTTATAAAAGGAAGAGTTTATTTATCTTGCGGTTCCAAAGGGGGAAGAGTCCATCATGGCGGGGAGGCGTGGAGGCAGAGGTGGCTGGAATAGAAGCTAAGTGCTCACATCTGCAAGCAGACACAGGAAGCAGAGCAACAGGAAATCCCGCAAGAACTGTCTAAGCCCACCCCTAGTGACATGCTTCCTCCAGCACGGCCACATCTTCTAAGACCTCCCAAAACACCACCAACTGGAGACAAAAATGTCCAAATACTTAGAGCCTATGGGGGACATTCTCATTCAAAGCAGCACAAGGCCTATCCATACATGAACATGTACCCCATACACAAACATTTATCCACATGGACACACACACACACACACACACACACACACACGCACAAAGTTCAGAGCCAAGTATAGTGATGCACTTTGATAGTCCCAACACTTGGGAGGTAGAGGCAGGTGGGACAGAAATTCAAGATCATTCTTAGCTACATAGCAAGTTTAAGACCAACCTAGGATACATGCAACGTTATCTCAAAGAGAATTTTCAAAAATAAACAATAATATGTGTTGACAAATACACAAACAGCAGAACTGTGCATTGCTGGTAGGAATCTCAAATGGCACATGTGCTTTCAAAAATCAGCCTGGTAGTTCTTTCAGCTGTTATACATGGAGTTACAATATGACCAAAAATTTCACTCCTTACTGTACACCCAGGAAAAATTCAAGTTTTTGTCCATATAGAAAATTTCATGTAAATACTCATAGCTGCATTAATTACAAGATGCAAACAATCCCATTTTCCACAAACAGATGAGTGCATAAAAAAAGAAATGGGGAGATATATATATATATATATATATATATATATATATATATATATCAAATATATATATATATTTGGGCATAATGCAGGGTGAGCCTATCTAGGCCACCTGCCAGGAGGAATGGAGGAATGGCTCTCGTGGGTGTGGTGCTCCACACCGGTTGGTTGTGAAGCCAGTTTCTGCCCAGCACCTGGAGGGAATCTGATCCACCTGGGAACAAACTGCAATTGGCTGTAGTCAGGACCCCACCCCATAAGGCTATTGGCTAACAAGACCTGCTCTTTCTTGAATACATGAGTTTGCAGCAGACCATCACTGCTGGCTTTCCGCTCAACTCCCGGAGTTGGTGTCTTGACTCTGCGCCTACTCGCCCCCCCATGGTGGAGATCCTTCAGTCCCCCTCGGGCTGGCCCTGAGTGCTGGGACCCCCAACAATATATGAATATTATTCAGCCATAAACAGAATGAAGTACTAATCTATGTTACAGCACAGATAAATCTAGAAAATATGATGCCAAGTGAAAGAAACCAGACACCAAATTCCATATATGGCAGAGTAGTTAAATCCACAGAGAAGTACTTTCCAAAGGAAATGGGAAGAGAAGTGAGAAGGCAGTGATAAGGAGTTAGGTACAGAGGTTTTGTTAGGGAGCAATGAATGTTCTAGACATAGGTGTCAGTATACACTTCTGTGAGTATTCTAGCCATTGAACTGTATACTTCACATGGGTAAATTACGTAGTACATAAACAGTATATCTTTATTATCATTATTATTTCTTTTTTGAGACATGGTCTTGCTTTACAGATCTTGCTGGCCTGATACTTGCTGTGTTGTGTAGGGTGGTCTCAAATTTTTATCAATCCTTTCATATCAGTCTCTCAAGTGCTGGAATGACAGGTGTGTGCCACCATTCTCAGCTTTAAAAATGATATCACAATGAATTAGCTGAACGACAGGGGTTGTGCAATAATCTGCATTCGGGGAGGGCTAAGGAAAGGGATGGTGACTTGTGTGGGGCTTGAGCTCAGCATATTTCTGTGTGTAGCTCTGGCATGTTCCAGGCTTTGCTTGTACTCTATTAGAAATCTGAAAACTTGCCAGAGCTTTCCTTCCCCAGTACTTTTGCTCGAGCCTCCTCAGCACTGTGAGGAAGGGTAGATGAGAGATCTACAGCTGTTACTGGAGATGCTGCTGCCAGATACAGACATTTTGCTCCCTATGGGCCCAAGAGGAACAAGGGAAGAAACTGAGGAGGGGGTTGAGTCTCTATGCTGTTCACAAATAGCTACTTCTGGAGCCTGTACCTGGACATGCAAGGGTTGACAGGCTTCTTGTGGAGAGGCACAAGTTCCCCATTGGTCAATAGACTATTTGAAGTAATCCCTGGAGGCTGGAAGTGCTGATGAATGCCTTTGTCACATTCTGTCTGGAGTGCTCTCTCAAACAACTCTACCCTTGAAGATGGGATCCTTCAGTAGTGTTTTCTGAACCAATTCTATCACAGCCTACTCCCCTGCACACAGACCTTCTTCTCCTAAGTAGAGAGAGGGCCTAGGGAATGACCTCCCCCTTCAGAGTTCTCATGAGGTTTTACCAGGGAAACAGAAGCAGAGTGTTTCTTCTTTTTTGTTTGAGTTTATTTTGTGAGACAGGCTTTCGATATTAAGCCAGCCCAGCCCAGGCCAGCTTCAAACTTGCAATCCTTCTGCCTCAGCCTGCCAAGTGCTGGGATTATAGACCTGCATAAGCACACCTAGCCTAGGACATGTGCTCTTGCTTCCCTCATCCTTACATTGTTCTAAGTTGATAAGAAAGCCTGTACAAGGCTTTCTTTTGTAATTAACAATATTTACATTCATTTATTTTGGAGCTGAAGGTATGCCATGGAACGATGTAAAGGTCAGAAGACCACTTTCAGGAATCATTTCTCTCCTTCCACCATGAGGGTTTTGGGGATCGAACTCAGGTCGTAAACTTGGCAACAAGCACCTAAATCTGCTCAGCCATCTCATTGGCATTTTGTTTTATTTTCTATTTTGAAACAGGGTCTAAGGTAGCCCAAGTTTACCACCTTATGCTTACTATGTAGCCAAGGAAGATTCTGAATTTCTAATCCTCCTGCTTCCATCTCCTGAGTGCTGGGATTGTAGGTGTGCACTATGCCTGGTTTATGTGCTACTAGGGATTGAACTCAGAACTCTGTGCATGCTAGGCAAGCACCCTGCCAAGTGAGCTACATCCCCAGCCCTAAGGCTTTATTTCTAAAGCAGGACTTGAGACATCTGCCCTAGATTGAAGATGACTATGAAAAGTTGAATCATATCAGACACAAACCACAGAGAACACTGTCACCGGGCTTGGTTCTTTGTTCTCCCTGCCCCAATGACTTGGGAAGTTTTACTTCTTTTCTTCTAATTGTGGCATAATGCACAAACAATGTGCCAGTTTAACCATTTTAAGTGCACTGTTCATCAGTACTAAGTAAATTTACTTTTTTGTTCAATCCACCTCCAGAAATCTCTTCATCTTACAAAACTGAAAATCTATCAATGAAACAATCCTCCTTTTCCCCTCCTCCCAAAGCTCTTGACAACTCCATTCCAGTATCTGTGTCAATGAATTTGACCATAAGTCAGCCCTGTAAGAAAAACCATACAGGGACTGAAGAGATGGCTTGGGGGTTAATAGTGCTTGCTGAACAATCATGAAGACCCAGAGTTGGGATTCCAGCATCCATGTAACATCATGTACACACACACACATACACACACACATACACACACACACATACACATGCGCGCGCATGCGCGTGCAAAACTTTTTTTTTTTTTTTAAAAAGGAGAATCATACAGTATTTGTCTTTTGGTTTTATTTCATTTATCATAATGTCCTTAAACTCCATCCATGATGTGTTATGTCTCAGAATTTCCTTCTTTTTAAAAAGGATTTACTTTCATTATTTCCACTTAATGTATGTATGTACGTATGTATGTATGTATCTGTGTGTAGGTATATACACATGAATGCAGGTGCCTGTGGAGGCCACAAAAGGATATCAGATCCCCCTGTAGCTGGAGTTAAAGGTGGTTGTGAGTCACCTGACATGGGTTCTAGGAAGCAAACTCAGGTCTTCTTGAAGAGCAGTAAGCACACTTAACTGCTGAGCAATCGCTCCAGCCCCAAATTTCCTTTCTTTTTAAGAGTATTATCCCACTTCGTGAATATATCACATTTTGTTTATCTATTCCTCTGTTGACCAATGGACATCTATACTTTCTGACTATTGTGAACTGTGTTACTGTGAACATGGGCATGTAAATACCCGTTTGGAACCATGATTTAGATTCTATTGGAAATAGAGCCAAGACTCAGAATGGCTGGAATTTTATATTTACCTTTCTTTAGAAGCCACCATAGTGTTTCCTATAAGAGCAGTGACACTTTACATTCCTAACAATAGGGAAAATGAGTTCTAATTTCTCTTCATCTGCCTTAGCACTTGTTATTTCTATTTTTAAAATAAATTTGAAAATTATTATATTTGTTTGTATGTGTGCACACACAAGCACACACATGCCTGAATGCCTGTACATACCATAGCACAAGTGTAGAGGTCAGAGGACAAGTTGCAAGAGTTTGTTCTCTCCTTCTACCATGTGGGTCTTGGGAATCAAGCTTGGGTTGTCAGGCTTGGTAGCAAGTTTTTTTACTTGTGAACCATCTTAGCAGACCTAAGCAATTTGATTTCTGGAGTTGTGTAGTAAGTTTTGAAAATCGAAAATACGAGAGCTCCAGCTTTGTTCTTTTTCAATATTGTTTTGGATCTTTGGAACCTCTCGATTTCTATATGAATTCTATGATGATTTTTTATTTCTGCAAAAAGTCATTGAAATTTATTTATATATATTTTTTTTAATGTATATGAGTGTTTTCTCTATATGTATGTAAGTGTACCACCTGTATGCAGTGCCTATGAAGGCCAGAAGAGGGCTTTGGATCCCCTAAGACTAGCATTTTTAGACAGTTGTTAGCTGCCATGTGGGTGCTAAGAACCAAACCTGAGTCCTCTGGGAGAACAGATAGTGCTCTTAACTGCTGAGCCATCTCTTCAGTCCCCATTGCTGGAATTTAAATGGGTACTATTGATATGTTAACAGTATCCAATCTCCTGACCCATGAATCTGAGGCCTTTTCCCATTTATTTGTCTTTAAACTTTCCTATTAATAATATTTAAGCGTTCTTACTGTGCAAGTACTTTTTTCCTCCTTGATTAAGATTTCCCCTAAGAATTTGACATTTTATACTAATTACTCTTAACACAATTTCATTTAGAGTCAGTGAATATTCACTGACAGTTTTTTTGTTTTATTTTTTCCATTGTTCATTATTTCTTTTGATTTTTATATTGGATTTCCAAATGTATGGCAGACTACTCACATCATTATGAAATAAATGGTATAAAAAAGATAAATTTCCTTAAAAATCTGTTTGGAGTAAAGCATATTTAACTATTACATGAAACATTTCCTCACAGACAGAGCTTACTTCTTCAAAAAGTAGTGTCAGAAACTGATATTTTTAAAAAAACAAAGCTCAGATGGATGAGTTGGTACATGTCTATAATCCCAGCACTTAGGAGACAGATTTCAAGTCCTAACCCAGTATGATGTACATATCAAGACTCTGCCTCTCTGCCCAGAAAAACATCCTATTGGGTGCAATAGTGACACTTTTATCTAATTAGACTTAAGACACACTCAATATGAGGGAATTCATGCCTGGTGGTATAAATCTAGCCAATGATTTGTGGTTTGAGAGGTCATAGATCCTAGACTATTACTTAACTGCCATTTTCCTAAGCCAACATATCATTTATAACTATATTCTAAATACTTATCCTTATATTCATAGATAAGTATAGTTCTTGCCCCTCACCAAAGAAGCTTCTTTTTGCAAGAAATGGAGACTACTGCAGATATCCACAATTAGCCAAAATGCAGAGAGTAAGTGACCATGTGGTGCCCAACCCCAATTGATTCGTCTTCAACATAACCTCTATACCTAAGGCTTGGGAACATCAGAGAAGAGAGGACAGAGAGATTGTAAGAGCCAGAGGACCAGAATGCCTTGTATTACATAGTGTCCTCTAGACATGACAGGGAAGCTGTACCCATGAAATCTCAACAATATAGTTTCGTGCAAAAGGCCTACATAATGAGAACGGTGGCTCACATGCCAATGTGGATGGGGAAAATGTCACAAAGTTGAAACTCTAGATGAAGAGCTATAGGCATTCGATGGATGCTGATAGAGAGATAATCAATTTTTTTCCAGGAATGAGTTCCCCAATAGGCTATCCAAATCCAAGAGGTCATCCCTAAACATATGTACATATTAAATGGATGCAACACACACATATGCATATATGTAGCAATAAGAAGAGGTCAGCGTATTGAAAATGAGTGAGGGGGAACATTGGAAGAGTTGGAGGGAGGATAGAGAAGGGTGGAAATGATTTAAATACAGTACTAGTATATAAAATGCTCAAAAATTAAATTATAAAATGTTCTAACTAAATGGTTTCTCCATTAAGTGAATATGTAGGTGAATTATATTTTAATTTTAACTGTTTTACAATATTTTCTGAAGTGAATCTGTCCTGTTTTTAAGATTAAAAAATGTTTGATATTCAGAAAGTGAAAAGAAAAAGAAAAACATCAAAGACCCTGTCTCATAATATGAATGAGTGGGGAGATACTTTAGCAGTAGAGCAGTTGGATAAAGCATGTGTTTGAGATGCTGAGTTTGATCAACAATACACACATTCAAAAAACACCCCTTAGGGAGGAGGAATTTTGTGACATTTCTTTGTGGTGGTTTTGGTTTGATACATGACTGAACTTTGGGGCACTTTTTTTTTTTTTTTTTTTTTACTGTGCTGCTTTGTGGACTAGAGCTCAGAGTTATGTCCCCCACCTACATCCCACAGTTTACTGTGACCTAGTGAGGTTTCCTTGGAAACAGTGTGATGTCATAACCATGTATCCAAGAGTCCCTGGGAACAAAGAGTCTAGATTTGTCTCTGTGTGAATGTTTTCATATTCCATTACTTGATTTAAACTCCCATCCAACACCTGGGAAAACAGAGCTGACTGACCAGCAAGACCTCCCCAAGAAGGCTCCATTTCAACTTGAAATTCTGTGAGAACTCAGGAGCGAGTGAAACACCAGCAAACAGCAACAGCATTCTCATCTGCACGTGAGGCATACCTGCACCCGTTGTATTTTGCTCATGTATGTGGAGCAAGCTTCTCCATCCTTTTCTCATCCAGGCTCCCTTATTCCCCGCAACACTTCAGTCTCCATTTTATTGACATACAAGCTGTCAGTCTATAGGTGAATTCATACATGCATGTTGTGTTTATAATTTGAGCAATTGTGTACAGTTTCATAATTTCCATCATAATTGGGCCATAGCATTTTTCTAACACTCTCTTCACTTTCCTGTTGACCTTTGAAATCAGCTCTCTCCTACACCTCTGGCTTGACTTGGACCTCAATCAACTACAAATCTGCTTTCTATTGCTAAAGTTTTGTGTTTTCCAAGCTCTAATAACGACATAGGAGGCTTAGCTGAGTGCTTGGCCCAGCATATTGAGACTCTGGATTTTATCTTCAGCACTTTAGAAACAAACTATAATATAAATGAGGTAGCATAGTATGCAATAATTTTATATAGTTTGTTTTACTTATGTATTTTGTGACTTATTCTTATTGTAGGATATATCATAACTTCTCCCTTTTTATTGCTGAGTAATATTCTATGTGCATACATTGCTATTTATTTAGCCATTCACTAACAATGGAAATTAGAGGTAATTATCTTTTTAGTTAATTTTTTAGTTGGCATACAAAATAATGGGTTTTACTATAACATTTGTTTATTTTTGACACAGGGTTTCTTGTACCCAAGCCTGGCTTCAAATTCCCTGTGTAGTCAGTGATCTAAATTGAGAGCTGGACATGGTGGCACATGCCTATAATTCCCGTAGATCAATTCTGTCATTTGATAGCTGAGGGAATAGAGGTTTATCAAGCAGTGGTTGTCCAGAATCGTACACCTAACAAACTGATGAACTAGGATTTGAACCCTTGGTACTCAGCCCCCTCTCTTCTCTCTCCCATGACCATCCTGGCAGCTTTGGAAGACTGCCATCTTGACACATTTTTATTTATCATGGCTGTGCAAGGACACAAGGACCTTGGACCGTTTCAGAGGAAGCAGTTAGTCATCTGAGGGATAAAGTGGCTTTTCCCAAATCAGCAGCTTGTCTATAGAATAGCTGGGACCCTGAGCCGCTTCCTGATTCCAACTGCATGGCGCTAGAACCCTGAATTCCACAGGTACATTCTTGCCCAGTCCTTCTTCCACTTTCTCCTTCCTTCATAAGGATGCCACTTCCTTTCTTCCACTTGAATCCATGCTTACCCACAGAGGACACGAAATAAATAGGAATTGGGAGTGGGAGTTGGGAGCCCAGGGAGCCTCAGAGGCCCCTCCTGGCCCTGCCTATTTCACTCTCCCAACTTCAGTAAATAGGGTGAAGCCCAGAGAGCAGGAGTTACCTCAGCCTGAATCTTAGGAAAAGCAAGAAGAATTGTGAGGAGAGTGCATAGGCAGAGGTACACTAGGTATAGGATGTTTAGCTCTGAAAGTTTGTTGAACAAACTGACTCATGTCACATCTCTTGTTCATCCCTGTTGTCCAAGAGCTTCAGACTAGGAGGCCAGCCATCTCACCACAGGCCCCCTGCTTCTGGGGGAATGCATGTATAACTGTGTATAAAATGCAGGTCAGCCTGAATGGTTCAAAACCACACACACACACACACACACACACACACACACACACACACACACACTTTGAGATTCAGCCCCATTCTGAAGAAGGACAGGACTTTGACAAGAATATAGTGACTTCACGGAGGGGTAGGTGGTAACTTCTCTGTAACACACAGCTCTTACCCTTTTCTGAGTGCTGCCAAAGCGGTGTGCTCCCTGTAGCTGCATTTCACTATGAGGAAGGCACGGCAGTGGTCACTGTCTTCATTTCCTAGCTTAGTTGCTCCTTTCTGGTTAGTTTACATCCTACCACAGGTGAGGCTGGGCTGGGTCTGAACCCAGGTGGACTTGGGAAAAATCCCTTATGATGAGGTCTACCTGTAGCCTCCACGTCCCTGGTGCCCGGCTTGACCAAAGGACTCTGGCCTAATTTTTGGACACTTAAAGCATGTCTAATGTATACAAAGTCTCTACAAAGCTGCTTCCTTCCTTCCTCCATCCTATTATCTTTTACCTTTCTGTCCCCAAGATTGACAGACATTGGGAATTCAGTTATTCCTTAGTCACCAGGGAGCCTCTCCAGCATGCAAACTTAATGAGGATGGTTTGAAATATAGCATAAATGTAAATGCAAATCAAAGAACTTCACAGTCTGCGGAGAGCTGGCAAATGATGACAGAGAGATACAATGAAAAGGCCTCTGGAGAAGCTTCTAAGTTTATCATGCCCAGAAATGAGTGCTATTCTGCTCTCAATCCATCCAGGAGTTGTCCAGTCTTGGAGAGAGGAATAAGTGGAGAGGGCTAAAGAAAAGAAACAGCCTGGAATATCCAGAGAATAGAAAGAAGTTCCCTGTCAATACAGCAGAACTTGGAGAGCAATGAGAAGCAGACAGGGAGAAGTGGCTGAAGAATGGCTTGGGTTGCATTCATGTGGGTTTTGGTATTTATCTAAAAACTCTGAAATCTGTACACACACACACACACACACACACACACACACACAGTAGTGCCCCTTATCCTCAAGGAATATAGTTCCCAGAATCCCACAGAAGACACTTGAAATCATTAATGGTGTCAAGTGTATATTGTATATACCTCTAAGAAAGGTGAATTCATGAATTAAGCACAGAAGAGGTTGACCACAGCTAGGAATAAAACTGTACTTGTCTTGGGTTTTGAGGTCATCATTAAATGGAATAAGATTTACTTCAACATATGCAGTGCAGAACCATGACAGTCAACCTGACAACAAGACAGCAACCAATGACTAATAAGTAGAAAGGGTACAGACAGGATGGATATGGTGGACAAACTGGATGATTCATTTGTCCCAGATGGGATGGAGCTGGACTGTGAGGGATTTCATCACCCCAGAATGGTGTGAAATTTAAAACTTGAGTTGTTTATTTGTGGAATTTTTCATTTAATATTTTTGGGCCACGGCGAAACAGTGGATAGCTGAAACTCCTGAAAGCAAAACTGAAGATGGGATGGAGGTAGTTCATAATGATATCAGAATATATGTGTGCAATGTTTGACTGATAACATGCAAAGGAAGTCTTTTTAGATGCTGGGGGGCTAACAGAGGAGGAGCGAGATCTTCATGAAGTAATGCTATTTACTTGAAGCACTCATGTATAATTACTATGTAACCCAAGAGGGATTATGCATCTTCTTCTATGTGCAACATTGTTTTATTTGATTAAGCATTGTATTGTCTTTTTAAAATTGTCTCCTCCCCATGGTTTCTCTTTCTATTTACTCTATTAAGGTCATCTGACTCAGACCCTTAGAGAACAGAAGGAATTCTGATCCGTTTCCTTTTACTGGCTCAGTAGTGTTTTTGGAAAGGTGCTAGCACATCATGAGCTACACCTGCAGCTATTATATTGTGGGTTTGTGAAATGCAAATACCTTATGAGACTCCGTACAATTTTTCTGTTTCCCTTATGGTATCTCAGTTTCATATACTCAATAGTTCGACTTTGTGGCATCTGCTACAATTTAATCTGGAATACTTTTTCCCTCTGCATTTCCCGTTTATTGGAGAGACATGTGTGAAATCCAGTACCAAAGTCCCGGGACTATACTTCACGGTGGCTTCAGCTGGGCTGTGTGACTCAGATTTCCCTCACAGGGTTGGCTCCTGGCATTTTGGCCCTGCCCAGGCCAGGCACATATTGTGAACTACAATTCCCAGGTGCCTTTTCGCTCTGGACTCTTCAAAGAGGGCTTCCCAGCAGCCTCGTGGGCTAAAAGCCCGGCCCTCTGGAGAGTCTACCTAGGTCCACCCAGCGCGTTCTCCAGCCCCGCCCACATCACGTGTCCCGACTAAGCCAAATAGCGCGGGGACGCAGGCGGCCGGCGGCGACCGGGGGCGGGGCGGCATCGGGGGCGGGGCGGGAGCAGAGGGGGCGGAGCGGGGTCGGTGTGGCCGAGCAGCCTGGCAACCGCGGTGGCTCCTGGAGCCCGAGGTGGGTTCGCGTTCTGGCAGGTCTGGCTCGGGGCCGGCCGCTGCGGGACCCGAGATGGGGGAGTCAGAAGGAGGAATTGGGGACTCCTCGAATTGGCGGGCTGCGCGGGGCCTGACCGCCCCCGTCGGGGGTGAGGTTCGCTGGCGCGACTTCGCTGTCACGGCGGGACCGGGCTGAGGCCGCGGCGTCCCGGGCAGGTGTCTCTGGTTTCTCCCGGGTTTTCCTCCCCTAGGTCCCCTACTGGCGATGGGAGAAGGTCGGGACGGAATCCTGGCTGGCCGGGCGGCTTCGGGACGTCGCAGCCGCTGCCTGTACTTTGCTTCCCGGTCCCAGGGTGGCGACGCGCCACGGCCGGTCGTCGCCCAGGCCCTCCGCTCAGGGCGGGCACCCGCCACATCCCCTTGGCCCTACCGAGTGGCCGCACCCGGGCCCGGGCTACGAACTCTTCCTAGTAGCTCTGGGACAGGGTCTCTGTCCCATACTGGGGATTTGTCTGCTTTTGCAATAGTGCGGGGAAGATCTGAGAAGGAACGGTTAGTTCCCCCCATACGCAGTCGGAAGTATGCACAGTCACTAGCAAGCGCCTTTGGCCGGGTTGCCTCCCTTCACTGGCTTTCGCTCGGCCCAGGAAGTGAAAACTAATTTTAGTATTTGCCTAAGCAAAAATAAAGAGAATCTCCTGCAAAAATATAATATTATGCGCTTTATGGACGCATACAAGAGATGAGACTTAAGGGATTGTGACTAGTTTTAAACCATAACTTCTCAAGAATGAATTTAGAACATTTTAGAATTGACCAGAACCTTGACGATCGCTTAGTACATTTGTTTTCTGAATGAGAGAACTGAGGACCCGGGAGGCCAATGTGTCACGGGCTTCAAGCAACTTAATAGCAAAACTAATGTGACAAGTCACATCTCTGGGGTTTCTTGTTATCTGTCTAATCTGGGTTCCTTTTACCACAGCTCACTTCTCTTTGTTGTGGAGTGTTCAAATGCCCACCTTAGAGTACCGAGACTGAGCCCGAAATTTTAATACAGTTCAAGCCACTTTGGATTGCCTTCAAAACTAGTTTACTAGCCAAATGGGACGATCAAGTTTACCCAGTAGATGCAGTTTCCTTTCATTCATCCCATATATCTGGCAGATTCTGTGTATTTATCAGATTTGGCTTGGGATGACTTCAGGCCATTTTACAAAATCAAATCTAGCTTTAAGAGATTCCACCGCATGGAGGAGGTTCAAATTGGCAGTGCTGTCTGTAGCAGTGTAGCATGCTCCTGAAGTGTTCAGAGGTAGCCAGTACTCATTTAGGATTATAGATACTACTACCCTTGTTAGATGATTGATCTCCTTACCTTCAAGCTCTAACTTGTATTTGTCAAGTTGTCAGAGATTCCATTCATTCATTAAACCATGTTTAATAGGCAGTTGTCCGTGGTGTGCCTGCAGTGTCTGTTCCAAGCACCCAGAAGACAGCAGGGAAACACTGGTCTGGAGGCCTCATTGAGTTTATGTAGGTGGTGTCAAACAAAAAGAAAAAAAGGAGTGATATTTCCAGCAGAGATGAACACTGTAAGAAAAGAAATAGAACTCTGAATGAATGTGTATAATGACACTTCAGAGTGCCTTGGGTATCACTTTGAAGTTCTAGTTTTTGATAGCTTCTAGTATGACAATAAAAAATGCATTGAAAACTAAATCTGTCTGAATCCAAGAGATTCTATGGCGTCATCATTTCTCCCACAAGTACCTCTTAGGTAAATTAATCATAGCTTCATTCTCCCCTACCCCCCAGCCTCCTTAAGAGCAAGTACTAAGTGATTTCAAATACTTAGGGAAATGGTTTTCAAGTTGCTTGTGGTTTCTCTGGTTAGCTCGCTCCCTGTAACTGCAGAGGGCTCTGGGCTCTGGTAAAGTTATATTGTTTGGTGATTTCAGGTCACTGTCTGCCAGACGCTCAGCCTACCTAACACAGGCGTTTCTCTTCTTGCTTGCTGATTTGTACTGTGAACCTGTTATCTGAAATGATCATCACTCTGTATGTTGTGTGACTTCCTTTGAAATAGTTCCAGAGTAACGAAGTAGTCACGATCCAAGGAACAAGAACACTCATTAACAATGTGGCATTGATGAGAACTCATTGTGGAAGTCCAACTGAGTACCACTCCCTTCAGATTCTCTATGGCCAGTATTTTCCAAACAGTCTTCATGGTTTCTGAAAAAGAGAGGGGAATTAATGAAATGTAGTTATTTTAGAAACTTCTGAAAACATGGTTCTTGCTCTTTCTGAGTGCTCCAAAGTAAACAGAAAAGCAGAGACTCTTAAAGACTCACTGGGTGAAGTTTTAACCGGTGGCCAGATGATTACAAAGGCTGAAGTTTCTAGTTATTTTTAATAAGTATTCGACTTTATAACAACAAAATAATTGTTTTCATTATTCCTTATTCTCTTGTTATTTCCTGTTTCTGATCCCTTGGAAGTTCTGTTTTCCTTATTTTCTAGTTTCTCAGTTCATTCATTCGTTTTTGGCAGGTGGAGGAGCAGGGACTGTCATTTACCTGTAAGTTATGGACTCAGGATTGAGTGGTGAATGTGCCTCAGTTTTTGCATCTGCAAAATCAATACAATAATAGTTTCTCAAAGTGTTGTTGGGAAGACTGAGTGAATTGTCTGCAGTCAGTGCTCCAAACAGTCTTGCACATAGTAGGCATTCAAGGAAAGTTAACTGTTGTTGATTTAAACTATATAGAGAACAGCGTTATATTCTGTTTTGTTTTGTTGTGAAACATCATCCTACTGTGTAGCCCAGGGTGACCTCAAACTGAGGATAATCCTCCTGCCTCAGCTACCTGGGATTACAGATGGGTGCCAGCACATCCAGCTTTGAACACTTCTTTTTGTGAAAAATATCCCTAGCCATTTTCTAATAAATTGTTCGAAGTCCAGCAAGCTGGACTTTCAAGACATTCCTCTGCATTTCATTGTTGATGTGCTCCTTTAATTGCAGGTGGCATTGGCAGCTGTGTCCTCAGTTCTTGAGGGACTAAATGTCATTTGCCATGTGGTCTGAGAGTTTGCTTAGAGCAACATTGTTATTGTTACCACAAACAGCAGATTAAGAGAGGCCTCCTCCCAGTTCCTCTGCTTTGTAGTTGGAAGATGGTCTTTTGCTGGCAGCATTTACATGGCTTTTCCACACTGAGTACCACAGCAGTCTCATCCTTTTTAAGAATGTGGAACCATCTCTGTAGAGAATTGGCATTGCAAGTGCTTTCTTGCCAGTTCGGCCAGAGGAGCAAGAAATGGTAAAGGACCCTGTTGTCCATGTGAGGTAGTAGGGAGCTCCTTACATTGGGATTCCAGAGACAGACAGATTCAGGTTCCAGTTTTGATTAATTCTGTGACTGGATAAATCTTTTAACCTCATTGCTGCAGGCTCTTGTAAGATAGAGCTAACAAGACCTGGCCTGCCAAACTTCCAGTGCTCTTCGGGAACTCAAATGTGTATTAGAGCCTTTTGGAAACCATGCAGCATTATCTGTATTTCACTGAAGTGTTACATAAGCCATTGCTATTTGGAGAACTGGTGTAAGAGGACAGCCAGCCTTCCTCTTCTGGGCCTGTCCCCCACCATAGTGCTGTGGGTGTGGCCTCTACCTCAATCTCCCTCATCTATCAGCATGAAGGGGAGGCAGGTAGTGTTTTACTCCCTTGCTCTAATGGTCCAGGAGCCTTGGTATCCCTTTCAGGTTTCCATTTCATTTATTCCTAAACAGGTAGCACTGTGCAGGCAGTAACTACAGCCACACCAAGGTGTGTCCTGCGTCTTTTCCAAGGGTGTCAGCATGGAAGTCTTTTCCTTTTCCCAATCAATACCAGGGCTCCGATGCTCAGCAGAGCTAGAATGGATATGTGTGCTTCCACATTAGTCTGAAAAGCCATGGTGATCTGGTGGAGAGATCCAAAGATGGGATTAATTGCTCCCTACATCACTATCACTTCCCTGCTGGTAAATGTCCAAGTTTCCATTCCATGCCACTTGGATTTGCCCCTCGGTATCTTGAAATGGCTCTATAAGGGCCCTTGGCAGCATCTTATACTTATATTGGTTTAGTATTACTGTTTCTTGAAAGGTCTTGACAGTTAATTTCTGCGTGTTATAGTATTTTTTGATCTTGTGTTTGTAATAAGTAGTGAGGCTTTTTCTGGGTGTATGAAATTTAACCTGTCCCAGAGTTCACAGTAGATATTTTGTTGGCTTGAACCAGAGGAAGGTTGACTTAGAATTATTTGGACCTGTTGATTTTAGTCATTCTGTTGTTTGTCTGTAGATCATGTTCCTTGTCCGAGGTAAGAAGTGCAGCCTGTGCCTGGCCCTCCCACTCAGGGCCAGACAGCAGATAAATAAAGTCTGAATGCAGTGCCGGGAGAGATTTCATGCACTGCTTTGCTACCCCTCTCTTCCTGGCTTCTGGATTTTTGGACTTTGCCATGAGTTGTTTGAATATAGGTTCATTTTTGTTTTACTTGCCAATATGCTCAGGGTAAGAAAGGGCTGAGGGAAGTTGGTAATAATTGAAAGTCAAAATAAAATGAACTTGTTCGTAAGACATTCAGCTCTCATCTCATTGTACAGATCTTGACAACACACAATGGTGCCCTGACTTTAGCATGGGATAATGGTTACATTTTGATATTACATCTTTGAACTTTGGTGAAAAGGAAGTACTCTATTTCCGGAGCCTCTTAAAATGGAACAAGCTATTCCATCAGTGTCACCCTTTCCCCCTTTGTGGGAGTGACTGGGACAGAGGTGAGTTACAAAGGACATTCCTAGCATTGGGTGGTGGTGCTTTAAATTCCCTTTCCTGACTTTAAATTTCTTTATGGCCCTGGAATTGCTTAGGTAAGGATTTAAGAAAACCGGACTGCCCTCAATCTCAGTGGGCCCCAAAGTGACCCCAGCAGTTTTAGTCAAGTAAGTAATGTGCCTGGAAGGCAGTGACCACTGACTAGGACACACAGTGTGTCTCCTAGTTAGCACTGTTCACGGGTCACAACCGGAACAAGGAGCCGGAAAGAGACCTAGACAGGTCAGTGCCTTAACACTGGCTGTTTGACGAGCAGACACCATTTCATTTAGTTTCCTGACTCTGAGGTGTTCCTTGCACAGGGCAGTGGTTGGGGTAGTGAGAAAGCTTGTGTCCCACACATCTCCAAGGACACCTGTTAGAGCTTTCCTCCACCTCTGGGTCCCATGCTACAAGAAAGTCTGGTGTGTTTTATTTTTAAAGTAGAAGCTGATGTCTTCTTGTCTTTTGGCCTTTGGGCTATGAACAAACGTAAAGTTGAGGCTGAGTCTTCCCTGCGGGACATTTCCTTTCTTCCTGTTAACAGCTCTAATCTTTCCTCAGAGGTTCCCATCAGTTCTGTGTCGTCAAACCATTTCCCTTTGTTGACAAAGAATTGTCAGGATGTCCTTAACCCTCCACTTCAACCGCTGCCCCTGAGAGCTTGTGAGCAATGCTGACTCTCACCTCAACTAACAACCCCTTGCAGAGTACTCCTTCTGAGTCTGCGTTTTCATGCCCCACCCCTACTTGTATGGAAATGACAGCCTGAGAAGGCTGATCTAAGTACCAGGGCTACTGGGGCCTCACACTGACTTCCCAAGCCTGTGAAACTGCACTCACTTATGGAAGGAGCATGTGAGAGTGAAAAAGGTAAACAGGTGAAATAAATTTTAACAATGTTACATCACCCAGTAGATGCAAAATACTGTCATTTCTACATGTAATCAACATAATGATTAGTTTTTATACTATACTTGGAAATCCTTTGTGTATTTTATTTACAGGGCATCTCCATTTGGAGTATTTGCACATGCTGGAGTGCCAGTGGCTATAGTGCGGGGCAGTAGGGCTATGAGAGACACCTTTTGGCTTTGATTTGCTGATGATTTCATCAGTTTGGCTGCCAGTGTGAAAGCAGCTGCCTCAGTAATAACTTACATTAATGTTAGGTGTAATCTTTGCCAAGCTTTTAGACTATTGCTTTTGCATAATGTCCCCCTTGAGTCCTTACAACATTGCTTTGAGGGTGCATTTATTAATATCCCTGCTGATTTTAGAAAGGTTAGGTTGACAGTGGAGCATTCATAATGCTCAGCATGAGGCTCTGAACCAGGGGAGTGTGACTTCGGGGTTCTTAACCTCATAACCTTCATTACAAATTAGTGGAGCTCTTGTGACTATGCGGTCTTTTTATCAGTGTTAAGAAGGCACTGCTGGAGCTAAGTGTGGTGTCTCACACCTAAAGACCCAACACTCAGGAAGTGGAGGTTGAGGCAGAGGAGCATGAGTTCAGGCTGGCTTGGACTCTGTATCGAGATTCCGTCTTCAAAAAAATTTTTTTAAAAGAATGAATGTAGGAAGACGGGGCAGGGTGGAAGGAGGCGGGGACTGTTGGTGCATGTGTGGAAGGCATGCTTTTTTCTTGGGGCACGTGTGAAACTATCTCTTCCCTTGCTCTCCAGAGAGGTTGCTTTGTTCCTGAGTAAAAGCTGCATTGCCTTAGGAATATGCAGTGCTTTACCATGCTGGTTCCTCGTTAGACCTAGCTGGGGAGTTTTAAATACCTGTTTCCTGAGCCCCACCCACAGACCTTCAGGTTCAGTCAGTCTGGGATGAAAATGGCACTGGCATTTTTGGTCTTCTGGAGATTGTCCTTCTGGAGCTCTGCAGAGAGCAGCTGCTCTCTCGGATCACCTTTCTGACCAGCTTCATAGTGGGTGTGGATGAGGCAGGAGAGGGCCGGCTCCTTTCTTGTAGTGAGTTCCTCACTAGCCAGAGGCACCAGAATCACCTGACAGCTTTTGTAGCAGTCAGATTCCTGGCTCCATGCCTGGAGCTTCTGATTCAGCAGGTCTGGGCAAGAGCCCAGGTTCTGTGTGTTTTCAAAATTTCATCATCAAGTTTTGAGTTTACTTTAGGTTTTGTGGAGATGTACTACTAATGCATATTTTGGGGTCATAAATGGATGTTGAATTTTAACCAACCTTTTCTGTGCCTTTGTAGGGGGTAAAGATACCATCAAAAACCCCTCTTTGAATTTGTTGATGTGGGGGCCTGCTTTAAGGAATTTCTAAAGACCTGCAGCATTAGCTGGTTTGTGCTACTGGGACCAGCCCAGTGTACTTACAAGCTTTCTTGTTGCTGCATTTGGTTGGTGGTATTTTTTCGTATCTATATTTGTCAGTGAGTTTTGGCTTCAGTTCTCTCATCAACTTAGTACCATGAATGTGCTAGCTTTATAAAATGAATTGGGATGTTCCCATTTTCTTTCCTCTGGAAGCCTGTAAGGTTGGAGGTTATCTGTTCTTTGAATGTTAATAGAACTTGGAGTAGAGCCATCTCTGTTGGGACTATTTTCATTACTGTAATCAATCTCTCTCTGACTCTCCTTTCTTTTTTTCTTTCCCTCTGAACAGGGTCTCATGTAGACTAGGTCAGTCTCAAACTCACCACGTAGTTGAGTGCAACCTTGAACTCCTGGTCCTCCTGCCTCCACCTCCCAAGTGCTGGGAATGCAGGTGTTTGACACCATACCCAACTCTGTCTTTTTGGTTGTTGCTGATTACTCTTACTAAGTTTATCAGTTGAGGTTATAGGACCAACCTGGTGAAATGGTTATATCCATTTGTTTCTGTGTTTTCAAGGATTTTTAAATTAATAATTGAGTGGATTGACGGTTTAAGTGATTCTAAAATTAAATGTATAGCAAGATATATTCAGAAGTCTTTCTTTCCTCCATGTCTCTGGGCAGACATGCGGTTTATACCACCTCTACCACACATAGTCAGCCTTCTGACTTCTTTTCTTTTGAAAGCTTCCTCACAAGCACAAACAGATGGGTATGTTTGCATTCCCCTCTTTTCTTTCAGAGAGACATACTTCATACACTATTCAGCCTTTTACTTTTTTGCTCTAAAAATTTAGCTCAGAAGTCACTCTATTTTCTCTCTTCAATTTATTCTTTTCTTTGGATGTTTTAAAACACAGTAATTTCATTATTATGTGGTTCTAGCATATTTTAATTTCCATTGTAATTAACTTGTTCATTTGTGAGCTTTTGAAAAGTCTATTTTTAATCTGCAAATATATTTTCCAGGAATTTTCAAGACTGATTCCTAACTTCAAGGCCATGAATGTGGAAGGGTAGGTTGATCTGGTCTTGGTGGTTGACTGCTTTCACATGGTATAATGCTGTTTATGCTGGTTTTGTATTGTGTGTAACAGCAACTCCTCACTTTCTATTACTGAGTTGTATTCCATAGTATGGGTATATGTTCACTAGTTGATTACCATTTGAGTTGATTCAGTTTGGGGCTGAACTATGACCAATCATTGCATTTAATTTGTGGAAATATGGTACTTTGCCTAGACATTTTTTGGGCATGTGTCATCTATATTTCACTTTACAAGAATCAAAGTTTTCCAGAGTGGCAGTGCCATTGTGCCAGTTTGCTTTCTAGCCAGGAAAGGAAGAGGCTTCTACTGGGCTCCATGCTCACCAACACTCTTTTTTCCTTGCAGTCATTTGAGCCACTGTGTAATGGTATCTCATTGTGGTTTACCATGCATATTTTTAGTGGCTGACAGTGGTAAACATGTATTCATGCCTTTGCTGAAGTGTCTGCTTGCATCTTTTGTCTACTTGTTATTTAATTGTATTGTCTGTCTGAGATTGTGAGAGTTCATTACATACTGTGTATACAAGTCTTTATCACATATGTGATCTGAAGGTGCTTCCCCTCCCTCAACTGTGGTTTTTTTCCCTTTCATTATTTTTCTGGATGTGTGGGTTTGTGTGCACATATATACATATGTGCACATGTGGAAACAGTGGGATAGTAACTTTGTATTGTTTACAGCTACTAAGGTTGTTATGCAGCAACAAATATAAAATTAATGCAGCTATGTTCCATTTAAAGTTAATTTTATATATTATGTGAGAAAAGAGTCAAAGTTCAAATTTTCTTCCATGAGGACGTCAAATTGTCCATCATCATTTACAGGAACTAGTGTTGTTTCCCTGTAGCATCACAGTGGGCTTTTTGTTCAAAGTCAGTTGATCATTTCTAGAATCTCCAAATGATGGGCCTCATTACGGACTCCATATATTTACATAATTTATTATATAGTTATCTAATATGCCTGATGAATTATTTCTCCTGTGTTTAGCTCTTCTTTAGTTTCTTTCTACAGAATTTTGTAGTTTTCATTGTATGATTCTTGTACGTATTTTGTCAAATGAATCCTGGAATATTACATTATGGCTACTGGCATTTTAATATTTCTGTGTCTGTTTGTTCAGTTAACAGTATGAGTAAATTTTATATTGACCTTGTGATAAGACTGGCCGTTCTTGTCGTATTCCCGTTCTTGAAAGCGTTCCATTATCCACCATTTTTCTATCAGTTGTAGGCTTCCATATCTGGTAAAATATCCCAGTTGGTTGCTGAATCATGTTTGTAGAGGCCCTGTCTCAGATGCGGTCTTCAGGAAGATGGTATGGATAGCATAGTTGGCTGTGTTGTATTACTACTACATTCATCTGTGTCCATTTTCAACCACCACACCCCAGCTTTTACCCTCAGTGTTACTGACAGAATTTGCATCTGGAACTAGGGAAATCTTTTTATTAATCTGAGGAGCACCTGGTATTACTCCTTCAAAAGTCATGGAAATTGTCATATTCAATATGTATCTTTGTTCTTGAACTGGAGTGTCTCCATCCTGTCTTTTCCATTCTGCCAACAGTTGTTTTGGTTCCTCTTCCATCTTCTTGCTTTTCTTCTATTTATTTCCTTTTCCTTAGATTATTTCTTACACACCCATGAGACTTCTCTGCCAGTGATGTCAAGGTCTAGAAATGTATGAGTCCAATCCCTTCGCTTTGTTCTGTGACAGGGATGAATGAATGGTGGCTTGCATTTACGCCTGCAATAATAGGTGAGTGTCCAAGCTGAAGATTGACTATTGTCAATACTCCCTAGGTCACTGTGAACCTTTCCCTGTGAGTTTCCCAGGATCTTAAGTAAGCCAGTGTTTGGGGATTCCCTTTGGAGGCTCTTCTACTCTGGCAAGCTGCCTATCGGGCAAGTGACTACTCCTACTCCTGCTTTCTGCTAGCCTCCAAGGGCAACCTGCCCTTATAAATTAGGACTATTTAAGATGAATCAGGCTGAGCATTTTCAACAGTTGAGAATTCCTAGGCCACATTCTCTTGGGCCCTGTACAGGAAGGTCAGCAAGTACCAAATCAAATCATTCTGCCTGTTCTTGGAACTTTTCTTCTTTGGAATTAATTTCATAGACCATGATGTATTTAAAAGATATCCTCAGTGATATCAGTCTTTGGGTGAAGATTCAGCATTTGGCTCTCCACCATAATCACTGTGAGGCATGTGTATTCATTAGAGTGGGCACTGGTGGTGGGGGAAGCATTGTTTGGGATTCAAAAATTGAGATACAGCCAAAATTAATAAGATGGTGTCTAATGTAGCTTTAACCTCTAAAGGCAGTTTTGTTTTGTTTTGTTTTGTTTTATTTTGTTTTGAGCTAGGGTCTTACCATATATCTCCACCTGATCTGGAACTTGTTATGCAGATCAGACTGGCCTTGAACTCAACTATCCTCCCGCCTCTGCCTCTCTCAAAGCACTTTGAAAGGAAGCATTTATTATTATTATTATTATTATTATTATTATTATTATTATTATTCAGCTGAGTACAGATATGTGAGTTTGTATACATGAGTGCAGTGCTTGCTGAGGTCAGAAGAAGGTGTCAGATTCCTTGGAGGTAGAATTATAGGCAGTTGTGAGCTGCTCAATGTGGATACTGAGAATCAAACTTGGGTCCTCTTGAAGAGCAGTATGTGCTTAACTACTGAGCAATCTCTCCGGCCCTCAAAGAAAGAATTAAAAAAAAAAATCTTTGCTCAGAAACTGCATCATGGGAATGACTTATTTGGCCGCCTATGCTCTGATAGCCTTTTAAACAAATTCCTCCTTATTTAATAGATGTGCTATGGATGGAGTCCCCTTCCAATATTTTTAATATCCATTCAAGCAGGAAGCATCATAAACTAATTTTAATCTGATCATCTATTAGAAAATGGTTAGTGAATAAGAGGGCTAGACTTCCTCAATTTCAGTGCTACTTCTATAGTTTTTAGTGGACAAGTTGTTCCCATTCTTCATGTTTGTCAATTGTCATGTGAAGATAGTAATATTAATTGCCTTATGAAGCTGCTGCTGCTGAGTAAATGACTTAGTAAGGCCTTAGAGCATCCTGATATGATAGCAGCAAATGGACACTGTGACTATTGTGCACAAGTACCTGCTTCTGTTTCGCCTCAATTCTGTTGTATCATTTCTATTATTGTCTTTACTCCCATATGATTTTCATATTTCTAGTCATTATCTTTATTACCATCTAACTTATATTTGTCTTCCAACTCAGTGGTTAGCTCTTTAAAGACCTATCTCAGTTTTTAATCTTTCATTGTGGTCCAAAGTGGTTGCCTAGTATATATTTATTGGCTCTTGGCTCTTTTTGAACTCTCTGGAAGTAATATTAAAAAATACATATGCAAAAAAAGAAAAAAACCGGGCGTGGTGGTGTAGCACTTGGGAGGCAGAGGCAGATGGATTGGTGTGAGATCGAGACCAGATTGGTCTACATAGCAAGTTCCAGGCCAACTGTGACTACAGGGAGACCCTGACTCAACAAGACCAAAACAAAATACATATGCAGAGTAAAGAAGGTCTCAAAAATAATTGTCCTAATCTCACTTCATTAATCTAAGAAGCCATTAAATATTTCAGTACTACTTAATTTTATAAGTGTTCATGGAATGCTGATAGATGGAAAAACTAAGCCTCTCTGAAGATAACCATATGTTGATGTGACTGTTCTGTAGATTGCGAATTTCTGTAGATGACCTGTCCATTGTGGTATGTTCTCACAAAAGAAGTCTTAACTCTCATGCCTCAGAATATGGCCTTACTTAAAAATAGTGTTACTAGAGATGCAATTAAAGATGAGCTTAGACTAGAGAAAGGTTGGCCCATCATCTAGCATGATGGGTATCATTATAACGGAACACTATGAGAATGCACAGAAATACTCAGAAAACCATGGAACAACACAGGCAGTGACCAAGATGATGTTTCCACAAGCCGAGGAATGCCAAGGATTGTAGTCACCACTGGGTACTAGCTATATGTTCCAACAGGCTCATGTCCTACCTAGCTGACACCCTCAGACCTGGGAGAGGTCTGTTATTCTAAGTCATCCAGTTTGTGGTACTTTGTTATACTAGCCCTAGAAAAGGAATGCATTGCCCAAATGCTTAAACTATTGTTGACAAGTCTGGGGTTTTGCTTTATTTAAAGTGGTGGATTTATTTGCCTACATTATCATCTATTACTTGTCTTCTCCATGTACTTTGATTTATTTTTAAAAATATATTTGTTGCTAGATCAGAAAAAGTATAGGAAAATCTGGTTTCACAATGCGTTGTAGTTCTTGCACAAGTGTCTGTGCCAGGTATAGAGACATTTCTAAGAATGCTTAGAGCAGCACTATGTATTCTTGAAATCTAGAAACCAATCAGAGAACTGTGGAGAGAATTCGTGTTACTACTATTCAGCTGTGGAAATGAGCAGAGCCCAGGGACCTGCATCTACATTTATGATGTTGACAGCAATCTGTATGAGAAAAGCAGGGAGCAGAAGATCGTGAACTCACTCCATCAGTTATCTCAGAAACCTCTTAAAAGCAACATAGTATTTGCAAATATATGCATATATAGGAAATGACAAAGATATGGAGTTCTAAACATACAAATCAGTCCTAGGGAGGTAGGTTTGCAGTACATTTAGTGGCTGTATACCAGCTTCTCCAAAGTCATGGAAATATGTGAGTGAGGATGATGTTCTTTTCTGGGTGCTCCATGCCCAAAGTGTGTTCATAACAGAAAACATGACACTTGCCTTTAGGAAGCTCTAGAAATCTAAAGAGAGGGGAGCCCCGAAGGTTGGTGCATGGGTACAGTGCAGTGTGAGAATCGAAGTGCTGAAAATCTGTGCAGCGTTTCCAGAAGTGAAGTGTGTGCATGCAAGGAGACAGAAAAACTTGCATCTACATGCAGGTAGAGAAAGCCTTGCTGGCAGCATAGCTGCTGTTTCTACCTTTGAGCCAAATACCTGGAGGGATTGGTTCAAATGTACCTGAAGCCTCTTTTTTCTCACTGTTGTTATTGTTCTCTAGAAACTTCACAGGTACTAGAAAGTGCTTCCCTCTCCTCCCATAGACAAATCACTGATTCTGGTTGGAGGACTCCATCATCACTGCCCAATCCCTGGAGGTTTTTTCTTTGGAGGTTCTTTAGCCCCTAATGAGAAGATCCATGGGCTATAACGAGATGTAAAATGGCACTTTCATTGCTCTAAGAATTGTAACTCTTGTTTTTATTCCTTAACAATCACCATTTGAACTTTTTGCATAAAACATGCCTTGTACTTATATACATAACATGCACTTTTGGAGAATATTTCTCATTGCAGAAAAATAATTCAACAGAATATTTTGTTCTGTTGTGGAGCAATTTAGCTGGATTCGTGAGTTTTGGAATTGGCAAGTGAATGGGAACTTGATCATGCTCCTATTTTAAAACATTGTTTACTGGCAGGTATTTGACTATTGCAAGATCTGTGGGTGATTTTAGCCATCTATTTAAATGTGTGCCCTATCACTACCTTTGTACATTAAAAAATAACCTGATAGTCATTGACTTTTTAATAGTTTATTTGCCATACAAGTTTTGACTTATGATATCTAAAGTTACCCTGTTCCGTGGCCACAGCTCATGCCGCTAATGCCAGTCAGCTGTCCTGAAGATGTGTCATTTGTCATGAGGGGACCAAGAAATAGGGTAAGTAGATCTACCCAAAATCCATCACTAGCCACTGGAAAAAAATGATTCAAAATGCCTTTTCACCTGACTATGAATTAAACTGGTTTCAGTCAGAGTCTTTGCAACATTTAAAGCAGTGAAAGTATATATATTTGAAATGAATTATTCTAAATAGCAAAATGTTAAGAACAGTGAGTTTGAAATTCTGTTTAACATTTTATAACCTCTGAAGTTATCATTAAACCAAATACTTTTAGCCCTGAGATTTGAGAAGCTTTACTGTGTATGTTTGTGTCTATTTGGGCAGTAAGCCACTTACTTGAGGGGGTTATGCTAAAAGTTCCTTAGAGTAAATCTATTTCTAGATGACTTGAGCCAGAATGGAAGGCAGTGAGATGAGATCTTTGTTGGACATTCCATGGGAAATTTCCCTGAGCTGGGAGTCAAGTGTTTCAGTGGAAGTAGACATGCTTTGAAGGTCAACTGCTTTATGGCTGTTCAAGTTTTGCTGAGATTAGATTATCACAACAGCCATCATCTTCATCAGAGCAGCTGTGACCTACTTATAAGCGACCCTCAATATTGGGCCTGTTGATTGTTCACATTCTCCAATAGAGAGAAGTGTGTGGGGAACATCATTTGACCCTCACTTGATCTGAACCACCCCCTTCAGTCCTTCCCAACTAGCTGTACATAACTGTTCCCTAATTGCATATGGCTCCCTGGTCATGGAGTATATAGAGTGTGGAAGGTTAACTGAAGCGGAGACGCCATGCATGCAACTATAGGGAAGTCATCATCCGTGCTGGCTGTCTTTTGGTGGTGCTGGTGTATTAGGGTCACTCACTGTAAGTAAGCCTAGTAAACTTATTGGTTCCCCAAGTTGGAGTTTGGTGAATCATGCTTTCATTTGTTGTTGGTGCCCTGTAAAGAGGGGGCAGGTATTTATTTGGGTCTTTCTAGGGAAAGATTTCCCCTCAATACCTAGTCTGAGCACCAGTTTGAGGAATGGCTTAAATTCATCAAAGGCCCTTAGTTGGAGGAGAGAGCTTGTATGTGGATACCTTTGTTGCATCATTTGTTGTGGTATCATTTCACATGATCCTCACTCTGTATGAGGGCAAGTGCTGTCATGCCAGGTTTACAGACAAGGAACTGCCCTTTGCACAACATTGCAAGACTATTATTAACGTGACATAATTGGAATTGGAAACCCAAATTCTTGAATATAGGATTCTCCTTTTCTACTCTATCACATCACTTTACCACTGGGCATAGTGGCCTTTTGACACACCATGAAAGAGTTCATTTATTTTGCTGTTTAAAAGACACAATTATTATTTATTTGGGCCAATGAAAGTTCATTTGAAAATAATCATTTGAAGCAGAAAGTACCAGCCTTTCTGTTTCTGTAAATAAAATTTTACTGAAATACATCATTTCTGTGTCACTTTTTTGGTGCTACAATGTCAAATTGGACTGTTGTAGTAGAGATATGTATGGGCCACAAAACCTGTATTGGTTACCATGTGGTCCTTTACAGAACTTGTACTGGTTACCAGGTGGCCCTTTACAGGAGCAATTTGCCAACCCCATGTCAAAGGAAAATTGGCCAAAATGAAGTAAAGTTCTAATGATGTACATCATAGTTTATTTTCATGTGGGTTGGGCAGCCCCCCCTCCCATAAGGAAATATTAACTCAGTAGGCTCAAAATGGTTGGGATGTTGAACAGTTGTCTTTTATCTAGTGAGTGGTTGTTGGGGATGTTGTGAGGTCTCTTTACAGTTTCTTGCCTCCCAAGTAGCCCACAGTCAGAGTGCCTTTAGAGTGAAAAGTGTAACTAATTGAATGTTGTAAATTGTGCACTTACTAGCATTCAGGTACATAAGTCTGAGAGTGGTCCTTATTAGGAGTCATGCTCCCCCTAGAGGTCTAATTGAAAAGGCGGGGAGGAGTTTGAGCTTTCTACCTTGAAAATGCATTTTTAAAAAATTGCTGTTCCTTTATTTCTTCTGTATGGAATTAGATGTAGGCCAGTTGGTATATGAGAAGTGGGGACTTGACTGGACAAAGGTAGGGAACCAGCAGATGTGGAAAGGAGACTGGGGGAAGGCAGTGCAGGAGAGAACAGAGGAAAATACTATAGAATCACACATGCATGAAGATGACATGATGGAACTTATTATTTTGATGTAATGTAAAACAATGATAAAGAGATAGGAAGAGGGCTGGGATGATGGCCCAGTTATTAAAGTGCTTGCCATGCAAGCTTCAGTGCAATTTATAGAACCCATGTCCAAAAAGTGAGTGTGGTATAATACATGTATAATGTCAGACTGTTTAGTCAGAAACAGGAGGATCCCTGGGCCTTGCCTAGTGTACTTGTCAAACTCCAGGCCAGTGAGAAACCCTGTATTAAAAAACAAAGTAGATAGCTGGAACCTGAGCAGCGACACCTAAGGTTATCCTCTGAGCTCCATACATATATGTGTACAAGACACACACACAAAAAGAAGAAAATAAAATTGTGTTTAGATTGGTACTATCTAAAGTTCTCATTTCAACCTTGCAAAGGGGTTTTACAGAGTTTGTTTTATAGCAAAGGGAGTATTGGACCTAATAATATTGTGCACCACTGCCTGAACTTCTGGACATTTGTTTTCAAAATACATTTCAAAGTAAAGACAGTGATCTTCAAAAGACTGGAATTTGAACTCAGGCTGCTTGTTCATAACTCCTTGTTGGCTGGCAGGCTTTAGAAGTCCAGTCCTAAGATTCAGTTAGGTCTCTGTGGCCATCAGCCGAGCCGGGAGGAGGCATATCTGAATTAAGTTCAATGCCAAGGCAAACACATAAATCACATTAGGGAGGATCAAAAGGGAAAAAGCCTCATACTCCTCATCACTGTTCTGTTTGTACACAAAAACGTTCCACAAAACCTCTCAGCAAGGACCATTGATGGCAAATCAGGTGACACTGGCAAATAGAGTTCCCTCAGTTGTTTAGATTGTGCTAGCAAAGGCCCTTTGAGGCCAAGGTCAAAATGGCTTTCTAACTGCTGCTTTTAGACTTGTATAATAAGGATAAAAAGATGGCCTACACTTGTTTTAAAGTGTTCTGGTTATGGCTACTCTGGGTGTTTTGTGTAATCTCTTTTTTGTTTTCACTAGGAAGGTGAAAACAGGTTTTTTTTAACCTTAAATTGTCTGCTTCTTAGGGAAGACTACAGAAAAGGCTAAAACTGTCCTGGTTGTTGGGTGCAAATTGTTTCAGAGTGGTGTAATAGTTCAGTTCTGCTGCACAGAGCCTGGAACATCCTAATGAGCCAGGGACTTTGTTGTACCTTTTCTTTATTTTAGTAAGCTTTCATGAATTCCTGGCTCAAGTGAAACCTCAGACAAGTATAGTGTCAAGTTCTTTGACCTAGTCTTTATTGCCCAGTTCATTCATTTATTTAATAAATACCCAGTAAGTACCTGTTAGGTGTTAGTCACTGTTGAAGTGTCTGTCAGTGTAGGAGTAAATAAAAGAGACAAGAATTACAGCCTGTTAAGGGGGCTTCTATTACTGTGGGGGCTCTTGTCCCAGTGCAGGAGGCAAACAGTAATCGCAATGACTATTTGCAAGGTGCTAAGTGCTAGAATGAGGGAGAGACAGAGACAGGGAGGTTATCTTAAGTTTCAGGAGAGACAGTTAAGGCTTTGTTGGGCTTAAAATTTTGCTTTATTCAATAAATGCCATCTTTATGTAGCTTAATTTAAAGGACCAGAGGCCCTTGGTACTGCCTGGCTGGGTTAGTTGAGTTCTCTTAACCATGTTTCTTCTGAAACTCCTCCTTTACTGAGACTGGAATTAGTCACACTTCTGACTTGGTTTCTTTCAAGAGACTTCCGGAAGACTTGTTCCCAGATGGAAAGGACTCTGGGATTAGGAGACCTAGGCTAGGGTGACTTTGCTAGTGAGTCATACAGGGACTGTCATTCGCTCTCTAGGCCCTGTGTCTGCTATAACAGAAGGCGAATTGGATTAAGTCACCACAAACATTTTTTTGGGGGGCGGGGGGAATGCCTCCTTTGCCTAGATTACTATAGTTAGCATATAAAACATTTATTACTTATAGCATATTAAATTTTAATTTATGCTTTAAAGGCAAGGTAGCCAAAATCAGTGATTTCTTTTTAAATAAAAAGGATTGAAACTTGATTGTTTGGGTCTTGGGGCAAAATGCTATATAAACTAAGTGGGCACCTGCTTTCCATAATTGCCAGCTTTTAGTTATGATTTGAATTGCATATAGCTCAACATAGTTGTTTTGTAGGTGAAGAAGTGGGTGAACTTTCCTTCCTTGATAGGTTAGAGCTATCATAGGCACAGGACCTGTCTAGTGGCCCTTTGCTTCCTGTTGTCCCATTGCAACCATTATGGGCATGTATAATTTTAAAGTTTGTAATTCAGTCACAATTTGCCATACACTGTCCCTGTAATAGCTAGCTTTCTCTCTAGTATTTCTAAGGCAAGGTCTGGTTTGTCGACTTGATTATGGCAACCCTTTCATAATTAAAAATGCTAATTTTTTAACAGATATATCTATATCTGTTTAGATAGATAGATTGATAGATGACAGATAGATAGATGATAGATAGATAGATAGATAGATAGATAGATAGATAGATAGATAGAGGAGAGGTTTTAAGTACTTCATTTGTATTAACTCACATTTTGCCCAATAGTGATGAAGTAAAATAGCAGCAGGAGCTCAAGAGAAATTAAATAACCTGCCCAAGGTCAAATAGGTCCTCAGCCATGACATTTGACAGAGAAGCACATTCACTGATGAGACTTTTAAAGCCAGGCTTACCATGAAACTGATGGTTACCATCACCCAGACCCTTGAATTCCTGAGGCCTGTGTTTGATCCAGCTTTTAATGATGTCTAGTATAATTTCCAAAGTGAGGGCTTTCAACAAAAAGACCATGTTATATGATTCCATGTATATTAAGGGCCCAGTGTGGGGAGATCTGTAGAGATAGAAAGCAGTCTCATGGCCGTTGATGGACTGCAGCATTTGGAGTGGGGAATATGAAGCCTCTTTTGGGGTCATAGAAATGTTCTAAAATTGTAAGTTGCATAATTTGAGATAAATACCTTTAGGTGTTTTGTTTGTTTTCTTGTTAATATATGACTCTGAGATGGAACCCAGACCATCGGGTATGTTTGATGAGTGCTCTAACCACTGATCCCCAGCCAGACCCTGGTTAGATGAGACAGGTCTCCCTATGTAGCCCAGCCTGACTTCGAACTTGCTTTCCTGTCTCAGCTCAAATGCTAGGAATACAGTAGTGTACTGCCATGTCTGGCTAATGAAAAAAAATCAAGTTACACATTGGGAAAGGATGAATTGTATGATGGATTTTATCTCTGACTGCCTTCATTTTATCCTTTGAGCTATCTTGACTACCCTGCTTCTTCGCTTTTCTTTTTAAACTGAATTTTTTCATGGGTATTAAAGATTATTTTCTCTCTCTCTCTCTCTCTCTCTCTCTCTCTCTCTCTGTGTGTGTGTGTGTGTGTGTGTGTGTGTGTGTTTTGACAGACTGATGTAGCAAAGGCTAGCCTCGAACTTACTATTAAGCCAAAGCTAGCCTTGAACTCCTGACTCTCCTTCTTCTACCTCCAATTGCTGGGACTACAGTCTTGTACTACCATATTTGACTTTGTTCTTCATGGTTTAGGCATAAACACAGGAGTAGGCAGAAGATGACTGGATGTACAGTATAGACTTGGATTTGAAACAGCTTCTATTGACTTCATAGTAGTAACTTTGGTTTGAAAGTACTGGTTTATTAGATATTCAGCTCTCTTATTACTAAAAAGAAAAGCTAATTTCATCTTACTCAAAAAGTTCTCCCATACCCATCAATAATCTTAATCAGAAGAATAATCTCACAGCAGATACACCTGACCTGCCCCTTCTAGGTCATCTTGTCCATTCTGCTATATCTGAGAACAAGGTTTTCGAGTGTGTGAATATAAGGTTAGAGGAGTTGTGCAAAGCACAATGTTGTTGAGTCTGAATTAACTCCTTTGGAAATTGTTCATTGATCTTTTTGAAGGCTGACATTAAGGTTGTCTTTACCACTTAGGTGTTTCTCTCCTTTTTCGTTTTTCTTTGATTACCTCCTAGTTGTTCACATTTTCTGTTCTTTGTTTTTCTTCTTTTTTCTCTCTTTGCATTTCTGTGTTTTTTCTTATTTCCTCTTCCCCCTCTCCTCTCCCCTCCCTCCCTCCCTCCCTCCCTCCCTCCCTCCCTCCCTCCCTTCCTTCCTTCCTTCCTTCCACCAGGTCTCCCAATGTTACTCAGGCTAGTCTCAAACTACTGGACTCAAGGGATCCTATTACTATAGCCACTCTAGTATCTGAGTGTGCAGGCATGTGTCTTCACTCTGGTGCTAACAGTTCATCTTCATGCTTCAATGACACTTCCTAGTTCCAGTCTTGTGGGATTTGGTAGACCAGTATTGAAGTTGCCCCATCATGATGTCTCATGATAGTGTATACTTTCCACGTATTCACTCACTAGAGGATTAATAGTGCCATTGTGTGCTAGGACCCAACTGTGAGATAAATGGACACAAACTTTGCCCTTGTCAAGCTGACCTCTTGTGGGGTCAGCATGACAGTCCTACTCTCATAAGGTTATTTCATCTGCCCATCTCTTCACCTCTTCATCTGGATGCATTTTGTTCACCTCTCTCAGGCCTCACTTAAGCATGGTGACCAGCACTAGGAAGCTATCAAATCACTCTGCTTTATGGTGCAGTGAGTTGGTATTCTCTGTGCTCTGCTTTTTGAGGGAGTGGCTTTTTAAATTTTGTTTGTGTGTGCATGTTTGTGTGTATGAGTATTCCTGTGGGGGAGAGGTGCTCATGCACGTGTGGGTGTGTGGAGGCCAGAGGGTAGCCTTGGGTGGTGTTCCTCTTGTAGTCTACTTTGTTTTTTGAGACTGGGTTTCTCACTGGCTGGTAGTTCACAAAGTTAACTAGGCTGGTTGGATGGCCAGGGAGGGTAGAGTCCCCAGGTCTGGAGTTACAGAAATGTGTGCCACTATGCTCAACTTTTTTACATAGGTTCTAGGGACTAGGTCCTCATAATTTCAAGGCAGGCATTTTACTGACTGAACTATCTTTCCCCAGCCTGGTGACCGTTAATGGAGCCTAGCCAAAAGATGCTATAGATATCCACATTCACCTTGAATTAGATACAGCTCACCTGTGAGTGACTTCATCTCTGTCTGTCATTAATGTTGATAACTAAAATAACTGAAGCATTTCTGTTTCTCTGTTGTTGCTATAATCCTTACCAATCAAAATAAATGCTCATGTTAAAATATTTTCGTTGGGCTGGTCAGATGGCTCAGTGGGTAAAGGCATTTGCCCTGCAAGCCTAGTGACCTGAGTTTGATCCTCAGAACCATAAAGGTGAAAGGAGAGAACCAACTCCACAAAGTTGTTCTCAGACCTCTGCATGTGTGCTTCTGCATGTGTGCCCACACATACACATCATGCGCGCACACACAATAATAAATGTTTTTTAAAGATACTTTTGTGTATGCTGTAAATATGATTTTTTGTTTGTAGCTAAATTGAGGAATATGAATTATTTTAAAAATATTATTTATATTATATGTGTTAGTGTATTGCTTGCACGTAGGTAGGTGCACCCATTTTGTATAGTGCCCCAGGAGGTCAAAAGAAGGCATCAGTTACCCTGGAACTGGAGTTACGATTGTTAGCTGCCATTTCAGTGCTGAGAACCAAACCTGGGTCCTCTGCAGGAGTAGCCAGTGCTCGTAACTGCTCAGCCATCTCTTGGATTATGTGTTATTTGTGAATATATATGTATATATATATATATATTATAATATAATGTGAATTGTATGCTTTCACTAGAAAAATGCTGATTAAATAAATTCCTACGAATTTCATTTCTATGAAATCTATTTTCACAGTAGAGCCCTTAATATGATGAAACTAGAATCCTTAAAGGGGAAAATTGTATGAGTTATATTACCTACCCCTTTAGAATTCTGTTTCACTGCCTGTAAATTATCTCTAAAAATAAAAGAGGTATAGAAATTTCACACTTGTCACACATTGATAAACATTAAATATTTTTATTAAGATGGCAACATGAACACAGTGAATAAAATTCTTAGAATGTGTGTGATGTCCTCTACAGAATTCTTCTTCTGGTATTTAGCTCCTCTTTCCTGTTCTGTGTTTCCCAACATGTTTTAGTCTACTTAAAACAGAGTTTCACTACTGAATACAGACAGTGCTCACACTTCTGATCCCCTTGCTTCTAGATGCTAGGTCACAGATGCCTGCTTCCACACATGGCCCTTAACAGTCATTTATTGTCTAGCTGTGTATCTGGCATAGCATTCTCTTAACTTCTAGATGAAGCTTTTAGAATATATAGGTAAGTTTGGCCTACCTCTAGTCTCGCCCTACCAAACCTAAAACTGTGATAAACATAGCATTTGAACCCTTTCTTCCCTGGCACTCTCCCTTTTAGCTTGTGCTCTGGGAAGTTCTTTGAATCTCTCATTTCATGAATCTGTTTGTTTCCAAAGTTGCACTAATTGTCTCTTGAAATATTTACCTCTTAGTGTCACATGTTTGAAAGAGCAATAGTTGAGCTAATATAGAGTATTTTCTTCCTTGGTAGTTTCCGGGATGGCCTCTGCATCAACCTCTAAGTATAATTCACATTCCTTGGAGAATGAATCTATTATGAAGGTAAGTTGAGTTTTGAGATTTACCTGTATCTCTCTACATTTCTCTTTTCATATCTGTATTAGATGACCATTATGCATTCACATAGCATAAATACATTGAGACATGTGTTTTTTTAATCATCCCACCTTGTTCCAGAAAACATCTAGACTGAGTATGGGTTAAGTTAGTCTTGCCTTATAACTTGTTTTATGAAGGTCTTTGCTTATGAATTGCTGTCAGACCTTCCATTCACGTATAAAGCAATCCACTGTCCCAGAAAACTTCTTGAAAGAGATACTGGAAGGCCAGGACTTACTGAGCAGGCTGCTACACCTTCCTAAATATTGGCTGCATTTTCTAACTATGATGCTAAAAGAGTTACAAAACTCAAACAATTTGAACAGAAAATGCTTCAAAGTAGTCAAGAGAAATTGTGCAATTTGAATGAAATTTTGAAACATAAATTGAAAGGAAGGGAAGAATTTAAAGTAAGTTTTATTCATGGTCCCTTCAGGTTTTCAAATGATCCACCAGAAAGGTTAATTTATTCTCCCACCCCACACTGTATAAAGATGTTCAAACAGTTGAGAGGGTGGGTGTCTTTTCGTTCTTATTACTTGATTACTGACAAGGCTGGCCTTTTATTTCTTTTTAAAGCTAGATTATTGTTGATTCCTGTGGATTTTTGTCAAGTGACCATTTTTGTTGTTTGTCTCTATTTACCTTGGGAGAGAGGTGGGAAGATTTTTTTTCCTCAATGGTTTATAAGTGTTTTTCATATTATAATAAATAAATACAAATATTTTACTTTATTTCAGCCTTTCAATTTTATTTGTAGTATTTTTGTTTTGAATTTGAAATACAGAGATTTAATATTTGTAGTGAGTTGCTTTGAGACTGGGTCTGGCTGTGTGACCCAAGCTAGCCTCAAACATGTGATCATTCTGCCACAGGTTACCAAGAACTGGCTTTATAGGTGTGCTCCTCCTTGCCTGCCTTGCCCAAGTTTTAGTGATGAATAGTTTCCCTGTCTGTTAGAACTGCTGATGTGATTAGATGAGGCACGTGCCTGAGGATACCTCAAATGGGAGCCCTCCAGAAAGTGGAGAGTCACTGGAAAATTTAGGGCCCTGCCCAGATCTCGGACAAACCACTCCCTCTCTTACCTAGAATAAGACTCCAGACAAAGGTAAAGAAGTAAACAGTAAGCCAGGATCTTAATAAAACAAGAAATCTAATAAATCATATCATTTATACTTTTACAGTATAAGAAGATTCTGGCCAATTACCATTGCATTGTGTAGTTAAGGCACCCTTAAATTGAAGTTTCATTTCCTATTTTCCATGAAAGATGGATAGAATGTTGCATATGGGAAAAGCTCTAAAAGTATATCTATGGAGCATACTCGCTTCATTTATGTTTAATTGTTTCCTGAAAGATGTTAGCTTTAAAATGCTTAGAATTATTTAAAATTTTGGTAACATTATTTAAATGAAGACTAGGAGTTAATAATTCCAATAAATGGTGCTGCCAGATCAATCTTTTTTTCCTTAATTTCTGTTGCTAGGAATTGAGTCCAGGGGTCTCACATGTGGTATGGCAAGTCCCCTACCATTGAGCTACAATCTCAGCCCAGATTCTTTATTTTCAGTCTGAATTTTCTATTCTATTTTTCTTCAAATGCTAAATTTCTATTTTCTTCCTTGAAAAAGTATATTGTCGGGGCTGGAGAGATGGCTCAGCAGTTAAGAGCACTGACTGCTCTTGCAGAGGACCGGGTTCAATTCCCAGCACCCACATGGTGGCTAATACCCATCTATAACTCCAGTTCCAGGGGAATCCAACACTCTCTTCTGACCTCTGAGGGCATTGCACAACACCAGTGCACTTATACACATGCAGGCAATATACTCATACACAAAAAAATAATAAATAAAATATTTTTAAAAGAGTATTATCCACTTGTTGCCTTCTGTGCAAAGGTAATGCCATCGCCCCTTTCCTTTGCAGATGTCTCAAGATGGAGTCATTCAGGATCTTAGTGAGAATGTTCCTCGACTCCCAGGAGAAACACTAATTACTGGTAAGAACTTTTTGAGGCTTGGGATGAAGAACTAAAGGAACAATACTTCAGGATCAGGTGGCTCTGTACAAGTCAGACAGGACAGATAGACTAGCTTTGTTCAGAAGTGTTAATACAGAGAGCTTGGCATTCCTTTCCTGATCAAAGAGTGCTTTCAAGGATAGCAATATTCTTGTTTCTGTATCAAAGAGAATGATTTAGGAGGAAAACATAGATTATCTTTTGAAAGCCTCTAACTAGAGGTATACAGTCTCATAGTTTTGAGGTTACAAGAACAGAGTTAGATTAAGGCTTTCAGTCTATGATGTCCACTTCAAAATTATAAACTTAAACAATTAAAGATACTTCTCTTCAGCATAATAGGAGACCATGTTGGTTCAAAATGGTTTTCATTTGCCAGGAAATGAATGTAACATGGAGTTAACACTTTGATATGGCCTTCTGTTTCTTTCATGATGAATTGATCTTAAGAGGAAGGAGGAAGCTGTCTACTTTGGAAGGACTAGACATCATTCTGGCTGACAAATGCAGAAGCATCTGAAAGCTTCTGAACCAAATGCTGATGTGTAGGCATTCAAATTTTGTTAGGGTCGATACCTTCCTGCCATATGTCAGTGTATTTGGGGCCAATGGATTGTTATTGTTTCAGGGAACTTTTCAATTCATTGAGTAAGAGTCAGTATCGTAGCTTAAATGGCTAAATTCTGGTGCTGATTAGATGGAAGTTTTAGAAAACTACCATTGTGAATTCAATAGCAAAGTACCATAAGAACCATGAGAAGCTATTTGGTACTCACAGATTAACACACATAATCTAGTCTTGAAACTGAAACCAGTAAGATATGTCCATTTCAATTTCTGGATAAGAGCAAAAAAGATGTTTTACTTTTGATGATATTTGTGTATGATATTTTGGCAGTGGATATCACTGACGAGACTTTAAGCAAGGTAGTCACTCACTGAACTGGCATGAAAGTGCCCTTATTGGATATTTGATTATGTTGACTCCTGATTGAGTTTTTCCTTTTTTTCAGTCTACCAGAGATGTACTGTTCCCTTGGCCATCTGTTTTTGTTATCACTTCACTGTTTTCTAGCTGAACTCTTCTAGAGTAGTAAAAGGGTATAGTATATAGAAAGGGTTACACTGCTGTGATTTGTTTATTAAAACTACCATGATGGTGGAGCATGGTGGTACAGTCCTGTAATCTCAGCACTGAAGCTGAGGCAGGAGGATCATGAGTTGAAGCCCAACCAGAGGGGGTGGGAAGAAAGAAGGAAGGAAGAAAAGAAAGAAAGTCAGATTTGTGAGGTTGGTGATTGACAAACTTCAACACCCAACCTACATGAAGCTGTCCTGGTATGAACTGCCACTCTTCTTTGATGTAGTTCAGGTAGTTAACTTTCATAATTGACAGATGATAGCAACAACAGAACCCTTATTCACTTCTGTTCTCTAGCTCTTGTCCCAGGTGGTGACAGCATTGGGTAAAAGTTCAGAAAAATACCACTAGTGCCTAGAGGTGACGTGGGCTCACTCGTGCCCCACTGTCCTGGTTCAGCCTAGCACAGTGATGTAAAAACTTTGCCAATGTTGCTTTCAACCTTTTTAGTCATTTTTATTATAGTTAAAGTTAGCCAATAGTTATATTACGTTGGTACCATTTGTTGTGTATCTTGGTATATATTTCCATTATTTTAGGGTACTTTTTTTATCTTACTAGACAAAGAAGTTATTTACATATGTCCTTTCAATGGCCCCATTAAGGGAAGAGTTTACATCACAAATTATCGTCTTTATTTAAGAAGTTTGGAAACGGTAAGTAGAACATAAGACCGTAAAGATGACCCTGACTGTTAAAAACCAATGCTAAACTGTTTCTCTTCTGCCTTGCAACATTGACTGTGGATCAAATTAACATGGAGGAATATATTTGCTTCTCAACTCTTAATTTCTTGCTTCTACAAAACTCATTTAACACTAACATCTGTTTATGTAGTCAATAGAATGAATTTTAAGAATAAGATAAGATTTATCTCTCATAATAGTGGGGAGTGTTGGTATAGAACAGTGGTTCTTAACTGGCAGCATGGCTGAGAAGCACTTGTGGAGCTTAATAAGCAATACATATGCCCTACATTTGCTGCATCACAATGTCTAGGCCTGGGGTCCAGACACATGTATTTTCTAAAGCATCACAGAGGAAGACACTGGTGTGGATCCATGGTTAAAGTGCACCACTCTAGAACTTTCTAGGTGTCCTGTTACAAAGCACTAGGTAGCAGAGTAAAATTAGGTGACTATGTAATGGCTTATTGCTACTTTCTTAAGGACAAGATAGCTACTGTTGCTATCACAGAAGCACTTATGGTAGATGGAATGGTTTATCTTGGTGCACATCAACCTGAAGGGGCGGGTGTGCTTCTGTAGACTAGTGGGAAATCGGTCTAGGGAACATGGAAGAGTAACCTGTCCTTAGCTCATGAGTAGGAGACTATGAGATTATAGAGGAAATCTAGTTTTTTGTTTTCTTTTTGCCAACCATTTCTTTAGGACAATTCTAATCTAGATCACTTTGTATCTTTTGTTTTTTTCTTTTATCATATTTATCATCATGTCTGAATTCTGAAAATACTGTTTAATATCCTTACTGTCTTAACTGCATCAGCTCACTTGCTCTAGCTACTGCAGCATCTTGTAGGTCTTTTGCACTCATATAGAGTTGGGAAACTGGGTCAGGCTACTAGGGCCTGACATTGGACATTTTACTTATGTGAATCAATTCAGATTTCTAGACTGGAATAGTGAATGTTTTAGTTTTCCAGAGGTGGAAGAGAGATTCTGGAAATTAACAACAATGAGCTGGATGTCAGTTTTCAGAAACTGATCACTTTAGTATTGATGATTCAAGTATATGGAAAAGAAGGACACCAGTGGGAATGTGATTGACATTATTTTTATGGAATCAAGGCATGACACAGTCCCTGGGAAAGACATAGGGACTGAATGATGACAGTGTATTCAGGCTGGGTTATAGACTGTGTAATAAAAGCTTAATGACAGCCGGGAAGGGTGATCACTGACACCTTGCTATCCAGGGTGTTTTCTCATTGTCCATAATGCAATGCATGACTGATATGTGAGAAGCAGCAGATTAACCAGTGTATTAGATGACCAAGTCAGGATTTGAAATTACCTTAATTGGCTTGAATATTGGCACACAGCTAGCAATATAACATTGAGGTATATAGATAGCATCCACTTACTAAAAAATCAATTGTACTGTTAAAGAATAAAGGAGGTCTATCTGAACAGGAATCCAAGCTTTTTAAATGAGTAATTGAATGTGGCTTGTTAAAAAATTAATATGCCTCTATTGTGAATTAACAAGTATAATAGAAAAGCTAGAGAAAATGAGACAGTACTCCTGTTTTCAGGGATGCCTTCAAATCCATGTTTCACGTTTTAAGAGGGATATTGATAAAGTAAAGAGAGTTTAAAGAGAACTTGGCTAATGAAGCAATCAGCGATGGTGTAATCGATGTTGGTCTTTTGTCTGTAGAACACTAAAGGAGGCCATACCAGAGCTAGCTGTCTTTGAATATTGACATGCTTTTTTGTGGAGCAATTGATAGACTTGGTTTGTACAGTTTCCAAGGATCACATGGGGATTGATCGAGATGCTTGCAGCTAATAGATAAGAATTGTCAAAAAGCAATGTCACAACCCCTTTCACCTTAGAGACTCTTGGCTTGTTGAGTAGCCATGCATATCTGGCTCTACTTTATGCTATCCTTGATGACCTGGACAAATTATTCAAATTGGGGTGACATGACAAGATGTCCTGTGGTTTTGACTACATGAAAGAATAAAGTTATTTCTGGAGAAGAAGCTATAAGCAAATAAATGAAAATTTCAGTTCTTGGGATATCCAGAGCAGAATTATACATCCTTTGTATTCTTCTCTTCACTTGATATTTTTCAAAATACCTAAAATGAGCATGTATTACTTTTGTAACTAAGAAATTACTTAGCAAGGATTTTTTTTTCCATATGTCAACCTATGGGATAGGATTTGGCATGGACTGCATAAACGCAATGCTCATCTGAACAGTGACTCCTGACTTCTTTCTTATATAATGTTTTCTATAAACATTTTAAGCAATTGGCCATGCAGCCCTTAGTGCAAGTTCAGAAGGAAGCAGATGGTAGCAGAACACAGCACATAAAGAATGCTGCCAAAATGCTTAGTCACTGGAGTATTTCTTCACTAACGAAGTCCTAAACAAGAGCTTTGATTGTGGATTGTGTTGTAAAATGTGAAAATGTTTTTTGTATGTTTGACAAAGAGCTGTCACCACACTGGCATTTTGAAGTGGACAACTGTTTCAGGTGTGTCAACACTTTCCTGGGAGTGATGACTACAGATGTGTGTGGTCTTTGGAGGACTGGCCCTCCCATTTTGCAGGTATTAAAGTTGAAGGACATGGTCAGTCACATCCTTAATCACAATGGCTTCTTTCTACAGAGCTCTTTTTGTTTGTTTGATTTGATTTTTGGTGTTTTTGTTTTGTTTTGATACAGGGTTCCCCTATAGCCCCAGCTGTCCCGGAACTCACTATGTATACCAGGCTAGCCTCAATCTCATAGACATCCATCTGCCTCTGCCTCCCCAGTGCTGGGATTAAAGGCATATACCACCAGGCCTGGCTCTACAAGGGTTTTTTTTTTGTATATTGTTTGTCTCTATGGTCTCTCCTGCCCAGTGCCTCCAAAGTGATCTCCCTTAAAGCTTTCTTCTCAGTTCTGAGGCTACCACTGGCTTCCTGTTGCCCAGAAAATAGAATCCATTCTCCTTTGTATGGCCTAAAATGTTCTGATGTCTCCAGCCTCAACTCACATCCCAAGTGCAGTGTTCTCAACTCTGTAAAACTTCTTCCCTTTTCCCCTTATATAAATGCTCTTCTTCCTAGACCTGGATGCCGCTGTAAAAGCTGTGTTTTATCCCTCAACCTACCTCAAAAGTTAGGTCCTTTCTAGAGAACCGCTCCTTCTTTACTTTCCTGCAGTCCTGTCATCATGCTTTTCAGTTAACACTTAACCACTGTGAAACCTTCCTTGAATACTTTGCTTCACTTTTAGTATTCATCTACCATGGTTAGTTTTTCTCCTGAGCACTGGTTACTGTCTACTGTCTTCTATTTCTCTGGTTCGTCTTGTTTATTGTTGGGTTGTTCTTTGGTGTTGTCTCAGCTCTCAGGATGGATCCCGGTACACTGAAGATGCTCAATCAGTACTGTTGAATGAGTGAATTCTGTCTTATTTGCTTGCTGCTGTGTCTATGGCCTTGATGAATGTGAGTCTTTTTGATCCTCCAGGCCTCACTAGCACAGTGGTCAGAGGCAGCAAGTACTCAGCAAAAGTGTATTCAGTGAGTAAATTCCTATGTTGTTGGTGCTCCCCAGAAGGTAAAGGCCTTGGTTTAGGCCTCAGCATTTGATCGCATTATGCAGCCTACTAAGTTGTGACATCCTGAATACTATAGCCTCTGAAATTCAGAAGTCGTATAGTCACCTTCTGACCTAGAAACTTGTCTTTAGATTAATATTGTGACCACAGCAGGGGCACCTGTAGATGTGTGACTCCATTTAGCCTGGTAGTCTTGTACAAAGAAGGATGCTCCCAGATTCCCAGCAAGGAGCACATCGGATTCAAATACTCCACTGAATGAGAAAGGCAGCTTAACTCCTTCTTTGATCACACATTGGGGTCTTTGGTCTAGAAGCATTCTTTGCACACCATGGTAAATGATAATACAGCATTCCTCATGGGATCTACAGAGGAGTAGCTAGGGAGAAATTTGAAACAGCCCATGGCAGCACATGTAGAGCTGAGGTTGCAAGGGAGAGGGTGAGGGGTCACAGAATGTTTATTGACTTAAACGGGAGGGAGGAAGGGAAACAGAGAGAGGCCTAGCAGGCTCAGGGTTTCCATATCCACATGGCACTTTCCTGTACCCTGTATGGGCACATATGCTGGGGAGACAGTTGAATGATCTACAGGAATTGAACTACCATAAGCAGAGGGAGTAAAGGGGCTAAGAGGATATGGGCCTGGAAGAAGAGTCTGCCTCGGTGGCTCAGAAGTCATAGTTCAGCAGTGCATATGTTGCATGGAGGACCACATATCAGATGTATGTTTCTGAAAGAGAATGCCAGCTATAGCATGGACAGTGGGCTAAGGGAAAGGGAAACTGGAGGCAGGAAGACCACTAGGAGGTTACTTTAGTTCTCTAGGTAAGCGAGAAAGGCCTAATTGGAGTCATGGTGGAGAGAGGAAGGAGGAAACAGCTATGAGCAACCTGAGAGGACTTGGGTGGGCCATTATAAGAAGGGAATCGGAGAAGTATCCAGTCAAGAATGACCCCCATGACTGTTTGCTGGCGTCACCAGAGCTGCTCCTATCCATTGAAATTAACATCACCGAGGAGGGAGTATGTTACAGATAAAGCCTAGTGGGCACATAAGTGAGGTCAGACTGTACAGCTATGAGATGGAAACGTCTCTGATGCAGCTGGAAATGTAAGTTAACAGCATACTGGAAGTGGTGAAAACCACCTACTTCATGGGATTTCCCAGAAAGAGAGTATAGCTCAGTTGAGAACTCTGGGTGACAGGAACCTAGTGGAAAAAGCAAATCAGCATGATGCCGAACTTCAACGGAAACTCCTGAGAGCAGGCTGTAGTAGAGCTCTGGAGGAGAGCAGAATCTCAGGAAGAAGGGAGGGAAAGTGCAAGAAGGCCAAGGCAAGAAATTGCCCAGGAGTGATGAAGGTAGTGTGAGAAGAGGCTAGGGATGGATGTACTGTGGAAGTCATGGGAACCTCAATGTCCTAGTTCAGTTTCTGTTGCTGTGATAATCACCATGACCAAAAGCAACCTGGCAAGAAAAGGGTTTAATTTATCTTACTTACAGCTTATAGTACATAATTAAGGAAAGTTAAGGCTAGAACTCAAGATAGAAGCTCTAAGCAGAAACCATGGAAGAACACTACTTACTGGCTTGGTCCCAAGCTCACATTTATGTAACTTTCTTAAACAGCCCAGTACCAACAGCCTAGGGATAGTGCTGCCCACAGTGGACTGGGTCCTCTTATATCAATTAGCAATCAAGAAAATGCCCCATAGACATGTCAAACAGGCCAGTCTGATGGAGGAAATTTCTGAGTTACAATTCTCTCTTCCCCAATATATCAAGTTGACCACCAAGATTAGCCATGACATCCAGTAAGCAAAGATGTGAGTGGTGTCTAATCAGTCTCCTTCCTTCAGCTTGTCTCGCAGCAAAGGCTGTTTAACTCCCAGGCCTTAGTGAGACCTTCTTCATCTTTTCTATCCTTGCCATGATTCCGTCTCCCCCTTTGCATCAGTTATGTCTCTACAGCTACTATCTTATGTTGACAGCACACCTTAGTCTGCTTAGTCTGCTTTTCCATTCACTTTCCTGTTAGAGCCTGATAGCTGATGGGCAGGCAAAAACAGACATCCCTGGGCCCCATTCCCTGACTCCCCACCATGTTGACCTTTCTTTTTAAAAACGTTTATTATTAGTGTATGATGTATGTGCCTGCATATGTGTGGATGTCACAGGTCAGCTTTGGGGAGTCAGTTCCCTCCTTCCATTGTGGATTCTGAGGATCAAACTCAGGCCATCAGACTCCCACACTAAGTGCTTTTACCCACTGTACCGTATTGCCAGCCTTAGCCTTTATTTGGTGCCCCAGTTTCTCACTTCTCAACTGTTTGGTGGAAATCTTTTGACTTTCTGCCTGGGAACCTAGATTCATAGCTAGGCTGAAATTATGCCACTTTTTCTCCATTTCCCAGTTCCTTCAGTAGGTGTTTTTCTCTTAAAGGTGCCATTTTTTCATCCTGTCACCCCGGAGGCACCTCGTTTCCTTGGCCCTCTGTACTCACAGTGGCCATATCATTTCTGGTCCAATTGCCCATGATCGCAGGCTTCACACCAGCTTTAGTCCCGGGCTACCCCATTCTCCTGTCTCCAGTCTTTCCCCATTGCATTCTTTCTTACCCCAAAGACACACTTGCTGACTTCTCAGATCCCTGCTTGGAGACTGTCTTTGAAGATACCTCTGCTAGGTGTGTAGTCTACTCCTGACTGGTGTCCGCATGCCCCTTCCGTCCTCTGCAGTATAGCCACCCTCACTGTTCCCTACCCCTGCCCTGCACTTCTCTGCCTTCTCTTCAGGACATTTCTTCAAACTATAGTGTGTTCATCTCCAGCCCATCCCTGTCATCACCTCCGATCTTTTAAAATTATTTTGGCAAACTTAAGATCGACATTTGTGAAAGATCTACCCACCAGCCAGTTAAAGAAATCCTATTCTCCCCTCCCCCTCCACACCAATAATAATTACCATCTGAGACTTGGTGTTTCCCACTCCAGGTCATTCCCATGTCCTGTCTGAAACCAGAAAAGAATTAAGGAGATGTGAGAAACTGTCCTTGGCAGCAGGATTCAGCCCAAGGTTTGACTGCTGGTTATATGAAAAACATGTTGAGTCAACTGTTTTCATTTTCTGCTAAGTCACAAACAACAGTCCTCCTCAGTTGAATTCAAGAAGCCCCTAGCTCGGCTTTACTATAAAAGATGGTTAGTTACATAGTGATTCAGCTTTTCTTTTTAAAATACAAAGTATCTTGCAATATAACCCACTTGCCTCGATCTGATGATCCACCTGCCTCTCCCCACCTCAAACTGGGATTGGAGCTATTGTGTACCCCCACTCCCAGCTTACGATTCAGTTCGTAGAGTATTACCAAAGATTCTTGAATACTGCTCAGTTCTGTGGTTCTTTTGCTGAGCTTCAGTAAAAGCAGAGCACACATTAATTTTCACTCTGTAAAGGTACTTCTGTGCAGGCCTAAGGCAGTGTAGTCTGTCTGTTTCATTTACCTCTTGGGTCTCCGTCCAGTGCAGAGATAGGACTCAGAAGAGCAAGATACGTAACCAGTCTTGCATGTTCCGCAGACTGTTTCTCAAATACCTAGTGGAGCATCTTTAGACAGGGCCTGGGTATCATGCCACCTAAGAGCTGGGCACTTGGCTTCCTTCCTTGCCACCATTGACTGCCATTGGAACTGTAAGCTCTGGGTGCCATAAGGAAGGGATGCAGTTTACCTTCCACTGTGAGCATTTCAAAGTCAGACCCATCTTGTTGCCTAGAGGGATGGCTAGCCCACTTCATTATAAGCACATGAAAAAGATGTTTCTTTAAGCATTTCTCTCTTCAAAAAATGCAGTTGAAAAGACTGGAGAGATGACTCAGCACAACATGGGTGCACTTAACAGGCAATACACTCACTCATACACATAAAAATTTTTTTTAAAGTCAAATACTTTAAAAAATGCATTTGAAGCTTAGAGTCATCCATCTTACAGTTATACCCAGTGAACTAGCCACCTGCCCCCTATTTATTTTATCTCTTTATTTAATTTTTATTTACTGTTAATTTTTTTAAAAAATGTATGTGTATGAATGTTCTGCTTGCACACAGAAGTGTAAGGATAAGTTCACCCATGTTGCACAGTGCCTGTGGAGGCCAGAAGAGGGTGTCAGATCCCCGGGAACTGGAGTTGCAGATGGTTGTAAACTGCCATGTGGGTGCTGTGAACTGAACCCTGGTCCTCTGCAAGAGCAGCCACTGCTCCTAACCAAGGAGTCATCTCTCTAGCCCTATTTACTTTTTTTCAGATAGGGTCTCACTTGGTATCTTAGGCTGGTGTGGAACTCATTATGTAGACCAGGCTAGCCTAGAACTTGCAGCAATCCTCCAGCCTCAGCTTCCCAGGTACTGAGATTACAGATGTGAGCCACTGTGCCTGTCTATCTACCTCTTTTTATTTTAAAGGTGATTATATAATGTTATATTCAGGGACTGGAGAGATAGCTTAGTGTTTAAGAGCACTGGCTGCTCTTGTAGACAACCCAGTTCATTTCCCAGCACCTACATGGCAGCTTATAACCATTTATAACTCCAGCTCCAGGGGAATCCAATACCCTCTTCTGACCTCCATGGTATTGTGCAACATTGGTGCACTTATACACATGGAAGCAATACACTCATACACATAAAAATAAAATAATAAAATTAATGCTATATACAGTAGAATAATAAAATCTCCTAGTATGCCCATTAATTGGAACATCATTGAAACTATAAGATGTGTTGAACATCTTAACTCAAAGATGTCAACAGTTATATGAGCCAACATGATGGACAAAGATTTTCAGGTTTCGGAGCTTTTCATGTGCTCAATTTTCAGGTTATGGCTATTCAGCCTGTAAGAAGATCTGTGCAAGTATTCGAAAATCTAAAACCTTCCAGGTCTAAAATACTTATGGGCCCAAGAGTTTTGATAAATGATATCAAACCTGTGTAGGTATTGTTTTTGCAAGCTTATGTCATATCCTTATATTGTTGCTACAAAATAAATGCTATTTTCAGGCTTTAAAAAATCCTCTTGGCTTCAGAATATGGGTCAATGGTAGACCACTTTCTTAGCATGTATGAAGGCCTGGCTTTGATCCTCAGCACCACAGGTGACAAATACAAGTTCTTCTTAATACAGTGGCTTCCTTTGCTCCTTGTTCCCATGATAATACCCAAATTGAGGGTCTGTAGGTTACTGAGTCCTAGTATGGAAAGTCATGTAATGGATTTAACTGAACAGATCCACTGCAAGTTAGGCTTTTGGACTTCAGAAAAGATCTGATCACTGCTTTGGCAATTCTGTTAAGTTCTGATTGACTACTTGTTGCAGCCCTATCTTTTAAATGATTCACATTTCTCTTGGTTCATACTCTTTTTGTGTGTGTGTCATTTTTGTTTTTTTTGAGAAAGGGTCCGATGAAATGCAGACTGACCTGGAACTCACCTATGTAGCCAAGGATGACCTTGAACTTCTTACCATTCTACATCCATCTCCCAAGTGCTAGCATTCCAGGTCTGTGCCAACACGTCCTGCATGCTCCATGCTCCAGCTGACTTTGTCTCTTGTTCTGTTGGAAAGGTAAATGGCGGCCTCTGTGAGCTCCCATAAATTGCCCCCTCCTCACCTGATGAGTCCTGGTTTTACCAGCTTTTTCTCTTCATCCCCACCTCCTTCTGAGAGGAAGGAGCTAGATGTCCTCCTTTTAAAGTGAATTCTTCTCCTTGAACATGTCCCAACATCCTCCTTCTGTCTACGTTGAGCTTCAGTATGCTATCTGTCGTTTTGTATGTTACAGTTTTGGTTTTCATCATTTTTGCATCCCTGCACTGTGCCACACTCTCAAGATTTTCAGTAGTTAAGAGCACCGGCTGCTCTTGCACAGGACTCGGGTTCAGTTATCAGCACCCACATCATAGTTAACAACTTTCCTTAACTCCAGTTGCAGGGGATCTGAGGCCCTCTTTTGAATTTGAGACTGCCTTCTGGCTTCTGTACGCATTGCCTGCTCATGGTGCAGTGACATACATGTATGCATTCATACACATAAAATTAAAAAATAAATAAATAAAAACATTGTCTTAGTATCATCTTTCTTCCTGTGATTTGACAAACTTCGTTAAAAATTAGTCCTAGTATTCTGATTCCCCTTGGTAACAGTTCACCCTTAGCTTCTCAAGCTCTGTCCTTTACTCCCTAGTGAGACTACTCATTTTCTACGTAATTCTGAAGACTTTGGTCGAGCCCTGGCCTTTCAGCTTTTCTGGAATTGTCAGTACTCTTTGTCCTCCTTTCTTGCCCTTGCCTCTCCTCCGTGCGTGTTTGGGCTCTTTGCCTGCTCCTGCTGTCTCTGCTGTCAGTTGCATTTTAATTCTTTGGCTCCAAGCACACTCTTTCCTTTTTAATGCACAGAATGACTGAGAGGCTGCAGTGTGTGGATCACTGTGGCACATGCTAGGGAATAGCAGGGAGCACAACAGACACAAGTCCTCCCTTATAGAGCTTATAGTTCCACTGGTAGTGAAAGGCATTGCCCGCAGAAGTACAGCAGAACCTGATAACAAGCTATGGTCCATGTTGATGAAAGTGCAAGAGTTGGGGGAGTCTGAGAAACTGTCTAGAGAAAAGGGTACTTGACTTTGCTGTGTGTGGTCTGAAAGTTGAATGTGAGTCACATAGAAGTGAAGAAGGACTGGGGAGGCCAGAAGGAGATAAGAAAGGAGACAATGCTGGGGAATGAGGGTAGCAAGGAATGAGACAGGAGAGGTAGAGAGTGCCCAGGTAACCTAGGCCTCATCAGCCCACTTGTATGTGTGTGTGTGTGTTTAGGGACAGAGTCTCACTTTTTACTCCAATATGGCCTGAACGTAAGGTGATCCTCCTGCCTCAGCCTCCCAAGTGCTGGAATTATAGACATATATCATCACACCCAGCATTTAATTATTTTTTAAAAATAATTCTTTTAAAATTGTGGATCATATTTTGAAACATGTCTGTATTGTGGAATGCTGTAATCATGCTCATGAACATAGGCATTGCCTCACACACTCATAACCATTTTCTTATGGTAAAAATACTTAAAACCTAATCTGTCAGCTGTTTTTAAGACTATAATATATTGGTACCAACTACAGGCCCCATCCTGTACAGTAGATCTTGAACTTACTCCTCATATCTAACTGAAATCTTGTATACTTTGCTCAGGAGCTTCTTATCCCCTCCCCCAGAGGTTTGGGTTTCAGAGTTCCATGATGAGCAGATAGTCCTAGGAGTGACAGCTTCTCAGGTGCTTTTCTAGAAGTTGGCTTTGGCTGCTGTGTTACTGAAGCTCATGAAGGAGCAATATTAGACACAAGGGGACCAGTACAGTGGCCATTATGCTGGCTCGGAGGACTTTCTGGAAGAGTTGGAAAGACCTTGACAGATGGAGATTGATGTATGAGGTATATAGGGAAGAGGGAGTTAACTGGTAGCTGAGAAAGGGGTGTCAAAGATGACACCTGGATTTGTAGCAATACATTTTGAAACAATACCAGCCACCAAGATAGGAAGCATGGGAGGAGGAGGATATTGTTTGCTGTTCCATTTTGGATCTTCTGAATAGGAACTGTCTCCTTGGGGATCTCTTCTACTTTCTATTTATGATTGCCTCCTGCATATCTGTATTTGCTTAACATTTATCAGATTGTCAAGCCCTGCATAGCTAAAATGGAATTTCTGCTCCCTCCTCCCCCTCCTTGTGCTCTTCACATCTTTCAGTGGGGCCACCATGGTCCATCCCAGAGATCTGAGTCACTTTGGATTCTTCCCCATGCTAATCTCCTCCTTTGCCTTTTCCCCTGGCCCACTCCACTCTCAAATCACTTATCCCCGTAATTGCACTCAAACTTTGGCTTCCATGATGCCAGGAATTGGACACTGCCTACTTGTTGCTAGTGTACACTGCTCTGCATGACTGCCTGAGCCTTCATGAACACCAGTAGATCATGGCACTCCTCAGAAAGCATCCTGTGGCTGTCACTCATATGACCCAGTTCTGCCAGTGCTCCCCAGGGAATTCTAGTTGCTTGCTTTTAAACTTGGGCTACTTGATTTTTTATAAAATCCCAGGGCTTTCTCACATGTGCAGCAGAGGCAACCATGAGATGGCTCTGTAAAGCTCTTCTCCAACCATTGTTATTCCATTCCAGTGAGGTCATTGCCACAGAACCTTCATGGAATCCAAACAGTGATGTACCACCTTACCCTTCTTGGACTGTCCATCCCACTTTGTGTGGACTCTTCCTATGGTTTTTGGAACTGGCAACTAGGCATTGTGCTACTTGGGTACCTGTATCTTATACCCAGATAGAGCTAGGCCTTGAGATCCAGATGAACAACTCTGTAACCTAGCTTCACAGACCCCAGTTCCCAGTACGGTTCTTGGTTCTCAGTAGACTGAATGCATTGTTATCATTGATTTATCATATTCCTTCCTCAACTGTTCTAGAAAATTGGAGGTACAGAGGTTTTAGTTAAAATGGACCTTTGAGACTCTAAATATTTAATGATATTCGGACAGTGATGACTCAGATTTCCTGAGAGTTGGGCTTATTTCCCTATTCCTGGATCTTCCTGTTTAGCCTGCTGAGTTATCAGATCTAGAACATGTCATTCAGGAAGAGCATGGCAAATAGCCTCATTAGACTATGTGCTTTCGGGTGAGGAGATGACTGGTTCTCTTCACTGTCCTTTCTGTTTTGTGTTGGTCAAGGGCAGTCTGACCTATAGTATTTCCTCTGTATAGGAATTAGAGAACAGCAATGTCTTCTCTCATAACCTGGTGTAGTGGTGCCTGCTTATAATCCCACCACTTGAGAGGCTCAGGTGGAAGGATCACAGGAAGTTTGAGGCTAGCCTATGGTCTACATAATGAATTCCAGGCCATCTTGGCTGTGGAGTAAGACCATGTTTCAAAAAACAAATACCTTGTGTCACTTTTTCAAACATTTATTTACTTATTTATTTGGGACAGGCATGCATGCCATGGAATGTGTGTGAATGTAAGAGGACCAGTTGTGGAAATCTGGTTCCCTCTTTCCACCATGTGGAATCAAATTCAGATTGTAAGGCTTGGCAGTAAGTACCTTTACTCAATGAGACATTATGTCTTCTCTTATCTCTCTTTAAATCCTCTTGCCCTACAAAATTTCTCTAAAACTATGAGAGCTAGCCTTCAGTGAGGTGACTTCCAGGTCAGTTCCAGTTCCGTTGCTCCAAGTCCTCTGTCCAAAGTATGTCTTCAGCAGTAAGGTGTTACCTTCAAGTTCTGGGAAGCAATCAAGGGCTGTGACAATAGCCTGTGTAATTTGGGAGTCTCTTGGACTACCATGGCCAATAACTCAAGGTGCGATTTCTCCTGTCTGGCACTGATTTTTTGTTATGTAGCTTCAGCTATGCAAATGAACTCATATAGAGATATCATATATATAATTTTTCAGTAGGTTTTTGGACTAACACAATTCCCTCTGAGTTTTTGCACCAGCTAGGTATTATTTATCTCTACCCCCACTCTCTCCCTGTCTAACCCCCCCCAACCCAGTGAACCCAGGGCTCAGGGACCATTGTGGAAGAGAGGGCAGAAAGAATGTAAGAGCCAGGGGAGGAGACACATAACCACATGGAAATAGAGTTTTATAGACGTCTGAGACCCTGCTCATGTGAACCTACAGCAATGGTGACAGCATGCACAAAACCCGTGCAAACTCAAGCAGACGAAATCCAGCATAGAACTGGGGAAATGAGCAGCAGGCCCCAACCTTAGCTGAAGAACTGTTGGGCAGCTGGTTACTACTCTGTGGAAGAGCTGATCTTCTTTAAGGGAGTGACTCTACATAGGCTAACTAGACCCCAGTGGATGAACTTGCACTGAGGGACATCAGGGGACACTAACTTGACTCGATAGGCCGTAACATAAATGACAGAATACATTAAATCCAATAGGGGGAGGGGGTGGCTATAGGAGGGTGCTGATGGGGAAGGAAGTATAAAGAGGACTAAGTTGTTGTGTATGAAATACAGAAAAATTCAATAATAAATATATTACTAAAAAGAACTTTAAAAATTTACTTTCAGTGCAGTGTTACTATACTAGCTTTATAATTACCTGAACAAAAACCTGACTCTTACATCTAGTTTTCAAGAGTAGGCCTGAAGTCAAGGGACATTTATTTCTCCAGTTATCTCTTGGAACTGTCTGTCGCCTGGAAGTGTGTTGATGGAACTGTGTTGTTGGAACTCTGTCTCTGGAACCCATGATTTTATTCAAAATGGTTTCTGTAACTTCAATTGGGGAAGTATAAGCTTGGCTCCACCCCTATTTTAATGGACCACCCTCTCTTTTTATCCCTAATTCTAGAGTATCTCTTTCAACCAAGGGAACGTGTGCTTCCCAATCTTTACTATGTACAATGAAGATGGGTGCAACAATTTGATATGCTAACTCTCAAGCATACCCACATTCAGTAATTCATTATCTTTTTTTAATGGAGTATCAAATTGAGGTTGCCAAGGAAACAAGATCAGGTGCCTAAGTCACAGGACCCGAAAACACATGGTCAGTGAGTTTGCCAAGTTTAATTAAAGTTATTAGTCTAGATTCTATTTTATAAAAGCCATCCTTACATTTTAATGCTGGAGAGATGGCTCAGTGGTTAAGAGCGCTGGCTGCTCTTGCAGAAGACCCAGGTTTGGTTCCCAGTGACCACATGGTGGCTAGCAAACTGTCTGTAGCTCCAGTTCCACGAACATTACCCTCTTCTGGCCTTCTATAGCATTGCATGCATGAGTATACTCATAATCAGGCAAAACACTCATACAAACAAAAAAGTTCTTTCTTCCATTTGGTTTTGGAGTATCAAAATTGTATTTAGCATCCAGTATTTGAACGTAGGTGTAAGTTTAACATGTAGGAATACACACACTGATATGTCTCAATGTCATCCAAGAATAAGAAGACATTGCATGATATTATGCTTTTTGAATAGCTGGGCTATATAGTGAGAAGTAAATACATTACAAGGTACAGCTGTATATATGTTGTTAAGTAGTGGTTTTTCTCTTTGGGGATTTCGATTTCAGTCATTTTGCAAAATGTGTAGCATTTCATAGCAGTGCACACAACAGCTAGAAATGACTTCTTATAGGTGCAAACATGAAGCTCTGCCAGATGCTTGCTAGAGCATACTGATGTGTTATGTTTGCAGAGCACAGTCATAGCTTCCAAACACTAAGCTGTACTTTAACATCATGCTAATGTTAATAATAACAACTTCCATTATTTCCTGACTACCCTCAGCAGGCACTGTGCCATCTCCCCTCAAATCATCGCCACTGTACAGATAAATGTGACCAAGTGATAGCAGTAACTTGTCCAAGTCCACCAGCTATTAAATGTCAGAATTTGGATTTGAGCCAATTTTGTCTGTGTTGAGAGCTTGTGCTTTATTTTTTCTTCTCTACACAATAACAACATAAACTTTTTCATGTTTTTATTCTCAAATAACTACAAACTCACATGATCTTGTACAAATACTACAGAGAAGTTTCATGTACCCATCTCCCATCTATCCCCAAGAACTATATTGCTTAATAAACCAGAAAGTTGTTTGGGTGGTGCTGGAAAGATGGCTCAGCAGTTAAGAGCACTGGTTGTTCTAGTTAAGGACCCAGATTTGCTTTCCAGAATTCACATGATGACTAACAACCATCCATAATTCCAGATCCAGGGGTATTCAATGCCCTTTTCTGGCAGACAAAACTTACACATGAAATAAAAATAAAATAATAAAGAAAGCCAAATGTGACTATGCAGGAAGATTGCTAAGGCATACTGGTGATAATTTGTAGCCTTTGCACACACATGTGAGCATACATTATACTCACAGGGAAGGAAAGAAGGAATAAGAGGGAGGGAGGGAGGGAACCAGAAAGTTGCTTAGCACAGTACAGATAACCAGCAGTTAATGGTGGCTGGGAGTCCTAATCCTCAGTGGTATGTAACCACTGGTAAGTTGCCCATGGTCTCATAAATTACTCCATATCTCTACTCATCAGCAACCCTAAGTAAACTCAGGGAGGCCCCCCAAAAGACATGAAAGTAGAAGAGGGGTCTATTAGGAAGAAGTTCAGTTAAAGGGAAGAAGGGCATAAGAAAATATGGGGGAGGATTTAATAATCAAAATATGTAATAAGTAAAAATAAGTAATCAAGAATATGATATTATAACCTTGTGTGGATGCATAAAATTGTGAAAGAATAATGCTTTTTGAGGTTAAGCTGTGTGGCCTTTCATACTTTGATCCATGTGACTATGACTATGTATGTTTCATTATTGCATTTATAATGTGTTTGCATGTTGCTCTTTTCCACTTAGCTCTCCAGATACCATAATTATCCTAACAGCTGGATATATGCCTCTTTAAATTGACTGACACTCTCCTGTCTGTTAGCTAATTCTTCCCCCTTGAACACCTCTGTGTGCACAGTTTTGGGGGCTTTTTTGTTTTTTCGGTTTTTTTCCTCAGTGTTAAATGACAGCTCTAAGTTCTTTAGGAGTAAAATGATCAAGCCAAAGGATAGTATACTTTTATGACTGTTTTTGGTATATGTTCCCAGTTGTTGACTTGAAAACCAACCCTCCTTCATATTTCCTTAGCAAGATACTGATGCTTTTTAAACCTGGATTGCCACATGGGTAAACAGAGCTGCTTCATCTTTGACTTGGAATAGTTATGGGAATAAAATGAGAAGATGCTGTCTTCATCTAGTGATGATGTGATTCTACTTCTCTAACAGAATTCCATTGTGTTAGCAGGCTTATGGTCTGCTCACAGCAAGCATTGGCTAACAGACTGCAGAAGCATTGCTGTGCATCTGGGCCTTTGGAGGCTTTGGGAAGTACACCATACTTTAAATAAGCACTGCTGCCAGGTGTTTGGCTTCTAGAGAGGAAATAAATTCTTGGTGACAAGACAGTGAAGCAGGTGATCTATTGGGAAGCTAACTTAAGTGCTTCCTTCATCAGAGGAGAAAGTTACTACTGCTGCTTGATCTAATTGCAAGGCTGAGCCAGAGCTCCGAGCATAAGAATTTTGGTAGTTAGGAAAGATAGACTGTGCTAGGCAAAATGTGTACTTTGAGCAGAGTGCATGGCCCTGACCATAGTGGAAGTATTTAGACTAGGGAAGAAGCTCACTCAACTGGAAGTCAGAGTACTATAGGAAAGAACCTACAGAAACAGGCTGTTTGTGACTTCCCTGGAATTATGTAAGTAGGAGCTTAGGCTTCGTCACTTAGGCTTTACACCATGGCAAATGTTTGGGTATGTGTTTTGATTGCATACTTGACTGTTTTCTTTCATGTGTGATCTATATCCTGTTTTTGCTCATAGGTGGTAAAAAGGCTAAAATTAAAAAAAACTAAAACAAAACCAAAAGAACAAACAAACAAAATCACCTTGATAGTTTATGGTTATTTACACGTGTTTGATGCTTTCATTATGCTGACTTTGTATTTTTGTCCATTACAGGATTCTGCTCTAATACTTGATGTTCCTCTGGGTGTGATTTCAAGAATTGAAAAAATGGGAGGCGCGACAAGTAGAGGAGAAAATTCTTATGGTCTAGATATTACTTGTAAAGTAAGAGATTCTGTACTTTCTTAAATGAAGAAAAACACACCGTAGTGTTGAACAATAATAAAAAGTTAATGTGGGCTATAAAGAAGTCAGTATCTCTTGTTAATCTAAAGTTCTAGAAGTGAGTCATCCCTTCTGATTTGAGGTTTCAAAAAGTTCCTGGGGGGAGGGTTCCCACACAAGGAACCCACTGTGGTCAAGACTGAGGCTTCCTTAAGACACTGGTCAATTTATTAGCTGGAATGAATCAGAAGAAAAGTTGATTCATAAAATTTCTTAAGCTTTGGTTTTACTCAAGTCATCTCCAGGTGGTCCAGATACCATAACTCTCTTGTTAGTGGCATGCCCCATTGAGTTGATTGATATTCTCCCTGCTCTGCACCTCTAGTCCCATTGAACATTTTCATGTACAACATTTTTTTCCTGCTACTGAGTGAATGATAATTGTAAGTTTTTAGGACTGAAATGGATAGGTCAAAGGGTAGGATTATTTTTATGACTCTATGGTGCTATATGTCACCAGCTAGACACCATACTGTGAAAAGGAGGAGGAACAGAAGAGAGTTTGCCTTCTGTGAACAGCATGTTTCCTTACCTTCAACAACTTTTGTATCTTTTGCTTAATTTTCAGTGGTAGTAGACTAATACTTTGTTTGGCCATGGTGAATGGGAAGAATTAGTGCTAATTATAGTAACCATTTATTGAGTGTTTGTGTCCATCCAAACATCCCATTCTCAGCAGAACCCTTTTAGACAGACATAGTATAGATGGAACATTCCAGCAGAGTTAGAGAGCTTTGCTAATATGGCCCAATGAGTGGCAAAGCTGAACTCCAGATAGGAAGTAAGCACTTTGTGAACAGTGAAGTTAAGACTTCTAGCAAGGAAACCCTGCTTTCCGGGCATCGAGTATCCAAAGACTACTGTCTGTAGTTTTGAGTTCAGTTCTAAAGGGAACTAGGAGGGTTTAGATGTAATTTGTTCCAGTAGCTTTCAAACCTATACATCCGAAAAACTTTTGAAAATTGTATATCTTTGAGTTCTGCCCGAGATCTGACTGTAAGGTAATCTCTTAAGGCCAGGACCCACAAACTTGGGACACCTTTAAATGTCCCAAGTGACTGTCAGATATTGTGTTAGTGCAGGGATCAGCAAGCTTCTTCTATAAAGGGCCAGATAGCAAATATTTTAGATTATGTGGGTCACATAAGATATCTGTTGCATAGTCTCCTTTATTTTTTACAGTTTCAATAATTTAAAATATAATACCATTCTTGGTTTGAGGCCTGTCTTGGTTATTCTCAATTGCTATGATAAAAACACTGACCAAAACCAAGTTGGGAAGGAAACGGTTTATTTTGCTTACAGTTTATCATCAAAGGAAGCCAAGGCAGGAACTCATGGCAGAAAACTGGAGCACAGGCCATGGGGGAATGCTGCTTACTGCCTTGCTCCTTTGGCCCATGTTCAGCCTGCTTTCTTAGAAGACACTGGTCCACCTGCTCAGGGGTAGCATTGCCCAGAGTGTCCTGGGCCCTCCCACATCACTCAGCAATCAAGAAAATGCCCTTACTGACATGGCCACAGGTCAATCCATGGAAACAATTCTCTAATTGAGGGTCCCTCTTCCCAGGTGTGTCAAGTTGACAACTGAAGGTATCCAGTACAAGGTCTATACAGGAAGTGACCTGGGCTGGAGTTGCTGAGCCCTGTCCACCCCAGGTCTTTATTCTGTGTAGGTAGGGCAATGAAACTTTTATGAAGCAACATGATTTGCCTAGGCATCACCGGGAAAACAATGAAAGAACCTGGTTTAAAACCCAAGTCATTTCCTAGTCCCAGGTTCTACAATTTCTAAAAGCCAAACTCCTGTACTTCCTTATGGATTGGGGATGCAATACACTGTTTTCTTCTCCAGGCAAAAAAGCTCAAGATGAATACGAACAACCAGAAACCAGATGACTAATGTTTCCTTGGAGTTCTCCACCACTCCCCACCTCAGCCTTTTTTGTTTCTGTTTTAATCTGAGTTGTTTTCATCCCCTATCTACCATCCAGTTAGTGGCTACCCTCTGAGGCCTAGAAGTATGGAACCTTACTTTGAAGAAAGGTCTTTGCATTTCATTTTGTGTGAAGGGATTCGTGGGAGTAGAGGGTTATATTAAAGCTCTCAAGGAAGTATGGTTGATATTTTGATGAAGTTAAAGTAACTTCATTTTAATAATAGGATGCTTACTGCCTCACCAATAGGAAAAATTATATTTAATTTTTTTTGTTTTTGTTTTTGTTTTTTGACATAGGATCTTGCTGTAGTCCCAGCTGACCTGGAACTCACTGTGTGAAACAGGCTGGCCTCAGTCTCACCTGCCTCTGCCTCCTGAGTGCTGGAATTAAAGGCATGTACCACCATGCCTGGCTTAAATATTATTCCTTCCAAATTAATGAAATACAGCACTCTGGAACATCAGGCTTAGGAACAACCCACCAGGCAAAATTTTCAAGTGCCATATATGTCAGTTTATTGGAATTGACTTATACCTAAAATAGGTGAGGCATAGAACAGCAATTGGTACAATATTGTGTTTTGTTTTGATTTTTGAGGCAGGAGCTCATGCAACCCAGGCTGGTTCTGAACTCCCTGTGTAACTGAGGCTGGTCTTGATCTCTTGATCCTTCTATCTCTGCCTTCTAGGTGCTGGGATTACAGTCGTATGCCAGCAAGCCCAGCTGTAGCACAACCTTTTCATAAGATTATCCAGAAGTCCTGTTATCACAAGAGGCTACACACCCATTTTCTCAGTGACAGACCCAATCTTGGTGTAACAGAAGTCTGCTGCAGCAGGATAAGATCAGCACCCACTGTCTTGTCTCATAGGTCACCGTGCACCTGCAATCAGTAATCAGGATACTACTGCATTTTTCTACCCAAATCAGTAGGACCAGCCCCTGCACATTTGGCTAGCTGTGTATGCAGTGGTTTCTGCTTGCCAGTAGCCATGTTTACATGGTGGCTCTCAATCCCAAAGGACCTTGTGCAGCCACAGGGGGGAAAGGGAACCATAAGATCCAGTTGATAAGCACGTTGAGTCTGACAGGGACACTCTTGCACCACAAGGCTCTTACTGAGGTACCCTTCCCTGCTGAGGAGGCCAGGGGACAGCTTTCCAGTCAATGCATGCTCCTTTTTCTGGTATACATCTCATCTGCTGTCTGTGAAACATTTGCCTTTTCCACTTAAGTTTTGCAAGAAATAATTCTTTTTGTCTGTAATTGCATCTGAATCAGATGGCAGAAAGTTGCTTCAATTGCTTGTGCTCTGACACCTAAAAATTACTTACCTGAATTACTGATAAATCACAATAAGTATTGATTTGGAAACAGTCTAATTTTTGGTGAGGTTGTTAAGAGACTGACACTGCACAGTTACCAGTGACCTGTGTCTGCTAGGAGAAAATTTCCTCACAGCTCCTTAAGCCTGACAATCTGCAGTTATCCATTGTTTGCCATGGCTGCTTGTAAGCCCCTCTTACTGTATCTCATCCCATTGAAATGACTTTTCTTTTCACCTGACTATTGCTTTGTATCTTGAACCAGCAATGAAGACCCTGGGTCTTATGGGATATGATATAAATTGGTTGTTGGACTTTGTGTGAAGTCCTTGATTTCATCCCCTAGTACCACAGAAAAGGAGAAAACAGAATCCCAAGCTGGCAAGATTCCATAGATGCCACCTGTTTTCAGAGGGATTGATCTCAGGTGGTCTTAGAGTCTACTTCATGCTTCTCTTGCCTTTTGGAATGCCTTCTATATAGCAAAGCCTTGGCTGGGCCCTCAGACTGAAAAATTATTCTCATTATAATAAACAAAAAAAACTTTACAAAACATGAATATCGTAATATACAAGAGGGCAGGGGCTGGGTCTGGCTTACTCTTGAAATAAGCCCAGGCTCTGTGCTTGATTGTCTTAAAGAGATAACCTATAAAAAATTTCCAGTCTTCAAAATAAAATATGATTTCATTTAAATCTAATTTAATACAAATTAGAAGACCCTATTTCATTTATTAAATTCAGTTTAAAAGTTTTATCTAGCAAAGAGATGTATATGGAAAGCTACCTTATTTTTTTAATGTTAAAAATATTTTTTATGTGTATGAATATTATGCCCTGCATGTATATAAGTGCACTCATACCATGCAATGCTCATGAAGGCCAGAACAATGCTTCTGGTCCCCTGGAACTGGAGTTCTGAATGGTTGTTAATCACCATGTGGGTGCTGGCTACCAAACCCAAGTCCTCTGAACCATGGAGCCATCTCTCCAGGCCCAAAAGCTACCTTTAAAATCTGTTTTTGATCATTCCTGAAAATAAAATTATATCAAATATTGGGTACATTGATGTAGTTTATATAGAACTCTGAAAGTAAAATTGGATAATAAAAGTTTATTACTTACATCATTTGTATGAGGACATAAAATGCCAATCGTTTAGGGAGAGAGTGTATTGAATAACAGGTTTAACAATGTTGAGGTTGTATTTGATAGCAAGTACTCTTTTAAAAAGTTTTATGACTTAAATACTGTTCAATAATTAAAATTTCTTGGAAAGCAGTGAACATAGACACAAGTGATATATAAGAAAGTTCAGTAGTTTCTCTTTATTGGTTAAAATGAGAATATTTTTAGGTGTTCTTAAGCTGAAACATATAAAACAATAATTTTCTTAGTAGTCTAAATTAATTGCCCTTGTAGGTAAGTGAATCTTCTCCCTTATTAAAGAGACTTGTGGCTAATTAATTTGACTTTTCTTGAGGACTGAACTCTGTTTGTTTTCTCTTTTGCCTCTAGGATATGAGAAACCTGAGGTTTGCCTTGAAGCAGGAAGGTCACAGCCGAAGAGATATGTTTGAGACCCTCACGAGATATGCTTTTCCTCTGGCCCACAGTCTGGTAAAGTTCAGGACTCCCCTACACATTGGGAAGTTCTGGGGTGTCTCCTCTGTGGAAACTACCTGTAGACTGGGCTTCTCTTTCTTTGACTCACTGCTTTATGTTTCCTGGTATGACACTTTTAAATATGACTTAACTGGTTCCTGAGGGAGCAGGTCTCCTGCCTGTTAGTGTATGTGAAACCAGGAAGCTGGTGAGAATACTGCATAGGCCTAGGACCGTCTTGTGCTCCCTAGCTCTGAGTGTGTCCTGTAAAGCCTAGCCTGTGAGAATAAGAAGGTAAGATGGCTTAGTGAACTACTGTGGGGTCTTCCTAGAGTCCATTGCTTCACTTTGGTGCTAACAAGCAGTGTGTGCCAGGCTTTTGTGGCACTAGTTATAGATAGGAATAGATCCTCTGATTCTAAAAGCCATTTACATAAATATCATCATACCACCACCTCTTCTTCCTCCTCCTCCATTGAGACAAGATCTCATGTATCTCAGACTAGCCACAAATTCACAATGTAGTAAAGGATGTCTTTGAACTTCTGGTCCTCCAGCCTCTACCTCCCAAGTATTGAAATTATGAGAATATACCACCATGCCTGGTTTATGCAGTGTTTGGGATCAAACCCAGGGCTTTATGCATGCTAAGTGAGAACCCTACTGACTAAAACTCAGCGAATATACTTCTAAGATACAGTTATGTTGTGGAGGTACCACAGCCAGAAGCTCAATAAGGGCAGATTTATTTTGTTAAAAAATGGCATTTCAATGTCATTTGATAGCATTTACTATGTATGTCTAGGATGGATCTAGCAAACCTTTAATTAGTTAGAATCTATCACTAATCCGAAAGATAATCCAGTATTATATGTTCTAAAAAGTTTTCCATGGGCTAGTGAGATGTCTCAGCAGGTGAAGGTACCTCCAAGCCTGAGGACTTAAGTTTATTTCCAGGACCCACTTGGTGGCAGAAGGGCAGGAGAGAACTGACTCTTGCAAATTGTCCTATGACTTCCACAGACACTGTGGCACCTGCTTGAGCATACATACACAAAAATAAACAAATAGGTAGATAACTAGATAAATCTAATAAAAAACCAAAAGTATTCCTTCCTCTTCACTAATCCATTACTTTCCACATGATCAAGCTCAACCTTTCCACCAGTGTTGTTCTTCAAAGAGCAACTCGATCTTAAGTTCCCCTGTTTTTGGTGGTGGGGCCCAGTATGTCTCTGTGTAGCCTAGGCTGGCTTGGAAATCATGATTCTACCACCTCTACCTCCTGAAAGTTGAACTGACAGGTGTGTGTTGTTACCACTCTTAGTTTCTTTTCTTGCAGTCATGCTTTGCTTACATCTTCTTATCCCTCTGTTCTCCTCTGATCAACTCTCAACAAACCTGGAAGTGAATACCCTCTGGGAAAGAGCAAGGAAAGAATTCTTTAAAAATATATAAAGACTTTTAATTACTGCCTTGAGACAAGGTTTTATATAACCCAGGCTAACGTCAGACTCACTACGTAGGTGAGGATGACCTTGAACTTCTAATCCTCCTGCCCTTATCTCCCTAGTGTGGAGATTACAGTGCCTGGTTTATGTGGTGTTAGGGGTGGAATTCAGGGTTTCATGCATGACAGGCTAGCTCTCAACTCATCGAGCTCCATCCCTTAAGGGTGTTTTTTGTTTTGTTGTTGCACTAAAGGGTGGGATTTTTCTGTAGTGAGACAGAGCTTTTCTTTGTGAGGATCTTACCAATAGTTGTTTCTGCCACAGGAAGTTCCCACATGGTGGAAGGGAAAAATCGTTCACATAGGATGTGGTCATTAGGAGGACTGTGATGAGTACTTCATGGTTTTATATTAATGGCAGATAAAAATAAGATGTTTGGGATGAACAAGCTGAGATCATGTCCTTGAATTAGTTTTCTACATAAGAATTAAAAAAGATTTTAACATATTTCTGTATTTAATACTTTGAATTATTAAGATAAAAGGATTTCTGGAAATAGAGCTTTTAAGCTATTATGAATGTGAAACTGAAATTTATTTGTACAAATCGAGATATAACATGTTCCCTGAAAAATTTAAGGAATAGCTCACAAGCAGGTTTCAGAAATCCCAAGCCCCATTCCATCTCCAAATCTTGAGCCATCCCTTTTCTCTGTCATCTTCTATCTCTTTCAAAGTTTATTCCCCTAAAAAGTGTCGTGTCAGGCCAGCTTTCCCCTTAAACTATTCCTCTCTCATTTGAATACTAGACTTCTGGAAAGAAGTATTCTAGCCTAGCCTCACTTCTGACTCCTTCATTCCTCCAGCTCATGTCAGTATCCAGCTTTATTGTTGTCTTCTTCTTGGGGTTTGTGATGCTTAGTATTAATTATGAACTTGGCTGAATCTAGAATTCCCCAGAAAACAAATTTCTGAGCATACCCGTGAAGTGTTATAAAGATTAGTGCCTGTGAGGGATTATTTGGTCTAGGTTGATGGCGGTGGGAAGGTGCACTCTAGAAGTAGGCAGTGCCATTTCCTGGGCCTAACTGCTGAAGTGCATACAGAGGAGAATGCTACTTGAGCTTTCAGCTGCCTTCCCTACTTCTTCATTCTGGGTGTGATGTGACTTGCACCTTAAGCTCTTGCTGCTCTGACTTCCCCACGGTGCTTAACTGTACTTTTGAACAGTAAGCTAAGATAAACCCCTTCTCCCTTAAGTTGTGTTTGTCAGGATATTTTATCACAATAACTATACTGGCCAACCCTTACTGGCCAAATCTAGTGTCTCACTTCCATTTTCAGTAAGTTTTGATCTCTTCCTAGCTTTCAATGAGATTGAACCCATTCTTATATCTTGGCTATTATGTTCTTATACCATCTTGATCTTTCCTCCACAGTCTCCACTGCCTTTGCCATTTCCTTCAATGTAACTGTCTTTTCAGTGTTCTATCCTCTGCCCTCAGCTCCCCTCATGTTACTGGCTTTGCCATAGTGATCTCATTTGCTCCCATAACTTGAAATTATAACTTGCTGCTGTGTAGATGACTACTAAATGTAGCCCTGACATTGTCTTAGAGTGAGTGTAACTACTCCAACCCTCAAGAATCTCCCAGCATCCATGTGCTTCACCAGCGCATTGGTGCCCCAACATCGCTACAGTTTGTAACACCTACTTCTTGTCCTCTGTATCTTGCAAGCTTGAGTATCCTCAATTGCTCATGTTCAGTAACCAGAATGCATTTTCCTTCACGAGTCCCTAACTCACCCCCCGAAGGCTCTTCAGATGCAGCCTCTGCAGGCCCTGCTCATTGGTAACTCAACTCCTCCCCATTTCTATTTGTGCTTCCTCATTTAACCCAGTTTCACACTGGTTCCTCTTCTTTCAATTTCCTCTCCTTCCAGCTTATCCTGTAGAGTGCTGATCCTTGTGCTTTTGTTGATTTGAATGTAAATACAGTCAAGCTGCCAGGCATAGTGGTGCCCACCTTTAGTCCCAGCACTCGGGACCCACAGGCAGGCGTATCTCTGTGAGTTTGAGTCCAGCCTAGTCTACATAGTAAGTTCCAGGTTCTCTAGGGCTTTATAGACCTTACCTGAAATAAACAACCAACAACAGCAAAACAATGCAGTCTTGCCTCTGTGTCCCCCACCAGACCTCAGTGACTCTTCACAGCTCTTACCTTATACTGTAACCGTGCAGGACAGCCTAAGGTCCTCTGGCCTACGTGATTCTTTCTTAGATTGGTCTTTTCTGTCAGCCTTACATGCAGTCTCCTTGTCTCTTAGTGCTGATCCTCTACACACTCCCCCTTCAGCATCTTGGTCAGTCTGAGCTGTTGTCCCATGCTCTGTGCAGTCCCCTCTGACAGACAGTCTATGTTGTATTTCGTTGTTAGACTTGCCTGGTTCCCTTATGGAACACATACCTCAGCTTTCTTCTGTACTAATTATGTTGTCATTGTCTTTATCAACACCTCCCACCCATTTTACTTTGAACGTATCATCCTTTATCTCTCTAGCCTCAGTATAGTGCCTTCTGCACAGGGAGGCTTTTATTGTTTGTTTGAGGAAGTGCTGGGGATGGAACCCAGCTATGCAGGCATTATGTCACTGAGGTAAATTCCCAGCCCATGCGTGGGAGACTTATAGTGACAGGATTTTAAACTCTTTCATTAGAAAGTACTGGGAAAATCATTTTATAGAAGCAAATGGAATAGGTCTTTCTATGTATTGTGGTCTAGCACCAGAACCTGGAATTTGCTGTTTCTGTCATTGGACACATCCGCAGAAGGGCTGACTTACAAGGTTAAGGTGCTTGGACACATTTTTCATAGCTCTGTTAGAAATCTGTTTCTTTCCTTAGCTGTCAGTAACATTATACACTAGGAGAAAATGTGAAATGAATTGCTCATACGAAGTTTTTACAAAATTCAATTGTCATTTAACTTTTACCTACTAAAAGTCCTTCATTAGAAAAATTTAAATCAGTCACGCAAATAATAAAATATACAGATTGGCTATTAGAACTGCTTTCCTAAATTGAGCTCATTTCAGAATCCTGTGTCGGATGAGTGAAGGAACAAATAGGAAGTTGAGAATTGGGGCCAGATGAATGGTGCCAGTCCCACTGACAGAGGTGACGGTCTAGAGGAAGTGACATGGCAGATACGTATGGCTCCAGTAAAGGATAGTTTATGTTCACTTGTGCAAGAAGAATGTAGAGGAAGGTCACTGGGGGCTCTCAGAAAAGATATTGAAAGAGTCTACCTTTGATAGTTGTTGATGTTGAGCCTTGAAGGATGGGTATAACTTCCACTGAGCGAAGAAGGTGGAGGGACTGGGGTTTCTAACCAGAGGCAGGATCTGACCATCAACCCAGCGAAGGGAAAGCTGGAACTATTGCATGCAGTTTGTGATGGAGGACATCTGGAGTAATTTAGTGGAGGTCATACTTATGTAGAGAACTTGTGTCTCAGGAAGCAACAGATTCCACAGATACCTACTGAATGTCAGGAGGAAAAGATAATATGAAATCAACCTCATGCTGAACAGACAGGAAAACCAGTGACTCCAGGAACTGTGCCAGGAACCCAGGCAATAAGGCCACAGTCCTAGACAAGAATGTGGGTGGAAAAAGATGTGAGGAGAGACTCCATAGACTTGGGCAGTGGCTTGGTCAGAAAGGACAGGACAAGGATAAATTGACTTTGGTTCTCAGGTTTGGGACTTGCGTGATGACAGGATAAGGAAGTCAGAAAAGACTTTCCTTTGGGGAAATAGGTGAAAGAGAAAGGAAAAGAGAAGCATCCTTCTCTCATTATCTTCTCCTGCCCAATGTGTACTGCAGTGCTTGGTTCCAGTTGGGCAAACCTTTATGGATCAAGAAAAATGATCCCTGAGTGGAGAAGACATAAGTTAGTGTGCAGAAGGTCAAAGAGAGAGTGGTTTGTAAATGAAAGGAAAAGACAGGAAGGAGAGAATGGAAAGCAAGAGGGAAAGAGGAGGAGAAAGACAGGAAGAAGACAGGAAAAAAGAATGCATTAAAGAAAGTAGGGACAGCACCCATAGCTAGAGAAAGTTTTTTTCTCTCCTTAACATTTGAGAGGGGTGACTGAGCATATCCATAGGCAGAGGAAAGAAAATTTCTCCTTTGATGGTAAGAGAGAGGGACATTCTTCTAGAACTAGATCCTGGAGAAGGCTGAGTGGCAAGGGATCAAGCCCCATTTGTAAGATAGTGTTTGGAAAGAAAAAGGAGTAATCGTTCCTGTGAGACAGGAAGGGAAGAAAAGTTTCCAAACTACCACAGTGGGAAATGTGAGTATGCCAAAAGGAGACTTCCTAGAAGGAGAATCTAAGTGTGATGGCCCTTTGACAATATAAAAGGTCCCTGCCTGAAAAATGCCAACTGAATATTTGTGAAGCTCTTGTAACAGTGAGGGTTATTTCACCGATTTTTGTTACTATTTGGAGTTTGAAGGAAACTCACTGTGTGTGCATGAATTGGCATCTGAAGGGCAAGAGAGCTGTGCTGCAAGGCCCTGGATGGATGAATGCATGAGGAGTGCATGCATTCCTCTTCAGACTTCTCTCCCTTGTCTCCTGTACACAGTTTTGTCACCACTAAATGTGTCCAAGTCAGGACTCAAACGTTGCATTGAACTTCAGCTGTTCTAGCTGCACAGGATCCACCCAAACCATTAACTTCTGTGTTATTTCAGCCCAACCTAGTATGCTTGTGTGTGTGTGTGTGTGTGTGTGTGTGTGTGTGTGTGTGTGTGTATTTTAGATCGCAGTTTCTGTTTCAGCCAAAAAAAAATCTCTTGTTTGATCTTTGCTTTCCAAACACCAAAGATTACTAAATTCTCATAGATTGCATGTAATTCAACACTAGATAAGTGATATGATTTTGCAGGAACTGTGGCAATCCTTCTTATATTATTGACAGTTTATCTGAAGGCAGAAACCAAAATAAAGCCAGCCATAGACCTATGAACAAAGCATCATAGAAAGCAAAGAGTTTGCTGAGATGACAAAATATGTTTAGGGGCAAAGTTCTTTTATTGATTTCCTTTATTGTTTGGCCGTTTTATACTCAGATGGGGCAATCAGAAATAATTTAATTTTACTTCTTAAATTTAATTTTTTTTCTATTATTTGATGTGTATGAGTGTATTGTCTCCATGTATGTAAGTGCATCTGTGTTGTACATTGTCCGAGGAGGTCAGAAGAGGACATTGGATGCCCTGGAGCTGGAGTTACAGACAGTTGTTAGCCACCATTTAAGTGTTGGGAACTGAACCCAGGTTCTGTCTAAGACCAGCCAATCCTCTTAACCACTGAGCGTTTCTCTACACCCAGAAATAATATAATTTTAGATGAGAGTTTATTAAACCATCAATCTCACCCTTTTCATCATAAAATCAGCATGTACATTTAAATGGAATGGAATAGAACACAATGAAGTGTGCAACGCAGAATATGGATAAGCATAGTTTACTGGGGAGTTTCTTCTAGGGGTGTATACATACGTGTGTGCGTGTACTAGGTCATGATGTTATAGCTCAATGCTTACTCTTAATTGTGGTCCAGAAAGTTTGATAAACACTGTTTAGATATGAAGCATAGAATGTATGTGCCAGGCTCACAGCAGCCACTGATGGGGAGACCCATGAGGGGATTTGTTTGCAGAGCCCTTCCAGTGTGCTCTTCCTAACACGGGCCATGGGTCTAGTTACCTATGTCAGAATGAGCCTCAGTCAGCTTCCTGCCTGGAGACTTTGGAAGTCACATAATATTTATGTACTTCAGTATTCTCATCTATAATGGGGATAATAACGGTCTCAGCTCCATAGGGGTTTTTATGAGGATTAAGTGTAAAGTGCTTGTAACACGCCTGACAGTCTATAAGTGCCCAATAAATGCCAGCTGTTCTCTTATTAGCTCACCATTTTCCCAGCAGGTGTAAGAAATAAGGATAATGACTATAACTCCTCCCATTAGTATTAATAAAAGAATTGTGATAATATGTAGGAAACTTTAAGTCCTTGAAAAGAAAGATGTTATATAAAGATTAATGGTATTATTAACAAACCATGGGTTGCACTTTGACAAAAGACTCACTGAAAGTCTTCAAATTCAGAGTATTAAATCCACAAAACATCCGAACCAGAAATACAAAACAGGAAAAGCAATGCTATGTAATGAGAGGAAGCCTTCAGAAATTGCTTTCTGTTTTTCTCTTTCCATTTTGGGAGCCCACACAGATTTACTGATTTTAGGGAAACATGGCTCATTCAGATTTATTTTTCTACACTTCTCGTTTTTTATGACATTCTAGATTAAGGTTACATATCACAGTATTTCCTGCTTGTTCCTCTCTGAGCTGATAAACAGTCCTGACCTTGCAGCTTTTGTTTGGGACTAGGGTACATTTGACCTGTTTGTGTCTGTTGAGTTAGACATAGGGAAGAGGACTTCCATTAGCTGCCCCTGATCGCAGAAGTGAAGTGACTGGCTTGCCCAGCCTTTGCCCTGGCTGGCAGGACAGTATGTATTGCCTCCAAAGGCTGGAGGCAGTGTCTGTACCAGCTCCTCCTTGGCACTGACCAGGCCTCAGGTTTGTCGGTCACTACCCTTGTTTTCTATACTCTCTGTTGCTTATTGATTCTTGCCTAGCCTTTTCTGAATGTTTCTATTTTTTAAATTATTTTCATGGATTCTTTGAGAATTTCATACAGTATAGTTTGATCATATTCAGACCCCCTCCCTTATCTCCACCCTACCCTATTAACCCTCCTTCATGTCCTCAATTACAAATTTTAGAGGTCTATCAAGTCTTAATTTGTGCTCCCCTAGTGCTCTTGGTTATTGGTTCATTCCCTGGAGTCTGGCCAAAGTACTGGGTGTCGCTCTCCCTCTTCAAACAATTATCAGTTGCCAGTAGCTCCCCAGCTAGGGCTGAGGCTTCTTGCCCACCTCCCCTGAATCCATGCTGGGTCTTTATCTGGTGTGGGCTTCTGCTGGTCTTGTGCATGTTGTCACAAGCACTGTGGATTCATAAGGATTCAACTACCTTGTGGTGTCCAGACTATATGGTTTCCTTGTATTCATCTGCCACCTCTGGCTCTTAACTATCTGTCCATCACCTCTTCCGCAATGACTCCTGAGCCTTGGGAGGAGAGGATGTGATATAGGTGTCTCATTTAGAGCTAAGCACTCTACAGTTTTTCTTATTCTCTGTATGTTGACCAGTTGTGAGTCTCTGTATGAATAAATATCTGCTGTGTAAGGAAGCTCCTCTGGTGAGAGTTAAGAAATAAATTAATCTCTGGATATAGCAATGAGTCATTAGGAGTTGGATTAAGACTATGTTCATTTAGCAGAATAATAGTAGTGGGTTCTCTCCAATAGCCTATGACTTGTCTAGACACAGGTTCTTACCCTTGATAATAGTGCATGATATGGGCCCCATCTTGTAAAGTGGGTCTTAAATCCAGTCAGAAGGTGGCTTGTTACTGCCATAACGTTAGTGTCACTATTGCAGCAGTAGGCATATCACACCAGGCCAGTCATTATTGTAACTCACAGAGTTCACAGCTGGGCAAGGTTAAAGATGTTTTTCTCTTCTAGTAGCATGCATAGCACCTGCTGGCACTATAAAAACTAGCAACAGTGATGAAGTTTCTATTTTTAACTGACATATAGTCATTGTATATAAAGGTATATAGACTTGTATGTCTATTCTTGTATATATACAGCAGTGTGACATTTCAGTTCAGATATACACTGAATAATAATGAGATCAGAGTCATTTATTTTGGTGACATCAAACCCTGCCATATTGTTTGAGGACTAGACCATTTCTACAGGTGTCTTCCCCACCCCCCACTGTAAATATGCTGACTTATGTAGATAATTACATAAAAATTAGCAAAGTGAATTATTCACGTGTGTATCTTTTGATCATTTCAGAGGTATAAATGAGACTGTGAATAGAGAATTCACAGAGGGAATTTTATTCTCTGCCTCTGCTATTCAACTCAGAAATGGAGAAATATTTCTAAATTGTATTAAAATTTTAAATGAGACAAAGATTTACTGGATTCTTCCCTTTTAGGCTGATTACAGAATCAACAGATAAAAGAAAATGACATTTTCAGATTGAATTTGAAATGAGGAGTGCTTGCACACATATTCTGGCTTTCAGCCTAGATATGGCCCAAGGACTATAAAGTATGTCTTCAGTTTTCCGGTTCTTTTTGGCCAAGACTTTTTGTCCCCTTGAATAAGCAGTAAAATTAGCTCAGGATCTAACCATGCTTTTCGACCTCCTTCTCTTCTGCCTCTTCAAAAACTTGGCCCTTCAGGCTCTTTGATCTTTCCCATACAATGTTCTTTTCCTCCAAGCCTCCAAATGTGCTTGGTTCTTCCCACTGCCCAGCTCCTGGGATCAGTGTCCCATTTGGATACTTCTCAGCATTGGTGTCTGGTTCAGAAGCGCTGAATTCCCTGCTGACCTATTCTTCATTAGTATCCACTCCAGATTTCACAACTGCCAGCCCTGTAGCCCTCCTACTCAAGCAGAACTATTCTGAAACCTTATATATTGTAAATCCTGAGAGAAGGCTGGGAAGATGGCTCGGTCAGTAGAGCATAAGGACCTGAGTTAGATCCCTAGAATCAACATTTAAAAGCTGAGAATGGTGGTGTGCACTTGTAATCTAAGCACTGAGGAAGGGAAGGTAGGAGGATCCCAGGAGCTCACAAGCAGCCAGCCTAGCCTAATTGTTGAGCTCCAAGTCAGTGAGTGGCTCGGTTTCAAAAGGAAAAAAAGGCAGGTTCAGTTGTGGCGCATGTCTTTAATCTTAGCTCCCAGAAGGCAGACATAGGTGGATCTCTCTGTGAGATCAAAGCCAGCCTGGTCTGCCTAGCAAGGTCTAGGCCAGCTGGGGCTACAGTGGCACCATATCTCAAAAACAAAAATAAAAATGGTGGATGTGGGGGTGGAGAGATGATTCAGTGGCTAAGGGCACATACTGCTCTTACAAAGGAACTGATTTCAGTTCCCAGCAGTTAGGTCGAATGGCTCACAAGTAACTACCTGTAACACCAGTTCCAGGGGAACTGACGTCCTCTTCTGGCCTCAGCAGGCACCTATACTCATGTGTACAAACTTCTCCCCTCACATATGCAGATAGTTGAAAATAATCTAATTTTAAGATGGTACCTGAGAAACAATACTCAAGGATTTCTTCTGGCCCATACATGTATGCACACATATATACATGTACACTCATGTATAAACTGGGAGTCTCTGTTCATTTCACCCCTTCCTTTCAAAGTTGTATAGTTTTAGTAATGAGTAGTTGTCAGAGAGTATTTATAAAATACATGCAAAATATAAAGCATTTCAGTTGGGTACACATCTCCTTGACTACTGGAATCTGGAATGCAAGATGGGTAATTTCTTCTACTTTGAGCTACCTCTGAGTTTTATTTGTTTGGGTCTTTCTGTCCATTGTTTTTTCTTTGTTTTTCAATTCTGCGAGTTCAGTGTGATTGTGTTTCAGATCTATTTGGCCAATATTTATAATCTCGACTCACCTTTTCCATCTGAGTTTTTGATTTCTTCAGTATAATTTTTGGTAGTGTCAAATTATTGCAATCCCAAAATCTCTGTGGCTTTTCTGCAAAAAGAATGGCTTGGAGTATTTAGTTTCTTGCTGTATTTTCTGATCACTACCTGGAAACTCCCATTCTTTGGAATGTTATCTGTGGCAATACTCTGACTGTGAGCGTGAGATTGAAAGGGATTTGAATTTCTTCTGCCAAACATTTTGGGGATTATCACCTTGAGAAGATTATAAATTAATTTTCTGCTTGGATGTTTGGGGCCCCATTCCGATTTTTATGATTTGAGGTACAAATTGGGCTGATCTGTGGCCAGGAAGTCCTGGTGGCTAACAGTGGTGGAGATATATTTTCTCCTTTATTGAGCACAAATAATTCAGGCACATGAGTTCTGTTAGGATCTAAAAGGTGTTACTTCCCATTCATCCTCTGCTTGTGGGGTAACAATTTGGATGCCAAGCTTCCTTGAAGGAGACTTCCAATCTGGTTCCATCTTGCATGGGCCCACAACTCCATGTCCATCTCCTGTATTCTAAGAGGCTATGGAAACAAAATCTGTGAGTTCTCTCTGCACCCCTGTTTGTGGCAAGTTTTTGAGTTTTAGGTATCTGTTCCTCCCTCACAGGTCCATGAGTGAATTAAAAAAAAACCTGTTCTATTGGATCTAGTACCTTTTCATGTGTTCAGCAGAAGTCTCATGATACCATTGGCTAGGCATGTTTAATTCATAGTCCATGGTCTGCATGTGGCCAAGGATAACAAAGAATATGGCCCAATATAAAGGCATGAACTTAATTAAAAATATTCTGAGAAGTTTTTGAGATTTTATTTGTTGTAGCAACTCAATTGCACTGTTGTCAGATGGGAAATTTGTAGATGACAATGTTATGTCAATTGTACATATATACCTGAGACTATCATAGTTCCAGACACTTCTCCCACTTTGTTTAAATTTAACTTTCCCTATAACTTCTCAGACCCAGGGCTCTTACTTTTTCTTCCTCCTGCTTTTTTTTTTGTCCCTCTGCTTCCTTCTTCTGTCTAAATGTGAGTCTTTTAGAAAAAGTTTCTGTTCTCTTGGGCAGTCTTTGTCACATGTCTACCAACACTGCGTTTCTGAGTAGGATTTCCAAATCTGTAGTTTTGTACTTTTCCTTAAGTGCTACATGTCTTTAAGAGCTTGTTTCCCATATTCCCTCACAGTGCACCCTCTGTGTTCTTTAGTCATACTAAGCATCATCTTCCTTCTCCTTGTTATTCTCATTTTAACATCATAGGGGTTTTCTTTGTAGTTTAATAATTAGAAAATCTAGCCGGGCATGGTGGTGCATGCCTTTAATCCCAGCACTCAGGAGGCAGAGGCAGGTGAATCTCTGTGAGTTCAAAGCCAGCTTGGTCTGCATAGTGAGTTCCAGGTCAGCTGGGGCTACAGGGAGACCCTGTCTCAAAAAGAACAAAAATAAATAAGTAAATAAAATAATAATTAGGAAATCTTAAAAAGTTCTTGCTCCCCAGCCTTACTTGGTTCAGGATTGCATTTCCTGTCTGAAGTGGATTTATCTGGTTTTACTACCTCTGCTGTATCTCCACCCCATCCTTACCCAAGCCACTGTTTGTCTGTGACCCCCAGATACAGCGGATTGTCTTTCTGTTAGTTGGAATGCAAACCTGGATCTCCTCCACAGGGTGGCCCCGCCTCTCTTGCTGTATTTTTTTGTTTACCCTCCCACACTCATGCAGACCAGGACTGGGGTATTTGCTCATGACCACATGTTCTTCCCTGTGTTTAACCACTGCTTGCCTTTTTGTCGTCATCGTTGTTATTACCATGCGAAGTCATCTTACCCTTCAAGCTTAGCTCACATGCCATTCACATCCCCTAGTCCTGTCTGTCAGGAAGTCACCCTGATATTCTCTGGAGCCCATTGTGCCATGTTCTCTCCAGCTCATCCCTCTTTGTCTCTTGCCTTTGAACAATTTCTAACTCCTTAAAGACAGTGACCATGTCCTCCTCTTTGTCATTTTCTCCACCTGATACCTTCTTCACAGTGGACCCTAAGTGAATATTGACCTGGTGAATATACTGATGTAAATAGATTGCATAAGTAGGAACCACTAGCAACCATGAAAAAGAATATTGTGTTTAGATAGAGTATTTATTCAACGAGGGTTTACTTTTCAATTTAATTTGAGAGGGTGGGGAGAACAGAAACAGAAACAAGGAGAGGGAGTGTGTGTGCATGCACATACACATATAAGTGCAGGTTCTCTTACAGGGTGAAGGCCGAGAATGAAATTGGACTGTCTTCCTAGATTGCTTCTCTGCCTTATTCCTTTGAGACAGAGTCTCTCTGTGAACCTGAAGCTCACCAGTTTTCGACTAAGCTGGCTGGCTACCCTGCAAGACAGTGATTCTCCTGTCTCTACCCCTTCCAGTGCTGGGTTAAAGACACATGATACCACATCTGACCTTTACATTCATTCTAGGGTTCTGAAGAGAGAGGCCACGTGCTTGCACAAGAAGTACTCTACCCATTGAGCCATCTATCCAGCTCTTAATTTAATTTTAAATAGTTGTTATATAATCCTGATGAAAAAGGTATACAGAAAAATACCTCCCTTTCTGCATAATTTACAACCTTACCCCTTGCCTTCTCCGCAAACAACTATTGTCATTCAGTTATGTATCCATTAGTCCTAACTGAGACCTTGAGTGTCTCATATTTGAAGTTCATAGGACAAAGAATGTTTCAGATTTGGGTACTTTGCATTGTGGAACAGTTATGTAGATTTTATACACTGAACATTATAATCAGAATATCTGAAATATTCTAGAATCTAAAATGCCCTAAGCATTTATGTGATAGTCAAAATGTTTCATATTTTGGAGCATTGGGATTTTAGATTTTCAGCTTAGGGATGCTCAGCCTGCACAGGCTGCTGACAACCTTTTCCCCATTTGACTTCTTTGACCCTAATGGTAGCATGCTTTTTTCATTCACCAGTTGAAATTACGTAATGAATGAGCTTCTTCACTCTCTTTAGAACTACACAGTATTCTGTTGAGTTTGCTGTAATTGATTTAATATGAATAGATATTTAGAAGGTTTCCATTTGGGCATGATATGTATTCATGTACCTCCTAGGCTAACTGCTTTAAAGTAGAATTACTATTTCTGCCAAAATCTCCTTATAGCAGATGTAGTAGCTTACACTCCTGGTCAGAATGCCTGTTCTTAGACAGCCTGTCCCTGTCCTAGTTTCCATTCAGTGCTAGGTCAGGCTAAGTACATCAGAAAGTGCTACTTTCTTGTATTGTAGCTGTAGAGGTCAGAAGTAAAAAACAGTCTTGCTGGACTACAATCAAGGTATATATATAAGACTGTGTTCCTTCTGGAGACTCTGGGCTAGAATGTATTGCCTCACCTTTTGGCCCTCCAGAGACCGCCTGTGTTCCTTGACTTTTGACCCCTTTGCTTTCATCAACACTTCTCCTTCTACTTCTCTCTTCTATAAGAGCTCTTAGGATTATATTAGGCAGACACAGATAATCCAGGATAGTGTCTCCTTGTTGTAAGGTCAGCTCTTAGCAATCATAATTCTATCTGGAACCTTAATTCTTTCTTGTATATGAATATATAACAAAGGTTCTAAAGATTAGCAAATAGACATTTGGGAGGTCATTATCTACCTACTGTACCAACTCAGTATGACTTCTGATGTTTCTGTCATTTACTCATTAAAGTAAAAAGAATATAGATTTGTGGTTGTATTTTTTATCAAGTGAAATTGAATATCTTTCTGTGAACCATTGTATTTCCCTGTTCTGTCTTCTACCACCTTTCTTTTTGGTCTTGTTAATTTCTCTATTCTTCTTGTGTAATGGCTTGTCTCATCATTTCTTTTGGAAACTTATTTATTATTATGTATGAACACATGTGTACACTTGCCACAGCATGCATATAGAGGTCAGAGGCCAACTTTGTGGAGTCATTTCTGTCCTGCTACCTTTACACAGGTTCCGGGGATTAAACTTGGGTCATCAGGCTTGCACGGTTGCCTCGCAAACCGTTTTAACTACTGAGTCATCTCACCAGCAACCAAGAACTTTCTTTTCATCTAAACATGATAAGAGCCATTTGTGAGGTTTAAGCAGGAACATGACAGCATTGGATTTCTTTTCTGAGATTAAAAAATTTTTAATTGTATATTTATGTCTATATTCTCTGTGTGTATGTATGTATGTGTGTGTGTGGATACATACATGTGAGTACAGGTGCCTCTGGCATCAGATCCCAAAGAACTGGAGTTACAGTTGGCTGTAACCCACCTGATGTGGACACTGGGAACTGAACTCAGGTCTTCTGTAAGAGCACTATGTGGTCTTACCCACTGAACCTTCTCTCCAGCCCCAGGATTCAGTTTCTATTTCAAAACGTTTTCTTGGTCTGCACTGTATCTTATGATTCTTTATATTTTGGGTCTGACCTCCAAAGTTTTATGAAAGCATATTTTTCTTAAATGAAGAGAAATTTTTTACTGTAATCTGAAAGGTGCAAATGAGGTAATTGTGCATTCCTGTACCCTAAAGTGGTGGTAGATTGGAAGGTTTTTTTGGAGACCAAATGTGGTCTCCAGAGTATTCTCCTGTCTTCACACCCGGAAGCCCTTCCCCTGAAGACTAGCACTCACAGCTCTGGAGAGCGCTATGCAAGTAGCCAAAGGAGAACAGCAATCAATGTCTGAACACCAGCTTCCTGACCAAATAACCACATTGATGACTGGCACAACAGTCAACACTGGTGCAGTAGTGGCACTTTTATCTTAGGGCCAATCAGCAGCTACCTAATTGGTCTTAGAGACCACTCAATGAGAAGAAACTCATGTGTAGTACTGTAAACTTCTCCAAGTACACATAGCTGGAGAAGTCATAGATCACAGAGAAATCCCCAAGGTTGTCACATCCCTAGACTAATGTAACTTCTTATTAAATGCAAAATATATATCCTTATAGGCACAGTCAAGTATCCCAGTCACCACGCATCAAAGATGCTTCTTTTGCACCTGATGGAGACTACTACAGAGTACCACAGCTGGTCACACACAGACATTTTCTCTGAATTCCCCATGCCTAAGCAGAACATCTGCAGTGCAGCCTCTACACTCAAGGTTCAGGCAGTGTAGAACATGAGGTGAAGAAGACACTAATAATTCTCTCAACTTTTGTTAATGAAGCTCCCTCATGTAACAAAGGGCCAGTAACACAAAAGGTCACTAATGGCTAAATCATGGAGATTAGGAATCTGCAGAGTGTGGGTCCCTGGACAGGACTCTTATATTAAAGTTCACTTGCCTAGGACTCAGGAACCATTGCAGAAGAGGGCGCAGAAAGATTCTAAGAGCCAGTGAGGAGATGTGTGACCATGTGGAGATAGAATCCTACAGGCTCCTGGGACCCTGCTCATATGAACCTACAGCAGTGGTGTTGGCATGTTCAAGACCCATGCAGACTCAAGTAGACAGAAACTCAGCATGGAACTGGGGAAATAGGTAGCAGACCTGTGCTTAAGAAATATTGGCAACTGATTACTATTGGGTGAGGATGAGCTAATTTTCCTAAAGCGAGGGACTGTGGATAGGCTGACTGGACCTCAGCAGATGAACCCCTATTCAGGTCATTTGGGGACACTAACTTGACACAGTAGACCTTAACACAGATGAAAGAATGTATGGATTCCAGGTGGGGGTTGTCAGTGGGGAAAGGGATATAAAGATGATTAAGATTGATGGATATGTTCTGTATGTAACACACAATGATTCAACAAAAAATATTTTTTAAAAATTCCAGGATCCTATCACAGATCAGATAAATGTATTATTTTTAAAAATGCTCCCTTAAATTTCTATTAAAATGGAGCAAGAAAGACATAATGGCACTCACCTGTCATCTCAGCATTCAGGAAGACTGCTAAGAGCTGAGGCTAGCTTGCTCTACATAGAGAGTTCCAGACCAGCCAGAGTCACAAAATGAGACTCTGTCTAAAAGGAAAGAGAAAGAGAGAGAGAGAGCAAGCCAGTCAGAAAAAAGGGACTTGGTAAGCGGTCCCCTGCAATTTTGAAGTGAAATATTCAGAGAAATATGTCTATTTACTTTTTGAAAGGGCAGATCTTCCTAAAAATCCAGAAGTATGTTGCTATAGGATGGTAATATCATTTGAAAACATTTCTAAATGTACATAGCTTATCAATTTATTACTTTGAATCCTATTCTATGTTTGTTTTCCTGGGGCTGGAAATTGAACCTAGGGTGTTGTACATGGTAGGCAAGCATTCTTACTACTGAACTATACTCAACCCCTCCCCTCAATACTATAAACAACATTTTCCCTTGGAACTATGTGGTGGTTTCATTGAAAATGTCCCATAAAGTCCAGGTATTTGGATATTTGCTTCCCAATTGGTCACACATTTTTGTGAGGTTTTAAGAGGTGCAGCCCTGATGGAGGAAGGACGTCACTCTGAGCAGACTTGGAGAGTTCTTAAGCCTTGCCAGATTTCCAGTTGTTCTCTGCTTTCTGTGCCTGCTTGGAGGTGTGAGCTCTCAGCTTTCAGCTCTAGCCATCTCAGCGACCATGCCTCCCCAGCCATAATGGCTTCTAACCCTCTGAACCAAAAGCCAAATAAACTTTTCCTTTTATAATTTGCCTTGGTCATGATGTTTTATCACAGCAACAGAAAAGTAACCAATACAGAAGTTGGTGCCAGAGAATATGCTGCTGTTGTAAAGAATCTGAACATGTAGGTTTTGGAAGAATGTGGAAGACTCAAAGTTTGGACTAGAAAAGTGATTGAATGCTGTAAGCAAAGCTTAACAGTTCATTCTAGTAGGAGCCTCAAAGTAGTGCTGAGACCCAAGTAGTTCCAGAGGGAAATAAGGACTTGAAGAACAACTGGGATATTTTGGCCAAGTTTCTGGCTTTAGTCTGCCCTCAACCTAAGAGGTTGCCTGAGACTAAATTGAAAAGTAATGGACTAATTTCTTTGGTAAAGGAAATTTCAAGACAGCCTAAAGTAGAAATGGTGGCATGGTGATTGATGGTGAACATTATGCAGCTCTACAATGAAAAGGAACAAGTGGGACAGAGGGAACTACAGAATGTACAGTTTGGGTTGAAAAAGAGCACTAGGAAGTTTAATATGTTGGAGCCAGGGCATGTGCTGAAAGAGAGGTTCTGTTTGATAAGGAGATTTGAACTATTAAGAAGAGGCATATATATTTTCCCTTAAACAATGGAAAGACTACCTTCAGGGAAAGACAACACCCAGCCAAGCCTCCAACCTGTGAAAGGAGAAATCTTAATTAGTTTCCTGCCCTAGGAAACTGTGGACAAAAGCTGCTGGTAATGTGGATTCAGTGAGTAGGGATTCGTCCCAGGCTGACAGCCAAACTTAGCAGTGTCATCCATGTACTGCTGATTTTACAGGCATGAAAGATCTAAGAGTGTAGGGGATCATTGGTTCTTCCTTCACAGTTTCAGAGAGCCACTGAGCCCAGTCAACGTTCAGCAGGGGCATCTCTGCAAAAAGAAGACCCTGACAGGCCAAGAGGCCTTGACAGTCCATTGCATGAAGCTGTGAAGGTGAAGCCTTGGTGGCAGCAGAGACCCCAAGACACTGGAGATACTAGAGCTGTGAGACTCTGCTAAGGAGAGTTGCATACAAAAAGTAGTATACAAGTTGCATATGAGAGAAAGAGACAAAGATGTTGTACACAGCAAATCTGGGGGCTGAGTCATCTAAATCCTTTGGAAGTAAAATCCCAGAAGTTGGACTTGGAGCTACTGGATTTGATACTTGCTTGTTGTTGGTTTTGTTTCAGTCCATTGTTTCATCACTGTGCCCCCATTCCTCTTTTGTGGAATGGGAATCTGTATTTGGTTCCATAGTATGTTGGAAATAAGTAATTTGTCTTTTGATTTTACAGGGGCTTACAGTTAAAAGATTGCCTTGAATTTTAGCACAGACATTGGACTCTGAACTTTTGAATAGTAGTGAGACTGGGAAAGACTATATGGGCTTTTGAAGGTAGACTAAATGCATTTTATATGGTCATGGGCCAATGGGGGCCAGGGAGTGGAATGTGGTGGTTTGAATGAGAATTGGTTCCAAGTATATGGACATTTGGTCCCCAGTTTGTGGTGCTGTTTGGGGAGGGTCATAGAACTTAGGAGATGTAGCCATGCTGGAGGAAGCATATCACTGGAGGTAGGCTTGGAGAGTTCTTAAACCTTGTGGATTTCCCATCTCTTTGCATCACTCAAGTTTCTGCTCCAGCCCCCTTCTGCCACCATGCTTTCCCCACCATTATGGATTCTTAACCCTTTGGAACCAGAAGCCAAATAAACTCTTCTTTTTATAAGTTGTCTTGGTCATGGTATTTTATCACAGCAACAGAAAAGTAACTAATAAAAACTGTCTTCCATTAGATGTGATGTTGAGTCTTTACCAAACTGGTTCTGAAATATCCAATTCTGAGGTACCACATTGCAGGTCTATGAGGAAGGGACTTCTTGAGGTAGAGGAACCCCTAAATCGGTGACAGCTCTCCCCCTTCAGAGGAAACTCTGGAGTTGGTTTGCTTGACATTTTACACATTTGAATAATTTTTTTTAAATCTCAACAAGAATAAAGACATGTATAAAAGTGTCACAATGAAACCCATTGCTTCATATACTAACTGAAAAATGAATATTTAAAAAAAATCTTATCTACATGCTTTAAGCAAATCAGTGTTTCTTTATATAGGTGCCATTTTGAAATAGTAGCTAATTAAGTGAAAACTAGAGTCTGTTGTTATTTGGGAGTTTTCCCTTACAAGATACAACAATGCTAAATGTAGCTAAATGGAAATGACAAGTTATATTCTCTATGTCTAAGCTGTTTTTATCCGTAGTGCAAAATGAGAAATTTCATTTCAACTTTGTCCTTTTAACATTTTTTAAATGCTACATTACACTGTTTTTAATCTAGAAAAATGTATACATAACTGATCTTTCCCTTAAGTCCCCGTGCATAGTATCAGCTTAAGTAGTAGGCATCAAAACTTATGAAATGGCCAAACATCAATATAGAGTGAAACAAAGGAAAACTGGTCATTTGAAAGTCAGGGCTGAGCATTTGAAAGTGACTTGTCTGATGTTGATGTCCCCATTTTGGTATTATAGTCTTACGGAAGATGTTATGATTAAGAAAAACTGGCTGAAAGTTACATGGAATTTCCCTTTACATATCTTTTCAAATTCTTGTTATTATGATTATTTCAAAATAAATTTGAATAAAAGTAGAGCTATTACCCAAATAGCTTGACTGCAGAGTCATGAGTATATTAGTTATTTTGGTTGCTGTGGTAAAACACCATGACCAAGGCAGCTTACAGAAGGAAGAGGTTAACTGGGCTTACAGTTCCAGGATAGTCCCTAATAGGGCAGCATGGTGAGGCTATAAACTGAAAGCCAGCCCCCACTGGTATACTTCCTCCAGCAAGGATCCACCTCAAGGTTCCATAACCTCCCCAAACAAGGGCTCCAACAGAAGATCAAGGATTCAAAATATGTGAACATTTCTCATTAAAACCACCACATAAGGGTTTCGGTGTATATTTCATGTCTTTCTGGTACCAGGATAGAAGAGACATTTATCTCCTAGAGACTCTAGAGATTCTGATTCAGTATGGGTAAGGTGGGGCATGAGTATCTTCAAATGCAACCTGCCCAGCTTACTCCAGTTCTGAGCCAGAACTTTTGCTGGGGAAGGACTGAAGCTATGTACAGCACACTGACCAGCAAGTGACCACTAATTCTTGGCCAAACATTGTCACTGTACTGATTTTGCTAGATTGGAGCTGAAGGTGAAGAAATGGAATCAGTGGTTAGGCAGTCCAGGGAGTAGGCGTCATCCTCACCTGGGTATTTGGCAAATTACAAAGTGGGTATCATCCTCACCCAGCAGGCAAACAGCACTCCCTGCTTGGTGTTTGTAATGAAAACTACTCTAGATCCTAGACTTTCTCTATGGGCCTTCCACTTCCCAGATGGAGGGTCAAAAACAGATGCACCCACAGTTATGTTAGGAATGTCAGCACACTAATGGAGTGCTAGAATCTTTAAAAATGTATTGTCTGGAAGAGAAAATAAAATGTCAGCTGAAAACCTCAAGACAATTAATGCATTAACTTCAGCTTTCAAAAGTTTTCAGATAGGAGCTTGGGTTACGCTGGTAATAAATTACTGCTTATAGGGAACCTTGTACTTTTTAATGATGATATACTGGTGTGTGGATTTTGTTAACTTTCTTTCCTGTTTACTATTTGTTGTGTTTTTGTAATCACCTTTATGTTATGCTACTGAGAGCTTATATTGTAAAATTCTTGCTTCTTCATTCTTTTTTATCTAAATCTTTAAGGAAAAAAAAATTTTAAATACCTGGAAAGTAAGTCCTGGCACATTTCACTTTAAAAACTCTAAGCATCTGTTATTCTAGAGTCGTTGCTTCAGTTAGCCAAGTCGTTTATGCAATGCTTTTTACATGCATTTCTGTGTTTCTTTTTCATGATGATAAACTTTAGCAGTTATGTGACCTGTTGTTTTTGAAATGCTTAAGGTGTAAGCACTTAGCATAAGAGTAAACAATGAGCTGTTTCTTTCGTTTAGTTGTCATAGACATGTTTCAGAGGCAAAAGACACCAGTTCATTGCTCCCTTCTACTGGATATAAAACTGAGACATGCTGTTATCTGTGTTGAGCTGCATTCATAGCTGTCCTGGGACACACCTGTGACCACTTTACAATGTGAGGTGTCATTGTAGAAGTGACTCCTTGAGAAAGACCATCTGATAAGGTAGCCAACAGGGACACTGTCTCATTCTCATGGTAGTGACAAAAAAGTACAGGGTTGCTTATAATTGAGTTCTCTCCAGTCAGACATGTTGCAGAATTAAGATGACGTAGATCTGGGCCACATAGCTTTAATCTTCTGATAACAATTTTGTAAATGTATCCTGATTAATAATTTTCATGTAAGATACATGAGAAAGTACTTAAAGCAATGAAAAGGAACACTGATGTCAACGGTTGTAGAATAGTAGACTTACCTTGGAAGTGCTACTGGCCTGTTTAAGAGCTGGTTGCATTACTATGTTTGCTTTTTCTCCAGGAAAAGCTTTATCTAAACTGTTTCAGAGGGTTTCTTTCTTTTTAAAAGGATATTTTAAATCCCTTGTGCTTCATAGAAAAGATGCAAATAAAAGCAAAGCAACTATAATCATGTTCAGGTTAGCAACTTCAAAAAGGCAAGTTCTGTTTTCTTCTAAAGTCTGCAACCAAAAACCCTTAAGTCTCAAATCATCTGCTATTTACAAGTGTGTCGGCAGTGTAGTGTTCAGGGATATCGAGTGTTTACCTGTACCAGGTGTTGACCAGGATGGTATCAGATGTTCAAAGTGACAATATGTCACTGAAAGAATGCTCAGTTGTGTGCCAGAGTTTCTGCTCATAGATAGAGAACAGTATCAAACAGAGCAGTGCTGTTTTCACCAAAAATCTGAGGTAAACATCAGTTAACAGACCTCATTTTTTCTCCCCACTGGTGCTGAATAATTAAGGGCTTCTCTGGAGTCAGTGTCAGGCTGGAGCCTTGGTGAATTACTCAGGTGGTCAGTGTCTTGCCTCATGTGTGATCCACATGCTGTGCCTTGTGGAACATAGCATTGAATCTAACACTGTCAGACTTGAGACCTGAGGGTACTGCTTTGGCAAAGTCAAGAATATGAAGGGTTCCAGTATGTTCATGATCATTTTTTACCCCTTTGCTGTTCAGATACAAAACAAAACAGAAAAACTTGTTGCTGCACAGTAAGGCTTCTCCAGAAATTACCTGTAATGTCAGGTAGTAGACACTTACATTCAAAATTGTAACCTACTGACTGAGGAACATGGTAGGAAAGAAAATGCTTAGAGAAAAGTTATCTAGCCACAGCCTATCCTGGGTGTGCAGGGGCTCCAGGGCTTCACAGTTATCATCCCGTCTCCAAATATGTTCTCTAGATCCAGCCCTGCTTTATTTATTGTATGTAGAAGATCTGAGCAAGACAAATGTGCGCCTTCATGGAGACACTGTTTTAGGAAGTGCATAGTGGAGGGTCCAACAGTAAAGAAGAACATATACATCAGGTGGTGATAAGTGATGGGAGGGTTAAGCTGGGAATGGAATACAACCTGGTGGTGCTAGCTGGTGGGTTTTCTATAAGCTGTCAGAGGTGGCTTTACTGATTAAGGTCACTTGTGATCAGAGATACAAGAAAAGTAAGGGGAAGCTTGTGAGATAAATGGATTCCAGGCATACAGAACAGCAGGTGCAATGGCCCTGAGACTAACTCATGTGTCCTGTGGCTGGAATGGAGTGAGGAGGACCCAGAGTCGAGCCATGAGCTCAGGAGAGCTGTCCAGATGGCAGAAAGCCATGTAGGTCATTGGAAGGACCTCCCCCTTTTGCCCTGACCCAGATGGAAAGCCACAGGAGGATTTTTGGAATGGATAGCTTGATTTGCCAACATTTTAGCACTGTTACTCTGACTTTTGAGGTATACAGATGAAAATAGAAGCTGTTCAGAGTTGTGCTAAGCCAAATGCAAGATGGTGAAGGTCAAAATCAGGGTGGTGGTCAGATGGTGACAAATCTCACTGTATAGAGCTTAGCACAGTCTACTACAAAGATGGGACCCTCATTGGCTAAATTGGAGAGACTACAAAGAAGAGGACTGCTGAAGCTGAGCCAAGAGTTAGGTTTGGGGTATGTTAGCTCAGAGTCACCCCTATCCCACCTCATGGCTTTGAGGTACCTGTGGGGTTGTGGAGTTGACACTCAGATAGCCACCTCCAGGCGCAGAGCTAGAATGGCCAGTAGGGGACAGACGGTATTTGAAGCTAGGAAATTCATCAATAATGCCTTTGGAGGTCAGAGGCCAGCACATTGATTCAGAATTCACAGAGAACAGTTATTTCAGAGTTTTCTAATGTCCTGTCTCTCTTTAAATAGATAAACATGTCATGGCATTCTCTTGAGACAGGTACACTGCTTAACAATCATTCCTGAATATCTTTCTTTAGTGACGTTTACCTGATCAGTTGATAATACTGTTTAATATTCTTACTTTTTAAAAAAATGTGGGCACTGTTTGGTCTGGAAATCTGTGTGAGTGCGCACATGCATGTGTGGGGGGGGGTATGTGTGTGTAAAACATCATTAAAAAACAAAGGAGTCATTTGTGGCCATAGAAAATTGAGGTGTCAGCACTGATTATCCCTGAAGATGGAGTTAGTGTAAGGGTGCTCTGAATTTTTCACAGTTGCTTTTTTGTTTTTTAGTCTCAATTTGGCTTACAATTTCACAGTTAGCAAGTTGGTGAAATTTACTTTGGGAAAAATGAAACTATGTACTATTAATAGACAATTGCCTCACAGTGAACCTTAAATTCATTTTTCTTGCCTTTTTTAGCCATTATTTGCATTTTTAAATGAAGAGAAGTTTAATGTGGATGGGTGGACTGTTTATAATCCAGTTGAAGAATACAGAAGGCAGGTGAGTACATAACTGTTGACTCTCAGAAATGCGTAGGGACATTATATGATTGGTCATACTCTCAGAATGAGTAACACTCTTGCTTAATGTGTTTCCATGGTTGTGGTATCATCCACATTATGTATAATACAGTTCATTCTGTCCCTCTGTAACTTACAAGCTCGTTCTATAGCTGCATTCCAGCTGCATCAAAAGCTGCTTGGCTAACTTCTGCTTCTTTTCCTGAAGGAGGAACATCAGTTTCAGTGTTTATGAAATGAATTTAATACTTAGGATCTAGAAAAATCATACCTTTGTACCTTACTTTGCTGTTTGTGTGTATGTTTGGGAGCTTAACTATTTCTGTCCATTAAATTTAAATTATATTCATTCTGAATTACAGATTCAAATGACTTAGAGCTTTCCTGTAGTGATGTCATGACTTCAGAAAGCTTTGATGAATATTTATTGTTACCTTTATCATTCTCTCACATAAACCCAACCTATGTGTGTGTTCATTTGTGACAAGAAGAGCAAGATGTTTGGGATGGGGCATATGACTCAGTGGGTAAAGTGCTTAGGGCACAAGCATGAAGAAATGACCTCAGGTCCCCAGTACTCAATATAAAAAGCCAGTATGGCAGCTTTACACCTGTAATCCAGCATTGGGTTGTAGACAAGAGAATCCCTGGGGCCTACTTGCCAGCCATTCTAGCCAACCAGCCTAGCCAATCACTAAGCTCCAGGTTCAGTGAGAGCTTAAAAAAAATAAAATTAGGTGGAGAGCAACACACAAAGACATACCATGTGTAAACCTGACCTCCATATGCTCACACACACACACACACACACACACACCACACGCGCGTACAACACTACAAGAGGCTTGATATAATGTTGTTTGGGTTTAAAAAAATGTAACATTTTTGTAAAGAATGTTGAAAGAAAGCAAGTACATTATGTAAGAAAACCACACTTTGACCTCTATTATAACCAAATCTGTGGTACATCTAGGAGTTTTGTGATGGAATTTTTCATATTTCTTCTATAAAGCTCTTAAAATAATTTTGAAATTTTATGGAATGAGCTTTGAAAATCAGATCAAACCCACTTGCTGTGTATGAAAAGGAAGTGAGTATAAGGTGAAAATCCAGAACCCTAGGCTTGTGTAGAACTTCCTAGTCATACTTCTTCCACCACCATGAACCTAGTTGGCTTCCATTTTCAGTTTTGATCACTGCTTTGCACATTCAGAAGCAGAGTTGATACTCTGAAGTTGGGTGTAGGTGTTTTGTTCCAAAATACATTCATGAGGGATCCCCCAAGTCAGCTTTAGACTTTCGAACTTTGAGAAGGTTGTGTATGTGTCTCATGATCTCTGTTCTAGACTGACTACCTAGGTGGAAGAAAGGGCATTAGAATATTGTACATGCTTTAGAAACCTTTATAACATTATGTAGCAAAATAGTTTACTGAGCTTTAACTATTGGCAATAGGAAGACTTTTAAGTTTCCAGCTTGAAACAAATCAGTTTCCGTTTTTAAGAATTGCATGCATATATGAACTATTGTAGGAATTTTGTTTTAGATTGCCATTATATTCAATCTTTTTTTCTTGTAACTTTCTGATGGGACTTAAAACTCTCTAATTGGACTCAGCATCAGACTCAACATCTGTTTGGTCCGTGGTACATAGGGCCAAACCTAAAGAAAAGGTACCATGTCTGTCCCTAAAGCAAATACCCACCTAGCTCACTTTCATGTGTGTATTTGTGCATTTGTGAGTATGGGGAGAGAATATTCCACCACCTCTGGATCTTGTCCATAATGGATGTAATTTTGTGGGTCGATGATAGGATGGCGGATGGCTTCCATGTCTCATTGTCATCCTTAGCAGTCTGCTTTAAATGGTAATGACTTTGCTTCTTACACAACTCGTAGGGTGATCATGGATCCTCAGCTTCTTGATTTAAAGAACTTGTTGGAGGTGGCGAAATGAGCCTCCCCAGAGGGGCTTCTTTCCCTCCCCTTGGTGATTTTTCTCATGGGCATAGCCTCTTTCCACTTGAGAGAAGACTGCAGCATTCTCTCTGGAGCAGGGAGAGGAAGTTGCCAGCTCTCTTTTCTACACTCAAGTAGACACAGGTTAACATTGCCCATGGCACTGTTCTCTGGGGTCAAGGGGAAAGGTTGCATGGGTAGGAGATGAACTTGGTCTTATCTGTATTGTACAAGACATAAGGACTACTTCCGTGAAGTAAAGGAAGATCACAAATTCCAGAGAATCTGTATTTATGAGAGATTGTTGAGTTGTGGAAACCACCAGTGTTTTGTCCGTGTGCTCACACTGTCTGGATTATTGATTTGGCATCATTATTCTAAATAGGTAGGCTACCATCACCCTGTGGTCAAAAAGGCATGCACACATAACGTTAGAATGGAGAAAGATGTCGTTGAGCAAAGCCATGCAGTGCTCACTGGCACTTCCTTTTGTCCTGCAGGGCCTGCCCAATCACCACTGGAGGATAACCTTTATTAATAAGTGCTATGAGCTCTGTGACACGTACCCTGCTCTTTTGGTGGTTCCCTATCGGACTTCAGATGATGACCTCAGGAGGGTGGCAACTTTTCGATCCCGAAATCGAATTCCCGTGAGTATCATGCTTGACAGTTCACACAGAGAACACCTTTTATTCCATCAGGACAGTAGTCATGTCATTCAGAGAAATCTTCTCTTTTTTGGAGTTGCATTCTGATGAATAATTACCAAGTGCTTTCTGTGAGCAAAGCGCCTTGTGAATGGGAGAAGAAAGAACAGCTTCCTTCCAGAGGCTCAGATTCTAGGGTGCAGAGAGGAGGCAGATAAAGAACTCTAAGTGAGAGAGGGTAACCGTGAGCACATTACACGATGATCCAGTGCTGCAGGAAAGAAAGCACACATTGTTGGTCATCGTCATCATTATGGTGCAGTATGCCATGCTCTCTTGATAAATGTACACTGAATGGAAGAAAACACTTGTAAGTTAGAAAGCGTGTACGTGCAGACTTTAATGTCCGCTGGCCAATTCAGAGATGCACTTCTCATCCTGTTTGCAAGCTGCCTCAGTACCTTTATTGAACTGAAGTCAAGTACAGATTATTCAAGACATTATGCTACTGTGTCATTGAACCTAGTTCATAAAGTTCCTTTGCAGTCCTTAAATATTTATGGATGTGTCATGCTTTCTACTCAGTACATAAATTTTATCGACGAAAAATGTAGAGGTTGCTTTTTCTTCCTCTGTTTATTTTCAAGGACTGTCATAATGAGTACATTGGGTTTGTTTCAAATTAACAGATTGAACAGTTGAAGAAATTCAGATTTAATGTCACCTTGCCTTTGACTTCCAATTGTAGGCATTCCTGTTCTTAAAAGGATATTTGTCAGAAACTTTAGTGTATGGTCAACCTAGAACAAGTTCTAATTTTTTAAATTTCTCTTATTTCTCTGATTAGTGCCTGTTCATATCTTCCTGATATAGATTGTCCTTGAAAGTATGCTCTTTACCTTCTTGTGTGAGAATGTGGTGCTCATGAAGCTCAAGTCAGAAGTTCAGTCTTCTTAAATTCCACTTGGATGTGTTTTTCTATGCCAGATCCACAGACTGTATTGTTGCCCCACACACTGGTCTTCTTTCTCAGGGAGATGGAGCTGTGATGCTATGCATGGGTTTGGTCCACTATTCATTCAGTAGTCATTGAGCATCTTCTGTGTCAAAGAGTATGTGTGTGTGTGTGTGTGTGTGTGTGTGTGTGTGTGTGTGTGTGTGTATTTCATGGCGTAGGAGACAGAGAGAAAACAAGACAGCTGTGCCTAAGGCTCAGTCTCCCATCTTGATCCCATAATCTCTGTTGCTCTTCATGAATGAGAGTCCAGTGTCAAGTGAGTAAAATTTAATGTTTTATCTATCTGTGTAACTGATCTTTTACTTTGTTAGGCCACCCACTTATTTTTTCTCAAAAAATATTAAGGCTATTTATAGTGGCCTGTTCGGTATTACAAAGCCTGCTAAGATGTTTTTCCAGTACACCTTCTTTTCAGCTTATTCTTGACAGCTAATCTCAGAATGTTTATCCAGAAAATGGATATGCCATACATATGAAACACAAATATTAGGCAGTTCTTTAAAAAAAAACATAAAACATACAAAACTACTTGGCGAGAAATACCTCATTTAAATATAAGTAGAAATTATAATAAAGTGCCATTGGTTAATAAACTCATTCACAGGCATGATGTTTCCATTAACGGACACATACTCCCTTGTTCTCGAATGGGCTTGTCCTAATTTTATAGGAGCCTTTAATGGATAAGTGACATGTGCTCATTTCAGACATTTAGGAGAACGTTGATTAATGAAAAGCAGACTGCCACCTGGTGAAAATCAGCATCACCATGTTGCTGTGTATTCTTCTGTGCAATTGTTTATTCATTTGAAAAATAAGTTGATTCTTTATTTTGTATCTCAGTCTGCTTTTCCTCCCTAGCAATATATAGTGACCAACTTTCCATAACCCAGTCACATGTTAACCAGTAGATGTGCCATGATTTAATCAGTTTTCTATTGTGATATGACTTCTTAACTTTTTGCTATTGTAAACAATGCTGTAGGTCACTAAGGTGGCTCAGTGGGCAAAGACACTTGCTGCCAAGCCTGGCAGACAGCCTGAGTTTGATCCCTGAGCCCTACGTAATAGAAGGAAAAAACTGACTCCTGAAAGTTGCCCTCTGACTGCCACACATGACCTGTAGCATGTACATGCTCAATTACCCATATACTCATACACAATAAATAAACAAATATTTTTAAAGTACTAGAAATAAATAATACTATGGGAAACATCTTTTAGTAACTAGATTTTTGTGTATATTCTTAATTATCTCTGACTTCTCAATATTAATTTTAATAGCAGTAACATAAAATACTACCATTATTTCTACTCACTCAGCTCAACAGCAAGTACCATTTTTAAAAAGTAACCAGAAACCCCCTCACACCACCAAAAAAGTAGAATTTCAGAAGTATTCTACTGTGAAGAGTGGCATTCCTAACATGGCACTGCACAGAGCAGAGTAGTTGGGCAAGAGATGGGATGGCAGTAGGCAGTGTTTTTGCCTGTGACATCAATTGAAATTTGAAGGTTGATGTGAGTCTTCCTCAAATAGTAAATCTCTTGCATATGTAGCATTTTGCTTTTTGAAAGGTAATCTCTTATTTTTATCTCTTTTTATATTATTATATCGAGTTATCCTTTTTTTATGTGTACGAGTGTTTTGCCTGCATGCATGTAAGTGCACTTGTCTCATGCAGTTCCCACAGAGGTCAGAAGACGGTGTAAGATCCCTTGGAACAGGAACTACAGATGGTTGTTAGCCATGGATGTGGGTACTGGAAACTGAACCCAGGTCCTCTGTGAGAGCAGCCACTGCTCTTATCACTGAGCCATCTCTCCAGCCCAGCGTTTTTCATCTCTGTTGATATGTCATAGGTGTGTCAGGTGGGCAGCTCTGAAGCTCACACTGTGGGTTAGAAGTGGAGGTTTATGGCAAGCTCGTGTATTTTCTAGGGCTTCCCAAGATCTGAGCCTTCTAGACATGGGCTGTCACTGATCTCTAGCATGGCACAAGGACTCAGATATTTGTTCTTGGAACCACTGAGCATTCTTATTATCATATGATCTTTTCTCAGCCATTCACAGTGTCATAATAAGCATGACTTCAGAAATATCAGACATATCAGAGTCTTATATTTAGTGAGACCAAGTAATTATGTTCTTTCGTCCTTGCCTCTGTATTTCTTTATTTGTGGAACTCGTTCTACTGACTGGGCCCTGCTTTGAGAAGCTAATTCAAACCCATGTTTGCTATACTTTAGCACTCATTTTTCCATTGGGTCTCCCAGCAATCACTCGAGGTCATTATTATTCTCCCCATCTGACCAGAGAAGTGACACAAGCCAAAGAGGCCATGAGTTCAGTGCCTGAGGGTAGAGCCACAGGAGCGCTGTACTCACTCCCAAAGCCTACCTTATTGCTCACCATTCCACACTTCTCCAGTTCCCTGTGTTTCCTTCATGTATCTGTACACAACTGATTTCTCATTGACACACTATAATTATACACATTTATGGTGCTCAGTGTGATATGTCAACATATGGATATAATAAGTGCTGACCAGATCAAGCAAATTGGCATACCCATCACTTGCTAGTTACCATTTCTTTGTGTTGGGAACACTTGAAATTCTCATTAGCAGCTATTTTGAAGTATCAGTCGAGCATTGTCCACCATAGCTATCCAGCTGTGCTAAAGAACATTAGCGGTTAGGCCTCCCCCACCGTTTTCAACAGCACATGCAGTATACAGCTCAGTACTTTTAAGGATATTATAGGATTGGCTACCTCTTATACGCACTGTTTCTCGTGTGCTGTGGGTAAGCTAGGAAGCCTAGCACCACATGGGCTAGACTTGCCAAACAATTGGATGAGACAGATGCTTGAAGGAGAGCCAGATAAGCTCTCTTAGGCATCAGGGAGTCCAACTTCATGGTAGAGACTGGCAGCGCTCTTGGCTCTAAATCTTGTTCGCTTCCCTTGTGTCTTCCTCCTGCCTGAGGTTCCAGAATTGGAACTGTTGGGGAAATGGCCTGCAGATACAGTTAGTACTGTGAGGAGCACACTGCTTTCCTTTGCCCACCGCTTACTGTTCAAATTGTTTTTCTATGGTAACAATACCAGTGCATGCTTCCAAAAGTCAGATAATATCAAAGACTTTCAATTCCATTCAAATAATTCATCTTTCTTTAGATAAGCATTAATGTATGGTGTTAATTTGTTTTAAAAAACTGGTAAAGCAACTAACTGTTCAGGTTGTCTCTGAGAAGCCCTGAGGGTTAAATATGTGTTTCTGTTGTCATGATAGAAGTGGCCCTTGAACCAGTATTCTGTTTCAGTGCAAATTCACCTCTTCATGATTGACCAATAGTGATTTATGTTTTAGTTTTAATGATTTTCTGGAGACTTGCTAGCTTAAACCTTCTGAACTAACCATAGGTGCTGTCATGGATTCATCCAGAAAACAAGACAGTCATTGTACGCTGCAGTCAGCCTCTTGTTGGCATGAGTGGTAAAAGGAACAAGGATGATGAAAAATATCTGGATGTGATCAGGGAGACTAACAGACAGATTTCTAAACTCACAATCTATGATGCCAGACCCAGTGTAAATGCTGTCGCCAACAAGGTGAGTGCAGTCCATGAAAATTTAGCTTACACATAGACTGCTGTGTTTTCCATGCATGGTTTTGCCACAGGATATCAACATTTTGAATTTTCATGTAAGTATTTTTTTGTAATTTTTTGTTGAGCTTCTGTACATTTCATACAACCATTCTTAATCAAATTTAGACCCCTCCCCTATCCATGCCTTCCGCCTCCCACAAGACCTCATGCATTCCATCATGCACTTAAGTTGTATCCAGCCAAGCATTTGTACATAGATGTCCTTTGGTGCAAGGCCATCTACTGGAGTCTAGTCAGCCTAACTAACGCTAATAAGGTCTACTCTCCCTCACCCAGTAGTAATCAGTCTCCAACAGTTCTCAGTCTGGGGCTTGCCCTCTGACCATTTCCCTTGCACCACTCGGGGCCCTTGTCTGTTTGTCTGATTGACTTAGCATGGATTTTGTGCTTTATGCCACTATTACCGCAGGTTCACATGTACAAACTTCCAGTGGCCTGAAAGCCTCTTTTTACCTTCATGTAAACACTTTAAAACCAGGATCTCGCTGGGCATGTGCCTGTAATCCCAGCACCTAGGCGGAGTCAGTATGATCAAGAGTGCTAGGTCATCCTCAGCTGCATAGTGAATTTAGTAAGCTAACCTAGGCTATATGAAACTACAACAAAAAGTAACATTATGAATTTAAAAAACTGGCCTGGTAATATACACCTGTAATCCTTTTAATCCCTGAACCAAGGAGACAGAGATAAGAGAATCACCACAAGTTTGAGGTCAACTTGATTTACACAGTGAATTCCAGGTCAGTCAGGGCTACATAACAAGCAAGACTATGTCTCAACAAAACAAAGAGAAAGGAAAGTGAAGGGGGAAAGGAAGAAAAAGATGAGCTCTTCCAGGCTTTTCTCAAATTCCTGAATATAAATGATCCTCCCGCCTCAACCTCCAGAGTACCTGTGACTCCAGACACAGGGTCTCCTAGTTAGCTTTCTATTGCTGTGATAAAATGCTGACAAACAACTTGGGGAGTTGGGGAGGCAAGGGTTTATTGTATCTTAAACTTCCGTGTGACAGTCTATCATTGAGAGAAGCTAAGGCAAGAACCTGGAGGCAGGAACTGAAGCAGAGACCATGGAGGAGCACTGCTTACTGGCTTGCTTCCCTGGCCTGTGCATAGTCTCCTTTCTTATACAACCTAGGACCACCTGCCCAGGGGTGGCATTGCCCCCCTCCAACAATTTGCAATTAAGAAGATGCTCCACAGACAATGGCCACAGGTCAGTTCTATAGAAGCAGTGCTCCAATTGAGTTCTGTCATCCCAGGTGTGTCAAGTTGAAGACTGACGCTATCTAGTACACATGGGTATAATCAATAGTTAAAATTAATAGTTATTGAAACTAGTGTTCTTAGATAGAAAGTATTTTAGGGGCTGGAGAGAAGGCTCAGTTGTTAAAAGTACTGGCTGCTCTTGTAGAGTACCCAGATTAGATTCCCAGCAGCAACATGTCAGCTAACAATAGCCTGTAATTCCAGTTCCAGGGGAATCTGACACCTTTTTCTGACCTCTGCAGACCTTGCATGAAACATGTGCAGTTACATACATGCAGGCAATACACTCATACACATAAAGTATTTGTTAAAATATTTTTAAATTTTTTTAATTTTATGTGTATGAGTGTTTTATCTGCATGTGTGTGAAGTGTGCCAGACATGTAGTACCCATTGAGACCTGACGAGGGTATCGGATCACCTGGCACTGGAGTTATGGATGCTTGTTAACTACCATGTGGGTGCTGGGAACCAAACCTGGGTTAGAGCAGCCAGTGCTCTTAGCCACTGAGCCATCTCCCCAGCCCCTAGAAAGTATCTTTAATTAGAAATTACATTAAAATTAAATCAGCCAAGCATGGTGGTACATGCCAGTAATCCCAACACTTTGGATGCTGAGGCAGAAGAATGAAGAGTTTGAGGCTAGACTGGGCTCACCTGCAAGACTTTGTCTCAAAAGAAAAAAAAATCAACTGAAAGCAAACTGTTGGTTAAAAGATAGGTCTAGAACTGTAGTTAAACTGGGTTCTGTCTAGAACCTAAGGCAGTAGGTAAGCTTTGGAGCTCTTGTGGGTGTTTATGATCACTCTATGTGCACTGGTGAGGCATCTTCAGGGAACTGTGGGAAACTGCATTTCTTAAAGTCTAAAATGTATAGCTCAGAAGAGTTCCTCACCCGTGCCATCTGTAGTCACATATTGTCATTTGTGTAATATAGTTCAAGAAATGAATACATCCACATACAGATGTTCCGTTTACACACGAAGTCTCATTTTCAACAAAGCCAGTCTCAATTGTTCTTTTTGCCTTTTTAAGCAGAATATGTGGAATATACTTGAAGTTGATTAGGGTCATTGTTGCAAACATCAGGATCTGTGTGGCATTGCCCCCAGAACTGCTGTTAGGAGAAGCCTGTTTGCCCCTGTACTAAATGACCACTGTTGATACAGGCTTCCCTTTCATTTCTATTTTGGGTTTGTTGTTGTTGTTGTTGGGTTGATTTGGTTGGTTTGGCCTGGCCTTGCTTGTTTTCTTTATGAGAAAGGGTCTCACTATTTGGTCTAGGCTGGCCCAGAACACTTGGAAATCCTGCCTCAGCCTGTCAGGGGTGAGATTATAGGTATCAAGTACCATTCCTGGCTTTCCCTTTTGTAGTTTTGATCTCTCATCCTTACATCTGTCATTCCCAAGTGAGCCTGCTCAAGTTGCTCACTCCCAGATTCTGTCTTTCAGATTTATTCTCTTCAGCTGTAGGTTTAAATTTCATCACCTTTAATGTTTTGCTCCTCCCAAGGTCATTTATCTGACGTCTTCAATTATTCAGAACCCATCACAAGAACCTGAAAGCAAAGCAGGTCCTTGAGCAGGCCAGATAGATGCATCAGTTTCTGAAATGGAATCTGTGTGAAGTCTGTCTCCCCTAGGGTTTGTTAAATTGCGGCTGTGTGTGTGGCTCAGCTCTCCGCTATTTGCACATGGCTCATTCGTCCCACACATTTAATCCTGGGATGCCTGCCCTAGCCTCATTCATGCTCTTAGATCAGCTGTTTGTTATCACCGTTGAGCTTTGTATAGAAATAACTTCAAACTTACATGTAAACTAGTCATTAAGTTGAACTGATAACTCAATTAGGCATCATAAGTAAAACATTTAAGAAAATAAATCTAAATATCTTCTGGGGTTGTCCATAATTTTATGTATTTTGAATCCCATTATCCTTCATATATAATTTAAAGTGAACACATGTATAAAACACAATATTTTCATGTACAGATTTAGCCTGAAATAGATATGATGTAACATTAAAATGAGGTATTTAGGAAGAATATTTTAAAATATTAAAGTGGGTGAAATGAATACTTTAATTATATTAACTCTAAAGCTTATTATAGCAACAGAATTCTTGAATGCCTTTTTAATGTTGGAGAAATAAGCCTCTGTCTCTAGTCCTTTTAGCAATGAAAAGAAGGAAAATATTAAGAAAGAAACAAACACTAAGCCTTAAGGCACTAAGGGTCATTCTTTCAAAACTCCTCATCCTGGCCCTGTCTCCACTAGTTGTCTATATCCATAGCAACAGGCCCTTGGCCTTTTACATCACACTAGATAATTTTGGTTGTTCTCCTTTGTTGAAGAAAGGAAGACCAAAGAGAAGACTTCAAAAGTAACCAGAGATGGAAAACTTGCACTCAGATGGGAACTCAGTCTGTGCTTGACTAATTGATTTTTTACCCTAACTGACTTCTGTTGTCTTTGCCCCTCTTCTCCTCCCTTGAGGCTATTTATACGTAATCAGCAACTTCACATCATTTTCAATGAAACACAACTGAGGTTTGGTAAATCTATAACTAAACTGTTTCTATTTTCGAGCAGAACACTGTGCTTAATTAAAGTAGAACTGTATTAATGTCTGCTTTTGCCAAATGACTCAAACCTTTTTCTCTTTTGCTTTTTTTTTTTTTTTTTTTTTTTGCACATCATTTTTAGTTATTTATGAAAGGAACTCCAGTATCGGGCATCTCTAAAATTCCTATAGTTATGTAACAGCCACACATGCACAAGAGCAGGCTTTCTGTCTGCAGGAGGGGCAACATGTCCTTGCATTACAGGCATGCAGATTTAGCAAAATATAGCTCAGCTCTTGCATCCCCGGCTTTCTTCCCCAAAGTGTGGACAGCCAGGAGAAAGGGAAAGGGAAGGTGGTACAATTGTCTGCTAATTTATTAGCAAAAGGCTTTTTTTTCTTTTTCTTGCATTTATGTGTATTGCATACAGAACATCTTAATCATCTTTATACCCCCTTCTCCACTGGCACCCTCCCATAGCCACTCCCCGATTCCACACCCAATTCATACATTCTGTCATCGATGTTAAGGCCCGTTGGGTCAAGTTAGTGTCCCCAAAGGTCCCTCGGTGCAAGTTCATACACTGAGATCTAGTCAACCTATCTAAAGTCCCTTCCTTTAAGAAAATCAGCTGTTCCTCACTCAGAGGTAATTAGCTACCAATAGTTCTTTGGCTAAGATTGCATCCTGCTGCCCATTTCCACAAGGCTGTCATATCCCTAGACAAATGTAATTTTTTACTGTGTTCAAAAAGCTTTTTTAATTGACAAACAGGGCTGGAGAGATGGTTTAGTGATTAGAAGAACACAGGCTGCTTATCCTGAGGACCCGAGTTCAGTTTCCAGCACTCATATAAGGCAGCTTACAACCACCTGTAACTCCTGCTGCATGACATCTGATAGCATGCATGCACACACACATTTAAAAAAAAAAAAAAAAAAAAAAAAAACAAGAAAAAGGCAAACCTGTCATCTGAACCACTTGGGATGCTGAGGCAGGAGGATTTCCGTGAATTTAAGGCCAAGCGTATGCTGCATAGTGAGTTCTTGGCCAGTCAGTGGTTCAGTTTGAGACCTTGTCTTTAAAAGATCCAATAGCAAAGGGAATATTTCCTGTTTTCTTACTGCTGATGCTATGTAAATCAAGCTTGAAAGAAACATTTGTGTCTAAATATTTTTTGTCTTCTAGAGCATTTAGAGATTAAAGCCTCTAGTCTGCCACATAGGTTTCCAGGTCTGAAGTTGATAGCTTTACTTGTGTCTAAATATTTTTTGTCTTCTAGAGCATTTAGAGATTAAAGCCTCTAGTCTGCCACAAAGGTTTCCAGGTCTGAAGTTGATAGCCTTACTTCCACTGTAAGAAATCTCTGTGACCAACCCTAGAAAATCCTAGCCTGCATTGCTATTCCAATTCTGGCCACACAAGCTAGTATTCCTAAGTGTTCTAAGGCAAAGGAGGCATATTGCAGGGATGCCCTCTTTGCCAGGGGCCTTCACCTCCTCTTTGGTCCCGGTAGGTGTTTCCCTGTGTCCTTCCTACAGGCACTCTAAAGTCAGTTTCTCCTAGCAAGTGGCTGGCTGAGCAAATCTCAGAACTGTTTCACATTTTCTTTTTTTGGACTTTTTTTTGTTGTTTGATTTATTTTTATGTTGTGTGTATGTGTGTATTACCTGCATGTATGTAAGTGCACCCATGTTGTGCAATGCCTGCAGAGGACAGAAGAGGGCTGTGGATCCCCTGGAACTGGAGTTGTTAGCACCATGTGGGTGCTGGGATTTGAACTGGGGTCTTCTGCAAGAGTAGCCAGTGCTCTCTATCAGTGATCTATCTCTCTAACCCCCAAGTTTCACATTTTCTTAAAGGACCTAAAGTCACCTGTCCTGTGACATTTCCAAACAATTAAGCAGAGTACAGCCAAGTTCTGAAATAAAACCATAGTGTCTCTTTCCTTCATTGTAGAAATGGACTTTCCACCATGCTGTTGTGGTGAGCCAAAGCCTGGCATGGCAAGTGAACACTCATAAGAGCTCCACGGGGACATGGTAGACCACTTGCCTAGCATGTACAAGGCCCTGAATGCCACACCTAGTTCCCCAAGAAAACAAAAGAGTAATTAATAAAAATCTTGTACTTGGTGCAAGGGGTGATGGTCATCTTGTCTCCTTAGAACCTTGTAAATTCCTTAAGGGCTCACTCTGTGCAGTGCTCTGTCCATACTATTTTCACTGCAAAAGCTTGGTCCTGATAGCATAGAAAAGGTTTGGACTTTCAAGTCAAACTCAACTTAAATTCCACTTATTACCTACATCGTTTTGGATTGATTAACTCTCTTAGTTTCTGCTTTCTTGACTGCAATATGGATAGTATTGTAGTAATGTCTGTCTTGTAGCATTCCTATAAGAAGCAAAATTACAAATTAAGACATCAATGGCTCCTCAAATGGCTAATGGTATTAGTCATTTTACACTAGTCTGGCTCTTTTTATCCCCATGAAACTTAGGGCATTAACCCTGCTTTACAGGAGAGGACTTTGGTACTTAGAGGGCAAGTGCCTGGCCCGAGGTCATGTGGAAAGAAAGGGCTGAGACTGAGCTATTGACCCATGTCTGTTTGACTCTAAAAGTTGTTTTCTTCCCTCTAACACATTACATCCTGTTTAGATACTTTTACAAAGGTGGAGTGCATGCTGCCATGTCCACTGGGCTGCCCTATTCTACCCCACCCCCAAACAGAATGGCAATAGTTACAAAATTGATGGAGGATGAGGGCTTTTCAGAGCCTGTTCTTGCTTTTCCAAATCTATAAGAGCCAGTTATTGTAGAACATTTTGAAGGGAATTTTTTGTCTCACTAATTCAATTGTCCTTTCCCCCAGAAAATTGCCAGCTTTCCATCATTTTGTCTAGCTCAAAGTATGACTATGGTTTTTGAGGCTAAATGTTAGATAGGAAGTTGATTCACATTAACTATTTAAATTACAGGGCTTTGGGTTGAAATTTGGGAGATAAATAGCTTGTGAAATATTTTTATAAGTTACTGATGAAATAAAAATTCCAGCTGATTGTTTGTAATCTTGTTTCTTAGGCAACAGGAGGAGGCTATGAAAGTGATGACGCATATCATAACGCCGAACTTTCTTTCTTAGACATTCATAATATTCACGTGATGCGTGAATCTTTAAAAAAGGTGAAAGACATTGTTTACCCCAATATCGAAGAATCTCATTGGTTGTCCAGTTTGGAGTCTACTCATTGGTTAGAACATATCAAGGCAAGTATACTTTAAACAATATTTGGAAGTATAAAACAATGCTTATTTTTGAAACAGAAATTATTCTCTAAATATTTAAACCTGAATACTTCAGGACAGTGTAAGAGAACCTGTTTGTAGCAGAAGACTATACATTTGACAGCTTTATGTTTCCCTATAATTTGCTTATTTGCATTCAAGTTTTCACAGCATCATTCCATCTTATCTTTAGGGTTTGTAGAGCTGTCTCGTCCAGTCTTGTTGGCACTTGATAGTCTCGGGTTTACTGTCTGTCACTGCACCCAGACAGAAATGAGAGTTCTTGTTGTTTTTCATTTTAATAATCTCTTTCCACATACCTTTAAAGAATGGGCTTGGTGTTTTCATTATGCTCTGTCTTCCATTCAGATAGAACCATAGTAGCTCTTCTAAGTATAAGTACTGGAAACTCTGTTGAGGGAGCTGACACTTTAGAAGCCTTGCAGTTTTGGAAACAGACAAACACAAACTCTTAACCAGGTGAATTTTTTAAATAATATTTTTCTTGATTCTTCAAAATTTCCTACAGTGGATTAGAACATATTCACACCCCCCCATCTCTTCTCACATCCTACCTCCCTACCACCTCACTTCATGTCATCTATAATAGTTTTTACACTTGTTGAGTCTAAATTTGTATTCCCCAAGTTCTCTTGGATGTGAGTTCATCCTCTGGAGTATAGTCAACCTATCAGGCAACACACCCTTAGAGAAAACTAACTGTTCCTCTCCCAATACCTATCAGTTGCCAATAGATCCTCACCTAGGACTGGGGGATTTTGTCTGGCTTGAACTTGCACAAATCCTATCACAAGTGTTGTGAGTTCAAATGTAACTGCCCTGTTGTGCTCAGACAACATGGGTTCCCTATATTTGCCTATCACCTCTGGCTTTTACAATCTTTGCATGCCTTATGTGATAATCCTTGAGCCTTAAGAAGAAAGGATATGGTTAGGTGTCCCATTTAACAGCTGAACACAACACAGCAGGTTATTTTCTGAAGCAGGTAAATTATTAAGATAGACTGATCTCTAGTGAGATTCTATTTTCCAGCCTGACATGAACCATACTTTTTACATGTGTTTAACTTTCATTTTTCTTAGTATATCCTCAAAATAATGAATTACAAGATAATTAATTGTGGTAATTAAATGTAATGTTGTATTCTGAATGGAATTCTAGAACAGAAAACAGACATTAAGTTAAAAACTAAGGAAATGTCAATAAAGTATGGCTTTTTAAAATAATAAGTTAATGATAAATTTCTTAATAAGTAAATAATGTATCAATTTAGATTCATTATTTGTGCTAAATGTGGATATACCATAGCTGTGACAAATGTACCCAACTGGTTTAGGTAGACAGGAACTTTCTATAGTACTTTTACATGTTTTCTGTGCCTCTAAAATGATTCTAAAGTTTAAAATGTATATATTTTTAAATAATACATTTTTTGGCACAGAGCATCATGTTAGATTCCATGATGAGGTAAAAGAAAAGGCATATTTCCTGCCTGTAGAGAGGTTCATAAATGGTTGAACAAATTATATGTGTGAGTAAAAATAAACATAATATTCCAAGATGCAGGTTTTCACTTCACAGTAGGTCTTCATTACAAAATTAGCCAAAGAGCCAGGCCATCTGGAATTTTGTGAGAGTTAACCTAGTCCTTCCAGAAAGTAGAGGATGTCTTCTAATGAAGACAGCTGAGTTAAAAGCTGAGTAACTGATATGAGTGAGACCAAGGTGAAAAGAATGAGGACTTCTGTTGATGGCAGTTGGTCTAGCTAGCAGTCTGGGAGAAACCAGGCAGCCAAGGTCTTGACTGTCCAGGCAACCTGGGGAGAAGCCTCAGGATTGAGAGGATCATATGGTATTGTAAGAGACTGTTCTTTTGACTCCTTATGTGATACACAGGAGGGGGAAAATGTGAAATTAGAGAAAAAAGGTTCAGAATTTCAAAACTGGTGTTATAATGTCAATATGAAGATGAGGGGACTACTAAGGAGAGAGATACCAATTGTTTCCTAGGAAGGATCAATGGTATGTTATGATTAGTTAGATGTAGGACCTAAAGGAATGGAGGATGCCTCTAGGAGACTGAATCCAGCTGGCCGAGAACATGATGCTTCCATTTCCTGAGGAAGAGTAGTTCTGACCTGACCCCAAACCAAGAGAAACACATGGCTTTCAAGGGTAGTATTAGAACATCCTCTGTGGTATCTAGCAGGCAAGTTCTTATGTAAAGTCGAACTCAGACTAGAGGCTTGGGACTAAGATATCAGTCTGAGAGTCACCTGTTGGGCACCAAACTCAGGCTGATCCCTTTACCTAGACACTTAGAGAGGCTACATGTCAGGAGATCAAAGGACTTGGAATAAAACCTTGAACAGGTTTGTACTCAGCATAGAAAGGGAGAAGTGGAATTCAGTGAGGAAGGCAAAAGACAGAAGTCAGTAAATCAAAAGAAAATGCTGAGATGTCTAGAAAGAGCCTAAGAAGAAACTGTCAGTGTATTTGAAAGTCAGTCTTGAGGACTTTGGAAGGCAGGCGTCCATGGGTGTGTCTGGCAGTGTCATGGGGTTGAGAGTTGAGGAAATACAGGTGGTGAATATAAACTGTCATTTTACAAAGCTAGGTAATGGCTAGTGGGATGGAACAGTGGTTAAAGCACTTGCCACACAAGCAGGAGGACTGGGCTTTGGATCCTCAGAACCCATGGAAATGCCACATGAGTGTGTCATCCCACCTCTAATATTAGTGCTGTGAAGGCAGAGAAGGGGCTCCTCAGAGGAAGCTGGCTAGGCAGCATAGCCATTTTGGTGAGCTTGGGGAATCAGTTGAGAGACACCACTGAATGAATCAAGGCAGAACTTAACTGAGGAAGACTCCCGATGTTAATGTCATGCCTACACACACTCGTGCATGTGTACACATGTATACACACAAGAGCATACACACATGCATGTATATCACACATACACATGCCAGACAAAAAGCAAGATAACAGAGGAAGGGGTTGAGGATCTTGTGATTATGAGAAAGGCTATGTAAGTCTTGGGACACTTCAACCTGCTTTGAAGACAGAGAAAAGACTGAGTTAAGGTGTTTTTAAAGTAAGTAGTCGTACAGTTCTGAAAATTGAATATACTAGGATTTTTACACTAGTGGAAAACATTTAAAATGACTTGAATATACAAGAAAAGTTATGTCTATATAATGAAATGATGTGTAATCATAAAGTCAATTGGGTATTGTAGCTAATAGCATGAGAGAATGCTCAAAAGATCCAATTAAAAGAAAGACATGTTTGCATACCTGGAAATTTAGAAAGGTGTCTACAATACTGTTTGAGAGTAACAGGACTATAATGGCATCCATTTCAAAACTCCTTTATCTTTTTGTTTCCTCCATTCTTCCAACCTGTATAAGTTATGTGGAAAGATTGTCTTGGGCTTTTGTTGTTGCTTTGTTTGAGAGAAAACATGTACTAGAGGCATTAGGAAGTGGGGCGGCTCAAAATGAAGAAAAACTGGTTCAAAGGGTCAGGTGTCCGTCTGGACCAATGAAAGAAGCTGTCACTGTTCTTTTACCAGAGCAGCAGAGATGTGAGAAGACTGGAGCCCAGGTGGGCACATGGAACAATATCCACCTCAGAGCCTCTCACACGTCAGTTAAATCCTAGCAATTTAGGGCAGTGGACCAGTGATGTGGGTAGCCTTGAACTAGGCCTTGAAGACTGAATGCAGCACTTGTACTGTGCTCTCTCTGTGAGCTCTAGGGAAGGATCTCCTCTTGTCTCTTCCCAGTTTCTCATGGCCACTAGTATTTCTTGCTTTGTATTGTATCAGTCTCACTTCTATCTCTGTGGTCACACTCTTCTATCTATGTGAAATCTCCTTCTGCCTCTCTCTTAGCAGGATTTATATGATTTAGGACCCATGTGAATAGTCAAAAATAATCTCATCTCAAAATCCTTAACTGGATCCTTTCTGTAAAGCTCTTGTTTCCATGGAAGGTTGTGTTCCAAGGTGCCAGCTATTAGGATCTGGGCATTGCTGGTGAACATTTGTCAATCTTCTTCAACTTGAGAGTCCTGTCAGAACTGCTGGCAGCAGTGTGGTATGACCGTCACTAGCCATGCTGTGGTGAACCAATTTACCAATCATTGCATGGAACCAGGACAAGCTTTTGGCAGCAAGAAGGCCAACACCTTTGCTGTGCCTCTTAGATCCTTCTCCTATCCCCCAAAGAAAGCCCACATACCACAGAAGAAGGGCTGCATGTTGTCTGGAACTTACACTTCCCCCTTGGTCCCTTTCAGTCTCTTTTCCCATAGGGTCCTCCTTCCTGTTTTAAGGTGAAGTGCTTGCCATGCAAGCCTGATGAACTGAGTTCAGTCACTAAAACACACATAAAGGTAGAAGGAAAGAACGGACTCCACAGACTTGTCCTGTGACCTCCAAAAATGCACCATTACATGTATGCCCACATACACATATCATACATACACACAATAATGACTTTTTAAAAACTCAAAATAATTGTATGCAAATAGCTGATAAGCACTTGAAAAGAAAGAATAGTCATTCAGGACTAGTAAGAATGTGAGGTGGTACTGCCATTATTTAACTTTGTTTCTGCATTTACTGCTCTTGCCGAGGGGCTTGGGTTCAGTTCCAAGCACCCACATGGCAGCTAAGAATTATCTGTAATTACAGTTCCTGGAAATCTGATGCCCTCTTCTGGTCTCTGTGGGCAATTGCACACACATACTGTGCTTATATACATGCAGGCAAAATACTCAAACACATAAAATAAAAATAAATAAAATGCTGTTTTAAGAAAAGACCTGGGCATAATGGTGGTACATGCCTTTAATCCCAGCATTTGGGAGGCAGAGGCAAGCAGATCAGTGTGAATTCAAGGCCAGCCTGCTCTGCATAATGACTTCCAGACCAGCCAGTTCTATATAGTGAAACCTTGTCTCAACAAACCAAACCAAAACAAATAATATTCCTTTAAAAATTAACCATACATTTGCCACAACATGGGAAAACCTTGAAAATATGATGCTAAGTGAAAGAAGTCAGACACCAAAAGACATAGTGCATGATTCTGTATCTGTCAGCTTTCTAATGAAGGCAAACTATAGTGACAGGAAGCAAATCAGCAGTTGGCAGAAGCTCTGGATAGAACCACCTTGACCTTGATGATGTTACTTGACCTTACAGATGACAGTATTCTACAAATGATTTGTATTGATAGTTGCACAAATGTATGAACTTACTAAATCTTACCAACTGCCACTTGCTGGTGGTAATTTCTGTGGTTTGTAAAGAATACCTCTGTAAGGATTGGGATTGTGAAGAATGTCTCATAGCCATAATTCATAAATATATATATATATACATATATATATATGTATATATATATATATATATATATATTTAGTGGTACTTCTAAGATTCAAATTTTTACCACAGTCACTTTTTCTTTGGGAAAAATAATGTCTATTTGTGAACCAAATAAATGTCCATGTTTTGTCAACATCCAAAAGGTGATTTTTTTTTTTGGTCTTTTTTTGAGACAGGGTCTCCTGTAGTCCCAGCTGACCTGGAACTCACAGAGATCTGTCTGCCTCTTCCTCTCAAGTGCTACGATTAAAGGCATGGGCCACCACACCCAGCTGTGATTTTTTTTTTTCTAATATGGTCACTATTGTGAGTTGACTTGTGGCTAATGCCCCCCCCACCATTCATATATTAGTGTCCAGATGCCCCAGTGTGTCAGAATGACATTATTTGGAAATAAGGTTTTCACAAATGTGATGAATTAAGTTGAGACTCAGGAAATAAGCCCTTACTTTGGCATGACTGATGTCCTGCAAAAAGGGAAAATCTGGGCACAGAGACAGAGATATAGGGAGGACACCATGGAAAGATGAAAGTTACACTGCCAAAGCCAAGAAAGTGTCCAATACCAAGAGAAGGGGCTAGAATGGGCTCCTTCAGCAGCTAGTTGGGGGCCATACCAACGCAGTGATATTGGGTTTCTAGGCTCCAGAACTGGGAGCCAATATTCTCTTGTTCCATCAGCCACCCAGTTTGTGGGACTTTGTTACAATGGTCCTAGCACACTCTTAAATCACATCATGAACATATGTTCAAAATACAGTAGCTTTTGTTTATTTAACATCTCGACACATCCAAAAGTGGTCTCTGCAGTTCCTGGTGTTGTAGTTCCCTCCCCTCTGTTTTTACATTCATTGGTGTTTTAATGCAGGACCTGGGCTAGACTAAGTGAAGGTGGATGGTACTTTCACATTTGAGCAGCATCAGTACTCCTTGCTTACTTGAGTATTTCTTTCTGCCAGCTTGTTCTGACAGGAGCTATCCAAGTTGCAGACAAAGTTTCTTCAGGGAAGAGTTCGGTGCTTGTGCACTGCAGTGACGGATGGGACAGGACTGCTCAGCTGACATCATTAGCCATGCTAATGCTGGACAGTTTCTACAGGAGTATTGAAGGATTTGAAATATTGGTACAAAAAGAGTGGATAAGTTTTGGCCACAAATTTGCATCTGTAAGTAAACACTAAAGCTTTCCTTTTAAATTAGGTGACTGTCATTTGGGAGCTTGAAAAATTGGTTTCTATACTGTGTACACTGTACTGACGTGAAAAGCCTAGGAGAGTGTCAACAAAAATCACTTTACAATTTCAAAAATGAATAACGCCTTGGGTCGGTGAAAGTCTTTTTAATTCACATTCATCCATCTGTACTATTTACAGCTTGAACTGAAAGTTATAGAGTCAAATTAGTAATGTGTGAATTGAATTTGGGTGTGGTCAGACTTACCTATAATCTCAGTGAGATAGGAAGATTGCGGTGAATTCCAGCCAAGGCTATATACTGATTTCCAGACCAGCCTGTACTACAAAGCAAGACTTTGTCTCAGGAAATAAAAAAGGAAAGAATTGTTTAAATAAAAATTTCACAAAAGAAGGAAGTAGGATGGCACTTGCCTCGGAGGTAATATTACAGCTGTCAGGGACAAATGTACTTGATAGAGTGGTGAATTTTTACTTGAGGCATCTTCTTATGCTGTTACACATTTATTTAAGTTTAAGTTTTTTATTTATTATTTTTACTTTATGTGCATGAATGTACTGCCTGCATGTATGTAAGTGCACCCGTGTCGTCTCATGCAATGCCCACAGATGTCAGAAGAGGGCATCAGATCCCCTGGAACTGGAGTTACAGGCAGTTGTTAGCTGCCATGTGGGTGCTGAGAACTGAACACGGGTCCTCTGCAAGAGAAGCCAGTGCTCTTAAGTGCTGAGTCTTCTCTCTAGCCCTGATACACATTTTTTAAATCATCAAGAGAACTTGCTACAATTCATCTTCTCAAGTCTTGTTTCTAGATGACCTTTGAATGAGCAATTTTTATCCAGCTCCTTGGAGACTCTCAATAAGAGAACCCATAGATCATACTTCTAGAAACACTGCAGTCACCTTTTAGCCTTCATCAAATTTCACAAATGGTATGACTAAGGTTTCCAAACAAAAGCAATCACTGTTTAGTAAATGAATACCTTGTGAGGGTTTTGTTTTGGCTTTAACAGAGGAAGAACTTTCCATTGTAATAACTATAGTTTGCACTTGATTTCAGTCCTTGAAACTTTCAGGTTGCTCTTTCAGGCAGGCTGTGCAGGGTTTTCTAGTGTTTTCCATCGCAGCTGCCTAGGACTTGTACAAAATCCTAGCCATATATAACAATTGTAAGAGTAACATAGGATGATGATGCTTGGCCTGTTTTCATTGCCATTTTTCATATGATGTGTATGTGGTGTTTTCAGAAGATGTTCATGTTACATGTATAGACACATACATGCGGAAGCCAAAGGCCAAGCTCAGGTGTTACTGCTCAGTAGTAGTCCTCTTTGCTTTGCTTTTCAATATTTATTTTTAATATTATGTGTATGAGTGTTTTACTTGCATATATGTAGGTGTACTATCTGTGTGCAATGCAAAATCCAGAAAAGGGTATCAGATCCCCTGGAACAAGAGTTGCAGACGGCTGTTAGCTGCCATGTGAATACTGGGAATCAGATCTGTGTCCTCTGGGAAAATAGCCAATGCTCTTGACTGAACCATCTCTCCAGCCCCCACCTTACTTTTTGAGATAGGACCTCTCACTGGGACATGGGGCTCTTTGCTTCAGCTAGGCTGACCAGCCAATGAGCCTCAGGGATCTTCCTATCTCCACCACCCCAGCTCAGATTATGGACCTGTGCTACCACACCAGTTTTATTTGCCTCGAGCTCTGGGGCTTGAACTTAGCTCTACATGGTTTATTGACTGGGAATCACTCCAGCCTCTCTCACTGAATTTCCATTATTCAGGCAACAAGATGGCTCAGCAGGTAAAGGTATCCCCTGCCAAGTCTGATGACAGAAGTTCAATCCCATTTGCTAGAAAGAGAGAACTGATTCCTGAAACTTGTCCATTGACATCCACACACATACACACATGATGTAGGATGCATGCATATTCTCTCTCTCTCTCTCTCTCTCTCTCTCTCTCTCTCTCTCTCTCACACACACACACACACACACACACACATACACACATTATGTAGGATGCATGCATATTCTCTCTCTCTCTCTCTCTCACACACACACACACACACACAAATAAATGTAATTTTTAAAAATTGCCATTATTATGAAACCATCTGTTATTTCTCTGTATTTCCATGGAAACATATACAGTTTACTTTCTGAGAAACTTGGCATTTAAAAGGCAGGTTTTTGAGTAGTATTGTGACATTTCATAGGTTATGTGCTTTCTCTCTGGTTTGTACCCATTAATTAAATCATCTTTATCAATTCATTTCAGAGAATAGGTCATGGTGATAAAAACCATGCTGATGCTGATCGATCTCCTATTTTTCTCCAGTTTATTGATTGTGTGTGGCAGATGTCAAAACAGGTAAGAAATAGATGGGATGAAAATGAGCTCCATGCTTAAATAATGTCTTATAACATCTGAGTTTAGCCTCCAAAATAATGCAGAGCAAAAATAAAGATAAAACAAGACTGTCCATGGGTGAATAATGATGGAATCCCAGCAATGGGTACATTTTTTATCACTGTTGCTCTTTGTGTCTGGAATTCTCTGTTTTAAAGTTTACAAAATTAAATTTTTAATTGAGTCATCTGTCCTAATGGAACAGCAACAGAACTGACTATTCCAAGGTATCTTTACACTTTACATTTTCTTCCCTGGCATTTCTATGTAAGCATGTTTGTTAGTTCATAAAGCTTTAAAAAAGTAAATGATTCTCTATGGCCAGGAGCACCCAGAAAATGGGTCTATTGACAACTTTTTCCTCTTTATTCCTTGACTTGATCCTTATTTAAGTGTCTCAGGCCTGTGTGAAGTACAGAATATAAGCTCTGGGGTGCGTGCGGATGGCAGCCTCTGCTGGCCTTCCCAGAGCTCTGCAGAACAACAGCATTTAGTCACTCTACCGTCCACCTATGTAGCACTGTGTATATGTCTATCTATGTGTATTTTTTTTAATTCAAAGTAACACTCTCCCAAATAGTCTCCTATGAACCATGCCCTGCATGCATTTTTGAATTCCATGAGAGACTAGACTGAGCTTTCATGCTTCACTCACTGATTCGTTTTGTCTAGTTCCCCACAGCTTTTGAATTCAATGAGCGTTTTCTGATTACAATCTTGGATCACCTGTATAGTTGCCGATTTGGAACTTTCTTATTCAACTGTGAATCAGCCAGGGAAAGACAGGTGAGTAAAACCAAACGAAACAAAAAAGGAAAAAAAAAATATCCTCACTGGTGTTCTTTGTAAAGGTTTGTCAAAGCAGTTCTACTCTGTGAGACAATAAGAGGAATATGAGAGATCGTTTTGCCTTGAAGGAATAGAGTAAGTTTAAGAGTATGTGAGTGTTCCCTGTGAAGCTCGTGAAAAAGGTCTTTAGAGGGAATTTTCAACTCTGCCAGGCATGTTATCTGAGACAAAGGTGGAGAGAGAAGAGAAGAGAAGGCAAAGACCTGTTTAGAACAAGCCACCCAGCTCTACTCCATCCCTCTCTGGACTCTGGCAGGTTTTCCCTCTGAGGACAGGGCAACAGCCCTGGCTCACTCCCAGTATTCTGAAACAAGGTTCTTACCAGCTATATAGTAACACAAAAAAATCATTTCTGTTGCTAAAGATGGGGAAAAATGGAATTCCCATAAACTGTTCAAAGAGATCAAAAGCAGTGCAGCTCAAAAAGCCAATGTAGAATTAACACACACCCCTGAAGTTCTTGCCTCTAGCTTGTATTTTCAAAGAACTGAAAAAGGAACCCAGGTATGGTAGCTCATACCTATAATCCCAATAGTCAGGAAGCTAATACAGGAGGATCACAAGTTTGAGGCTAGCCTGGGCTACAAAGTGAGTTCTAGGCTAGGCTGTCCCACATAGTAAGACGTCTTAAAACAAAAGCAAAAATATAAGCACAGTAATATATAGGCCCAAAATAAATTCAGGCTGTGTGTATAAGGCATATATGAAGCATAACTGAATTTTATGTCTTGACTTGGATGCTATCCCGAAGAGATCTTAGTATGTATATGCAGATATTCCAAAACCAGAGAAAACAGTACTAAATCCAGAGTCCCAAGAATTTTGTGCAAAGAAACCGAAATTGGGAAAATTTAAGATCCTTCACAAGTAAAATTGTATTCATAATTTTTTTTTTTTTTGAAACAGGGTGTCCCAGTAGCCGCAGCTGGCCTGGAACTCACTATGTAGACTAGGCTGGCCTCAACATCACAGAGATCTACCTGGTTCTGCCTCCCAAGTGCTGGCACTAAAGGCATGTACCACCACGCCTGGCATGTACTGATAATTTTTCAGGAAAGTGCTACCAAACTGACACCTAAATAGGAAAGTGGTGCAGAGACCTTTTCACAGATACACAGCATCAAAAATCAGCAGCCTCAGAGACTGAGGACATAGCTCAGTCATCATAGTGCTTGCCTTACAGCATGACAACCTGAATTTGATCTCCAGCACCTGTGTAAAAGCTGAGCACAGTGGTGTACATTTGTATTCCTACACTGGGAATCCATGGAGCTAACTGCCAGGAAGTCTAGCCCAGTTGGTAAACTCTAGACCAATGAGAGACTTATCTTCAAGAAGGTAGATGTTGTCTCTGAGGATTATACCCAAGGTTGTTGTCCGGTCTCCATACACACTACACACATGCATGTGTACCTGCACACACAAACACCCACATAAAAAATGGCCTACTTTCCCTGCCATAATGCTCTTCAGAACTGACTGAAGTACACACTCCGTGAAAGAGGGAGGGCTGCACACAACTCCCACAGCAAGCACTCCAACATAGAGCAAGGAGGAAAAGAGACCCTAGATGACAGCTGGGCACAAGACACGGGAGTAGCTGGTGTAGCTTGATGTCCCTGAGAGTGGCATTGGGGTTATCTGATGTGTTTGATTCTTGAGGGACATGTGACATGTTGAGGGGATCTTAGGGTTAAGTTAGTAAATGCCAAGAAAAATAAAGACAGTTGTGAAATCAAGAAAAAATAAATGAGCACAGGAAGAGGAAAACAATGATAGGACTGAGACGGCATAGCACAACTGGAAACAGCATGTGCTTAGTCATCAGAATTGAGCAGCTAAGTACTGAGCTAATCAGAGCTATGTGATAGGCTGGGGATATGTGGCAGAAAAATAGAAAACCTCTGTGTGTGTCAGGAATGGGGAAGAAAGACATTCTTAATTGTGATAGTGCCAGCAGTTAGTGCCTACAACTGGGTGGCTATGAGGTATCAATAAGAGCTTGACTTTTAGGGAACTAGAAATAAATACCAAATAAATCTGTCAGAAATATGAATTGGTTTAGGCATTATGGAAAACGGTTTGCAGGTTCGTCAAGAGAACTACCCTATGATCCAACAATCCCACAGCTGTTTTTGTATCTGAAGTAATGCACAGCCAGGCCTGCAGGCCTGGAGGCTGAGGTAGGAAGATCATGAATTCAAAGCTGACTGGTCTACAGAGCAAGATCAAGGCCAGCCTGATGACCTAGTGAGACCCTGCGTCTCAAAATTTAAAAACTATCAGAAGCCTGAGAGGTGGCTCAGTGCTTACCAGGCAAGCCTGGTGACCTGAGTTTGATCCTCAGAACAAAGACCACAAAGTTGTCCTCTGACCTCCACACTCAAGCTATGGCATTTGCATGTTGCACTGACACATTACATACAGTACATACGTTTTTAATTTAAAAAGTAAAAGATTTTTTTTTAATGGGTTGGATATAGACCTCACTGGTAGAGCATTTGGAGGCCCTGTATTCAAATTCCAGTGCCACAAAAATCAGTATGTAGAAAACAGAACTACACTCACATTCACAACAGCACTACCCACAATAGCCAACATATGGAATGTGGAATCACCTTAAATACCCATGGGCAGATGAACAGAAAAGAAAATGTGATATACTCCTTTGTGTAATGGACTACTATTCAGCCTTAAAGAATAAAATTCTGCGGTTTGAGGCAACATAGGTGGAACTGGACTAAGGGAAATAAACCAGCCACAGAAAGACAATTGGATGATTTTATATATAGAATCTACACAGAAGCTGAACCTATAATAACAGTAACCTGTAATAACTTAACCAGGGAAGGAGGGGAAGACAGTGGTCAAAAGATGCACATTTTCAGTTGAAAGATGAATGGGTACTAAAGACCTGTGATGGTTTGAATGTGAAATGTCCCCCACAAGTTGGTATACTTTAAATATTTGGTCCCCAGATGGTAGTGCTGTTTGTAGATATTGTGGAAGCTTTGAGAAATGGGGCCTATATGGAGGAAGTGGGTCACTGGGGGATGGACCCACTTTCTGGTCCACTCTGCTTTCCTGATTGTGACATGGTATAACCAGCTCTTCACACTCCTGCTTCTGTGATGGACCATATCCCCTCAGCTGAACTACAATAAAGCCTTTCTCCTTGAAGTTGCTTCTTGTGGAGTATACGTTCTTGGCAACAAGAAAATTAACTAATACAACTCTGGTTTACAGCACCATAGCTGTAGGTAATGGTGTACTTACTGTGTGCTGTAACCCTATTTAGAGGATAGATCTCAAGTGTTTATGCCACAAAATACGTGGTAACTATGTGCAGTGACTCATCACCCATGTGTCCCGTAGCCTGACTGTTGTGACTGTTTCCTGTTTTATACATATAGCAGAGTATCACATTGACTGAATGGGGTTGTGCTCACCTGTAGCTCTGGCTACTGAGAAAGGTTGAGGCAGGAGGATGACTTGACTCCAAGAACCTGCAGACAACCTGCGTAACACAATGAAAACCTATATCAATCAATCCTCAGTCAGGCAGTCAATCAGCATTTTCAAAAACTAAAAACCATAAAAACATGTTGTAAGCCTTAAATAGGTAGATTTATATTTGTCAGACACTCCTTTAAAAAGCTGGAAAGAGCCTTAAGCCTTTGCTTTTGTTTGTAACAAACCATCAAGCCATTTGTCTTTTAAACTATGTGTGGTATAAAATGTAAAAACATAAAATAAGCAAGTAAACACAATAAAATGTACATGTTGGCAGCAGGATGGTACAAATGAACTTTATATGGTGGATTCAAAGGAAGGCATTAACACAATAACATGTTCAAGACATTCTCCTCTCCATTGGATATTGTTCTCGGTATTTAGAGTTGGCATAGTTCTCCTTTATTGAAGTCATTGCTAAGAAGAGTTTCAAATTTTAACTGGTAATTTTAATTCTTGTAATATTTATTTCCCTGCTTTGGATTTTCCATAGTTTGTGTTCAAAATTTGGTGAAAATATGAGTTATAACAAACAAGAAGTATGTAAATGTTTTATGAGAACATGGACACCAGTTAAAAACTGAAGACTTATTGCAGTCAGTTATCTAGATGTTTTCAAATATCTGGATGTTGGTATGATGCAAGTTAAACATCTGGATGATTGATTAAAATAACTGTCCAAATGCCTGCTGTCAAGTAGACATAGGTTAAAACTTCGTATCTCTAACACATTAGAAAAATTTTGAAAGTCATTTGGATCTCCTAGTTTTTCTTTTCATGGAATTAAAAAGATTGTGATTGTACCGCCCATCCATTCCTAAATGTTTTGTCTAGCCTAGCTGGGAATAGTCTCTCGGTCAGTGAATTGCATTTAACAGTGCAAGTCTAGCCCAACCTTCCCAACCCCTTCTTTGCACACAAATAGTGGCTCTTAAGCTAGGCAATTATGTATGCAAATATCAGTAAGTAGCTGCAAACACGCAATGGCCTGTGATGCTTTTTGAGCCATTATAGAATAATGTAAATGTGTCATTCAAGCTAATGCTGAACCATATTGTCATAAATGGTTTGTGGGTATATTTACCTAGCTTTTTTTTTCACTTTCTCTGTAGAAAGTTACAGAAAGAACCGTTTCCATGTGGTCACTGGTTAACAGCAATAAAGAAAAATTCAAAAACCCCTTTTACACAAAAGAAATCAATCGAGTCTTATATCCAGTTGCCAGCATGCGCCACTTGGAACTGTGGGTGAATTATTACATTAGATGGAATCCCAGAATCAAACAACAGGTAAGTGACTAATGGTTACAGCCCACCTTATGGATTGTTACTTGGTATGGTGATGGGTTTTTTTTTGTTTTTTAACATTTTGAAGAAAATCATAATAGTTAAAGAAATGCTTGCTTTTACATACAACCCTAATTTAAAATTGTTTTGAATTGCTAAACTGTATGTTTTGAAGTTAAATTCCTCTGCCACCATGAATGCTGTAATTTTTAACTGTAATGTAAGCTAATTTAAACCTCTAGAAAGTTTCTAAGTTTTCATAGCTAGGGGTTTCCATTCAGTATTTAAAGTGCTTCATACATTATATATACAGCATTTGAAAGCTCTGGACATAATTACCTAGCAATTAGGAGGTGGAGGTGGGAGGATCAGAAGTTCAAGGACAGCTTCTGCTACAACAGTGAATTTGAGGCCAACCTGGGCTACATGAAACCCTGTCTCAAAGATCTCTGCACTGACTAGATTTAAGTGATTCTTTCAAGGTGAGAAAACATCTTCTACTCTCTGGTTAAGACGTGTGTGCCAGGTGAACTGCCATCAGCGGACGTTTTGCTGAATAGCTCTATTATCTAAAATAAAGATACTAGATCTGGAGTGGATAGTAAATGTATCGATCGATTTACCAGTCACATATGGAAATAGATTATGTAGTGAAAAACTCCAGTGAAGACAGGTTTTCCAGTCTCCCTCTTCACCCCAAATCAGAAGAAAAGCTCACTTGTTTGTGGCAGCACATTGATTTGTTGTGAACCTTAGGAACTGTTTTCCATGGCTCCTGGTAAAAGCTTTGCGCATTTTTCTGTGGTTCGGGTGCATAACTTCCCGTTCACATGGTTCAGCCTTGTTTACACCTCAGTCGTAATCCTGCCAGCAAACGGCTGAGGTGGCAAGGATCAGGGCTGATTTAGACCTCATCGATGGCTTCTCCACACAGGCCCTGGCCATGCACAGGCCTGTGTTCCTTCTCACTGGAAAATTTCCCATTTCAAACTGACACCCTCATCCAGAGTCTCTGCTGCTCACATTAAAGGCACGGTTGAAATACGTATTCTTCTGCAAAGTGACAGGTTTCAGAGCTTGAGAACATTTGTTTATTTAGTTTGGAATTTGAGATGAGAAGCACTTTGAAGGAATTTACTTAACAGCTGTCTGGCATTTAGGATATCAAGTAAAGAGAAATGGGTTTTTTCTTTTCAGGCTTCTAACTGCTATTACAGAAGGCGTATTCTTTTCCAATTAAAAATTAGAACCCACGCATGGTAGCTCACAACTGACATCCTGGAATTTGGGAGGCAGAGGCAGGCAGCTCTCTGTGAATCTGAGTCCATTTGATCTATGTAGTGAATTCCAGGCCAGTCAAGGCTACATACTGAAACTTTGTGTCAAGCACACACATGTTCATGTATGTAAGTACTTTCTGCATTTGTCCTGGCTTTTCGTCAGTCATTAGCTATGTGAAGTATTTACGGTTTCTATACAGATTATACAATCACATCTCATCAATTTGTACTTGGAGAAAGTCTTGAAGTTCAAGGAACTTTGATTCTTTTGTGATTATGAAAAAGTAATAATGATTGTGTGACAAAACATTTGGTTTGGGGTTTTTTGCTTGGTCATTTCTTTTTCTGACAAGGCAAATTTGAAGGAATATTACCAGAACATTTTATAAACTGTCTATCCCTCTTATTCTTTTAGGGTTTAGAAAATGGAACCAGGACAAACAGAAACGGTCATTCTTTGATAGAGCCTTTTACTTTCAGACAGTAATTGCTCTATGTTATGATCTGTTGGCATTTACACAAAAAAAGAAAATTTTCTTCCCTATGTATATTTACTGACTTTAGTGTTCCTACACAAATAAGTGTCCCAGGGCACTTTGTATTTTCTTCTACAAAATACTGAGTGCTCCATGTGTCCTGCACTGGGAAAATACAGGGATTAGGAAGAGATGTTCTCTGCCCTCAAAACTTCCCAGTGTGTCAGGGGCAGCCAGGAACAGAAGCTCATGATTGCAGTGCATGGGGATGAAGCTAAAGTAGAGGTTGGAATTAAGTACACAAGATGTTCTTAAAGATCTGCTTCTCTAGAACATTATTTCAAAAGGAGATTAAAGGCAGATCATATAGGACTTTCTAAATCATCTAATGTAAACCTGAAAGAATGTACTAACCACTTAAAAGTTAAATGATTATTCACTCCTGTGACCTGAAAAGCATCCAGACAATAACTGGCCACCTACCATGCTCAAAACACAGTGCTTTGCTAAGAGACAAAAGAACATTGAGCCCCTCCCCATAGTTCGCTCCTTACCTTGATGAAGGCAAGGCTAGCATATTCTTAAAAGCAAAGTTCCCCCATCCTTGCTGTGACATGAAACTCAGCAACTGAAGAATGAGAACAGGACCATTGACATATAAATAGATTGACCTGTCAGGGATTTAAATCATTTCTGGTAGAAAAGTTAAAAGACATATGAATATGAAAATCATTTGGTTTAAAATGCTTTTTTAATGGGGCTAGAGAGATGGTTCAGCACTTGAGAATACTGATTGCTCTTGCAGAGGACTTGGGTTTGGTTCCCAGAACCCACATGGTGACTTAAGAACTGTCTGTAACTCCAATTCTAGGGGATCCCAAGCCCTCTTCTGATTTCTCTGGGCATTACACAACATGGGTGCATTTACATACATGTAGGCAATACACTTATAAAATAAAAATAAATTAATTAATAATAAAATACTTCTGTAATGAGCTATTGCCTATTTTGCATGCTGTGCTGAGTTGGCACATACCCTAATTCACAGTTCATTTTCCAAGTGAGAAGTTTAGGTATGATATTGGAAGTCTTCAGGCTTTCAATTTTATTGCTTGTTTGTCTTTGTATACTATAAGAAATGGACTCATGGGCTCCTCTTTTGTATCTTTTAAGTGGTTTTTGTTTGTAGGTTAATGACATATTTTATACTCATTGCATTACTAAGTTATTTTATTTGTATTTTTGATTATGTTAATACTTTAGAAAACTCAAGTTCTAATTATATACTCATGACACTGCAAAATGATTTAACCTCCGACTTCTTTTTTTTTCTAATTATACATGCTAATTCTAATTGTAAAACTAATTCTAAATTTTAATATGCATATGGAAAGTGGAATTTTAAAAATGAGCAAAGCAATTTTAGAGGATACCTGAGGAAACTTGCCATACTATTTACATGTCAATAATTATATGATCTAGACCTGCACAGGACCTACAGAGGACTGGGACAGTATATATCCTGTTTTGGAGTGGAAGAAACTCACAAGGTCCAGGCCCTCCCTGAGGATTTATAGGCTCTCCATAGTAGCTAGGAGGAGGGACTCATGAGGCGCTGCTCCTGCCTAAACATTTAAAAGATCTGAACATTCCATGGGGAATGAGTCTCATGAGACCGCACCCCTCACTGAGGATCACAGGCAGGTAACAGTAGCTAGAGGGAAAGATTGTAAGGCCACATACCTACCTAAGGATTTATAGGCTTCTAATGGTAGCTAGGAGAAGGGTCTCATGAAACTCCATCCCTCCCAGAGGACTGATAGGCACTTAATAGTAGAGGGAGAGACTGATGAAGCCCTGCCCCTCTCTGGAGATTAATAAGCACTTCTTAGCAGTAGCTAGGGGGAGGGTCTCATGGACATTTAGAGACACCTCACAGTAGCTAGGAGGGACTATTGAGCCCCTGTCTGAGCATTTATAGACTCCTAAGAGTAGCTGGGAGAGGAATCTCACCAGGCCCCACCCCTCACTGAAGATTAGGCACTTGAGAGTAGCCAGCAGGAGGGACTGAGGAAGCCTCACACCTCCAGGAAGATTAATAATAGGCTCATAATAATAGGTAGTGAGAGGGATTCATGAGGCCCTGCCCCTCTCTGAGCATCTGTAGGCACTTGTCCCTAGCTAGAGGGAGGAACACATGAGGCCTATTTATACACAATTTGTAGGCACTTAAGAGTAGCTAGAAGTGACTCCTGAGACCTAGCCACTGCCTTGGCATTTAAAGGTTCTTAATACCTTGGAGACCGGTCTTGTGAGTCCAGACCCTGCTGTTATCAGGCAATTGTTAGGCAGTTAACAGTATCTAGAGGGAGGAACGGATGAGGTCCCTCCCCTCCCTGAGAATTGATGGGCATTTAACTGTAGCTGGTGGGAGGGACTATAAGGCTCCACCCCTCCTTGAGGATTTATAGGCTCTTGACAGTGGCTAGAGGGAGGGACTCATGAGCATTTATAGACACTTCACAGCAGCCAGGGGAGGGGGATTAGTGAGCCCCTGCCAGATCATTTATATACACCTAAGAGTAGCTGGGGGATGGGTCTCATGGGCCCTGCCCCTCCCCTCCCTAGGGATAGGGATGAAGCCTTGCACCTCCGCAAGTGTTTTCGAAGCTTAATAGTTAACTATGGTGAAGGACCAATGAGACCCTGCACCTCAGTGAGAATTTATAGGCTTGTTCCAGAAGGTAGGGGTAGAAATTCATGAGGTCTCACACCTCCAGGATTTATAGACTCTTAAAAATAGCTGGGGAGTGGGACTCAAGAGGCCCCTCCCCTCTGAGCATCTGTGCGCACTCTACAGTAGCTAGCTAGTGGGAGAGACGCATGAGGCTGCGTCTCTCCTCTAGGATTACAGGCACTTAAGAGCTAGGGGGCTCCGGGCAGGTGGTGCACACTTTTAATCCCAGCATTTGGGAGGCAGAGGCCGGCCTGGTCTACATAGTGTGTTCCAGGCCAGCTGTGGGTACAGGGAGAACCTATTTCAAACAAACAAACAAGAAACAAAACAAGTAGCTGAGGGGAGTGACTGATGAGGTCCAATCCTGCCTCAGCATTTAAATGCTCTTAGTAATACCTGGAGGCATGGGTCTCATGAAAGCCCCTCTTCCTGAGGATTATTGATAGGTACTTAACAGTAGCTAGGGGAGTGAGTCATGAGGCCCCCTCCCCTCCATGAGAATTTCTAGGCACTTAACAGTAGGTAAGGGACTGACTCATGAAGCCCCACCCAGTAAACATTAATAGGCACTTAACCTTAATGAGGAGAAGGTCTCATGAAGCCCAACCTTCCTGGAAGGTATATAGGTTCTTGACAGCTGGGGGAAGGGTCTCATGAGGCCCCACCCCTCTGTGAGGATTGATAGGCACTTAACAGTAGCTAAATGGGGGGACTGATGAGACCCCACAGCTCCTTGAGGATTAATAGGCTCCTAATAGTACCTAGGGGGAGTGTCTCATGAGATACTCACTTTAAAATAAACACTTTAAAATAGCTAGGCAGAGGGGACTGATGAGCAGCCCACTCCCCCTACTTGAGGATTTATAAGCACTTAATATATACTAGGGAGAGGGACTCGTGAGGCTCCACCCTTCCTTGAGCATTATATGTAGTTAACGGTAGCTGGGGAACAAGAGGCTCCTGAGGCCATCCTCTCTTTGAGGATCTATAGACAGTTAACTATGGCTAGTGGGAGGCCACATCTCTGCCAGTGGAGCTACCAGCAATTAATGTTTACTGGCATAGGGGGAGACATTTTTTTAAGGTGTAACAGTCACTAATAAGGTGCCCATGCTCCTGTAAGGAACCCTGATTAAGTTCATTGGGTCACCAGAAAAAAAAAGACACGAAAATAGAAGGAAGAGACTATTTCAGAAGGGAAAAGGCATCAGCAGGAATTGTAAAGGATAAATATGATCAAAATACATCATGTACATGTGTAAAAATGTTCTGATGAAATTGATTATTATGTATCAATAACTTGTACTAATAGAATACGTAAAGAGTATATGGCATAGGAACAGATCAGCATAGATGTGGAGACTTGGAGTGGCAAAAGAATAGACTGTATTCTATAACTGATAGTGAGATCAACTTCCCAAGTCCAAACACAGGAACTAAGTTTCCTCTCAGGCTCTTTCTCCTGCTGTCATCTCCATTTCAGTTCAAGGAATCTCCATCCTAGTCGCTGTAGCCAGAAACCTAGAGCCATCTTTGATTCCTTTCTCTCTTGCACCCATCAGCCAGTGTAACCAAGGTAACTATTTGCACTGTCAAAATATATACAGGAGTCTGTGGATATGTCTGTCAGTAAATCCCCTGCCATGCAAGCATCAGGACCTGAGCTCTAAACTCCAGAACTCATTTAGAAAAGCCAGGCATAGTGGCACACAGTTGCACACTTGTAATCTCAGAGTGGGAAGTTGAGACAGGTGGGTCCCTGCGATCACAGACTGCCAACTAGGTGTGTTCCAGAACAAGGAGAGACATCATCTCAAAAACAAAGGTAGACAGTGCCAGAAGAATGACGATTGTCCACTGGCCTGCACACATATGTATATGATGGGTTGAGATAAAAAGCCAACACCACGTGGATGGAATAGCAACGTATTTTATTTCCGACCATTGGGGCCGCTTATGGTGAACCCTAACCATACTTAGAAAGAAGCTTTTATAGGGTCTTGGCAGCGGGATTGCAATTTGCAACATCCAATAAGAATTAAGCGTTTCTCAAAGTTTCCCATGGGCACATTCCTAACAAAAACAGACCAAGGGGTTATCAATTTACACATGCCCCTCCCGGATTAGAACATCATGTGGGGTGTGATCAGACCAGTTTTGGAACTCTCAAGGTCATTCCTTTCTGTGCTGTTTGGAGGCACATACACACACACACACACAAAATGCTTCACAGTGTGCTCCTGCCACCACTTTAGGATGGGCTCCTTGAGCACAGTACCCTTCTAGAAGCACTACTGAGGACACCCTTGCTTCCTTTGAGCCTGTCTTCAGCAGTCCTCACCTCACCCAGACTCAAAGACCAAGTCCTTACATTGGCTTCCGAGGACTTAGATGAACCCGTCCCACCTCTTACTTTTCTTTTCGTCTCAGTGACTCTTCCTCACTCACTGCTTCAGCCTCATTAGCCTCAGTTCTTCCTTCACTCCCTCTCAAACCTTTCCCCTGAAGTCCTCTCTTTCTTTAGTCTCATTCCATAAACCCAAATTAGACTGCCAGCGACACCCCACCTGCCCACTGCTTTCCTTCCTTGCTGTGTAATCTCTAGTATTGATCACCTTCTAGTGTTCAAAGGCATGGAATTGTTGTTTATTGTTCGTCTGTCTCCCCCTGCTGGAAGATAAGCACAAGAAACTGGGCTTTCTTGATAATGAACACTTAGAACAGCAGCCAGCCCCCAGGTGAAGACAGGGAAAACTGGGCAGACGATATTGGTGAGCAGCACTGAGTGGAGTTTATTGGCTGCACCAAGCATTCCTGCCCTAATGTCACATATGCTTTATTAAAGGGATGGACTAGCTCCTCGGGTTACAGGTGAGGAAACTGGCCTGCTCATCTTGGGGGACCAGACTGGGGGACTGGGCTTAGCCTCCCCAGGTCCCGGGAGATGAGGAAACTAGCTTGGGGGATGAGGAGGCTAGCTCCAGGAGATGAGGAGGCTAGCTCCAGGAGATGAGGAGGCTAGCTCAAGCCTAGCTACCTAGTAGGCCTTTTTATGGGGGGGGAATCCCCATCACATCTGATTGATGTTCAGAGGAGACAGTAAACATCTGGCCAGGAAGCAGTTCCTTTTCACAGATGCCTATGGACTCTAGAACTGTGACCTGATTCGCCAAGGTGTCTGTCAGTCCTTCTCAGTTTTGATGTGCGGAGGAGACAGTCAACACATGGTATCAGGAAATCTCTCTGGCCAGGAAGCTGCAGAAGTCAGTCCCTTTTCACAGATGCTTGTGAATTCTGGAAGTTTGCTGGAGTCGCCAAGGTGTCTGTCAGTCCTGAGTCCTGGAACTGCTGGGGGGTTTCCTTTCAGTCACACCTTACACACAGGTTCCTGATGGCGCGTACTTTTAATCTCAGCACTCAGGAAGCAGAGACAGGTGGATATCTGTGAGACTGAGGCCAGCCTGATCTATATATCAAGTTTCAGGACAGCTGGCGGGGGGTGGGGGGGTACAGGGAGACCCTCTCTTCTGAAAACAAACGAAAATACCTGAATACAAACAGCTTAAGGAAAGAAGTTTTCATTTTGGTTCACAGTTCAGTTCATTGTGGCAGGACAGGCATGGCTGCAGGAGGTCACATAATCTGAAGATCGTGAATTCCATCTTCACACTGAGCACCACTATGAGGCCTTTCTAAGCCTCTGCATTACAGTTATGCCTGAATAATGAAATAACCTGACTCTAGCATTCATTTTAAAGCCAAGAGCTGATCTGAACTTTTGAGAACCTGCTTCTTCAGATGTCTCCTGGAACTGTGCCCACAGCCAGGGCTTTGCCTATTCCTTTATTGAACCAGTATCTCATGCAGGAGATGGCAGAAGGAGAAGTCAGGACCCACCCTTATCTGAGAGTCTTGCCTTTGATGCCTAGAGTGTCTCCCACAGTTACAAAAGGACTCCTCTACTTTTCTCATTGCTGCCAATGAGAAAAGCATGCTGCTCTTGGTGCTTTGATATGTTAATCAAGCACACACATTCATTCACTACCTTGGGTGGGGGCAAGGTGGGGTCCTGAGGCCCCTGTAACAAGAGGAGTAGGTGGCTCAGTGAGGTTGTTTACATTATAAACAGTAACTTTGGGATTGAAAGGTTCAAAAGTCTTTAGACCAGGTTATGTCCATATTGTAAAAGTCATTCTTACAAGTCAGGAAGCAGAGACAAATGCTTCTGGTCAGCTTTCTCCTTTTCATTCAATCCATGACCCCCAGCACACTGATTGCTCCCACCTGATTCAGGGTGGGTTCTCCCTTCACAGTTAAACCTCTGTGGAATCTTTCCCAAATGCTGTGGTATGTTTTCTATGTGACTCCAAATCCAGTGAGGTTGACAATAAAGATTAGCCATTGAATGATATTATTTAGAAAATAAGAATTTGTCATCATAATTAATTTTAGGATTTCAAAATGTGATACCATCCTTGATTTAGAGTTGGCCCTAAATCTAGTGATAAGCATTCTTCTAAGAGGAGATTTGAGACATAGGCACAAAGGGGAGAAGGCCATGTAAGACAGATGCAGAGACAGAGTGGTGTTCTCCTGAACCGAGTCAGACCTGGACTCACCAGAAGATGGATTAGAAGAAGGAAGGATTCTTTCCTAGAGCTGTCAGACAGTATGTAGCCCTGAGAATACCTTCTGTAACTGATGGGTTTCTACCCTGCCAAAACAAGAACAGTAAATTTCTCTTTTAAGTCACCAAAACTTGTGTTCCTTTGTCAGGGCAGCTACAGAAAGTTAATATAGCCTTGATCTTAGGGGCTCAAGCTCGCTCCTCCACAATGCAGATCTTGGGGAGCTTGTGGTGCCCATTCTCTTTTTTCACCTTCATAAGTGCATCATTTTCACGGTTCTGTTGATGGCAGTCAAAGCTTAGGGAGATGGTTTAGCATGGGGAATACAAGACACTTCTAGAAGCTACTATATGTGCTAAAGGGAGGCGCTTCTATAGCCTCTGGGTTTTCTTCTTACTATTTTATGTGTTTCTCAATTTTCCTACAAAATCTACCTCTTGATGGCTTTGGAACATTAATTTCCTCTGGAACTCTTCTTTTGTACATCTTGACCAGGGTAATGATTATCCAGGTATATGATTATGTAGAAATTCATTGAGCTGAACATTTTTAGCCAAGTACACTCTGTGATTTATATCTCAGTATAGAAGTTTACAGAAATGAACATGCTGGGGAGGATCCTGTCATGCCATTGTGCCAACCAACATCAGTCCCATTTACTGCTCAAAGAACCTATGGTGAAACAGACTCACTTTATTCTCAGAACAGTGCCAGAATAAAGAGAGGTTGATAGAGACATTCAGAGAGTTGTTACTCAGCTGATCATGGGCAAACCCAGACTTCATACCCGTGCCAGAGGTTGTCAGAGTCTTGCACTAATAGAAGCAGTAAGCTCATGGGAAGATGGTCAAGCAGAGCAGGTAAGGCTCAGACTACCGGACATAGCAGACATCACTGACAGGACAGCCCTACCTCAAGGATGATTTGACAGCATATGGTAAACTAGAAGAGACTGTACTCCTCACTGATCCCATGCTTAGGAAAATGCTTAGATACGTGCAGAAGTACATGTGTATGAGAATACTCAGAAGACCTTTGTCTGTACTGTTGAGATCCAGAAATCACTGAGTACCCTAAGTGTGGGCATGGATGGATTGACTGGTTTACGCCATGACTGGGACTGATTAGTTAGTTTTCTGTTGCTGTGATGAAACACCACGACCAAGGCAACTTATAGAAGGAAGAGTTTATTTGAGCTTACAAATCCAGGAGCAAGAGTCCATAATCGCAAGGGAGACATGGTGGCAGAGGTGGCCAGAGTTCTTAGAAAGCCAAGGGATCACATCTTCAAGCAGGCATGAGAAGCAAACAGACCAGAAGTTAGGAACTCTCAAAGACCATCCCCAGTGACGTGCTTCCTCTAGCAAGGCCATATCTCCTTAAACTTCCCAAAATAGCACCTCCAAGTGGGAAAAAATGTCCAAATACTCAGAGCCTGTCAGGGACATTCTCATTCAGATCACCACAGGAACTGAGCAGGGACAAAATTTTAAAAAACAGTGTCAAATCAAATACCAGTTGCTAAATATACAATGGTATCAGTTACATACATCTTAACAGAATATAAAGTAATGCACACTCTATTTTGTTTCTGGATACTCACTTGCAGGAAGTGTCACAAGTCTGCACAGGAAACAAAGTCTCATGCCATGCTGACAGATGTTATCCTTCAGAGAGAAAGTGGGCATTGGGTCTGGGGATGGGCAACATGGGAGTCCGCAGCTATGTCTAGGCTGATGAGTGCTTAGAGACAGAAATGCATGTTTGAAGAAACGTGTGTGTTTGTTTATTTCTCAGTGGTGAACAGCAGTATATGTTTGAACTGGCTATTTTCCTCTATGTGTCAGTGGTATAAGGAAAGTACAAGTGTTTGTTAATTCTTAGTGAAGTGGTTTAATCTGAAGGCAGTGCCTAAGGCAGATGAGCTCTTGTCATATGGCAAGCATAAAACATAACTTGTGTCTGTGATTCTTTGTAGCAGCCCAATCCAGTGGAACAACGTTACATGGAGCTCCTGGCCTTGCGTGATGATTATATAAAGAGACTTGAGGAATTGCAGCTTGCGAACTCCGCCAAGCTTTCAGATCCCCCGACTTCACCTTCCAGTCCTTCACAGATGATGCCTCACGTGCAAACTCACTTCTGAGGGGATCTCTGGCACTATATTTGAACTCGGGATAAATTAAATAGTTGACTTTCATTTTCAGCATCTATACAAAGTAGATTTAAAATAGCTGCCTCCATTTAGAAATCGAACTAACATTATCTTAGACTGTTGAATATGTGCCTTCTCTAATGCATATTACAAAATGTATACAGTGTCTGTATGGCAATCAGAAGAAAGGAGTCAAGAAGAGGTTCTAGAAAATCCTGACACCTTTCTAAAAAGCACTTTTGGGAAGATAAAATTTAATTTACCTCTATAGAAATGCTACATATATAGTATGTATTTTGTGGGCTTAATTGATACATTATTTTAAATCCAAGGGGGAAATGTATTTGTAAAATGGATTTTCCTCCAGCTGCTTATAACAGTTGCTTTGGATTATCTAAAATGGATCCAAATGTGAAAGATGAGTATTACTGCCAAAACCAAATTGCACTCAGCTTCCTCATTGTAATCCAAGAGCAAGACTTTCAAATAATTGCCAACTTGTATACCATCGTAAGTGGTAACGTAAGGAAAAAGGGCTGTTTAGATGAGCATTTCATTATTTTGGAATTTTGGAAATAAAAAGTTCTCCCATCACTATCAAGAGAAGCATATTTTTATGTTAAATTGATAGGCCCAGTTAAATGTGGTTTGCTTTTCTCCTGGTTCTATTTTGTAAATTCTTCCATGAACTTGTCTAACACTCTGAATTATATTCAGGTTGTGGTAAAATCCACATATAGCACTGTGTAAGGATGTCTGGTGCGTTCTGCTGCTTAGGTGAATATTTTTGCAAACATGGCTCTTGTCAGTGCAGCTTATCTGCCAAAATGTGGGCTTCACCGTCTTGGATGTATGAACTATGGCTAGAGTGTCCTTCTTTGAAATAATACCCCAGGTGTACATTTTTTGAGTGTATTCTTAAAATATTCTGTTTATATAGCTCAGTTTAAATGGTGTTGGATTTCCCTCCTCCACAAGTGTGCATAAAAACTGGTTCTACAGATTTTTACTTGAAGTACTGGTCAGTTTGCTTTTTCAGGTTTTTTGTTGTTTCATTTTGTTTTATAGTATGAAGTGAAACTTTAAACGCATAGCTCTATTTGATACCTGAACTAATTCATTTAGTAAGTATATTTGTAAAAGCTAAAGCTACAGTTAAAGCAATTAATGTTTTACAATGATTTGTAAAGGACTATTTATAGCTAATATGTTTTGTTTTCAATGAATTAAGAGAGATTAAATATATCTTTGTAAATTATTTCATGTCATAGTTTAATTGGTCTACCAAAATAAGACATCTCAAATATGGTAGTATATATACTGTATGGATTTTGTAAGTATAAAAAATTTTATTAGAAATTCTTTCGCTTTTTGTAAACACTGTAAATATTTCATAAATTAACAAAGTATCACTCCATAAAAAGAAAAAAAAAGCTGATCCTAATAGCTCAAAGACTTTGTAAAATTCCATGAGAACATTTCCGTGGCAATAAAGATTAAAGACCTGCTGTGATAAATCCATAAACTCAAGCCTAGCACTATCTCCAGGGCAATGGCAGTATGCATGGTGTGCATGCTGCCATCTTCCTTGCTGACTTTCTTTCCCCGGATCTACTTCACGCGCTCCTTATGTTAGCATCCTGTGTTTTCATTTGATTTTGTTGTTATTGTTGTTTGAGTCTCATGTAGCCTAGGCTGGCATCCAATTCATTGTTTCTCCAAAGCTGGCCTTGAACTTTTGATCTTCCTGATGCCACCTGAAGTGTTGGCATTGCAGTCATGCATTACCACACCCAGCTTATTTCCATGTTTGACTAATAAATGGCCAGCTAAATTTCCTATCCATTTACAGACCTAGAGACAATTAGAAAAGTACGCAATGATGCAAGCTCACCTCAAAGGTAGGCCTGAACCAGAGGGTAGGAAACACTTTCTCACCTTGATAAGGTCACCCAAGTCCACTCCGTGAAAAGAACTGTTTTTTGAGACACAGTCTCATGTGGCCCAGTATGGCTACAAAGTAACTGAGGATGGCCTAGAACTCTGATCCTCCTGCCTCCGCCTCTTGAGTGCTGGGATTACAGGCATGTTAGGCAGGCACTCCACCAACTAAGCCACATCTACAGCAAGTAGAGAACTTTCTCATACTAGATATATCATGCATAATCACTTAATGTGATCACAGAAAACCCCTGGTAATGAAGACAAACTCCTAGAGCCCTAACTCAATTTACATCATGGTAAAACCTTTAAACCTTTAGAATGGAGAAATCCAGAATTGTAATGTACAACACAGGAACCGTAGTTGTTAATAATATATCTGAGATTTTTACTCAGAGTAGATTTTAGGTGTGTTGTGGATGGGTGTGGTATGCATAAAATGGCTTCTGAAAGATGTCCACAGCCTAGTCTCCAGAACCTATAAATATGTGCAATTATCTAAGAATGGGGAATAGGGTTACAAGGGACAGAATGTAAAGTTCGTTTTGTTTGGATCTAAAGTGTACGCCCCCAGATCTTAGATTTTCCCTTCTCCTCTGTGACTTAGTCCTCTTTCCCCTCCTCCCCATTCTCTGTCTTTTCTGACTGCCATGTCTGTACTTGCTCCCTGATCATGAGGTTTTGCTTCACCACAGGTCCAGAGAACAGGGAGCCAGGTGCACATGGATTGAAACATCAAACAGTGATCCTGAATTAATCTGTCAGTTTTCTCAGGTATCTTGTCACAGCGAAGGAAAGCTGACTAACCAAGGTTGCTAATCACCCCGGCTTGAAATGAAGAGATCATTCTGGATTATTGAAGTGGGCCTGATGAAGCTACAAATGCCCTTAAAATGGTGTGAGAGAGATAGAAGTTCAGTGTCAGAGCCTTGCCTTGTGAGGAATGTCCTGACCCTGCTAGGTTTAAGAATGAAGGAAGAGGCAGTGGGCCAGGTTGTACACTAGCTTCTAGATGTCACAAGACGCAAGGAGACACATTTCCCCAACAACTCCCAAAAAGACTGTAGACTCCTTAACTTAGCCCAGTGGGACATCTGACTGACTTTTGCCCTCCAGAGCTATGATACTTACGTTGTTTGTGGTGATTTATTACAGCGACCACAGGAAACTAATGCAAAAGGGATAGAAAATGTTTGTGCCTGATTTGCCCAGTGTTGCCACGCACCTCCCACCCAAATGCAGTGGCAGAGGGAATAGCAAAATGTCCCCGTGAAGTACTGCTCACTCTGCCTTATAATCTAAGTTCACTTCACCTCATTAGTCCAGAAGTCCTCCAGAACCAGCCTTGGTGATCCCTAGGGTTCTCTAGAGAAGCCCACCTGCACATCAGGCCTCACAATTGTCATAAGTGACATTCTGAAGAAAATGAACACTCAGGAAAGAATAGCAAAAGCAGAAAGCCTCCATGAAAACCAATCAAAACAGATTTCTAAGGCTTACTTCAAATTACTGTGATTACCACACACAAACAAGTCAGTGTACTGGAGAGGGTGTGAATGGGCCCATCGGGAGTGTTTCCTCACAGTTCTGTACTCAGTGGTGTCAAGTTGGCACCTGAAATCAGGCAAGTAGCAAGAGTTACACTGCAGAAATCAGGAAGAACTACAAAGATGATCTTTTATCTCTTCACGGCTGATAACTAAAGCCTTTATATATTGCCTTATTTTATTTATTATTTTTATGTGTATGAGTGTGTTGCCTGCATGTATGTGAGTGCACCCCTGTTGTACAATGCCCTCGGAGGTCAGACGAAGGTGTTGAGTTCCCCTGGAACTGGAGTTACCGATGGTTCTAAGCCTCCCATGTGGGTGCTGGAAATTAAATCCCAGTGCTCTATGAGAGCAGCCAGTGTTCCTAACTGCTAAGCTGTCTCTCCAGCCTCCAAAACCTAAAAAAAGTAAGGAAAATTCTAAACAACCTTGGTTGGGCTTGGCAACGAGTTTTCAGATACAACACAAAAAGCACTCTATGAGTAAGACTTGACAGAATAGACCATACTAAAAGGAAAAAGTCTATGAACCAATTAAGAGCGTGACACAGCAAGCTTCAGTGGGAGAGTCTCTTACACAAAGATCTCTCTCTTCTCTCTATCTCTCTGTCTCTGTGTCTCAGAGTCTTGCTCTATAGCCCTTGCTGGCTAGCCAGTAACTTGCTATGTCAATCAGGCTGGCCTTGAACCTGTGGCAATCCTGTCTCTGCCTCCCAAGTGGTGAGATTACAGGTATTACAGGAACTCTTGAAACACAAGAAGAAACTAACCAGATTAAGAGCAAAACAGGCAAAAGACTTCAGCACATATCTTACTAGCACACACCTATGATAAGGGTGTGTGTCGTGTATATATATCCTGTGTGTGTGTATGTAGCCTGTATATATTTCATATACTTCTGTAGATTGTAAATAAGCATATGACAACACACTCCTCTTCATATGTCATCAGGGGAATGGAAACTACAACCGTGAGATATCTCTACACACCTATTAACGTGACTAAATCCAAATCATTGACAATGCAGAATCCTGGGGAGGGTGGAGCAACAACAGCTCACTTCATTGCTGGTGAGAATACCAAATGGTCCAGCTACTTTGGGAGATGCGTTGGCAGTGTCTTACGCAGCTATACAGAACCTCACCATATGAATCAGCAATTATACCCTTTGATAGTTACTCAAATGAATTAGGCCAGGACACAAATCTTCATATAATTGTTTGCAGCAGATGTCACATGGCTATAAGGCTATAACCCCCTCCTGAGTGCTGGGCATGAATCACTACACTGGGATCTAAGATAGTTGCCCCAATTTATAAATAAATATATATTTTAAAGTAGGTAAAGAAATAAAATTGTGGTACATTTAGATGATGGACTATTATTCAGTGCTCAAAAGGAAATGAGCTGTGAAGCCCTGAAAGCACACAGAGTCCAGTTAGTGTTGCCTTTATGCACTTGAGTACCGGGCCATCCACTGGAGCATGGACAACCAAGCAGGAGCTTTGTCCATGAAGAAAACTGACTCTTCCATCCCTAACAACCATCAACTGTGACAAACTCTTCAGCTACGGTTGGGGGCTCCTCCCCCACCCTGCTGGAATTTTGACTGACTTGAACTTGTATAGGTCTTGTGCAGGCAGCTACTGTATGCTGTACTTTCTAGTCAGTTTTTATAACACCTAAAATTGTTTCTAAACACCAGTCAATTAATTTTTTAAGTAATTTGTGCATCTGCTCCAGGACCAATTGTTCAGAAATGGCTGTTTTAGACAACCTTAATCAAACTCTTGGTCAAAATGTATCCTTAAGCAGAGGTCATTGAAATGGTCTCTGATTGTGAAGTCTTCTTTTTTAAACCCTGTTTTATTTATAGAGACTTTGGCCAGAAGTATGTTTAAAATGTAAAGCATTTTATTTGTCCCTATACTTGTAGAAGTAGTGCCTAATATAATCTTAAAGGAGTCAATCATCAAGTGGAATATGGATTGGAAAACCAAAAAAACCTCGATTACCTTAGCATGGCTTCTGAATCTCTAAGTGTATGGGGGCTCTCTATACCAGTTATCAGCTCACTGCGTCTCTTCTCCAAATCCACGCTCTTGAACCACACTCTCCTGTCTCTGAAGTTAAAGCTTTGTAACTATTTCTGCCTTACCATTGACTCAATGTGAATCCTTGTCAGTAGAGGGTGCTAGAGGTACACTGGAGGAGAAGGAGAATTTGGTTTGGTTTGGTTCTGTTTTTCTAAGACAGGTCTCACTAGGTATACAGACCAGGCTGGCCTGGAACTGGCAGTCCTCCTGCCTCCCCCTCCTGAGTGCTAGGATAACGGGCATGAGTCACCACCACACTTGACTGAAAAAGAGTTTTCTGTATCAGAGTCTGGTGTGCCTCACTGGCTAGCCTCCTGCAAAGCCCAGCTTTTTCCAGTGCTAGGGTCCTAACAACACATTTTTGTGTGTGTGTTTGCCAATTTCCTGCATACATTAACAGTGTCCTTTCTTTCTCCTCCTCCTCTTCCTCCTCTCCTATCTTCATCCTTCTCTTCGTCCCCCTCCCCCTCACCATCATCCTTTTGGTCTGTAGTTTCCCTGCGTTGCTTAGGTTGGTCTTGAACTCAAGATCCTCCTGCCTCAACTTCCATAACACTTGGATTATAAACATTTTTTTACTGTTCCTGGACAGCATGTCTTCTAATCTCTGAGTAGAACTGCAAACTGCAGTGCTGCCAAATAATAAAAGTAAATGAAGTGATAAAATAAAATAAATATAAAGTAAAATATAAAAAAATAAAATGAAGTGATGTACCACTTCGTGAAAAGACATGGAGGAAGCTAAGTGAGTGCTTAGTTTTCTAAAAATCTAAAAATACTCCAATACCAATGTCTATTAAAATGAAACGAAACCTGCAACTACCAATAACTGATACCCTTGCTTATTAAACTCAGAGAACTGGCAACTGATGTTCACACAAAATTTTGTATATGCCCAAATGTCCTTCAGTTGACTAATGATTGTGCAGCAAACAAAGATCAGGGTACATTCATCCCCAGGAATACCACGCAACAAGAAGAAATTATCTTTTGAGTCTCATACACAGCAAGGCAGGTGAAGCCCCCAGATGCATGTGTGTGTGTGTGTGTGTGTGTGTGTGTACCAAGTAAAAAATGCCAATAACCAAAAGTTTACATAACTTGGTGATTCATGTAAAGGGAAAGCTATTTTTTGAAATGATAGAATTATAGAAGAGAAAAACAGATCATTGGTGTCAGAGTGGGGGAGTGGGATGGAAGCAGTGTGCCTCTCGCAGAAGGCAGTGGGAAGGAGCCCTGTGGTAGGAAATGTTCTATACTTGGACTGTGTCAAGGTCAATACCCTGACAAAGATATTATGTACTTTTACAAATTTTTCTTTTTGTCATTGGAGTGAGGTCCACAAAATGTTACAAATGATTTATCTGCATTGGTTCTCAAAAATGCATGTGAATATGCAAGTGTTTCAGAGTAAAATGTTGAATTGAAATAGTTGTCTGTAAACAATAGTCCTCTTCAGTGCTCCCACCAAAGATGGAGCACCCCTTCCACCTCATTCCAGCAGCCCATTCCTCCTTCCCAGGCTGTTTTATCCAGAAAGTGGGCAAATCAGTGGTGGGGTTGTTATGTCATTATGTTAGTGCTTCAGAGTACCGTTGGTGATTTTAGTAGTGACATTATAGTTCTTCTGAGAGGCTCCAGTTGCTTACAGTGGTGCTGTTGGATACAACAAATGTCACTATGAAGAAGGGGGCTTGAAAGCAATTACTTGGTGTGTTGCTTTGGGGAAGGATACTGCCACTGCATGTATAACGTAGCACTCCAACTACCCTGTGTCCCTGCACGTATACCCAGAAGTAGCATCCTTTCCTTCCCCTATGGGACAGAGAATTCAAGGAGACATTTGTATTCAAGGAGACATATGTCTTCAGTTCTATGTCCTAACCTGGTCCTTATTCCCCAGTCTGGTTCACCTGGACTTATCATTCTGAGTTCCCACCTCCCTCCCTCCCCACACACTTGCATCCTGCCTCCCCCTTCCCTCCCTCCCCACACACTTGCATCCTGCCTCCCCTGCCCTCCCCAATCATCAGAGAGCATAGACGCAAACATTTCTTCATGAGCTTGATTTTATTTTCATCATGACTGTACACTAATTGATGTAACAAATCATTTCTTTGCAATTAACCACTGCCTAGTGTGAGGTGAGACCTCAAAGATGGTCCTGAGGTCTTGCCTAGGCTACTAGCAATGTGTGTTATCATCGCTGGAGAAGGTGGGCTCCTCCTCTGTCTCTTCGTTGTCATCTAGATATTCTTTATATAATTTATCTTCTACGTGACAATATTTGGATGCAGTGGTCTGAGATCTAGAATAACCATTCTCCAAGCTCTTTCATGTTGGGAGTCCTCTTTCCTTCTTCATTGCTAGTCTGGGTACCTGGAAAGACAGTAGAGAGAAAACAGAAAGGCATTGATTTGGAGGAAGAAGATGGAGGACAGACAGAAACAGGAGCCTAATGGGAAAGGAAGTAGGCCATGGGGTGTAATGCTGGGCAGGTGAGGACAGAGTAGAAGTCTTGTGCGGAGGGGTCAAAATGAACAACTGGAGAGCCTTGAATCACTTAGCTCACCTTGGTTTTCTGCTGTGGTTTAGAAGAGGCCATCCTTTTTGTTGATTTAAAAGGGGAATTCTTTCTTGTCCCTTCTTGGGGATTTATAGACCTTTCCTCATCTTCAGTGTTAGGCATAAGTAGCTTACTAACCGTCTTACCCATGGTAGCAACCCACAACTACTGACTCAAACTTCCCCACCTTTACAAGACTGACCACACCCTTATATGGTTTGGTCAGCAAGCCCTGGGGGAGGGGCTTAAAAGGAACAGAGCACCATCCTGGTACCCTGTGGGGAAGGGCCACCTAAAGGGTCTGGTTGGAGAACTGGAGCATTTCTTTAGCACTCTTAGCATCTTCCAAACTGGCACTGTCTTCTAGATACCTGATTCACCTGGTACATCCTGTTCTCTCATAGTTATTTGGCTCCCAATTCCAGGTGACAGGCCATCATTACAAGGGGTCAGGTGGTAGGAACTTGAGCTGCTGGTCGTTATACTCCAGTAAAGAGCAGAGGGCAGTGAAGGAATGCTTAGGTCACACCTGTGCAATCCAGAATCTCCTGCCAGCAAAGAGTTCTACCCATACTGGGTGGCTCTTCCCACCTCAACTAGAGGAAAGTAATCAAGAAAAGGTCCCTCTGTCACTTCCACTGGGAAACTTGATCTAGATAATCTCTCATTGAGACTCCTTTCCCAGGTGATTCTAGATTGTGCCAAATCAGGAATCAAAACTAACCATAGGGATAAATCTGAGAAAATATTTAGAAGACCTGCATACCACAAATAAAAAGTAGTATGAAAATGAATTAATGATGACCTAACTAAAAGGAGATATGTACTTCACTAAATTATTAGGAAAGTCAATATTATTAAATACACATTCTTCTCAAACATATCAATAGATTAAATTCAATCCTATTTGGCCAGATGTGGTGGTACATGCCCTGAATCCCAAAACTCTGGGGGCAGAGGCAGGTGAATCTCTGTGAGTTTGAGGCCAGTGTGGTCTACAAAGCAAGTTCCAGACCAACCAAGGTTACATAGTGAGACTCTGTCTGAAAAAAAAAAATTTCAATCCTAATCAAAATTCAAGAAGTATCAAGAAAATAGAACAGCCAAAATAACTTTGGAAGGTAAAAAAAGGTTGAAGAGGTCACACCTCTCATTTGCAAGACTTATTATGAAGTGACATGACAATGGAAATATATCAATACAACAGAAGAGTTTAGAAATATTTCTATATGTAATAGCATATATATGGAGAATCAATTATGATAAAAATACAAAGAAATACTGGAGGAGAAAAATTAGACTTTACAGAAGTTGAGTTTTGAACACTCACTATCCATATGTAAACTACAAGTTTCAGCCCACACTTAACTCCATACAAGAAGTATATCAGAATGGGCTGGAGAGAAGCCTCAGTGGTTAATAGCACATATTTCTCTTGCATAGGACCAAAGTTCACTTCCCAGCACCCCTGTGTCTGAATTCATGTGCACATACCCACACACAGACACATACATATTATTAAAGATAAAAAATATTTTTCAAGAGACAAATATATAGCTACCAGTATGGGTTTTATTTTCAAACGGTCCAAGGAACCATTGCCCTAGGCATTAGGCTTAAGTCCATATCGGATGTGCATATGAGAAATGGACACTAATGACTTTCTTCTTGATGGGGAAACTGATACAGGACATCATCATAGCTTTGACTCAATTTCAACAAACAGTGCAGCACCTATGTGGGACCTGCAGTGAAGGACAGGCCTGCCATTGTTCCACTGGTGCTGCTCCAGCAGCTACTATCCCACTATGGGGAAATGAGCCGAAGCCAAGACACTGGGTGTGCATCACTTTATCAGTTTTCTACCTATTTAACTACTTGCCTACACACAGGGTGTGCATCACTTTATCAGTTTTCTACCTATTTAACTACTTGCCTACACACACACACACACACACACACACACACACACACACGGAATTTTTTGTTTTTTCTATAAACTAAAAGCTGATCTTTATTTACCCACTAACTGGATACAACTTTGTACCTGGTATAAATCCTGCTGTTGTTATTGCTCCCAACAATCAGTCCTGGCCAGTACCTCTAAACAATCATATCCAACAGAAGCCATTAGTCACACTGGTACCATTTTTGGCTGGCTTAGGTATAGCAGCCAGAGTCTAAATTGGAGTATGGTGGGTGACTAAAGCCTCACTTACACATTACCAAATGCTGGCTGAAGACTGCTGTAAAAGTTTACATGAGATGTCTCAAGGCAGAGAGGTAGCTCATGAGCCAGCTTGCCAGGTTTCCAGGATCCCAAACTGGAGGTTAGAATCCTGACTCAACTTGAGCCTCTAGTAGGCCCACACAGAGCAGTGCCCTAACTGCCACATCTGATGAGCATATTCAGCCCAAAGTACTTAGAACAGTCATTTCCCTGTGTCCTTAGTGGTACTTCACTTTATCTCTTTAAGGGGAAGGCTGATGATAACAAGAGAAAGGAACTTGTCAGGTCATTGGATGAGAATATCTGTCCTGGCAAGAAACCAGAAATGTTTTGGACAGAGGCATGGTGGCAGAGGTGGCTGGAGTAGGAGCAGAAGCTAAGTTCTCACATCTTCAAGCAGGCACAGGAAGCAGAACAGGACTGGAGATTCAGCAAGGCTTAAGAACTCTGCAAGCTCAACCCCAGTGACGTACTTCCTCCAGCAGGGCCACACCATCTAAGACCTCCCAAAACAGTGCCACCAACTGGGGACAAAATGTCCAGATACTTAAGAGCCTATGAGGGACATTCTCATGCACACCACCACATTCCACTCCCTGGTCCCCGTAGGCTCATGACTATATAAATGCAAAATGTCAACCTTAAAAGTCCCCATAATCTTTACCAATCTCTAGTAAACCCACAGTCCAAAGTCTCTTCTGAGACTCAGGGAAATCTCATAAATCTGAGCCCCTGTAAAATCAAAGACAAATTACATACTCCCAACATAAATGGAACGAAATACACATTTCCATTCCAAAATGGAGGAATAGAGACATAGTGAGGAAATACCAGACCAAACCAAGACCGAAAACCAGCAGAGAAAACAGCAAATCCAGTAGCTCCATGTCCGAACGCTGGGACTTTACTTGGAAATGACTCAACTCCTCCAGCTTTGCAGCATCAGCATGCAACATACACCTGTCTCTTGGGCTGGTATCAGTCCCTGTATGCAGTTCTCCTTGGCTGATGTCTCACAACTCTGGCATCATGAATGTCTTGAGGTCTCTCCACTGTCAACCAAGCTTCTCCTTCACAGCTTCACAAAATGGCTTATCAGGGCTTCTTGTCCTGTCAGGGCCTTCTTCATGCAGGGACGCCCCTGCTGCACACTGCCTGGCCTCCAAGGCTCTCTGAAACCGCGGAGGAAGAACCAGTGACCCTTTCACTCTTGCATCTCTCATAACTCTAAAGCCAGCACCAGGTGAATGGCACTGCATGTAAAGTTTGGCTGCAAGTTTGGGATGGACCCCAGCCTGCTTCATCCACTTTCAAAGCTTTCAGTGGTTTTCTGGTAGAAAACCCTTGCAGCATTTTCCTTTCACAAGTTGGAGGCTCAACTGCTGGGTACAGTCTTGCCCTGGAGGCACTCTCACCATTGTTTAAGTGCAAATGTCTAGCCCTCTCCTTCATCACTTAAATCTTGTCAAAGGGATCCTCTCCTTCAGTGAGTGTCTTCACTTCAACATTAATCTTTCTAGTGCTCTTTTTTAATCCAAACTGTACATTCTGTGTTTCTTTCTGCCTCATTTGTTCTTTTTCACTGAAAATCTGCGTCAAAATGTCCTCTGTCAAAGAATTTAGTCCATTGCTTTTCAAGTCAAAAGCCTCAGGCAAGCTTTTTAGCTGTGGTCAGACTGCAGTCAGACTCTTTGCTAAAAATATACCAATTGCTGCTTAAGTCCTTATTTCCTTCTGGAACTACATTGTTCTCAGGTCTTCTTGGTTCCAGGATCCTATTAGAATAATCTGTTGAGCTCTGCTTACAGCAATCAACCCCTTTTCTAACTCAGACTTCCAAAGTCTTCCACATTCCTCCCAAAACTCACATGGTCAGGTTCTTCAGAGCCAACAGCCCACTCTGTACAGAGACAGCCCTTATAAGGTGAAGGATAAGTAGTTGCACTTGGCCCTTTCCTCCACCCAAGAAAGAAGCACAATGCTTAGTGGGCCTCTTTGGATTCTGGAGGTAGCACATTCCTCATCTGGATGTGTTACTACAACCCATATATCAAGTGACTGAGAAGGCAGCTAGCTTTGAGTGGGACCTGGAACAGGAAAAGGCTCAAAAGGTCCAGGCTGATGTACTGGCTGCTCTGTACCTTGGGCCATATGATCCAGTAGAACCAATGGTGCTTGAGGTATCAGTGGCAGATAGAGATGCTGTTTGTAGTCTCTGGCAGGCCCCCATAGGGAAATCACAGAGGAGGCCATTAGGCTTTTGGAGTAAGGCTCTACCTTCATCTGTGGACAACTATTCTTCTTCTGAGAGACAGCTCTTAAACTGCTATTAGGCCTTAGTGGAAATCGAATGTTTGACAATGGGCCACCAAGTCACCATGGGACCCAAGCTGCCCATCATGAGTTGGATGTTATTTGATCCACCAAGCCATAAAATAGGATGCCACGCAGCAGCAATCTATTATCAAACGGAAGTGGTATGTACGTGATTGGGCCGGAGCAGGTCCTGGGAGCACAAGCAAGTTACATGAAGAAGTTGCCCAGATACCTATGGTTCCTACTCCTGTTACAGTGCCTCTTGTTCTCAAGTATGCACCTATGGCTTCATGGGGCCTGCCCTATGATTGGCTGACTGAGGAAGAGAAGACTAGGACCTGGTTTAGTGATGGTTCTACACACTATGCATGTAAGGTTCAGGATTCGAGAGACACAGCAGACAGAAGGGACCAGACTCCGCTGGCAGCTAACAGGACCCAGCTTTATTGAGAGAAGACCAGATGGGACTAGCTCCTCCACACCCACGAGTGGAGAAACGCTAGCCCCCTCACCCCCATCTTGGGGCTAGGGCTCCAGGGAACTGGGCTGGCGTGTCAGGCTCCAGATCGGGATGGAGGAGCTCCCTCTGGGGCAAGCTTCCAGGGGGAGCAAGCTCAGCCCAAGTCTGAGTCTCAAAGCCCCCGCCTTGTCCAAGTCCTCAAAGCCTTAAAAACCTTCAGCCCCCTCCTGGCTTTTAGGGGAGGAGGGTTGCCATAACATCTGATTGATGTTTAAGGCAAGTTTCTGGCCAGGAAGTCATCCTTTTTTCACAGCTGTTTGTGAATTCCTTGAGTCCTGAATCTTATCTGCCCAGGAAGCCCAGTGTCCTTTGTGAATTTGGGATCTGGAGTCTTATTTGAGCTATTTGCAAAGCTTAGATCTCTGAGAGGTTGTAGCTCTGGCTCCAGGTTTCCTTCCATCTTCCTGAGTTTGAAACAGTTGGGGTTTTCAGTCACACCTTACATTCCAGCCTTTGAGTCATGGGAATGGGGGCGCAGTTTCTCCTCTAGCTACTTCCAGCTGAGGTGGGTTGATGGTAGGGGGATGACACATGAGGCTGGAATGGGTTCGAGTCCTCATCACGATTGGGCAGCTGTGCATATTTCCTGGTGGGAAGGTGAGCAGAAGAACAAGAGCTGGTGGCAGTGCTCCCGTGTAGACTGGCAGAGGGACTGGTCCTGAGACACTTCCTCCTGCATAAGAGACTGTAGACCAAGTGAGGAGATAAACTTGACAGGCCTCCCCCTCTTCCTGCCCCCTGGTGGGATAAGAGGACAGGATAAATCTTTAGAGGCTTAGCTGCTGGTAACACTGTTTCAGACCTGAAAGGGTTAGTGAAATGGGAGATTTGACACTTTGTAGGATCCAGTCCAGGTAGAGATCAAAGACAATTCTGTAAGTGGACACAGCTGTTATGAAGACAGAAGTTTGTCTCAGAAGAGTGCTGCATGGTACCATCTTACTAAAAGAACACACATAATGTTATGAATTGGATATTATTGGTGTATATATTACACTTTATAAACTTCCAGGTGAGCTAGTCATAATAATTTGTTTGCATTAGGAAACCTATATAGAGGTGCCCAGGGTGTGAAGGGATAAGGATATGTTCTATTTCAGAGAAAACTATTTAGATTATAAAGAGAGGCAGTAATTGAGCTTAGAGAATGCAGGGAAGAGGTAGAGTAGCCCTGGGGGTGTGGGGAGACCCATCAACTCCCACCATGGAGAGCTGTTAAGGGTGTGTCTTACCCGAGTAGGAAGAGGAGGACAGACCATGTGGTCCCCTACTACAAACAGGCCTTTTGTCTACTGTGGCAGCGGCTCTGGGTTCCTCCATTGCTGTTGTGCAGGTCAATCCTTGGTGGCCAGGCAGATGAGTTCTGTCAGTGAAGAAGATCTGGAGGCGGGTTGGGGATCTGGGGGCCACATGACTGGCCTACCTCGATTCTGCAAAGAAGGGCAGTCATCCTTCAGGCATCCCCATTTTTCCCATTGTGAGCATGGCCCTGGCAGTGGTTGCTGAGTTGGGGCAGGCTTGTGCCCAGTGTCCTTTGTTGTCACCGTGGGCCTGGCAGCTGTTGAGGCATTGATGCTGAGTTGCTTGGAGGTCTTCTTGGTAGGAACCCCGAATGCCACCATCAGTAGTTGAGCCTCCTGTATCGGGTGGCACACTCAGTTTGCCTTTTCCTGTTCCTCTGGGTTATGGAGTATTTAAAGGCCATTTTTCAGCAGCTCTCCCTGGGAGGGTAAGGGGCTTTGGGGGCCTCTGTTAGTGGACAGGTTAGAAGGAGAGAGAGCATTTGCACCTGGGCAGCAGGGTAGAGTGTAAATATAAAAGGAGGCGAGATAAGTAGGTAGAGGCAGGAGCGAAGAAGAGTCGGGTACAGGAGTTTGATTGCTTACGTGGGGATGGCACTGCCCATGAGAGCTTTCACCTCCATGATATCCCAGAGATCTCTAGACTGACAGCTGCCAGAGTAGAGGCGGGTTGGAATTTAGGACCCAGAGGGAACTGGCCAGAGCCGGGCAGCCAGAGACAGAAAGCATACAGCTTGGAGTTTGGGAGCTCAGTGCTTGGGCCGCCTTAGCAGGCTCAAAGTCCGCAGTAAGTTTGGGCGTGGGCCCAGAGGGAGCCCTGGTCTGGGGACCTGGCCGCGAGAGACAGAAAGAATACAGGCTGGAGTTCGAGAGTTTAGGGTGTGGGCCCCAAAGCGGGGTGGGGGTCGCACAGTGTTCCGAGAATGTGGCAAAGCACCCAAGCACGTGCTTGTAGTGGAAATGGGTGGGGAGGATAAAGTGAGGGTGGTTGGCCACAGGGAGGGGGTAGGGGAGGTACGAGGGAATCCTAAGACAGGTAAGTGTCCCTACCCACGTGGAATCCCAAACGAGAGGGATCTCTGAACCTGGGTGCGCCTTCCAGGTCAGAGTTGGGCACTGAGGCCCAGTGAGCTTGGGGACCCCTGGCGTTTCGGAACTTTCAAGACAAGACGAGATACGTAGAAACTCCTCACCACAAGAGGCGTCCCTACCAGAGGAGGAGTTCAAAACGAGACGAGAGTTGACAGGGGTCCAAGGTGGAGCGAGTCGGCCAACACCCAGAAATGGGTAAAGATAGAGAGAGAGAAAATGGGGTCGGGGAGAGGGGGGCCCAGTTAACTATACAGGTCCCAGGCGCGGCTGCAGCTGGAGGCGGGAGGGTGAGAGTGGGGGTGGGGTCATTGAGAGGAGCTGGAGGGAGAGGCGCAGAGTGAAGACAGGGCCTGAGGCTAGACGGCTCCTGGGGCACCCAGGCTTAAGCCAGTGTGCTTGGCTCCGGCATGAGGGCCGCAGGACGCCAAGCCGAGATGGGACCCATAGTGGAGGAAATGGCAGAGGGAAGGAAAAGCTAGGCAGATTCCTGGTTCAGGCAGGTGAGCATAGGCACTGAGTTTGGGCGCTAGGCTCAGATGAAAGTGGCGCAGAGGGAGGGAAAGGGAAAGGGCAGGTGGACCAGCTCCCAGTGGAGGTGAGCAGAGGACTGACCTAGTACACAAGCACGGACAGAGGGGACAAGGGAGAGGCCAGGAAACCGACGAGTTCCTGGGCGGGTGAGCAGAGACTGGAGCTAGTGTGCACAAGGGCAGACAGAGGGAAAGGCTAGGCAGACCAGAGGATCTCCCAGGCGGGCTGGTGAGCAGAGGCTGGAGCAAGCAAAAGCCCTAGCTAGGGCGCTCCTCTCTGAAGGCCTGGCAGGAGTCCTGTGGGCAATGAAGGAGGAGAGGCAGAGCCCAGGCACGAGGTAGACAAGGGTTTTGAGTGGGGGAGTGAGCACCAGTGACCACTCAGAAATGGGAGAGTGAGAGGGAGAAAGCTGAGAGAGCAATAGAGGGGACAGGAAACTAGTACCTCCATGTCTCATGATGTAGGTGCTGGGCTGTGTGTGAGAAGCCCACGGCCAGACCAGTGGATCAGATCATACCATGTCGGTCCTGCGTGAAAGGTGATCCCCACGTGGGCTGCTGCTCTCTTCCATCCGAGTCACGGCACCATTATGTAAGTCTTTCTTTCTTCATTCCTCTTTTGTAAACTCTGGCTCCAGATTTCTTCCTGAGTCTGAAACTGTTGGGAGTTTCAGTCACACCTTACAATGCAGGCATCACTCATAAGTGGACAGCTGCAGTATTACAGCCCCTTTCTGGGACAGCCCTGAAGGACACTAGTGAAGGAAACTCTTCATAATGGGCAGAACTTCGGGCAGTGCATGTGGTAGTGCATTTTCTTGGAAGGAAAAATGACCAGAAGTGCAATTATATACTGATTCATGGGCTGTAGCCAAAAGTTTGCTGCATGGTCAGGGACTTAGAAGGAGTAAAACTGGAAAATTGATGAGAAAGACATTTGGGGAAGAACAATGTGGATGGATCTCTCCAAATGGGCAAAGGATGTAAAGACACTTGTGTCTCATGTAAATGCTGATCAATAGGTGTTCCAGCAGAAGATGAGTTCAATAATCAAATAGATTGTATGACCCATTGTGAGGATATTCAGCCTCTTTCTCCAGCTATCTCTGTCATTGCTCAATGGTCCCATGAACAAAGCGGCCATGGTGGCAGAGATGGATGTTATGCATGGGCTCGATAGCATGGACTCCCACTCACCACAGCTGCCAACAGCAGAGACCAACACTGAGCCCCCAATATGGCACTATTCCCCAGGGTGACCTGCTGGGGACCTGGTGGCAAGTTGACTACACTGGATCACTTCCATCATGGAGGGGACAATGCTTTGTCCTTACAGGAATAGACACATAATGCTGGTTATGGGTTTTCCTTTCCTGCATATAATGCTTCTGCCAAAATTATCATCCAGAGACTTGCAGGATGCCATATCCACCAACATGGTATTCCACACAACATCACTTCTGACCAGGAAACTCACTTCACAACCAAAGAAGTGAGACAGTGGCCCATAGTCAAGGAATCCACTGGTCATACCATGTTCCCCACCATCCTGAAGCACCTGGCTTCATAGAACGGTGGAGTGACCACTTTCAGACATGGTTACAGTGCCAATTATGTGGCAATAGCCTGGAGGGCTTGGGCAGGGTCCTCCAGAAGGCAGTATATGCTTTGAATCAGCATCCAATATACGGTACTAGTCTCCTAGAGCCAGACTTCACAGGTTCAGGAATCAAGGAGTGGAAGTGGGAATGATTTCACTCACTATCACCCCTAGTGACCCACTGGGAAAATGTTTGCTTCCTGTATCTGTGACTTTACTCTGCTCTGCTGGCCTAGAAGTTTTGGTTCCAGAGTGGGGGGCGTTTCTGTCAGGAGACACAACAAACATTCCATTGAACTGGAAGCTAAGTCTCCTCCTGACCACTTTGGGCTTCTGATGCTCTTAAGTCAACAGACTAAAAAAGGAATAACAGTCTTAGGAGGGTGATTGATCCAGACTACCAGGGAGAAATTGAACTGCTTCTCCACAATAGAGGGAGAGAAGATGGTGTTTGGAAGTCAGGGGATTCCTTAGGGCGTCTTTTGGTGCTAACATGTCCTGTAATTAAGGTCAATTGAAAATCATCAAAACTCAATCCAGATAAGACAACAAATAGCCCAGACCCATCAGGGGAAGGTATGGGTCAGTCCTCCAGGGAAAGTGCCAAGGCCTGCAGAGGTGCTTGCTGATGGTGGAGGAAATACAGAATAGGTAGAAGAAGGTAGTAATAAATATCAGCTGAGGCCACTCGACCAGTTGCAGAAACATGAATTGCAATTGACATGAGCGTTTTTGTCTTATTTGGTTAAGGATATGCTTGTGAATATGTACACATATAATAAGCAGGTATTGGTGTTGATCCCTTTTGAATGTGTAAGTGAGGTGTTAAATGGCTGTGTTGTAGATCTATATTATCATATTTAGGTTATAAGACACTAAAAGACTAAAGACCTTATCACCTATTCTAGGATATATAATGTGTTTGTGATTGTATGTGGGGTAGTTATGTCATGTTAGGAGGAATTACGACTTGCCATTGCTTTCATTTGAAGATTGCTGACATAAGGAGACGCAATTGGGTGTCACATTGACAAGGGATGGATTTGTAATGGTTAATCCTGGGTGTCAACTTGACTGGAACTGGGATTAACTGAAATGAGAGAGATCTTCTTGATTGGATCATCTGAAGCTGGAAGACCCACCCTAAATGTGGGTGTTACTTTCTGATGGCAGCCTGTATAAAAAGCCATGGCAGGAGGGAGCTCACTCTTTTGCCACTTGCCTTCTCTCTCACTGGTGACCAGCTTCTTCAGATTCTGACACAGACTGAAGACTTGCAGATCTCCTGGAATCTATCAGGCCAGATTGGAACTGCTGAGACATCCAGCCTCATGAACTGAGCAACTACTAGATTCTTAGCCTTCAGCCCTTCCAGTGTGGTATGGTCATTGTGGGCTACTAGAACTGTATCCTGTAAGCTAATCTAATATATATATATATACACACATACATATTTATATATACACTCTACGGAGAACCCTAATACTTACCTTTACCTTGCTCTCTTCCTTCTCACTGTCTGATTCTTTGAAGGATTCCAAATGTTGGGATCCCAAGAGAGACTATTTAGCACTATTTAGACCCCTTTTTCCTTATGTTCCCCCAACCCCAGCTGCAAGAAACAGCAAGCTAGCAGCACCTACATCTCATTCATTCTCCCTCCTCCCTCCTTTTACTGTTTCTGGCAATCCAGAGGATGGTATCTACATGCCTTTCTCTTGTAATTCTTCCAGTAGGCAAATAAGTTCTTTCTGGACAGACAACTCAACCTCAGTTCCATACCCTACTGCCCACGTGAAAGGCCATGGAACTGATGCCACAGCCTGCTTATGATCCTGTATCACATATGCTGTCATATGATTGAAATATATCCTCTAGTCTGGCAGCCATTTGGGGGCCATCCCTGTACAGTGCATCTGCTACTACAGCCATATTAGAATTGCCCCCAAGGATGCTCCAACTCAGACAACTTTGCTTCACTTGCACATCTTATCACCCACAACAGAAATGATGTAAATGCTCAACTAAAACTCATCTTTGGTTTTGTGGTTTCCTTTTTGAGTGACAAGGGTTGTAACAGCTTTTCCTGAAGAGATGAGCAAATGTTTATTTACCCCAGATAAGACACCAGTGACAGAGTGGAGGAATGATGCCTCTCAAGTTAGCTTACTGAGACAATGAGTTTAATTAGGGCTACTCAGAGAAGGGTGAGCAACTTGTAAGGTTTATCTGGTTTGCAAGGCGTAGCAGGAATTAATCAGAGACGGGAATTGACTGAACTGGTTTATTTGGGGCATTGAACTGACTCCCAATCGGGAAAGGGAAATCAGCTGGGACTAGTTTTCTCCCGGAAGTGGAGAAAGCACTAGCCTGCCCTTAGCTGCTCAGGAGGGCTTTTTATAGGGAAAAGGTACCCCCTTGGCATCTGTTTGATGTTTAAGATAAACTTTTAGCCAGGAAGGAATCCCCTCTTTTACAGCTGTTTGTGCACTTTTTGAGTCCGGAAACTTATCTGTTAAGGAAGCCCAGTGTCCTTTGTGAATTTGGGGTCTGGAGTCTTATCTGAGCTATTTGCAGGGCCTGGATTTCTGAGAAGTTGTAAAAGTCGGTCTTTCCTCATGCATGTTTTGTAAACTCCGGCTCCAGGTTTCCTTCCATCTTCCTGAGTTTGAAACTGTTGGGGGTTTCAGTCACATCTTACACAACTCATCAGAGGCTATGCCACAGAAAAAATGTCCCTCACTCTCCCCTAGCAACTCTTAACTGTTTATATACTTTAATGAAGGGGCAGGTCCTCCGGAGCCTCTCCCCCTAATAACTGTTAACTGCTTGCATATTTCAGGGAAGGGGCAGATCCTGTGGATCCATCCGCTCCCTCCATGACAGAAAGCTAATGGACCCAGTCTTGTGCAGGTCTCCTATGGGTAATCACAGCTGTTGAGAGTTCAAAAAGGCAATATCCAGAAAGAGACAACAGCCATGGTCAAGAGGGTAGCATTTCACAACATCCTCACAAACATACCCAAAGATTTCCTTCATTAGCGTACTTGGGGCTTCTTAATCCAGTCAAGGTAGCAATCAAAATTAGCTATGACATTATTCCTGGAAGGTCTCTTGGCCTCTTCTAGGTGATGGCCTTGCCCCACTGCCTCTGGAAGACATATTCCTGGGAATAGTGCATTGAATTCCACAGAACTGGAATTAAGGACAGTTGTTAGCTGCATGTGGGTGTTGGGAACCAACTCTGGGTTCTCTGCAAAAGCAGCCAATGATCTCATCCCCCCAGCACACTTTTTAAAAAATATGTGGTTTTTTTTGAATCACTGTGTGTTTCATACAGAACATCTCAGTCAATCTTAATTATCTTTATATCTCTTTTCCCACTGGCACGCGCAATACACTTTTTCTATGGCATAAAGTATGGCTTGATGCTTACAGTTTGTATATGGATAACCAGAAGTTCCAAAATCAACTGTTGTATGTCCCTTTTTAAAAGTCTCATCTGCTGAGCATGGTGATACACGGCATTAATCCCAGCACTCAGGAGGCAGAGGCAAGCAGATGTCTGTGAGATCTAGGCCTGCTTGGTCTACATAGTGAATTCTAGGTTAGCTGAGGCTGCAGGTAGTTCTTGCCTCAAAAAGAAAAAAAAGCCTCATCTACTTCATTTTGTTCTATATTATTACCAATCATTTTAGTCCTTGGCTATGCTTTCCTGTGGAATATTAAAGACAGGTAAATAGCAAAATAAATAAGTAAATAAATGCATTTTTCTTTTTACAATTAAAGTCAATTTAGTCTTTCTAGAAGTTACTCTTAAAGGCTTAAGAGGAGGCCCATAGCTCCTTCAGTTTCTTTCTATCAGTTGTGCCATCTGTTGAAATGGGTCAATAGCTTGCTGATCATGTGGCTTTCCTTGGAAGCATCCTCTGTGTGGACTCTCCTCTTTGTAGAATGCATATAGGTTACAGTCCAACCTCTTGGGTATCTGGGGCTTTTGTGATCAAGAGATCCAGTTACTTACCAGAGCTATATTTCACCCTTTAAGAAGTGTGAAATAATGTCCTAGGACCTGTCTGATGTAGAATCAAGGACCAAAATATTGGCTGTCCTTTGAGCCCCTGAATCCTCATTGACTTTAGACTTCAAATTTTGATAGTTGAACACCCAGAAGGATAGTTTTATCAGTCTTCCCATTTTTGGTTTAGTGAAACATTCACTAAAGAACCAAACATGTTTAAATAAATCCTGATTTATTCACTTTCCTAATTGTGAAATATAACTATCTTGGTTAAACATAACTTTTAAAACCTGTTTTTATAAATGTTACTATGGGAAAATCACAATAACCTTAGGAATTTTAATAACCTCTAATTATTATACCTGTATTGTCTTTCAATTTCATCTTTCACAAACCTTGTGGGACTTACTCTGACCTTCTATGATGTGGTTGAGTCTTTCTCATTCTTAAGACAAAGTCTTATGTTACCCTAAAAAATCCTTACTTTTCTAAAATATTTTCTTTTCTTTTTAACCTGTTTTTACAAAAAACATATTCTCATACTTAGATTCTCTTAATATCACTCAAATGATGGTATCTTTTGATGTACAAAAGCTTTTTAGTTCCATGTGTTCCTATTTGTCAGTTATCGAACTTAATGACTGTGCTGTAGGAGTCCTGTTCAGAAAGTCTTTCCTGTGTCTATACGTTCCAGTGTGTTCCCTACTTTCTCCTCTGTCTGATTCAGGATATCGGGTCTTCTGTTGAAGTGTTTGATCCATTTGGAATTGAGCTCTGTACATGATAAAACAGGGATCTAACTTCATTCTTCTACACACCCTTATCTAGCTACACACCCTTATCAGCACTATTTGGTGAACATGCTGGCTTTCTTCCAGTGTGTATGTATGACCCCTTTGTCAAAAATCAGGTGACTGCAAATGTGTGGATATAAATCTGGGTCCTCAATTCTATTCCACTTATCAGTGTTTCTGTTTTTAATGCCAGCATCATGCCATTTTTATTACTATAGCTCTGTAGTATAATTTGAGATCAAGGATAGTAATGCTTCCAGCAAGTCTTTTATTGTTCAGGATTATTTTAGCTCTCTTGGGATTTTTGTGTTTCCATATGTAATGTAAAATTATTTTTTCAATTTCTGTGAAGAATTGTGTTAGAATTTTAATGGGGATTACATTGAATCTATAGGATTTTTTTGTATTTTTGCACAATATTAATCCTACCAATATGAGGATGGAAGGCCTTTCCATATTCTGGTATTTTCTTTAATTTATTTCTTCAATGTGTTAAAATTTTTATTGTACAAGTCCTTCATATCCTTGGTTAGATTTAGTCTAAGGTGTTTTATGGATTTAGAGGCTATTGTGAATGGGACTATTTCCCAGATTTTTTTCTTGGTATGTTTGTTGGTGGTGTATTGGAAGGGTACTAATTTTGAGGTGTTGATTTTATATCCTGCTACTTTGCTGAATGTATTTATCAGCTGTAGGATGTATGGCATAATACAGTGTGGGCCTTAGCCAGGCCACCTACCATGAGGAATAAGGGAATGGCTTCTGTGGACGTGGTGTTCCGCTCTGGCCAGGCGTGACACCAGCTTCCACTCCGCACCTGGATGACCTGCCTAAGAGATGGAACACTAGTGGCCGCCGTCAGGAACCACCCCATAGGGCGATTGGGTAACCAAACTCATAAAACCCTTTGCACTTCCTTAAATAAACTGAGTTTGCTGCGGCTCGCCCTCTGCATGCTTCCACCCAGCTCCCAGGGTCTGTGTTTTGATTCTGCGCCTATCTCACCCCCTCTTGGTGGAGACCCAGTGTCCGGCTCAGGCCGGCCTGAGCAGAGGGACTGCAACAGTAGGAGTATTTAGGGGACTTTATATGTAGAATTATGTCATCTGCAAGATAAGGGAGTCATAAAGACATTTCCTGGGGTCCCTTCAGTCTATGTGCTCTGTTTGTTGGACCATAAGAGAGGCCTTAACGTTTAGGGGCTTTTGGTGGTAGAAGCATTTGAACCTCCAGTTGTCTTTCTGTTAGAAATAAACTCTGAGAGCCAAGAACCCACCAATATCACACAAAGAACACACAAACAAAGCAAAAGTAATTTAGCAAGGCAGGTTTTACTTTTGCAAAATAGTTTTTTTTATCATTCAGATGGAGCAAGCACACCCAATCCAGAAGTTTGATAGGTTTTTATTCCTAACACAAGAGTAGCCTTGCAATATTTCATGGTTGACTAAGTTTAAAAGAATTTGCATGAAGGAGAAGGGGGAAGGGGTTAGACAAAAGGAAAAAGGCTTAGCTACTCCAGGTCATCAGGTACTGGGAATGCAGGAGGACTTCTGCATAAAAAGTTTTACAGGGTGCTTGAAGGGATGAAAAGATTTCAATTCCTTATCCTGAACCAAAGTTTTACAGTGTTTGACAGAAAAGACATATTTAATGTTTCTTAAAAATGTAAGAAATATTATGGTCTTACATTTGTGACAGATGTAACATGGCTTAGAGGGCTTTTTTCTCTCTTGGGGCATTCCCATTTGAGATGCTCCCTCTGCTTACAACTAAAACAGGCAAAAGCTGTTTTTCTTTTCCTTCAAGACTTGAACCCAGGTTAAGTTCTTATAATGTATCCACAAAGGCCATCATTTTCCACTAGCTTTGTTGGCCTTTTTCTTTAATTTCCTGCTGGTCTTGCTTATAAAAGATCTTAATGGCTGCTTTAAAAAGGTTGTCTGGAGTGTGCTCAAATCACAAGAGTAACCTTAAATCCTTCCAGGTTAAACCCAAGGCCTGGTTAAGCCTTGTACTTTTGAGTTATTTGAAAATATTATAAGATCAGCTTTTACCTGTTTCCAATATTGTAACAGAAAGGTAACTTTGGCAGGTTCTAGATTCTTGGGAAAGTAGGTTAAGAAACCTTTCTGTATACTCAGAGTGTATGCATCAATGAGGATCAGTGTAGTGGTTTGAATGAGACTGTCCCCTGGAAGCTCCAAGTATTTGAACACTTGATCCCCAGTCCATTGTGCTATTTGGGGAGGATCATTGAACCTTTAGGAGGTGTGGCCATGCTGGAGGAAGCATGTCACTGGAGGTGGACTTTGAGAGTGTATAGCCTTCTCCATTTTCAGTTAGACTCTCTCTGCTTCCTCTATATTCTTAAAGATGTGAATGCTCAGCTTTTTGACACTGGCTATCTTCTGCCATGCCTCCTCTGCCATGATGAACTTTTATCCTTCTGGAACCATAAGCGCAATACACTGTGCCTTCTATAAGTTACCCTGGTCATGGTGTAACATGGTGCAACAGGAAAGTAATTAATACAGGATTCTTAGTGATTTGGGAGTTTCTTGGGCTGAGGACTGCCAGAACTTCTCCCTTATGGAAGTCTAGGTTGTCTCTTGGAGCAAAGAAGGCCTGGACTTCGGATATCTCTGACCACTTACTTTTTTCTCTTACAAAACAAATCTAATTATTAAAAAAATATTATGAGTAATGCTTCTCTCTGAAGGCTATTTTTCTCCATCCTTCAGCTCAAGTCCAAAGAAAATGACAGATGAGAATACAGTATAATTCATTATAATTCATTCTACTGGTGCCTTGTTCCCTGTGTGTAAGACAAAAAGAAATATGTTGGGATTTGACCCATTATCTCTTGTCCTCCCAGCAGAACATTCTCTTGGGATTCTCTTGTTGATGGTGGACCATGAGGGAGGCAAAGCTTACTGGATAATTTGCTCTCACTGACATAGCCCTAATATCTTTTATCTGTCCTGTCCTCTCTTGAGTGACCATGAGGAGAGGAAGACCTATTGGATTAGTCTCACTTATTGACATGGTTCTAATATCCCATGTTGTTGATGAATTTTTCCTGCATTTTGTTTGATTAATTGTAACCTGTCTGTGCTGGCGCTGTCACCAATTAAAAAAAAACTCTCTGGTACCAAGTGTGGTGTCACAGGCAAATTTCTGTGAATTCCAAGCCAGCCAGGGTTACTGTCTCAATAAATAGATTAATTAGCTAATAAATTAATATAAAACACCTCTGTAGCAAATATTGGGGTTTGTGTGTCAAGGAAGTCAGTCAATTTCTACTAACCATATGAATCATAGATGTTCTTGGCTCCCTTGTAGTTTGACCTTCCAATTTTCTACTTTGGCCCCTCTCTGAACTCCTTTGTTTTTCCATCAATTTCATAATCTGAGCAATCTATATTCTATACATTCATTTGGATGAAGAGGTGTTGCCATCCCTCTGCTGCAGGCCAGCCCGAGGGGTACTCAGGGTCTCTGCCGAGAGCGGAGTGAGAGGCGCGGAGTCAGAACACAGACCCCGGGAGCTGGGTGGAAGCATGCAGAGGGCGAGCCACTGCAAACTCATTTATTCAAGGAAGTGCAAGGGGTTTTATGTGTTTGGTTAGCCAATCGCCCTATGGGGTGGTTCCCAACTGCGGCCAATAGTAATCGGTCCCCGGGTAGATCATCTCTGTGCAAGTTCTCTCCAGACGTGGGGTAGTGTCGCATCTGCCTCGGCCAGCAAGGAAGACACGACACTGGATTCTTCTTGAGACAGTTTATTCAGGTCCTTTACAGTAAATGTTCTTTGTCTTTTTCCCCTTTCCTTTTCCGGGCCATAGACTATATACCCTTAGCATAGACCCTCCCTCATATTATACGTGGCATTTGCACAATGGGCAAGTTAGTAAAACAAGGAAAAGGAAACCATAAATTTTTACTGCGCCATAAAACTCGGCAGCAAGCCAACTCTCACAACAAGCCATAACCACATCCAGGTGCACTATCTCCTCCGTGGCCATTTTATCCAGGCAAGCAGCAAGCAATATGTGGAAGCTCGCGGGCTGGCTTCCCACAGGGTGGAAGCTGGTGTCACGCCTGGCCAGAGTGGAACGCCACGTCCACAGGAGCCATGTCCTTATGCCTCATGGCAGGAAGTCATTTCCTTGTTCCTCATGGCAGGCGGCCTGGCTAAGGCCCACACTGCAGTACACCATACAAAAAGGCAAGCATCAAAGAAGGTTATCAGTCAGGCTGCCTGGACCAGGAGAGGCACACTGTAATTTACTACATGCATTTTGGATTTACACCTCTGTAATCTAGAGAATATGGGGACCCAGAAAACAAAAATATCTAAAATGACTCAGAAGGAGACAGTATCAGAACGCCTTTTGTTTCTTTAGCCGATGTGTGCCACCACAGATGGAAAGTAAATGTAAGGGTCAACATAGGTCAGAGTGCTTAGCAGAGAAGTAGAAGAAAGCATGGAAAAGGTAAAGCAAGAAAGGAACGGATATGTGCTCTGTGTTCTCACCCCTTTTGCATTCCCTTTGCTCAGCCAAAGCACCAAAATGAAAGTGGAGGTTCTTGAGACCCATGAACACTTTCTCTCTTGGATGGGCTTATATGTGGGACTAGAGTTCTAGATGTTCACAATTCACCACAGCTTCACTGAGTCAGTGGTTCCAGGTCTCATGAACTCAGTGTGAGTTGTGTAGACAATGCAAAGTGAGTTTAAGAAGTTTCTGATAGAGAAAAAGAAGCAGAGCTCTAGCACAGCAGGAGGGAGCCCTGAAAGGGGGCTCCAAGAGACATTCCTAAAAGGTGTCCATGGCCCTCCGCATCCCTTTGACTCCACTGGGGTTCTGGCACACACTCTCAAGAACTAATGAAGAACTGGACCACACATAGCTTCCAGGCAGCTGTGCTCACTAGGTTGCTGTGCAAAAGAAAAAAAAGATTTATAAATCAAAAAAACCAAGGACATAAACTGGTGCCTCTGGTCAAAACATTTCTTGCATTTCTGGTCTCTGGCCAAGACCAAACTTTTGATAGAAGAAAGGACATTTTTGGCTTCTGGCCAGGCCAGAGCTGTGTGGTTTTTAGGTCCCCACCTAACTGTCTGACAAGTTACTTTTTCCTGTTCCAATCACTAACAGTTTCTTTATATTCCGTTAGCTCCTGACTCCTGAGATTAACTGGCGCTTGTCTGGAACAGTGAACCAGGGTCTTCAATGATCCTTCCCACTATTCCAAAAAGTTTTATTTCACAGATGACATAATGCTAATCTCTGATTTACAAATTTACAAAAAGCAACTGAAAGATGGGCAAGCATACTTAAAGATACAAAATGGGAAATCAGTTTACACAGGTGCAAGAGCCAGGCACAACTGTGAAATTTCTGGGAGCTTTATGGTTAGGGAAGGCACAAATGTTAGCCACCTAGATGACTAGGAAAATCACTGAAACAGCCTGTGTGTCTAATTGTTAAAACAATGTTTAAAGAGTTTGAACAAAGTTGCCACACTTGAGTAGAAGAAAATTCTCTCAGAAACCATAATATTAAGAAATGAAAACCTCAGAGCCAAGGATAGGCTATATTGGCCAGGGAGTTCCCCAAGGCCCCCAAATCAATGCAGCCTATTGTCACTGCTGTTGGCTACCCATCAGAACTAGATGATAAAACCCTGTTACTAAAGATACCACATGCTTTGCTACAGCACATGGAGAAATCAGACTAGGATTGAGCTGGAAGCTACTTCTATGCTGGCAGTCTTTCATAATGCTAGGTGTTATGCAAGCTACTGGGCGACAAAAATCATCATCAGTTGTAGACTCTGCATGTTACACTACCAGCATGATAGGCACAATGCACCTGTTGATCCAATAATGACAAAACTATTATTGGCACAACCAGTTATTTTATGATGAAATTTAAGGCCTGCTAAATAGGACAGAATTCACATCTGGTACTGTAAGCCTAGTTAAAAGCCCAATACTGTTGGGGAATTGGCCCTAGTGATGAGGCCACTGTTGCTGTTTTGTTAAATAGATGTGATGCCTGTCCAAACGTGTTTCACATATTTATCATTATACTCATACATTATTGCTACTATGAACTTTGATCAGAGAACGTTCTTCTTACAGTTAGCAGATACTACTACAGAGACTCACAGCTGGTAAAATACTGATGCTAAGTATGTTCAGTGCTCAGCCCTAAATAGGACGTACATATCTGGACTTCCAAGGTTCAGAGAACATTCTGGAAGGGAGGGTTGAGAAAGAAGGGGTGGAATGCTGTGGAGTGCTGTCTTCTACACATGATACAGCCGTTATCCTCTCAACTCTTAAGAAATTGTACAAGATTTGGCTCATGTGAATTTGAGGTGAGGGGTTCCCATAAGGCCCTGGCCCTCCATGACGTATAGGCAGTTAACACTTGCTAGAGGGAAGAGACTTGAGACATTCTCTTCTGTGTGGATACATTGCCAGGAGAGAATGAGAGAGATTTTCTGCAGTGTTGCAGCTGTCCTTACGTTTCCAGTGCTCATGCAACACCCCATCCATGCTCCAGTAATTAAGTCGAATTAAACTCAATAAGCTTCAGTAAGCTAGACTTGAATAGAATTTTTTTATTATGTCTTAAGTGCTGTCTGGGATAAATAGAAAATTGAACATTTCACATAACAGAGGGTGCTCTTAAAGAAGACTAACTAAGGAGGGAGGACCTATCCTAAATGTGGCTGGCTTCAGTCCATGGGCTGGCGTCTGAACCTCAATGAAAAAGAGAAAGTAAGTTCAGCACCAGCATTCATTTTTCTTTTTCCAAACTAGAGATGCATTGTAAACAGTTACTTCACAATCCTGCCACCATGCCTTGTCAACACCATGATGAACTGGGAACCAAAGATAATCCTTATTCCCCTAAGTTGATTCTTACCAGGTATGTGCTTAAGGTGACCAATACAGAAAAATAACTAATATCAAATGGGTAATCAGGAAGAGGGTTTATATGCTTAGGACATATTTCTCTGCAAGAGATTTCCAAATTATGGCAACAATTTGTGACCTTTCAATGCGGTAGTGTTTGTCATTTCTATGGTTAGCAGATATTGTGCACATTTTTGTGGGTATTCAAAATAGATAGGTTCTAAATGGCAAAATATGTTTGTCCGAATTATATTCAAAGCAACTGGGTGTGTAAGAATTTTAACTTGGCAGTAATGGGCTGTTTGTTAATGTCCTGAGATTGTTATGGGGAGCAGGCACTTCTCTCCGTAAGGATATAAGGGCAGTTAACAGTTACGAGCAGGGAAGGGCTCAAGAGGACCCAGTCTTCCTTGAGGGTTTATAGGCTCTATTCCTCCTAGCAGGCGGCCTGGCTAGGCCCACCTTGCATTATGCCCAACACAGGTTCAGAGACAAATGATCTTGGAACATCTTGGTCCTCTGAATAGCAGTTGATTACCTTCCTCTGTATCTGACCTAATATCTTTAAGGAAAATAGTTGGTATGTACAGAGTGTACTATTCCCCTGGAACATACAAACACAATGCTAGTTTTCCATTCAATCAAAAAGCTAAGAATAATGTCAAACAGTCTCTGAGGCCTATAACAGAGTTGTCCCTGCTTTGCTTAAACCCACCTACCTAATGTTTTCACCAATGGATTTTAAAGGTATCTTGATTTATGATTATTTGTTCTGTTCTATAAAGACTATGAAACTGATTACACACTGATTCATGCAATTTGGGTAACCTAAATCTGTGTCTCCTGGCTATGGTCACTCATATTTGGCTCCAGAATAAACAATATCTTATCCTCTTGAGGTGAGGGTGTGTGCGTGCACGTGTGTGTGTGTGTGTGTGTGTGTGTGTGTATAGATAGTTTGGAAGTAAAATGTTCTACACAAACTCATGTGTTAAAGGTTTAATTGTCAATGCAGCAGTGTTCAGAGGTGAGGTCTTTGAGAATTCACTTTGTCATGAGTGTTCTAACCAAAACAATGGATGAATCTTCTCGTGGATTCTTAGCTGAATGATGCTTTAGGAGGTGGTAGGAACTTTATGAGGCAGAGACCAGTTGGAGGAAGTAGGTCACTGTGCATGTGCCTTTGAAGAGTATATTTTGTCTATGTGTCTCCTCCTCTTCCCTCCTTCTCCCCTTCCCCTCCTCTCCCTCTGCTTCTCATTCTCTTTATTTCCTTGTTTCCTTCCTGGCCTCCAAGAGGTAAGCAGTCTTGCTCCACCACATATCCCCCATCAAATATCCCACCTTGTCTCAGGTCCAAAGAAGTGACTATGAATGGAATTACCTGAAACCATGAATCTAAATAAACCATTCATCTTTTAAGTTTTTTTCTTAAGTATTTTGCCACAGGAATAATAATAATAATCTAATGCAGTTGAAATTGTCCTGCTAAGTTAATATAAAGTCTGAAGTTATCACCAAAAGTAATATATATGGCTTCTAGATTCAGCTCTGAATGTAAAAATCGTGGCACTTGACATCTTTCATTCTTACAATGAGAAAATGCCTAGAAAACTGAAAGGTAACTACTTCTCTTATACCTATTAAAGAACTGAGGTTGTAAAGCAAATACTGCTCCGAAAATTGCCAGAAATAAAGTACAGAGAAGAACTCAGATGTATCTGGAGATTTTTTTTGTAGAGACAAAAAAATTGAGACAATCTCACTGTGTAGTCCAGCTGGCCTGAAACTAAAGATAATCCTCCTGCCTCTCCCTCCCTAGTGTTGGGTTACAGACGTGAGGCTCCATGTTCAGCTGGCAAAGTCTTTGAATGCTAATTTTGATGAGAATGCCAAACTCCTCCCCAGACCAAACTTCTGTGAACTTTACTTCAAATAACAACAGCACATTCTCACAGTGAAGGGCTGAGGAAGCTCCTCTTGTTGATCTGGCAGGGGTAGGAGAAAAATAAAAACTGAACTAGACCGAGAACTTTCTCCAAGCAGAAGCACTATCCATTGGTGGAAGGTTTGCCACAACTTTATCTCAGCTGGAGGATGAACATTTCTCTCTGTGCAGCTTTTCTGTCCTGTTGACAGTGTGAACAGCATACAGGCAAGCAAACACATGTATCACAGAGAACAGGTATCTAGACCTCAATGTAAGACTGTGGGAACAGTCAGCAAAATACTAAGAAGAGCCACAGTATCTCATCCCTTTTTTTTTCCTTCCTTCTCTTTCTCTCTTTCCCTCTTTCTCTCTTTCTCTCTTTCCTTCTTTCTTGCTTTCTTGCTTGCTTTTTTTCTTTTGTCTCCCTATAGCCCCAGCTGGCCTGGAACTTGCTATCAGGTTGGCCTCAATCTCTGTGAGATCTACCTGCCTCTGTCTCCTTGAGTGCTGGGATTAAAGGCATGCACAACCATGCCTGCTATCCCTTTCTTAAATATGGCTGCTTTAAAGAAGTTCATCTTGGAAGAACTTAGGGAACTGTTTACTGAATGACATAAAATGTGTTGTGTGTCTCTGGAGTCTTGGTGGCAGGTCAAGGCAAGCAGAGCCTCTTGAATTTCCACAGCATGGTGTCTTTCACAGAAACTAATGTCCAAACTCTGATGATGTCTTTCTAGAGTACCTATATCGGTCACTTTTCTTGTTGCTTTGATCAAATACCTAAGAGAAAAAACTTAAAGAGAAAAAATGATTTATTTTGTTCACATCTTCAGAGGATTCAGGAAGGATATGGCAAAGCAGATCCAGTCACAGTGCACACAGGAAGGGGCCAGGATGATATACATCCCACCTCCTTTCACCATCTCCCAATAGTGCCATCGTGTTATGAATCCATCAAGGAATAACTGCATACTCATCAGGTCAGAGGCCTCAAAATCTGTCTTTCGAGAAACCCTTAAAAGTGTGTTTCACCCATTCTCTATGTTTCTTATGTTAGTCAATTTGGCAATAAAGTTAACCATTACAGTGCCTGACAAGACTGAAACTATGGTCATTTCAATATCAAAGAACAATAGTGGAGATGATGGACAGTGCTGACAAATGACTCCTATGCCACCTTCTGACCTAGAGCCAGTAAGCTACCAGGGGACTTCTGAAGACACATTATGTCATCAATATTTTCTAGGCATCTAATGGAAGCACCATTTTCATAATTCCACTCATTTAGTTTTACTTATTTAAAGGGTCATTGAGAATTTCAACTTCAACAATGTACTTTGAGCATTGTGACAGCTAATTTTTTATTTTAAAAATATTTTATATATTATCTTTATTTTATGCATATGAGTGTATTGCCTGTATGTTAAGTTATGTACAATGCCCATGGAAGTCAGAAGAGGACATTGGATAACCTGGAACTGGAGTTATGGAGGGTTGTTAGCTACCATGTGGGTCCTGAGAATTGACCCTAGATCCTCTGCAAGAGCAGCCAGTGCTCTTAACCACTGAGCCATCTCTGCAGCCCCTATTTTTTATTTTTTAATTTTTAAAATTATATGTATGTATACATTTGTGTCCAGGTATGGGTTTGTACACTTGACTGAAATGCCAGAGGAAAACAGAGGCTTTGGAACTTCTGGAGCAAGAGTTACAGGCAGTTGTGAGCTCCCTAATGTGGGTGCTGGAAACCGAACTCAGGCCATCTGCATGACCAATATGTGTTCTTAACCACTAAAATATCTCTCCAGCCCGTGACACTTACTTTTCTGTCAATTTCGCTAGACCAATAGTGTCATGATGTTTTATTAAATACCTGCCTAGATATTGTTTGGAAGATATTTTAGATGATTTCTAAAATAAGTTTTATTGATTCCAAGACTTGATACAGCATATGCTGCTTACATTCGGAGCCCTCTCCTGTCTCCAGTCCCTCCCCACTATCTCTTTCATTTCTTCCCTATTATCTATCCTTTTCCTTCCTTCCTTTCTTTTTTCCTTTTTGTTTTTTCTTTAATTTTTGAGACAGGGTATCCTTGTAACACCAGCTGGCCTAGAACTCCCTATGTAGACCAGGCTAGCATTGAACTCACAGAGATCCTCCTGCCTTGTGCATATTGGCATAAGTGCCATGGGTTCATACATGCAAATACCCTATGGTATCCAGACAACAGTTTCCTTGTATTCATCTACCACCTCTGGTTTTTCAAATCTTTCCAGCAATGATCCCGGAGCCTTCAGAGGAGAAGGTGCAATTTAGGTGTCCCATTTAGGTCTCTTATTTTTCTGAATGTTGATTGTTTGTGAGTCTGTGTTCATCTCCACCTGTTGCAAGAAGAATTTTCTCTCCTGAGAGTTGAGGGATGTACTAATCAATGGATATAACAATATGTGAGGTTAATATTATGTGTATTTATTAGAATATTTATTATTAGAATATTTATTAGAATATTATTTAGTAGACTGATAGTAGTAGATTCTCCCCTATGGACTCTGATTTGTCTCTGCACAGGTTCTTAGCCTGATAAGTGTTAAGTATGGACTTCCTATTGTGAAGTGCTCTTAAATCCAATTAGAAGTTGCGTCCTCACACGAATGATGGTGTCCTTTGAAATACAAGAGGTTTTTTTTTTTTTTTGCTTTATGAGTTTCCATTTGTCAGTTGTTGGTCTTAATGTCCATGCTATCAGGGTCCTGTTCATAAAGTCCTTTCCTGTGCCTATAAAAGTTCCAGCATAATACTTACATTTTCTATCAGATTCAAGCTGTCAGGTCTTATGTGGAGGTCCTTGAGCCACTTGGTACTGAGGATTGTGCAGGGTGAGAGATAGGGATCTAGTTCCATTCTTCTACATGTAGCTACCAGTTTGACGAGGACCATTTTGTCCAATGTGTGTTTTGGACCCCTTTTTCAAAATCAGATGGCTTACTAGACGTGTGTGGACTTAAATCTGGGTGCTCAATTCTATTCCATTCATCAATGGGTCATTTTATACTGCACCATGCTGTTTTTATTACTATAGCTTTGTAGCATAATTGAAAACAGGGATGGTGATACCTCCAGCATTTCCTTTATTGTTTAGGATTGCTATCTTGTTTTCTATATGTGCGCTTCCATATGAAATTTGAAATTGTGCTTTCAGGTTATTTGAAGAATTGTGTTGGAATTTTAATGGGGATTGTATTGACTCTGTAGATTGCTTTTGGTAGGATGGCCAATTTCACAATATTAATCTTACTGAGCATGAATGGTCTTTCTATCTCCTGGTATCTTCTTCAATTTCTTTTATCAGTGTCTTAAAGTTTTTATTATACAAGTCCTTCACTTTCTTGTTTAGAATTATTCCAAGATATGTTATGTTTAGGGGGGCTATTGTGAATGGGATCATTTCCCTAACTTCTTTCTCAGTATGTATCTTGTTGGTATATAGGAAGGCTACTGATTTTTATATGGTAATTTTATATTGTGCTGCTTTCCTGAATGTGTTTATCAGCTCTAGGAGATTTCTGGTGAAATCCTTAGGGTCTTTTATGTATGGAATCATGTCATCTGTGAATAAGGATACCTTGAATTTTTCCTTTCTAATTTATATGTCCTCTATCTCCTGCATTTATTTTATATATGCTTTAGATAAGACTTCGAGTACTATATTGAACAGGAATGGAAAGAGTGGTATCCTTGATTGTTCCTGAATTTAATGAGAATGCTTTGAGTTTTTCTCCATTTAGGTTGCTGTATATTTCCTTTATTATGTTGAAATATATCCCCTGAATCCATAGATTCTCCAAGACTTTTGTCATGAATGAATGTTGCATTTTGTCAAAGGCTCTTTCTACCTGTGATGAGATGACCATGTATTTTCTGTCTTTGAGTCTGTTTATGTTGGGGATTATATTTATTGATTTACATATGTTGAATCATCCCTGCATCTCTGGGATGAAGCCAACTTGATCATGGTGGATAATTTTTTGTTTGTTTGTTTTTGTGACAGGGTTTCTCTGTAGCTTCAGCTGGCCAGAAACTCAATATGTTGGCCTTGATCCTCTTGCTTTTGCCACCCTCCTGCCCCTCAATGCTGAGATTAAAGTCATGTGCCACCACAACCAGCCCTAACAGCATTCTTTGTTAAAAATCTTCTTTTACTTTAAATTTTATGTGTATGAGTGTTTTGCTTACTTAAACAGAAGTGCATCCAATGTCCTGTAGTGCCCATGAAGGCCAGAGGAGGGTGTCAAGTTCATTGGAACTGGAGTCACAGGTGGTTGTTAGCCACCACGTGGGTGCTGGGAATTGAACACCAGTCCTCTGCAAGAGCAACCAGTGCTTTTAACCACTGAGCCATCTCTCTGGTTCCTGAATAAGTTTTTTGATGGTTTTTTTCATGCATGCAGCTTGTGAGTATTTTATTGAGACTTTTTGCATCCATGTTCATCTTTCTCTCATTTTAGTAACAGTAATACGGGCTTCATAGAAAGAATTTGAGAGTGTTTCTTCCTTTTCTATTTTACAGAATAATTTGAGGAATGTTGATATAAGTTCCTCTTTGAAGGTTTGGTAGAATTCTACACTGTTCCCATCTGGTTCTGGGCTCCTTTTAGTTGGGAGATTTTAAATTACTGTACATATCTCATTGGTTGTTATGGGTCTGTTTAAATTATTTATGTCATTTTGTTATAACTTTGTTAGGCCATACATATCTAGAAATGTAGTCATTTCTTTTAGACTTTCAAGGTTAGTGGAATATATACATTTAAAGAATGTCCATATGGTTTTCTGAATTTCCTCAGTGTCTCTTGGAATGTTTTCATTTTAATCTCTGAGTTTATTAATTTTGATCCTTTCTTTCCTTTAGTTACTTGGCTAAAGGTTTGTTAATCTTATTAATCTTTTCAAAGAACCAACTCTTTGTTTCATTGCTTCTTTGTATTGTTTTCTTTATTGTTATTTCATTAATTTCAGGCTTGATTTTATTTATCTCTTCCCATCTACTCTTATTAGGTGTTGTTTGTTCTTGGTTTTCCAAGGCCTTTAGGTACATCATTGTTATTTATATGAGCTGTCTCTTATTTTCTAGTGTACACCCTTAGTGGTATAAAGTTTCATCTTAGGACTGATTTAGGCATGTTTTCTTTTTATTTTCATTCAATTCTAAAAATTTCTCAATTTCCTTCTTGGTTTCTCCCTTCATCAAATTTTCATTCAGTAATATGTTGTTTAGGTCCTCTGAGTTTGTGTACTTTTTTTGATTTCTACTCTTGTTGAACTCTAGGTTTTCCTTCGTGGTCAGATAGAATTCAGAATATTTCAATTTTCCTAAATTTGTGGTAACTTTCTTTATGTCCTTATATGTAGTCAATTTGGGAGAAAGTTCCATGGGCTACTGAGAAGAAAGTGTATTTCTTAGTGTTTGGGTGGATTGTTTTGCCGATATGTGTGGTCCATTTGATTTATGATATTATTTAGCTTCAGGATTTATCTCTTTAGTTTTTTTTGTCTGAGTGTACTATCTATTGGTGACAGTGGGGTTTTGAAGTCACCACTATCACTGTGTTGGAATCAATGTGAGATTTTCAAACTAATAAAGTTTCTTTTTTGAAATTGGATGCTTCTGTGTTTGATGAATATATGTTTAGGATTATCAAATCCTCTTGGTGCACTTTTCCTATAGAAGTATGAATTACCTTCCCTATTTTTTCTGACTAGTTTTAGTTTTAAATCTATTTTGTCAGATATAAATGTAGCTATAGTTACTTGTTTCTTAGTTCATTTGCTTGGGATACTGTCATCCCTAAGGGGATGATGATCATTGATGTTGAGGTATGTAGATATTTTTGGATCCTATTTTCTAATCCAGTCAGTTAGTCTGTATATTTTTTTACACTGGAGTTGAGACCGTTAATATTGAGTGCTACTATTGGCCAGTGTTTATTAATTCCTGTTATGTTGGTGTGTAGTACTGTTTTTTTAGACTTTTTTTGGATAATTTATTTATTCTTTGTGCTCTCTTGAGAGTGTTAATCTTCTCTTCAGACTGAAGTATTCCGTCAGTATTCTCTACAGCTGGATTCATGTACACACACAAATTCCTTAAATTTGTTTTTTATCCCAGGAAGTTTTTCTTTCTCTTTTAATCACAACTTTAAGTTTTGCTGGGTACAGTAACCTGTGCTAGAGTGTTCTTCCATGACTTGTAGGATATTGGTCCAAGCCCTTCTGGCTTTCATAGTTTCCAATGAAAATCAGCTGTTATTCTGATGGGCCTGTCTTTATATGTGACTTATCACAGCTTTCAATATTTTTCTTTTGTTCTGTATGTTTAATATGTTGACTATTGTATGATGTGGAAGTTTTTTTTCTGGTCTTATCTACTTGCTGTTCTGTATGCTTCCTGTACCTTGATTGATTGGAATCTTTTTACTTAGATTTTGGAAGTTTTCATCGATGATTTTGTTAAAAAATATTTTCTGTGCCTTTGATCTGGGTTTCTTTGCCTTCAACTCTGCCTACGACTCATATGTTTGGTCTTTTTACAGTGCCCCAGAGATCTTGCACATTCTGTGTTTGAGTTATTTTAGATTAGACATTTTCTTTGTTAGAGTGATCCATATCCCTAACCTTATTAAGATCTGATAGTCTTTGTCCCATTTCCTTCAATCTGTTTTGGATTCTTTCCTCTGAGTTTTTTGCTGAGTTCCTAAGTTCTTCATTTCAATTTTTATTTCAGTTTGGCTTTTCCCCAGAGATTCTGTCTCTTTATTGAGATCTAACTTCATGTCTTGAATTGTTTTAGTTATTTCATGCAACTGTTTATTTGTGTTTTCATGGTCTTCATTTAATTTTTTATTCATACCCTTGCTGAGTTCCCTGAACATCTTTATAATTGCTAGTTTGGAATTGCTGTCTTATCCATTAGACTGCCATGTTCATGAAACATTATGATGTAGGTGTTAATTTCTGTAGGAGACGTATTGTCTTGGTTATTCTGTTGGTTTTTGTTCGATGAGACCTAGGAATCTGGACTTGTGTTGATGGTGTTGTTTCATTGGTATGAGTAGGTATAGTGGTTTGAATGAATGTCCCCATAGGTTCTGAGTAGCTGAATACTTGGTTTTCAGTTTGTGGCACTGTTTGTGGTGGGTCATGGAACCTTTAAGAAGTTTGGCCATGCTGGAGGAAGCCCATCACTGGGGCAGGCTTTGAGAGTACTTGGCCATGCCCACTTCTATCTTGGCTTTCTCAGTTTCCTGTGACTGCTTGGAAGTGTTGTCACTGAGCTTTCTGCACTGGCTGCCACCTTCTTCCACCATGTCCCCTCTGCCATTATGGACCCTTACCCCTAGAACTGTAAATTAAAATAAACTCTTCTTTCTATAAGTTGCCTTGGTCATATTGCTTTTATCACAGCAATAAAAAGTAACTAGGACAGTAGGCGATCTTGTCTTTGTTGAGTGGGTGTTTGTATCTTTGTTTGCTGCTTCCTCAACTGGTCAGGTTTTGACTCTGCTGAGTGGTCCTTGGAATTCAGTTTTGCAGATGCTTTTTGTTGATGTGTGAATGGAGTGTAAGAAGTGTTTTCTGTTCAGCTAGGGATAGGTGTAACTTTTGAGTTTGATGTTCCAGGACTGACTCCTTAGGGTCCTGGAGTAGCCGTATGGGAAGATGGCTGCTCAATGAGCAGGTTGGATAACAGATTCGACTAGGGGAGCTCAGGTCTGTGGTGTACAGTGATCCCAGAGACTGGAGTAGGCCTAAGAGCTAAGATGTTGGTGAGGAGAGGTCTTGAGATAAGGAACTCAATGGGCACACTGGGGGAGCTTACAGGTTTTGGGCATGCATGGGTCCAAATGACCCAAGCAGACCTGGAGAGCTGAGATGGTGGAGTGGGGACGTCTTGAGATAAGAAACTTATCTGGTGGGCTGGGGGATCTCCCACATTGAAGGCGTATGTCTAGCTGATTATTTGGGTCCATTTTTGTACCATGAAAATATAAATACTACAACCTGGATAGTTTATAATTCATAGGAATTTATAGCATCATGATTCTGGGATGTCAAAGATTTAGGGGTCTCCATCTGGTAAGAGCAAGACAGAGACAAAAGAGGGTGAAATTCACCCTTTTATACATTTCTCATTCCCATAACCATGACATTAATTCATCCACACTAACCTTTGAGAAACCTCATTTTCTGGGCTAGAGAACAGTGCCCACACTTGGCCAAGCCTTCCAGATTCCCTGTGGCTTGGAAGTGCTGGCCTCTAAAAGACCACCTCATTTGCCTGAACTTATGTTTTAGCAACATGCAAGCTCTTGGAGTGTCCTTGCACGTAAGCTGATTGAATTACTCCACCCTTGTGTCCATTACTATTCTTTTCTGCCTGGAAAGTCATGGCTTCTTCACATGATCAAGGCCAAACTTGTGAAAGGTTCCATGACCCAACCCAAACAGTGCCACAAACTGAAATCATACTTTAGAATTCAGCTCTGCATTGCTTTCCTGACAGTTTCCTCTTCCTTGGATTGTATTGGGTACTCTTGTAGTGTGATTGCTCTTATCATGGCTCTTAACAACCTGTAATATCATCGTCTGTCTCCTCCACTTAACTGAGAACTTTCTAGACTGACATATGTCATCCTCCTCTCTGTACTGTATGTCTTAAGTATGCTTAAATAAATTGAAAGTTTGATAATTTCACAAATTCTTCTTTGGCCTAATCTTTTCTCTGTGAAGTATATAGTATTTAAAATATGTTTAAAGTGGAACAGTTTTCTTTTTCACAAATGTCAAGACAGCCAGGATATGTTATATTTTATAAAATATGTGACTGAAAGGGGTGTGAATGTAAGACTGAAACCTTTGAAATTGCAGGAGGAAAGTATAGGGAAGAACTTTAAGACCTGGACCTAGGCAAGGTCTTTCTGAAAGTTACTTTAACAACTCTGGGGAAAAGAACAAGAATTGACAAATGGGATTGCATGAAATCAAAACACTTCTGCAATACAAAGGACACAACAGAGTGAAGAGACAGTCTACAGAATTGGAGAAGGATTTGACAACTATACATTTACAGGGGATTAATATCTAAAATCTACAAAGAACTCAAAAAATTAAACACTGAAAAAAAATCCTCCAATCAGCAAATAGGCTAGAGAAATGAAGAGATATTTCTCAGCAAAAAGGCAAATGATCAGTAAATCCTTGAAGAAGAAGTGTTCAACATCCTTAGCTATCAGAGAAATGTAAATGAAAACTATTCTGGCATTCTGTCTCACTGCAGTCAAAATGGCTGTCATCTAGAAAACAGATGACATCAAATGCTGGCAAGGATGTGGGGAAAGAGTAGCCCTTATATACTGCCATGTACACTGGCACAGCAAGTGTAGAAATCAGTATGGAAGTGCCTCAAAAAACTGAAAATAGAACCAACTACACCCCGCAAATATACCTAAAACAATCAAAGTCAGCTTGTTCTAGAGGTACCTGTGTGGCTGTGTTCTAATTACACTACCCTCAACAGTCAAGTTGTGGAATTAGCCTAGGTGCCCATCAACAGATGAATGGATGAAGAAAATGTGCCATACATATGCAATGGAATTTTATTGAGCCCTAAAGATTTGAAATATGTCATTTTCAGGAAAACAGGTTGAACTGGGGATGATTATATTATGTGAACTAAGCTGCCTTTACAAAGACAAATATCTACATATGTGGGATTTAAGATAGGAATATGAAAGGAAAAGGAGTACTCTTAGAGATGGGGAAGGGGAACAGAGGGGAGAGGAATGAGAAAACACTAGAGTAAATGAATATAATCAAAGCACATCTAAGAATGCCATAATGAAACTCATTGTTTTGTACAATTAATATATGCTAATAAAAGTGGATGTTTTAATTTTCTTGTACTGCCGTTATAAAATATTATAGACTGAGGGGAGGTCTTAAACAACAAGCATTGATTTTCCTATAGTTCTTAATGGGAAATTGAAGATTTTGAGTTGGTTTCTTGTGAAGGCTTTCTTCCCAGCTTGCAGATGGCTGCCTTCTGCCTGTGTCCTCTGTGTCCTCAAATGGCTTTTTTAAGCAGCCCCATGTGTGTGGAAAACTAGCTGTATCACTGAACTATATGCTTAGCCCCTTGTTCTGGTTTGATTTCTGTTGCTCTGATAAGATAGTATGACCAAAATCAACTTGAGGGGGAAGGGTTTATTTGATTTACACTCCAAGGCCAGTTCATCATTGAGTGATGTCAAGGTAGGGACCTGAAGGCAGGCTTCATTGCTCTTTAAGTTACAGTTACCTCTGATGGGAGAACTCACTCATAGCCAAGACAAGTATAACATGGAGGAATGCTGTTTGGTGGTTCACTCATCAGCTTATGTTTAGCTAACTTTCTCAGACAGCCCAAGACCACCTGCCCAGGATGGTGGCACCCACAATGGGCTTGGCCCTCCTACATCAATTACCAATCAAGAAAATCCTGCACAGACATGAACACAGGCCAATCTGATCTGAAAATCCCTCAATTGAGACTCTCTTCTTAGGCAACCCTAGGCTGTGCCATATTGACCATCAAAGCTAACTAGGGCACTCCTTGGTGGGTTTTCTGTTTTCTTGCTGTATGGATATAAGAGTACAGGGTCAAACATCTGGTGTCCTTTATTGTGATGGCAATAATTTATTCTGATCAGGGCCTTGTCCTCAGGACCTAATTAGCACTCAAGGTCCCCAACATCATACAGCATCACACAAAAAGTTAGGGCTCTAATGTGAATTTGAGGAGGGTATGACCATTCAGTACCTATCAGTGAGTTAACTATTTTGGCTTGGTGTAGTGGTGCAACGCCTGTAGTTTCAGCACTTGGCCGATAGAGGGAAGAAAAAATTGCAGCAAGTTTGAAATTAGTTTACACTGGGAGTTCCAGGTCAGCTAGGGCTACCTAGTGAGACTCTGTCTCACAAAAGCAAAAATTGGAAACTCGATGCTTGCGAGAGGTGGTTTTCCACTGTGTCTGAAGATTTCCCTTATTTGTTCCCAAGCCTTCTTTACAGTATGATCCTTTTATCCCAGTTTATTAGCTCATGGATACAAAATGGTTGCTACAGATCTATGCATCCCATCCTGAAGGTTCAGTTTGTCTTGCCTGTAGATAGGATGAGTCTGGGATACGCGTGGGTTACTCTCTGTGTCCAGATCTGTCTTTAATGAAGGAACCAAGTGTTCCCTTTCTATGTCAGATCTGGGTCAGAGGTCTCCTGTCCAGTCGTCCAACACAACCACAATCAAAAGGCTCTTGATTCTGTACCAATGTGCAAATAAATCAGGAGGAAGTTGAGAGAGGGATAGTCCTGGATACTAGAATCCAAACAAAAAGCACTAGGCAGTAGCTTTAGAGTAGTAAGGAATCAAATGCCCTAGATATCCTTTTCATCAGATATTCACTTGATTTTCATAGTGAAGATTTGCACTAACAGAAGTTATGTTATACTTAAGACAAACCAAGGGCGGAAGTTCTGAAGGCGGCATTGGAACATGTGGTTGCCCAACAGATGGCAGGGAGGTGGATTTGTGGAGTGGGGGAAGAGTGAGGGTAGGGTAGCAAGAAGAAACAGGTGGGGAGGAGTCGCTCAAACGCATGGAATTGTTTATGCTTCGAGATGTCAAGACCAATGGCACGCAAGGACTCTGGGTTGTTCCCACCCAGAAAGTTCCCTGGGAACCAAAACTGAGAGGAAATTTTGTTTTTAATTCAAGAACTTCCCCCAACCTTTTTCATAAACTCCCCAATGTCCAGTCCACCCAGTTTGCGGGGCAAAGTACGTCATACAGAATCCCTTTGCAGTTTCCCAAACCCCCATGGTCGGTAGCATCCGCTCTCCAAAGCTGCAGGGCCGCCCAAGTCAGACTCCGGGGTGGACAGGTGGGCGGGGTGGCTGTTGAGGCCCCGCCCTCAAGTCCCCCTCCCCCCCGCGCGCGCAGCCTTGTGGGTAGCGCGGGGCCGCCAGGTGACAGCTAATGGCGGCTGCCGCCTGACGTGAGCGGCCCGGCTGGGGAGCGGGACCACAGGCTGCGTGCGGCGGCGAAGCGGGGCCGGCCGCCGCGACAGTCCCCGATTGCAGGTCTCTCGAGACGCCGGCGCTCGGCGCGCCATGGACAGGCCGGTGGCGGCGGCGGCGGCCGGCTGCGAGGGCGCGGGGGGCCCGGGGCCGGGGGCTGGCTGGAGACCTCGGGCAGCTGGGGGCGCCTCGGCCGGCTCCCGGCAGCCCAGCGTGGAGACCCTGGATAGGTAAGCGTGGCCCGGTGCGCGGCAGGTGTCCCCTCCCCGCTCTCCTCCGGTGACTGAGACGAAGGTGGGATGGGGTGGGGTGGGGCGGGCGGCCCTTCCAGTGCTCCTCCCAAAATCCCTGTCCCATGGTGGGTCGCTGCCCTCCGAACTTCCCTAGGGTTCACCTGGCTTACTTCCGCCTAGGGAGCCTGACAGCTCCGCGGGGGGCATTGGAGCTGTCAACCCCGCTCCAACACCTGCTGTTACTGGAGGACTCCCTTTCTGTCCCGGCCTGGGGGGGGGGGGTCGCCCCACTTCTCGTTTTTGAGCGTCACCTTCTCGCCTAGCTCTTGTGGTTTTAAGCCCCAAATACCGCTGTTGCTGCTTCTTGTGGTCTTTACTGTTAGGATAGGTGGGTGGAGACTGGGGGACAGGACCCTATAGGCGGAGAAACTGGTCCAGATCCAGGAAAAGCTACACTGATTTGGACAGCGAGGATAGACCACGTCCAAATTGCTCGTGATGCAAGAACACAGTGGTGTACTTTCAGTTCACATTTTGAAGGAACTGGTTGTCTTTTACTGGAGTAAATAAGTCTCCTGCTTTAGAGACGGAATTGAGAGAACTCAATTCAAGGCAATACCTACTATGTCCAACTTGTTAAGGCACCTCCCACGCCAGTAAGGACAAGAGCCGGCCTGGAACATCCAGTTTCCCCACTCCTTGGCCTTTATTTCACTGCCACAGTGCACTTAGGCAACAGATACTGTTGTGATGCAGCTAAGTGAGTTTCAGCTGTTCATTCCTGCCTGCTTTAGTCATACCGCTGGGCCAAACTTTTGGAACTAACGACGCTGGAACAAGAAGCAGTACTGTCTCACATATCTGGGTCAGTGTAATTACAGTATATTTTAATAAATTAAATTGTCCAAGCAATCAGCTTCACTAGAAAGTATTCATGGCTAAGACAGCACTGGGAACCCCAAGGACTTCACTGATCTGCAAGTTTTTAACAACTCCTTGGGTCTTGTCCATTCACAGAATGACACACCATGACTTTACTTGTGCTGTCATTCTTACAATTGAAATTGAAGATAACTACTAGGCTATTGGTAAACACAGACATATACTCAGATTGCAGCATTGGTGTGAACCATCCAAAGACCTAAAAAATGTCGCTCCAATATGTGTCTCATGAAATGTTTTTTTTTTTAGGAACTACAAGTGAACAGGCCCCATTTCTAAGGATTCTGATTCGGGAGACTTGGTGAAAGCCCAAGAATTCGTATTTTAAAAAACTCTACACTAGAGACTTAGTAGTGATCCAGTCTACTGTAGTTCTGTGGAGATGGGGGATTTGATTTGTTTGGAGGGTGTAGGAGGTTAGTGGTATGTTCAGTAAATAAGGAAGCCCAACATTGGAGTTGAGGAAGGAATGGAGGTTAGCTAGTGGGAAGTTAGTGGGGATGGCTCTTTGCCTGTGAGGGCAAAATGTGTAGACATGGAGGCGATACGGGATATGAGGAACTGACAACAGAGAGGCCCTGCAGACCTAAGGCAGGGAGTCTTGGACATCAGGCATCTGTCTGGGGCTTCAGTTCATGAGACAGCAGGAGGACACAGAAGAAGGATGGGATTTAGGGTAAAGTAGCTAGCATGGGAATAGGGCAGGGCAGAGTTTCAAGGCACTTGGCATAGGAATAGGGCAAAGTGAATTTTCAAGGTACTTAGCAGAGAAGTGAATCTGACCTTCTACCGTGAGAAGCATGGGCATCTGCGAGGGGTGCTGGCATCTGTGATGGGTGTGGGCATCTGTGAGGAGTTCGGGCATTAAGCTCAAGAGATTCCAGGCTGGAGAAACCAAGCTGGGAGCTAGCTCTCAGACTACAGGGCAGTTGCTCAGTGGGATGGGCAGGGAGAAGAGGGCTGTGTTCTGTCATCTCAGCAAGTTCCCACACATTTCTTGAGTAGTGCCCCCGTAAAGAGGAACTGTGCTCTATGAGCTTGGCTGGCTGTGTTCCATGAACCCTGGAACCCTCCTGCTCTTCAGAGCACTGCACTTCTCTCCGTGATGAAGCTGTGGTCCTGTAGAGGATGTGGCTTGCCGAAGGTCATGGCACTAGCTGGTGACAGAACTTGAACCCAGACCACTTGTCTGCTAGCCCATTTCGGTCTGTGTAAGAACTCTGACCAGAAGACTTCCTGTTGCAGATGATAAAGAAAAGAAAAGAAAACAAAACAAAACCACCCCACTCAATCTCCCTTAAGCCACAGAGGAAAGATTTTGGCTCACAGAACTGCTTTAGAGAGAAAGAGATGGCCATGAGCACAGTTGTTGGGGCCAGGGTTGCAGCAGTGTCATCAGGACTCCCTACTCTTGGTTTTATGTATGTGGGGTGTTTTTTGTTTTTATTTTGTCTTATTTGTTTTATCTCTGTGGGTGCCCCAAAACAGGGGGGTTGAGGAAAGGCCTCAGCCACCCTGTGGGGGATCCACATAACTAGGATCCAAGAGGAATCCTGGGACTGGCTGACCCTGGGTAACTCATGTACAAGTGAGGACAGGAGGAGGCAGCTCAGCCTCTTCCTTCTCTCTCCCCCACAGAATCCCACGAAGGTGGGTTGCAGTAAAGAGAAGTGCCTTCATTGGAAGAAGGTGGGAAGGAATCTGGTTGGCATTTGAGATCCTCCAGTTTTTCTTGTATTTACAGTCAGTGATGCATGCTGATGGAGAAAGAACAAAAATAAAGGGAAACTGAGTATGGTGGTTTATTCCCATAATTTCAGCACTCAGGAGGCCAAGGCAGGAGGATTGCTGCAAGTTCAAGGCCAGCGTGGCCTACATAATGAGTTCCAGGCAAACCTACACTTGTAGAATGAGACTTATCTCAAAAAAACAAAATGAAAAAGCAAAACCACATAGGAGTATGCAATAAGGGTGACACTAGCCTACACAATGAAGGTAAATTCTCTTCTTCCCTTCCTCTTAGAAACTGTGATGATCAATTTTTAACTTACTAGGACCGTAGATTCCTAGTATATCATAGGAATTTCTGCCTCTTCAGCCAATATTTTTATCTATAATTTCAACCATATAGACTGGGCTGCCTCAATTGGAGGCAATTAGATCACTAGTACAGGACATCAGTTTCTTTTACTTACTGTTTAGGTTGTTTAGGTTGTTTGACCAGTCATGCAGGTGTTTCTTTCCTTCAAACACACGCATGTGGATTTAATCAGTGATGTGTTTTTTTAAAGATCCGAAACACTTTCAAATGAAAGTTAAAGGGTCCTAAGTGTCTTTTGCCCTCTTGTTTTTTTTTTTTTCCTATTTTGCCAGATCTGGAGAAAAGTCTGACTCCTGGGGACAAGTTTTAATTTTCTCACTGCCTAGCTTGCCTATGTGGTCCATTAGGTCATGTGAGCACAGCACAGTCAGTCACCAGTCACATGACCATGGGAAAACCTAATAAGGCCTAGAGAGTCTTAATTTGTGTCTACAAATGTCCTTCAGTGTGGGTCCATCCACTGGAGCCTGGTTAACCTACCAAGAGCCCCATCCTTGAAAGAGTTCCCTCCCAACAGCTGTCAGTTGTCAAAATTTCTTTAGGTTGGATTGGGTTTCTTATTTACTTCTCCCTGTCTGTACCGAGATTTTGTCTGGTTTCTAGAAACTTAATTTTCTGCTCTGTAAAATTGTTCATTTAAGCTGGGTAAGGCTGCTGTGGAACAGCAGGGAAGTTGAAGGTTCTGTCTTCTTTACATTGTTGTGTTTTCATGTTAAGGCATTTGGATAGCATCTGTGCTTACTGACCCTTTACCTCTGGCTTGGTAAGCTGTTTACTGTTAGCTGTGCTGGGCCCTGGGGGGATGGCCATTTCCTAACGGGGTACATTGTTGCCTCAGCACCTCCATTTCCTCACCTTCAGTTAGGTTGGCTGATCTCTGTTCCGCCTTCTTGTCACACACAGTCAATGAGGCTCTGACATGACAAGTGGAAGAAGCTCTTGTGATTGTCAAAGCATTTCCATAAAGTAATATAGCATTTTTGCCATCCACCAAATGCCTTTTCCACTTTGTTCCTTAAAACCTTGCCATCCTCTTTGCTCCATCCTCAGTCAGAAGTATACTATTTACTAGATTTAAAACTGCCATCATGAAATTGAATATGTGAAAATTATATACTTTAAGATAAATATTTCACTTTGGAATTAACTTTATATACATTACATTGAGACTCTTCTATATAGTGTTGATAGAATAATAACTAACACCTATAATCTTGAAGTTTTTGAAAAAAGTTTGATTGAGTTATCTAAAATCAACCTAGAACCTAATCTTGCTTTCTGTTGTCAGTCAGTATGTCACTTCTTATGTTAAATAGAAAGGCAACCAAATAGTTTAATAAAAGTTCATTCATCTAACAGAAAGTGCATATAGCTTGGTATGGTGATACGTGCCTATAATTCTATAATCTCAGCACTTGGGAGGTTGAAGCAGGAGGATGAAGTGTTCAAGGCTGACCTTGCCTACATAGTGAGTTGAAGCCAGCCTGGGCTACATGAGACTCTTTTTTTTTTCAAGTGTATATATTCCTGCCGAGTACACATTTTCCCCACTAGGAGCCTATGGTTAAAAATCTTTAATTACACTATTTCTTTTAGTCCTACAGGGTCACATGTTGAATGGTGTAAACAGCTTATAGCTGCTACAATCTCTAGTCAGATTTCAGGTTCAGTGACTTCAGAAAATGTGTCCAGAGATTACAAGGTAAGCAACGTTGAGTGTTTAATTCATTTTCAGTATATGCTTAGCCAAGAAGATTTGCAGTTTTAGTTTGTGTGAACCTTTGGTCCCCTCGATGTTTAAGTGCCCTTTTTAGGGAGCAATGAGGACAAGGATTCTCTCTTGTTCAGTCTGAAATCCAGAGGATAAATTTCACCTTTATTCTCTGTCTGTGGTCATAGTTTTGGAATTGAGGGAAAATTACCCTAAGATTTTGATTTTTTTTTTTTCAAAAAAATCACATTGTTTATTATAAGAAATGCATAGTCAGGCATGATGATGCATCTTTGTAATACAGCAGCTGTGAGGGAGTGTGAGGCCAGTCTGTCTATAGAGCAAGTTCAAGGCCAGGGTGTGTTACAGTGTGGGACTGTTACACAGCAGGCAAACAAACAAAAAAGAAATAATGTATGCTTTCTTTGTTAGTATTCTGTGTTAAAAATAACATGTTGGGGATGGAGAGATGGTTCAGTGGTTAAGAGCACTGACTGCTCTTCCAGAGGACCTGGGTTCCATTCCCAGCACCCACATAATGGCTAATGACCATCCAAGACTCCAGTTTCAGGGGATCTGATGCCCTCTTCTGGCTTCCACAGGCATTTTACAACATGGGTTGTACAAAACACTCATACACATTAAAAAAAATGACTTCTTGATGTCTTGATGTACAATCCCTTCATATGATTTTATGTTTAGGTATTGCTTTGGAATATTCAGCATTAATATGTGATACTACAGTTCAAAACCACTTACAAAATTCAAAGTCGAGCAGCCTCATGTTTTTTTCAGTCCTTACTCAACTAAGAAATCTTTCTGGGTTTTAAAAGTTGCGATTCTCTTCATGTTATAAGGTTACGAGTCTGGTGTTTCCTGTAAGCACAAACTGCTTTCCCAGTATTGTCCTGGAGTATAATAGATGCTCAATACTGTGTAGTGACTGACTTAACAAAGAAGCAAAACACATGCCTGTTCCATCTTTGTTCAGGTTAAAGACTAATGTTTAAATATCAATGAACTAATAATGGATACACTAAATGAAACCATATATATATTTCAGTTGTGCTGTTTGTTTGAATTGAGATTTTGGTTCATCATGGTCATTTTTGTCCAATAGGAAAAGTTAATTGATTTTTCACACGCATGTGTGAAATACCCATTTGTTATCAGTTAACTCCTATCAAATCTTCAAAACAGTTCAAGAGCTCCGTTCAAGACCCTTAGAGGCTTTAACCTCCATTCATTGTTAGCTCATAGCATAAATTCAGAAAAAGACTCAAGGGTGCCTGTAATTGAGATTTGCTATTGTATTGTCTCTGACTTTACTCAAGTCAACAGCTGCTGTTGGTTACACTTAGAAAAACCTGTGGGCTAGGAGAAATTGGATGATCTGCCATTAGAAGACTGACAGTGTAGCCCCCGGTAGTGTCCCCTGTTACCTGATTTTCATGTGTGATGAAAAGGGAGGAGCTGAGGCTCTTGGTCTTCAAAACCTGGCCCAGTAGCTGTGCCATGTACAGTTGAGAGATGCCTTTGGAGTAGTTTTGGAACACACTGGTCCTAGATAGCCTATTGTCCCCACTTTTCCTGAAACTGCTCACTAAAGGTGAGGTTCAAGGACCTCAGCCAGCAGAGGATAACTCTGACACTTGGAGGTAATTTTCTGTTTGTTTTTTTTTTTTCAATTTTTTTTTTTAACCTTGAAAATATTTCATTAAGGAAGGCACGACGATAGGGAGGTTTTGTTGTGATGTGGCCATATTTTACATCATGTTTTGACAAATTACTCAGTCTAAATGTTGACTGTTGTTCTGGGACTTCTTTTCCATAATACATCCTGTGTCACAGGTGACAGTGTCAACCAGCTCTATTTAATGTTAGTTCCTAAGGGGGTGATTTTCTTTATGAGCTAACTATAATATTTCCATTATGGCTTATTAGTATCTTGTGGGTTCTATAAAATAGTGAATGCAGCCAGACATGGTGGCATACTCTGTTAACCACACACTTGGGAGCCTGAGGTAGTTCTAGTTTAAGGCCAAGCTGGACTGCGTAATAATTTCAAGGCTAACCTGGGCTATGCTATACTACAAGACCCTGTCTCAAAACACTAAAGCAAAAAAAGATTGAATCTTGACTGTGTATAGCTTTCTAATCTGTATGTTGACTGAATCTGAAACATGAAATAACTAAGTTTTATCAATTTTAATTTATTTAACATTTTTGTGGCACCAAATCAGCTCATGTTGAAATGGTTTAATAAGTGCTATTAAAAAAAAGACTTTCCTGTCTTTTGTAAATTTGAGTCCTTATATGTCAGATATAGTCAGTTTTTGATGAATTATTGTAAGATAGCACGTTTATTTAACCATCATTAGTACATTCTCCTTGTGGTCAAATTGGCAAACTTGGCACCAAGTTTTTAATTTGTGAGCTACATTTCTCATCAAAGAGATTTTTTTTTAGAAAAAGAATAAAGACAGGACTGGAGACATGGCTCAGCGTTTAAGAGTACAGGCCACTCTTGCAGAGGACTCAGATTTGGTTCTCAGCACCCACATAACAGCTATTGTCCATAGCTTTAGTTCCAGGGGCTCTGACACCCTCTTCTGGCATCCAAGGGCATTGCATGACATGGGTCCATTTATGTGTATTCAGGCAAAACATTCATATACCTAAAAAAATTAAAACAAAATAAGTAAAACAATAAAGATGTAAAACATTACTAAGTTACAAAGACAAGTATATGTGCTACTTATGAAACAAAGTATAACTATGTTGGGCCTTGGATACCTTCTAGCTTGGTAGTCATGGCGTAGGTTTGACCTGAAAGTCCAGATAGAGTTCCATGGGGATTGATGTTGCAGGCATTAATATTTGAAATTATTTATCATGTAAGTATCTTATTTAAAACACACACAAGTTTATTGTTTATTTCCTGATGGGTTGAACTCAAGTCTGCCTGTAAGTGGAGGCAGATGTCGTCATATGCTATCTGTAATGCTGGTTGTCTTCTGAGGTGCAGGCTTCTGAGTGTGGCTCTATATCATCAACCCTTTAACAGGGACATGCAAACTTTTGACATTGCCACATGATGTTGTCAGCTACAAATGTGTCTGATTCCTAGCACCAAGCACATAAAAAAATGCTATAAAACTATCTAGCCTTGTATGTACTCCTGCTGATGTGTTCAACTTGTAGCCCATAGGACACATGCATCCCAGAGTAGCTATGAATGTAGCCCAACACATTTGTAGATGACAACATCATGTGACAATGTCATTTATTTTTTGGTAGTTTTGTACACACACACACATACACACACACACGGTGAGTTTTATTCATTTCCACCCTCATTCCTCTTCCTCTCAGTCCCTCTCTCATCCTCCTTCCCTCTTCTGCTGAAATCCTTCTTCCCAAGAAGTCCTCCTCCAACTTCATGTCTTTTCTTATGTGTGTTTTCAGCCACTGAGTTTAGTAAGAGCATGGCTGGGAGGTTACTGACTGGAGCATGGGCTACTTTTCAGTGGATACAACACTGATGAAATGACACTTCTTTATCGGAGGTCGTAGCACTTGGGGCCAGCCCGAGGGGACTGAGGGAGGCCAGCCCGAGTGGGGATGGGGGCAAGTAGACACAGAGTCAAGACGCAGACTCCAGGAGTTGGATGGGAAGCAGGCAAGCACGTGGCACTGCCAACTCGTTTATTGAATAGGTACACAAGCTCTTATAGGTCTGGATAGTCAATGACCTTATGGGGTGGGGCCCCAAATACAGACAATAGTAAGTTTCTCCCCAGGTAGGCAGGTTCTTTCCAGGTGCTGGTTTCACAATTAGCCAGAGCAGAACGCCACACCCACTAGAGAGCCATTCCTCTATTCCTCCTAGCAGGTGGCCTGGCTAGGCCTATCCTACATTATGCCCAGCACTTTTCCCCCTAACAGCCATTAACTCCAGCAGTCCCTCAGTGAGGGGTTAGGGCCTCATAAGCCCCTCCCCAGCCCATGAGGAAATGTTGGCACCTTTAATCCCAGCACTTTGAGGCACAGGCAGGTAGATCATTGTGAGTTTGAGGCCAGCCTGGTCTACATAGCAAGTTCCATGGCAGCTCAGGCCTACATAGTAAGACCCTGTCTGAAAAAAAAAGTATCTTCCTGGGCCACATACTAACTAAATGAATCAGAGTCTCTGAAGGAAGGAACTAATGGTCTCTTACCTTTCCTTTCCCACACACATGCTCTCCCCTTCCTGTCCTCTGTCTTCCCCGCCTCTCTCTTTTCTCCTCCCTTCCTGCCCTCTGCCCTGTCCTCTCCCTTGTTCTGCTGATCCCGTCCTTTTTCCTCTACTTTCTCCTCCTTCCTTCCGTCCTTCATTCCTTTCCTTTCCTTTCCCCTTCTGTCCTTTTCCATTCCCTCCCCCTTCCCTTCCCCCTCCCCGTCCCTGGTCCCCATCTTCTCCCTTTGTCCTCCCCTTTCCTTGGCTCTTCTCCTTTCCTCTCCTTTCTTTCTCCTCTCCTTTCCCATCCATCTTTTCCTCTTCCCTCTTCTCATTTGCCCACCATTCTCCTCCCCTATCTCTGTGTCTCTTCAAGTCTGCGCCCTCCTCACCCTTCCTTTCTTCTCCCTTCTGCTTCCCTCTGCTGTTCTCTCCCCTCTTCCCCCTTCCCTTCCCTCTTCCCCTTCCTTTTTCTTTCCTCCCCTCCTTTCTCTCCTCTATTTTTCCTTCTCTTCCTTGTCGTCTCTCTCTGTCTCTCCTCCACCCCCCCTCTCTTCTACTTTCCCCTTCCCTCTTGTCCACCCTGCTTGAACTGTACATCCTTCTGGCTCTTCCTGCTAGGTGTTTAGACTACAGGTATGTACCACCACACCTGGTTTCGTACAGGTTTTATGCACACATAAAGACAGATATTAACACAAGTGACATGCAATTACAGCAAGCTCAATTTGCAGAGGTAGTATTATGAAATGACATATTTGGTAGACATTGTCACAGCTGAAAGGGTATACAGACTTTATGCTAAGTTGTACGTAAATTAAGTTCATAAATTTCTGCTATAATACCAAACCATCCTAAAGATTAGCCTGATAATGTCATTTTAAAATGTAATAGGGGGTCTGGAGAGATGGCTCAGTGGTTAGGAACATTGACTGCTCTTGCAGAGGACTCAGGTTCGAGTCCTAGCACCCACATGGTAGCTAACAGGCATCCATAACTCCAATAACTCCAGTTCCAGGAGATCTGATGGCCTTCTTCTGACCTCCGTGGGCATTGTCTGACAGGGGTGCACTTACATACATGCAAGCAGTACACGCATATACATAATAGTAATAATAAAATATAAAGATATAAAAAATATGAATGTAATAAAATGTTTTGTTTACCTTACCCCTGCTAATTCAGTTGTTTTTATTTTACTAGGCCAAAGTACAGTAGAAAAAAAATCTTGCCCTTGAATTTGTTAAAAAAAGTTTAAGAATATGATCTGAATGTAATTTTCTCTATATTCTCTATATTATATGCAGTAATACAGTTACAAATTATAATGAAACATTTCTAGGGACCATTTGTAGAAGTGACACCATTGATCATAGCTTCCATTGTTTGGAAATTAGGACTTGACAAGAGAGAGGGAGTTTTGTGGAGTACCACAAATAGTACCGGATAGCTTTGTGACCTTGCATAATCTCTCCCCAGAGACTGTAAGGATAAATGGTTATGGTCAGATTATACGCTTCTAAATACTTTTGTTTCTAGAATATTCTTTAGTTATGTTTTCTTCAAAAGAACTTGATTCTTGTTCACCTTCTGCCACCTTATTTAGGATACTGGAGTTACAAGATCATTGTGCTCCTTCTGGCCCTGTCATTATCATCATATCTCATTCCTGTCTTTTTTGCTCTCTTAATCCTTGTGCACACAATGATTGCTAGATTTCTTTTCCAATATTCTAAACTGAGAAAAAAAGGAGAAAATCAGAATGGCAGTATACAAATTTAGTCATTGAACCAGAATAGTGTAGTGTAATTAAGCTCTGGATCTCCACATGAAATTTTCACAAGGGCTTGGAGTGAAGTGGGAGGCAGTGTATGTGAAACACTTTATTAAGCATAAGCTAGGTCTTTATTAATGTATCCTAAATTGGGTGCTGATCTGTAAAAAGGGAAGCTTGGGCGGGATTCACAGTCATAATCCTCGGTTGAAAATCTGGCCTCATGACTCACTTATTAAATCATAGGCTGCAAACTAAGATGCCTACATGAGATGGTTAACAAGGGAGGCAAATATAGGGAAGTGATGTGCAGAACTGAAGGTACATGCTCCCTTAAAAGCAGTTTTAAAAAGCCCTCTTACTATCTGTTTGAGCAATAACTCTCCAATTTAAAATCACTATAATAGCGAGGAAAATACTATTGTCCACCAGTTCTTATGAAAAACAATTATCTCTTCAAAATGTCAAGACTTGATTTTCTGCTTCTGGTAATTGGAACAGATGTACTTTTTCTTATTCATCACACTTTGTATAACTAAAAACTCTGGAAATTGTCTATAAAATTACAAGAATAATCTGAAAGGTAAAGAGACAAAAAACAAAAGCAAAAAACCCAAAACACTGGCCAGGGAGTCTCAGTACCCAAAGATTGACATAGTGGAGTGCTTTGTTTTATTTATTTTGCAGTGCCAGGGGGCAAACCTAGGACTTTATATATGCTAGATATATATCACTGAGCCACAGCCCTTGAATTTTGGCTTTTGCCACATACGTCCCAGACTCATAGCTGAAAAAATCAGTGATTCAGAAATGCCAGTAGGTCTCCAGGGCATAGTGGTACATACCTGTAATTCTAACACTGAAGATGCTAAAACAGAAGGATCATAAATGCCAGGTCAGCCTGGACTATATAGCGAGATCCTGTCTAAAAAATGCCACTAGATGCAGTCAAGAAAAACAAAACAAAACAAAAGAAAACAAAAACTGCTGTGTAAAGGACCAGGAAACAGGCAGCCTCACAAAAATAAATTTTTATTCATTAAGTATTCAATTTTACCCATCCACCATGGACAACAGCTGTAGCCCCATACCCATTCAACCAGTATAACCATTTGGGGGCCTTGATTCCCTTCTTTGTAAGGAGGCACTCCAACTCACTGCAGGAGAAATGTAATGTCTGAGGATGTCTAGTGGAGAGCTTGGACTTTGACCACCACCCACTGATAACAGGATTTCCTCCTCCATTGTGGTAACAGTGAAGACCCTTAGGGGGTGGTAACGACACAGAGAGGTTTTCTGTGGAAATTTAGCTGGACACTTGAACACTTGCTTCTGCTCAACAGTAATAAGGAGCCCTCTCTGCTGCCAATGGAGGGTGAATGGGAAACTTAGAATTCTACCCTTCGTGTAATGAACAAGAGCGGTATCCCCTTCTGCTAGAGCAGGGCCAGAAAAAAACTGAGACTCAGAGTCTCAAACAGTATAATACCTAAATTGTTTGGATTTCAACTGAAAATCACTTGTCTTGCCATGATGAGGAAGATCTCAAACTGAAATGGAGATACAAGAATTCATATATGATGGGAATGTGGCTCAGTAGTAGACTGCTTGGTTAGCATGCACAAGGACATTTATTTGATTCCACTACTCCAAAGAGAAAGGAGAGAGGGAGAAAAAGAGGGAAGGAAGAAAGACAAAGAGGGAAGAAGAATTGATAGATGTCAAGACTGATATGGCATACCTAGGCATACCTATAATTCTAGCACTTTGTAGGCTCACACAGGAGGGTCACTAGGAGTTTCAGGGCAGCTGGGGCTACAGAATAAGACCTTGTTTCAAAAAATAAAAGCTGAGATGACATTTTAGAATTACATTCAAAAGATTTAAAAGAATCCATCATAACATGTATACATGAAACTTTAATAAAAAATTATAAACACTTCAAACAGTTGTATAAAACTAGAGAGCAAGAGAAACAAAACAAAAAAGTTTGAGCAAATAGACTAAGAATAATGAAATTAAGCTCTTAAAACTGTAAAATATAATAACCAAAAGAAACTCATTAGTCGGGTTTGATAACAGATTAAAGAAGACAGAAAAGAATTTGAGAACTTGAAAATAAAGCAATAGAAATTACCTAGTGTGGATGAGAGAGAGAGTCAAAAAGCTGAGTGTGTCCCAAATAAGAGAAATCCCCCAAGCAGGCATGGTGGCTCACACCTGGAATCCCAGCACTCTGAACGAAGGATTGCTCCAAATTCAAGGCCAGCTTGGGTTGCAGTGAGATGTCTCAAAAAAAAAAAAAAGCCAGAGGGACTAGACATCTACACTGAAACAGTATTTGCTGGACATGGACATGATAGCGCCATTGCACATGTGGACTCACAGCAGTGGGGCCTACAAAAATACCATCATGTCATTTAAAATCCCAGCGTGGATGGAGGAGGGGCTAACAAATTCTCACCACTAGCTGCAGAGTTATTGGCAATTGATGGCTGCTGAGGGAGGGAAAGTCGAGGGATGTAGCATCTGAGGAACTATTCATGTTCCAGTAGATGGTCCTATGCACATAGCCATGCACATACAGGCAGCACTGAATGAACTCACTGAGTTTTTTTTTTTTTTTTTAAGAGTACATGGAATTGGGAAAGAAAAGTGGTGGGAAAATGTAGGGGAGAGATTGGAGGGGAGGAAATGGGGACTAGATTTGACCAAAACATTATGTATATGTATGAAATTCTCAAACAATAAAAAAAAGTAGCTGGCCAAGCTCTGTGGCCTATGCCTTTAATCCCTGCACTCAGGAAGCAGACGCATATAGATCTCTGTGAGATCAAGGCCAGCCTGGTTTACATAGTGAATTCCAGGCCAGCTGGGGCTACAGGGAGACCCTGTCTCAAAAAACAAACAAAAACGAGAAGTCCCCCAAATCCATACCAAGATACATCATAGTCAAACTTCTAAAGAAATCAACTAAAATAGAAAAAAGAAATCTTGAAAGCAGTAAGAGAAATATTAGCATGTTCTACCATCCAGGGGTTTTCTTATAGGTAAAATGGGATCTAGTAGCCGTTTCTAATCAGCAACCTTGGAGGTCTGAAGTACTTTATTTTATTTTATTTTATTTTTCAAGTGCTAAAAGAAAATCTGTCAACTCAGTAAAAAATGCTTTAGTAATACAGGTGTTTACAGATAAAAGAAAATGAAGATTTTGTCACAGCCACACATTTTAAAAGAATGACTAAACAGAGTTCTCAGAGCAGAAAGGAAACAATCATAGGAGTAGCCTCAAGTATCAGGAAGAAAACACAGTAAGCAAACATCCTACTACAACTAATAAGTGAGTTGTACAATGTCACAGGATACAAGATAAATATAGGCAAATGAGCTGTGTTTTTATATACTGTCAACACTTGGAATCTAAAATATCAGCACCAGCACAATGAAATACACACTTGGGTATGTCAGCAGCAAAATATAAACAGTTGAATGTTGAGAAGTCTCAAGTGTTTGTGAACAAAATCAAGACCTAAGTTAATGGCATTATACTATACTGTGTATTTGGATAATTCAGTGTAATAAAGATGTGACTTTCCCCAAATTGATGCAAGAATCAGGACAAAATATATAAAATTTATGTAAATAAACTAGAATACTTTAAATATTTGTAGGAATCCATCCATAATTTCATGGCATATTATATAGACTAATAATCAAGACTGTGACAGGAAGGCAGGAGTATATACACACACATACTGAGAGAGAGAGAGAGAGAGAGGCGTAATCTCAGTGGAACAGAACAGAATTTCAGAAACTGACCCACAGAAATAATCACATTTTTTTAATGACACAAAAAGAAGATGCTCTTTGTAACAAATGCTTACTTGAGTAATCTGTTGGCTAAATAAAATGTCCATGTATATGTATATATTGTATAACATTTACATATGAAGCTTGATCTAAGCCTCACATGTTATAAAAAATTTTCATGAACTTATAAAATATAAAAGTCGGCTAAAAATTCTGGGGCCAGGAAGAATTTTTCTTTGACTTGACATCAAAAAGCACAAATTTATAAAAGGTGAAGTTAATCAAAATTTAACAGACTTTTTCTCTGTGAGATCCTTTACGAGGATAAAAAGACAAGCTACAGAGTAGGGGAGAATATCTTTGGAAGCCTCATACCTGATAAACACTGATTATCTACAATATATAAAGAATATTCAAAACCCAACAGTGACAAAAAAATGAAACCATTTAGGAAATGGACAAAAGGCATGAAGCCTGTCACTGAAGAGGCAGGCAGAGAAGCTCATGAAACATTCAGCATCATTAGATAATGGTGGGGGAAGAGATTTATAAATAAAACGATGATATACTACTACATATCTATTAGAATGATTAGAATTAAAAAAAAAAAACCAGTGGCAACATCAAAGACTAGCCGGCATTCAGTGAACCTGAATCATTCATGTAAATGGTAGAGTCATTCTAGAAAATAGTTTGGCACTTTGTTTGAAAACTGAACACACAACTACCATGTGGTCCAACAGTTGTACTCTTGAGCATTTGTCCCAGAGAAATAAAATTTTATGTTCAGATAAAAAATTATACAAATGTTTATGCCAGCTTTATTTGTAATAGCTGAAAACTGGAAACAAACCAGAACTTCAGCAAGTGTGAAACTGTGGTATACATATATACCATGGAATATTACTCAGTAATCAAATGAAAGAAATACTGATAGACTTGAATGAGTCTTAAGAAAATTGTACTGCTTAAAAATCCAAATACCATGCATGATTGTGTTGATTTAATATTCTTAAAATAAACATTACAGACATGAAGTCCAGTTAATGGTTGCCAGGAGTGAAGAGGGTGGATGGGGGCAGGGAGGGAGGTTGGTGTAACTATAAGAGGGAAGTAGTAAGGATATCTACTGATGAAATTGTTCTTACTGGTGCGAGTTTCAGTACCCTGGTCCTGATACTGCACCGTCATTGTTGTAAGATGGTACTGTGGAGGTAATTAGATGAGTGGTATGTGAAATCTCTCATTTCTCCCAACTGCATATGAATGTGTGATTACCTCAAAAGGTATTTTTTTTTAAGTTAAGGTTTTACTACTGCTGAATGATTCTAAACTGCATGTGAAATAAATTGTGGTTAGTATTTGAATGAAACCTATAGGCATGCAGTGAAAATGTTAGCATTTGCACAAGTACCTTTCTACTCATTCACTCACAAATTACATGCATTCCTTTTGAAAGTGGAAGTTAGACTGACACACTTCCACCAGGGTAGAATGAATTGAACACTTTCTTCTCTACATTTCTGTAGAGGTTTTCAAATGATTGTCTCTGTCAGGGCTTGGCTGAGGACATCAGGAAGTTCTGCTGTGTCTGATTTCCCAGAGACCAGGCTTATATTTGCTGATCTTGATGAAAAGTACATCAAGAAAAATGTTCAGATTTTGATTGGCCTGTCCTTGGCATCTGCCTCAGGTTAGTTGGTGAACACTTAACTTGTAGTAGTGCTTCAATAAAGTGCTCAGTTTTACTATGACAAGAACTACCTCCTGACAGAACAGTTATAACTTCCAGCAGGGTAAACCTCTTTTATAAAATTAATTCTTGTGTTAATCTGATTTTTACAGGAAAATAATTTATTTATACATTTTGTACCTGAGATAGACAGCAGTGATGGGTGTTTTATTGTTACTGGTGTGTTTGTTGGTTTTTGAGACAGTGTCTCACTGTAGAGCCCTTGCTGGCCTGCAACACACTATGTAGACCAGGCTGGCCTCAAACTCAAAGAGATTCACCTGCCTCAGTCTCCCTAGCATGTGATTTAAAGGCATGCCATCATGCCTGGCCAACCAGTGATACTTTTTACTCTAGTATTTTATTTTTTTCTTAAACAGAAGTCTCCAATATATAACATCAAATGATCTTTTAAGAAAGTGATAATCATTTAAGATTGTCTTCTTTTATTTGTCCTACAGATCATAAAATTTAGAATTTAGGTAAATTTTACCTTGAGTTCCAGCCCTATAACTGACTAGCTGCTTAATAAATGATATAATCTTGTTGAGCCTCAGTGTCCTCATCTGTATAATGGTATTATAACAGAGGTTGAATGCACTCAATAAGGCAGCATATGTATGAAACACATACAGATGCTCATTTACTGTATAATATCATTCTCTAGAAACCTCTATCTATAAAAGCAAACAACAGGAGTGAACTGTATTTGCTGAAACATTATGTGAACATATGTTCAATGCTATGCTACATAGAATTCAATCAAAGAGGCAAAATTATGGTATAAGTTAGACTTGGCAAGCATTCACATAGACATTTAGAAAAGGTAAAGTTGAAAGAAGGAGCAGGCAATGCAGGGCATTCTAGTAGTTAAGATTTGAGAGTCTTCATCAGAACCCTCAAGGAAAACAGGACTAGAAAGATGGTTCAGCGGTTAACAATGCTGAGTGCTTTTCAGAGGACTCAGAATCAATTCCCAGCACCCAAATGAGGGAAAGAATCATCCATACTCCAGTTCCAGGGGATCCCACCCCCTCTTCTGGCCTCCACAGACATTGCACACACATGCACACAAAACATTCATAAGCATAAAAAAAAAACTTTTTTAAAAAAGGAGAACAAGGGCCTGGAGAGATGGCTCAGTGTTTAAGAGCACTAGCTGCTCTCTTGCAGAGGATCCAGGTTCAATTTCCAGCACCCACATAGAGACTAACAACCGTGAATGACTCCAGTTCCAGGGAATCCGACATCCTTCTCTGACCTCTGAGGACAGTGCACAACAAGGGTACACTTAACACACATGCAGGCAATACACTTATACACATAACATAAAAATGATAAATAAAAAATATATTTTTTAAAAAGGATAACAAGTCGGTCATAGTAGTGCATGCATTTGATCCCAGTACTAAAGAAGCAGAGACAGGTAGATCTCTGTGAGATCGAGGCTAGCCTGGTATACATAGTGCAGTACAGCTCAGGGAGAGCTACAGCGAGACCTTGTCTCAAAAAGACTTAAATAAACAAACAGACAAACAAGAGATTTAGGTAGAGTTATGTTGACATCACACTAAAGGCAGCCAGTTTTAATTTAAATCTCTGGTCTCCTGTTGCTAGCTATATGGCTTAGAGCAAGTTACCTTACCACTTTCTGCCTCAGTTTCCAGATTTTTTCATAGGGGTGGCTGGGATCGTTGACATAATGCATGTAAAAAATTTAGCGGAATGCCTAGTATAGAGCAGTCTTTTGATAACTTTCACCATGTTGGGAGTTTAGGGTTGTCTGCTGTTACCTTATCAAAAGCCAAATAGACTTCAGACAAAATGAAACACCAGCTTTATTATGACTTCTTTTGTTTGGTTGGTTCTTTTGGCCGTACTCAGATTGAACATATCATCACACACATGCTAAGCAAGTACACTACCACTGAGCTACATCCCAGCCTTATTTATTGATCTAAGCTTGCTTGAAGGGCTTGGTTTAGATAGATGCACAATCACAGTACACGTCCACATTTGTTCTCCGGAAGTCAACAAACACATCTAGAGACAACTCTGGACATTGTTACCTTTTGGGGGGCAGGGCCTGTATAAGTGGATTTTCCATAGGCTTAAGAGAGCAGGATGTGCTTTCAAGAGCATCCTTGACAGACACATCTCAGAGGTTCAAAGTAGAGCAAGGCAAAGCTGCATCAGTTCACAACTTTCACCCCTGTGATTGGGAGTGCCTTGGAGGATGACATAAAGGAACCCAAGCAGAGAGGATGGGAATTTGACCCCCAACAAACTTTCATACACATTCCAAATTTGTTGATTTCTTTTGTTTTAATGTAAGTTATTTACAATGGTAAAGGCAAGTTAAGTTTTCATTAACTTTTGATGGTATGCTGGATTTATTGAAATATATTAAGATTATTGTCACTTTTTGTGACTTTTGCTCATGGCTTATATAGGAGGTGAGGGAGGGAAATGAAGATTATTGTGATGCAAGTTGGGGCAGTAGAGTCCCATCAACTAAAGAAGGTTACTTCCTACATCCCATATATGATTGTTTTTAGTTTTTTGTTATTTTATATGTATAAGTGTATTGTCTACATGTATGTAAGTGCACACATGTCATACAATGCAGTGGAGATCAGAAGAGAGCATTGGATCCCCTGGAACTGAAGTTACGGACCATTGCTGCCATGTGGGTGCTGCGAACCAAACTCATGTCCTCTGCAAGAGCAGCTGTCTATCCAGCCGCCAGATACAATTATTTTAACAGATTTAATGCTATCACCAGTGTGGAAAGGTGGTGTGCTGAGCATCACCAATTTAGAGAAGACTAAGATTGATGAGTGTGTGGCTTTGTGGCTAGTGAGTAAGGGGTGGAACCGAGGTTTGATTCTTGACCATGTTCTTTTGACCACTGTGTCACTTTGCCTCCTTAAGTCTCAGTATAGCAGATATTTTCTGGAAGCTTCTAATGAGGCTTAGAGGGTGTCAGTCTTAGAATTTTAGAACTTGTTGTGGGCTTGCAGTCATCCTATAGACTGCTCTTTTTTCTAAAGGCATAGAAAATGAAGCCACCAGGACAGACATTGAGATACCTCTTAGGTCTTGTGTCTTAAAGGTCCTGCTGTCTACTCTGGCTTCCATCAGAGTCCAATTCAAGAAAGAAGTAATGGGCTCATTTCAGAAGATGGGTAAAAGAAGTCATAGAGAAACACAACCTCAAGACTTTGGGGCAAGCCCCAGTCAACGTGCTTACACTCTCATGCCCTGGCTACTAAGAATTTCCTGATAATAGCAAAGAACTGTATGTGTATAAAAACTGGTTATTATGCTGCCCCTTTCCAAATTGTCAAGCTAGTTTCTTCTCATAGCAAAGGCTAATTATAAGGAGTTATGACTTCCATTAGACTCAGCCTCACTGCTTTGTTCTGCAATGTGCATTATTTCCATAAAATCTTGATTTTGGGGGCTGGAGAGATGGTTCAGTGGTTCAGAGTACTGGCTGCACTTGCAGAGGGTTTGAATTCTATTCTCAGTACCTCCGTAGCAGCTAATAGCCCTCCACAACTCCAGGCTCAGGAACTCCTACATCCTCTTCTGCTCTCAACAGGCATTGTTTTAATCCCAGCAAAGGCAGGCAGATCTCTGTGAGATTGAGGCCAGCCTGGTTTACACAGTGAGTTTCAGGCCAGCTAGGGCCCCAGCAAGACCCTGTCTCAACAATTGAACAGACAAACAAAAATGAAAAAAAAAAATTGTGAAGTCTGCTTTGTAGTGTTTACTTGTTACAGAACAAATGTGAAAATACTACAGTATGCTGGATTTGAAGACTAGGGATAGAGGGGGAAGAGAGTTGTGGGGAGGATACTGTATGCTGCTTCAACAAACCGAAGCAAGTCAAGAGATCCAATATATTCTATGGAGGGATCAAAGTAGTATTTCTTTGTTAATTGTTGAAACCCCATCCTGAGATCTCACAAAGAGAGCAGAGTTTCCAGGGGGAGCAAATCTGGAATCAGAATACTAGGATTTAACCAGTAGCTCTGCCACTTTAAGTTTTGCCAGTTTACTTAGTTGCACCTTGATTTTCACATCAAAGACATAGGGTCAGTGATAGCTCATATCTCAGCACAGCTGTCCTAAGAATAAAACCAGTCCATATGTATCAAGTGTTCAGAGAAATGGCTTGAACATGAAAGACTTGAGTCTTTATCTTTTATGATGCAGCTCCTGAAGGAAAATAGTAGTAGAATTAAAAATAAACTTTGAATCAGCAGAGACTGAGAAGAGGGAGCTAGTGGCTTGAGAAAGTTTATTTTCTCATCTTTTAAAAGAAGAGATCAGTAAACTTTCAAAAAGTGATACATGAAGAAGTGAGAGGCAAAGTCATAGATAGTCATAGATGGAGGCAGTGGTCAAAAGAATTAAAAATAGGCCTACTTAAGTGTGGTTGTCTTGCAATTGAACCCTGGCTGGGAAGCCTTTCAGTTTTGAGATTTTTATTACCATAAACATGCATTCCTTTTATTTACCTGGTAATTCTGGAGGTTCAGTTGAGTAGTGATAAACTTCACACATCTAAAGTACACAACTTGGTAAATTTTGACATTTGTATAAAATTTTTGTCCCCCAAAAGCTATATGTAAGCTTCTTAATCTAAAAAATTTATGCTTAAGAAATTAGGTGCTTTAATTTTCTTTGAGGTACAGAAAACCTTTTTTTTTTCAAAATTACAAAGTGTACTTTCTTTTAATTTTTCAGAATTTCAGAATATGTAATGAAATACATCTATCCCCATTTTACCCTCCAAGTTCCCCAATGCCCCACTCCAAACTTCATATCTTTTTTTTTGCTAACTCTAAGCCCATTTAAAGATGCTTATTAGTACATGAATGTGGTACCATCCACTGCAGCATAGGAAACCTACCAATGGCCACACCTTCAATAATGGTTCTCCCCGACAACTGTCCACTGCCAATAACTCCTCAGTAAGAGGTGGTTTCTGGAGTTCTATCCCATTTATGCTAGGATTTTGACTGGCTTGATCTTGTATAGGTCTTGTGTGGGTAAACAAGCTTTCGTGAGTACTTGAGTACAACAGCCATGTCATGTCCATAAGACAGCATTTCACAGCACTTCTCCCCTTCTTTCAGCTCTTACATTCTTTCTGCCTTCTCTTTCACAATGTTTCCTGAGTTTTGGTGGTGAGGGCCTAATGTAGATATTCCAGTTAGGATTGAGCACTCATTATTGAGCACTTTTATTCATTTCTCCATTGACTTCTGTCCACTGCAAAACGAAGCTTCTTGGATTAAGGTAGAAAGTGTCCCAGGTCTACAGGTACAAACATAAATATTCAGAAGGCAATTTGACAGCATGATAATTTAGCAAAATAATAAAAGCAGGTTCTACTCTAGAACCTGTGGCCTTCCCAGCCATAGGATTTTGACCAGGACTACAATACCAGATCCTTAACTCCCTCCTGTGGAGCAGACCTTGAAGTCAGTCAGAAAGTGGTTAGTTACCCTGTAACAGTTGTGCCAATATTGCACTAGTGGGCACATCTTTCCTTGCAGGTTGGTAGCACAGCATGCAGGGTCCAGCACTGGGTAAGACCTTTGATGTTTTGTCTCTACTAGCAGCCTGCATGGTACCTTCCAGCATTATGAAAGCTTGCCAGGAAGGAGGAAACATCCTGATCACTTTGTAATTGATTTTACTATGTCCTGAACCAAAGTGTGTTGTATCTTCAGTAATAGGGTCTTACCATGTGCAGGGTAACCAAGCACAATGGTAATAGTCTGTGTTGTTCTGGAGACCTCAGGGGCCTGGCTCAGCTAAACAATAACTCATGGGGAGATATGCTATGCCTTTTACTGTGATTACAAAAAAAACCCCATGTCTTCTGGGAGCAATATTTTTCTACTCATGAAGAGTAATTCCATTCAAACTGTTTATTCTTAAAGTTGTTAATGTTGGGACTGGAGACATGGCTCAGTGGTTTAAGAGCCACTTGCTGTTCTTGCAGAGGACCTGGGTTTGATTCCCAGCACCCACATGGTTGCTAACAACCAACTGGTTGCTAACAACCCACATGGTTGCTAACAGCCAACATACATACAGGCAATACACTCATACTCAGAAAATAGAATAAAAATAATAAATATTATTTAAAGTTGTTAATGGTGATACAGGGATGGTTTTTGAAGCTTGTGTTTATAATCATGTGATTTCTCCCTCCTTAACAAATCCAGAAAGCTACCAAGAACCTCTGGTAATTTTGTTTTTGATGGTGTGTTACTCAACACTGAGTGGTCACATGCTAGTGTTGTAGACTTTGCAATGGGATACATAGACATTAAATTGCTCCCTAGACTGTTGAAATTTGTGTGCTTTTCTAAACTCCTGTCTCTGTGTGTGCTGCTTCCTCTGCCTAAGGGCTTTCTCTATACAGAAGTTGCCTGTTCACTTAGGATTCACAGGCCACAGGAATAATGTTGCCAAAGTCAGTATGTCTCAGCTAAATAAAGCATGATTTCACCTCCCCTCCAGGGACAGCCACTGCCTCTTACTCCCTGGAACATCCTCTCCACTGCCTGTGTCCATCAGGAAGGCATCCTGCTTCCAGTGGGGTAATCACATCAGAGAGTTTCATTGTGGAGTCCTAAAGTAGGAATTGGAAATGTAATTTAAATGAACATCAGGTTAAGGTCTGTGATACCTCATTGTTAAGATGCTGTGAGTTTCTATGTAACAGCACTGTGTTCTAGGTCCAGTATGAGGCCTTCTGGTTTAGTGGGTGGGAGGCTGGTCTGAGAGCATAAATCTCTTTTATATCATCATTTCTGTGTGGAAAATACCTTCAGGTTTCTAAATAGAAGCCCACATTTACTTTTCAAACAGGCCTGTTCACAATAGCTTGTAAGAGCACTTGTCAGAGGGAATTTCTGATCAAAATAAAGTAGTTTGTTTGAGGTGAGGATGATACATTTTGCCACATCATAGACCTCCTTGAAAATTACAGGACAAATGTTCTAGGATTGATTTGATATTGAGTGAAACTTCGAAGATAAATAGAGAGGCTTATATTCTTTGGCGACTAGACTGTTGAGCTTGATAGCATCTTTGACAGATCAGTAGTAATGTTTCTATGATGATGATATTCTGTATTTTAACTAACAGGTTTTCAGGAGGCCTGATACAAGGGTAAGGATACTTGGCTTTTGGCAGATCAGCCTCCTACTTGTGCGTGTCTGTGCCTTATTGAATACTCTGTTTGGTGTCCTTTACCTTCTTACCGGGTTTTATGAGTCACTCTGATCAATTTGCTCTGCTGTGCCATAGCTTAAGTGTTCACTAGAAATGCTTTATTCGTTACAATGCTTTCTGTGTTCAGTAAAAGCCTGTGTGTATGGATGGCAGGATGGGAAAATTGTTGCCGGTGTGCCATACGTGCTTTCCTTATACCGCATGAACCCTGAGCCAATGGATAGCAGGGGCTAAAAGTCCAGGTGACATAGACCTTTGCAAACTTTGTTCGTTATACAACTCTTGTTAAAGAATTTTGCAACTAAAAAAGTGGTCATTTGCTGTTCATCCAGTCCAAGGAAGATTTTGAGCCATGTTTGTGTTTGCATGCTCAGTCCAAAAAGTGCTAATCTCGAAGCAAAATTTAGAAAAAGCAATCTGTTAGTGTTTTTAAAAATACAGATATAGTAGAATATAGCTTATACTTTCCTCATGATTTTCCTTCCCTCTATTTCAGAATATTCATAAAGCAAGACAAAGAGTGGTAATTTGCATGCATTTAACTCAGTATCAAACATGGAAAATTAACCTATTTCCATTAAATGGAAACAGTGTGGATTTTCATAGTCTGAGTTAATGACTTCAATTTAAAACTTGTAGTCTTATAAAATCGAGTGAAGTAGCACAAAATAACCAGGTTAAGTAAAATTCTTGTTATACTGGTTGGTTTACCACCTTACCTTTTCACTGTTCTCTTTTGCTTATGGGAATCATCTATTGATTCACATTGTTAAATATTAGTGTTTGACTTTTACACTTGCATGGACTTTAAAATGCTGTCTGATTTTGTTTTATATATTCAGTAATATTTCTATTTCAACATTTTAATCACAGAATTATTCTGTTTCCTTTGTATTTAAAAATAAAAATTTCAAAAAAAACTAGATGCATCTAAAAATTATGATTCCATGCCTGGCATGGTAGTTTACACCTTTAATCCTGGCACTGGGAGGCAGAAGCAGGTGAATCTCTGTGAGATCAAGTCCAGTCTGGTCTCCATAGTGAGTTCCAGGCCAGCTGAGTCTACACGGAGACCCTGTCTCAAAAAAAAAAATGCAATGCCTTGATGGGTAGCTATATCAATTGTGAACTAAATTTAATCTGGTTATAAAATTATATTCAGTAGTTTTTGAAATTTATTGACAAAAATGTAGGGTTGTATAATAGTAAATTATTTCAAACCTCTGCTATTTCTCTGGTGCCTTTAAAAATATAGTCATTGGAGTCAAAGTTTTATAAACTAAAATGTTAAATTTTAATATTTTTACTCTCGGAGGTGAAAATATTAAAAGGGGTGATAATATTGTAATCTTAAGTGTTCGTACTACCTGCTGACTTAAAAGTTCATTTTTAAAGTTTCAAAAAAGAATTGATTCTGTGAAGAAATTAGGAATAGTGTACCTTGAGCTTGGTGTGGTTAGGCATACTTTTAATCCCAGCATTCAGAAGGCAATGACAGGTGGATCTCTGTGAGTACAAGGTTAACCTGGTCCCCATAGTGAGTTCCAGGCCAGCCAGTGCTACATAGTGAGCCCCTGTTTCCAAAAACAAAACAGATAAAGAATAGTATACCTTTACAGAGATTGGAAAAAAACATAAAACATGTATGATCTTTCTGTTGTTTCTTTGAAGTATTTGTTACTACTGTAATTAGAAATTTATAACATGATATTGATTGTAAGTCACAGTATTTAGTTAGCAATAAACAATAAGAAATATATGTATATATAAAATCTCTAGCATGTTTTATATGCATGTGTGCAGTATATTTTAGAGTATATAGGTACTGACTCTGACTAAAATACCTGTGTGTGAGCTGCCTTTGTATTTTGGCTTAGTTTGGCCTTTGCCTGGTTAAGTGATGTGCTTAATTTCCTATGAGCACATGATGAGCCTGTTTCTTCCTTTGCTATTTGCTGTGGTGTTGCTTAGTTTTATGAAGACAGTGCATTGTTTGAAATCCATGATGTTTGTTAGCTTTTCATTTTTCTATCCCAACACAAATGTAGAAAACATTTTAGGCTGAGAATGCTATAGATGGTCTACACGTTATTTTCTTATTGCCAAAGGGGCAAGTGTTGTGATTTGTAAAACCATGAAAGGTGTGTCAACTTTTACATGCTTACCGTCTCTTTAACAAAGAAATTCTGTCCTTTCACCTGTCTGTTTGCACGTGTTTCTCTTTCTCCTCTCTGCTTTTTCTTGTCCATGCACCTGGTGCTGTGCAGGAGATACAGGAAGAATACAATGGCTACCCTTCTGAAGCTGAAGCTGATCAGGTGGCAAGTTCTACGTGTTCATCTGTTTGTAGCTACAGATCGTGTATCTAGAAGCCATTTCATACTAGACTTCTAGGCAATAAGCAAAGCTTTCCAATTGCTTTTACCACTATAATAATGCTCTCCTGTCTATATTTGGTAGATTCCATTATGACATTATTTGCAAAAATTGGTTTATCCAACATTTTTTAAACAAGAAACTTGTTCAATCATACTTCTTGGTTTCTCGAGATAGAATTATTGTTGAGTTCAGGACCCATGATAGGATTATGAAGTGTCTTTTTATAAGGTCCCAGAGGAAACAAAAACAGATACCATGATTGTGAACTTTGCTTTATTCAGAGCTGCATGATCCATGCCTAGCACAATACCTGCTACCTTGTGTTTGTGGAGTGAATACACATATTTTATCTTGATTAATCAGAATACAGAATCCTGTTCTTCAATTGTATTCTTTGCTGAGTATTTAAGATGCTCTCTAGAGTTGCAAAGCAATAGTAATTTCCCTGATGCTGATATAGAAACTTAATATGAGACTCCTGTAGAAAAGTAGCTCTGGGGATGCCTGGCAAGCCCCAGGTACTTAGTCTTGCCTTGGTTCTCTGTCACCTGTCCAGTGCCACTCTACTTTAGTCACCCAGAAGTACCTTCAAAAGTTCAATTTGAAAATCACTGCTTTGGGAATGCAGCTGTTACATAAGCTGTCTTCCTGGAAGCTTAGTAGAGAGGCCAGGGTTATCTGGGTGAGCTGGAGCCCTCAGGGACAAGGAAATTTCTCACTTGAGGTTCCCTCTTCCCAGGTGACTATAGTTTGTGTCAAGTTGACCAAAACTAACCAGCACAGTGTGTCCGCATCATCTAGTAACATTTATCAGGGCCAAAGCAACATGGTTGAGATGAGCTCATCAGAAGGAATTGCTCAGCTGGGAAACCTTGTGAGCAGAGGCACCAAGAGCAATGAGTGTGTTTATGAGATCAAATTTATACTATCCTTTGACTGTGCCATACATGGGTTGGATAAATCAAGGGTCAAATCATGTCCTGTGCAACCTGGTAGTTGCAGTTAAAGCTTAATATAGCACAAATGTAAGTCCCATTTAACACAGCTTCATAAAAGGAATCTACACTACTCACCAAAAAATGAACCTTCTATTCATTCTTTCTTTATTCCCTGATATAGCTAATGGTATTCTTTTTTCTTATGGAGAAATCTAAAGCAGTGGGCTATTTTATTTGTTTTATTCTAATACTTACTTTTTCATCATTTAAAAACATATCCCAGATTTAATCACTAGTGAGGTTTTGTCTTACTGTGTTTCTACCAATACATTGACTAGTCCTGGCTTGAGGATGTTAAAATGGTTGGTATGGCTTGCTCTAAAGCTAAACAGTAATCTTTCTTGTCTTCCTCAGTCCCCTCAGATTCTGGTAATTAGTGCAGCTTGCTTTCATAAATAAGATTCCAAAATAATTTCTTCTCAGTTATTTTAAAATATAAGTTTAAGGAGTCTCAGTCTATATAGTATATAATATTTGGACATTAAACTTTAACAATGTAATATTTGAAGTAATTTACAACTCCTGACATTGATTAAAGTAGCTTTCTCACTTCCTAATTATGCTGTGAAATTCATCACAAGTTAAACAAGGCCTTCAGATTAAGGCTTTTGTTAAGATCATTGGTATTTTAGTGTTTATTAAATCAAATGTGAGTATACAGATTGGTTTATGCTTTATTTCATAAAAGATATATGTAAAAATGAGATGTAAGTATAAAAAGAAGCCTACAAATGGGACTGAAAGTGGTGCTTAGTAGTAAAGCACTTGTCTTGAATGCTTGCATGCATGAAACCCCCTGGGTTTAATACCCAGTGACAGGGAAAAAAATATCTATCATCTATATCTATCTATCTATCTATCTATCTATCTATCTATCTATCTATCTATCATCTACCTACCTACCTACCTATCTATATAGGAAAATGACTGTAAAAATCAGACATGAATTAGAAAAAGAAAGTCAACTTTGTATGAATGTCTTAAAAGGAATGTTGAACTGGCGGGGGGCGGGGGGTAGTGTATCTCAGTGGTAGAATACCTGCTCTGAGTATGCATAGTACCCTAGGTTTGATCCCCAACGCTGTAAAACCAAAATTGTACAGATGATATGTCCCATTTACTGTGCTAATTCATTTAAACTTTTGGTTGAAAAATGTCTTAACCAGTCTGTACTAAAAATTCAAATTAAATAAGTTATTTGGATATAACAGTGAGTTTGAATTTAGATATGATTTTATTCATACACTTTTTGATAGGGAGAGGGTGGACCATGTCATTTTTTTGCCCTCTGCCCTCTGAATAGAACAGGCATGCATACCCCTGATCAACATTTATCATTGTCCAACCTGTTTTCCACTGAACACCAGTGTGCTTTCCAGTGTCAACAGGTTTTCCTTGGAAAAGCAGTCTCTGATTACATAGGTATGAGGCATGTGTTATACTTTAGCGCCCTCTTGTGGTTCGATGTGCATTAACACGTTAAAACCTATTTCACTGAGGGAAAAAAAAACCAATTTGTTTTTGTTTTTTTTTTTAACTCAACATTTTCCATGCTTTTAACAAAACCTATTTATATCTCTTATGAAATTAATGTTCCACGAAACACAGCTTGGTAATTGCCAGAAGTTTAATCAACTTATTCTTACTCATGACACACTGTGTCAGACATGCCAAGGAGAAAGTGACTGGTTTCCTTGGTAGCAGCTCACAGGGTGGCAGGACCTTGGAATAGGCCCCAAGTTTAGGCTCCACTCCCAGCTTTGTAGTTCAAGAACACCATTTTTCTGCTCTCACCTGAATTATCTGGTACTGTACAATGCAGCTTACAAGAAGGTGGCTCCAGGGTCACAATGTCAGCCTGGTCATAGAGCTGTGGATATGAAATGTGCAGCCATCCCAGGCATCCTTCTCCAAGTAGCATTGTACCCAGGGAACCTAGTAACTCATTAGCAATTTTCTTGTTGATTGTGAAATTAGTGTAAAAGTGAATTGACTTTGGAGTTGCATGACAAACATACCTTGCTTCACAGTATACACTGGAATACAGGTTGTGTATCCTTTGGGACAAGAAATGTTTCAAGTTTAGGAATTTTTCATATTTTGGGGTATTACCTCACATAATGAGATATCTCAGGGATGGGGCCACGTCTAAACATGAAATTTGTTTGTCTCTTTTCTATACCTTATACATATAGACTAAGGGAGATTTTATACAATATTTTTTAGTTTATGTGTTTTTTGAGTGCAGCCTATCACATGAGGCCAGGTATGGGATTTTCCACTTATGGAATTATATTGACCATCATAAAGTTTCACATTTTGGAGCATTTGATATTTAGAATTTTCAGATTATGAATGTTCAACCTTTACTCTTGTCTGCCAGATGACAGTATGGTCTCTCATGGCTAGACTAAGTGAACAGTGACAGTCCCATTCTCCATGCCTACTCTCCCCCCCAACAGCTGGGCTACAGTGCCAAAGCCTAGGATTTCCCTTAGTTATATACTGTCTTTAGACCATTCACTGGTTATTTTCCTTTGACTTCATTGTTTCCCAAACAGTTTCATAGTCTGGGTCATAGCTACAGCTTGCTAAGTGCCCTACTTCTGGTGTTTTTATTGTGTTAGTTTCATGCTCAGAAGGGAACCTTCTTTTTCTGTAATTATTTCCAAATTCTAGAAGCACCTTATAATAGCTGTCTGTGTAGTGTTTACAGTATCTATCTGTCCTGTCGAGCCATTTCTGTATTAATGCTTTCTAACTGTGAAATGTAAATATGTTGTAACAGTTTGCTAGAGTATGCAGCATGATGTCTTGTGATGCTGAGCTTGGAAATTGTCTTTTAAGGGAGAGGGGGGCATACATTTTGCACGCTTCTGTAGCCTCATTGAGAGATCTTAGAATATCAGTATTCTTTTCTGATATACAGATGGAAAGTGAGATTTATTCCTGTTTGGTTTCTTGTCAGGCTTTAAGGGATGGAAATAAACTGGCACAGATGGAAGAAGCTCCACTTTTTCCAGGAGAATCAATTAAGGCCATTGGTAAGTTCAATGTGTATGCTTTACTTAGAAATCTATAGAATGAAGTAGTACTTTGTGAGCATAGGTGATGATGGATGTGCTGGAGAGTTAGCTAGACTGATTTAATTAGGGGACATGGGACTAGGGACTAGGTCTCTTCATTCTTGTTATTATCATTCTGACTTTCAGAGATGGAAGAATGCAGAGGATCCAGGTAAGTGGCAGTTGAGTGTTAGATGGAATTAACCAAAGAAGGATCCACCTGTTCCTGATGAACTGAAAGCTGATTAGACACCCACTGTAGTGCCAGCTCACTGATTTGTTGGACTGTCTCAAGGAAATGTATCAGAAGACCTAAATAACATACCTTAGTAACAATTTTGAGAACTTGGTAAGGAAATTTTACTGATTTCTGAGATTCCCAAAAGTATAATTTTAGTGGAAGAGAATGTGCTGTCATCCTAGATTGTAAAGTTGATAGTGTTGAGTTCTTGTATCCCCCCATTGTAGATTGCCAGGCATCTCAGAAGGTAGATGATGGGAGAGAGGAGCAGCTGGGTACCACCTTTTCATCTCATCAGTTGGCTACGTTAAACAGTGTGTTTTGCTAGGATGGTTCCTTCTTCTTTTGTGGTTCTCTCCCAACATGCATCTCAGTCTCAGTATGGTTATCTTTTATGAGGAACATTTGAGTGGCAGGGCTTTCGTACCAGAGCCTCCAAGTAGCTGCTGTTGAAATACCCTAGTCCATGACTGGTCTTAACATTCTTCATTATCCATTCTTGGTTTCAAAATTTTCCTTAGCTTCTGCATCTTGATTATGTTCTTGTGGTTCCTCTGACTCTTCCTTCTGTGGATATTTGTTTAGCTTTGGTCTTTGCTGTCTTCCAGATTATCTCTTTAAAATGCAGAGCTAATTATGGTATGCCCCTACTTCTCCAGATAGTAATCTCCACAGATTTAAAGTGTCCATTGTGAAGACAGTTGGTTCATTTAGCTTTTATCTTTGCTTGTAGGCCAGAGTCCACTTAGAAGAGATTAGGGCTGGTCTAGGTGACTGATCACTTTCCACATTAGACTTCCATTTGTGCTAGGGGGAGTACTGTAAAATCTTGGATTGCAGGCACACAGTTTTCTTAGTGAGAAGGCTTCAGGGGACCTGTCTGTGGTACTGGTACCCTTTTTCTACCTCCTTTTACTCTGGAAATGGAACACTGGGAGACACATTATAATAGGAGGCTCCAACCTGGCTCCACTCCTCTACAAGTTATTGGAAATATCTTGCAGTTATAGGTTATGGACATCTGTGCATCCTTAAGCAATGTAAACATGTTATAAATTCCTCCAGTGGCTTGCAAAGGCTAAGTAAATTAACCCCTACTTTTAAATATGTTCCTGGAGGCAAAGCGTTAAAGTAGGTCATTATAAAATAAAACACTCCCTATGGAGTATTATTTTATAATGTGCAGAGTTTTGACAAATCGGGAGGCCATTATCACTCTTAATGAACACATCCATCACCCCCAGCAATTTCCTTATGTCCCTTTGTCATCTCTTCTGTTTATTCCTCTCATCCCCAAATGATGTAGACTAGTATACATTTTGTAGCGCTTTCTAGAAATGAAATTATAGTACACTTTACCTAACTTCTTTCAATCAGATAATTATTTTGATATACACCCATACTGTGGTCATTCTTTGTTGTCATTTTGTTGGGTTTTGTGTGTGTGTGTGTGTGTGTGTGTGTGTGTGCACGCGCACGTGCACTGAACATCATTTAATTGTATGGATACATTCATCTGGTGGATATTTATGAAGTTTTACTGCTTTCGTATTAAACTAAAACCATTATGAAAATTTCTGTGTGAGTCTTATACATGTGTTCCCCCTTTTCTTGGATAAATGCCTAAGGAATAGAGCAAGTCATGTCATAAATGTACATTTAACTTGAGATTGTAGCCGGGCCTGGTAGCACAAGCTGCAGGTGAATCACTGTAAGCTTGAGGCTAGTTTGGTCTACATAATAAGTTCTAGGCTAGGCAAGGTTACCTAGTAAGATCCTGTCTCAAAAAAAAAGTATTTCGGTCCTTCCTTTCTGATCTGAGTACCTGTTCTTTTATTATTTCTTGCTTTATTCCTCTTGTATAAACCTTCAGTATCAACTTAAGGAGAAGGGGTGAAAGCAGACATTCTTGTTTCTAATCTTAAGAAAGTGTTCAAGTATGATGTTAGGTATAGGATTTTAGTGGATGTCCTTTATCATCTTAGGGAGGTTTCTTTGTACTAGCTACTCTGGAATTTTAATGCAGAATTTGATTTTGTCAAATGGGTTTTTATATAAATTAATACAATAGGATTTTTCTTTAGCTTTTAATATGGTAGATTATATCAGTGAATTTTGGATGTTTAATCAACATATTCCCAGGATAAACTCTACTTTTTTATTTGGTCTTTTAGCCAGGAACTCACTATGAAGACCAGGCTGGCCTCCCTCTCACAGAGGTCTGCCTGTGTCTATCTCCTGGAATGCTGGGATTAACGGTGTATGCCACCACACCAGGCTAAACCCTACTTTCTTATTTTGTATTATCCTTTGAGGTCCTTGTGCTCTTCTAGTTTAAGTGTTTAGATTTTCCTCTAAGTGCTACTTTCCATCACCTCATCAGTTAGGACTTTGTTTTCATTTTCATCAGATTCAGATGCTTTGGATTTCTTCTTTGACCCTTAGATTACTTAAGAGTATGTTGTTTATCCCAATGTTTAGGAGATGGAGGCAGTAGGATCAGGAGTTCAAGCTCATCTTCAGCTATATAATGAGTCTGAGGCCAGTCTGTGCTACATGAGACTATCTAAAAAATAAAACAAAAATATCCCACCACCACCAGCAGCAAAACGAATGTGGTGTTTACTTTTGTTCATGGTTATGAATTTCTCAAATTTTCTTCTGTTGTTGATTTCTGCCTTTATGGCACAGGTATTATATTACCTTCTTTTTTCCACTTATTCCCTTAAGACTTCTTTTCCCCCTCTCATTTTCCCCTTTCCAGTTTGTAGCCGATATCCATATCCACACATACCAATACATAAAAATTAAAATCTAGGGCTGGAGAGATAACTCAGCGGTTAAGAGCACTGACTGTTCTTGCAGAAGACCGAGGTTCAAATTCCAGCTCCCACATGGCGGATAACAACTGTCTGTAACTCCAGTTCCAGGGAATGTGACACCCTCTTCTGTCTTCCATAGGCATTGCACAACATGAGTGCACTTACATACATATAATCAATACACTCATACACATAAAACATAAAATAAAATATTAAAAAAATAAAATCTAGAATTTGCATATGACAGAAAGTGTACAGTGTTTTTGTTTCTGGATCTGGCTTATTTCACTTAATAATTTCCAGTTCCATTCATTTTCCCATAAGTATGATGATTTCATGTTAATTTGCAGCTAAATAAAATTCTCTCGTACATATGTGCTATATTTTCTTTATCCATTAACATGTTATATTAACATAATTAAGTTTAAAGATACAATCTTCTTATTGTTTTGTCTCATTTAGTTTTTGCTCTGTTTCTCTCTTTTTGGTCTTCTTTTGGTTTGAGTACTTTTATTTCTTTCTTTGTTGCAGTCCTTGGGACTGAACTTAGGGTTCAATACTTATTAGACAAACACTCTACCACTGGCCTCTATCCTCAGCCCTTAATTGAGTATTTCCCAGACTCTATTTTATCTCTTCTATCTGTATAGTAGCTACAATCTTTTTTTGTTATTTTATTGATTGTTTTACATCATTGACATTTCACAATTTACCTTCAAGTCATTTTACACTTTATTTGCTTGAAACAAGGTCTTACCATGGCCCAGAACTCACCATATAGACCAGGTTGGCCTTGATCTTGCTGAGATCTACATGCCTCTGCCTCTGGAGTGTTGGGATTAAAGCCTGTACCACCATGCTTTGCACAGTTTCAGACTTCTTTATGTGTATACTTCCCCGTGTCCCCTGCAGCCTTTATGTTACTGTTACCATTGTACTTCTACATATGCTGTAAACCCAAAAGTGTATTGCTTTGATTTTTATCTTTTAAGGAGAGCATATTAATGATGCCTTGGCATTCAACAGAAGCACTTACTGATGGGATCTCTGTCAACCTCTCTAGCTTCATAATCCTTCAACCTCCTGCATCCTCTCATGTAGCCATACTAGCTAACTTCTAACAATGTGCCATCTCTCCTTCCTCTCTTTTTCCCCCATCTACTCTCCTGGTGAATGAAGATGATGCTTTTCTGAGCACTGTTACCTACTGTCTTAGTTTCTTTCTGTTGCTGTGATAAACACCATGGCCAAAACCAACTTGGGAGGAAAGGGCTTATTTGGCTTACAGGTTACAGTTCATCATTGAGGGAAACCAAGGCAGGGACTGGAGACAGGATCCTGGAGACAGAAACTGAAGCAGAGACCATGGAGAAATGCTACTTACTGGCCTGCTTCTTCTGGCTTGCTTAGTTAACCTTTCTTCTACAGCCCTGGCACTGCCCACAGTGGACTGGGACCTCCTAAAGCAATTAGCAATTAAGAAAATGCCTCCAGGCCAGTCTAATCTGGGAAATTCTTCGGGTGAGGCTCCCTTTTTCCAAGTGACTATAGTTTGTGTTAAGCTGACAAAAACTCACTTGTCCAATTGACCCCCTGTCAACTTGACACACAAACACATCACTGTAAGCCATACCCCTTGCATTTATTATGCCCAAGATCATATGTTACTATCACAATATAAAACACAGTCTAACTCTTAAAAGGTCCTACAATCTGGTCCACACCAATGGGTATTTGGGAGAAACAGATTAGAATCAATAGGCCTTTAAAAACAAAGATTAAATATGTAAATTTAAAAAGATAGGTACTAATGGAGGCCATGAAATCTGGAGGGAAAAGGGGCTGAAGAGGGGGATAGTATCTGAATCTGATTAAAATAAATTGTATGAAGTTGTGCCAATTAATGTTTTAAAAAGTCCCAAGTTCTCTTTAAAAATTCAAAGTCCCTTAACTGTGGACTCCTGTTAAATCCTTTCTTATTCCAAAAGGGAAGAACCAGGACATAAAAATAATCACACTTAAGCAAAACCAAAGTCCAGTAGTGTAAAATCATATTCTTAACTCAGTATCCAACATCCACTGCAGAGAGGCCAGGAGGCCAGTAGTAAGGTGCAGCCTCAGTTGCAGTGGAGATCCAAGGATATTAGAGATATCAGGACTGTGGAACAACCACTAATAACAGCAGCAGGTATGGAGACTATGAGATAAGCTGTGTTTGCTGCAGATGGCAAAGCCAGAGAAATGGGACCACCCAGTCTTGGAGTTTCTACTGAAATTGAGGCTGGACCTTCACCAGTAGTCTCTTTTGGCTTCACATAGTACACTCCCACATCAATTACCAATGAAGAAAATTCCTCACAGACATGGCCACAGGCCAATTTGATCTGTAAAATTCTTCAATTGAGATTCCCTCTTCCCAGCTGACTCTAGTTTCATAAGCCACAGCTTATGAAATGATAGCCCAGTGTCTTCAGAGTTTAAGTAATACTTTGAACATGATTGATTACCCAGGGAAAATATTAACTACCTGGAAAAAGTGAAATACAACAAGGTTTTTTTTATGGAAATCTCATGAAGGAACAAATCAGAGTCTTATTTTGAACAATTGAACTGTATTAGATTACCAATCAATGTCATTATGTAAAATAATTGATATAATTCCTTAAAGTTTAAAATTCCTAGAAGATTTAGATTTTCCATGTATTTGGAATATGCATTTGAAATATGTGTATATGTATGTATGTATTTGGAAACATACTAAGAGTTACTGAAGCACAAGTCTATGAACCTCATTGCTCCTTTGCTTTTCTTCTTCCAGTGAAAGATGTCATGTATATCTGCCCATTTATGGGGGCAGTGAGTGGAACTCTGACAGTGACGGACTTTAAAATGTACTTCAAAAATGTAGAGAGGGTGAGTTTTTTAAAGTGCTTTATTTTTCAGTTCTTGTATACAGCAAAAGAAGAAAGTAAACAGTCTGAATTCTCATCACAGGGAGATGGCAGGGGCAAGTTTTAAGATGTCATATTTGCAGACAGATTTGGAGTCTTGGTCAAAAATCTCATAAAGTACCATTTAGGCATGGAGGGACAGTTTCATCATAAGGTCAGTGTAGACCTCCTGGGGTATGCTTTTAGATTTCAGATTCTTAGCTGTGGCAAGGAAATTGCATTTCAATGTAAAGAAACATTTTCTAAGCCATGAATGACTTAAAACACAAAAACTTCATTGACTGGCCTTGATAGGCATTAATTTCAATTTTTAACTCTAGGACCCACATTTCATCCTTGATGTTCCCCTTGGAGTGATCAGCAGAGTTGAGAAGATTGGAGCACAGAGCCATGGAGACAATTCTTGTGGTATAGAGATCGTGTGCAAGGTAGACTTTAAACAAGAGGGAAAACTGAAGTGGGACAGTCTGCTCACAGCTATTTCTTACTTATTCTTTATGGTTTTTGGACAGTAAGAATAATTTGTACTGTTTTCAGGGCAGCAACTCCTTCAAATATTACGTCAATGAATTCAAACCGTTGTATAAGTCATCCATGTAATCCTTTTTGAAAGTGGAAGTGCTTCTGATTAACTTGACATGCAGCCTCAGCACCGGTATCATTTGTCACATCACAGAGAAGTCAGATGGAAAGCAGAGGCTGATGCTCTTTCCTTGAGTCTTTTATGTTAAGATGGCTCTGCAGCACAGGGGTTGGTCAGAGACTTTCCACGAGACTTCATGCTCTCTAAATTTCATAATTGAAGGTTCTTGGCTGTGTTTTCCACCTTGATCTGTGCTTGATTTTCCTTCTACTTCCTTCAAGGAGTTTGGAACAACTTTGATGGTCACTGAAGAGATAGATATCCAGAATGGATAGGTTTTATGCCCAATGATTTGACTTCATATAATGCGATTTACTAAAAACTGGACTAAATAACTGGGACAAGGATCCTGCCTGAAGAGTCATCAGGGCCTCTTCCAAACTTGGGGTTTGAATTCCTGTCCATCTGTTTGCTTTGTTGGAATCTCTGAGGACAGCTCCCTATGATTGGCTCAAGCACACAGTTAAATCTATTCTGTTTTCAAAGAGACTTTTACTTGAATAGACCATGAATCTACCAGGTTACTAAATTCACTATAGACCGTCCATGGCTGTTGTTCCTGTTGGTACTTTGCAGATTCCCTTCCTAAATGGGCCTCCATCTGTGGAGCAATGGCAAGCAGTTATAGAGCTTAAGGTGTGAAGGTGACTTGGGCAGTTCTGTAGATTTTGAAAGCTGCGTTCCTCTTCTCGAAACTTTTTGTGGAAGGTAGGGAAGGTAGAGAAATGCTAGGCAAGTGCCCCATCACTCCGTTAATTTCCAGTCCCATCCCACAACTCTTGAGTAGCTCCTCATTCTTAGGCTCTAGGAAGACTCTTGTGAAGCCCCCTGCATGACTGAGCCTGACTAACTTTCTTCTGCAGCTCGTCTTGAGCTGCTTTCACCCTTCCTGCTAGTCCATCACTTTCTGGTGGTAGATGCTCATATTTGTCGCTCGCTCATCCTGTCACATACAACAAAGTTATTAAATCTCAGTTATTCCCCCATCAAGGGATATGTCTCACATGTTAAGCAATGCTCTACAACTAAGGTACATCTCCAGTTCCACACAAGGGTCTTTGCACACACCCTCCTATGGCTTAGAATTCCTTTCCTTCCCTCTGAACATTCCCAAATAGCAAATGAGTTATCAGGGTGTGTGTGCCACAGTATAGTTTGAAGAGTGGGCATGTCAGGAAATGGAACTGCCTCAGCACATTTCCTGTGGCTATTTTACTAAGGTGTATTTATGTCTTGTATTGGCGTTTGCTAACAGATGATTTAAATGTTTTCTAGCCTGGAATTTCTAAGGCCTGCTCTCATTCCTTTTGGTTCATGCCTAAGAACCTCACAAGTTGTGGGGTTTTATTTTTTAATAGATGATTCACAATTCAAGTCAGTCTTGCTCCCTACTCTTCGACTCCCTGAAGACACTTAGTTACCAATGCATAATACAATCCTTCAAAGAAAGGAAGCGTGTCTGTCTAAAGGTTAAATGACAGTGTATATGTATTCATACGTGGTTCTGTACCTTTCTTTTTCCCCTTGATAGTATATCTTGGAATTTCTTTGTATTGGTGCATATAGAGGTACATCTTATTTTAAGTAGGTCTTTAGTATTCTGTTAGCTATACTGTACGTTATTTACCTATAGCTCCTGTTAATGGACATTTTGGTTATTGCCATTCTTTTGCTGTTATAAATAATATCACAGTAACTTTACTTCCAAAGCTACTGTTTTTTGTTTGTGGTAATGTTTATCTTCAAATTTTATTTAATGTTAAAGAAGAATGATATTTTTTTGTGTTTAGCTGGCAGGAACATAGATTTTAAAAGGTTGTGAGGTAATGCTTAAAGCATTATCACAGGAAGAAATTACACCATTAGAGCTGGGCTTGGTGCAATATTCCTGCTGACTTGTGCTTGGGCCTTTGGTTATCAGCTTGTATTGGGGCATAGGGGTACATTTTAAGAAGCTGATCTTAGCCGGGCGTGGTGGCTCATGCCTTTAATCCCAGCAGTCGAGGCAGAGGCAAGCGGATCTCTGAAGTCAAGGCAAGCTTGGTCAACATAGGAACTTCTGGATGCTGTCTCAGACCAAAAAAAAAAAAAAAGAAAGAAACTGATCAACTATAAGGCTGTTTCTGAGAGGTATAGTCTCCACATGACACAGACTTCTTTCTGTAACTATGTAGGGGAAGCATCTGCTACATTGTGTTTCATGGATCAAGTGAATTTTATAGTTGACCTTTTTAAAGAGAACAATAAATTCCATGACACTTCTTTAGCATGTAAGCACACAGCACTTGATGGCACAGCTTTTGTGTGAAGACATTATGCTTGATTATTTATTCTGTTGATCACCCCCCCACATCCCCTTTGTACCAGTTTCCTAATTTTTCAAACCTTATTGGAAGTATATTTGTTTAATTGCTTTCTGTTAACTGGAGAACTGTAGAGTACAAAATAAGGAATTATCTATTTATGGCATAGCCGGCTAACAGGCACTCAGTACTTATTGAATAGCTGAGTTTTGCTAATTGTTTACTAGGATATGAGGAACTTAAGACTTGCATATAAACAGGAGGAACAGCGCAAACTTGGGATATTTGAAAACCTCAACAAGCATGCATTTCCTCTTTCCAATGGACAGGTGAGTACATGAAAGTAACCCTTTCCTACATTTGTGGGGATTGAATAACTCCGTATCTGATCATTCCTTTCTCTGGAGGTTCTCTTTATTTCTTTTCTGTGTTGGTGACTAAATTAAAATATTTGGATTTTGTCGCTTCCATGTAAAGATTAAGAAAAACTTCTAATTTGTTACTTTAAAATGGACAGTTTAACTAGGCATGGTGGCACAGGCCTTTAATCCCAGCATTTGGGAAGCAGAGGCAGGTGAATCTTCTTTGAGAGATAGAGGCCAGCCAGGTTTATATAATGAGTTCCAGGCTAATTAGGGATATAGGGAGACCCTGTCTTAAGAAAATTTAAACATTAAAATAGGACTTTTAACACATCCAATTGATATCTTAATCAGCCAAGCTTTACTATTTGCTATATGTAACAATGCCATAATACTCTCACATATTTTGTGGCATTTTTTTTGTGTGTGTGTCCAGGTGCTGTTTGCATTCAACTATAAAGAAAAGTTTCCACTTAATGGCTGGAAAGTTTATGATCCAGTATCTGAATATAAGAGACAGGTAAAGTATGTTGCTTATCAAATTGAATATAAGAGCTCAAATGTCTTTTTCTGTACTAAAAGGTTAAAGATGTAGTTAAGGAAAAGATACTGTCCAACAAGTTGTACCCAGGCCTAGATATTTTCTAGCTTATAGATTCTCAATTTCTGGGGTGCCCTTTTCTCTGCCTTACCTTTGACTCAATCAATGGGTGTTCATCATTTTCCAGAGGGTAAGTAGGTTTCATGCACAGGGCTTCGGAACTCATAGCTTTGAGAACTCTCCCTCCCTCCCTCCCTCCCTTCCTCCCTCCCTTCCTCCCTCCCTCCCTTCCCTTCTTCCTTCCCTCCACTCCCTCCCTACCTCCCTTGCTGTTAGCCTTGCTAATTTCCTGCTTTCTTTCCTGATTCCCTGCCCTTCCTCCTCTTTCCTGCCCCCTCTTCATCTCTTCTCTCAGGGCTTTGCAGGTACTAGGCAAGAGCTCTACCATTGAGCCATACCCCTGGCCCCTTCCAGATGCCTTTGTTTCTTTGTTTGTTTGATCTTCTTGAGAAAAGGTATCCCTGTAGCTATGGCTGGCCTGGAGCTCCTATGTAGACCAGGCTGATCTTGAACTCACAGAGATCCACCTGCCTCTGCTTCCTGAGTGCTGGGATTAAAGGCAGGCACCATCATGCCAAGCTTCCTTTCAGATATTTTTTTCAGGTCTAATAAAAAGTTGATGACTAAAGATTCAAACTTCTGATACCTTTGATTTGAAACATTGTTAGTTAAGTAACAATGAATGAATTATAGATGTTTTTTGTTTGTTTGTTTTAAAGGAAGAGATAGAGGATGTGATTCTTGCTTAATACTTTTTCAAAGTAGAACTATGACTTTTCCACTCTTCTCTAACTCCCTACAGGGCTTGCCAAATGAGAGTTGGAAAATATCCAAAATAAACAGTAATTATGAGTTCTGTGATACTTACCCTGCTGTGATTGTTGTGCCAACTAGTGTAAAAGATGATGACCTTTCAAAAGTGGCAGCCTTTCGAGCAAAAAGCAGAGTCCCTGTAAGTACGAGAAGCATAGGAAACATACAAGGGGCAGACATACAAAAAGAATCGTTTCCTATTTCTAAATGCAGGGGGAGCCTAAATTTTGCTCTCAAAATACACTAGAGAATAATAGAGTAGCTAGAAAGAGCATGCTGTTGTACTAACAATTCACCTCACTGGTTGTATTAAATCGCCCTAAAGAAATACATTCTTTCTTCATGCTGCCTGGAATGTTGTTACTGAAACAGCTGTGGCCAGAGAGAAGTGATAGATTTTACCTGGCTTTTCCATCAGAATAATCTCCAGTCACTTGGCCACTGCAGAAAAGTGAGAGGTCTGATGGCGGAGTTTTAGATTTTATCACACTTCATCATGCAACTTATTTTATTGTAGAGTTAGAAAGACTTTTTAAATTCAAAGACAAAATGAAAGTAGTCAAATCGGAATGGGGTTAGATTTTATTAATAGTTCGACTTAAGTTTTATTTTGCTTAGAGTGGTACAATTTCAGGAGCAGAAGGGAAGTTTTAGAGAGTGTCTACTCAGATCTCTTTGAGTTTGACCATGGCATTGAGTCATTTGGACACTACAGTGCTGTGATTTGCCTATTCACTCTTAGCTGTGAGGAAAATCTTTTAGGAGAGATTGTGTCTTTCTCTCGAAAATATTTATTATTTGTTGCTTTAAAATATTAGGTGTTGTCATGGATTCACCCAGAAAGTCAGGCAACAATTACACGTTGCAGCCAGCCTCTGGTGGGTCCCAATGATAAACGCTGCAAAGAAGATGAAAAATACCTGCAGACCATAATGGATGCTAATGCACAGTCACATAAACTTATCATCTTTGATGCCCGTCAAAACGGTGTTGCTGATACCAACAAGGTACATTTTCCATAGCCTTGTAGAAAATTGGTTATTTCTTTGTATACTTTATATAAATCTGCATGCCTTTTGAACAGCCTGTTGAATTCCTTACCATCTGAAGTTTGGGTCTTTTGGAGTCGTCGGTGGCTGTCCCTCTCTGGTTAATACTCTGTGGACTATGTTTGGTTTCCTTCATGGGTTGGAGTCTTGTCTTTTTCACTGCTTTTCTGCAGTCCTGTCTGGTGAATCAACTAAACAAAGATCCAGAAAGAGAATTACTTAAATGAGTAACTATTTTAGTGAAATAACCATAGGTCCTTGGCAGTCCCTCTAATAAATGTAGTAGTCATTTGATCAATTCCTATCTGGTTTGCAGCTCTTTTAGAATGCACTCAGCTATATGAAACTGGGCAGATATACAAATTCTCCATAAGTCACATGAAGCAGTGGTAACATATATCAGATGTCAGTGGGATGTGGTACAAACACCTGTACACAGGGCTCTCATTTCATCTCCTCTAGTTGAAGGCTGTGAAGTCCTTTACACCGAGTGAAGGCTTTGAGGTCAAGCAAGCTTCTGGTACCTGTTATCCAAGTGGAAAAGGCTTTGATTTGCGTCATTTCAGTTTTATGTAGATGACTTCCCAATAAAATCTGTACCTGCAGAAAGGCATTCAGCAGTCAAAAACTTTGCCTTCTTCTCATGTAATTAAAAGTATAGAAAGGTGACAAGTCATTACCATCTCATGCCTGATTTGTAAAGTGACACTTGGGTAGCACACTTCTAATGAGCACCCACTAGAGGTGGGATGCTAGGGAAAATACAAAGGTAAACACAGCAAGGTGCTGTAAATAGATACACCCAGTGTGCTGGAGCTGGTGGTGGAATGGTTGGTCCTGCCATAGACTTAGCGAGGGCTTTACAGAGAAGGTGACATTTGAGCTGGCTTTATATGATCAGAAAGATGGGCAGGACATTCCAAACAGTAGGAGTTCCTATCCAGCAGTGTGACAGGGCATATCTTTTAAGAGAATGGCAAGAAGGAAAATGCCTCAGGGCATCATTAGTACCCTACCAGTATCCCCTCAGCTCTGTTTGTATGCCCAACTTCCTTTCTCTTGTCAAGTATTCCTTTTCTTTCCTTAGTGTGTAACCCTCTCATACTCCTTAAATATTGGTTTTCCTCAGACTTCTGGCCTACTCTTCTGTCTTTAAAGTGTATTTTTTTCCTGGAGCACCGTGCAGCATGTTTCTGTCTTCCACTGTCCATCCATCCATATGCCAATTGACTTCCATGTTGATATTTACAGTTCCAGTCTCTTTTAGAGCTTCAGACATATCCCATGGCCTCTGGGTGTCTCCAGTTGAGTCTTCTCACAATGTCATTTGATTCTCATTAGACTCAAAATCAAGCTATCTTCCCCACAGTAACTGTTCCTTTGCCAATGGACTCCATAAATGATGCCACCATTTCTTAGGTAGTCTAGCCCAGATTGTAGGTATCACTTGTCCCATCTAATTCCACTACTCTAATTCACTACTGTGTGCTACCTCTTATCTCAAATCAGGTGTATCTCTATGCCCTGCTTCCTTCAGCAATCTCTGTGCTTATCTATTGTAGAATGGCTCACCCTCCTCTAGGCCCATCTTCACAGTATAGCCCGATTCCTCTACAGTTTGGCCTTGTTCACCCATTCCATCCAGCCCCAGCATGCTGTGTGACCTCATATTTTATCATTTCTTCCTACTGCCCTAGTGTTCTCTGTACTAAGCTTATCTTTATTTCAGGAAGCCATGTCTGTGTCCAACTCTATGCCCTCATTGCAAGTGCCTATCTGGCCTCTCTGCTTCATGCCTTCTTCCCCTCTGGCTGTCCGGGTATTTAGTCAGTGCTCCTGGCCCCTCCTGTATTGACGTAGAGCCTAAAGGACCAGTCTCTACTTGCTCATTATTGTCCCAGTACTAAGCTAGGGCAGGGACATTTGTATACACTTGGTAGTTGGTTACAAACTAAATTAATAATATGTCTTTGGGTCACATATATATTTACTTTGTGATCAACATAAAATTCAGATAACCTTAAACTCAATATTTTAACCAGTCGTTCCTTTACATTTCAGTGACCTTCAGTGTATTCACAGTAGTGCATAATTAACACTATTTTCTGATTCCACAACATTCACATAATCCCAAGTGCAAACCCTGTATCCATTAACTGTCACTCCCCATTCCCCCTGCCCAGCCTCTGACACCAATTAATATGCTTTCATGTCTATAGATGTTTCTGATTAGATACTTGATAAAAATGGAAGTAAGCACTCTTGTGTCTGCCTTCTTTCATGCATCTTCAAGGCTAATCCATTTTGTAGCTCCAGCACTCCATTTCTTTTTATGGATGAATAATAATGTTCCATCATATAGACAGACCACATTTCATTTTCTGTCTGTCTGTTGATGGACATTTAGAATATTTCTCCCTTTTGCCTATTGAAACTTGTGCCACTATGAACCTTTGTGTAAAAATTTTGCTTGCATACCTGTTCTGAATACCAGGAATAGACTATCTGGAAATATGGTAACTCTGTGTTCAACTTTTGAGGAATCATTAAATTGTCTTTCACGGCAGCTGTAGCTTTTCACATTCCCACCAACTTCTCTACACTGTCATCACAAATGTGTTGGGTATATTGACCTCTATAAAATGGAAGTTAGTTACAAACCAGGTTTTATTATGAGATCACCAATGGGTATGCTAGAGTCTCCTTTTTGTTAAATTTGTTTTCTCTTACTTGTTTTGCTGAGATAAATTTTGAGGTTTCAGAACGCCACATTATTTTATTATACAGAAATTTTGTAGTAGTATAACTCTCTCTCTATTCAGATAAATTGCATAAACAGAAATAACCTTTTGAAACCTAATTGTCCTTGAGTAAAAGCCAGTTGTTACTGATTTGAAAACCATAATGGGAAAAGGAAGATTATTAAGGTTTAAACTGTTCCCAATAAAAAAGATGTGACTGACTATATGACTTTACTTTGATATAGGGTCCCTCCAAATGTAATCAGGTCAAGCTGAGGTCATATTGGAGACCTTACTTCAGTGTGACAGCTGTGTATTTATTTGTGTGTGTGTACATGCATGCTACAACATGAGTGAGGAGGTCAGAGAAAAACTTGCAGGAGTCACTTGTCTCCTTCTACCATATGGAACTAGAATCAAATTCGGGTTGTTAGGCTTGGAGACAAGCACCTTTACCTACTAGTCTAATTTGCTTTGTTTCTGTGATAAACACTATGACCAGAAGCAACCTGAGGAGGGAAGGGTTTATTTGAATTGCTGGTTACAATCTATCATTGAAGTGATTTGGGGCAGGAACTTAAGACAGGAACCTGGAGGCAGGAACTGAAGCAGAGACCATGAAGGAATGCTGCTTACAGGCTTGCTCAGCTACCTTCCTTACATGACCTAGGCCCAGCTGCCTGGGAATGGCAGTGACCATAGTAGGCTGGGCCCTACTACATCCTTAGCAATTTAAAAATGCCTCACAGACATGGCTACAGGTCAGTCTTTTAGAGGAAATTTCTCAGTTAAGGTTTCCTCTTCCTGGGTGTGTCAAGTTTTGGTTTTGGCTTTTTTGAGACAGGGTCTTCATGTAGACCCTGCTGGCCTGGAACTTGCCATGTAGACCAGGCTGGCCAGGATCTCACAGAGATACCCGTTCTGCCTGCGTACTGCTATCAAAGGCATGTGCCACCACACCTAGAAGGTGTGTCAAGTTAACAACTAAGATTAGCCCTTTTTTTAATTAAGAAAGGAGGGAGAAACAAAAAAAAATGGAGATCAGGAGTAGAGATGGAGATAGAGATTATAAACCTAGGTAGAGTCTATAAACATAGGAATGCCCAAAGTTATTGATAGCTGGGAGGAACCAAGGAAGAATCCTCTTTGTGGTTGTTGGTTTTCTCATGTAGGAGACACACAAGAGTTTAACTGTGGAAGGAAGGACCACCCTATATCCTCTCAAACTGAACCAAAATAGCTCTTTTATTTCAGTGGGTTGTTTTTCTCAGGAACAAGAAAAGTAGCTAGAACAATACCCTAGAGGTTTCTGAAGGAGCCTGACATTGTGGCACCTTCCTGCCTTGAGAACTTAAATGTAGTTATGGTAGTACACAGCAATGAAATGGTGCATTTCTGTTGGTTTATGTTCTGGCAGTTCTAGAGCAAACATACAAGGATTTAGAAAGTTTTTTAACAGGGGACTTTGTTGTCTTTAGTGGTCTATGTCTGGTCATAGTAGAAACAATAGAATAGTTAATTCCAGAAGTGATGCATTATAGTGGTGCTGCATTAAAAAAAGACTGGTTCCTGAAGTTGTTTAACAAGAATGAGCAGATCCGTTCTGAAGTGTTCGATTTCATCCCAGAACTGTTCTCCCAAAGAAAGGGCATACTCTATATATTTATTGAACAGCTATTTATCAGATTTAGTATGGAAAAGGAATTACGAACTTGATCTTGTAAAACTCCAGCTAAAGATTTTTTTAAGGGAAAAAGTTCCCCTTTCTGACTTCTGTCCAGTTAAGACATCTAACCATAAATATTTCTATCTCCAAGTGGTTTCTCAACATCACACATCAGTGTATCTTTTCTGTGTCTGAGAAACTTTTGATTTTCCTCCTGGCAACAGTTGGGCTGTGGTCTTTGCGGAAGGTTTCACTGACAATGAAAAATGGACGGTGATTTATTTATTTATTTAGTTATTCATTTATTTATTTATTTGCAGAATCTCATGTAGTTTAGGCTAGCCTTCAACTTTGCTGAGTAGCTGACAATGATCTTGAACTTCTGATCCTCCTGCCTCTACCTCCCAGGTGCTAACCCAGAACAGCATACAAAACCACAAACAGATGTTATGAATCTAAGCCCAGGTAGTGCTTGCAACATTTATTGTGGATAATTAGTTGCTTCCAACATTGTTGTTGCTTTCACCTATGATTTTAGCATACATACACGTTATTCTGGGTCACAGGTAAGGAAGGGTCACAAGGGAGAAATAGAGAACATAGCTTAATATTCAAGCTATGCATTTAGCTTATCTTGGAAAAGTTGACTACATGGGTACCCATGACCTAGTAAGGTTGTTTACATTGTTTTTTAAAGTATAGTTAAATTTAAACAAGTTGAATACATAAGAGGAAAACAAATAGAATACATTGTGTTAAATGATCTCAACGCATAGGATTAAATTGTTTACATGGTTAGGTAAAGTTCAATTTATAACAAGAGACAGCTCCAGAAAAGTTATTCCCACAATGCATAACTTTCATTTGTTTTATAGACAAAAGGTGGAGGATATGAAAGTGAAAGTGCTTACCCAAATGCAGAACTTGTGTTCTTGGAAATCCACAATATTCATGTGATGAGAGAGTCACTGCGTAAATTAAAGGAGATTGTGTACCCTTCCATTGATGAATCACGGTGGCTATCCAACGTGGATGGGACACATTGGCTGGAATACATAAGGGTAAATAAATAAGTCAGTCTTTTGTCTACGTTCCAATTAAGACATCTAACCCTGGATATTTCTATCTCCAAATGGTTTCTCAACATCACAAATCAGTGTATCTTTGCTGTGTCTTGGAGACTTTTGATTTTCCTCCTGGCAACAGTTGGACTACAGTCTTTGTGGAAGGTTTTACTGACAGTGAAAAATGGACAGTTGTTTTGTATGTCTGTTTATTACCATGTAGCCCAGGCTGGCATTCAACATTGCTGTGTAGCTGAAGATGATCTTGAACTTCAGATCCTCCTTTCTCTACCCCCTAGGTGCCGTTTTATTTTGTTTGATTTTTTTAAAAAAACTAGGTCTCTCTATGTAGCCTAGGATGGCCTTGAACTTACTGTGTAACTCAGGCTGGCCTGGAACTTGCAGTGATGCTCCTTTTAGCCTCCCAAAATGCTAAGATTACAAGTAGGTATCACACCTAGTAAATCGGGTTTATTTATTCATTTTTAATTTTTTCTACTTTATGTATATGAGTGTTTTATCTGCATGTATATAAATGTATCACATGTATGTAATGCCCTTGAAAGCCCGAAGAGGCATCAGATCCTTTGGAACTGGAGTTAACAGATCATCTTTAGCTACAAATGGGTTCTGGGAATTGCACCTGGGTCCTTTGTAAGAGCAGCTAGTTCTCTTAACTGCTAAACCATCTCTCCAACCCTAGTAAATCAGGTTCTTTTAAAAGAGCCATTTGTGAACCTTCAATAAAGGACCTCATTTACTGTTATAGTTTTTCATAGTTTAAGTATATTTTTTAAAAATATACTAACATTTCCTGATGATTTTTAATTGACTGCAGGACATTGGGTTTTTTGTTTTGTTTTGTTTTGTTTTGTTTGTGTGTTTTGTTTTGTTTGGGTTTTGGTCTTGAGGCTGTAACCCAGGGACTCATTGAGATGCAGCCCCAGCCCTGCATGGCATTTTGTGTGGCTTATTGACCAGGATTTTCAACATTTTCCCCAGAATTATTTTATGCAGCAACTGAAACTGAATGTAGCTTTGTCCAATTTGCCCTTTTTTTCTCAAGGTGCTTCTTGCAGGGGCAGTGCGAATTGCTGATAAAATAGAATCTGGGAAAACCTCTGTGGTGGTCCACTGCAGCGATGGTTGGGACCGAACAGCTCAACTCACATCTCTGGCAATGATGATGTTGGACAGTTACTACCGGACCATTAAAGGATTTGAAGTTCTCATAGAAAAAGAATGGATAAGCTTTGGACATAGGTTTGCACTGGTATGTTGACCTGGTCTGTGTGTAACTGTTTTGCTCTTTCATATACATGTGCTGATCATGTGTAACATACACACATATGGATTGTGTGTGCTTTCTCCTCTGTATTGAACCTGAATTGCACTAATAGAATTCTGTGGTCCTCCACAATCTGTTTTCCTGATAGGGCTATTTTTGGTGTAATTGTGCTTTTCCTTTTGAAATTTAGTGAATTCATGTAACAGAATTAAGTACTTAAGTGCTCAATTCAGTGTTCTATACTACATTCACAATGCTGTGTAACCATTATTTCTGTCTAGTCCTAAAATTTATTCGGCACCTGAAAATAGAAACATTATAGGCATTAAATAGTCACAACTCCATATCCCCTTCCCTTTAGCCCCAAATCCCCTATCTACCTTCTGTCTCTACGAACTCACCAACTGTAGGTATCACGTAATTACTATCATACAATATCTTACAATGACTGACTTATTTTACTAAGCAAATATTTTCAAATATATAACATGTATCGAATTTTTGTTCTTTTTTTATGACTGAATACTATTTGTTTCTGTTCATGCCCCACATGTTGTTTAGCCATTCATTGGTACTTGACCTTTGAATTATTTCCACTTTTTAAGAAATTTTAAAATATTCTATTTATTATTTCTATTTTATGTGTCTGAGTGTATTGCCTGCAAGTGTATAAGTGCACCTGTGTTGTGCAAGGCCTGAAGAGTTCAGAAGAGGGCGTTGGATACCCTAGAATTGAAGTTATGAAGCTGCCATGTGGGTTCTGGCAACTGAATCCTGGTCTTCTGCAAGAGTAGGAAGTACACTTAACCACTGATCTGTCTCTCCAGTCCCTGTTTCTATCTTTTATGTGGATCATGGATGTACAAGTTTTGCCACAACAAGTAACACAGTCTAGATGATATATAAATCACAGAAATGTACTTTCTCACAGTTATGGAGGCTGGAAATACAAAATCAGGTTGCCAGCAGAATTGGGTTCTCCTGAGATCTCTCTTCTTGTGCTATAGATGGCCACCCTCTTCCTGCCTCTTCATGCATGTCCTTTCCTCTGCACATGTCCCTGATGCCTCTAACAATAGCAGGCATAATAATCAGAGCCTACTTTAATGGCTTCTTCAAACGCCCTGCTTCCAAATACAGTCACATTTTAAAGTACTGGGCCTTGCTTCAATTTTAGGGACATATAATTCAACCTTAAAAAATACCTGCTGGGTATTTGGTGGGGCATTTGGGGACAGATGTTTATATGTTACTACAATTGGCAACTCATTCTAGTCTGGGCGACCTATTCAGTTGGTGATTCATGTTCATCATGCATTGAATCAGTGTACACCCTGTAGTGGTTTGAATGTATCGCCCTGCCTGTTCAATAATAGGCTCAAGTATTTGAACACACTGTCCATTGGAATTGCTGTTTGGGAGGGTCATAGAACCTTCAGGAGGCGTGGCTTATCTGGAGGAAGCACATTACTGGGGGATGGGCTTTAACAGTTCATAGCCTTGCCCCACTTCCAGTTTTGTTCTCTCTGCTTCCTGTTTGTGTTTGAAGATGTGAGCTCTCAGCTCTCTGCTCAGATTGCACCCTGCCATGCCTTTCCCACCATGATGAATTCATCCCTCAGGAACCGTAAGTCCAAATAAGCTCTTTATCTGAACACTCACAAAAGCTATTGTCTGTACTCATCATTTTCTCCCTGTCTTCTAGAGTGTCTTGACCACTGTCAGCTGAGCTTCCTTGTCACACTTACCTCTTACAGATTGTTTTCCCAAGTCAGCGACTGTCACTTTGCCAAGCTCTTCTTGTACTTGGCCTGAGCTACTATTGTTTCCTTTTTTTGGAAGCTGTTTCTTCACTAGGCTGTGGCTCTGTAACCGTTTGAATTTCCTCCTACTTCAGGTCCACTTTCATCTCACCAACCTCATACTGGCGAGGTTCTCCAGGGCTCAGTCCTAGGATTGTTTCCCTCTTCTATGTGCTTAATCTCTTAGTGATCTAAGCCAGTGCCCAAACTTTAAATATTTTCAAATCTTTTTTGTCTTTCCCATTGCCACTACTGCCCCCTTAATTCAAGCCTTTTCTTTTCTTTCAGGCAGTCTAAGTACTTTTTTCTGTACTCTGTCCCCTTCCTATGCATCATCTCTCTGTGGCCAAATGGAGCATTCCAAAACACAGGTCTAATGCTGCCACTTCCCAGTGTGAACTCCTCAGTATGGCACTCAAAGCCCTTGGTAATCTATCCCTAGCTCAAGCCTCACCTCTCATTTTCCTCCTCTTGCCTCCTTTCCAGAGCCTCAACCCTGACCAACCATTTATGGCTTCCTAAGTGCCCACCCCCCAACATTCTCACTACTTATAATATATTCATGGGTATATTATGGAGCAGGTATCTCGCTGCCATTCAAAGTTTATCTAAGACAGACCTCCACTGTGACTGTGCCTTGTGTGACTTTATTTCCTTGTACCCCCCTCAACCCCGAACTAGGATGGTTCACTTCTTCCTTGGTGCCCTCACTGTACCCATTGCATTGTGGAAAAGCCCTTTTGACAGTTTATTGCTCTCATTATTTACATTTCTTTCTCCCTTAAGTACACCACAAATGCATTAGTCATTCAGCCCAGATATTATGTCTTAGATGTCTTGGTTCCCTAGGTGTCTTGCCACAGATTGAGCCTCTTTTCATTACATTGCCTAAAATTTGGAGGGCCAGGCAGAACACCTGGCATCCAGAGTAAGTTAGTTAAAAAGAAACAGTAAGGACTGGGCAGATGAATAAGAGAGTAAAGATGCTTGCTGACTGTGGTGGTTTGAATGAGAATGTGTCCCATAGGCTCCAAGTATTTGGACATTTGTCTCCAGTTGGTGGCACCATATTGGGAAGTGTTAGAAGGTGTGTTTATGCTGGAGGAAGCACGTCATGGGGGTGGGCTTTGACAGTTCTTAAGCCTTGCTGGTTCTCCAGTCCTGTTCTGCTTCCTGTGCTTTCTTGAAGATGTGAGAACTTAGCTTCTGCTCCTACTCAAGTCACCTCTGCCACCATGTTGCTGTGCCATGATGGACTCTTGCCCCTTTGGAACCATAAGCTAAATAAACTCTTCCTTTTTAAGTTCCCTTGCTCAGTGTTTCTATCACAGCCACAGAGAAGTGACTAATACACTGCCAAACCTGATAACGTGAGTTCCATCCCCAGGGCACACACATAGTGGAAGGAAAACACCGACTCCTGAAAGTTATCTTCTGACCTTAACACATGCGCCATGCTAGGCACATGCCCTCATACAAATGCACACACAGATAAAATGTCATTTTAAACATTACCAAAAAGAATGAATCCTAATGTGTAAACTCTCAATGTAGAACTGTTCCCTGAGCACCTTGAGTACTGAAGAGAAAGGTTCTACACATTATTGTGTCTAGGGGAAGTATAGGAACAAGGCAGCACATGCAGCTGCTGTAGGAAACAGTACAGCGGCTCCTCTAAACTGTGAAAATAGCATTCCTAGATGATGTGCACCCCAAAGAACGGAAGCAGAGACTCAGACATCCAGGTTTGTAATGGTATTTGTAGTAGTTCAAAGGTAGAAGCAGTCCAAAGAGTCAAATAAGCAAAATTCTGCTTCAAAATCAGTGGACTAGCAATCAGTCTGAAAAGGAAGACAATTCTGACATGGTACAATGTACATGAACCTTCAAGACATTGTGTGAAATGGAATAAGCCAATCACAAAATGATAACTACTGTATGTTTCCCACATATAATGAGCAACTAGATTAGTCAAAACCATAGAAACAGATTGGTTGTTACTAGGGGATTGGTGGCAGTCACTATTTACAAAGAGGCAGAGTTTCAGTTTGAGAAGATGAAAGTTCTAGAGTAAATGGTGCTAGTAGTCACAAAACATTGTCAATATGCTTAATGCCATTGAGCTAAACACCTAAAAATAATTAAAATGGTCAGCTTTATGTTATTCACTTTTGCCATTAAAAATGAAAGAGGCAGTACACTTTACTTTGAAATTTTTAAATATTTTTAGTTATTCTTGGAAAATTTCACATGTATCCACAACGTATTTTGGGCCTATTCATTTCCTGATACCGTTCTTCAGTTCCCCCAGGACCTTCTGACCTGTCAGATGTTGACAATGCTTCGTCTTCCCGTTGTTTTATCTCTTTCCAGTGGCAGTTTCACTGATTATTCTTTAGCTTTCTCCATGGGTATTCAATTATGCTGCACAATGATTTTCTTTCTCCGTTTGCTTCTCTATAGGTATCTTTATTCATTGCACTTTTCATGTGGTTGAAAATGCTATCTTTAAGTATCAGTGGATTCATATAAAATATCCAGAGATATGAAATGTGGTCCTGGACTTCATTGAGCAAGAAGTGCACCCAATTATCCTTTCAAGAGTGAGGTCTTGAGTTCTGTATTTATTCGAAAAAGGGCTAGAACTTACAGGTTCTTTTTTGTTTTGCCTTGGTTTGTTTTTCATATTTTGAGACAGGGTCTCCCTATAGCCCCTACTGGACTAGACTCGCTATGTAGACCACATAGGACTTGAATTTGCAGAGATCCACCTGGCTCTGCCTCTGCCTCCCGAGTGCTGTGATTTAAGGTGTGTGTCACCACGCATAGCTAATTTATAGGCTCTTAATCATTGTTTCTATTCTCAGACTTCCTGGTATTTCTTTCTTTTATTAATATTTGCATGTATGTTTGTCTGTGTGTGTGTGTGTGTCCGTGTGCACGTGCTTGTATGAGCACATGTAAATGCCAGAGGTTGATGTTGAGATGTTTTCCTCTTTTAATCTCCATTTTATTATTTGAGACAGGGTCTGTCACTGAACCTGGAGCTCACCATTTCTCCTAGACTGACTGGCAAGGAGCCCCCAGGATCTGCTTGTGTGTGCTGCACCCTGCTGGAGTTACAATATCCGTGGTCCTCTTTGGCTTCTTTTATGTGGGTGCTGGGGATCCAAACAAAAGTCCTGATGCTTACACAGCAAGGACTTTACAATTGAGCCATCTCAACTGTCTTCCTGACATTTCTGAAATATAGCAGAAAATGTAGCACTTGTGAAGAATGTGACCTTTATGATGCACTTTGTGAACTAGTTAGGGCCTCTACATTGATGTGCTGCACTTGCTATCATGACTGTGCTTGACCCCCCTTGTTCAAACTGAAAAAGTTTCCTAACAAATTCTGCTATCTTTTTGGTTATCGGACATATTAAAGAGGAATTATAAAAGAATAACCACATAAAAATACAGTAACCTGAGATTCTGTTTCCTAAGAGAAATGAAAATCCATTCAGTTTAATGAACTTTTAAGTCTCACCAGAGATGCTTCATCATGCAGCAGATAGTGATGCACACAGAAAGCCACAACTGGCCAAAATATAGAGAATAAATGTGTGTCCCCGGATAGGACTCCTGTATTATACCTTGGCCACCCAGGGTTCAGGGACCATTGTGGAAGAGAGAGTGGAGAGATTTCAAGAGGCAGGGGTGATAGAGGACTACAAGGGTACAGAGTTTTCCAGGCCTCTGAGAACATGCTCATGAAATTACAGCAACAGTGACAGCATATGCAAGATCCATACGAACTCAGACAAAAAACGGCATAGAAGTGGGGAAATTGGCAGTTTGTCCCAACCTTAGCTTAGGAACTACTGGTGGCTGATCACTGATGGTAAGGGAGAGTTGGCCTTCTTTAAGGGAGTGATGCTAGATAGATTGACCACTCCAGTGGTTGGACTCATCAAGGGACATTTGAGGACATAATCTCGAGAGGCCTTAATATGTATGACAGTATGCATGAAATCCAGTGGGGGACTTTGGGGGGGCGTTGCAAATAGGGGAGAGCATCTAAATTTGATCAAGATATATTGTATGAAATGCACAAAAATTCAATTAAAATTTTTAAAATGTGAAAAAGTTATATAGTCATTTAATTTTTAAATTAGCATATAGAATAAGCATTTCCTTACAGCATTTTCAGATGTATGTGTCATTATGCTCTCTTTTAATTTGTTCTTCTGACAAACATTTTCAAGTACCTATGATATGCAGGAATTATCTGAAATGATAAGATGTGACTCAGCAGGCAATTCAAGTCATTTCTCAAGAGGACCAACCATAGCACACGTAAAAACATACCCTTTTGCTTCTTCCCAGAGAGTGGGCCATGGTGACGACAACCACGCAGATGCTGACCGCTCACCTATATTTCTTCAGTTTATTGATTGTGTTTGGCAGATGACAAGACAGGTGAGAGATTTCAAGTATATTTCTGATCCTTTGTGGTCTTGATTCAAATATATTGTATAGCTAAAAATTAAACTTCCATTACTGTTTCGTTCTAAATGAATAGCGTATGACTCCTTCTATTATTCAGTATACTTTGATTCTCATTCACTTAAAGATATAGAGAAAATTAGAAAAGTTTCACAGAAAAAGACAGTTTTTTTGTATTTTGTCAATCTTCACCCACCAGCTTTACAAAGCAAGGCCCCACTCCACAGGCCATTCTGCTTCAATTGATCCCTTTTTGTCGTGAGAGAAAAAGCTGCTCAGTTTTGTGCTAAACACTTAATCAACGTTTTAATAAGTAGGGTCAGTCCCAGGGGATCCAGAACTCTCCACACTCTGCCCCAGGCCATAGCCTTCACACTCCAAAATGCCCCGAGAGAACTGTGTGTCGAAGAGCCAGTGGCAGAGAGGAAGCTGGGTAGATTTTTGTCCTTAGCTGTTGCTTTGGCTTCCTAACTCCATTGCACAAGGCTCTGGTAAAGCAAGTGAGCAATGCAGAGATCCTTCTTCCCTGAGCTAGTCACATCCTGTGGCTTCATTTCAAAGTAGGACAGAGGACCCACTTGGTTTCCCCTAATCTCTAAAATTCATGTTTGAGTTTGGAGTCTTAGCCTTGGGATCGGAGATGGTGCCAGGGACCTGAACCTGGAAGCAGAAAGAATGAGGGAAGAGGCAGGAGAATGACTTTTCCTAGCGTCTGCTGGTCCAGCCCTGCTGGCTTTGAGAAAGAGTAAGTTGGGGAGTGTAAAGCAGGGCCTGGGTGCTCTCCCTCCTTTGTATCTGCAGGAACTCCTTTAATAGCCTTAATGCTCCTGGATGACTTCTCAAATCAAGCTCCGGCCTTTGCTGAGGACATTTGGCGCCTCACCATGACAAGTTTCTGAGTTCTCAACCCTCTTTGCCCACTGTCAGCTACTGCTACTAGAGGGAATGTGCAGTGAACCAGAGAGGATGTCGAGAACAACCACACTGCATCTGTTGTTCCTCCATCTTGTGAGGACTCAAGCACCCCAGCAGCATCCCCTGAGAACTTGATAGTCATTCCAGCTCCCAGACCCACCACAAATGTGCTGATCCTCAGTGGGTGGAATCTAGCACTGTGGAGATCTCAAGCATTCCAGGGGATTCTGCTGTTTGACAGTACTTTGCTAGACCAGCTCTGCTGGAACTTGATCCAGCACAGAAGTCCCCTGAGGTTCTTAAAAATATCAGAATCTAAGTCAGTGAGTGTGTGCTGAAGCTTGCAGTGCTGTCTTTGAAAAGGTGATGCTATGAGTTCACAGACTACAGTACACTAAGGGTCTAGAAAACACAGGCAGGCCTATCTTCAAAACCAACATGGGCCATCACTTAGATTCAGTATCAGCATGCTGATGGGATCTTATGTCATCTGAATTCCATGTCACAGACGATTAAAAATGGCCGTGAGTGAGAGGAGGGATGGTCTTGGGCGTGTCCAAATGAAAGGCAATAGCAGGTATAGGCTGAGATTTGGAGGCTGGATGGAAGGCTTTGTTGATGCTACTCTGCACTTGTTGCTGTCTGTACTGTTGCTGAGTCAGTGACAAAAGTGAAAAATTGTTATATTCAGATCAAGAAAAGAAAGCATGAACCACACTTTAGGAAAAGTGCCTTTAAAAGTTATGCACAAAACATGGGATGCCTCTCGTGGGATAGGAAGCACTTTTGGCTCGGAACTCACGCATTTCTACCAAATACCTCTGAGTGCATACTTGGGTGTGTGCACACCCTTCCAACTAACTCCTTTCTTCGCATTGCTCAGTGCTTATTTTCATGTCTAATCTGTTATTTTTGTACTGCTTATTGGGTTTTAAGAAATAAAATAAGGGGTTTGGGTAGAATAGTTCAGGTGCCCCTCACGGCTCTGTGATTTTGTTCATGAAATGTATGTATAATTTCCCTTCAAATATCATGAGCACATGAAGAGTGATCAATGGTCAGTCTTTAGTTACCAGTCAATAAGTAATTGTTGAATTACCACGTTAGTAAAATATGTTTCCATGTAATAAAATTTGTTTAATTTTAGTTTACCTACTACTAAGTCAAGGTAAATCAGTGTAAAGTCAGAAAATCTTGGAGTACAATGAACTGTTCTGTATGTGGACATACTATTACAAAAGGAATTAAGAAAAATGGTTGAGAGAATTTGTAGCATCTTAGAGATTATATCTATAGTTTAAAAGAATCTTTGCCTTTTTCCATAGCCATTAATACTTTTGTTCCTCTTGAGGAATATTATGATGGATTTTTTAGGTAAGTCATGTATAGTCTCCATATGAATACAACAAAGCAAACTACAGTTTGTATCAACTTAATCTTCTATTTGTATCACCAAATTCTGCACCTTCCCCTGATGAAGTGCTTTCTGAATTGAATGCTGCCAATGCTCTTTGAGCAGGAACTGCCATCCTGACCCAACCCCACTATTTTCATAGATGGAGCCTGTATTTCTAGCTTTTAGAAATACTACTGGCCTTATACTAAAGCATGCCCACTCTGCCCTCCCACACCTGGTACTCATTGGCCACACTAAAGCTTGTAGTCACTGGCACTAGAACACACCCACCCAAGCTCCTAGATCCAGAATATAGGCTCATGCTCACTGTCATCTCACTCTGGTCAGGCTGTCATGACAAAATGCCACATGCTAAATGACTTATAAACAAAAGAAATTTCTCCTTGCTCTGATGACTGGGAAGCCCAAGATCAGGATGCCAGTCTGTTTCCTCGTTCACACATGATCTTGTTCTCACTGAACCCTCACATGGCAAGATGATAATGAGAAGAAACTCTTGGTCTTCTGTTATAAGGGAATGTATTCTAGCAATGAGGTCTCCATCATCATGGCCAAATTTAATTGCTTCCCACTTCATAATACCATCTCTTTTGGGGTTAAGTTTCAAGATATGAATTTTGTGGGGACACAGTCCATAGCACTCACATAGCCTAAAATTATGTCACTAATTTGCTATGTTGTCAAATAAATGTTTATTCTTAAACATTTTAAAATAAAATATATAATAAAACCCTACATTTCTCATTTTATTAATGCTGCACTATTCATAAATGTTACATATTTGTTCAATACATTCTGCAGTTCTAATAATTTATGAATAGGGCATGACTAAGTTGCATAGAAAATCACCCAGAATACTGGAGGCTTAACCATTGCAGTCAGAGACATTCACATTGCTGATTCAGTTCATTTAGTTTTACCAGAGTGCTAGTAAGAACAATCATCACAGCTAATTTCTAGACATTTCTGAAGAAATAATATTTCATTCAGGCTTCTTTGAGTTGTGTGCTTCTGTGAGTACAATCTCTGAGAAGCAGAGAGAGGTAACTCTGTCCCAGATAGCTGTGCTTAACTCCCTAAGTCAGCTAATGTAATGTCTTGGTGAGGAAAAATCACAATTTTCAGGAGATACTCATGTATTTCTGGATTGACTTTTCTAACACGAAGCCTGTTGCTAGTCCAGTAGTAAGTAAAGCTATGTTTAAAAGTAAAACTATGTAACAGTGATCCTGATTGTCATGCTAAGATGTCAGAATTAGGCATGATAGTTTGCAAACATCACCGTGATTAGAGAATGATATTTGTTTGTTTTCTGTAGTGTTAGAGATTGAATCTGGAACCTTGCACATTTTAGGGAAGTGTTTCATAACTGAACTATACCCTCAGCCGTTAATGTGACTGACCTATGCAGGCATGCTGGGTACTTGTGTTTGCTTTTGTTCCAGCTGCCTTTGCTTACTTCAGCAGGGAATATTTGACTGTTTCAAATTAGCATTCTGGAACTTGGTAGGGCTTAGTACGTGGCCTCCTGCTGGGATCATTATCATTTCCAGATGTCTCCTGACTACCAAATGGCAGTTACTGGCTGGAACCTGTTGGCAGTGCTAATAATCTTAACCGAAATTCTGCAAAACCATATCATGCGTTACCTAAGACAGTTGAAGTGACCCTGTGGTTTTTCTTCCTTACCCTGCTAATATGATTAATTACAGTAATTGATTTTTGTGGCATTATTTTCAATGTTAAACCAGCCTTGCATTCCTAGTATAAACCCTACTTGTTATGTATTACCCTTTGTATGTTTTGCTAAATTCAGATTGCTCTAAATTGGGAAGGACATAAAGGTATGTTCATGGGACTGTATTGTGGAAAAGTTTGGAAGTAGGCAGCATCTCTTCGTGGGTGCAGAGCTCTTCAAACACTGTTTTTGAGTCACTTTGGGTATTTGTTGAACCCGGGGACCTCCTCTACAACTTTGTGTGCCCCAAAATGGAAAGCAAGTTCAATAACAGTGCTGTCCTGGATGACTTCTCTTCTCTAAGGGGTTACACTTCCTGCTGCCCGTGTCTAAAAACATTTGTTTCCCATGTTTTATCTCGAATCTGGACTCTGTTCTGTCATGTGAGAACTGGAAGCTATGTAAATTTTTTTGTTGTTGCTGTTTGAGACAGGATCTCACTATGTAGCCCTGGCTGGCCCGGAATTCACTATATAGACCAAGCTGGCCTCAAACTCACAGAGCTCAACCTGTGTCTGCCTCCCAAGTACTAGGAATGAAGGTCTGTTCCACACGTCCAGCCTGGCTATTTGCCTTTTAATCATTTATTGCATATTTAGCAGTAGTTTTAGCAGTCCCTCACAAATAAGTAGTATTACTTTATTTTAGAAATCAGACTTTAAGACTAAACTCTATTTTTCCTTTCCATTTAAGTTTCCTTCAGCGTTTGAGTTTAATGAACTATTCTTGATTACAATTTTGGATCACCTCTATAGTTGTCTCTTTGGGACGTTTTTGTGCAACTGTGAACAACAGCGAGTCAAAGAGGTAAGTATATTTTACTTCCATTGTTGCGCAGGCACTAGAAGGAATGAGGACTTGGCTCCTGGTCCTACTGCTATCTGTAAATGGTGCAGGGTAGTGGGACACTTGCCCTGTATGCCTACCCTCCGAGGGTTCTAGCAGTTCAAGCACGTGTGTCTCATATGAGCCTCTTACTTTTAGAGGCAGGGACCGAAAAAACCCACAGTTTTCTAAAGAATCAGACAAATTCTATACCCTCATAGCCCAGTGTAATGGAACCCTGTTAACTTCTTAATAAAAAGTTAAAAAATACCCAATAAATTTTATGATGTGTATGTTGTATTCCAATAAAGGTGTTTTAAACAAAACCAAAAACCACAACAGTAGAAGAATGAAGTTCATAAACTATAGTTACATAGGGACTGAGTACAAAATGTATTCTTTATTAAAGACCTCTATTGACATATAATTTATGTATCATGCAACTTATTCTCCTAAAGTTTAGTACAATAACTGACTCCTAATATCATAAATATTTTAACCACCCCCCCAGAGAAACCCCAAACACATTAGCAGTTAGCTCCCATTTCTCTGGGCCCTGGAAAGCTCTAATCTGATTTCTGTCTCTATGAAATTGTCTATTCTGGACATTTCATATAAATTAAATCATAAGACAAGTGAATATTTGTGAATAACTTGCTTTACCTAGGATAACATTTGCAAGATCTATCTATGTGCCACTATTTCATTCTTCTTTATGGTCAAGCAGTATCCATTTAACTGAATAGGACAGTTTGTGTTTCCATCAGTTGACAGAACTTGACATCATTTTCTCTGTCTTTTTGCCCTTTTGAATAATGTTGCTATAAACATTCACGTGCTTTCTTTTCTCTCAGGTATGTTCCTAGGAATAGAGTTGCTGGATCATGTAGTAACTCTCTTTAACCTTTTGAGGAACTGCCAAATTATTTTCTAAAGCAGTTGTACTACTTTCTATGTTTTAGAACTGCACACATGAGTATTGTATTTGCACTATTTCCATCCTCCCAGCTCCCCTCTCACTGCTCCCCTGCTCACCTTCCCATTTTACATTCTTAGCAGCAGTGTTTCTGGGTTTCAATTTCTCCACATTTGCCAACACTTACAGTTATTTTTTTCCAAAAATAACCATCCCAATGGATGTGTGATAGTGTTTATTTTTCTTTTTTATATTTTTACTGATTCAGGAATTTCAAACAACATATTCTGATCCTATTTGGACCCACCCCATCCACAACTTCATGTCCTCTATAATAATTTGTCTTTGTTTGTTTGTTGAGATACGGTCTCATTGTGTGTAGCCTTGGCTAGCCCAGAGCTCTTAATGTGAACCAGACTGGCCTCAGACTCCCAGAGATCTACCTGATTGTTCCTTGCAAGTGCTGGGATTCAGGGTACACAGTGCCATGCCCAGTCTTATTTTTATTTTGTATGATGTAGTTTTTGTTTACATTTTCCTAATAAATGATGTTGGACATCTTTTCATGTGCTTATAAGGCATTCATATGTGGAAAATGTCTATTCAGTCCTTGCCCATTTTTCAGTTGGGTTATGTCTTTTTTATTCCTGAGTTGCCAGAGTTCTTTATACAGTTTTTACAAGCAAGTCACTTTTATGTGTTTTGCCAACTTCTCTCATTCTGTGGGCTTTTTTTAAACTGTCTTGATAGGGTCCTTTGAAACACAAAAGTTTTTAATTTTGATGAAGCCTAATTTTTCTTTTTTTCCTTGTACTTTTTATGTCATAGCTAAAAAAAAAAATCCTTGCTCCACCCAAGGTTGCAAAGATTTGATCCTGTTTTTCTTTTGAGAATGTTACAGTTACAGTGTGAGGTAAAGGTTCAACTCCATCCTTTCAAGTTAGTTACCTTTCTAGTTGTTCCAGCAGTATTTGTTGGAAAGACTTCTTTCCCCCAATTGAATTGTTTTGTCATCCTTGTGGCAAAGTCAGTTGGCTGTAAATGTGAGAGTTAATTTCATGACTCTATTCTATTGATCTATGTGCATATCTTTATAGTAGCAATGCTAGTATTGATTCTGACAACATCGTAAGGTTTGAGAATGAGAAGTGGAAGACTTTCTACATATTTTTTCAAGATTACTTTGGCTCTTCTGGATCCTTTGACTTATTGATGATGTCTATTTTATAAATATATTCATAAATACATTTACAAAATACTATGAGAAGTCTTACGGATCTTTAGTTCCCAGGAAAACATAGTTTAAGGGAAATAGGCAGTCCCATGAGCAACAGAATGGTAGAACATTCACTTGGCTTACTATTTATTATTCATTTGACCTTTTCAACTTTTAATCTAGTATTTAATGTTTATCTGCTCCACTGCAACCACAGATTTGGCTGAGTTTTCTTCAGATGAGCAGTACAAATTGTTACCCATTTATAAACTGTGTACTGGAAAGTTGAGAGGGAACTGTAAGCTAATGGAGTATACTTCTCATGAAACTTCTTCCGCCTGCCAGCATGGTGTGTTTTTCTGCAGATAGCCATAGCTTTCTACCGCAAGGGATCCTAGCTGTAAATTCCACCCACATTCCAGAATATGAAGAATCACAAAAGCAAATCTTAATCCAGAGGAAAATGTGTATTTGTTATTGATGGGCCCATTCACTGTGTAGATGCTAGAAAGTAGGTCTTCCACCTTGTCACAGATACAGTTGCCAGATGTTGCCTAGCTTCAACATGTTTTTCTAGTACAGCAAGCAGTGCATCTTCTCATGTCATCCCTAGCATGAGGCCACAGACAGAGAGTGAGTGGGTGGGGCTTGGTAAATGTGCATGGATTTTTTGTGTTTCAATTCACAAAATTATTCAAGTCCTTTTCTTTATGAAATGCTAATTCTTAAGGCTGTGGAGAGGAGTTTATCTCAATGTACTCCTTTTCCTGTTTTTCAGGATATATATACAAAGACTATATCTTTATGGTCTTATATCAATAGCCAACTAGATGAATTTTCAAATCCCTTCTTTGTGAATTATGAAAATCATGTGTTATATCCTGTTGCTAGCATGAGTCACTTGGAATTATGGGTAAACTATTATGTACGATGGAATCCACGGATGAGACCACAGGTATCTTTCTGTTTTTGTTTTCCTAAGAGTATGTTTTTCTTACAAGTGAATATGGTCTTATAAAAATGTGTGCGTAGTAGGTATTAACATACCAAAAGGTCTTCTGTCCTCATCAGTCAAGGTTCTATCTTTTCCATTCATGTTCTGGAAGTTTTCTCGCACATACCAACCCTTATACCATTTGCTGGGTTAGAGTTCAAACTCTTGCATGCGTGCCTTCTACTGAAGAAGGTGTACAAGGTTTCATTTCTTACTATGTTTGGCTCTGAGTCTCATAAGTTATAGAGCAGATGCCTCTTGAAGAAAGGGTAAAGTTTGCCCACCCTGCCATATTAAATTGTAGTACAGTAACAATTTAACAATTTTTGAGATTAAAAAAATAAGCACAGTGTGAAGCAGAGCCAGTTAACCAAGTCAGTACCCCACCTGTTCTGTTCATTTGGCTAAACTCTGGCTCAGATCAAGTACCACTAGCTAGGGTTCATGGGCTGCTCCTCTGATTTGCTGTTCCAGGATTTGACCCAGCGTTGATCCCCACCCCTAGTTCTCCTTCACACAATAGCCAGGCGTGATGGCATTTAGGTCTAGAGAGAGTCAGATGGAGGCAGCCTTCACCTATCTGGACATAAAGTTTTCTGCTGAGATTGTTCAGTTTTCTTAGGTTTAATACCCTGGTGGTTTAATGAGCAGCCATGAGGAGAATGTTACCAGATACTTCCATCAGCCAAGAATATAGAAATCTACCTTTCCACCTACCTTCCTCTTCATCCATCTTCCTCACTCAGTGTCTTCTCACTCTCCATTTCATTCCTAAGCCCTACTAACCAGGGTAAAGTTCAAACTGTTCATTTTTCCATGTTCTCTTCCCTCCTCCCACCCAGATTCTACCTGTGGCTCAGGAACCAAAGATTACACCCTGCCCTTCCAGCAGCTTTCTCTTGTTGTGAATGTCTCCTGTTCAGGAAAGATGGACTAGAAGATGCTGGAAAGTGATCACTTTATGTCTATTTAGAAAGGGTTACCTAATAGTTATCTTGGTAACTCAGAAGCCATAATTCATCCAGGATCTAGCTGTCAGGTGCATGTTGTCATAGAGTGCCCCTCATGGCAGCATGCAAGCAGGGCATGAATCTGTACCAAGCAGTACTACCCAGCACCATGGCTTAGCGCTGGGCAGGTGGCAAATGGGGTTTCTGTGTTCTCCCTACACAGCTCTACACAAAAAGGAGAACTGACAGAGATGTCCATAGGTCACAGCTTTTTTTCCCTAAAGAAGCAAACATATCAAACACTGCCCAAGTGTTGAGTACATAGCATGTTGGGGAACAGGCCGAACCTTAGTGGCAGCAAATGCTAGAGGGACAGGTGGATGATTGTATGACAAGCCAGATATGTGGTCTGGAAAGACTGTTCCTCCTCTGGCAGCATTCAACTGGATGGGCAGGTGGGTTCAGTAAGTGCTATGGCAGGGAGATGTGCAGGCAGACGGCATGGGAGTTCAGTGGTGGGGACACTGTGCCAAATGGGGTCAGGAGAATGAAGAACAGGGATAAAAGACAGGGACACAAGATAATTGAGCTTCTTTTCTGAGACAAGGCAGTAGCAAGATTGTCTACTTTGGGGCTCCATGTCAGCATCCCTCAGAGGATGGCTGTGGTAAGTGGCGGTGGGCTTCATCTTTCCTTAGGGCCCTTTTGGCTTGTCTCCCACAATCTAGCACCCAAGGGGCAGGCATGACTGCCCTTTTCCTGAGAATTTTCTCTAATACAACTAGCCTGTCTTTAAGCTTCAGGGTTTTCTATTCCTTCAGACATACCTTGGCATGTTGGCAAATAAACTGAAATGAGAAAAATGTACAGACAGTTCCACAAAGATGTAAGGTAATGGCAGTTCCCTTGAGCAGCCTTAGGTCTCAGGCCCTGCATGCTCTGCTCTAAGGTCACATGTGGGCTTATGACGGAGGCTTGATTGCAAAGTATTTGTGACTGTGGAAATGATTCCATAGATGTACAAAATACCGAATAGATTTTAAGGATAAGAGTGGGGCATTTGCCCAACACATAGCAGCCTCTGGACCAGCCTTGGCTATGAGATAGTGAAATTGCTGTCCCTCTCTGCTTCCTGTGACCTGCCAAAATGGAGCATTTCTTTTCACTTTCCCTGGCTGCTTGCCCTCAGCCTTTCTCTTCTTGTCATTCTTGCTAGCTCTCCCTTATCCCTCCAGAAGGGCTGATCATCACCAGTGATACCCAGGATGGTATAATTTCAGATGTTTGAGGGGGTAGAGACAGGGCCTGGTAAAGAGGTATGCTGGAAAGGCAAACAGGCCTAGAAGCCAAAGTCAGGGTGTTACTGTCAGGCCCAAGGAGCTAGCCACTGGAGGATGTTATATGGTAAGTCATAGTCTCCCCAGGGCTTAGGACCAAGCCCTGTTAGCTGCTGTGTGCTCAGTGTATGGGAGGAGAGGTGAGCCCACTCAGAGCCTGCCTCATGCCTTCATCACCCCCTAGCTGGTGACCTGCCTTGACCCTTAGCTTTGCCCCTAACCTGAGAAATCCATAGGGAATAGCTGGTCTTCTCTTTTAGTAGGTACTGCGGACATCTTGGTAGCTTGGAGACCTTCTTATCTCTTTGTTGTATTCTCCATCAGTGGGTGAAGCAATGCTAAGTGGAATGCAGGTCACTGGTCTCCTTGGGGCTTCCTGCCAGCTCCTGCTCCATTGATGAAAACACAGCTCAGAGTTGTATGAAGTGCTGAGTTAACAGAAGTGCTTTCAGTCAGTGGAGCTATTTATGAAAATGGAACTGGGGGTCTGCATGCAAACACTGCTTAGTCTGGCAGCTGGGAAGCAGCTTACTGCATTTCTGACTCATTTGAAAGGTGCTTGGCTCCGAGTCTGCTCTTAGAAGCCTTGGTTGACTAGTGATTGATTATACCTGGGACTGTGTGTTTTCTCTGAGAGCTGGGCATAGAGTGGAGGTCAAGGATGACCTACCTGCCCCAGTACCTTTTCATGCCTAGTGTGTCCCCAAGAGCTACAGGACAGCGCCTGGCTTGTGGAGGAAGGATCACTGTCTACTTGGTGAGAGGTTAGCCAGCAGTCCAGGAAACTCTGGACATGTAGGCTCTGGGTGCTGAAAGGACTACAAAGCTAAGAATCTAGATGTTGAAATGCCATATTAAGAATGAACAGTGCTCCGACAGTAGTGTGCTGACAGTCTTGTCTCTCCTCCCTGCCAGATGCCAATTCACCAGAATCTCAAGGAGTTGCTGGCTGTCAGGGCTGAGCTGCAGAAGCGGGTGGAAGACCTACAGCGGGAGGTGGCCACACGGGCCATCTCGTCATCTTCTGAGAGGGGCTCCTCGCCTACCCACTCAGCCACTCCTGTGCACACCTCAGTCTGATGGGTGAGGCCAGTGTCTTGGGCCTTGCTGCTGCTCCATTGTTTCCCAGCAGCTCAGGGACCTGGCCATTGCTGTATGGCTGTAGCTTCTCATCTTGTCTCTTAGGATTAGGCCCAGGGATCGACTGTGTGGCTAGGTGACAGCCACCACTGTGAGCACGTTTTTTATTTTTGACCATCCCATGACCCTCCTCAGGGCAGACTCACGGGGGAGCCGCCTGTCATGCCCACTCTGTGACCCACCTTCCTCCTGTCCAGGCAGCTTGGTGAAACTAGAGTGAATGCGATGTAGTATTTCAGGTCAAGAAAATCTCACACCATTTCTTTCCAAATTATTCCTTCACTAGAAACAACCCATTCACTTACAGACCACATGGCTAACCCCCTGGCTTTTCTCAGCCCTTTGGCACAATTTCAAAACTGTTTTTCAATGAAACGTTCAAGTGACAAACAGACCATCACCACCCGTCCTCCAGGTATCTTTGTGAAAGGAGTCCTCCTGTACCAATTACTGGCGTGTACATAGAAGGTATTTTTTAAAAAAAGAGAAACATGCCTTTATTTTCCTATGTCCTTTTTTATGTTTAGAATAGCTACCTAAGGAGGTATCTGCTGAACTGTACTGTATGAGAAATTCTTTCCCAACAAAAGTTAGACTAACTTTTGTGTTGTACATTTGAAATAAGATTTTGGACATGTCATGTCAGTGGCAATGTGGTATTGTCCTTTAAGTCTGGTACTTGCCTTTTGAGGTGGCACAACCCACTGGTAGAGGTAGCAGCAGGTTCCTACAGGATGTAACAAACTACACATACTCAGTCCTCTGGCCTTGCTGCCGGGAAACTGAGGCCTTGGGCAGCTCTGCACAGGTGCTGGCCTCCCTCTGTGGCAGCTCTAGAAAGGAGCAAGGCCTGTGGAGTGTGCTCAGCTATCTGCCCTTGCACCCTACCTCCTGCTTACAGATGCCAGGCATTGTGTCACAGCAAGTCTGCTTTTACTTACTGGGTGCCTAGACAAAATGTTCTCCTGTATCACAATTTTTTCTTCTCAATTTATTCACATGGCTGCCTGTCCATATTTTAAAGCAACCAATGTGCTGTGGCTTCCGTTTGGAAAGCATAGCACGTGCTTCCCTTGGTTTTCCTTTCTCAAAGCCGGCCTTGGCTGTCCAGGCCTCTCTACATTTGTGCAACCTTCACTTAGCAGCTTTGAGTTCTGTGACCCCACCAGACCTTGCAGGAATGAATTTCTGATCAGCTACTCTATGTGAGGTGCCAGTCCGCCCCACCTCCATTTCTGCATGTTATGTACCTCCTACCTGAGGCAGGAAGCAAGCTTGCCTTTAGAGTCGAATATGTCCAAAGCTCACAGGGTCTGCCACAGCACAGCTGTATGGCAGCCTCCTCTGGTCAGGGTCAAATCACCAGATTCCATGCACAGTCCTACATGTTGACCTCAGTTTTAAAAGTATGTTATTAAAAATTTTTCTACATGTCGAAAATAGGTAATTTTTTGACTTGGAACCTTGTGATTCTTACTGAAAATTATCTGACCATAAGATGGCAGAGATGTTTATTCAAGGAAGTTTGATAAGCTAAGATCAATTCTCCATTTTTACCATCTGGGGTATTCAAAATCATAGTTTAATTGATACTAGCTTTTATGTTCCTAATATATCCAAATCTTTATTTATGAATAGATAAACTGCCACACATGGTGGCGGACTTGAATCTGAGACAGGAGGACTGTTTTGAGCTCAAGGCCAGCTTTGGGAACATAGTAGAACCCTGTCTCAGAAACAACACCAAAAGAAAACAACAAACCACAATATTCTTTTCATAGACATTTTAAAAATCGGGACATTTCCAATTTTTCCTTAGAAATACCATTTAATTCCCAGCTGCATTAAGACCATTAAACGTAGTGTGGATTGGATGATGCTTTTGACAGAACCAGATAAGCTACGAGGGCTACTTCTTGGTGAAGTCCCCTAGTCTGGTGCAGATGGCTGGTGGAGTAAGGAGCTGGTTCCTGGTTAGGCCACATCCTCCCTCAGCTAGGGGGTGTGTCTGTGTCTGCAGCACCCCAGAAATTCCCATTGGATTTTAAAGAAGCACAAGAATATTTCCCTTTGTATGTTTCTAGCACAGAACTATTTCTAAAACAACTTGAAGCATAGTTTTCTTATCTAAGCAATTCCCTTTTATTTAAGTACTAGAATGGAAAATCTTTATGGTTCTGGTTCTTAAAAAACTGGTACAACATTGTATTTGCCTCATCTGATGCACTGTATTTCGATCTGTAATTAAAATGATAATATGTTTGCTCCCTGGTTCTATTGTCTCTCTCTTTTAAACATCTCAGTGGGTTTCCCCACAAGGAAAGTGAGTGATAGTGAAGTGCCCCATGTGGAATGGTCACTCTGCCAGCCACAGTTAATATACCTAAGGTGCCTGATGGGATTCAATTGACATACTAAATTGTAAATGTACTTTATCATGAGTCTTGAGTGTTTAGGCTAGAACAAGGAGATGTTCTGATTTTCCAGTCTGAAAGGCCCCTGTCCATAACCGTAAGGAGAAGAAGACACAGGAAAAGGCCTAGAGACAACCCAATCAAGGCAGTGCTCTCCTAGGTCCATATTGGTCTACAGGACTGCGCACATTTCCAAGGATCTAAAATCCTATGCAAAATTACACCAGGCCTGTGTGTCATCCTTCTTTAAGGGCCTGGCTTCCCTTGTGCTCTTGATGTGAATCACGGCTGAATCAGTAAGAGAGTCCAGTATTTGGTCTACAGGGTGCCTGGTTGCCCCCTCCCCCCGACAGCTATTCCCAGCAATGCCAGCACAGTATAAGGTTGCAAAAAAATGAGTGCTGCAGAGAACTTCTGTGCAGGAGTCGCATGGTAGTTTTAGGTTTGAGGCTTTGGTGCTATTTGCTATAAGACTAGCTTAGCATAAAACAAAAACAAAGGAACTGGTCTCTTTGACAACCCTACCACCATAGCCTAGGTGTCAGCTTGTTCACACTGACACATCCAGCTGTCTTCTCAATTCACAGGGCAGGCTGTGAACTGAGAAGCCTACAATGAGTGACAGGCGTGGGGCCTACATTTCTAGCGTTCTTGGCCTGAAACAACTGTACAGAACAAGGAGCCACAGTCACTGGCTCACTTTCAGGAGGATACAGCACTGGGCTTCAGGGCTACCTGTGTGGTATAGCCAATGCCCATCTTCCCAAAGGAGCCAATGTAGGTGGGAAGGTGGGCTCTGATCTGGCTGCCCCTTCCTCACTCAGGGTGTCAGACACATCATGTTGTGGTTCCTGTACCATGGGGTTCACCTGCAGAAGCCCTGATATGGGCTGTTTATGGAAGGGATAATGGCAAGTACTCTAAACTGCCTCAAACACACCTTTGGCTGGGGAGGAGAAGTGAGTGCAGCAGCACATCACAGAGGAGACAGGTAGCATCAGTTGAAGAAACATCACACCATCTCAACACAGGAATCTGTTGGGTTCCATTTTGTTTAATGCAAACACTAGACCATTTACAGTTCACACTTGGACACAAGCACGTAAAACGATGTACAGGGATTCTGGCAACTCTCCAGCACTTCTTCCTCAGAGAACTGGTATTAGCCACAACCCAAGTGACTGAGGCAGAGGGTCTGTCCCCCACTAGGGGGTCACCCCCTACACCAAGCCACCTGTGAGCTTTTTAAGAAGTTCTGACCGAGATAGAGATCTCATCTCGGCAACTGGCTCTTCTACTTCATTCCTTTTCTCCCTTCTATCACCTGGGACTGGCCTAAGCTGGCCCACCCAGCCTTCAGGGGGTAGTTACAAGAACAGCCCCGAGATTTATGCAGACCACAATGCCCCAGCAAGTGCATAATGCCAGCGGGAAGGAGGAGCCCGGCCCCTGGGATGAGACTGTGTGAACAGGAGGCCGATGGCCCGCTCAGGCCTGTCCAGCCACTCAGAGCTAGCGCCTGCGGGCTGAGTGATGGGTTTTATGCAGAAGGGCTTTAGGCAGAAGGCACCGAGGTAGCTAAGGGAGAGCAAAGTAGAGCTCTTTTCACTGGACCCAGTGCTACTGAAAAAACAGTTTCACAAAAGAGCATTTATTTTACATCATGGCTGTGGGGTTCAAGGGCTTGGCCATCTGATAGCCCTCACCAAAAAGTGGACAGCCCCCTCTGAAATTACCTTATCTACATGTCAACAGGTCACAGATACTAAAATTCCCATTTAAGCCACCTCTGGCTCAGCACTGGCCAGGGAGTAGCCCCATCATCCTTTGATGTCCTTGTCACAGAGATGCAATATTAACAAAATTGACAGCAATCTGGCCAGCAAGCTAGGAAGTCTTGGAAACAGACAGGTCTTGGAGGCAATACATCCTTTGCTAGTTAACTTCCTGAAGAACGAGGGGGCTTCCTGAGAACGCGTTTCTTCCTTCCAGCACCATTCCCCCGTGCTCCAGGCTCTCTTTCAGATCCACAGACACAGTCTGTCTGGGACCATAGGTGAAGCAGAAGTCAACTCAGGGCCCACAGGCACACACTGGGAATAGGTGTCCAGGTTGTCTAGAGACATGGCATCATTACCAACCCTCCACCATGAATAGTCTTTAAACAACGAACATACACTCAAGGCATGCATTAGCATAATATTTCAGTGGTTTCTTAAGGTGGGATTTGCCTCATCCCAGCTCAGCAGATATGAAGGAGCCAATTCACAGCCTGTGGGATATATGGGGCCATTGTGCCATCCAGAGAAGCTTGGAGTTTGTAAATCAGATCTGGCCTGCCCAGCGCCATATTGTCTGCTTTCAGAAATGCTTTTTGACATGGCAAATTAGTTATCGGTCCACAGGAGTTGAGACTAGCTCAGGTTGACTACATGGTTCATAGCAGAGCTCACTGGGGCCAAGGGCCAAAAGAGCCTTCTTGGAAGCCAGCCCTGGTGTTAGCAGGCAGCTCTGGTCCAGGTGAGGCCTCAGTTCTTGGTTTCCCATATTTATTATGGTTAACATGGTCAGAGCCCTCTTCATCAGAGCAGACAGATGACAACTGCAGAACTATAAGGGCGGTGACAGTCCGCAGAGCTAAGCCGGCATGCCCGCCCCTCCCACCCCAACCCTTTCCGCCCACACACATCTCTAATTAAACAACAAGCATGCTTCCGGTTCTCATGCTCATTCTTGGGGTCTGTAGCTCTTGCTGCTCAAATAAGATCATGTACAAGGTAGGGGTGAGCAATAAAATTTCTTTCCAATGCACAAATGACTCCCAAGGATTGTCAGAAGGACAGCCTGAGGCCACAACTGGGCCACCTGGGCATTAGGCCTGCAAGTCTCAACTTCCAACTTCTCCAGATTCCTAAAATCAGGGTGGGATGATAGTGAAATGTATGTTTGCACTTAAATAACTGAAGAGCCTCCACCTGTGCAAACTTTCTGGCAGCTCAGCAATGAAAAGCCTGAAACTGGAAAGAACAACAAAAAAGAAAAGAAAAATCTGCCTGGGTGTTGTGTTGAGGACGGGGAGGGGCTTTGCGCCTCTGTGATTTGCTCCCTCCAGGAGCTCCTAGGTGCCACTCTCAGAGGCCGCTGTCAGGGGCTAACTATTGCAGCGTGCAGGTAAGGGAGCTCAGAGGACCTTGGAATTGCTTAAACAGAAATGCTGCTCTTGTCAGAACTGTCCCTGGCATCCTGTGCCCACCCTCACATAGGCTTCCCTCCTCTCTCTCGCTAATGTTGGAGGAGGCTCTGTGTGTGACCCAGCTGCTTCAGATGCTGAGTGCTGGTCATCTGCTGGAGCTGGGTCTTGAGTCTCAACACCAAGTTTCTTCAAAGGACTCATGGCAGGGCAGGGCACAGAAACAACACTCACGAACACCCAAAGCTTGTCCAGAAAACTCAGAACAATAAGAAGCCAGTGGCATGGGAGGCAGCTGGGGAGGCAAACAAAATCAGGAGCTGGGTGACAAGTGGCGGCACCTTTCGTGTGCACCTGCTTACTGGACAGGGCCTCAGACCCGGGGTGGCTCCGCTGGCGGCGGCTCTGCAGACTGCATTTCTTGTGTCGAATATTTCACTAGGGAAAGCAGATGACTGTTAGGAGTTCACCTCTGCTCCCTCTCCCCTGCCCAGCAGGAGCAAAGATACAAACAAGGCCCTGTGTGGAGCGAAATTGGATTCTGTTTGACGTGTGGGCAGCTCTGCACATCCTAGGCCTGCTCCCTGCCCCCAACAGGGACTGCCAGGGGCTCTGGATACAAAGTTCTGGGTGGGCCAGGGGGAGCAAAGGAAGAAGCCAACAGGCTGCACAAAAGATCTCTGCCTCCATTTTCTCATCTGGAAAATGGGCAAGACTGCTGGATTGTTGAATGCAAAGCGTTCAACACAGTATTTGGTCCACAGGTGCTGCTCATTCAGTGCTGGCTAAAAGTGCTAGAAATTATGACAAAGAATGCTAACACAGAACACAGTTCTTCATTTGGATCTGAGCTATGTTTGTTCATTTGGTGCTGCACTACCAAGTAACTGTTGTAAACAGTGGCCTGAGGCCCTCACTCTCCATTGTGGAGTAGGCAGAGCCTGCTTCTTCCTGAGCTTCCGGGCTCCATTCCTTTGATTGCTGTCTTGGAGCTCTGGTCTCTTCTCATCACCCTTGACAGGCTTTCTCTCTGGCTCATGAAGCCTTGCATCCCCATCAGCATTCTAGGGCCACAGGTATGTCTTCCTCTCAGTTGACCACTCCAGGTAGAAACCTCACCATGTGCTCTCTAGTTTCTGGCAGCTACTGAATCCCCAAATTGCCCAATAACTCCAAGGAGAGTCAGACATCAGGCTCTTAACTAAGTGCCCTCTTGTCTTTGGCCATGTTCTAAATAGAAGGCTCCAGCTCTGGAGCTAGGTGTGGTGCCACATGCCTATAATCTGGGAGTTGAGGAGGCAGAGGCAGGAAGATCAGGATATCAAGGCTATCCCCAGGTACATAGTGAGTTTGAGGCCAGGCTATAGGTTTAGATGCATGTATTCTGGCTAACAGAGGAGAGGGTCCTGGGCTCACTCTCAGGTGATTCAAGAGTTAAAGCTGGGCAGCAGCAGTACCCAGAAGTCATCATGGTGGCACCATATGCCCTGGCTATCATCCCAGTGACCCTAGTCTCAAGAAGCTGGGAGGCCAGTTGACCAGGCTGGATATTCTGGAAGCAAATTCTTCTGGGCCTCCCAAACCCAGAACTATTCAGTGATGGGGTCAATGACCAGAAGACCATTCAACAGGGACAGTGACTGAGAAGTCCTCACCTTGGGGTTCCTCACACACAACAGCTTCCAGGTTCTCCCCCTTGACGTAGTCTGCATTGAGGCCCTCTGCAAAGAGCAAGAGCAAAGTGAATGATACCCAAAGGAACCGAAGGAGCACCCATGATTGAGTTCTCTATGATAGTAAAGCCTGCCAGGCTCAGCCACCCGCTCTGGGCCACCAGCATGTCTTCTGCAAGAAGACTGGCCACCTGGGACCACACTGCCCTTGAGTTCTCATCACCATCTTTGCAAACAGTATCATGCATCAAAAACCCAACACTCCATCCCCAAAGGGTCACTCCCACCGTATCAAAGACAACAGCTCCATCCAACACAGAGGGTACCAGATGGCAGGGCTCAGCACCATCCACGGGGCCACATAGGTTCTTAAAGGCCAGGAAGGTTAAAACAGAGCCAAGAGCCATGGAAGTGACTGATGGATGCAGGGCAAGAAGAGGCAGGTGGCTGCATGGGGCTCACTTTGGAGATGCCAAAACATAGTATTCCCCACAGCACCTGCACAGGGAAGTCAACTGGCTTCTCCTGGCAACAGGGAGGACTGCTGTCTGCACTCAAACTTGGAAGGCCCTGGGGCCCAGCAACAGCTGCTCTGGTCAATTTTGAGATCTGGACTCTCTTCCCACATTATTCCCAAGAGCAATGTGGAGACTCAACAAAGCATCCTTTTCATTCAGTCAAAGGCCATCAGTCAAGAACTTAGACAAGCTGCTTAAGAGTCCATGTCTTCTCTGGATAACCCAGGGCCTGTGGGGAAAATGAACTATGATGAAACTGACCAAGTGACTGGACACAGGTCATTCAGCCATCTCAGGCTGCAGCATTCAAGGTGAATGCCGGATGGGCCCATGAAAAATACAGGCATTATTCTTTGGGGTGGGGGGTGGATGGCCACCATGCAAAGCCAGGCAAGTGATGGCCCCAAGTGCCTAGTGCGTAGTGATTGACAGATGTGCCATGGGCCTCCAGATCACTGCCCCATCACCCACTTGTTGAGCAGGAGCTAGCCTTCTTCCTATAATTGCTCCTCGGAAATATTCGCCAGTGGATGTCTAGTGATACCCCCTTTATCCCACAGACATCCCTGACTCCAATCATCTTGGGCCTGGGGATAGGATGGTGTGGCACGCAGCATCCTTACACATATATCAGGAAAAGCTAAAGACGGTTGTGGTTGCAGCCAAGTTGGTAAGTGCCAGGGAGAGAGGCGAGGCAGAGAGCAGGGACAGAGCGAGAGCACCTGGGAAAGGGGACAGGATAGGTAATGAGGTGTACAAGGCCAAAGCAGAAGGGACATGAAGTCAAAGCACGTTGTTACCTTGACCTTCTGCTGCATCTGAAGGCAAGACACGAAGCTTAGAACCCTGGAATAAGAACTCAGCTCTGGGCAACAAACCTCTCGGGTTTTATGTGAGACTCAGTGACCCTTGGCACTGAGGGCAGGCAGGGAAGCTGTGTTCCCAACGTGGGCAACCCTTTGGTAGCAAGAGAGGTTGGAAACCATAGAGGTGGGGACAGGTCCTCCCAGCAGCCACCTGCCACCTCCCTGGGGCTTTCTAATCTACTTTTCCTGATCTCCATCCATGTGCTGGAAGCTATGATTGACTGTAGGCTGCAGCTTGGCGAACAGGGGCATTGGAAGTCTCACCCCTGCTTCTACAAGGTTATCCAGCCCCACAAACATTCTTGGGACCCTTTCTGATCCTGGACCAGCAAGAGTACATACACATACATGTTATCAAGTTCCAGAATTTACAGTACTGAGGTTTGAATGCAGCCAGCAGGGGGCGCTGTGGCAGCACACTGCCGCACTCCTGGTGCAGCTGCAGGCTGGCCAGAGGGAGATCCACCTTCTTGGGAGAGGACACTTCGGGCCTGGACAGTAAAAGGAGAGGAGCAAGGCAGGGAGGAAGCAGCAGAAGCTGCACCCTGGAATGCAAAGCATTTAGGAAGGGAAGATGACTGTGGGGAAGAGGAAGATCTCTTGGGGCCAAGGAGAAACCAAATAGCCAGGACTTTGAATGCCAAGTTCTGGCTGGGCTGTGGCTCTGAGGTCAGCAGGGAGCTTGGGGAAGGTCCAGGTCATCTGAAATATGAGGGAGGTGGAAAATAGCCTAGGCAAGGAGGGCAAGGAGGGGCAGTAGTCAGAGGGAAGCATATGAAATGTGGCTCATGAAGAGCAGGACTCCCAGACACACAGGGCAGCCAGGAAAGACAAAAGACAGGAAGCCCACACTCCACTCCCCAACTACATTCAGTGTCAGCCTGCCTGGCCTGCTTGTCCAACTTGTAAGCCCTCCTGTCAGGACATCCACAAAGCAGGTGGGCTGGCTGAGGGCTACAACACATATCCGGACTCTACCAGGCTCCCTCCCTTCCTATTGCCACCTTGGCACCGGCTGAAGGGAAGCAGCTTGCCCCTCTGCCCCATGAAGCTGTGTCAGGCCATCCCATCAGCACTGTGTCCTCGTCCCCTAAACCTGTAAATGTGACCTTGTCTTGGAGAAGAGTCTTTGTTGCCATAATTAAGGCTCTCAAGGTGACCTTTTTCTGGACTTAGTTGGAGGCAGCCATTGAAGGCTGTGGCCACAAGCCAAGGAATATCTGGATCCCCTGCTGGAAGCTGTGAGAGTCAGAATGGGGACTCCTCCAAAGTCTCTGCGGGAAATGAGACAACTGGCCCTCGGACTTCACACCTCCAAAGTGGGAAAAGAACAGGGTTTTTTTTTATTGTTTTTGAGGCAAGTTTTCATATTGCAGACCAGGCCAGATGGAACTCACTATATATCCCAGACTGGTCTTGAAATCACAGCAACCCTCGAGCCTCGACCTCACTAGTGCTGGGATTCCAGGTGTGTACCATCATACTCAGATTCAGAGACCAAATTTTGTTTGTTTGTAGTCACTTAGACAGTGGCTATTTTTCCTGAAAGATACAGGGAGACTGGAAAGCTGACGAGGGAGGGACGCTTGTTGGTGAACATTGCTGGTGCACTCTCCTGGATCCCACATCGGGGCAGGGAGAGGGGCTTTTGGTCTAGATTGCTTATAACCCCTTCATTGCTAAAGCCCAAGCCCAGACTGGCTTCCCGAAACACACAAGAGGGGAAATGGTATGGAAATTAAAGCACAAATGGACCTCATGTGGTGCTTCGGCCAAGTAAGACTTCTACCAAATATGCAGACAGAATCAGGCCTCTAGTCATTCCCAAGGCCAGCCCAGAACTGGATGTGAGCATCACTATACACAAGACTACCTTGAAAGTCATAAACAGCTATTTGCTGAATGACATTAGTTATTTCTTTAGTTTGTTCAGTGGCCCAGGATTAATCCAAGTGGGGCCTTTTATCTCTTCCCAAGGTCATCTTGAAGAAGGAGATGCCTATCCAAACTCTTGCCTTCTTCCTTGGCCAAAAAGAAGCTGAAGAGTTCTCCCAAAATACCCTCAGGCCAGAGCCCTGCTCCCTTCCCTCAGAAGTGGCAAAGAGGAGAGAGATTCCAGCCCCAAGAACAGCCACAGGCAAGGCCACATGGATCAGTCTTTGCCCTGGAATCCCATATCACTTCTTTCTACCTGCCTGCTGGGGACAGAGTGGGAAGATAACCACCAGGCCTCTGGGGAAGAAACTCCCTAATGCTCCCCTCCTTCTTCCAACACAGGTAGATTGAGGCTAGAGATCGCAGCTATAGCCACTTTTCCATTTCCTTGCTCTAGGCACAATCCAGGAGGGTGACACAGAGCTGCCTCCCCAGACCATAAATAACTCAGGCCCCTTGTGTGTACCCAAAGGTCTCCATCCAAACATCCTCCCAGATTCAGATCATCCTTGGCCTCCTCTGAGCCATCAAGGCATGGGAGTCCGATGTTTTCACCAGTTAGTAAGTCCTTTGCTTTATAGCTGGAGAAGGAAGCAAGTGGGGAGAAGAACAATCTAGCTTCCATCCCGACACTTCCTCCTTCTTAACTACTCTATAGCCATCTTCTAGAGCCATGGTGGATCAATGGGCAGAAACTATGAGCAGCTAGCTGTGCAGGTTGTGCACTGAGATGTGAGTGGTGCCTCACAGAGTACTGCTGTGTATAGCCTGTGTACCTGTATGTCGCATCCCTGATGAAGAATGTTCTATGACAGCAAAAGAAAAGGCAATATGATTGTCAGATGTTGAAATATGTAGGAACATCAGCAGTACCCGCACTCAAAGCACCCCAGGAGCCAGATTATTTCCTTGGAAGCTCAGCTCCACGTATAATGAAGAGCAGAGGCTCAGAGCAAGCCTAGTGAGACCGGAGGAGATGGCCCTAATCTTCACACCGTATCAAAGGGGTTGAGGAAGGAGAGTAAAAATTATGACTAAGCCAGGGGCCGTCACTTGGAGTAAAATTCACCGGCCTTGAATTAGACACTCCACTTACAGTGACACATTGATGCTGTGGTACTCAAACAAATGTGGTCCCTTTGTTTCTCCTCAACAGCATCCCAACAGGCTCCTTCCATCAATAAGTTTCAAAGACTGGAGACCCTTTGTACTATTTGATTTGATTTGCCCACAGATTCCCCACTTGTGGCTACAGCCTACAACAAAAGCAATCTATCTTCTAAAGTTATAGAAGGTAAAAGGCAGGGATGAAAAACACTGGACGATTTCTCTTTCATTCCTACTCCTTGAAACACCACACGATTCCACACATTTAAAATATCTGACTTTGAGAAGAGCAGAGGGCAGCCAGACAGTGGCCTCTCAGGAGCGCAAGATAAAGAAAGGAGCACTGCCCAAATCACACAGGGACTGGTGCTGCTTACTGCCGCATCGGAAAGACCCTGGAAGACCATGGGATTCTGACCAGCAGTAGAGTGAGCTGGTGACCCTGGGCCTCTGAAGGCTCAACGTCCCTTTGGTTGAGATTTGAGGCCATGGAAATCTCTTAGGGATCCTCCCTTTCTATGGAAAGAAAACACAATGTTCACTGAGGTTTATTCCCTACAGAAGTAAGCAAAACACAAAGACATTCTAGATCACATAGTATGGCCCCGTCTCTTTGTCCAGATCAGCATACTCTTCAGTTTGACCTAAATTTGTCCCTAAGGATTTACAAAAGTGTGCCCACTAGAGAGTCTGCTGCTCTTGGGCAGGTTGTGGAAGGAGTGAGAAGCTGTCCGGGGCCCTTGCCATGCTCAGATATGCACTTACGTTGAATGCTGAAGCAGAACTTCTTCTGCTGGTAGGAGATATAGCTGGATACAGCACCAATCAGAGCCATGGCCAGGGCACTGGCCACCCCAGCGATGGTGCCAGTTTCTGCCGACATGCCTGGACATGGAAGAAAGGGAAGAGCTAAGGAGAGATGGCCCCAAATCCAGAGAGTCAAAAGCTCATCAAGGATGCTGCTTCTCTGCTGTCCCTGAGCTAAGCTAGCTCTGACATCTGTGACCTTCAAATTCATGTGGAAGAGCTACGGCACACATGTCAAAGACATGGCAATGACACAGTGCCCCCTTAGATTTGTCGGATGCGCCTGCTTTTCCGTAAAGATTCATTTTGAGAAGCATGCACAGCAGATGTGGAAATGGTACGGTTCCCTCTCTTATGCAGACAGAGCCAGCTGTCTGTGTCTCAGGCTAGCGGGCTTCCTATTAGGCCACTTACTCCAGGGCCCAGATCTTCATTCTAAATCCCCTGAATGGCTATTCCCCTCTGCTATTTGCCTCGTGATTCTATTGGAAATGGTGGTTTAGATGTTGGAATATCCCTCAAAAGTTCATGAAATTGAAGGGTTGGTCCCTAATGCAGGAGTGGGGAGAGGCAGGAGTGAGAGGTAAATGGATCATGAGGCTCCACCCTCAAGGATGGAATGGATTTCAGAGGTGGGGCTTTGCTATGAAAACCAACTCTCTATTTCCAGGTTTGCATCATGATGGTTTACCTCCCCACAACCCCAAAGACATCAAGGGTGAACTGACAATGTGTCAAAAGTTCCGAAACTGTGAGCCAACGTAAGTCTTTTCTTCTTTTAAGTTATTTTTCTCAGGAAGTTTTCATGGTGATAGGAATCTGAGTATCACAGAAACATTCAGGGGAAGGGCAGGGAAGACCAATTCTGAGACCAGAAAAGGACAGAATTATTTTTCCTTGTGTTTCCAATAGAAACCGTAGGCTACAGAAACCCACCAGATCCAGCGTCATCACTGCTGCCGTAACCGCCATCACCTGGGGAAAGGACAAAAGCACTTAGCGTCTGCTGTAACCCAAGAGCAGCAGGCCCGGGCCCCTAGGAGGATAGCCTATTGAAATGATTGTTCCCACATACTGAATACCTGTTACCCACAGTACTCTTCAGGCTCTGGCTTGAGTTTAATTCATTATCCAAAAGGACAACTCCACTTAGCCTCCCCACCTTACAAAGGAGTGAGCTGAGGCTAGCAGGTAGATGGAAGAGATAAGCAAAAGGCATTCAAGCCAAACTATAGTTGGAGTTGTTCTGGGAACACAAACAAATACAAATATATATAACCATATCCAACACTCATTCACATTCAAAAAGGTCTGAAATATCACAGAGATGTAGAACAGATTAGTGCTGGAAGAGGTGGGGAGGTATGAGGAGACGGAGTTAATACTTCTTCTAAATGGACCACAGGAAGGAGATCTTTGTGACCACTTATCGGTGATGCTGCACTAATCAACGTGATAAAACTGCATAGGGCTAAAGACGCACACACACACACACACACACACACACACACACACACACTTCCCTAAAAAGCAAGTCCTTGATAAGCAACAGGTATCATTCCAGAATGTTCTTAGTACTGACTTCATCCTTTGCAGTATTCTCTCCTGGGGCCTAATGCTCACTGATGGAAGAAGATGATGTTCTCAGGATCTAGGGGGTCTTAGGAGAGACTTCCCTAGAGGGGTGGAAGGAGCAAGCACTGACATTCCCTTCCCAAATAGTCTAGGTTCACGGGTGCAAAAACGTTACACTATAGTGAGGGAAGACACGAGATGTAGACGCTGTACTTCCAGCTCGATTTCCTGTGGGCCTAAAGCTACTCGAAAAATAGTCTATTTTTGAACAGTCTTGGGAGAGAAAATGAAGTTTGTTATATTACCACACGGAGCTTAATCCTTCAGGTAAAAGCATTGTATAAAGACCCCTGATTGGCTATTTATATTTTTAAAAAGGAATAACAGCATTTTTGTTTTGTTTGCTTTTGTTTTGAGGCAGGGTCTCACTATGTAGCCCAGGCTAAGCTGAAACTCATGATCTTTCTGCCTCCACCCCTGGAGCTCCAGAACTGCAGGCATGTGTCACCATGCTAGGTTGAGCACCAGCATGTTTGACAGCATCATTGCTACTGGAGGAAGCAGAGCAGGACAGAGGACAGGAGTCAGTGTGCACTGATGTTTCGGCACTAAGTACTTGGAATCCAGTGAAGTGTCATTGTCAAGGGTAAAGGTAAGCATTCACACAGGCATCTTCTGTGGATGTTGTTGAGTCACCAGCTTCCTGGAGTTTGGACTGAGTTATTCGACCTTTTCCTTTCATCTCAAGGCAGAACACAGCTGAACATTCCCAAGTCTTTCTCCCTTAAAATGCTTGACTCCAAGGATACCCAGCAATCTGAACATCACAGTCTAGCTCACTGCTGAACTAGGCATTGGTAGGTTACAGAAAATACAAAGAGGCTAGGCTATGACCTGTAGGCCCATCTAGAAAGAAGAGCTGGCATTTTTCAGGGATTCTAAAACTCAGGGTTTTATATCTCTAGTAGTTCCTGACGATCAGTGATCATATGGAGAACTGTCCTAAGATATTGTCAAAACAATGACTGTTCTCCCCCTGCCAAATGACAGGAATCCTCTAGAACAGTAATCCGGTGCACCTACAGAACAGCTTGAAAATAAAAAGACAGTCACAGGGCTGGAGAGTTCAGTCGGTAAAGGTAAAGTGTTTGTCATGCAAACATGAGGACCAGAGCTTGGATGCTTGGATCACAGCACCCATGTAAAGAACGCAGCAGGCAGCGTGCCTGTAACCCCAGCACTAGGGAGCTGGAGACAGAGGGGTTACTGGAGGGTGCTGGCTCCAAGTTCTGTGAGGGAGCTGTCTCACAGAATAGGGTGGAGAGTGATTGAGGAATATACCCAGTACTGACCACTGGTGTTCACACACATGCACACACCCACGAAAACATGTACACACACACACACACACACACACACACACACACACACACACACACACTGCCAGTCAACTTAAATCCTTTTCCATCCAGTTGCATGAATTTGAATCAAAGTGAGGCACACGGGCCTATGACGGGAGTTACTCAGGTCAGATTCATGGTCTCCATCCATCTTTGGCTTCTGAGCTGCACTCATTTTGTCTGAGAACAGATATGAAGCTGCTCCACAGGATGCAGTGTGTAAAGGGTGATGCTAGGACAAGTGACAGACCACTAGCAGAAAATAAAGTTATCCAACTCAAAATGCTCTAGGAAACTGAATTTTCAATAAAAACGAACTGGAAACAAACAAACAAAAAGCCAGGCTTGGTCGTGCACATCTTTAGTTCCAACACACAGGAGGCAGAGGCAAGTGGATCTCTGTGAGATCAAGGCCCTACATAACAAGTTCTAGGTTAGCTGGGATCATAGGGAGACCTTGTGTCAAAAATGAGCAAACAACAAACAAAAAAGTGGAATGACGACTCACACAATAGGGCAAAATATTGGCAAATTTTGTATCTGATAAGGGACTAGATATGGGAATAGGTATAAACTTGCTACAACTCTAAGGGTCAGGAGATGGCTCAGCTACTTAAGAGCACTGGCTGCTCTTGTAGAAGATCTGGGTTGGGTCCTAGCACCAACGTGGTGGCTAACATCTGTCTGTAACTCCAGTTCCAGGGGATCTGATGCCATCTTTTGATCTCTGTGAGCACTGCATGACATGGATGCATTTACATACATGCAGGCAATATACTTATACAAGTAAACTAAGAATAATAAATAAAATATTTAAAAAATTGCTACAACTCAAAAATAAAATGGCTAGCTTAAAAAGTAATCAAAGGATTTCATAACCAAATAGACACCCAAATGGCCAACAAGCATATGAAAGGATCAGTCAACATAATTAGTCAATAGAGAAATGCAGACCAAACTCAGGATGGGGAAGGAAAAGAAAAGTCAGGAAGGATCTTAACCAGGTTCTGGAGACACTAGAACCATCACACACGGTTAGTAGGGATGTGAAATTTGTCCAGCTTCCGTGAAAAACAGTGGGGGGGGGTTATAGGAAGTATTAGAGGGAACTGGGAGGAGTGGAGATGATATACATACAATACACAGGCATGAAATTCTCAAAAAAATTTTAAATGATTATATCTTGTGACTCTAGCAATTCCCCTTCTAGGAATTTATGTGACAGAAACAACATCAGCTTTTCATATTTGGCCTGACAATATATATAGCACCGTGTACAGCAGCAAAGAGCTGGAGGAACCTTTGCATAAAATAGAGTACTGAAGTGCCATCAGTGATGATTTAATATTGTGTTATGGCATAAAGTATTTACCCAGTACTTTATTTTAAAAAGATTGGAAAAGCTGGGTATGGCGATGTATACCAATAATCCCAGTTCTTAGGGAGCTAAAGCAAGAAGATTGCCACGAGTTTGAGGTCAGCCTGGCCTACATAACGACTACCAACCTAGCCAAGGCTATATAGCAAAACCTTGCATCAAAAATAAATAAAAACAAAGGATAGCATGATCTCATTTTTAAAAAACATTCACAAATATTAACAAATAACATCCAAAGTGTTACTGATGATTCTTTCTAGATGGTAAAACAAATAATTATTTTCTTATACTTTTAGGATATTTCACAGGTCAGTAGCAGAGTCTTCATTTTCCAGAAATTTCCTTGTAAAATGTATGTGATAGTGTGATTCATTCTCAGGATACACACAGATAGCTACAGAGACAAGCTCTAGGGATTCCTGCTATACTATAGCGAGCGACTGTCCTAGCTACAAAGTCTGCCACCATAGTGATCGTGTGCACTGCTACAGTGGATCCCATAGCATTAGGAACCTTGTAGCTATAGCAACCTCCATCACTTGGATGAACCTTGTAGAATATGAGACATTACCTTAGTTTGGAAGTTGTGTACAATCATTTGAATAGATCTTGTCCCCATGGAAACTTGTGATGAAAGTCACCTGCCACTGTGGCAGTATTGGGGATGGATGTGTGTGTCTTGGGACTGGGTTAGTTGCCACAAGATCAGATTATTACAAAGTGGATCTGCCCCTGTCAAAAAAAAAAAAAAAAAAACAAAACAACCCGTGCCCACTTGCCCTTCTGCTTTTCTTCCAGGTTAGGATGCAACACAAGGCCTTTACCAGCTACAGTGACCAATCTTGGCCTTCTAGTTTCCAGAACTGTGAGGTGAATAAACTTCTCTCCTTTACTAATTACTGTGCCTTGGACATTCTATTATAAAAACAGAGAATGGATTAAGACATTGTGAATAAGCTATGTTGTCAACAGCATCTCAAATACAAAGACAACAATACACACATAGACGTCAGCCTTGAGTCCTACAGAGCCACTTACTGGGAGAGACAGAGACACAAGGCATGGACTTGCTCTTCTTTGATGGCAGCCCATACCCTGGCTCATAGTGAGCGCCTGACGCATCTGGTAACCAAGGACACAGAATCGTGGAACAGTAGGATGATTATGCCTACAATTGCTGGGGGGATAGTCAAGTGCTTAAGGACATTTGTGAGTGTTCCAGGCTTCTAGAAAGATACAGCTCGGGCTTTTAGATATTTTTAAAATGTACTTTTACTATCTGAAAATGTAGCAAGAAAAGTACCCCCCACAAAGGTAAGGGAATAAATAAAGCTGTGTGTGATGGTACCTGCCTGTAAACCCAGAATCTGGAAGGCTAAGGCAAAGGCAGGAAGATCATGAGGTCCAGGCTGCCCTGGGCTACATACCAAGATCCTGTCAAGAAAAAAAGTAATGAACAAAAAAAGGGAAAAGAAGTTTTTTTCAGCTGAGTTACAATTACCAAATTAAATAGAACTGAAAAACCATATTGAAACACACAAGGTCCCTGGGTTAAGCACTAGGGAGGCATTTCTCACCATGCAAAAATTCCCCACAGACAGATAGCACCCATCCCCCAGCTAGAGCTGAGAAACTGTGGGTAGCATTCCACGTGCCCTGCTACAATCTGATATGGGGCATTAAAACCCCCAGTGTTCTATATCAAGGCTATGTCAGAGGAAGCCCCTATGCACATGCCATAGTTCTCAACATGTTGTAGGGACTGTGAGTGTCTGACGCCTGTGGATGTTACAGAACAGTAGAAATACCGTGGATTTCTTCCTTGCATGTGTTGTGTGTTTCTTCACATGTTATAAAATCGAGACAGACTGTGGGAAAAGGTTCAAAGAAACCTCTGTGGAATTTCTTCCTATGAGGCTGTCGATACAATCAGGATAGTCCTATTCTAATAACATCACCTAACCCTGATTACCTCCTAAGGACACTGCAACCAAATTCATCCAATTGGGGTGAGGGTTTCAATGTAAACATGGGGTACATCTAGAATAGTAAGGCATCTTAGCAGGGTACAGATAATCACAACAGAAACAGTAAAGTTGGAAATATTGGTTTTCAAAGGCTGAGTCGAGAGAATGGGTAACAGAATGAGCCTATCCACAACGTGAAATGCGAGCTGGGAAAGGAGCTGCTGACACACGTACCACGCAGATGGAACGTGAGGAGGTGACATCTGAAGGTCTCAAGTTTCTCAGTCAAAGTTCTCTGGAAAGAAGGAAACTGTTGCCAAAAATGAGTGACAGTGTGGGTCCAGGAAGGGCAGGAAAGGAGGAAAATGGAGGGTGGAGGGTTAGAGGCCATCCTCTTCAAGAAAGGCAGGAGGTCTCAATGACAAACAATTGTGCTCTTAACTTTCTCAAACAACAAAATAAATTTATGTAAATAAATGTTGTCTTAAGGAAAGAGCACACAAAAGATAATGCATTATTTCAGAAATATATTCTACAAGAACAATCAATTCTATGTCCCTAAGACTCAAGTCTGGGAAATGCATTAATTGGGTTCTTTTTATCCTGAAGTTTATAATTCATGTAAATGTGATACTCTCCCTTCACATACAGCACAAGCATGTTTTGGTGTAAAGGATGGTGTCTATGAATCCAATTGTGTGCTTCTCCTAACAGTGTTCCACTTTTTACCCTTTGATCTTCTTCTCCTGACACCCACAATGACAGAAGGTATAACTGAGGCTAACAATTGATTATTCTTTACAAGACAAGTTCCAATTCGAGCCTAATTAAAGAATTTCCTAACAATTCTTCCTTGCTAAAACAAGTACTTTTAATAAAGAAAAGCCCCTGGCATGTCATTCAGACTTCCATTCCTGTGTGCGCTTCTGTATGCAACTACCGCCCTCTTCTTCCCATCTGGAAATACCACTTGTCATCCAGGAGTAATTGGCTAATTTGCTGGGTTTGCCCTTTAAATGCTCCATGTTCTGCTGACACCTATGAGTTTCATTTAGAGGCTTTTAGGGCTTTTTCCTAGAGATGACACCACCTGTATAGGTGTTTCGAGGGACAAATCTGACTAGGTATACTTTAATCACAAGAGAACACTGTTCTCGTGTGAATGGCACATGGTGCTTGCAAGAAAACAGGACTAAGGGGAGTTTTCAGGGTTCCATCCAGATACATTCATAACTTGCAGCCCTCAGATCCTGTTACAACTTCTCATCACAACAGGGAATAACCAAAGAGCTTCAAACAGTACAACTTACCATTCTAACATCTTACTGCAAACATTATAACCACAGGTAGTAGCTCTAGCATGTTATAACCACCAGTTCCAGCACAAACTTTTTTGCTGCATCAACAAGTTTAGCTCTTATCCCAACCATGCTTAGGGTTTGATCAGATGTATACTATTAAGAAACATCTATCTTGTTAACAGGTTGGTGGTTCATGGGGTGAGAGGGTACTAAAAACATATGGCTTTAGGAAGGGAATGACTATTCAGGGAAGACATGAAGGAGAGATTTTGTGGTTGGTGGAACCATTTGGCCTCCCTGATTGTGATGGTGGCTACTGAAATGTATACACAACACAGTTGTGCGCGTGCACACACATACATACATACACACACACACATACACACACACACACCAAATGCATGAAAGATCTGACAAAATCTCTGTAAGGTCTGTACATGACTTCACAGTATTATACAGACATCAGCTTCGTAGTTTAGATGATCTACTGTGGTTTCTAAGAGATTATCTTTACAGGAGGAGAACAAGGAACTCTCCTGCAGTATTTTACAAGTACTTGTACATCAAAAATTATTTTAAAAATCAATGGCATTTTAAAAAGATCTAACTTGCCACAGGATTCTTAAAAAATGTCTGTCAGGATATGCTTGGACCCAACCACAGCCTGGGACACTGAGTGTCTGAGTACCGCAAGCTTGTCACCCCCTGCCCTCCATGGGTGTCTTGCCATAGGGTATTGCCCTTGGCACTGCCTCACTGGAAAGCTTCTGCTTCAGTGGAGACACTAGCTCAGCTAGCACCTTGACTCAAGGGACAGCAAGGCAAATGGACAGCTTCTCCCAGAGAGCTTACAAATGAGTTCCCACCCCAAGGTGTACAGACTACACAGCTCCAGGGGAACTCTAACTTACAAGCAGAAGGTACTATTTCTCATTTCCCACAAGCTCAGTAAGAACGGCATAGTTCACTTAGAAGGTTACCAGACCACCATTTTAACCAGAATTAGCTGAGGTAGGTGCTTGGATGAAGAGATGCTCCTACCTTTATTCTTATCAGGCTTGTATCCCCCACCTCCTAATAGGTCTTCAAGATCCTTGTCTGAGAAACCTAGAAAAAATAAACATACATTGCAATGACAAAACCAAAAGTCTCTATAGGCTCATGTGTTCGAACACTTGATCCACAGCTGCTGGCACTACCTTGGAAAGTTGTGGAACCTTTAGAAGGTAGGGCCTTGCTGGAGGAAGTACATTACTGGGAGCAGGCCTGTCACTGGAAGCAGGCCTTTCAGGCTTTCTACCCCAACTAGTTCACTTTCTGTCTCTCTCTGCTTCCTGACTGTGAATGCAATGTGACAAGCTGCCTCATGATCCAGCTACCAGGCCTTTCCTGTCATGATGAATTGTATCCCTTCTTCAGTTGTAAGCCCAAGTGAATCCTTCCTCCTTTGATTTGCTTCCTGTGAGGTATTTGGTCACAGCAACTAAAAAAGCAACTCATACAATGGGACTCTATTTCATGTCTACCCTGTGCTGCTTCTTGTCTGCCATGAGGTGAACAGTAGTTTTCTGCCATATGCTTCCACCTCTACCATGATCTGCCTCAATACATGAAGCCAAGGAACTGGACTGAACACTCTGAAACTGTGAATCCAAAAAAAACCTTTCTCATTTAAGTTGTTTATGTCTGGTGTTTTGTCACAGCAATGAAAAGTATAACTAATACATTTTCTTTTCCAGCTGCTGTGATGTTGGATCTTCAGAAACTTGAAGCACAACGAGTCATAGCTCAACAAATAAGTAGGTATGAGAATCTAAGTGTCTTCTACCAAGATAGACATTCTAGAAGTTTGGAAAAATGTAAAATAATGTTACTCTTCTCAATATTTTTTACCTTGCCACACATAGTAATTTCTCATAAAATATGCTATTTATGTTAATATGTGTGGCTTTACTGTTATTTTAGATTGATTAATAATATTTGTTCTTTTTAGCTTTAAGTATACAGATGACAAATATTGATAGATATGGCTCACATAAACAAAAGTTCTTGAGATCCTCAATAATTTGGGGATCCTAAGATCAAAAAGCTTAAACATCACTGTTTTAGAGTTTTCCCATAGCTTGAAGTGGCTCAGTTCTACTCTGAGTGGCTCTGTATGCTATTATAATTAGTAAGACAGGTCCTACCAGGAAATGTAGAGTTAGCCTGTGATTACAACCAGCTAAGACTTACCTCCACCTCCTCCTGCATTTGTTTTTCTGCGGTCATCATCTCGATCATTTCGATCATCCAAGGCATCAGCCAAGTTAAAATCATCTGAACCAAAACAAAACAGACCATCAGCTCATGGGAAATTTTTCCCTTAATCCTATCTTCAGAGCAGTTGCCTTACCCATAGGATTTGCTGGTGCTCTAGTTGTACCTGGCCTTCTAGTTGTGGTTGTGGTGGCATGGTCCCATCTCTCTAAAAGTAGGAGAGAAGACAGCAAGAGTCACATGTTTAATAAAATGTAGACACACGTCATAGTTTAAGGAAGTCACACTCTGAAGAGGAAATGATTATCGTGGTGCTCAAAGCTACTGTATGGCCCCCAAACAATCACTGGGAGAAAGATGCCACAGATGGAAAAGATTTTAGTGACATAGGTTCTGATTACTTTTCCTTAGAAGACGGGGGCTGAGTGATCGAGCTAGACCATGAGCTGAGATCCACATGAACTGGAGAGTCCAAGAGCTTACACATGATTCTTGAGAAATTCAGTCCATGGTTTCCACTATTATTAATCTGGCAAATGAACCACAGATAAAAATGCCCAGAGATAGACTTAGGTATATTTTTCTTTATATGTGTGTAGAAATGTCTCACAAACTGAAAATGGTTAACACACACACACACACACACACACACACACACACACACTTTTTTATGTGTGGTTACTACTGTATATAGTCTTTGACTACAACCAAATTCTTTTGGGAAATATGGCTTTCTTTCACATCAAGTCCATGGCATTTGTGAGTTTTCCAAAAGTGTCTTTTCTTAAGCACTAGAAGAATTGGCCGGAATTATTCCTCCTTTTGAAAGGCAGTGCTAGAGCAGTCACCCAAAAGAAAAGAGAAAAATTAGACATAGAAATAAAGGAATTAATTTTGACCATCATCCTCTACCATATATAAAATCAATTCAAAATGAATCAAGATCTAAACACAAGAGCTATTCTTTTAACTGCCAAAAGAAACTATTTTGGAAAATCTTAATAATATTGTGTTGGGAGATGATTTCCTGAATATGATATTAAAAGCACAAGCCTCAAAAGGAATAGTAGATAAGTTGGTCACTGTAAATTTTTAAAAATTGCAAAGGATATTTGAAACAGAGTGAAGATAACTCACAAGAATGCAATAAAATTTTTACCATTTATATATGTAGTAAAGGATTAGTAGCCATACTATATAAGAAATATCTACAAATCAAAAACAAAAAAAATAGTTAACCTGATTTTAAAGTAGACAAAGACATGAATAAATGTATCTCTAAACAAGATATGCAAATGACCAATAGCATATAAAATAATGCTTAGCATCACTAGTGATTCAAAACTGCTTTGAAATACCATCTCACATCCATTAAAATAGCTCTTTTCCAAAGAAGAATGAGAAGTCCTCAGTGTTGGTGGAGACATGAAGAAATTGGAAGCTTAGTGCATTAACAATGGGGAATTTTAAATGTCACAGTTGATGTAGAGAGCCTTTTCTCAAACTGTGAAATATGTACTAACTATGTGATCCAGAAATTCTGCCTCTAAGCATATACCCATATGAACAGAAATCAGAGACTCACTCTGGAAATTACTTTCCTGGGAATGCTTCCTGTCTTACCTATCCTTGTAACCAAAGTTAATCTTATCTTTTGAGATCATTTAATACTATTCAATCAGCTTATTTATATGCAGGTGGTAGCCTTTAGGAAAACCATGTAACCAATCTTTACTAGACCTTGGGTTCCTCTTGCAATCAACTTTTACAAGCTAGGCTGAACACATGGATTTAATCTTTTTAAACTGGGTCCTATTTCTTCCTCATGAGCCTTCCTTGCCCCGACCCAGAATAATGTGTGCGTATGAATGCTGTGAAAATATCGGCACTGAAAGCAGCAACATTAGAAGCAATGGATTATCCACAGTTTATGTTGCAAATAACATTTGGAATTTGTTTGATAACACCTATTTGTGGTGTTATGTTGCTCTGAGTCAGTAGGAGTCAGAAAAGACAAGTTCTTCTGTGAGAAGACAAAGTTCCCTTCCCATATCATGCTGGACATAGTGTTTAAATTCAGAGAGGAGGAGAGAGAGACAGAAAGAGGGAGAGAGAGAGAGAGAGAGAGAGAGAGAGAGAGAGAGAGAGAGAGAGAGAATGCTCTTTGTTGAAGGAACAATTCCAAGGGAAGACATCATAAAAGAAAAGTTGTGAGAACAGATCAGGCTTACTCTTAGTTAAAGTAATACTGGCAGTTTAGTTTTTCTTGAATTAGGTACCACTGCATTACAGCATCCACCACAACTTACAAATGCTTATATACTATTGTTCATAAAAGCATTACTCACAAAATCTGAGAGGGGGGAACAAACACAATTTCTAACAGCATATTAATAAACAAAATACGGTATGTCCATATAATTATCTATTACTCAGCCTTACAAAAATGAAATCCTGAATAGAAGCATCACAATATCTCATCTTAAATTATATGACAGAGCCATAGTAACAAAGCCAGCATGCTACTGGCACAAATCAGACATACGTTGTGGGGACAGGATAGGATACCAGAAATAAACCCATAAAAGTACAAGCACCTTATCTTTGACAAGTATGCCACAAAACACACTGGGAAAATACAGCTTCTTCAACAAATGATACTGGGAGAACTGAATGTCCACATGTAAAAGAATGAAACTATTTCTACAACTCTCACACTGTGCAAAAAATCCAAATGTATCAAAGTCCTTAATGTACAACCCCAAACTCTGAAACAAGAAACAGGCAAATACCTTATGATATAGGCAAGGAGTTTTTGAAAAGTACTCTAGCTGCATAGAAAATAATGCTCATTATAACTGACAAAGGGGAATACATGAAAATTAAAAACCTTCTGCTAACAGCCTACAGAATGGGATAAAAGCACTACCAACTACACATCTGACAGAGGACTGATAAAGGACTATCAAATTTATAAAATCGTACAGTAAGTAAATGAGCTAATTACTTAAATAGTTCTCAAATGAAAAAAAATTACAAATGGCCAATAAATATTTGACAAAGTGCTCAACATCCTTATCCCTCAAGGAAATGCACATTAAAACTGCTTTGAAATTCCACCTCGTCCCAGTTGTGACAGCTATCATCGAGAAAATAAACAATAACAAATTCTGGTGAGGGTGTGAGGGAAGGGGAAGCATTATGTACCACTGGAGAGGATGTAAATTGATGCAGCCAACCATGAAAAAGCATGAGGTTCCTCAAAACTCTGAAAATAGAACTACCACATGACCCAGATTTATCACTCCTGGGTACATACCCAAGAGACTCCAAATCAGCACACCACAAAGATAATTGCATATCATGTCTCTCACTGAACTATTTACAATGGAACTATTTACATATGGAACCAGCATAGAGGTCCATCAACTGATGGATGGATAAAGAAAATGTAGCACATACACAATGGAATTTTATTCAGCTGTAAAGCAAAATGAAATCACAGCATTTGCAGGAAGTGTCTAGAACTAGAGATCATTATGTTAAACAAAATAAGCCAGATTCAGAAATAACCCTCCTATATAGCACACAAGAGTATAGCAGAATACATGGCATACAAATTGAAGGGAAAGAAGAGTACTAGAAAGAAGAAGAAGATAGGAGAGACAGGAGGAGTGGAGTAAAACAAAGCATAGTGATATCTGTGTGAAAATGTCACAGAGCAACCCATTAGTCTGTATGGTAACTGGAAAAGAAATTAAAACTACATGAAAGCATCTCAAATGTCCATGAATGAGTAAAGCTATGGTGCATCCATACATTGACAATGAAGAGATGATCCACAGAAAAGGATGAAATTGTGGCACATACTACAATGTAGATGAACCTTGAAAATAATAAGTGAAGAAAGGCTGATAGAAAAGGACAAATATTGTATGGATAGTATTATACTTTGCTTTCTGTTGTAACGGTAAAACAATGACCAAAAGCAACTTGTAGAAGAAAGAGTCTATTTCATCTTATAGCTTACAGTTAATCACTGAGGGAAGCCAAGACAGGAACCTGGTGGCAGGAACTGAGGCAGAGACCAGGAAGGAATGCTGCCTACTGGCTTGTCCACTTGGCTTGTTCAGCTGCATTTCTTATACATCCGAGGCCCCTACTGCTCAGAGGTGGCACAATCCATAGTGGGCTGGGCCCTCCCACATCACTCAATAGTCAAGAAAATACACCACAGACATGCTCACAGGCCAATGTGATAGAGGAAGTTCCCCAACTAAGGTTCCCTCTTTCTAGATGACTCTAATTTTTATCAGGTTGACAAGAACTATGGCACATAGGAAGTACCTAAGATGGGAAAATTCTCAAAGACAGAAAATCTAATAGACATCAGTAGAGTCTAGGAGTAAGAAGATGTTCCGAGTTTCTGTTTGGGATAATGACAAAGTTCTGGAAATCTATAGTGGTGGTAGTTGTACAACACTGTGGATTTATGTAATGCCACTGAACTACACACTTAAAATGGTAAACTTTATCTTACATTTGTTCACAAGGCAAAATAAAAAACCTCAGCCTGGATAAAAATACATGACCTGAATTTCCTTTAGTGAAACCAAAAATTTAACTTAAAAGCCCCCCCCACAAAGAAATTTCTAACTTCTATGGCTTCACTAGAGAATTTTATCCAACACTTAAAAACAAATTAATGAAAAGTTTTCAGTCTCTTTTAGAAACCAGAGAGAGGAAGTATGTCCCAATTCGTTTATGAGGCTACTGTTATGACAGTAATAAACATAAAGACCAGTGCCTTTCATGAATTTATGTACAAAATGTTTAACAAAACAGTATCAAATTGAATGAAATTTATAAAAAGAATTTGTCAAGATGGAGATATAACTCAGTGCAAGAGTGCATGCCTAACAACATACTTGAGAGCTAGGAGGAAGGGGAGGGAGACAGGGAGGAGAAGGAGGAAGTAGCTGTTCACATCACAGAAAGATGAAATTTCAGCTAGGCAAGACCTGAAAACCAATTGATGTCATTTATCAACAAGCAAAAGAAGAAAAAAAGAGATGAAAATTGTAGCAAATAGTTTATGAAATAAAAGCTTTTTTCATTGAACTGCGAATAGAAGGTTTGGAACAACCTCAATTTCAGGAATATCATGTAAAAAACACAGTCATTGATCTTAATGGTTAAAGATAATTTTCTTTCTGTAAGATGAAGAGCAAAGCAAGTACATCATTGTCACCACTCCATAGTCCTGGAAGTTCCACAAGTAAAATAAAAGAAGATAGGCAGACTGGAAAGGAAGAAATCAATCTGTCCATAAATACAGATGACATGATAATCTCCCACAGAAAACTGCAAGAAGTGTAAAAACAGGGAAAAGCAGTAATCAAGTTCAGTGGTGTCAGGACATGAGATCAACAGCTCCAAAGAAAACAAAATCTAAATACATGCTTTAAACACATAGATGCACAAAATTACCATATTCTAAAAAAAAACATAGAAGCTGAAAATTACAAAATAAAAAGGATCTAAATAAATAGAGATACACAGTGTATTTAGAATGAAGAACTCAATAGATTAAAAGTGTCAGCTCTCAGGCTACAGAGATGGTTCACTGGTTAAGAGCACTGGCTGTTCTTACAGAAGACCCAGATTAGAATCCCAGCACCTACATGGTGGCTAACAACTCTTAGTAATTCCAGTTCCAAGGGGTCTGATACTCTCTTTTGTCCCCTGAAGGCACTGTAGAGGTGCACTTAAACACATACAGGCAGTACACACATACACATAAAATAAAAAGAATAAATAAAAAATTTAAATGTCAGCTCTCATATTGACCTATATGTGCTAAACAAGTCTATAAAAATCCCACCAAGTTTTTTTTTTCTAGAAATAGCCAGAGTTGGTCTAGCATTTTTATGGAAAGGCAAAAAACCTGGAACAGCTTTTTCAATGTTGAAAAGAATAAGATGAGATGAATCATTCTACTCAATATTAAGGCTCATTTTATAGTTGTCAATATGTGGCAGATGGATAGATACACAGGGCAATAGATCAGAATGAAGAACTCAGAAAGACCTCAAACATGCTTGCTCAAGTGATTTCTCTTATAAATGTGCAAACGTAACTCAATGCAGGAAAGAATCTTTTCAGCAAAAGGTGTTAGAATAATTAGACATCTAAAAACAAAACAAATGAGTTTCATCTTTATCTGTACGTTTTATACAAAACTAACTGCAAATGGACGGGGGGGTCACTTCAATGTTAAATTATAGAACTATTAGAGTGATGTATATCAGTGCTCAAGGCTTGGTGAAGAGTTCATACATTTAACAACAAAACCATGACCCATCAGAGGAAAACTGCATCCTTTTTCTCTGCACAGTACTTTGATAAGATGGAAAGGCCAGGCATGGTGGTGCATGCCCAGGACCCCAGCAGTCAGGAGGATGAGGCAGGATGAGCATGCATTTAAGACCAGCCGGAACTACATAGCAAGATAGCAACAGACCCCCTCTTAAAAGGAGGAGGAGGGCCGGATGGGGAGATCTTACTTTCAAAAGAGATAGATCATCTAGACAGAAAGCAAGGAAACAGTAGACTTGACTAAGATCAGACATCAGAAAATCAAAAGGACCAAACAGGCCTATCCAGGATACTCCACCCAACAACCATAGCACATACAGAACATTCACCACGATAGGAAAATAATGCATAGAGCAAGTCTTAACAAATTTGTCAAGACTGAAATTATAACAAGAATCTTTTCCAGTCACTACTGTATGAAACAAGAAGAAAAGTGGAAAGCTCATGAATATGGGGAAATTGAGCAACATGGACCTAGATAACCAATGGGTCAAAGAAGGATTAAAAGAAAAATCAAATAACACCTTTAGACAAATGGAATGGAAACAAAGCTGCCAAAAATTATGAGTTGCAACGAAAGCAGGAGTAAAAGGCAGAAAATGTTTACCTGAAGAAAAAGAGAAAGATCTCAAATAACTTCACAGTAATAGCAAACAGAGAGCAAGAAGAGGCTAAGCCCAAAGTCAGTGGAAGTGAGGAAATAATCACCACTGGAAGAGAAGTAAGGGAAACCCAGACAGCTATGATTGAAGCTCAAAGATGGAACATGTGCTTAGCCTCTATCTACAAAGCCCTGGGTTCAACCTCCAGGAGCAACCGCAGCAGTGATAAAGAATTCTACACAAGGGAAACAATAGAAAGTTTCAAGGAAATGAAGATTTGAGCAGATGGCAGGTAGAGCTTAGGGGTAAAAATGTATGCTTAAGTCCTAGGTTTGTTTCCTAGAACAAAGAGAAGGAAGCAAATCTAGACTTGGCATTTGGCTAGTTCTTTTTTTTTATGTTTTAAGTTTTTGAGATAGGATCTTCCTATAGCCCCAGCTGGCCTATGTAGATGAGGCTGGTCTCAGTCTCACAAAAATTCATTTGCTTCCACCTCTCAAGTGCTGGAATTAAAGGCCCACTAGTGAGGACTAGGACCAAGAGCAAAGGGATACTCAAGCAGACAGACCTTTCTGGATCCCACTCCAGAAAACTGGGTCTCTACCTTGATACCCAGACTGCTTCTAGTTCAGTGTTCCTGGGTTACACAAAACAAAGCAAAATGCTTCTCCCATGTTGAGTTGAACCCCGGCTGTCTCCTCTGCGTGACATGACCAGGTCCTCTTTCCTGGAAGGCAATGGTGTTGTTCTGGTAGTAGAAGACAAGGCATGCTGTGGCATGGTGGGACACACCTGTCAGTCCAGGACTCAAGGGAGAAGCCAGAGGACCAGGAGTTCAAGGCCAGCCTTGGCTATGTAGCAAATTCAAGGCCTTCAACCTAGGCTACATGAGATTCTATCTCAAAAAAAGAGCCACACATGGTGGCGCATGCCTTTAATCCCAACACTCAGGAGGCAGAGGCAGTATTCTAGAGCTGGCATTTTGAAAAAAACATGATTGGAAAAAATCTTTATCTCAAAATTATTTTACTTTTAAAATTTAGCTTATTTTTATTTTGTATAAATGAGTGTTTTGCCCACATGTATGTAAGTACACTACATTCATACAATGCCCATAGAGGTCAGAAGAGGGTGACAGGTATCCTGAAACTGGAGTTACAGATGTTTGTTAGCCACCATGTGGGTGCTAGGAATCAAACTCTGGTGCCCTATGATGTTTTTAACTGCTGAGCCATCTTTCTAGCCCCACATCTCAAAATTATAAATGGAAGAGGACATTTAGTATCCGATACTAAACAAGTGCAAAGGGTAATAAGAAACTACCACACGTAATTATACTCCAAAAATTGGGTAAACTAGAAGAAATAAATAGACACCCCCTAAAAAAACCCTAAAAACTATCAAGACTTAATCATGAAAAAATAAAAATATTAGAAAATCAATAATAATGAAATAAATTGAATCAATAACCAAAAACCTCCCAACCAAGAAAAGCCCAGGCTACATTGTTGAACTCTATGAAGAATTAAAAAAAAAATTAAAACCAATTCTTCTCAATTTCTTGCAAAAAAAATTGAGAGGAAGGAATAATTCCAAATTCAATTCATGAGGCCAACATGACCTTCATACCAAACTCCAAAAAGAATGCCACAAACAAAACTGCATGAACAGATGCAAATATCAGGAAGGATACATTAACAGAGTTCAACAATATATTTAAAAGATCACACACCATGTTCAAACTGGATTTATACCTGAGATACAAGGATGGTTCCATATACTTAAATCAATGAATATTAAAACAATGAAGGGTAAAAATCACATGATCATCTTAGTAGGCATAGGAAAAAGCATTTGACAAAATTTAACATCTTTTTATGATGAAGATTCTCCATCTATTAAGTACAGATGGCTAATCTCAACTGTCAATTTGATAAAATAGCAAACCACCTGAGATAAAGGCTTCGGGGTGTACTGTGGGGGGATTATCTTGATTAGGCCAATTGTGTTGAAAATAACCTCCCTCTGTGGGTGACATCATTCCCTGGGCTGAGATCCTGGTCTACATAAAAAGGGGAAAGTGAGCTGAGCACAAGCATCTTTCGGATTCTGGATGCAATGTTGATCAGCCACATCACGCTCCTTCTGCATCTTCTCAAACTGTGAGCAAAAATAAACCCTTCATTAAGTTGGTTTTCTCAGAGTATTTTTCTCACAGCAACTGGAAAAGTAACTGAGACAGAAGTAATGAAATTCCATATGATAAGGCAACAGGAAACATCATAGTCAATGGTGAAATATTGAAAAACTGTTATTAATAAGCAAACTTAGTAAAGTTGCAGAGGACAATGTCAGTATATAAAAATATGTAGCTTTTTAATATACTAAAACCAAACTGGCATTGGATATGGTGGACCTTATCTTTAATCCCAGCACTCTGGATTCAGAGTCAGATAGATCTCTGTGAGATCGAGGCCAGCCTGATCTATTAATTCCAGGTCAGCCAGGGCTACATAGTGAAACCCTGTATAAATAAAATGTCAAAAAATGGTAACAGCAACAACAAACTCAGGATTCTCCAAAAGCACAGAACTCAAGAAAACAATCCTATTTGCCATATTTTACAAAACAACTTAAGAATAAATTTAAGCAAGAAAGTCAAAGGCCTGTACACTGAGAACTATAAAATGTTAATAAAATAAACTGAATAAGATACAAATTAATAGAAAAAATATGCACTGTTCATGGGCTGAAAATCTGAATATTAATTAATTTAGATAATTAATCTGTTCATACTATTCAAAGCATTATACAGATTCAAAGTAATTTCTACCAAACTCCCTTGGCAGCCAGGTGTGGTGATGCAACTTTATAACTGCAGAACTCAGGATACTGAGGCAGGATGATTCCAAGTTCTAGACTCACGTGAGCTATGTAACAAGACACTGTCAAAACAAACAAATGAACACAAACACCTCCAATGTCACTTCTCACAGAAACAGAAAAATTACAAAATCAAGATGTAAACATTCTTCACAAAAATGGGGAAAAAATCTTAAAATTCAGATATAACAAAATATTCTAAACAGCAATCTTGAAGAACAAAGATGAAGCCATCACAAGCCTGATTTGAAAATATAGTACAAAGCAAGTAATCAAAACATGGTATGGAGCATAAAATCAGACACACACACACACCAATCAAGCCGAATAGAAAGCCGAGAAAGAATTTTACACATTCTTTGTCAGCTGACCTTGGAATAAGGTGGCATTAAATTACAATGGAGAAAGGATAGTTTCCTTGATAAATAATCTAGGGAAACTGCATATATGCACAAGCTGAAGAACTGAACCTTCATTTCATAGCATATTAAAAAAATCAACAAGAAATGGATTGAGGGCCTAGAACTGTAAAATTACTAGAAGAAATACAAGGGAAAGCTTTTCGTAACTGTTCTACGCAAAGAATCCATCTATCTGTCGATCTATGTATCTGTCTCTGTCTGTCTGTCTATCTGTCTGTCTATCTTCTAAAAGCATAAGCAACAGAAACAAAACAGGTAAAAGGGGTTGCATTATTGTACTTAATTGAAAAGATGCCACACAGTAAGAGTTCACAGTGCAGAGGCAGCCTGCAGAATGGAAGGCTGAATTTGCAAAGCATATATCTGATAGGGGTTTTCCAAAATATATGTAGGCCTCGGGCTTCCTTGGCATCCAAAACTCACCTATGGGAGCATCAGTACCAACCTGTGCAAAAATTTTATGTAGAATTATGTTGCATGAGAAATAAAGGCAGACTCTCTGAAAGTCAATCTAGTTGTGCTGCTGCCTTGCAGCACGACCTCAGGCAAGTCCTTCTTGTGTGATGAATTTGGGGGGGAATATGGGCATTAAGTTTCTTTCCAGTTGTGGCATTCAGAATTCTTTGTTACTCAAGACTACTTTTATTTAAAGTTACTATAAAGCTACTGCATACTGAATATAAAAGAATTGCAACAACGTGGAAGAGCTGTAAGAAAGAAACAGGCAGTCTCAGTTGTGTGCCGAGAGCTGACCCTTCTATCTGCAAGCATGGTCTGTTTCATGGTGCCCATATCCACTATGCGTGAAACAAATAGATCCATTGTTGTAGGACTTCTGCTTGATGCCAGCTCCTGATATCTACTTTGTGATTTGTATTCAGAGGATGAATGGCTCAGAATGTCCATATTTCACTGTGGGACTTAAGGGTGTTTAGTTTGGGGCTGGTACAAAACACAAGAAAGTCACAAACATTGATTCAAATGTAGCTCTGCACACAGGCATAAATGTATCCAGAAGAAAAATGCTTTGAAGCAAAACCGCTCATTCACAGAGTTTGTCAAGCTGCCCTCCCAAAGGCTGACTTCAAATACTGTCTGCAGAAGTGAAAGTGGAAAGGTATATTTTGAAACCATGGAAGACATCTAAATCAATGTTCTTGCTTGCTGCAGCATCATAAGGCAACCTCACCTCATGTTAACATTGACAAGATCAGAGGTTGGAGAGATGGCTCAACAGTTCAGAGCACTGGCTGCTCTTGCAGAGGACCTAGGTTCAGTTCCCAGCACCTGCATTAGTGGCTAACAACCATCAGTAACTCCAGTTCCACGGGATCCGATGCCCTCTTCTGGCCTCTACTGACATTGCATGATATGGGTTCACTTACATGCAGGCAAAACACACAAATAAAAATAAAAACACTATGACAACAGCATACATACAAATGAAAGCATTCTGATTCCACATAGCTTTATAAGGCCATTTTTAGACTGGTTCTCTGGGAAGATGGCACAGATGGTAAAGTACTTGCCATACAGACAACGACCTTAGTTTGATCCCCAGAACCCAGGTTAAAAAGCCAGCCAACTGTAATGGTATGTGCTTATAATCCCAGCACTGGGGAAGCAGAGTCCAGTGGACCTCTGGGGATTGCTAGACAGTCAACCTAGCCTACTTATCAAGTTCCAGAGCAGTTTCAGACCCTGTCTCAAAAAACAAGGTAGACAGTATCTGAGGAATGACACTTGAGATTGTTTTCTGGCAGAGGACATGTATGGCAGGTGGAGAGAGGGATGGGAATGGCCTAGATGAATTCTTATCTGATTGCCAAAATTGCTATATCTTTTGTACCCCTTGACCCTTGAGTGTAAGAAGGACCTTGATTATGCTGGATGTTGCTCTTAAAACAGGATTAGGATATGGCAGACATGAATGGATTTTGTAGTAGTATCTTAAATTCTCAAAAAGAATAGTCTACCCAGGCGTGGTGGTGCTCGCCTTTAATCCCAGCACTCAGGAGGCAGAGGCTGGCAGATCTTTGTAAAATCTAGGACAACCTGGTCTACATAGCAAGTGCCAGGCCAGGTGGGACTACAGGAAGACGCTGTCTCACAAAGACCAAAAAAAGAGACTATTCTAAGTGACTATACATACCCGGGTAAATCCTTGTAAAGATGGCTTTCAGCCATCCTTGAACTGACATTGTAGGCAGTAGAAACTATCACTCTTTTGCTGACCGTGGAAAGGCACACAGCCACATATTCTATAGGTTCATGGAAATGAGTTCTGACAAAAATTGTGAATGTGTTTTATTACACCATAAAAGGGGCTTTGAGGTTGTGCCTAAGCTAATGCCCTTAAGATGAGGGAAACCATCATAGCTATCTGGGTAGGAACAATGTAATCATGAGTCCTTTTTTGCCTTTTGAAATAGGGTTTCATGTAGCCAGGCTGGCCTTGAACTTGATCTGTAGCTGAGATTGGCCTTGAACTCCTAGTCTTCCAGCCTCTATTTCTCCAGTGCTGGGATTACAAGTGTATCCTGCTATATCTGGCATAAACTTTTTTATAAGGGCAAGAGATGGGCATACATGCCAGAGGACATGTGATGGTGGAAGTGTGGGTGAGAATTACAGAGAGCTCTGAGGATGCTACTCTTGACAGTTTTAGAGACGGAAGAAGTAACCACTAGCCAAGATTGTCCTATAGAATCTCCAAAAGGAATGTAACCTTGCTAGTACTTTTATTGTAGTCTACCATGACACATTCTCTATTCCTGACCACAATAATTATAATGATTAGTTTAAACAGCAAAGTTTGTGGTCTTTCATTCCTATCACAGTAGCAAAAGGAGCTCACATAACTTCAGACTACAAATGACACCTTGACACCAGCTAACCTCTGGATTGAAGTTAGGTAGGAGACATTGAATCATGCATGTAGTTAAATAGGTCCTATGATGATTAATCCTGATGGGCATCTTCATCAGATCAAGAAGTATCTAGGAGATTAGTAAAGTATACCACTAGGTTTGTGGTTTGTCTTTGAGCATGTTATCAAAGACGATTAACTAAGGGGAAAAAGACTCACCCTGAATGTGGGTAGCACCCCCATGCAGGCTGGGGGTCCTGATAGAATAAGAATAAAATGAGGAACATGAGGAAAGAGAGAGAATACACTAGTGTGGTCTCTCTCTCCCTTCCTCCTCCCTCCCTCCCTTCTTCCCTCCCTCCCTTCCTCCTTTCTGCCCTCCCTCCCTGCTTTTGCATTGCTCCGGTCCACCATGTCATTCTCACCATTATGGACTTAAATCTCTGAAACCATGAGGAAAATGATCCTTCCTCCTTTAAAGCATTTCTCCCAGATATTTGTCCCAGGAATGAAAAATTTAACACGGACCAGGGTAAGGTGCCACACACCTATAATTCTGATACTTGAAAGGCAGAAGCAGGAGGATTACTGAAAGCTCAAGGCTGGCCTGGTCTACATAAGTTCGAAGCCAGCCAGGACTACATAGCAAGACCCTATATATCACAGGATGCAGAGAGGAGAAAATTTATAGGACCTAGGTTTACCCAAAGACTTTCTAGGTCTCAGACCAGGCAGCAAAGGCAGGATCAATAGGAGGACATCATGAAATTTACAAAGGTTTGATTTGCAGAAGGCCTTGTGAAGGTAAGCTCTAGAATGGGAGAAAATACTTGCAAATCACATGTCAAAGGTCTAAATCCTTAAAGAATTCTCAAAGCTCAACAGTAAGAAAAGCCAAAAGTCCAAATTATCTTAATGGGCATGTCTTTAGTGTTAACTTTCAAATAATTCATAAACTTTTTTTTCAGCTTTAAGTTCTCAGATGATAAATATCGATAGATACAACCCCCACAAATAAAACCTCTTGAAATCCTCAATAATTTAGAGAGCACTGACACCCAAATGCCTGAGTGCCTCTGCTTGAGAGTTCTCCTACAGCATTAAGTGACCAGGCTCCATCAGGCCTTGAGCGTCACATAGGGCTGCTGTACTTCACAAGAAAGACACATCAGAAAGGCCAAGGTGGGTCTGCAGTTGCCACAGCTTAGGACTTCCTTACGTCTTCTTCCTGTACCTGGTTTCCGGCGGCTGTCATCTCGATCACTCAAAGCATCAGACAAGTCAAAATCACTACCTGCAGTGGGCCCCAAAACACAAAGGAAACACATAATTGATTAATAACTGGGTACAAGATTCAAAAACAATTTAAAACACTACGTATGATAAGCAATGAGTTAAGGCAAATTTAAAACTAGACAAAAGTCATAAACACTGAAAAGAAACATGGATGCAATCATGTAATCACATGAAAAGCACATTAAAACTACAATAAGTCATCACTACACATTTATCCAAACAGTTAAAATGTCAAATGATGACACTACCAAAAGGTGGCAAAAACACAGGGAAACTGGATCACTCATAGAATGCTCAAGGGAACGTAGACTAGCATAACGCTTCTGGAAGAGCTTAGTCACTTATAAAAATAAATGTATAAATAAACCCTGGTCTAGTCATTGTACTCTAGGCCTATTCCTAGAGAAAGAAAGATTTCCATTTACAAATACAGCTCGACATGAGACTTTCTAGCAAGTTTATTCATAAAAGTCCCCAACCAGAAACAACTCAGGCACCATTCAGTACATAAAGCACTCAGCAAACATTGGTATATGCATACTAAGGGAAACTCTTTAGTAATAAAAATAAACTACCAAACCACCCAACAGCTTCAATGCATCCCAACTGAATTATGCTGGGTGAAATAAGCCAATTCCAGAAGGTCTACTCTTTCATCACATTTACATAACCTTCTTGAAATGACATTTTTTAAAATGGAAAGCTGATTAATGGTCATCAGGGATTAGGGGATAGTGGGAGAAAGAAGGATGAAACTACAGGAAGGTTAGTTGGTTATAAAATGGAATCACAAGGTACTGATGGTGGTGGAACTGTTTACTATCTGACTACAATAATGGGAGCATAAACCAACAGATGTGATACAGTTGCATAGAATGTTCACACACAAGTACAAGTAAAACTGGAAAGTGGAATAAAATCAATAGATTGTATCAATGTGATAATGTAGTCTAACAGGTCATTTGGGGGATCCTAGGGGAAAGGAACATGGGACTTAATCTATGATTGCCTACAAATAAAAATTTAATATTGGGACATGATGGTACATACCTTAATCTCAGAATTCAAGAGGCTGTGGCAGAAGGATGGCAAGTTTGAAAGCCAGCCTGGGCTACATATCTCAAAAAATATGAGTAAATAAATACCCCTAGAAAACAAATAGATATGTATTCCACATAAAAAATTAGGTATAGAGAAATTTGATGATCAAAAAAAAGAGGAACTTAGAAAACAACTGAACATTATTTGAAACTACTAAACTTGTGGTAATGTGTTCAGTAACCCTGGAAATTAATACACGGAAGTAGAAATACTAATTTTATTGAAGTGTGGCCTTTAAATATTCTTCCTGACAAAGCCATTTAAGTTGCTTAGAGAACACATCAAAATACATGGGTTGATCCATTCTCGACAGCATGAGCCACTCCGCTCAGGAAATAGTCTTCCTTGAAAGATGGAACTGAAGATTAATACACAGAGGCTTTTGAAAAGAACAACTGTTATGCCAACTTGAATATTTAGCAGGTATTTCTTGTAGGCAAATAAATGAACTTATCAACTAGAAGACAAGCCTTAATGATATCTGCTGCAAATGGTCAAACTTAAGATTCAAACAAGATATAGAATTTTCAAAAACCTTTATTGGTGACGGTGATGTTAACAGATTCTCAACAGCAAACAGCTTATTAAATTTATTTATTTATTTGTTCATTATTTATTTTTGAGGCAGGGTCTCACTGTGCAGCCTTAGCTAGCATGGAAGTTGCAATTTAGGCCACACTAGCCTCAAACATTTGGTGATCTCTTTCTCTCTGCCTCTTTAGTGCTAGAATTACAGGTGTGCACCAATATATCCGGCTTATTAAAGGCTTTTTCTAATGAGGCAGGTGGCAATATGAACCAAGTGATTTTGCAATAATACTACAGAGTGAAAACTGTTAACATATGGACACTGTGCATTAGTTGGGCACTGTACATTAGTTGGGCACCAATATTTCCAAGTACACTGTTGGCAAACCATAAATGGGTTAAAGATCCAGTCTCAAAGAACAGCAGAGTCCAGTTCAGATCAGTGGAACTGAGCAAGGAGAGCTCAAGGATGTGGGTTCACAAGTCACACTGCATGCATCCTCTTGAAAAAGACACAGGATGACATTGTAATTTATAAGACTGACCCTACCTGGGAGTTTAAAACAATATTCAATTGTTCTCTAGGTTCCCTTGTGATGATTCTCAAATTTCTGTTCCTACTTTTTAAAATATTTTATTTATTTTTATATTATGTGTATGAGTCTTTTCCTGCATATATGTATGTATACCATGTGTATGCAGTGCTCACATAAGCCAGAAGAGGGCATTGGATAGCCTGAAACTAGAGTTACAGATGGCTGTGCACCACCATGTAGGTTCTGTAGACCATTAAAGTATAGTTTGTCAGAATATTTCAAGGTCATGTTTCAGTAACTGTGGTTTCAGTCCGCTAGGATTCGCCTCCTCCTCCTGTACATGGTTTCTAGTCACCATCATCTTAATCCCTCAAAGCATCAGTCAAGTCAAGATTACCTTCACTGGGCCCCAGAACACAAAAGAACCAACCAACTGATTAACAAGTGGTACAAAGTTCCAAAACAAAGGGGAAAAAAAAAGCAGAATATCACCTAGGAGCTTGCCTGATCAGTAGGATGAGCTGAGACAAAAAATTTAAATTAGAGTTTGATTTTGCATAGGCATTAATTGTGAAAATACCTACATGTGAGTCAAGTTACTACTTTCTGAGTCTGTGGAACATTGCCAATATTAAATGAAGTTTTAGTCTTAGGTATGCTTTCCTTAGGCCAGCAGTCAGATCATTTAACAGTATATCCATTGACAGTACAGGTTAACCCAAGATCAAAACCAGATGCAGATAGTCCATGAATTGGCCGATCAAAAAGCATTATAACGTGGTCACAAAGCACCTCTGCAGAGTGTAGACATGAAAATACATCAGGGTAAATCATAAAAACAACCCAACTCTCCTGGGCTTTTCCCAAGAAAGAAAAGTCTTTCCTGCATGGAACATACTAGCATGCCCTTAAAGTATCAGTTATGAGGCACCAATAGGAACAGTAATAGGGCCCTCAAACCCAAGGCAAAGTTTTTACAGATGTCCAATTAGACCCCCTGAAGAATGGCTTAAGCAATTCTATGATAGATCACAAAGCAGTACTGAGTGAAAGATGAGACTGTGAACTGTCATTCTAAAATGCTGCTTCTGACTGATGGGAATATAGGTGGCTTCAGAAACCCTAACCAATTGATTCTCCCTGAATCTTCATCACTGGTTGGTGATGGAAGAGGTCTGAATATACTTTTTATTTTTTGATACAGGGTCTTCCCTTAGCCCCAGCTGTCCTGGAACTCACTATGTATGTAGACCAGGCTGACCTCAATCTCACAAAGATCTATCTGCCTCTGTCTCCTGAGTATTAGTGCTGGGATTAAAGGTGTTTGCCACCACACCCAGCCTGAATGCATTTTTTTTCTTAAAAATTTCATAGGCAGGAGCTGGAGAGATGGCTCAGCAGTTAAGAGGACTGGCTGCTCTTGCAGAGGGCTCGGGTGCGATTCCCAACACCAACATGGTGGCTAACAACTGTTTGGAACTCCAGTTCCAGGGAACCCAACACTCTCTTTTGACCATAGGCATTGCATGATGTGGGTGCATTTACATGCATGCAAGCAATATATTCATACACATAAAATACAAATAAATATTAAAAAAAATAAAATTAGGCAGCAGGATTTTTCATTTAAAAGAATAAAAAAGTTCTTTTAACCCCAGGACTGAGGAACCAGAGGCAGGAGAATATCTGTGAGTTCTAGGACAGCCTGGTGAGCTCCAGAACAGCCAAGGTACATTGATGAGACCCTGTCACAAACATACAAACAAACAAAAAAGGTATGACAATCAACCAGGTAGTATTCAGTTGAGTTCAATTTAATATTCAGATGGATGTCTTTATTGGCTTTTCATACATGGGGATAAAAACTATACATAGCTCATTCTGATACTGCCCCAGATGGAGATCCAAAGAGTTCACAGGCAAGTCTTCTTACCTGCAGGATTTGCTGGCACTCTAGTTGTTCCTGGCCTCCTGGTTGTGGTGCTGAAATAGTCCCATCTCTCTAAAGGGAGGGGAGGGCAGTAAGGGGGACACATTTAGTAAGAAAATACAGCAGCTGCTTCATGACTTACAGGAGTATCACGAGAAGAAAGGCCTAGATGTCACTGTCTGAGGTTCCAGTAGGCTACGGCCTCCAGGGAATCACACTGAGCAGAATCAAAAATTTATGTAGGGTCTGAGACTGGGGAGGTAGCTCAACGATATAAAGCACGGATTGCTCTTGTAGAGGACCTGAGTTCAGTTCCCTGCATCCTCATTGTGAAGGCCCCAAAATGCCACTGAATTGTTTACTTTAAAATACAAAGTTTCAGATACAGGGTGCAAATATGTCTAGAAATCTAATATATACCATGATGCTTGCAGTTAATAAAAGTGTATTGTATTGGGAAATTTTTAATGAAAGTTTTTTGCTAAATGAAAATTTAAATTTTTGTTAATTTTGGCTGTTCTTGAGAAAGAAATGACTATGTGAGTTAACAGATATGTTAACTTCCTTCACTATAGTAACCACTTCCCTGTCTCTATGTATGTCATAACATAATATCATGTTATGTACCTTAAACACAATAAAAGAATATTTCAACTTTAAAGATAATGGTTTAATTTTTCTATACTATATGAATTTTACTGAAATGTCTTTTAAGAAGGTCACACCAACGAGTGGATATTTATGGTGTATCTGTGCATACATGTGTCTAGATGTATATATGCATATATGTACATGTGTGCACATATATCATCTGCTTCATATACTATAGGAGTGTGTGTTTCCTTATTAAAACAATTAAGCAAAGGCTCTCAAACCATGTCATCTATCATCCTGGACTATCCAAGTGGCCCTTAAATCCAGTGACAAGTGTCTTTAGAAGAGAAGGAAGACACAGAAATAGGAACATCATGTAAAGACAAACATAGAGATCAGGGTGATGCAGTCACGCCAAGGCAAGGAACAGCAGAAGCTGGGGGAGGCAGGGAAGGGATCTCCCCTAGAGTCTTCTGAGCAAGTGTGGCTCTGCTGACACATTCACATAGGCTTTACATCTTCCAGAAGTGTAATAGGTCAAAGCTCTCTTTTTATAAGCCATGTAGCATGTGGTATTTGATTCTGGTATCAGGAAAAAGCTAATACATATAGGTTCTTCCTGGTATTCAATATACACTAAATGAAAAAAGATACTACTTTCCACACATGTGGCTATATGAAAAAGCCCTACGCATGTAGGAGAAGCCAAAGAGATGATCAAATATGCCAAATAATCTGTTTATGTATTTATGTTTTTCTTAAGGGTATATTCTGAATGTATTGTCTTTGTCAATCATTTTTAATAGTTTATTTAATTGAATACTCACGCTTTACTGAGGAAGTTTCTTTCAATGCATCCTCCCGATCAAAGCCAAAGTCCCCATACGCTACAAATGAAAAGACAATTTTAAGTTTAAGTATTTTTTTGCATGAAACACAATAATAGTGAAATAGTCCCTCTTTTTTCCTATTATTATTTGTGGCTCTGAGAACTGAACCCAGGGACTAGAGTGCATTGGACAAGTGTCAAAATGGTTGTTAAATATATGGCCCCATCATCAGCACTCAAATACATATGTCAAATATTAATAGATAGAAGAATGACCGTGATATAATACTAGGAAACTACCACCATTAAACAGATGATTTAAACACTATGGAAGGAAACACTGGTTTTAAGTTATGTTTTCAGCTAAATGTATTTAATAAGTATTTACAGATCACTTTATCCAACAACAACAAAATACACATTCTTTTCAAATGCACAGGTAACACTCTTCAGGACAGATCACCTATTAGGACACAATGCAACTCCCAACAAAGACTGAAATCACATCACATATCTTCTCAGACCATAACAGCGTGAAACTAAAACTAAATAGAAGAATCTTGGGAAACTCACAGATATGTAGACATTAAACATGCTACTGAACAATCAATAATCCCCCCAAAATTAAAAAGTTAAACTGAACTGTATCTTGACACAAAAGGAAATGGAAATACGATACATCCAAAGATCTCAAATGGATTCATGTTACACCTCAGAAAACTAGAAAACACAACCAAGGAAAGGCCCAATATAGCAAAACAGAAGAGAATTTTTTAAGTTCGGAGCAGAAATAAACAAAACAAGAGAGAGAAAATTGGACTGTCTGGGGGAGATGGCTCAGAGAGTGGTGTTTACTGTGCAAGCATAAGGACCCAATTTTGGATCCCCAGCAACCACATATAAAGCTGGAGGTCTGGAACTGAACCTGTAATCCCAGTGCTTGTAGGGATAGGGAGATCTGTGAAGGTTTCTGCTCAGCCAGCTTAGCTAAATCAATAAGCTCTAGAGTCTCATTTAGTCCAGGCTGGTCTGAACTTGCAATGTAGCTAAGGCTGGTCTTGAACTCAGACAGTGTGAAGAGACAGAGGCTCTTGAGATGGCTCAGCAGGTAAAGGCATTTACTGTGAGAGCCTGATGACCTCAGTTTAAACCTTGACACCTACATAAAGGTGGAAGGAGAGAAAGAACTCCCCAAAGTTGTCCTTTGACCTCCACACTGTACATTCTCACACAGTAATAATAAATTAAAAATTAATTTTAAAAACAATCATCTGAAACTATACCAAGATACACTGACATCCTTCCCCAAACAACTTAATTTCCCCTAGGCATGTGGGCACACTCTTTTAATCCCAGGATTCAGGAGGCAGAGGCAGGTGGATCTTTGTGAGATCAAGGTCAGCCTGGTCTACATAATGAGTTACAGGCCAGCTGGGGCTAAAGGGAGATCCTGTCTCAAAAAGGCCAAAGAAAAACCCCCCAAAACAACTCTTATGCCAAAAATCAATAGCAACAAGAAAAAACAGGGTTCAATTTACTGGACAGTAGAAGGCCCAGCTTATGTGGAACAGAAGTACAGCAGCACAGGAGTCTCCTCCAGAACATGACTTTTGTAAGAACAGGGTGTCAGAGTCCCTAGGGTCACTGATAATGAGCTAAGGATTCTCAAAATACCCTAGGTCTCACAAAGGTGATTTGCATTTTGTGACTCCAAAACACTTTCCCCTCCATCCCGCCCCAGGATGTAGACTGGCAGGTCTAACTAATTGTACTCAATTAAGAGAAGCTGTCCTTGGAAGTGGACCCAAGCACCCAATTCTGTATCCTACTGAGTTTGATAAGCTACTGTTCCATGGTACTTGCCAGGGGGTGGATGGTTTACCAGTTTTTAAGCAAATTACTATGAACAAGGCAGGTGCTCTCAGAAATGAACAAGCAGTGAGATAGTTCAAGACCTCAGATTAGGGAAATTATAACAGTTAAATCCAACAGGTGGTCCTGATTGGATTCTAACCCAGAAAGACTATTATTAGGTCAATCAGAAAATTATGAATGAGGTCTTGTGGACCAGATGGAAGCACTGGCTCACAGTCAAGTTGCTGATCTTAATGGCAATACTGTTGTCAGGAGAAGGGTGCCCTTGTTTGCAACAGATGCATACTGATATATCAAGAGGTCATGCATATGGGGCTGGAGAGATGACTCAGTGGTTAAGAGCACTTTGTGCTCTTACAGAGGACGGAGTTCAGTTCCCAGCATCCACTTGGTGGCTAACAACCATCCGTAACTCCAGTTCCAGAGGATCTGACACCCTCTTCTAACCTCCTAGGGCATTACATGACACAGGTGCACTCACATACCTGCAGGCATTACACTCACACATTTAAAATAAAAATAAGTAGAATACTTAAAAAGAAGCTGTAGATAAAATACCTGAAACTGAAATGGGTCAGGAAAAATATTTGGAGATGTGCAGGTGCGGTGCATGAGAGCAAAACAAAGAGAAAATGTGTTGGACTGGGAAATCGAGGTGGATGATATATGTGAACTTTCGAACAAGGCATTATTGGGGCACCTGGTGAAACTTAAATGGGAATCTCATTACTGGATAGTAGTAGCAATGTAACCGAGGTTGGGCTAGTTTCAGGACTCGGGTGCTACCATTGGGAATATTCCCATACATTTGAAATATTCTGGGATTGGAGCAGCTAAATCACCAGGTAACCAACTTACTCTCAAGATATTCGGGGGAGGATCCAAGTTCTTTAATTGCACTTGCAAGTTTTCTGTAAGTTTGTAGTTATTTCAACATTTAAGTTTTTACACATGCATTTTTCAACTCAGTAATTCTACTTCTAGATATGTATTAGACAAAAGGACTTGTAACATAGACCTAATGAAGCATGCACAAACATGTTCATTGCAGCTCTGCTTAGAATAGCAAAAACAGATGAAGCAGAACAGTGGTCTGCTAAGGAATGGCTAAGTGAAATACAGCTCTTCCATACAATGAATTGCTGTGTAGCTGGTAGAAAAGAATGGGGATTGTCCATGTGCTGACATGCGCTATAGTGCAAGATATGACAAGATGCAGAGAAATATTCTTCCATTGGTGTGTGTAGTATCTGCATCTGTACGGATACTGGAGCTGGGCGTGGTAGTACATGCCTTTAGCACCAGCACTTGGGAGGCAGAGGCAGACAGATCTCTGTGAGATCAAGGCCAGTCTGGTCTACATATTGAGTTCTAGGCCAGCTGTGGCTATAGGGAGACCCTGTCTCAAAAAGATAAAAAAAATGGGAAACATAACAGTAGTTACGTCTAGAGGCTCAGAATACAGTTCAAGTGAAAGGAACAGTTTACTATTAATGTATATCCTCTGGTTTAAAAAAAAGTTAGTAATGTCCATCCATTTTTCTTACAATAATTAAAGGTCTACATAAGTTTCTCCAAAACCATAGCCTATCATTCCACCAGGTTTCCCTTCAACATTCTAGCCCCACTTTCTCACCCAAGGATTACAAAATTATACACCCACCTAAAACATACAGTACTCTAAAACAAACAATGTTTGTAGTGCCAACCATTTGCCTACTGTTTGCCGATATACTCTACCACAAGGCATTGGGCAAAAGTAAGAGGAATATGACACAATTTAGTCTTATTTATTAATCCCTCATTGACCTTGGATTCAACAGACTCAAACCATTTCTGGATGCCACATTTAATGTCAAGCTAAACTGTGAACTTCTTCAGAGATGAGCATGGTGGTTTATGCTTGTAGTTCTAGCACACAGGAGGGAAGACAGAGCAATTGCAGGTTTAGGACCAGCCTGGACTATGTACAGAGATTCTCTCTTCAAAGAAACAAAAAAGACTTTTTCAGAGCCATAACCAAGGGGAGGGTATAGTTTAGTGGTGTAGCCCTTGTGGGACATGCATAAGGCCCTGGGTCTCATCCCCAACAGCACAAGACAACAATGAACACCGACAGACCAACACAGCTCAAAGTAAAACAGGAACACATGCACAAGGCACAGTCCATCCCAAAGGATGTTAAACAGGCTCATGCTCTGCTGCCCTTCCAGGTTCTAACTCAACAACTCAGCTTGGGATGCAGGCAGAAGTTCCATAGACTCTCCTTCTGGCACTAACACACTTTGGAAAGCAGCTGATTCATCCTAGGCCTAGCTCAGAACTCCTAACCCCTGGAATCTGAGGTACCAGTGTCCAAGCCTTTAGCCAAAAAGTTCTCATTTCACTGCAGTAGGCCAGTGAGAATTTTAATGGGAAGAGCACATAGTGAGCTGGAAGTGTCTCTTTTGATAGAGAAGAATTTTTGGAAATATTCCCTATGAACTTGGGTATATCCTTGAGAGTATCTACTGAGTAAAACTGCTGCTTCTATCCAAAGACAACCGACTGCTTAGAGTTTGTCTTTCGGCAGAATTTTCCTTCTGGGATAAAACATAAACTTGACCTCTACTGCTATCACAGGACTGGAGTGGGAAGCTAAGGTGCATTTTAATGAAGGCTATAAAACAAGGCACAATAAGCCCTTGTTAGCCAATGATGTCATGTACTGGCTCTATGCCAGCAACTGCCAATGACTGACGGAAATGTCTGATCCTTGAGAGACTAGCTGATGGGCCCTTAAGTAGCCTTTCATTTGGATTTGATTAATTTATCCCTTCTGCTCCTGTTGTTCCTGCTCACTGCACTTATTTTATCCAGGTAGGGGCTGATGAGCATCCTCTATAGGCATGCCCTGCCCAACCTGGTACCTGTTTTCTACATGTGACTACTCAAAATAAAATGAGAGAAAATTCAATAAATGTAAGGTGAGTATTGCCAATCTGTGTCCAAAATTAGTACATAGTACTGCATATGACTTGATGACAATGAATTTGGGGTTCATGCCAAGAGCAAACTCACCTCCTCAGAGGGGCATGTGTCCTGCATGCTGTTTGGTTAAGAACTGCACAGGCTTCTAGGACACCTCCCACCCAAAGATTTCCGAAGTAAGGCTGAAACTTAATAGAGATCAGTACCTTGCAAGTGGCCAGTGACATTGCTGCCCCTGCTCTCTAAGGATGGTTTCTATTCTACCCCTTTGCTTTTAATGTGTAAGCAGTTCCCAGGGTTTTTTGGAAGCGAGCGCAGTATAAAATCTTAAGTGAATAAATACCTAAACTGCTTCGCTTTTCAAATTCTGAAATCTTGACCATTTTTCTCACGATGTGAAAAGGAAGAATGCCAGGAGACATCTTAGTCCGGTAAATAGCTGTGGCATCTCAACTTTTCCATTCGTCTACCTATACTTAAATGTGTCCATGAAAGCCATGATACCATTCAATTGCTGCATCTGTGTCTACACAACTCAAAGGGTGCAAAGGTACCTATCAGAAACCAATAGACTTGGCCATCAATGTGCAAGGAAAGCCCATTATAAGAATCATAGTCAGACCTCAGGGACCAAATCATGTCCCAGGCATGCTGCCTGTGGCACTGCCTCTTAATCACTTGGGCTCAAGGAACTTGAGGTGAGCATGGTATCTCAGTCCATAAAGCACTTGCCATACAAGTATGAGGACCTGTCTTCAATCTCCAGCACCTACATAAGAAGGGATCTGTGGTCATGATCCTTATGACCTCAGTATAGGGGAGGTAGATAGTGCAGGAGGATTCCTGGGGCTCAGTGGCCAGCCAGCCTAGCCCAATTAGTGAACTTCAGGTCCCAGCAGGAGACCCTGTCTCAGAAAACAAGGTTAGTGCCTCCTGAGAAACGACACCTGAAGTAGAACTCTGATTTCCACACACATAAGGACACGTGCACAGGTACAATTTAAAATTAAAATGAATACACTTGGTCCCAATACATGGAGCCAGCTAATGGAGGTGGGAGGGGACCACTTGATTGAACTTGAAATAAGCCAGGTAAAATGGATGCTCACCATCATACAATAATGGAATCACTTGCTACAACTGCTTGCAAAGCCTGGTAGCTGCCTGCACTCTGGCCAGAGGGCCACTGGGGCAACAGCTTACAAAAGGACAGGCTACAGCTCATAAAAACAAGTTCACACTTCCATGCCTACCGTAGAAACATCCCTGAAAACTGTTTGTGGAAAGTCCATGGGGCAAACTGATTGGCATGTATGGTCAAACTTCCAAATGTCTCCTTAGTGAAAATAATGTATTTCCCTTAGTGTAAACAAGGAAGTATCTTTCCCTGACCCTGTGCTGTAGAGGGCTCATTCTGCCAGTGTCCAATTTCCCTTCCATTTTTGTACCATTTTAACTCTCGTTACTGCAATCTAGACCCACACACGTTGTCTTGATAAATTTATGCTTCTCCACCTCAAAGCCTGCTGAGTAATTAATATCCTCTGGGTTAGTTAGGCACTGCTGCATTGCAAAGGAATGCAGAGAGAGCTTGCCTCTTATTCTGATTACTAAATGGATTTAGCTACTGCCACCTGAGCTCCAACTAGTTTCATGAATAAATTTAGAACCCTCTCAGAGAGGACAATGATGACAGAAAAGCATCGGTTCACTAGAAGGCAGGAATCAGCACTGTAGTCCCAAACAGCCACCACCACCCATCCAAGTGCAGTGGCCACTGAATTCTGAGCTGGCAGTTGATTTCAAGTATGCACAGGGCACCCTGGGCTCCCGTTCCTACTAGGGGAGGAAAACACTGGTGAACATGGCATCCTTCAGATGCAGGCACCAGAGCTGAAAGTGTTTTTATATATTGCCAGGAAGCATCTCAGTGTCCTATATAGCAGGTTGCTTGCTTTTCAGTGTGGGGGAAGGATTTCTACAAATTGTAAAAGCCATTTCACTGCTGAGTGTGTAATTAAAAGGAGAGTTTCATTCTTCCTTTCTACACAGAAAACAAAATGTCTGCGATGAATGTTCAGAGAGGAAATCTCAAATGTGCCTTGAATGCCTACAAAGGGAACCTCTTCCACAGAAGTCAGAGCCTAGAGCTAGGGGCATCGTCAGTCAGAGTCAAGTGGAGTGGGTGCCCGGGGCTGAAGGTGTGGGGATTGAACTGCTAATGGCCTTGAGGTTTCTTTTTAGAGTGGCAGAAATTTTCTGGAAACAGATGGATGATTGTACAAGATAGTAAGCCTATTGAAGACACTGAAGCACAGGTATTGAAGTGGTGGATTTTATGTTTTGCAGTTTATATCTCTACAAAAACTTGGAATAGCTATCTCTGTGTACTGCCCCAGGGTCTCAGATCACAGGCCCTTTCTTACAGGTGGGGGTCCATTGTGTCACAACAGCTGCTAATTAGGCAGCAGAAGTGAAAATGGCCCCCAAATGAGATGATCTGAGACAGTTACTCAGTGCCTGGGCACACACGAACAACCACTTTATCCAACATGGTTACCCATTTTCCATATGTCAAACAAAGGTGTTATACCTGATTGCTTGTCCCTCTGCCAAAGGTGGAACACACAATGGAAACAAAACCTCCACAGACAGACAAGGCTGTGCCATGATGTGTCATGAGACTTCACAGCTTCATGGCCCGAGGTACGCTGTTCTCAGGGCTGCGGTGCAAATTAACAAGTGCTTTGCTCAAGGTGACACCGCTGTTCAGACATGGTTTGAACAGAGGGCTGTTCAGAGGGCTGCTCTGAAACAACACCTGAGCTGATCATCAGTATCAGTGACGGGCTTTCAAGCCAAACAGCCCAGATGCAGATCCTAGCTCTGCTACTCACCAGCAGGAATAAGCTGGGGTAAAAGATTTGATGCCCGCCTGGCCAGGGAGATGGCTCAGTTAATAAAGTGCTTGCTGTGTAAGCATGAAGACCTGAGTTTAGACTCCTAGCACCTGTGTAAAGGCCAAGCACGGCAGTGTGCACTTGTTATTCCAGTGTGGGCTGGAAGCAGGAGGATCCCTGGGGTTTGCTGACCAGCCAGTATAGCCAACCATTAAGGTCCAGGTTCTGTGAGAGACGCTGCCTCAAACATTAAGGTAGAGAGCTATTGAGGGAAATATCAGCCCCAACCTCTGACCCCCACATACATACACATATATGCACGTACACATAAACACACACAGACACAAAAAATACTAATACAAGATTTGAGGGCTGAAGGTCTCATATTTCCCATATATAAAATGGACATAACAAGAGACCCTCCTTCAGTGGATTGGTATGAAAATGAACTGGTTATTCTGTAAAAGAAGCTCTCGGATGTTAATTATCCTTGTTATCATATCTGGTGGTAAGTAGAGTCTACTAAATCAACCAGTAAGTAGAGGGCCCAAAAATATGAATGAGCAAATAACTTATAAGATAGTCCTGCTCAAATATTCAAAAGCTTAGTAAGTTCAGAGAGAACAAAGCCACCTTCTAATCTAAACTCGCCCCTCCCTGCCTGATAAACATTTAGACCCAGCTCTTTTGATATAACACTGGGAATGAATATACTAGACAACACTGTCTCCACACACTTCTAAACCAGTCTCCAGACAACTCTTAATGCATGAGACATTTCCTTCTCTTGCAGCTGCCATAAACAGTGGTAGCTATGTGGGTCATTTCTTAGTGAAGTAAGAAGTTGTATCTGGTCAGTACTTCTTACATGAACATTTCCAAATCAGAGTCAGACATAGCAGACCTGAGAGGTCACTGAGCATAATGCACTTGGTTTAGAGATGCACTGATATTCGGGGCTTGCCTTGCAAGCACAAGGACCTAAGTTCAATCAGTAGGATCCATGATTTTAGAAAAAGCCAAGGTCATCCCAGTGTTAAAGAGATGGGAGAGGGGTAGATTCCTGGAGCTCACTGCCCAGTCAGTTTAACCTACTTGGGTAAATTTCAGGCCAGCAAGAAACCCTGACTCAAAAAAACAAAGTGGAGGGCTCCTAAAGAATGACACCCAAGGTTGCCCTCTGGCCTTCACACACACACACACACACACACACACACACACACACACACGTATCCACCATGTATGTGCCACACACACACAAAGCTGGTGTTTTCACATGAAGCCTGGGTTGTATCATGTCCCCAGTGAGTCAGCCTAGACAGAGAGTCCAATGGAACCCACACTGTCTCAGATGTAAGAAAAAGCAAAGCAATCACACCCTGAGGTCCAGTGTTAGCTAACCTCCTGCATTTATGAGCAGGCTCCAGATGTTGAGTCCCAGGCTGCTTTTGCCAGGCCCCATCAAGATTTCTGTCTTGCCACCTGGCCAGATACTGCAAAGGGGGAAAGGCAATGGTAGCGCCTCACATGTCCCTGGCTCATATGTCCCCAGAACTCCAATGCTACACATCCTTACTACTCGAGGAGATTCTCTGTTCACGTTACTATTATTGTTTGAAATTGGGAACTGGGAGTCCACCAACTTTTTTCTTGTTTTGCAAGTCTGTATTTGGCTATTTTGGGTCCCTTGAATTTCCATATGAATTTAGGATCATCTTGCCCATTTCTACAAAAGACAGCAGCTGGGATTTTAATAAGATTGCATAGAATCTGTAGATCAATTTAGGAAGTATCCCATCTATTTTTAAACATTCTCACATGTCCCATTTTAAGTGGAAAGTCCTCTTTTTTATTTCACTTCCCCATCTCAGTATGTTTTCTCTCCTCTTCATGATCAAACATTGAATGACTGTCTATGATTTACTCTCTTCCATTTTTGTCATTCCCCAATGTGTCACAGCCAAATGCCAGACCTGAGTTCCCCATCAGTTCCCTCAACTGACACAGCTGCCCAACTTATTTTCTAAGTCTAAATCCTGAAGAGCATCCTGGACATCTCCAGAATCCACAGAAAGCCAAACATAGTAGTATGAGTCTGTAAATTCCAGTGCTCCCACAGTAAGATGGGAAGCAGAAACAGGAGAATTTTTGAAGTTTGTGGGCCAGTTAGCCTGGAGTACACAGTTTGCCTGGAGTACACGAAAGCCTCCCTCAAACAAGATGAAAGGCAAGGACTGACACTCCATGTTGCCCTCTAACCTCCATTCACAAGTCGTGGCATGCCACACACCACAGTTACACTCATACTCAACAACCCACAAATACATAGGCACACATACACATATTACATACACATCACACACACAAAGATAAAACTCCACTTTGGAGACAGCTTCACTGGACTGTCTCCCATTCCCCAGAAGTCGTTTGCTGGTTTTTGTAACCTTTGGTCTATAAGTTCTGTTCCTTTATGAGTTTCTTGGCCTTCCTAAGTATCCTGAGCCCCAGAAGTTTCATGAGCCACCCGAGTCTTATCAGCTCTTCTTTCGCCTCTAAGAGAAATGTTTGTTTCAACTGAGAGATAATAGCTAAGTACCTTAGGACAAAAGAAAGATCAACTCTTCCAGAAACTTAGCATCTATGCACAGGTGACATTTGAGCTGAAGGCGACTGCTTACTGGAGAATGGAGTTTCTGTAGGGAAAGGGAAGAAGTGGGTGCTTATCTGAATCAAACTTAAGCTGCCACCTAAACATTATCTTGTGCTGCTCCCAGACTGTAGGTTTTTTGGCCAAAGATTGGGCACAGTATAGGAATTCCATTTGCCTAGCTCCACCCTTAACTGACATGCTGAATCCCAAACTGATGATTAAGTTCTTCTAGAAATCACTGCTATTGTTGGCAAAGGGGTAGACACCCCTGCACCAGTCTCTCAGATATTTCAGTGCTTCATTTGCCCAGCAAGTAGGGTTCACCATGACCCCACTGCAAGTCATAATGAAATAGTACCTTTGAGCTCTGGGTGGCTTCACACGGCTCACCATATCAGTGCCAGTAGACCACACAACTTTAATGTGGATATACATATATAGCACTAGTAACTCTTCACTTTTGATGTGGTGGCTTACACCTGTAATCTTAGCAGTTGAAATGTTGAGGAAGAAGGATTGCCATGAATTTGAGGCCAGTCTGAGCTACACAGTAAACTCTAGACCAGCCTGGGCTACAGAGTGAGATCCTATCTCAAAAAAATAAAAGAAAGAAAAAGAAATGATTAAGGATGGTAAGCTTGGCCAGGTATGGTGGCTTATGCCTTGAGATCAGGCTGTGCCATGCTCTAAGTTACCACACATTGTGTAAAATTGATTTTTAGGGTTATGCCTTGCCCTGAGAGACTCCATTTTGAGGATGGAGGGTGACTATGCATCTGGGTGGACACCGGAGTGGCATCATCTGTCCAGCACCAGAGTGATAAATGACTTATTCCTGGAAGTAGAAAGAGTGCCACCCTATAAAGTTATCAGGGTTAATTGGGACTGCGGGGGCAAATGCGCATATCAAAATCACAAGGGGAAACGGGCTTGAGAACTTATCAGACACACCAGACTACAGAAAGGCTGCAACTCCCTCTCGAGGCACCCCTGAAGAGGTGGCCAGCTAACACTGAGATTCTGACAGCCCCTCAGACCTGTCATCTGAGCAGCTGGTGTATGTGTCAAGGGAGCTGGAGGCAGAGGACTCCCGTCTGTCTCTGGAGACTTCAGCTCTGCTCAGCCTCCGCTGTTGACTCAGCCTGCTTGAACTGCTGTGCGCATGGCCTCCTGCTGCCCCGTCTGAATCTACCACCCATCTGTCCTTTGACCATCCTGCCCTTTCACCTCTGCAGCTGGACTCCACTCAAACCTCAGACTGGGACACCAGATCCTCCAACAGCAGCCAGGAGCCTCAGTGCCTCTGCAGGGTCCTCTAGCTCCTTCATTATCTCGGCCCACAGAGATGACTTCGCATTTCTAGCCCTTTCCCAGCTCCTGCTTCTCAGGCCTCTTCGAAACAATGACTCTTTAACCCTTTACAGTCTCTCTGCAGCCTACGTATATGCATACGTATAGAGACAAACCATTAATGTGTGATGTGTCATGAGTGATCTAGAGCTAATATTAAAAAGTAAGGTTAGAACTTTAAAAAAAAAACTTTGTTTGCCTCAGCCAGAACTATTAAAGAAAGCAGGAGAATGTGACAAATTGCTGCCAATGAAACTGCCATGCCTTGTAAATTTATTCTTATTCGGTAAACTCTGACACTGCGGAAAGACACAGATGCTTCCTCCTTCTTTTTAATATAGGACGTTCACAGCATGGCTGTAATCCCTGCATTCAGGAGGTTGAAGCAACAGGATTGGTACAAATTGAGGGCCAATTTACTACATAGTAAGTTCCAGATTAGAACATACAGGCTCTTATCTCAAGAAAGGAATGGATAGTTAGAGCTATACGTTTGCATATGCAAACAGACCAATGCTACTTACATCCAATTTTGCATGGGTTCTGAACTCTGGTCCTCATGCTTGCACAGTAAGCACTTTAACACGGAACCATCTTCCCAGGCTCAGGCATGTGCTTTTGAAGTTCAATTATTGGAAGACCTGAGGATTTAGAAACTCTGTGTGTGTGTGTGTGTGTGTGTGTGTGTGTGTGTGTGTGTGAGTGTGTTGACCTCAAAACTATCCAAAGGATAATTCTGGCACTACAAAGAGTCTGTGGCCTTTGTCCTTCGACACTGTGGTATGAGTCACTATTTGCCAGCACTAAGAGATTTCTCCTCACCACAACTTCTTCAGTCCCTTCCTCTCTTCAACTTGTGTCACTTTTCTTCAGGAACCTGTTTGTGTGTGCCCTACCACCAGGAAGTAACTTGCTCAAATTCCCTCCCTACAGACATCCAATGGCAAACTGAGACTTTTCTTACGTCCATTCAAATTCAATGCTTGTATACACAGTCAGGAGATAAAGCCTTGACAGTCCTGGGTGCTGGTGTAATACTCTTACAAACAGTGACTAAACAGTCTCATGGGCAAGGTCAAAGGCATAATGAGCTAGCCCTCAGACATCAGTACATGCTACACCTTAACCTCTTCCTGGGATTGGTGTGTCATCCAGCTGACTATTTGGCTGCTTTCACAATGCAGATCCTTAAAGGGATAAAGATACCATGGTTTATGCATGTACAGAAAATGAGAGATTTCTGTCTTGGGCTGTATGACATTTTCAAGGAACATTGCCAGTCTGGATACCTGCTGGATTTAGGCAACTGAATGTCTAAATCAGCCAGTTCTATACGGAAACAGAAATCAAATAGGCTACTTAATATTATGTAAAATAAAATCACAGCTGTTTATGTTTACCTGGACTTTCTCCTTTCTACCACTCTGTATTGGTCTCTCTGTACACAAATGTGGAGATTGTGGAGGAAGCTAAGGAGACAGATGTGTTAGGAATAAAAGGCAATTGAAAAACCCACCAGAAATGACAAATACCATGCAAGTCTATATTATGCAACATGGTTGATGAGTTTGAGGGATGGAAGAGCCCACAGAAAGTTTCCTTGGTCTGGGGACGTAGCTCAGTAGGTAGAGTGTTTGCCTAGTATGCATGAAGACCTGGGTTTGATCCCTAGTACATCATATATCTGGTGTGGTGGTGAACATCTGGAATCTCAGTCTTTGGGAGGTGAAAACAGGAGGATCATCCTTGGCAACATAGTGAGTTTGAGGCCACCCTGAGGTAGATGATACCCAGTCTCAAAATAAAGTCTCCTCTGTGTCTGTTCTAGTTTGCTTTCTGTTGCTGCAGTAATGCATTCTGACCAAAATCAACTTGGGGAGGAAAGGGTTTATTCAGCTGACATTTCTGTATAATAGTCCATCACTGAGGGAAGCAAGAGCTTGAAGCAGCATTCAAGAAGGAATGCTGCCTACTGGCTTGCTCCCTAGCTGCTACTCAGCTAGCTTTCTTGTACAGCTCAGGATCCCCTGCTAAGTGATGGTTATCACCCACAGTGGGCTGGGCCCTCCAACATCAGTTAGCAATCAAGAAATGTACCACAGACATGCCCACAGGCCAATCTGATGAAGGAAATGCCCCAATTGCGACTCCCTCGGATAACTTGGCTGTGTCAAGTTGACAGCTAAAGTTAACCAGGAGAGTCTTAAAGTGTGGAATTATGGAATCCAACTTGTCAACTTTCTAAGCCTCCTTTCAGTTCAAATATGTCCTTCAAGACAGGAACCAAGCCAAGTGGGGAAGTAGGTTGAACCATCAAGTTCAGTTCAGAAATGAGCATGCCCAGTAACAGAACAGAGTGTGATTTTCCCCCAACTGCACAAAACATACATGCCTAGAGAGGGAATGAGCTCACATCGTACATTATCCATCTAGCACATTCATGAATCTGCAGAAATGCACATAGAAAACAATGGACCAAACTCTATTCATGCTATGCTCTTGCAGTTCTGGAAGCCCCGAGTCTGAAGTGAGCTAAAATAAGGGTGTCAGCAGTCTTCCAGAGGTTCTCAGGCATGGTATGTCTCTGTGACTCTCCCGGATTTTGGAGGCTGTTCGCATCCCTTGGCTCATGAACTTTAATCTTCAAAGTACATCTCTCCACCATCTGCTTTGATCATCATATGCCTTTCCTGGTTGATCAGCCCCTGTGATGCCACTGGCCCTACTGGAGAACTCAAGCAATCTTCTCATGGCAAAACCTATAAATTAATTTTGTCTGAAAGACCATTTTGTCACGTAAGGAAACAGACCCCAGGTTCAATAGAGTAGGATGTGGTCATCCTGGCTGGGAAAGGGAAGTATTATTTTGCCGACCACAACAATTAATACACGTCAGCTACTTTCCCATGTCAACCATTTAACTGTTCACTCCTGCTTTGATGAACGAGCTCTTTCTCACACCATTTCCGCTAAGATCAAAAACCTCCTTTGGGTGAGGAGGTGGGGAAAGTGTTACTGACTGACATGAGGTTTTATTCTAAAGTCCAACTCTGTGAACTGAGTCAGGGAGGAACGTTTAGCAAAACTGACATTTTTTCAAAGATCCGTTTGTTGTGTGGAGATTTGTTTGTAGAGACTAGATGGGGAGTTGTGGCTGTTAGCCAAACTTGGTAGGACAATGGCTTAGTGTGGGAAGACAGGACTGTACCATGCCTCGGACCTGTGGAATCCACTTTGCTCACTAGTCCTCAGAAGCCTCCTCCCTTCAATCAGGGCCTCCATGGGTACTCTGCCTAAAGATTCTTCTCACATCTTCCATCACAAGATTTGGCTATAGCACTTCAGAGTCATTCTTTTTTCGAGCCAACTTTATTGAAAGTATGAAATTCAATGATTTATAGTATATGATAAGGTCTGTAACTATCAGAGATACCTCCTTCCATCATCCCCAAAGGAAACCCTACACCCATTAAGCAATTAAGCAGTTAGTATTGCCCTATTCCTCCACTCCCAGTCCTTAGAAACTTATAATCTACTGTCTCTATGGATTTTCCTGTTGTGGGTATCTTTTTTTTTTATTTTTTAGAGACAAGGTCTCCCTGTAGCCTCAGCTGGCCTGGAACTCACTATGCAGACCAGGCTGGCCTTGAACTCACTGAGATCCACCTGCCTCAGCCTCCTAAGTTCTGGGATTAAAGGCGTATGTCACCATACACGGCTTAAAATATTTTATTAGTTATTTATTATTATTTTATGTGTACGAGTGTATTGCCTGCATGTATGTAAGTGTACCAGTGTCCTACAGTGCCTATGGAGAACAGAAGACGGTGCCTGATCCCCTGGAACTGGAGTTATAGACGGTTGTTACCCACTATGTGGGTGCTAGGATTTGAACCCAGGTCTCCTGCAAGAACAGCCAGTGCTCTTAACCTCTGAGCCATCTCTCCAGCCCCTGGTGTGGGTATTTCAATGAATAGAATCATATATCATGTATTTCTCCATGACTACTTTGCTTCATTCAGCATCATGTCTTCAAAGCTTCATTCATGTTGGGGCATGTATCAGAAATGTATTCCTTTTTATGGCTGAATGGTAATTCACTGATTGGATAAAGCACATTTTGTTTGTCCATTCTTCAGGTGACAGACACTTGGTTTGTTTGATTCCACCTTTTTTCTTCAATGCTGGGAGTGAAACTCACAGTTCTGTGCATGCTAAACAAGTACTCTACCATCAAGCTCAATCCGAGCTCTCTGTTTCTAGTTTTCAACATTATCAATAGTGCTCTTATGAACATTCATGTATAAATTTTTGTGTGGGCATGTTCAATTATCTTATGTATATATGCCTGAGAAAGATGACATTTAACAATAAAATAAGCCATCACCAGGTCAATTTACGAATTCTGTTCCTGTCTTAATTACTTATAGCCACCCTTCCCAATTGCTAGTCCTCAGAGACATATCTAGTACACCACCACCCTGCCATCCCCAGTCACTTTAGGACACAGCACTGAAACTGTGTTGGAACAGTGCTCCCTCGCACACATTTCACCCCAGCTCATCACCAGCTCTCCCGCTGTAATGTGGGGATGATAAAACAGTGCTTGCCACGCATGCTGGACTGAGAGTTCAGGGAGAGATCCTGGGTAAAAGACGGTACTCAGTAATTGAGCATAGGGCCAGAAAGATGGTTTAGTCAGTAAAAAACTTGCTGAACAAACATGAGGACCTGAATTAGACACCCAACATCCACATGAAAAAAGGTAAGCGTGGTTGGGCATGCTTGTAACCCCAGCACGGAGGAAGTGGAGACAGGAACACCTCTGATGCTCACAACATGTCAGTCTAGCCTAATGGGTGAGCCTTGGATCCCAGTGAGAGACTCTGTTTCAATACAAAAGATGGATGACCCCTGAGGAACTACACCCAAGGGTTGACCTCTATCCTCAACATGCATATGCAGACATGTGCATGTACACTACACACACAGAGAAACATGCACACACACAAACGTGGACATACACAAAATAAGTGACCACAGCCTTTCCCTGCCCCTGAGACCTTTAAGAGCCTTCAGAGGTCAAGACCAGTCTGTTCTCAGCGCACAACTCTGCAAGGGTACACACAACTAGAAGGGGCCTCCTCAAAGTATCTTGGCTGGTTGGATCAGTCCTAAATTTGTGATTTCTTTGATACTATATGATAATGATGAATAAAAGCTTTCAGGAAGACTAACTGCACAAGGGATGAGACTTTTGTTTATTTGGTTACTTTTTCTACGTGTATGTGTGTGTGAGTGTTGTGTGCGTGTGTGTATGTATGTATGCGGTGTGGTGTGGTGTGTGTGGTATATGTATGTGTTGTATGTGTGGTATATGTGAGGTGTGTGGTGTGTATGTGTGTGTGGTGTGTGTGTGGTGTGTGGTGTGTGTGTGTGTGGTGTGTATGTGTGTGGTATATGTGTGTGTGTGTGGTGTGGTGTGTGACTTGGTGTGTGTATGTACGTATGTGTGTGGTGTGGTGTGGTATGTGTGTGGTATGTATAGGTATGTGTGTGGTGTGTATAGGTGTGTGTGTGGTGTGTATATGTATGTGGTATGTGTGTGGTGTGATGTGTGATGTGGTATGTGGTGTGTGTGGTGTGTGGTGTATGTGTGTATGTGTGTGTGTGGTGTGGTATGTGATGTGGTGTGTGGTATGTGTGTGGTGTGGTGTGTGTATGTATGTGGTATATGTGTGTATGTGTGTGTATGTGGTGTGGTATGTGATGTGGTGTGTGGTATGTGTGTGGTGTGTGTGTGCATGTGTGTGTGTGTGGTGTGTTTGTGAGTGTGTAGCACTGGGCCCAGGGTCTCATGAATGCCAGGCAACTGCTCCACCGCTGACCTGGGTTCTAAGCTGGATGAGCTTTTTAAATAGGACAAGCAGCACTGCCAGTCCCTCTGAACAGCCCAGAGCACCACACTCGCTCTGCTCAAGCTACTAACTGAGGTAGGCCCTATCCTCAACCTGCATTCACTGCTACTGCAAAGCCTGCAGGTGTGCTAGAGTCAACAAGGTACAGCCCAATAGCCAAGATGCTCCTCTTCACAGTGCCCTTACGTGTCTCTTCCATACCCCCAAACACAAGGCTCAGTATTAACACTTTTGACTCCTGTAGTCTTCCTCCAATAACCAGGAACCAGCTATCTCTTCAGTCCTGCACCCAAAATATGGCCCAGAGGACACACATCTGAACCTTCACTCAACTTGCTAAACAAGCAGCCCACCAAGCAGTTTTCCATGAGCATGACACTCTGGAAATAATGTGAAATTACCCTGCCAGCTTTATCTCTGCACTTTCCTTGTCGCATTCGGGGTCATTTAATTATTGCTACTCATAAGAACATGCAATATTTGTTCAGAATTCCCTGGGCACTAGAGGATAGTGCCCTTAGGGACAGCTAATTTGAAGAAGAAATCTTTCCTCAGCAAAGGCAAAGAGTGGCATTTGGATACCTTTGTTACAGGGTGAAATGCCTCCCCCCACCTCAGAATGTGACTATATTTGGAAGTGGGATTTCAAAAGAAGTAAACAAGTCAAAAGGAGGTCAGTAGTGTGATTCTAATCCCACAGGATGGTGTCCTTACAAGATAACCAAACTGGTGGCACACCCTTGTAATCCCAGCAACTGGGAATCAAAGGCAGGAGGATTATCTCAACTTTGGGGCCAGACTGATATACACAGTGAATTCAAGGCCAGCCAAAGCTACATAGTGAAACCCTATGTCAAAGAAGAGAGAGAGGAGGAGGATTAACAGAAGAAGGAGGAGGAAGAGGAGGAGGCAGCATAATAGAGGAGGCCATGTAAAGATGGAAAGCAGCTGGAAGTGACGCAGCTGCATGCCAAGGAATGCCAAGGACTGCCAGGAGCTAAAAGAATCAAGGATAGGTTTCCTTCCGTGGGTTTTATAGAGACCGTGCCCTGCCAACAACTTGATCTCAGACTTTAGAACTGTAAGAATGAATTCACATTGTTTCCAGTGTTCAGTTTGAGGTACTTTATTTCAGGAGCCCCAGGAAACTCCTGATCCATAGGCCCCTTCCTAGTCCAGCCCCAAGCTGCAGTTCTGCGTCCTTCCCAGTAACTCCTCACTGCACACTTTATTTTTTCCTGAAGGATACTCAGCACTTCTTGGGCTGAAAGCACCCTTATCTCTGAAGCTATTTTCTCCTGATTCTTTCCTGATTGGGGAAACTTATAGAACTCATAAAATCCCTCTGCAAAATTCTAATCGTGGTGTCCATGGAGCTGCCTGCAAGCTGTACAGGGAGCTCTAGAGATGCACCTTTAGTGAATTATCACCCATGCTTTGAGGGGGGGAGGCACTTTTTACAAAACCATTTTGTAAGTGTCCATATAGGGGCGTTTATATGTGCGCAACTTCATGTGTGTGTGTGTGGGTGCACATGCACCTGTATATTTGGAGGTCAGAGGTTAACTTTTGGGTATCATTCCTCAGTTGTTTACCTTGTTTCTGAGACAGAATCTTTCACTAGGACCTAGAGCATGCAGATCAGGCTAGCCTGGCTGGCCAGTGAGCCCCAGGGATCTGCCTGTACCTGCCCCTCCCCACAATAATGGGATTACATGCATGGGGTACCAGACTTTTATTTTTACACGAGTGCTGGATAACAAACTCAGGTTTTCATGCTTATATGGCAAGTTCTTTAGCGATTGAGCCATCTCCCCAGTCCATGAATGGATCTTTACACATGCTTCTTTAAGTAACCCCCAAGAAATAAATCCATCCATTCACCAAGCTAGACTTGGGTGGAATTGTTTCTTTTGTCTGTCCTTTGTGTCCTATCTGAGACGAATAGAATGTTTGTTCCCATCTCCCCAGAAAATGTGACAGAACACATGGTCAGGAAAAAATTTTGCCATAGTTACATATCATGTCCTCTAGGAAGATCATTTCCTTTTGGCTGTTACTTCATGTCCCTGTGGAGGCCAGGACACCTGAAGTAGGGCCACTGCAGCATAAGGCCATTGCACATGCAGGATGCCTGTCAAAGGAAGTTATGTAGTCCAGCGTATGCAGGATGCCTGTCAAAGGAAGTTATGTAGTCCAGTGTTTTGCATAACATCAACACTGTCCATTTGATATATGTAATAACACAGACTCTCAGAAGACTTATGCTGGGTGGCAGAAAGCAGACTGCAAAAGGAAAGTGCATTCAATGTGCTGTGTAATCTCATTTCTAGAAAATAAGTAGTCTACAGAGAGAAAACACATCAGTTGTTATCTGGGTACAGGGAGGAGGAGAGAAAAGGATTGCCAACAGCTGATGCTCATGACCTTGATTTCAATCATAACAGTTACAGGGGTGCAAAAATGCCAGAACTGACCAAAGTGCCCATGTTTAAACACAAGTAGTTTATTTTACGCTCATTATCCACATGTTAGGAGAAGTTAAAAGGACCTAAAACCCTGCAGTAAGTTTGTGTAGTTTTAGCCAGTCCCTTATTTGCTCACACATTTGAGGAATATCATTTCTTTTTCATAAAGTCTGATATCAAAATGTATATGGCAGTTATCTAGTAGGAAGCTTTTACTAGGCATCTATTATATTTATATATACAATGAAAACTATGTTTGAAAAGCACTGTGACACCATGATATGGTGGTAATGTTATAATATTTAATATAATATTTAATACCCCTCTGGTGAATGGAATCACTCAAGGACATTCCAATCCTGGATTATCAGCATGGGCTCAAGGTAATGGCAAAAGAACAAAAGAAGGTTCATAAGTGGAAGGAACCATAAGCCATGGGATGCAAACAAGTACCTAAAAACCAGAAAAGGCCAAGAAATGGATGCACCCCTAGAACCTAATACAGCCTGCTAAACCTGGACTTTAGCCAAAATACAAAGGAATAGGTCTATGTTGATTTAAGCATGTAAGTTCATGGTAATTAGTTATAGCAACTATAGGAGACTATTTGCCCCTTTCTTCCATGTACAGCCTATAAAGACACCATCGCAGGCCTGGCAAATAGCAATACTATTCATTCTTTGCCCCAGAGAAGTTCCAGAATAGGTGACATCTGCTTGAAAGAAGCCAAGTACTCACTTTTATTCTGAAGAGTTTTTCAGTATTCATGTGGAAATCTTTCCAGATTCTATTCTGCTAACTCTTTAATGTCACACTTGCAACAAGCAATTATTCTTTAAAAAGGGGGGGGAGTCCTACTTACAATTATGTCTATTCTAATTGGGCAATATGACTGACAAAGGCCTTAATTATGGTCCATAATTCACACCTAATATATTATTAGGCCTTTGCTACACTTTGGCATTTGTGAACATTGTACCATGGTCCTGTCATTTGCACAGCTTCTTCCAATTATTGTACTTGCAGAGCATTTGTGTGAGGTGAGGTGACAAATGATGGCATTCCAACCACCAGAGTCTTGTATTGACTGTAGGAAAACATCTTTTGGTCACTCCAACCCCAAACTCAGAGAGGGGCCTCCGAGAGTGTTCAAGTTTCTTCACAAGGAACTCAATTAGCTTATCTTCCAAATCAGAGTAACACTCATGAGAGTGTTATAATATTTAATATAATATTTAATACCCCTCTGGTGAATGGAATCACTCAAGGACATTCCAATCCTGGATTATCAGCATGGGCTCAAGGTAATGGCAAGAGTAGGCTTACCACATTCCTATTTTCAAAGCATAGTGTCATCAGGGCTAGCAAATCAAGAAAGGAGAGTGCAGTGGGCCCCTGGCCTGCTTTGTCATGTGGATTTTATAGGAGTGACTCATCATTAAGGCATGAATGTTCTTTGGTAGGTTGTTAGCTTTTCTTTTCTTTTTTTTTTTGTTCTGTTTTCATAAACTGATATTTGCTAAAGTGAAATCTGTGTCCCTCCCCAAACCCATGTCCAACCAGAACCTAAAAGTGACCATATTTGGAAAAAGGGTCTTTGGGGATGTGATCAAGTTAAGATGAAGCCACTCTAATTTAATGTGGACCCTAAAGTAGGCATGATGTTGCATGGCATGATGTTGCATGCCTATAATTGCAGCAACCCAAGAGGCTAAAGCTAGATAATCACAGAGTTCAAGAATATCTTTGGCTTCATATTAAATTGAAGTCTAACCTGGACTACATGACCTCCTGTCTCAAAAAAACATAGGTCCTAATCCAATGAGTAGTGTTCTCACACAAAGAGAAATTTGGACACAGTTTCAAGGAAAACTTCATGTGGGGTGCTGCAAGCACAAACCAAGGAATGGTTAAAAATCGATGGCCACTATCAGAAGCCAGAGAGGGACAAGGAAGGGTTCTACCCAGAAGCCAAGACAGAGCAAGGGAATATTGTTTGGCTGACAACTTGAGTTCTGGAGACTTCTACTCTCCAGAACAGTGAGATGACTTTATTTTTTACTTTAAGTCACCCGGTTTGTGGTACAACTATCTATTGTTTAAAGAAAAAGGGAATGGCCAGAAATAAAACTCAGTGGGTTAAACACTCACCATGCAAGCTTGACAACCTGAGTTCACTCTCTGGAACCCAAATAAAAATGGAGGAAGAGAAAAAACTCCACAGAGTTATCTTTTGACTTCCACATGTGTGCTATGGCACACATCACACACACGCATGCACACACAAGAATAGATAAATGGAACTGCAAAATGATTTAATAGAATAGACAAGTGGTTCTGCTACTACCATGTCTGGTGCCCTCTTTGTAGTACACTAAATAAACTTGTTTTCTTTCTACTGTGGAAAAAAATGGTAATAAAAAAGAAGGGAATGGTTCTGAGAAATATGTTGTCAGGCGACTCTGTCACTGCAAACATCACAGGGTATACTTATGCAAAGCTAGATAATTCTGCCTACTCTATACCTAGCTCTGTGGTATATACTGTCATATATTTAGTCTGTTATTGATCAAAGGCTACTATGTGGTAGGTTGTTAAGGCACTATTTTAAGTATACTTTGTTAGATCAGTCCTAGGAAAACAGTACAAGCACATTACTTGCAGTGCTCGGGAATAATCAAGAGTAAGAAGTAGCTAGGGTTAATCTGGCAAGACTTCCTAGAAGTTATGAGCTTCTGAGAAATTTCTAAAAGCAGATGAAGACAGTTTGGGAAGGAAGATAATGGACAGATAGCATCTTTATTTGCACTAAACCCCTCTTGACTAGGAGATGATGAAGGCATGCTACCTCTTAAATAATTTTTATGTATATGAGTGTTTGCCTGGATGTATGTGAGTACACCACATGTGTGCCTCATGCCCTTGGAGGCCAGAAGAGGGGTCAAAATCCCTGGAACTGGAGTTGCAGACAGTTATAAGCCACCGTGTATATGCTGGGAATTAAACCCAGGCCCTCTGTAAGAGCAGTCAGTCATCTCTCCAACCATTTTCTTTTCATTATAATTTTATTTTTGAGAATTTAATACATGAGTATTGTCTTTACATTATTTCCATCCTTCCAGTTCCTCAATCAACTCCTCCTATGTCCTCCAACTTCCTCTCAATTTCTTGATGTCTTCTTAGATTATTATTGTTACATGTACATATATAAAACAAAAAAAAAATATATATATATATATATTACACTGAGTCTATCACTAGTGCTCACATGTACCTGTGTTTTGGGTTGTCAATTTGGGATTAGATAACCTCTCAGGGAATTAGTCCCTGGAGAAAACCGATTCTCGCTCTCTCAGCATCCACTGATTGTCTGTAGCTCTTCATCTTGAGGTGGGACCTTTTGACATTTCTCCTCACCATCTACCTTGGCACATCAACTGGTTTTGTCATTGTGCAGATCTTGTTGGACTACCATACTATGGATATCTCATTGGTGCATCTTCTTTGTCATGTCTACGATCGATAAACTAGCAGTAGGTGCCATGTCCCTCATCTAGCTCCACTTTTTAAAGATTTTAATTATGTGTATGTCTCCGTGTGAGTATGCTCATGACTACAGATGCCCACAGAGGCCAGAGGCATTGAATCACTGTGGAGCTGGAGTTGCAAGTGTTAAATGTCCCTTGACATGGGTCCTAGGAACATAACTCAGCTGTCTTCAAGAGTAGTATGCAGTCTTAATTCCTGAGCCATCTTTCCAGCACCCAAGTTATAACTTCACCTCTATCCTGTGAGTAGACTCTAGAACAATGAATAAAAGCAGCATTTTAGAAGAATATAACAGCATGAAGACTCATTGGCTCTACAGAGGGAGCAGGAATCGGTACAGACATTCTAGGAAAAAACATGGCAGCACCAGAGTGGCTTCATATGTGTGTGTGACCTGTGTGACTGGAAATCCCACTCCTGGATCCCCACGTTAATCATCTTTCCATCACAACTTAAAGAAGGGTTGGGACTTGACAGATGGCTCAGTGGTTAACAGCACTGGCTGCTCCTGCAGAGGACCTGGGTTCAGTCCCAGCACCCACATGGTGGCTAACAACTGTCCTTAACTCTAGTTCCAAGAGATCCAATGCCTTCTTCTGACCTCCACAGGCATTGCAGGACATGGGTGTACTTACATACAAGCAGGCAATACAGTCAGACACATAAAATAAAAATAATAAATAAAATATTAAAGAAGAAAATTTTAATGCTAGTCCACAGCTTCAACATTTTCAATCCATAGTCACTTGGCCTCATCACCTTGGGCTTGTGGAAAGGCATACCACTGTAGCAGAAGGGCATGGACAGGAAAGATTCCAACCTTATGATGGCCAGGAAGCAAAGAGAGAAGGAGCTGGGGGGCAGACACAAAATAGACTCTGCAAGGGCATACACTGAGGGTACATGCCATTGGGAGAGTGCTTGTCTAGTAAGGGCAAGGATGTGGTTTCAAGCCTTAGCACCAAAATACCCACACAGAAAACAACAAACAAAAGACAGAATAAGTCACTTGGAGCACATCAGAAGACAAATTCAGAAAACATGGAATTTCCAAATGAGTATGTCTCCAGAGGCATGGCATTTCAGCACCTTTTTCTCCTTCCGTGATTTGTTCCCAGCCTGCAGGGTAATGCTAATCCAGTGAACACACATGAACAGATAGTAAGTACACACATACCCATGGCAAACAGTGATTTGAGAAGAAATCAAGTTGTAATATGTGGGGGAAAGATTTGAATATGTATGCTTTCAGAAATAAATATATGCCCTCACTGACTAACCTTGGGCCCACATCCAACTAGGCCCAAACTCCTAGACTTTCCTTCTTCTCCCACAGTACCATTAACCAAGCCTCCAACACATGAGCCCAAGGTGGGCACTTCAAATCAAAACCATAGTACTCACAGATCGTCAGCCATGTGGTGGGAAACTGGAGACAAGTTAGGTAGGACATTAAGAAAAAGCTAAGCAAACCTGAACAAAGTGCAGACTAAAATTTATTTACTTAGTTACTTAGTTTTATTTTGTGTGTATGAACATTTTACCTACATATATGTAAGTGTACCAAGATTGTGCAATTCTTGTGGAGGACAGAAGAGGGTATCAAATCCCCTAGAACTAGAGTTATGAGTGGTTGTTAGCTGCTGTATGGGTGCTGGAAACCAAACCTGAGTCTTCTGCAAGGGTAGTCAGTCCTCTTAATCACTGGGACATCTCTCCAGTCCCTAAAGTGTGGATTTTAACAGCAATGTATGAATATGGTGTTTTGTTTTGTTTTATTGTGACAAATGTACCATTCTAATATAAGATGTTAATAATATGAGCTGCTAAGGGGGATTATAGGAACTGTGTGCTAGTTTCATAATGTAAATGTAAATCTAATGTGCCTAAGTTTTTAAAGGTGAGCGAGACTCTCCAGGACACACACTTGAGATCTTTTCAGTGAACTTGTTCTGTAGAGCCCTGGATGGTTGGGTAGTGCCTGTGAAACATCTCTCTTTGTGGAGTGGATTTTTTTCTCAGCAATGAGAGGAAAGTGACAGTTTCCAGCTTAATCTCCTACAAATATAACTGCACTAATCTATGTCTCACTACCCTCACGTGAGTGTGTGTGTGTGTGTGTGTGTGTGTGTGTGTATGTGTGTGTCCTGTAGGAATCACTGTGAGGGAACGACACTGACAGTTCCTGCTGCTGAAGCCAGACACTTGGCTGCTACCCACCACATCTACAATCCCTCCTAACCATCACCAACCTCACCAACCTGTCAAAGACAGCCATTCCCTCCTATTTCTGGGCATCTGCTTAAGCACCGTCGCATTACCTTGCTCTCTAGTCTATTTCCTTTCTGTTTTGAACTCACATCTGTATGTAATTTTAATGTCCTCTTCACATGAGTTGTCATGTCTTCTCCAGAAGGTTCTTTCAGATCTTCCCAGCATGTTCTACTGGACTAACATAATGCACTGAATATCTGCCACTCCATGGCCAGCCTATCAAGAGACTGCACGAGTTCTGGTATTCTGGTCAGTCAAGACTGCAAGGCTTGCTTCTCCTCTCTCTCTCTCTCTCTCTCTCTCTCTCTCTCTCTCTCTCTCTCTTTCTCTCTCTCTCTTGCTCACTCTCTCTCTTTCTGCCTTTCTCAGGAGCCATTCTATAGTCTTCACACTCAAGAGAGAGGAAAATGGACTCCCTCTTTGCAGTGTTTTCTTTAAAAATGACTATCTGTAAAAGCAAATAGACTCTTAAAAATCCTTTCAAATGTGTTTGTATCTTTGGCCTTTTGGAAGAAGGGGAGGGAAAGAGGAGAAAGGACGGCTGACTGAGAAGGTTGTTCTCACTGCTAGTGAGGCGTTTGATTTCCTAAGTATTAATCAAAATCACTCTTGATTATAGCAAAAACAACCTTTGCTATAATTTTAATGCAATTAACGAGAATATATGGTAATTCTGAGCAATCTTGCTCTTGAGATTAAAGAACAGCCTGCCAGGAAACATGCGAATAAAGCTTTAAGATCAAAATTTGCATAATTAGGTTTCTTCCCTTCTCTGCCCACCCCACCCCCAGCTTCTCTCGCTATGATAGGTTCTACTGAAAAAGATGTTTAAAATCATCAAGCCCAAAGCTTGGGCTTCCCCTTGGGCTGAAATGTCCCTTTCGAACAACATGTTCATGTTTCTACAACTCATCCCTGACACACTAACAGAAAGCCAAGTTCAGTTGATCAAATTACAGAGCGCAGAGGTTTTGAGCTCTATTTTTGAAGGTGGAAGCAAAAGGGCAGCAGGGCCTACCTTACGAAACTGCTTCCTGGCAGTTTGACACCATACAAATTTATGCGTCCTGCTCCAAGGGTGTATCATACGGAGTCTTGAAATGGTAACCTAAGCACCACATCAAAGCCCCAATGACAAGCTTTGTTTATGAATGCCAGACAGAAAGGTTTCACCTCCTATGTTCAGGGGCTGTGACAGTGGAGCCACTGCCTTACCCCACTACACCATATCCCCATCCTACCAGTCCAACAAGCCCTAGTCCTCTGGGGATGGCCTGCACTATGCCAAGAGGGAAGGCAAGGCATCAGTCAGTCATTTTCCTGAGGATACAGGAGCAGAAGGGTGCACACACTTGGGGAAGGGGGAGCAGCGTGAGAAAGAATGGTGCCGCTTTACTAAGCAGTGCAGGCGATGACACCTGAGCCCCGGGGGACCCAGGCAACAATCCCCACCTCTTGCCTACTACCTCACTTAGAAGACTTAAAATTTGAAATATCTTTTTGTGGGTGGGGCCAAATGCAAAAAATTCTCTCTAAAATGTCAACAGTCCCAGTTCTCTTTCAAGAAGTTGTTTGTGCCTATCCAGAGAGGCTATGGCTGCAAAGCTAGCATTCTTTGATCAGAGGCTTGGATGAAACAGAATACATAAATTTTGCTATTTGTTGCTTTGAAAACAAAATACAGAACTTCAAGCTACACTTCCACACTGGACTCCATACTTAGTTATCCACACACATTTGAATAAAGAAAACGTTGTCATAGCTGTAACTTCTGGAGCTCAAAACCCCTGCAAAACATAAGAAAAAGGGCACATGAGTGTTTACAAATACTTGGGACAGGGAGCAGGGCATGGGGGCACACACCTTTAACTCCAGCACTTGGGAGACAGAGGCAGGTGGATCTCTGTGAGTTCAAGGCCAGCCTGGTCTACATAGCAAGTTCCAGGCCATGTGGGGCTAGAGGGAGACCCTGTCTCAAAAAGACAAAAATAACTAACTAACTAAATAAATAAATAAATAAATAAGCAAGCAAGCATGGGACACAGGAGAGGGAAGGCACTGGCAATCCAAAGAGTAAGATGAACTTCCAGAAGAACAAAGGTGACTGGAATCAAAATAACAGAAAAATCAAAGTCAGAGGAGCTGTGAATGATGCCATGCTGAATACTATGCAGCAGAAAAGGATTCTCCATGCACTGCTGCTGAATATAAAATGGTAGAACCACAATGGAAACCCCCAAAAGCCTCTTAGAAAATTAATCACATTTGTGCTTCATAAATCAGCAATGCTGATCCTTGGTTTCACAAACATGCTCCATTTGTAATCCTACTAAACAGAGAACAACCCAAGCATCCATCTCCGGGAGAATGACTAAGCACATGAGGATAGAGTCACACAATGAAAAATTGCCCCAACCACGAAAAAGCTGTGCTGGCCAGGCCTAGTGGATTATACCACATGGAAACAGCAGCAGGAGTGTTACTAGTTCAAGTCCAGTCTGCTGGAGTAAAGAAGCAAAAGAAGGATGGAGAGAGAAAAGAGAAGAGAGAAGGAAAGAAGGGTAGAGAGGAGATAGAGAGGGAGAGAAGGGGGAGAGAGAGAGAGAGAGAGGGAGAGAGAGAGAACAAAACAGGACTAGCAACCTGAGCAGGCCTGTCAACTAGAAAAGAAGCTGCTCACTCATTCCCCACAACCCCAATGTGCTGGATAGTTTTAGTTGTCAACTTGACAGACCTCGGTAGGTGGAATCTCAACTGAGGAATTTCCTTCATTGAACTAGCCTGTGGCCATGTCTGTGAGGGCACTTTCTTGACTGTTCAGTGATGGGAGGGCTCAGACCACCTTGGGCAGTGTCACCCCTGGGCAGGTGATCCTGTGTTGTATAAGAAAGCAGGCTGAGCACAGGCCAAAAGAGCAAGCCAGTAAGTAGCGTTCCTCCAAGTTTTGTGCTTCAATTCCTGCCTCCAGGTTCCTGCCCTGAGTTCCTGCCTTGGCTTCCCTTGATGATGGACTGTGCTGTCAGTCAAACAAACCCTTTCCTCCCCAAGTTGGTTTTGGGTAAGTGTTTTTATTGCAGCAATAAAAAAAAAAGCAAACTAGAACACCCAACATGTAGCCTTGTCCCTTATATCACACCCACTCTCACCTTCCCACTCTGCAGCCATCTCCTAGGTGACTTTCCATTGGGAAATGCTACCAAAGACCACGAAACACTTACGAAAACCAAGCACTGTACTTTAATTCATCCAACAACTGTTACCAATACATATAACCAGTACTCAGCTCTGATCTTAGCCCTAGAAAACAACCTCAAACAAGGCGAGTATTGTTTTTGCTTCCACATGATGGAATATCTGTGAGTTGTGAAAGAAATGAAGTACTGATCCACGCTACAACCTGGATGCATAAAACCATGGTACTAAGTGAAAGGTAGCCACAAATAATCACATGCTATGTGATTCCGCTTGAATAAAATGCCCAGAAAACAACAACCTAGAAAGGAAAGAGATTAGCCATCACCTAGGACTAGCAGAAACAGGTGGATAAACAGAGTATGTTAGTGACTCCTTTAGAGTGGTGAAAAAGCTTCAAACTGGTCAATGTGCTAAATGCTACTGAATTGTACACTGTAAGAATTAGAACTAGGGCTGGAGAGATGGCTCAGCAGTTAAGAGCACTGGCTGCTCTTGGAGAAGACTGGAGTTCAAATCCTAGCATCCTCATGGCAGATAACAATCACCATAACATAACTCCAATTGCAGGGGACCTGAAGTCTTCTTCTGTCCTCTGCAGGCACTGCACAAAATGGGTGCACTTACATACATGCAGGCATAATACTCATACACGTAAAAATAAATACACAAATTTTAAACAAAAATTTTTTTTAATTAAACAGAATTAGCAGTAGGAAGATGGTCCAGTGGGAAAAGCACTTGTCATATAAGTGGGAGGACCTGAGTTTAAATGCCCAGAATCCATGTAAAGCCAGGAGCAGTAACATACATAGGTAAAGCCAGTCTTCTATGTTGAAATGGGAGACAGAGACGGGAGAATCCCTGGAAGCTTGTAGGCCATGTAGTCTGGTGTATGCAGTGCAGCAGCAAATAACAGAGAACCCTACCTCAAATAAGGTGTTAGAAGGAAAGGAGTGACACTTGAGGCTGTCCTCTGACCTCCACACATATGTCATGGCATACACACACACACACACCACACACACACTGCTGAATTCAGTCCAATGTGGTGGTGCAAGCTTATAATTCCAGCACTAAAGAGGCAGAGGCAGAAGGATGACCATATGTTCAAGACTGGCCTGCTCCACACAGTGAATTACAGGCTAACCTACGGTATAGAGTGAGATCCCATCTCAAACCAAACCGGAAAAAGAAATTTCAGAACAAAACAAAACAGAAAAAGAAATATGAAAACCAAAACAAACAAACCAAAACATACAAAAAATGAAAACACAAGGTGAATTTACAAAACACAGGTGAATTTACATGTGAGTTCATGGTCTCTTTTTCTCTTTGACAGGGTTTGATCTAGCCCAAGCTGGCCTAAAACTTGCTATATAGCTGAGGATGTCCCTGACTTTCTGATTCTTCTGCCTCCATCTCCTAAATCCTAGGATCATAGGTGAGTTCTTCATGCTCAGGTTTCATGTGAGGTTAGAGGTAGAACATGGTGTTCTTGCATACTATGCAAGCATTCTACCAACTGAGCTCTAACCCGAGCCCCTAGCCTCATTTCTTCTTTCCTTTTTGGTCAGGGTCTCCCTGTAGCCCCAGTTGGCCTGGGACTTATTATGTAGACCAGGCTGACCTTGAACTCACAGACATTCCCCTGTCTCTGTCTCTTCAGTGCTGGGATTAAAGGTGTGCACCACCACCCCCAGCTATTTCTCCATTTTTATAACCTATTTTTATTACTTTTCTCATAGCTGTGACAAAGTACTTGACAGGAGCAACTTAAGGGAGGAAGGAGTTGTTTGGGCTCACAGTTTGAGGAAATACAGTAAGAGCATGATGGAGTGATCTAACAACCCAGGGCAACAGAATCTTCTAGATGCCATGTCTCACATTTTGGTAAATTGGGAAGCAGAGAGCTTGGGCCAGAACCATAGTAATTATCACCTCAAGGCCTGTCTTCAGTAACTTACTTCTGCTAGCTAGAGCACATGCCCCAAGGGTGCCATGATCTCCCAAAGCATGGCCAACCAGTTAGGGACCAAGTGTTCAAAAACAAAAACCTACAGGGAACATTTGACAATCAGACCATGATGCCGTTTAGGAAATGAAACTGCATTCAAGATTCTACACTCACAGGGAAGGCAATGTAAAGAAGAGTCTGAGGGAACCAAGCAGGAGTCTGCCAGCTCCCATCCGAATCAAGGATGGCCTGCATAAGAGGAGGTGGAAGGAGGGATTACAAGTGGCCAGGTCCGCAAGCTGTGAGATAGAAGAGGGGCAGGTCAGATGTCTTGCTCACCATAAATATACCTGGCTTCCAACCAGAGCCTGAGCCTGGCTACCCAAATATGAAACAGGATGTGCTTCCAACTCCCAGCTTGTGAGCGCCGTAGAGACCTGGCTCTGATGCTATGATTCCAACTTCTATAAACCCCATTCTATTTAAAACAATCTAAGGGAGTTGGGGAGATGGCTCAGTCTGTAAAGTTCCTACGGCATAAAGAAGGATCTAAGTTCAGATCCCCAGGACTGAAGTAAAATCTGAGTGCGGTGGCACACTTTTATCACCCCAGCACTGGGTAGGGGTGTGTTGGAGACAGGTGGTCCCTGGAACTCATTAGTCAACTGGCCTCACCAATCAGTGGGCTCTAGGTTCAATGAGAGACCCTGTATTAAAAAATAAGGTGGAAAGCAACTGAGGAAGACACTCAGTGATGACCTCTGGCCTCCACATGATTCTTGTGCTGGAACATCATCACGGGATGATCTAACCATCAAATACTGAAGACCTTCCAGGACCCAGGTACTAAGGGAGATAGAAAATGAGAAAGTGAGAGTTCCTGACCTCAGTGGAGTGGTAGAAACACTGGAACAAAGAAAAACATGCTCTTCCTCATAGGCAAAGGAATGGAGGGAGAAGGCCAGTAGTCAGAGGAAGCCTCCTGAGCCAGGCCTGAGTGCTGTGCTGCAGGAATCAACTATTTCAACACCCCATGGGAAACCTAAACGGACAGAGGGTGTGACAGGGAATGACCAGATCAGGAAAAGAGGAAGGACAGGTAAAGAAGGCCACTTTAGGGACAGGTAAGACGATGGGTGTGAGGGATGTAGACTGGGGGGGTAATAAGGAAGAGCGTTACATTTTGGACTAGACGGTAGTGGATTACCCCCTCCCCAAGTCAAGAACACAGAGGAAGCTAGCTTAAGGAGAAATTCCAGGTCCAGGTTGGATATGGGTGGGGTGGCCTGGAGGCTTCATTCACCTGACCCCTTTTGTGGATTTGACGCCACTGAGCAAGAGTCCCTGACAAACTTTGATTGTTGTCTTATGCTACTGATCACCCCCTTGCAGTCACTGTCATGGATATACCTTTTCAATGTTGGTATGACCCAGATTGCATTCACCCCAACCTCCCAAAGTGATTCTAACTGTTCCTATGATTTCAGTTCATATTGTCCCTCCAAATCTATGTCTTCACATTCACAGTGGCTTTGATCTCTGCACCCAGGCTTCCTGCCAGGCATCTCTCTTGACTTCATCAGTTTCCCTGAAAATTGTTTAAATCCTACAGAGTTCACAGCCAACTCTTTCCTCCCTTTCCTTTGGCTGCCCCTTTTCTGAACATGTTATTTTGAACTTCCTCTTGCTTGCCTATTTATAAAAAGTAGATGTCTTCAGGAATCCTCAGTGACATTATATTTTCAACTCAAAATTTTATCTAGGTAATTATAGATTCACAGAGTTGTAAGAAGTAACACAAGGAAATTTCTTGTACACATTGCCCAGTTCCCCGCAAAGGTCATATCATGCAAAAATATAGTATCACAAGCAAGATATTGAAATTGATGCAACCATATAATTTGATTCATGCTTCCCCAGTTTTACTTGCACTCATTTGAGGGTGTAGAGTCATGTGGCCACCACCGCAGTCCAGATCACTACAATGATTCCTTCGGGTCACCTTAGGCAACACACCCACTTTTCTCCACCCCTCCTCTGCCTCCACCTCTGTATCCATCCCAAACCCCAGACAACCACTAATCTGTTCTTCATCTTTGTGGAGATGTTATTCTAAGAAAGTCATATGCATGAAATCATGCTGTTTGTACTCTAGCACAACTCACATACATGATGCATCTGAGACCCATCCCAGTTGTTGTAGGTTCCAAGAGATTGTTTCTTATCAATGCTGAATAGTATTCTATGTGTGGAACATATGAACTCATTCCAGTACTGGACATTAGAAATAAAGCTGCTAGCTAGGATGCTTAATAGACAAGAAGCCTGACATTTTTTCAGAATGCTTTTCTGCTACCTTTCCATGAGAACTACAACTTAGATCACACCTTTCCTCCATCCATACTGTCCTGAGTAAGCATGAATTAAACCTGATTTCTCATACTATGCCATTTGTTCCTTCTCTCTAAATATTTTTTTAAAGTTTACCCAAAGAGATCAACCACTCCACTATCCTAAGCACAAATGCAGGAGAAAAGAGCTAACATAGTTAGAAATTAGAAAGCAGAATGACTTAAACTAAGATAATGAGCACAGTAAACTTGTTTCTTAGACCAGGTTTTCCGACATGACCCAGACTCATCTCAAACTTACCATTCTCCTGCCGCACCCTCCACACCACATCCAAATCAAGATAAAACTTTATATAGCTCTGTGAGCAGGACTGGAAAAATCTGGCTTTATGTATTGATTATTTGATCCCATTGAAAAATGTTAATAAGCACCTACCAGATGTCCTACCCTATTCTAGGTCCCAGAGATATAACACTAAATAAAATATCCCAAAATTATTTCTATATGGACTATATATTACACTGGATTTGATACTTATTATCTTATAATGAGATACATTTCCAAAACTTAACCAAAAGCAGGCATAGTGGCACATATCTGTGAGTCCAGCACTCAGGCAGGTGAAGCAAAAGGATTGCTGCAAATTCGGGGCCATCCCAGGCTACATAACAGGACTCTGTACCAATAAACAAAACAGGGCCTGGGAAGATAGCTCAGTCAGTAAAGGGCTTGCCATGCAAACATAAAGATCTGAGTTTGGTCCCAGCATCCACGTAGAAAAGCAGGGTGTGGTGAGATGCACTTGTATTTCCAATACTGCGGAAATGAAGTTGTCTGATGGATCTCTGGGACTCTCTGGCCAGTCAGCATACTCTACTGGGGGAGCATTAGACCAATGAGAGACCCTGTTTCAAAAACAAAGGTGACATCCGATCTCTGACCTATACATGTACTACATGTACACACACACACACACACACACACACACACACACACATTCCAAAAAGGAAGGTAATTATATAATGGTTGCTAGTTTCAAATATAAAACTTTCTCAGACATCAATATTCATGACTTAGAAAAACTGGACTATATATTATAAAATGCTTGGGAACAAGTAATTTCAAGAATTGGGATGAAGGCTGAGTATAATGATGCATGCCTTTAATCTGAGCACTTAGCAGGTAGAGGCAGGCAAGTCTCTGTGGGATGGAGGCCAGCCTGGTCTACATAGTTAGTTCCAGAACATCTGGAACAAGGAGAGCCTGTTTAAAAAAAAGAATAAAAATGAAAAAGGGTCATAAAAATAAACATAAAGGTACAAATCTAAATAGACCAGGTTACTGTAAAAAAAAATCTATGTAGTCAATATAACTCCAATTAGAATCTCAGTGGAAGCCAGGCATAGTGGTGCTTGCCTCTAATTCTAGCATTTCAGAGGCTGAGGCAAGAGGATAAAGAGTTGAAGGCCAAACTGAGCTACATAGTAAGATCCTGTCTGAGAAAACCAAAGGAGGAAAAAGATTCCAATAGTATTTAAAGAAAACTTGACAATTTTATTTTCCACTATATGTGGATGAAATGCCGGGGTAAATAACTTTCAATAAAAGAGTAATTTTAAAAAGGCCTGCCTTGGGGCTGGAGAGATGACTTCAGCAGTTAAGAGCACTGACTGCTCTTGCAGAGGACCCAGGTTCAATTCCCAGCACCACATGGCAGCTAACAACCATCTGTAGCTTCAGTTCCAGAGGATCCGATGCCTTCTTCCCACCTCCTAGGGCACTGCAGGACAGATACACTTACATACATGCAGGCAATACACTCATACCTCAAAAATGAATAAAGAGAAAAAATAAATAAAAATTTTAAAAGACCTGTCTTAAAACCAGGCATCGTGTTGCATGCCTTTAATCCCAGCACTCAGGAGCCAGAGATAAGTGAATAGATTTCTGTGAGGTTGAGGCCAGCCTGGTCTCTCACATGTTCTCTGTGTGGTGTTGATGGGAGCCCTGGATCTTGTATTTTATTTCTACCAAACAGGATGGGCTGGTGCAGTTACAAAGAAGCAATGCACAATGAAGTGCATGTGGATAGTAAATATATCTGACCAGAAAAAAATAAGCACACACACACACACACACACACACACACACACACACACACGGCCCACTGTGAGGCAGGGGAGGGCCAGGGCTTCCCATTTCCAGTGTGGTTCTGGACAGATTTTTCAATCTAGAACACAGAAGCCAATAAGCACAAGAAGACATCTTTGATCAAAACTACAATTGACAGAATCAGAAAAGAAATGCAAAATAATGTGTTAATGAGGACGTGGAGAAGTGAATGCTCATCAAGTGCTGGTGGAATTGGGAAATGCTGTGTAGTCTGGGAAGTCTGACTCTTCCTTACCAAGCTAATCACAGTGATAGCTCGTGAGCTGGTAATTCCTAAATAAAACTCAAGTTGGCATAAAGTCCACACAAACCTAATCTACATAAGAACCTATGCCAAAATGTTTATATTACATTAGTCACAGCAGCCACACAGTAGAAACAACCCAAGTCCTCAGCAAGTAAGGAACAGAGAAACATGTAATTGTGTATCCATGTGATGGAATAATATTCAGCCTGAATAAGCTGAGGTACCAGTCCATAGTACTACACTGACAAGCTTAGAAAGTTGATGCTAAAGGAAAGGACTCAGACACAAAGAGCGTGTCATTACCTCTATATGGTAAGCTCACAGCAGGGAGGTCCATACAGATTCAAAGTAGCCTAGAGGCTGTTGCAGGGAAGGGGGTGGTAGAGAGGGACTGCTCAAAGCTGAGAGCTTGTCTTTAAAGTGTCAATGTTCTATCCTTAGGTAGTTAAACAAAAATGATAGTGGGAGAACTCTGCATGTGCGCACTTTAGGTGGATGAATTACATGGTGTGTAAAAATGAAGTGTCTTAACATGTGACACAGAAAGGGAACCCAACCTGCTACACACAGGCTTCCGCAGTTCAGAGATAGTAAATACAAAGGTTACATATGTTGGGCCAGCAACATGGTTCAGTAGGTAAAGATACTTGCTGCCAAATCTGACAACCCAAGTTCCATTCCTGGAACCTACATAGTAGAAAGAAAGAACCATATGGTAGCAGAGAACCAACTCTCACATTTTGTCCTCTGACCTCCACTGGTGCACTCTAACACACACACACACACACACACACACACACACACACACACACACAAAGTAAATGTAAACTAACAAGTCCCATATGTTACCTTGAGAAAGTCCCTTGTAAAACTTGTGTCTCTGTGTGTATACACGCATGTGCATACACACACAAATGCCACACCGCACATATGGAGGTCAGACGGTATCAGTCCTTGTCTGCCACCTCTCTGACTTTCTGTTTCCTCCTCTAGAGCAACCTAGCTTCACTCTCAGCTTCTTCCTCTGTTTAAGATGCGGCTGCCTGCCCTCATCATTATCCTTGGGACTGGCTTCTGCCTTTCAGCCTGTCATTAAGAGAGGTAGAGCTATATGATCAAAGTACATAATAAGCATATATATATATATATATATATATATATATATATACACACACACACACACATATATATATATATACACACATGAAAATGTCACAATGAAGAGCAGTATTTTGAACAATTAATATATGCTAATTAAAAGGGCAAAAAGGGATGAGAGTTTCTGGCATTGGCTGAGTTCTGTGCACTTGAGTCATGGCCTGTGGATCTACTAAACCCAGCCCTCAGCCCCTTCACCTTCTTCATCTCCAACATCTCATTCCCTTGTTTGCCAAAGCCAAGCCTCTCTTCATGCTGGACAAGAAACTACCCTGAGATGGAAATTCCATTTTACATGCCTAGCCCTGGCCTGATTTCCAGCCCAGCAGATCTGCAGTGCAAGTCTAGTTATCTTTGACCTATCTTTTGATTATACTCCTCCTTTCTGAAGTGACACAGTCCCAGCTTAGTCACTGCAGAAACTCTAGCTGGCCCCAGCAATCCATGTCACAGTGGTCTGCCCACATAACCTGCCAATCCCAACTTTGCTCTTGCCCCACTGGGCTGAGAGTCCCCGGAAGCAGGGCCAGTACCTGCTTCATTTCCATTAACCTGGCAAATAAACAACACTCAACTGATGCCTCTGGGAGAGAACTGACCACACAGCAGCAAGTTGCTATGGCCTTGCTGCTTTCCGGGCCATTGCCATAGTGCTGTATAAAATCTCACATCCCTGTGCTTACTGGCATTGGCCTAACTGCCAACTCAAGATGTATTATGCAGGCGATGACTTTGAGAATTATAACAGCCCATGGTTCCTGAATTGGCTCCCTGTGTCCCAACAGCACTCCCAGGTCAAATGCTTCACATGCTCCCTTGTCCAGCTGTCATACACAGGTAATGATAACGGTCACTAGTAAACAGGAATGAAGCACAGACATTCGTTCTATCACCTCTTCTTGCTACTCTAATGCCAGGCCACTGGTCCTCAGTCAGATATGTACAGAGCTATTTAAAGCAATGCCGTTCGTGTACAATAGCAAAGACCTAGAGTCGTCTAAATATCATTAACATGATGTATTAAATGTAATTTGAATCATATAAGGAAATGCAATATAAGGTTTCAAGTATAAACAGGGAAAAAGACACATCTACAAATGTTTCTAGTAATAGCAGAATGGATTATTTGGTCCAATCTTCCTTTGAAAAATGGCTATAATAATGTGGAGCTGGAGTGATGGCTCAGCAGTTAAGAGCATTGGCTGCTCTTGCAGAGGACCCAGGTTCAGTCCCCAGCACCCACATGGCAGCTAACAATCATCCACAAGTGCAGTTCCAGGGAATCTGACACCTCCTTCTGACCTCTGTGGGAATTGCTTAACATGGGTATACTTACATTCAGGCAATACACTTATACATATAAAATAAAATAAAATAAAAATATAAAATATTGAAAAAAGAAAAAAGGTTATAATGAAATTGCGGTGCTCTTGAGATATTTGTTTATCATGCTTTGAACATGATGTGACATAAACTTATATCACAATATCATTTGGATGCCAGGTGTGGTGGCACACACCTACTATTCCAGTATTTGGAAGGCAGCAGTAGGAGATCATGAGTTCGAGGAGAGCCTGAGCTTCACAGTAAGATTCTGGCTCACAAAATAACAACAAATAAAGAAAAATCATAAGGTATCATTGAAATGTGTGCAGTTTTCATGTATGTGTGTGTATGTTCGTCTTTGGAAAACTATAAGACTAAAGTGGTTGAATTTATTTATCATTTATTCGCTTATTCATTCATCCACTTATTTTTTGTCTTTTGGGACACTATTTCATTATGTAGCCTAGGCTGACTTAGAATTCATGATCCTTCTGCCTCAGGCTGCCAAGAGATTATAGATAAATGCCACCATACCAGGCAAAGTTGCTGTTTTGATTTTATCTATTAGTTTGTCTATGGATTTTTGGTTTTTGAGGCAGTGTCTCATACAACCTAGGCTAGCCTCTGGAAGGCAGAGGTAGGCAGATCTCTGTGAAATTGAAGCCAGACTAGGCCACACAGAGAGTTCTGGGCCAGCTGGAGATACAGAGGGACCCTGTGTCAAAAATAAAAAAAACTGAGAAAGCAAGCTGGGTGTTGTGGTGCATACCTTGTAATTCTAGCACTTTGGTAGCAGAGTCAAGAAGGTGATAATGAGTTTAAGATCAGTCTCATCTACATAGTAAATCTGAGGCCAGCTTAAGCTACCAAAAACCTGGTGCTACTGGCAGTTGATGGCTACTGAGGAAGGGAGAGTCACTCTTTTTTGGTGGTGTGGCTGCTAGTAGGTTGCTTATACCCAAGTGGATAGTCACAGGCCCTTGTACCTATGGATAGCAGTAAATGAACTTGGGGTTAATAACAATAAAAAAAGTGATCATTAAGTTGAGAGGGAGGAAAGGTGGCGGCACTAGGGGCAGTTGGAGATTGGTAGTGCTGGATGGATATGATCAGTATGCATTGTATAAACACATGAAATTCAAACAATAACAAATATTAGGCCACAACTGGTCAAAGTGTAGAGAATGAGTCTGCAGAGTGTGGGTCCCTGGACAGGATTCCTTAGTTAAACTTCACCTACCCAGGGCTCAGGGACCATTGTGGAAGAGGGGGTAGAAAGACTGTACAAGAACCAGGGAGGGGGTGCATGACCATATGGAAACAGAGTCCTACAGGCTCCTGGGACCCCGCTCATATGAACCTACAGCAATGGTGACAGCATGCACAAGACCCATGCAAACTCAAGCAGACAAAAACCCAGCATAGAACTGGGGAAATGGGCAGCAGGCCTCAACCATAGCTGAAGACTATTGGCACATGATTACTGCTGGACAAGAGAGAATTGGTCTTTAAGGGAGAGACTCTAGATAGACTGACTAGATCCCAGTGGCTGAACTTGCACTGAGGGATGTCTGGATACAAAAGCTTAACTTAACAGACCTTAACATATATGACAGAATGCATGAACTCCAATGGGGGAAATTTCGGAGTACGGATGGGTATAAAGATGACTAACATATTTTATATGAAATGTACAAAAATTCGATAAAAATGTACATTAAAAATATGCGAAAACAAATAAGGAAAAAAGCAAAAAGAATTAATAAAACTTATGAAACTAGAAATCCAGAGAGGTAGGCAGCCCCACACGGGCAGCCACTCACTGTGAGACATCAAAAACTTCCTGAGGCAGGCAAAGGGGCACCGAATCCAAGCTCCTGCACAGGAAGTTATAAAATGTAACAGAAAATTCTTCCAAAATTAAATTTGGAACCCAAAGTCTTATACTCAAGGGCTAAGAGTAACTCAGAAAGAAAACTGCTCTAGCCAAATTAAGCCCCAGGAGACAAAAAGGAGAATTGCCTATTTGCTGGTAACACCAAGCAAAAACGTCAGACTCTTGTTATAGGTGGGCCCAGGCCCACCACACAAGGTAACTGACAAAAACTCAAAAGAAGTCTCTGGAAGAATTACCTTTATTCTAGACTTGAAGATTCTCTACACAACATATATTGCAATGACAAGGGGACTACCTCACCCCCTGCCAGAAGGAAAACACAGCCAGAAACACAAGAATTAAAGCACTGAGACTGGGAACCAGCAGAAAAAGAATAAACCAGGAAATGAGCCAAAGGTTTGACCAGGCAATTCATTAAAGAAGAAATCGACTTAGACAAGCCACATAGTTATCCAAGATGTGCAAATTAAAGCAGAGTAATATAAAACTGTAAATCCTGTAGGCTTATAGTATAACAAAGCTGACAAGGTCAAGTGCTGGCAAGGCTGTTGCGCAACAGCTACTTCGCTACACTGCTGTTGGGACGATGAACCGGCACAACCACTTGGGGAGACATTTTGTCGCCACTTCAGAACAGCAAAATGAAACTACAGTTTGAGGTATAATAACTTCAGAGTAGAAAGCATCAAACTTTCTGGCATTAGGATTCTATATACTCAAAAATGTTGAGCTTTTGTTTATCTGGATTATATCTATTGACATTTACCATATTAGAAAATAAAGCATATCCTAAGATGCAAGATACAGCACACATTCCATAGCCATCAAGGCACACCTAAGTTTATTGTAGCACTGTTCACAATAGCCAAGAAATAGGACCAGCCTAGGTGTCCATCAGTGATTGAATGAATAAAGGATAGTAAACATACACAATAGAGTTTTATTCCAATGGAAAGAAAAATGAATTCATGATATTTACAGGAAAGTGAACACAACTGCATATCATTATGTGACACACAACAAGCAGGATGAGTGGAGTATGGAGAAAGAAGATCAACAAAATATTATGTATGGAAATGCCATAATAAAACTCTCATTACTTTATATGCTAATACAAAATTAATAATAATAATTAATAATAATTGATAATATCACATGTCACAATGTAGCCTCTGGAAAGCTCCACTCTACTCTTGAGTGAATGGCCCATGAAGTGGAATCCATACAACAACCCCAAACTGCATTGTGAGAAACTCTGCCATACAGAATCTTGTACACATAAGGATGCTGGCAGTGCTGCTTGAAATGATCACAAACTGGAAGCTGTCCAGATGCCTATTAGTAAATAATGCATTAAAACAAACTTACTGTACCAACAGCAGAATAACATGTAGCAAGGAGAAGAAATGAATCACAGCTACACAAAACAGATGATCAACATTAGAGGATGGCACACAATACAGACGCTTACATTCAGTACTATTCTATTTCTTCAAAGATAAAGACAAGCAAGAGCTGGAGATGTAGCTCAGCAGGGTAGAGTGCTTGCCTAGCATACACTGGGTCCTGGGTTCCAACCTAGCACCCAATAAACCAGGTGTGGTTATACGTGATGGCAATCCCAGCACTTGGGAGGTGGACACAAGAGCATCAGGAGTCCAAAGTTATCATCAGGCCCATAGCAAATTCAAGGGCAGCCTAAGACACATGAGACACTATTAAAAAAATAGACAAAACTGGGTCCTGGGACTATAGTTCAGTGGAGGAGCTCTTTCTTCCCTCACATTCAGAAGGCACTGGTTTCCATTCCCCAAACATGCCAAAACAAAGGCAAATAAACCCACATTATTTAGGTGGAAGAGTAAAGCAAGAAAATAAATGTGGAGGCTGGAGAGATGGCTCAGCAGTTAAGAGCACTGACTGTTCTTGTAAAAGACCCAGCTTCAAATTCCAGCAGCCACATGGCAGCTAACAACCATCTGTAACTCCAGTTCCGGGGGATCTGACACCCTCTTCTGACCTCTGCAGGCACTGCATGACATGGGTGCACATACACTTGAACATATAAAATAAAAACAATAAATATTTTTTAAAATAAAAGAAATGCACAAAAATCAGGATGGTGGTTACCTTCATGGGGAAGAGTAGGTGCTGTGGTGAGGACGGGAATATAGGGTGACCCAAGCATTCTCAACATTTGATTTCTCTGCCTAGTTGGTGGTAACATAGGTTTTTACTTTATACATCATGGCAAAGTACATATCAGCCTTGCACATTGTTTTGTACATACGTAATTCCTCTGATATGTCACAATAAAAGAAGAAAGCTATTTGAACAATTTGATATCAGTAACTTGAAATAGGTATTTCTACATAGAAAAATTACTGAAACAATGTATTCCACTGTGGTAAGGAGGGATATCCCTAGGTGATGGGGTTTGGATTTTCTCTACACTTCTACCTTTTCCAAGTTTATACAAAGACCACCTATTACTGCTGTAAGCATGAAAACATTTGGTATTGTCAGATTTTATTATAATTGTAGCCAAAGGAGTGATATGTCATCTTATTATAGTTTAATTTGCATCTCTCTGTTTACCAATGAGTTTGATCATCTTTCAATATGTCTATTGTCCAATTTAATTTCTTCTCTTATGAACTTCTTGGACAAGTCTCTGGCTAGTTTTCCTGTTTATTTCTTTTCACTGGTTCCCAGAAAAATCAAATGTATTAAAAGGGACCAGTCTGACACCTAAAATGGAAACAAATAAGGTTCAACATAAAAGAGATGAGTTATCTGTGGATCTGTACACACACACACACACAAAAGAACTGCCTAAAAAGCTTGGTAAGTGCCAACCTAATCAGCAGGAGCACAAAGCTCATCAGAGGCCAGGCTGGATTCGGAGATCAGCTCAGCTGACACCAGCCCACAAAGATGCTCCATGATCTCATTTCCTCCAACACATCTATCCTAAGGCAGTGATTAAAACAAAAAGCTTTCATGATTCACAAGGTATACCAAACTCAAAGAGGAGAACTCTAAGAACTATAGCTGCAAGTTAAGCATGGTGGCTCAAACCTATAATCCCAGAACTTGGGACGCTGTTCCCTCAAAGGGAACTCAAGAGGTACTCTTTGAGTTCAAGACCAACCTGAGCTACATATCAAGACCCTTTATCAAAAAAAATAGCTGTCAAGAGTAGGTGGTTCCACTTCTATCGGTTCCATCCCTAGCACTACACACACAGCCACCTTGTGAGTCATCAGATGTGTATCTATGTCAACATCAGTGATGCTCAACCAGTGGGGATTCTGCCCTCCAACACACACAGGGCACTGCCGACAGTCATCTTTAGGTGGCAAGACAGGGAAGCAGGATGCTACTGGCATGTGCTGGGTGAATTACAAACATCTTGCAAAATAGCTCGAATGCATAATGATGAGCCCTGCCCATTTATACAGGAAAAGGAAATTCCTTTTGTCCCCATGATGCTAGCTTCCTATGCACCATTGCAAGACCCAAGCAGACAGAGTTAAATAGCTTGGGCCAATCTTGCATATCCCCTGGGGTCCATCCATTGGATTTGATACCACAAGTCAACCCACAGGTTCCTGCTGGGATCTCAGCAGTATCAGCACCTGGGGCCACTCTGCACTTACCACTCCTTAAGTCCAGCCCTAACCTATATCATGTACAGCCACTTCTGGTTGTATGTTTGTTTGCTTGCTTGCTTGTATTTTTAGACAGTAGCTCAGTATTTAGGCCAGGCAGACCTCAAACTCATGATTCACCTGCCTCAGCTTCAGGAGCACGGAGATTACAGATGTGTGTCACCACACCTGCTCTGCCACAACTAGAAGAGTGTTCATTTTGTTTGGTTTGGTTGTAGTGTGGCTTGCTTTGTTTGGTTTGCTTTGGTTGATACAGAATCTCAAGTTGCCTAGGCTAGCTTGGAACTCACTATGTAATCCAGACTGAACTGTAATTCATAGCAATTCCCCTGCTTCAGCTTCTCAAGTGCTGGGCTTACAGGCATGAGCCATCACATCCAGCTTATTACTGTTTTACTTTACATTTACTTATTTATTTATTCATGTTTTTTTCAGTACTAAGGATGGAACCCAGGGCCTTGCATATGTTAAACAACTGCTAAACCATCGAGCTTCATCTTTATTTAGCCCTGTGAATTTAGTTTAATGAAGATATAATTCACATGCCCCACAATTCATGCTCTCAATACATACAAATCAATGCTTTTCTAGTACTTCAGCAAAGTTGAGTGATCATAACCTCTCCTAGGTCTAGAACATTTTCATTACTCCCCATCAAATCTTTACCCATTAAGCAGTCACTTTCCATTCCCTTCCTCCAACCCCTGGCAACCAGTAATCTACTTTCTGTTTCTATGGAGTTGCCACTGCTGAACATTTCATGTAAATGATGCTGTCAAGGTTTGCAAAAACGTATTTTAAAAATGTGGCTTAGAACATCTAAGAAATAGGATTAACAAGGACTAACCTGAAAAGGCTCACTGGGACTGGGCCCTAACTGTCCTACCAGGAGCCTAGGGGTTGACATTCTAGATCCCCATGGTATAGATGAAGAAGCTAACAGTGGTCTCTGCAGGAGATGCCTAAACTCTGAAGTACACATCTTCTATATGGGAAATGGCTTATTGCCCTCCACTTTTATTTCATTTTAAAATTAATTTACAAGAATGGGCTTCATTATGAGATTTTCATACATGTACCATTGTACTTTGCTGATGATATTCACCCTCTCTACTACCCTTTCTTATCCTTCTTCCCACAGCCTTCTGGTCTCCTTCTTCTCCCCAAATGGTTCCCGTTCTGCTTTCATGTATATATGGTCTGTATATGAAAGAAAACGTATTTATCTTTTCGCTATTACCTTCTCTTGTTTCTACAACACTGCTCCCTTCCTCTTCCCAGTAGTCCCCCTTTTATGTTCAGTAACACATGAAGGCATATATATTCACATGTAGACAGCATATGTGAGAAAACATGGGGTATTTGCCTTTCTGACTGGTTTATTTTGCTTATCATTATGAACTCTAATTCCACCTACTTTATTGCAAGTAATAAATTTTTGTTCTTCTTCATGGATGATTAAAAGTCCATTGTGGAACTCGAAAGGTTGTTCAGTGGGTAAAGGCTCTTATCATCAAGCCCAGTCACCACAGTTTGATTTCCAGGACCCACATGGTGGAGTGAGAAAACCAACTCCCAAAAAGTTGTCCTCTATCTTCCACATGTGCACTATGGCTTGTGTGCAAGTGTATGTGTGTGTGTGCGTATGTACACACACAAATAAATGTAATAAAATTGTTTTTAAAAATAAAAACTCCATTGTGTGTATGGACCACATTTTCTTTATCCATTCATCTGTTGATGGACATCTAGGCTGGCTGGCTCCATATCTTGGCTACTGGGAACACTGCAGCAGTACGCATGGATGTGCAGGTGTCTCTGTGGTGCGCTGACTTCGAGTTCTCTGGCTCTGTGCCCAGGAGCGTGTAGCTGAATCAGGAGTGAGTTCTGTTTTCAGGTTTTTGAGGACGCTCCATACGGATTTCCACAGCGCCTGCACCAGTGCACACTCCCACGAGCAGTGATTAAGGCCCCTCCCACATCCTCATCAGCACCATTCCAACAGGTGAGACAGAATCTTTAAGCAATTTTAATCTGCAGTTCCCTGAAGGCAACAGATACTGAATACTTTCTCAACTGTTCATGAGTTGTTTGTATTTCTTCCTTTGTGGTCTCTCTACTTAATTCACTATCCCATTGACACTTTGGATGTCCTTGATTGGGATGAGATGAAATCTCAAAGCAATTTTGATTTGCGTGGTCCTCGTGTGTCCATTACTTTTCAAGACTATATGAACAGGTCATTATGGATGATAAGAGGCAGGGGATCACAGGCCTTCTCAGGTAGGTACAAGGGAGGAATGTGTGCGATGCACTCAGAGTCTGGCCCGTGGAAAGTCCCTGTTAGGATTCCCACCCACCTGCACAACTGAGATCCTTCCTGCTGCTCAGAACAACTTTCGACTCCTGTGGCCACCTTTAGGCAGCATAACCTGTCCTCAGAAGATGTTTGAGAAGCAGTGAGATACACAGTGGAGTGAACTCTTAGAGCCAGGATGACTCTGAACCACCCTCTCAAGTCTTGGTAGTTAAAGGCTATCTCTACTTCCTGGAGCCTGGAGGGACTTTACAGCTTATGTCCTGGTGTGCTTCTGGGAGCTTTTGGATGCCTGCAGGGGTTGCTCAGCCTCTGCCCACTAGTGAGGGCTGGGAACAAGAGCAAAGGGATACTCAAGCAGACCTTTCTGGATCCCACTCCAGAAAACTGGGTCTCTACCTTGATGCCCAGACTGCTTCTAGTTCAGTGTTCCTGGGTTACACAAAACAAAGCAAAATGCTTCTCTCATGTGGGTTGAACCCCAGCTGTCTCCTCTGTGCTATGTGACCAGGTCCTCTTTCCTGGAAGGCAATGGTGTTGTTCTGGTAGTAGAAGACAAGGCATGCTGTGGCATGGTGGGACACACCTGTCAGTCCAGGACTCAAGGGAGAAGCCAGAGGACCAGGAGTTCAAGGCCAGCCTTGGCTATGTAGCAAATTCAAGGCCTTCAGCCTAGGCTATATGAGACTCTATCTCAAAAAAAAGAAAGAGCCAGGCATGGTGACACATACCTTTAATCCCAGCACTCAGGAGGCAGAGGCAGGTGAATGTCTGTGAGATCGTGACCAGCCTGGTCACAGGGACTTCCAGGCCAGCTATGGCTACAGGGAGACCCTGTCTCAAAAAAGATAAAAAAGAAAGCAGGAGAAGAGGGAGGGAGAGAAGGAAAGAGGAAGAAAAGAAGATACATAATAATGGTATGCAGCAAGCACTCAGGAAGTGGTAGTTGATCTAAAAGGGACACACTTCTGATCCCCACAAAACACCTTTGTGATTCTTAGTCATTATATGGACTGACGAATAGGTTTAGAGACCTCCTTTTCCCAAACTCACTGAGGTCTAAATTTATTATGCTTGGTGCTTCAAGATGCTAACGGGAGTGAGAGAAGCCTAGGATCAAACCCCACCAGTTAATCACTGTATGACCAGAAGCCAATGACATCACCTCTCCCAGTTTCCTCATCTGGAAAATGATTGAGACAGTTCTCAGTCCCAACCCACCAGCACCTCCTAACTAGAAACAGTGAATGAGGCTTGGTTACTTAGAGTTTTCTTTGAAAACCTCCATGCCATGAGATGCAAGTCAGTGGGACGATTATCAGAGCTCCCCCTGAATCTTTGCTGTTCCATTCTGGGGTTTTGCTCTCCATAATTCAGCTATGTAGTCAACCATGGCTTGACAACATTGAACAGAAAATTCCAGAAATAATTTCGTATTTCAAATCTTGTGCTATTTTTGAGTAATACGACCAAACACTGAACCATCCGTTTCATCACACCCAGAATGTTAACCATTCCTTTGTCCCACATACCCACACTGTGTGCACTACCCAAGCCTAAGTCACTTTGCAGCCATTGCAGTGATTGTATCAACAACGGAAAGAGGCAGAGATGTATTCAGGAACACTTTACATAGTAATGGTCCCAAAATACAAAAGCAGTGATGCAAAGGAGGCCCCAAGGCCTACAGCATGGAAGGACAGTCTAACTATAAGCCTATGTAGAGACTGCCACATGCACAGCAAAAACATGATCTATAGGGGATTTGCTAGGGTTTGGTTGAGAAAGAGCTGAGTGGTAGAGCAGTTGTGGAACATGCATAGGCTGTATGTTTCAATCCCAGCAAAGATAAATAGAACTACTGTGGTCTCAGGCATCTCCTGCAGGGCATAGAACAGATTCCTGAAGGAAACGGGGATGCAGGGAGGGGTGGTACTGTGTAGTTTTCTCCACAAAACCCTATTAGACGATAAAAATCGTATCCCCAAAGGGAAAAATGAAACAAAATCAAGAACTGTCTATCCCTGTCAGCACTTGCCTTCTCCCCATAGTCCTGGCAACATACCACAGAGTCTGATTTTTGTGGGCTGGTTTGCTCCCTCAACTAGGTTGGCTCCACAGAAGCAGAAATCTTGCTTTTCTTCACCCTCTGCATCATTAATTCCTGGAATAGAGCCTGACCATACCTTTATACACTGCTCACTCACTGGCTCTTCTTGTAGCAAGTCACCAGGGTTGCCCATAGGAAAACTGTTTCCATATCATTTGCAAACCTTCATGGGCTTCTTTTCAGTGTTCCTTATATGTGACATAAATCTTACCAAATATCAGTGCTGAGACAAAGTTTTGTTTTTCCTGGGCTATGTTTTTCACTTGGACTGTTTTCACTGTGCTTAAAGCACAATTCCATGCTCAATTACAGAGTTTTCCTGAGAACATTTTTTTTCTGATGTGGGATATAAATAAATGTAAGAAGATTCTGCTGGTACATGTTTAAGACCCTATTTTTAACCACAGACTACATTTATCCTAAGAAGATGCTACTCAGACTTGACTGTGCCTGCAAATTACCCAGGATCTGGTTATAACACTAAATAAACCACTGAATATGACTCAGTAGGTCACAGGCAGGGAGTGAGATACTGCATCTCTAACAACATCCCAGGTGGTGCCTAGGTGGCTGGGATTTGGACCACACTTTTGAGTTGCACAGGGTGGAAGAAACTTGTTCCCTCAATCCAGTACAATTTCTGTGTCCTCCTCTGCAAAATATGACCAAAGCTGGAAAAGTGGAGGGACAGTCACCAAAAGCACGCAGTGAACTAGTAGTAAGATATACAAGTTGCCCCCTTTTTCTCTTCACCCCATCGTAACACTTCCCGGGGCCCGGTGAAAGGGGATAGGAAGCTGCCAAGGAAGGTTCTGCACACGCATGTGGTGCAGGTGCCCCGCCCCCCAATTTTGAAAAATACTGCTTTTCCAGGTTTTCCGAAAGGTAAACTCATAGGGACAGCTGTTGTCACCTATGGTGGCATCTGCTTGGTCAAGATTTTAACTGGGGACCATCCCAGTGTTTCAAGCACAGCAACATCTCTCCTCTTTGACTATATGGGTGGTGATGGGTTCAGTTCTCAAAGGCTGGGACGCCCCCCCCCCCCCAGTCACAGGGTCGCCGGACGCCCCCCGCCACAGGCCTGACAGGAGAGAGCCAAAACGGTCATGCGCAGAGCGACAACCCCCAGCTCACAGGGCGGGGTCCCTGGGTGCCCCCACCCCAGCCCACCTTACCTCTGCGGACCAGGGTAGCCAAGGAGAAAGCGAGGCAGACGAGGAAGGCCGAGCGCCAGGCCACCATGGCTGGGAGCAGGCGCGGGGGCCCGGGAGGAGCACAGTAAGCGCTGGAGGGCCCGAGGGGGAGGGGAGGAGCTGGAGGAGGAGTCTGTCACCTCCGCAGGGCCACGCCCAGAGCTGGCATCTGAAGCGCGCGGCCTGGGGGCAGGGCGCGTCTGAGTGCCAGCACTGGGGGGCGACTCCGCCCAGGCCACGGCTGGGGACCAGGCGACTCTGCAGCGTCGAGGACGCGGCCGCAGTCTAGGGGCGGAACCCGGGGAGGGGCCGGGGGCGGGGCCCGCAGACACCCAGTGGGGCGGCGGGTCTGGATTGGGTGGCTTGCCTGCTCGCGGCCTACAGACCCCTTCCCACCCTGATCGTGGCTTTGGGAGTGTCAGAAGTGGTCCGCGGGAAGCAAGTACTCGGTCTCCAGAGTCTGGGGAGCGGAAAGCGGTCACCGCAAGGGCTCTCGATGATCGACACCAGAGAGGCCACTGCACCCTAGCCTGGAGCGGAAGACTGTGTACAGCTAATGACCTTGGACTGCGCCTTCCTCATCTAGCCCAGCTCTCCTGGCTGCGAGGCCCCGCCACTCTCGCCCACGCCAACCGCTCATCCAAAACACTGTCTCCAGACTAAAGAAAGGGCTGTCGGGGTGGCTCATGGAACAAGAAGGAAGCTGGGGGCGCTGAGGCAGGAGACAGGGAGGGTGGACTCATTCCAGAGCCCAAGCTCAGAGAACTAGCACCAGAGACTTGGGTCCGGACAGAGTTAGCTGAGGGAAAGTTCACATCTGCACAACTGATCAGTAAAACGTGTCCCCTGAGTGACAAATGCGCTGCAGTTTTTTTCCCATGAACCTCTGCAACGGAGTCCACTTCCAAGGCCGCAAGAAGGCAATGCCCACACTACTGGAAACAGTCAAACAAGCCTGTGGCAGCCAGGAAGCTAATGCTCCCAAGAAGAGCCGGGACTGCAACCAGCTCGAGGACAAAGAAAATGCCACTGGTTGCCATCAAGCTGCACGGGCTGTCCTGGACCACATCGGAAGACAGATCTTCCTCCTCCTCCCAGTGTTCCTCAGCAAAAATCACACACACACACACACACACACACACACACACACGTTCCAGTGTCCGTTGAGAGTCCTTGCCTAAAATCCTGGGACTGGAGAAAACAAGCACATAGACACTGGGATGTGCAGGAGTTGACCTGTCACTGGAGCTGAAGCATGAACGGAAACAGTTGGTAGTTACTCAGATGGCCTTATCCACCTGGCACATTCCAGCATTTTGACCAGTGCCACCTCAATAATCAAGAAAGGGGAAAAAGCAAGTGGATGTGCCTTGCATTTAAGGAAGTAGCCAGGACCCATGCCATGGTGTCAGTGTGGCCAGGAAAAGCCCATTGGTGAGTGGTTAGGAAGAGGGGCTCCAGAACCCTGTGGAAGAGACCTGCCTGGACCCAAAACCTGTGTCAAGGAATCAGTGAGATGGTGGTGGAAAGTGGTGGGCTGGAATGTAGTGAGAGCTGGTTGAAGGAGCTCCATGATCTAGCAGAGTGGAAATGAGCACTTGCAACCAAAACCACGGACTCCACATAGCAAGAATATTTGCTATTATAGCCCTTACAGGATGAGCACATAGGTGACCTGCTCTGATGCAGCAGCAAGAACCAAGAGAAAAGGACAAATGACACCAGGTAAAACAAGCAAAAATCTTGTTAATCCAGTGCCTGAGTCAGCCTACTAGATAACTCTGCCTTTGTTAGGTGATTTATCTGGGGCCTAGGTTTTCTGTCATTCTGTTGTAAATTATGACACTGTTGAGTCTGAAAGGGCTGGTGGAACTTTCAGGTGGAGAAGCACCCACCTGGAACTTGCTGAGCAGTTTAGTCAGACAACTAAATTGAATTGTGGCTGAGCATGAAACTAATTTACATACAGGACAGCCTATATTTGCAAGTGCAGACCTGTGCCTCCCTCCACACTACCCACACACCTGGATTCTGGGACCAATGACTGATCAAACATCTTTTCTACACACCACTCCCCTGTCCCTGCTGTCAACACCTAGCCATTCCTGAACTTCTTATACCCTGAGGACTGCCAGCAGCTGTAAAAGCATTTGGCCCTGCAAACTTGTCTCATAAAAAGGTTGACCTTTCACAAGCTCTGGCCAAAGCAGAAAAGTGTGCCATTTATCCAGAGAGCCAGCAGGCCAACCAGGAGCATAGCACATGTCTGGGAAGGGCTGAGAACACTGCTGGTGATCCCATTGACTTTCTGACCACCAGTCCAGGGTTCTACCAATCCCAGCCTTTCGCTCCTGTCAACACACAACAGACCCAAGGGAAAACATGTGACTAGCAGAGCTGTGATCTTGGCTGCCTCAGCACCTTGCGGAACTATGAAGTGAACAGCTTTTATCCAGCTCCCAATAGCCACAAACTCCCTCCTCACAAAATCTCCACCCTTGATTCTCTATACCAGCCACTTCTTCAAGGGGGGCCTCCCTCACCCATGTCCTAAACCAGCCCTACTGAGTGGCACCTACCAATCAGGGGCCCTGAGTCTACTGAAGATACCCATCAGGAGAGCAGCACTTCTTTGTCAAATTGCTCTTCCCTGCCTGGTGTGGTAGCTCATACCTTCAATCCCAGCGCCTAGGAGGCCGAGGCAAGAGAATTGCCACACGCTTGAAGCCAGCTGTAGCTATAAGAAGACCCTCTATCAAAGAAAAGCCAAACAAAACAAGAACAAATTTTGCCCTTCCCTGACATTTCACCACTGCTACCACTCACCCTTGAGAGCCAGCGGACAGAGATGGTTTCAGTTGCCTCCTGTGGGCTTCTGCTATGGTCTCATAGCCTTGGGCCCTAAGGCCTTTAAGGGCACTTGCCCAGCAGTGGGTGGAAGGGGAAAGAAGCACTGTTCCCTTCCTGGACACCTACCCTGTTGTGGGAGTAGGGACATTAAGAGAGGAAAGCCCCCAGCCATATCACCCTAGCTGGAGCAGGGACAGCCCAATGTTCTGTAGCCTCTCCTCTGTGGCCAGTCGGAAACTCAGGATTCCTCCCATCTCGGGCAGAGTAAAAAAAAGGGCTGCTTGTGTTACATTTTCCCTGCCTGCTAAAACTAGAGCACTGACCTTTATTCTGACCTTTATTTTGGTGTACAAAAGTCCTTTATTTCATGAAACATGGTTCTGTTTTGTTTAAAGTGCTTGCTGCACAAAATTAAAATTTAGCAACTCTACTGGTACCCAAATTAAAAATAAAAGAAAGAAAAAGAAAAGGGGAAAAAAAGAAACTACCAAGCAAAATTCGGTCCTCTAGCCATCATGACAATATTCAGCCCAAGTGGGCTCAGATATATGGGGATTTGGAATAACATCGCACATGTAAAACAGAAGCTCTGGAAACAGAGCCTCTCATGTTTTTGCCTGTGAGCAAATTATCCATCAGATCCCTAAGCCTCTCCACAGCAGTCCTAATCTCTCATCTTGCAGATTTTGTAGTATGGCAAGGTCAGGTAGGGTCAAGATTTGATCCTGAGGACAGAAGAAAGACATTCAAGGGTGTTAAGGGGCCAGGGGTCCATAGAAGGATGACCAGCACCTCATAGGAGGAGAGGCTGGAGCTGGATTCTAAGTCCCCGGAGGGGAGGCTAGAGGTGTGGCCTGGCCTGCTCCCAGGACACGGGAGATGAAGAAATCTAGTGACACAAAGGATGGAGCCAGGGGATGTAGGCAGTTAGAGTCAGGGTGCTGTGTGGCCACCAGAGATGCCCTGCTTCCAGTGGGATGTCACAGTAGAGTGAGAGAGAAAGTAACAGTTCACCCGGCCAGCAGGGATGGAGCTTCCGGTTATTGGCTGAGGACAATGAAGAAAGGACTGGAGACAAGAAAGGATACATGGAATGCGAGTTGGCCAAAACCATCCATGCAGAACTTGGGGACCAGGTGAAATACACACTGTCCTAAGGCAATGGTGAAGAGGTCTAAATGGGAATGATGTGACACTGCAAGGCAACAAGATTAGATTACTGGCATCCCGTTGTTAGGTTTCTCCAAGGAGCCTTAGGACCCTGCTGTATAAAAGCCAGAATCTGTCTTAGAAAATGCTATTCTGCTAGTGTGAGAGAGACCCTGGATTAAATCCTTGGCAAGGAAAAGGGGAAGAGGGGGAGGGGAGAAAAGAAGAGGGGAGGGAAGGGGGAGGAAGGGAGAGATCCGGAGGGAAGAGGGACAAGGGAAACGGAAAGGGTTTAGGAGAAGGGGAAGAGATGGAGAGGGGAGGAGAAAGGAGATGAGAGAGAAGGGAAGGAAGGAGGGAGGGGAGGAGAAGGGAAGAGGATGAGAGGAGAGGAGGAGCGGAACCTGGAGCCTCACACATGCTAGGCATGTACTCCGCCACAGAGCTTCATTGCTGCACTTTGGGGTTTGCGGAGCTTTCTTAATGCCTCAAGGACCACACAGTGCTGAGGATAGGGCACCACTGGCCGTGTCCACAAGGAAAACAAGGTGAAAAAGGCCACCAGGTCCACTTCTGTGTCGAGGCTCATTATGATGAGAAGGAGCCCTCACTCTGGCGATCTGTATGCAGAGCACCCAGCATCTTCAGAAAGCCTGCGTGCCAAGTCAGGCAGGGCAAAACCTTAGACCTGCATGTTTTCCTAATGTGAGAGGCCTCTCTGCACAGTTCTTTTCAGGGCTCAGCCGAGTTAATATGGAATTTGCATAAGCACTTGGCAAGATGTAACTTATGTCTCTGTAATATTTCTGGGGCAGTATTTTTTTTTTTTTACTGTGAATCCTGATCTCAGTGAGAACAAGAATTAATATTTGTTGGACTTTATTTCATTTAGTAAGTGAAATCTCTCCCGCCAAGCACTTGGGAGACTCAAACCACAGGAATCAGCTCTTGGGTTCTTCCTGTCATCTTTTCATGTGAGTGAATCCACCCATGAAACCTCGAAGAAAAGTGGTTGTACACTAATGGAATTAAGAGTAATACCATTTTGTTGAAATAGGACTTTCTTAGTGGCATTACAGCGTCTTATACAGAGCTGTCAACCCATGTCAGCCTAATTACTCTGCTCCTCCCTCAAGTATTCCTCCAACCCTGAGAATGGTCATCAGTCTCCCGGTTCCTGGGGTCTGCATTCAAAAAGTAGACTTGAGCCATGCATCGTGGTCTTGTGGAGTTGCCACAGCATTCTACACCCAGCAGCTAGAGGGAGCCTCTTCAAAAGCAGGTACTCCAACAGCAACCCCTGCAACTTCCTGTCAAAAGTTCTGCATCTCACCAGGGCTAATTTCCAACTTCTGTCCATGATCAGCAAATGCCTCCAAGACCTACCTCCAAATCCTAGGAGATCTAAGTCAGCTCCTGTCTTCCTATGAAACATACTAGCTCATTTGTCACTTGCTAGTTTCTCTTCTGTCCACTTCTGTGTCTAGCATCCCGCCTGGCTTTTCATTGCTTATCTGCCTTCATTTTAACCCTCAGAACACACTAGAACTTACTATTGCCTCCTAGGCCAGGAAAAGATGAGGAATCTATTCTTTTTATTCCCACCAACCTTGGGTATGATTCTATCTAATACCAAACTTTGAAAACATTTTTTTGAGGGAGGGAAGAACTGAAAAGTTTGGCTCACTCAGTAACAGGACTGCCATGGAAACAGGAGGACCCAAATTCAGATCTCACATAAAAATGTGGATGTGGGGGCTAGAGAGATGGCTCAGCAGTTAAGAGAACTTGTATGATTCTACTTAGATAGAGTACCTCAGTGAGCACACTTTTAAAGACAGTGCATAAGCAATCACACTGTGAGGTGGGAGAGGATATGAAGTCTCTCCTCAGAAGGCTCATGTGTTGAAGGCATAGTCCCTAGCTGGGAACATTATTGAAAGGTGATTGGATCATGAGGGCAGTAACATTATCAATGGGTTAGTCAATTGATGAATCCCTAGGTGAATTGGCTATTAAGTGGTGGGCTTTAGTTGGAGGAAGTGGGTCACTGAAGGCATGTCTTTGAAGGGTATACATTGTCACAGACCATTCCCTTCTGTTTTGCTCTGTCTTTAGGCCACCGTGAGTTGAGCATCATTATCCTACTACACCCTTTCCTCCACGACATTCACCCTCACCATAGGCCCAGAAACAATGCAGCCATCCATCCATGGACTACCACCTCTGAGAACATGAACCGAAACAAATTCCTCTTCCCTTAAGTTTCCTGTCTTGGGTATTTTGTTACAGAAGTGAAAAGTTGACTGAAACAGGAAATAATTTATGTGATGAGCAGAGAGCTCAATTGGGGCATGATTCAAAAGCCTTAGAAACAGATAGAAGTTATGAGCATATAGCATTGTGAACATAATGCCAGTGAACAGTGAACTTATGGACAGTTAATGTGGTAAATATTTTATGTATATTTTGTAACAATAAACATGCTGTTAAAATGCAACCTAGAACTGACAGGATGACCAAGCCAAAGTCCAATCCCCAGGACCCACATGGTGGAAGCAGAGAACAGATCCCTACAAGTTGTCTTCTGACCTCCATACTCACTAATGCTCCCCCCACACACAAAAGAAGAAAGGAAGGAAGGGACAGAGGGAGAGAGGGAGGGAGGAAAGAAGGAAAGAAAGAAAGACAAAAATTTTAAAGCAGTGTGATCCAGGAACTGGGGAGATGGCTTAGTTAGTAAAATGCTTGCTGGATAAGCATGAAGATTTGTGCTTATGTCTGTAATCCTAGTTCTGGGGAGGCAGAAATTGGAGGGTCCCTGGGGCATTCTGGTCAGCTAATCTCAACCTGAATCCCTGAGATCTAGTTTCAATGAGAGACCTGTTTCAAAAATAAGTTGGAGGACTAGAGAGATAGTTCAGCGGTTAAGAGCAGTTGATGCTCTTCCAGAGAACCTAAGTTCAGTTCTCATTAATCATGTCGGGAGGTTCATAACTGCCTGAAACTCCAGTGCCTGGGAATCTGATGGCTCTGGTGTCTGCAGGCACATACACTTGAGAGAGAGAGAGAGAGAGAAAGAAGAGAGAAGAGAGAACTAAAAAAATAGCACAGAAATCATTGTGGAAGAGGGGACACAAAGATTATAAGAGCAAGGGCATGGATGACCACAAGGAAACAGTTTTCCAGACAGCTGGTCAATTACTCATATGAACTCAGAGCAATGGTGACAGTATGTACAAGTCCCATGCAAAATCGAATATCAGCATAGACATGGGGAAGTGGGTAATTTAAGGAGTTTTGCAAACAATAGCTGCTGGGGGTGGTGGGTAGACAATCTCTTTTAAGGATGGGACTCTTGATAGGCTAACTAGGCTCCAGTGGATGGACTCACACTGAAGGACATTTGGGGACACAAATTAGACTCTAAAGGTCTTATTATATATTATTGAATATAATTACATATATAATAGAGTACATTAAATTGGGCTGGGAGCAATAAGGGGAGCTGTGGATAGGGGAGGTAACCTAAATACCATCAAATTATATTGCACAAAACGTGCAATATAAGTGCAATTCAATAAAAAAACTAAAGGAAACTTCCAAGACTTAGGAAGCCCCTGAAACAAGATTGACAAAGCTCTTGCCCAGGTTCTATAAGCAGTAACCATAACTAGGAAAAAGAGACTCTGGCTGCTTGCACACTGCCTTGAGTTACTCATGCTCCTGTAAGTAGTCCCAATAAACTCCCTAGTTCACTAAGCTAAAATAACTAACTAAACAACTATTTAATAATTATTTAATAAATAAATTGGTTAAAAGCATAATGTAGAAGGCTGGAGAGATGGCTCAGTCAACAAATCACTTCTCCTTTAAGATGCTTTTCTCAGGGTATTTAAAAAAATTTTTTTATTGAATGATTGTGTGTTTCACACAGAACTTCTCAGTCAATCTTAATCATCTTTATATCCCTTTCCCCGCCAGCCCCTTAACTGGAATCCATACATTTTTTTCATCTGTGTTAAGGTTTAATTGTGTTGAGTTAGTGTCCCCAAGTGACTTCCATTCATCCACTGAGGTCCAGTCAGCCTACTCAGAGTCCCTCGCTTTAGGAAGATTAGCTCATTCTCTCCCAACAGTAATCAATTGCCAATATTTCTTAAGCAAATGTTGGGGTCTCCTACCCATTTCCCCAGTGCCAAGCTGGGTGTTTGTCTGCTTGAGTTTGCATGGATCTTGAGCATGCCAACAGCACTGCTGTAAATTCATATGAGCAGTGTCCCAGGAGCCTGTAGGATTCTGTTTCCATATGGTCATGTACCTCCTTCTTGGCTCTTACAATTTTTCCACCCCATCTTCCACAATGGTCCCTGAAGCCCAGGTGAGTGAGACTTACTATAAGGACACTCTAGAGTCCTAATCTCCATGATTTAGTCATTTGTGGCCTTTTGTGTTACTGGACCTTTGTTGCATGTGGAAGCATCATTAATGAGAGTTGAGAGATTCGTTAGTGTCTTCTTTACCCTTTATTCTATATTTTGTGAGCCTTGGGTATAGAGACTGCATTGTAGATATACCACTTAGGCATGAGAAATTCACAATGTCTGTGTGTGACCAGCTGTGGTACTCTGTATTAGTCTCCATCTGGTGATAAAGAAGTTTCTTTGATGAGTGGTGACTGGGATACTTGACTGCAAATATAAGGATCCATATTTTACATTTAGTAAGAAGTTACATTAGCCTAAGGATGTAACAGCCCTGGGGATCTCTCTAAGATCTATGACCGCTTCAGCCATGTGTATTTGGCTATGATTACAGTACCACACAAGAGTTTCTTCTCTTTGAGTGGGTTCTTAGACCAATTAGGTAGCTGTTGATTGCCTCCAAGATTGCCCCCAGTGTCATATGTTGAGCTGGTCATTGATGAAGTTATTTGGTCATGAAGCTGCGGTTGGACCATAGATGGATGATCTCCTTTGTAGCTTGTGTAGTGCTCTCCAGAGCTATGAGAGTTAACTTTCAGGGAAAGTGACTTCCAGGTCCAGCTCCATTGCTCCAAATCTAGTCTCTTGAAGTATGTCCTGTCTTCAGCAATAAGGTCTTATCTTCAAGTTCTGGGAGGCCATCAAGGGCTGTGGCAGTAGCCTGTGTAATTTTGGAAGTCACTTGGACCATCCTGGTCAGCAACTTAAAGAAAGGTTTCTTTTGTCTGGCACTGTTTCTTGTTATGTAGCCTTCAGCTGTGCACATGGACTCATGTAGAGATAGTGTATGTGGAATTTGTCATTAGGTTGTTATACTAATATGATTCCCTCTGGTGTTTTATACGAGCTAGGCATTATTTTCTCTCTCTCTCTCTCTCTCTCTCTCTCTCTCTCTCTCTGTGTCTGACCTCCCCTCCATGGCTTACCCATTTAAAGTGTCCCAATTTTCCCCATTTCTTCCTTGATAATACCAGTCTCCTATGGTCCCACCTCTCTTGAGCTCCTTCTTTCCCTTTATCCCCATAGTTCCCTGTATAACCCTCCCTCCTCCTCTCATTTAAATACCCCATTTTATCTATTTCTCCTTTAGTAACACCTGTCTCCTACTGTTTTTCTCTCTCAGGTTCCTTCTTTCCCTTTACCGCCCTGCTTCATTTCCATTTTCCTGGTTCTTACAGTTACATCAGGATACATACTCACATATAAGGGTTTGGTGCTAGGATCCACAAATGAGAGAGAACATATGTCATTTTTTTTGTCAGGGTATTTTATGACAGCAAAGAGACAAACAGCTAGTTTATCTATTTTCTATGACTGATGTTTACTTAGTCCACTACATAGGTCCTCATGCCTCACGTTACATCTAGTAAATACCGCTGGATCTACTGGAATCACTTCAGAGACCAGCTCACTGGCCGCAGGCTCCCCAACACCTCTCTTTGCAATGACATTTGCTATTTTGCACCTCTGTTCACTTAGTGGCAGGTCTGTGACAGAGACCGGAGTTCATTGAGTGATTTGTGCTTTCGTCCTCAGAAGGCAGATCGATTTCCACTGCTGGTTGACTGGTAGCTGGTCTCACAGTGTACACAAACACATTCAACTCCTGCTTTAGATATAATGTCTCCCTAGCTCCTCATTGCCTATAGGATCAGGCCACATGCCTTGGCCTGATAGTTCATTCCAAGTCTTGCCTGCCTCGGTCCATCCAGCCTGGCAGGTGACCCACTGTATGCTGCCCAGGTCTTCTTGCCTTTGCTTATCATGGTTTCTGCTGCCTGTTCTTCACTCAGCTTTTCCATCCTAGTATTCAAATGCTTGTAGCCCTCGAACCCCAGGTCAACATGCACCCAGTTGAAGAACAATGAGCAGCAAAATGGTTATTTGTACCTCAACTATGGACAAACTGCCACATAGAAAGAGGATTCGTGGAAGAATTTTATTTTTCTTTTGTCTCTTTGTTTTTTTAATAAGACTGCCCCACTAGAAGTTGGGGAAGTGGAAAAATGGTAGTATGAACTAAGAATGAGATGACTTCCATTCCGTTTTGGTTTCTCTTTTCTAAGTTGTGCCTGTTCCTCATCACCTCAGGGGCCCAGAAGTTTTGTGTTAGGTTCCACAATAAGTTGTATCACCAATGAATATTATGCCTAGGCAAATGCTCATGGGGAAGTGTTCATAGCATCATTTAAAAGAGACAAAGTAGAAAAATCACAATGTCCATCATGGTTGAAAGCCTGGATAAACTAAGTGTGGTCCCTGTCATGTCCCCTTGTGGCTGTCATGATGGGCGTGGCAGACATGGGTCGGTGCTCCTCTTCCTCCTTATGATTACCCCTGTCCCCCGCCCGTGGGGAGGGAAGCTGGGGAGAGATCGGGTGCATGGCTCGTCCCAACCCAGATCCCCGGCCCCATGCGGCAGAGATCCTAAAGGCGAAACTGGGACCCCCGAGGGGCCAAGAAGAGTCTACAGCCTGCTTCTTCTGGTGTTATAGCTTTTTATTGTGTTACAGCTTTTCTTCAGCGCAGCAGGGAATCGCTTTACAGTGCTCAAGCATGCTCTTATATACAGTTCTCTCTCCAATCAGGCGCACTTCCTCATTTCTTAACAGCCTATCGCATTGTGTTATTTTCAAGTCTTGTATTAGCATAAATGAGCAGTTACATGGGCGGTTACATGGGCAAGCAAACCTACCAATCACTACAGAGGAAAAGGGATGCCTTATTAGCATACAGGTTTCCTTTTCTTATGGCCCGACAGTCTCTATATAGAGTGGAATATTATTCAGCCATAAAAGTGAATGAAGTCCAAGAACAAACCACAACATGGTTATATGTTAAAGACATTATGGGAATTATGCTAAGTGAAAGAAACTAGATCAAGGAGGTCTGTATTATATGATTCTGTTGCATAAAATACACAGAATTCAATTGGTAGAATGCTTGCCTAACATGCCTGAAGTCCTGTATGCAATCCCCAGCACCACATAAACTGGGCATGATGGTACATGGGAATAATCTCAGCACTTTGGAGGGGGAAGAAGAAAGATAGAGAGTTCAAGATCATCCAAGTCTACAAAGCAAGTTTGAGAAAAGCCTGGGATATACCTTCCAGAACTTGAAGGTAATTTCTTATTGCTGAAGACAGGACAAACTTTTGGACACAGGACTTAGAGTAGGGGAGCTGGGACTGAACTGTAAGCCTCCTCCCTAGAAACTAGCTCTCATAGTTCTGGAGTATACTATGCAAGCTGCTAAGGGAGAAAAATCAATCAATGGTCCAACCCCAGCTGTAAAGCCTAATAACCACAACAGTGACTGCACAAGAAACTATAATGGGACAGTAGTGGCACTTTTATATTAGGGGTAATCAACAGCTATCTAATTAGACTTAAAATCTCAGTGGGAAGGAGCTTGTAGAGTGGGTTGATTCTCCGAGGGAATAGGTGGACAAACACCCCTCCCAGAGTGGTATCACCCAGGACCACCTTGAGCAGAAAGACGAGTAGCTGGGAAAGTCCTATGACCCACCCATCCTGCCTATTGGCCTTGGATGTGAGAAGAAGAGGGGCTAAAAGTATTTAAACAGGGGGTGCCAGGAGGCTGGCCCTTTTTCTCCTCTCCCCCATGGGCCATTTGGATTTGTTCACCGGGAAGTTGCAAGATCCCAGCCACGTGGATTTACTAATGTAACTTGCAGAGTGGAGGGTGGGCGACCTGTTCTGTAAGTAACCCCTTACCCATTTCTCTGCTAGTAAGCCCAAGTAAACTAGCTAGAATCTGTTTAACGGTGAGTGGAGAAGTTTGTGTGTTTGTTGCAAGGCAGGGGGAGAGAGGCAGGTTAAGTTGGTTTGTCTCTCCTAAAGAGAAATTTTAATAATAGAGTTGTAAACATAGCCAAATCTACATGGCAGGAGAGGTCATAGATCCTAGAGAAAACTCTATTTCTGTCATATCTCTAGACTAATGAAATTTCTTACTGTATCCTAAATATAGATCCTTAAATTTACAGACAAATGTATCTTACACCACTAATCAAAAAAGCTTCTTCTTGCAACAGAGTTACACAACTAGTTACATACATAAAATAAGTGTCTGAGAGATGTCCTGCCCTAAGTGAAACATCTACAATTGAACCACTACACCTAAGGCTCATGGAGTACAGAGAGAATACTAAATCATCCCTCAACTCTCACCAGTGAAGTTTCCTTCTGCAACAGAGTGCCATGCACACGCAGAAAGCCACAACCGGCCAAAGTGTAGGGAATAAGTGATTGCAGAGAGTATGAACCCCCCCTCACCCTTATATAGGTGAGGACCTATATAAGACCTCACCACCCTTAGCTCAGGGACAATTTTGAAAGAGAGGGCCGAAAGACTTGTCAGAGTCAGGGTTGATGCATGACTATAAGGCAACAGTCTTCCAAGTCTCTGGGAACGTGCTCATATGTACTTGTAGCAATGGTGACAACATGCACAAGATGCATGCAAACTCAATCAAACAAAAACCCAGCATAGAAACTGCAGAAATGGGCAGTAGGCCCAAAGAACTATTGGCAGTTGATTATTTCTGGGGGAGAAAGAGAGAGTGACTCTAGATATGTTGACTAGGCTCCAGTGGATAAACTTGTACTGAGGTACATCTGGGTACATAAACGTAACTCGAAAGGCCTCAACACATATGACAGAATGCATGAAATCTGGTGGGGAGAGCTTTGGGAGGGTGCAGATTGGGGAGGGGGGTTAAAGATAATTAAGATATTTTGTATGAAGTGCACAAAAATTCAATAAAATATACATTTAAAAAATTAAATGCATACAGAAATAGAAATCAAGTAGCATTTTCAGGAGAGGTGTTTATGAAAAGTGAATGCTTAATGGATGTGATGTCACTTTTGAGGGTGATGGAAATATTTAAAAATTGGGTTTGGGGTGTTGCTAGGTGGTACATTGCATATTTAGCATACATGATGGCCCAGATGTGATCCTAAGTATTTTAAAGAATGAAAGTTGACCATAGTGGTAATTGTTCAACTCTGTGAGTTAACATTTTTAAAAGTTTACTGATGGTATACTTTAAAACAATTAAAGTAGTAATTTGGGGGGCACTGCTGGGGATGAAATCTAGGGCCTTGTACATGCTAAGAGGACTTGCACTCTAACACTGAGCTACTTCTCCAGCCCAAGTGTTTCTGCCCAAACATATATAAACAGAAACTCTTCCATGTTAAGCATTTGTAAATACACAGTCTAGTGGCAACAGGCACACATACATCTTGTGTGACCAGAACCCATGCAACTTCCAGGCATCATCTCATACTGAGCATTGACTCTCTGTTGCCCTCTAAACCAATGGCAACTTCTGTTCTACTGAATATCTTTGTGACTTTTCTAAGCCCTAGAAATTGGTCCACTCCTTTTGTGCCCAGCTTATTTCACTGAGCACCATGTCCTCGAGGCTCATACATGTTGTAACATATGGTAGAATGCCCAAAATGTTACACTTTCCTTAAGTGAATTTTACCTCATTAAAAAAATATTTTTATTTTATTTTATGTGTACGAATGTATTGCCTGCATATATGTAAGTCCACTTGTGTTGTGCAATGCTCATAGAGAGTATTGGATTCCCTGGAATTGGAGTTACAGACGTTGTTTGCCACCATGTAGGTTCTGGGAATCAAACCTGAGTCCTCTGCAAGATCAGCCAATGCTTTTAATCAGTGAGCCATCTCTCTAGCCCCTTACCTTTTTTTTTTTTTTTTTTTGGTTTTGGTTTTTAAATTGCATCTGGATGTATTATCTCCTTGTATGTTAGGAGAAGACACCTTTTAAACAACTTTGGTTTCTGGGCATGGGAACCCATCAAAATTTTTGAACCTATCGGCTGAATATGGCTATCTAAACATGCATGCCTCTTGTGTGCATCTGACTCCACCACAGTTGCTGGGAACAACACACATATGCACACAATCCAGTTTGTATCTTAAAGTGACTCCTAATGTCATGGGCCAACCAGGCTTTCAAAGTGAGTACCAGATATTTAGCTATACAACAAGAGAGAAGGAAAGAGTTGCTTTTGGATGGAGCACTGAGGAAAATGATGCTAGGGGAAACAGCCCTTGAAAAGATCCATAGACGACTATACATGGGTTCTGGAGGCTGAGGTAATTTAAGTTCACACTCTGCCTTGCTATTAGTCTTGTGACTTATAGCAAATTGCCAAAAACCTAAAGGCTTAAAATATACAAATTTATTCTGATATATCAAAACATTTGTCACTGGGCTAAAACTAAGATGCCTGGGCTGGGTGTGGCAGTTCACTGACAGCACGTGGGAGGCAGGTGGATCTCAGTGAGTTAAAGGCCAGTTTGGTCTATACAGCAAATTCTAGCCCAGTGAAGACTACATAGTAAAACCCTGTCTCAAAAAACAATCCAGATGTCTGGGGAGTCTAGGGGAGAATCTATTTCCTTGCCTTCTCCAGCCTCTAGCAGCTCCTATGCTCCTCGCTTCAAAGATATTCCTTGCATCACTTCACCCACGATTCCACCCCTACCTCCTTCCCTTCTTAGTCTGTAATCTCCCTTTGCCTCCCTTTCATGAGGGCATTTGCATTTGATCCAGCTGATCCGGGGTAATCTTCCAGCTCTATATCCTGAAATTAATCACATCTGATGGTCACTTTCCTAAAATAAGGTAACATTCACAGGTTCTCAGAACTGGGACATGGATATTTGGGGAAAACATTACTTGGCCAGTCACACGAGTCATTACCTGTTACCTGGGTGACCCTGAACAAGTCAATTCCCCCTCAGTGTTTTAATTTGAATACCTGGTGGGAAGTTGGAGTAGCCTTTCCTAGATCACAGGCTTGTTGCTATGTGTGATTAGCAACAGTGAGACTTCTGAAAGGCATATTCTCCTCACTGCTCTCAAGTAAGAGACACCTTGAAGGCTGAGAGCATTTAGAGAATTTGAAGTGTGTGATGACATTCCAGGTTGGGAGGATGGCATCAACAAAGACACAAAGGTGACAGTTTGCAGGATTGATTCTGGAGACAAAAATGGTCCAGGGAATCAGGAATCAAACTTTTAAGTAGAAAAGAGAGGTGTTTGTGGAGATGGGACCAACCGCTGATTATCCAATATCTTGAAACCAAGCATGACCTCAGAGATGGAGAGATACAAGAGTATTTATACGGATGAAGTTTGGGGGGCGTGAACAAGAACATGAATAAGTTCATTTGGGGGCTGGAGAGATAGTTTGGTCAATAAAGTACAACTCTGTCTGGAAAAAGTAAAGATGGAAAGCAATTGAGGAAAGACATCCGATGTCAACCTCTGACTTCCTCATACATGTGCACACGTGTCCACTACAGTATTCACACTAACAAGTACATACATCACACACACACATAGAGACACACACAGACACACACACACAGAGAGACATGCACACACACGAAGTACATTTAGGGTCAGTGAGGGGTGAAGATGGATGGGATCGGGCTGGCATGTCATTAGGCATTGAAAACAGGGCATTCCATGGAGGAATGGATACAGCTCATTCTGCCATGGGTTCTGCCATATCTACGAAGGCTGCAAATTGCCATGATACATCTGGGAAAGCAAACAGCTAGTCTGCTGGCAAAAAGCAGTAATTTTAAAAAACCTACTCAATAAAAACATTTTTAAAATAGCAGTAATCAATGAATGTGATGCTGACACGTGCTCTAAGTGTCCAAAAGGCCTGGGGCAGGTGGCTCCTGTTGACCCCAGGAGAGACATTCCTTCCACCTGCATGTGATGGGGACTGGCATCACTGTAGTTTAGATCATTAGAATGGGAGATCCTTCCAGGTACCCTGATTCCTCTCCTGTTCCCTCTTGCAGGAGAAGTATCAGTTGACACACATCCAAACCCAAAGGTGGACCATTCCACTTCTACTCCTGTAGGAGGCAGAGTAACCCCTGCAGACTTGGACATCTCCTGGTTTCCATGAATGTGTGAGTGTGACCTTACATGGCTGAAGGGACTTTGCTGAGATGTGAAAATCATCTTGGATTATCTGCATAAGCCCTAAATAAAGTCATGAGTGTCCTCATAAGGCAGAGGCAAAGAAAGACTGACTGCACAGGTAGAAGGTTATGACCACGGAAACAGTGTGCTGTGCTGCTTGCTTTGGAGAAGACAGAAGTCAAGAGCAATGAATGAAAGAACACAGCTGGAAGGATGGAAATGGTTTTCCTGAAGGATGGCAGCACTGCCAATACTGTGGTTTTGGCCCATGAAGCCAGTTTTGGATTTCTGACTTCTGAGACTGGAGAGATGGAGAGATGATTCAGAGGTTAAAGGTATGGTCTTTGTTTGCTTTTTATAACCTAAAACAACTTGGGGAGGAAAGGGTTTATTGCAGCTTACACCTGTGAGTGAGAATCCGTTTTTGAGGCAAGTCAGACAGGATCTCAAGGCTGGAACCTGGAAGCAAGAACTAAAGCACAGACCATGGTGGAATGCTGCTTACTGGCTTGCTCCTCTGGCCTGTGCTTAGCATGCTTTCTTATGTAACTCAGGACCACTTTCCAAAGACGTCTGACCTCCACATGCACATCATGGAATGTAAATGGATATACATATATTTATTATATGTAAGAAAAATAATAAAAAAATGAAGGCTGGAGAGATGGTTCAGCAGTTAAGAGCAGTAGCTGATTTGTAGAGGACCTGGGCTCAATTCCCAGCACCCACATGGCACCTAATAACTGTAACTCCAGTTCCAGGGGATCTGATCCCTCTTCTGACCTCCAAGGGCACTGCACGAGTGTCCTTACATAAACTTATATACATAAAATAAAATATAAAATATTTTAATAATAAATAAAAATTTATAAAAAGATAAAAGGAAAATGTGGCTCCCTTTCTCCTTCAAAACCAGTGGCATGATATGTTCAAAGGTTTTTTTCTATGACTTTTCTACCTTCCTCTTTCAAAGACCCACATGATGACATTGGCCCTACCTGAAAAACCCAAAATAATCTTCTCATCTGAAAATCCTCAATCACATCTGTAAAGTCCCTTCGGCCATCCAGGTCAAGTCATATAGTTCCAGGGATTAGGACAAGGGCATCTTCAGACAAAATTGTTCAGCCCAGCCTAGTGAAGATCCTTTTCACATAGGATTTTAAGCCATCTTCAGAAACTGCAGGGAGATTTTAAAAGGGAAGGTTTGGAATGTTTGCAGCCTAGTTCTTCGTGTCTTCTGTACATGATCCTACCATTTGGAAGTGCCACATGGCAAAATCTCCTGTTCCCCTGCGTGCTCTCCACCACAAGGGGAAGAGGGAGTGGTGCTTTCAGCTCAGAGCCACTGTTTGGAACTGTAACACCAAGGCTGGCTAGGTCCTGCCCTGAGAGAGGATTTGAAGGTCAGGGATCCCTTCCGTGGACTGTTTCAAGGTTACCACTTAGGAATCTTCTTAATTAGCATCTCCACTACTGGAAACTCTTCTTTGGAGTTAATTTAAATCTCTCCTACCATGACAGAAGAAGATTTCATTTTCTCTTTTGTGGTTCTCAGGGTGAGTGTACAAATAGCTTCTGAACAACACATTCACAGCCTGGAAAAGCACCATTAAACTACTCTTAGGCCTTTTGGGCAGGTGAAATTATCTCAGCTCCCTTACAATTTCTTCCCATAGCCTCCCAGCTCAGGGAATTACCCATATTGCAACAAACCTTAGATCTATTTTTCTAAAAGACATAAATTATCCTGTGGCCCACCAGTCCCTTACTGCAAACACATACTCTCGAGTGATCTTCTGTGAACTGACTTCATTACTATTCACCAGGCCCTTTTCTATCTCCAGCTGATTTTTGTTTGTTTTGAGAAAGGATCTCAGGTTGGTAGCAAATTTACTACGTAGCACGGCCTCAGCTTTCTGAGTACTGAGATCACAGGCATGAAGCCACTGCACCTGATGACTGAATATTTTTTAAATTCTCTGTCTTGGGCAGATACTTGAAAACAGCTCAGTATAAACTGTACCTCTAAATAACTAGATTGCTCCTTTTCCAAGAAGGTTAAAATATTTATTTTTATTTTATGTGCATGAGTGTTTTGCCATATGCAATGTCCTCAGAGTCCCGAAGAGGATGTCAGAGCCCCTGGAACTGAAGCTATAGATGGTTGTTAGCTGCCATGTGGGTGCTGGGAACCCAGGTCTTCTGTGAGAGCAGCCAGAGCTCTTCAGCACTGAATCAATTCCCTTGGCCGATCCTGAATTCTTAATTCAATTCAATTGATCTATTTCTATCCTTATACTAGAACCATGCATTTGTGTGTGTGTGTGTGTGTGTGTGTGTGTGTGTGTGTTTGATTGTTTATTTATTTTTGAAACAGGGTCTCACTGTGTAGTCCTGGCTGACTTGGACCTCACTCTAGAGACCAGTATGCCCCGCCCCCAACTTTTAGTAATCCTTCTGCTCACTGATTCTTGCTTGCTTGTTTCAGGGGAAAATAGAAAGCATCTTGGATTAGAATGAGAAAGCATTGATTGGAGATGAGCTGTGCACCTGCTGGCAGAGTGAGCTTTGGCCAGCCACCCACGTGCAGGAGCTGAATCTCTTTGAAAGGGCTGAAGCTGGGGCTGGTGTGGGAGGTGGTTAAAAAATCTCTATGTGAAGCTCATTCCACCAAACACGTAGGCACAGGAGACATGGCTCCTCAGACTCTGCTGATGGAATCTTGCTTTGTTCTAACCCCTTGATCAACTTGCAGAAAATGGGCACTGATTGAACTTCACCTTCAGAAACTCAGAATGAAACAACAGCCTTAGGGAATGAGACTTTGAACCTAACAGAATGTAAATCAAAGCAATTATCCTTGCCAGTAACTAAAAAGGGATCAAAGATTTGAATATGAGAATTACAACTATAAAACTATAAAACCTCTTAGAAGAAAACCTAAGAGTAAGTCATCAGGATTGTAGCAATGGTTTTCTTCATATGATAACAAAAGTACAAGTCAAATAAAAAAATCATCTGAACTTTATAAAATGAAAAAAAAAAGATCTTATAGATATGTTGGCATATAACAGTAGTTTCAGTTACTCAGGAGGCTAAGACAGAGAGACCATTTCAACCCAGGGGTTTGAGGCTACCATAAGCAAATTAGTACGAAAACCCCCTATCACAAAAGGAAAAACAATCTGTTTTAAAGAATTTGTCCTAAAGGGATATTTTCTTGCCACTCTATCATCTCACTAGCCCTAAATGAAAGATTGCAATGGGAACCAGCCCCGGTGACTCACACCAGCAATCCCAATATTCCAGAGGCAAAGGCAGGAGGATCCCTGAAAGTTAGAGGGTAGCCTGGACTACATAGTAAGATCCAAGCCAACTAGGGTTACACAGGAGACCCTGTCTCAATAAACAAACAAACAAAGACATGGAAATGAAGTGAACAGAGAGTTCTCAGAAGAAACACAAATGATCTCTAAGTATTTTAAAAAGTATTCAACATCCTTAGCCATTAGAAAAATGTAAATCAGATCACTTTGAGATTTCATCTCACCCCAGTCAGACTAGCTATGATGATCAAGAAAACAAATGAGAACAAATGCTGGCAAAGACGTCGGGAGAGTGGAACTAATGTCACTGCTGGTGGGAGTGTAAACTGATACTGTCACTATAGAAATCAGTGTGGAAATTGTTTTAACCATATGACTCCGCTGTACCACTCCTGTATATATAACGCTCACAAAAAAACATAGGTATTTATGTTTGTGGTCTTGGATTGGGCACTGATTTCTTAGCCATCCAAGTCACAAGAAATTATGATGGCGACTTTTATGAATGAAGTCCTCTGGATTAAACAATCGTCAGAGAGCTGGTAAGACCTTATATCTGGATGTGTCTGTGAGGGTGTTTCAGGAAGAGATTGATATTTGAACTGGAAAACTGAGTAGTGAAAGTTCACTCTCCTCCAATCTGGAAAGCCATATGAGCAAAAACATAAAGGAAGAATATCTTCCTTCTCTCTGTGCCTAAACTAAGGAATGTCCCCTAGTACCAACATCAGTACTCCAGGAACCTGGGCCTTTGGGCTCTTCCAGGCACATAGAGATCAGGAAACCTCAGCCTCCGTTACAGTAGAAACCAATTCCTGTCTAATAGGTGGTGGACAGACAGAGAGGTGATAGATAAATAGAGATAATAGACAATAGATAGATAGATGATTAATAGATTATAGATACATGATTGATAGATAGTTAATAGATAGATGATTGATTGACAGATGATTAATAGATAGATGACAGACAGAGCATCTACTGAACTAGACAATGCAACTTCTAGTTTTGGTGCAGTTGTTATTTTCAGCTAAACAGGAATCAGAATGGAGTAGTATTGGTCCTCAAACATAATCAGAATTGTTAAGGAAAGATTTTTCCCTGAGGTCTGAGCAGCAAAACCAAGAGAACCAGCTCTATGTTTTGGGGGGCACTTTCTGCTCTAGGTAAGTCCCCTCTCTTTCCCTCTCTCAGTACAGAGGATGGAACCCAAGGCCTTGAGTATGCAAGGCAAATGTTCTACCACTAAGCTTCCCCAAGAACAGTGAGCAGCTTGGGGAGGGACAGAGGGACAAGGCACTGCAGGGAAATCAGAATCTGAAGTAGCTCTTGGTGGAGTTGCAGCCGGCTTGCCAGAGGCCAGATAATCTCTAAGCCTCCAACCTGAGAAATTCTATTTTTCTGGGTTGCACAGAGACTCTGGTGAGGCCTCTTTGTAGAGACTGCCAATGTTGTCCGCAACATGGAGAAAAGCCAACTTATTTCAGGAAGAGAAGGAAGGCTGCTGACAGGAGGTGTCATGCACCAGTCAGAAATGGACTCTGCAGATGGGAGGAGTGCCTTTTCAGAAAACACTTGCTTCTGAGGGCAGCTGTTGATGTCTCCTGTCCAAAGGCAAACAACCCTCCCTGTAGCTCCCTGGGAGCACTCCGTATCCCATCCTTTGGGGACAGTAGTCCTGGAGAAGCAGCAAAGGCAAAGCATGGCAGGTCCTTCCAGGGCATAAGGCCCTCAGCCTTCAGCTTAGGAAGAGGCCAGGGCTCAGGGAGCTTATCCCCTTCACGCTTCCCTTGACCACCTCTCCCTTCTCTGGCCACCATCCTTTCAATACAATACTGAACGACCTATGGCCATCCTGAAAGCTGTCCTCTAGCCTTTGCTAGACTTCCTTTTGAGTTGCTGACCAATGAAGTTTAACCTTCAAATAACACTCAAAGATCAGCAGTTGCCAAGAGCAGAAAGAACAATAGCTTAAAGGGTATCAGGTTTCTCTTAGCGGTGACAAAAATGCTCCAAAATTGACTGGTGATGATGGTGTCTACGAATATTTTTTAAAATGTAAATTATATACCTTAAACGGGTGATCTGTATGGGAATTACATGTCAAAAAAGCGGCGTCTTTTAATTACCAAGAAACCCTGGAAGAAGATCTCTGGGTTGTGAGGCAGTTTGGGCCTGACCTGCCCAAACCATTGGAGGAGCTGCTGTTGGTGATGTGGGGTGCCCCTCCTTTGAGCTAGGCCCCTCATTTGATCACAGATGGCTGGCCAAACACACCGTGTGTATGCGGCAAGGAGAACTATCTGGAAGGCATTTAATATAGTGACTCACAGGGTCATGCTTGGAAAATTAATTCAAATTGGCTTGGCATCAAGCCAAGGAAAACTGTCTGAAGAGGTTGTAAACAGAAAGTAATGGATTGAGCTGAAGGAAGACTAGAGGGAAGGCAGCAGGGGGAGGCCCAGTCACATAGCCGCCAAGGCAGCTGTGGAAAGGGGCTCTGTGGTGGTTGGCACTGAATTCTTAGCTGGGCATACTTCCTCTCCCTACATTGGAGTCCCTGGTACCTGACAAAACTGATCCCTGTTATTTTCCAGTATTCCTGACACTCTAGATATTTCTATTATCACCATATTTCCCTACTGTGAGTGCCTTTAAGGCATAGGGACATCTGTTATGGGCAAACACATTTAGCTGTGTGTTTAGAGAATAGTGTCTGACCCCAGGAAGTCCCTGGTCACTGCCCTTACATTAAAAATATGTATCTCACTGGACAAAGTAATTTCTCTGTAGAGGTGGGGATGCAGGGCCTTGTACATGCTAGGTAAGTGCTGTACCGCTGAGTCCCATCCGCAGCCCTAGACAAAAACACTGTTGTAAGCTTTATTTCTAGTAGTGTTTGCTGGATAAATACAGGTTTCTTTATGCGGTTTCTAAAGATATGCCAAAATGCCTTTTTGTACAAATTTATTGAGGGATAATGCATAAATTATATTCATACACAACACTTGGTGATTTTAAGGAAATTTATAGAGTTGTACAAACACCACCATAATCACAAAACATTTATAAAATCAACACATTTAAACCATGTGTTACTCCATATTCTGATGAACTCAATGGTACAAGATGCCCCCTTTCTTACCATCCTTGAGCTGGGGGGGTCACTGAGTGGTTTTGAGACCTTAGGCAAGTCTTTTCCCCGTAGAGGTTGTGTTTTCCCTCCTGGGAAATAAAGAGATTGAACTGAACCCTGCAGGCCTTTCCATTCTGACACTGGTTGAGTCCCCTTGTCTTGGCAAGGGGGCAGGACAAAGATCACAAGGGAAGTGCTCTGGGATTCTGCAAGTACAGAGCCAAATATCTGGGCCCCACTGATGCTGGCACTACTAGGAACCAGGAAAGGCAAGCCACAGGTGCTTCTTGGGTCAACAGAGCTTCATTGGGATTCCTTTTATGTCCCTGAGTCTGATTCCCAGCAGGGACTTGGGAGGACAAATCTGCCATGCCCTTCTGCCTTCAATGCCTTTTCTCTCTGGTTGAAAAAATTTAAACAAATGTTTCTAGAGTACTAGGCATCAGGTAAAGAGTCACAGATCAGGCCCCACATTCTCCACAGAGGATGAAAGAAGTTGTATTGGTTTCGTGGGACTTTTAACAAATTGTCCTGGTTCTAGTGGCTTAGGACAACACAAATGGACTCTCTCTCACAGTTCCGGAAGTCAGACATCCCAAATAAGTCTCACAAGAAAATCAGTTTTCTGGCCTCTTCTGTGTCCCAGAGACTGTCTCTATCCCGAGGCTTTCAGCAATGACCCTTTCTTCTCCTGTCATGTTTTCTTTGGCTCTTACTCTCCTGTTGCCCTCATAATGGTATTGTGCCTACTCAAATAATGCAGGCTAGTGTTCCCATCTCAAGGAACTTATTTTATCATGTATACTAAGTTTCTCCTGCCATTAAAAGCACAGATTCTGGGGGCCAGGGCTTGGATACTTCTAGGGAGGAGGGTAGGAAGAATTTGGACAAATTCTTCAGTGTCCAGAAAGAATTACTGTCTGGGACTGGAGAGATAGCAAAACTGTTAAAAGCACATACTGCTCTTGCAGAGGACCAAAGTTCGGTTCCCAGCACCCATGTCAGAACCTATGCTCACAATCATCTGTATCTGAAATTCCAGAGATCTCTGACATCCTCAGTCATCTGCATTCACATGCACATACACACATACGGACACACACATATAATTTAAAGGGAAAAAAGAAGCTTTCGTTTTTTGTAGCAAAAAAAAAAAAGTAATATGGAATAAACTAATCTCTCTAAAGAACATTCTCTGTCCGTTTAGTTGGTTCAAACTTGGGGGTGGAATGAGGCTGAAGCTGGACCTCACCATGAGAGAATTCATGATACAAGAGCCCAGAAGAGGGCATCGAATCCCATGGAACTTGGAGTTACAGGCAGTTGTTAGCACCATGTGGGTGCTGGAATCCGAACCCAGGCCCTCAAAAAAGGCCAGTGCTCTTAACTGCTGAGCCATCTTGATAGTCCTGCCATCAAGTTTTTATTCTATATATAAACATACATATTATAAATATATATAGTGTGTATAATAATATATACTCTCTCTCTCTCTCTCTCTCTCTCTCTCTCTCTATATATATATATATATATATATATATATGTAGTGTGTTTGTGTATGTGTGTATGTGTTCATATTTGTGTGTGCAGGCCAGAGATCAACCTCAGGTGTTCTTCCCCAGAAGCCATCCACCTTGTTTTATTGAGACTGGGTTTCTCACTCGGACCAGGGCTGCCTACCCAGAGAGTCTGAGGGATTCACCCATGCCTGCCTCCCCAACACTGAGATTACAAGTTTATACCACCATGTCTGACTCTTTGCATGGGTGCTGGGGATCAAACTCGAGTCCTCTGCTTGCAAGCAAGCACTTAACTAACTGAGCTGTGTCTTCAGCCCAAGCTGTATTTATTTATTTATTTATTATTTTAGTTTTGTTCTTTGATCAAGCCTTCACTGTTTTGTAGTGCTGGGGATAAAAACCCCAATGTTGCATGACTTTTCCTGGTGAGACATAACGAAATGCCTGTTAATCCCAGATAGGGAGAACACTCCAAAGAAAAGATCTGGTCCAAATCCAGCTTGGAGAGCCAGTGAGGTTTCTGGAGTTACATACAGGAATATTAGTGAATCAAAGGAAGCTATGCCAGCAGGAAGTCCCCCTGAACAATTAAAGGCAGCTCCACCACCAGAGTCTCATTGTAGCAATTGCTTACCACTTACATAACCTCAGGGAGAAGAAAGGCCTCTTGAAGATGCTGGTGAGGCTCCTGAGCTTCTCCCTCCCTCCACAATGGATGTTAATGGGCCTGATCTCATGAGGGTTTCCTGTGGGTGATCACAGATTCTCTGCTTAAAGATGGCAATGGCGGTATTCTTCCTGGAGGAAATAACTGTACTACACAAGGGCCTTGTGCATGCTGGGCAAGTGCTTTACCATGGGGCTATATGACGTAGCCCACTAACAACTTTCTTTTTCCCATTTCCTTTTGTGGATCTGGCTCCAACCTTAGATAGATCATATATTGCATGCAGCTGTCACTCAGTGTGGAATAGTTTCTCAATCTTATTTGTATGACCCTGAAAAGACTTTAAAAATTTTTTTCATTATTTTTATTTTATGTCTATGTTTGTATGGCCTGCATGTGTGTAACTTGTAGCCGTGTTGTTTGATGTCTGTGGAGGGGTTAGAAGAGGGAGTTGGATTCCCCAGGAACTAGAGTAATTGACAGTTGTTAGCTGTCATGTGGGTGCTGGGAACTGAACCAGGGTTCTCTGCAAGAGCAGCCAGTGCTCTTAACTGCTGAGCCACCTCTCCAGCCCCTTGATAACTCCCTTGTTACCTTGTTTTGAGACAGCATCTTGCTATCCAGCCCAAGTTGGACTGGAATGGGCAATCCTCCTACCTCAGCCTCCTGAGTGCTAGGATTACAGGTGTGTACCACCATCCCTATGTCTGACTTTGATAGTTTGAAAGAGTATAGTCTAGTTATTTTGTACAATGACCTCCAATTTGGGTGTGGTTGATGTCTCCTCAGGAACTTGCTAGAAATGATTTACAAAAAGGCTCACTCACTGCCTGATGCACACTGAAACCAATACCATAGCACTGGGGTTATTTTGCAAGAGGAGCTCTTACATAGGTTAGCAGAAAAGGAGAAGGCATTTTCAAATCTGTTGGTTGCAAAAGAATTTAAACAGCCCAGGGAATCCAGAAGTCGACGGCTCACCAACATGATGGGGTACCGGGGAGGTTATTAGATCATGAGGTATAATTCTCTTGAATGTGATTAGTGGCTTTAGCTTCAGAAAGCTCCACTATTCCTTAAGTGTGGATACAGCAAAGAAACAGCAGTCTACCTAAGGCTAGGAATTCACAGCAGGTCCTGCCATTGGGATCCAGAGTTTATTGCATGGTTCCTTCCCATATTTGTTGTTTCCCCTTTCCCACGGCAAGAAACCTGGCTCATCTTGTGCTCCTCATGCTTACGTTTTCACTCAGTTCCCCAGTGTGGTTCTAGTCTTCTCACCACAAAGGCTGACGCAGACATGGCCCCACTGAACCTGCCCGTTGTACCAGCTCAAGCACCCTTCTCCGCCTCTGCTGAACGCTGCCTGTGCCCACCTGCTTGCCTGAATCTCATACCAACCTGACACCAACCTGGGAGACATTGGCCAATTCTTTTTATCTAGCCTGAGAAGTCTGTGTTTCTTCTGTGCCCAGGTGCAGGTGTGTGTGTGTGTGTGTGTGTGTGTGTGTGTGTGTGTGTAGAGCTTAAGGAGAAGTGGAAGTGGTGGAAAGTGGCATGGGGTGGGCTGAAGGTCAGGAACCTTTCTTTCCCAGAACTTTTTGCACTGGGTCAGTGTTTATTGTTTTGTCTTGTGACGAAGTCTCATGTAGCCCACTCTGATCTGGAACTCACTATATAGCCAAACTCCTGATTCTCTTGCCTGTACCTCCTAAGTACTAGTGCTACAGACTGCACCATGTCATCCAGTTGGGTCAATATTTCTTAAAAAGGGATGCACAGAGATCCAGAAGATCCTGCTGACAGCATGGATCTAGAAGAGTACTAGATACTAGATACTAGAAGAGTAGAGTAAGGATAAGGCTGGGCCCAGTGAGCTGATGGGTAGAGCTCCAAATGATGTGAGCTGGAGGGAGCAAAGTCACATTTGCATTTTCTTTTCCTTCTTTTTTTAAAATTATTTTTTTAATTTTATGTGTCTGATTGTATTGCTTGCATGTATGTCAGTGCACCCATGTCCTGCAATGCCCTCTGAGGTCAGAAGAAGGTGTTGGATTTCTTTGAAATTGGAGTTATGGACGGTTGTTAGCCACCATGTGGATGCTGGGAATTTAACCCTGTTACTCTGCAAGAGCCGTCAGTGCTCTTAACTGCTGAGTCATCTCTCCAGCACTTCTTTTCTCTCTAATTGAGACATGTTCTCAAATAGCAGAGTCTGGTGTCCAAATATGTAGTTACCAATTACCTTTAATTTTGATCCTCCCAAGTGCTGGGGTTATTGATGTTTGCTACCATACCTGCTTTATATGGTACTGGGGATGGAACTCGGGAATTCCTGTGTGCATGCTAAGCAAGCACTCTACTAACTGAACTACATCCTCAGGCCTGACCTTTGGATCCTCCCTAGAAGATCAGGCAGTGGAGTGACTATGCTGGGAAGGGTGAGGGGCAATGGTAGAAGCAGAAACTAATTAGAAGGCTATTGCCAGAGGCCACAGTGGGGAATGAGCTCAAGAACTAAGTGACATAGTATCAGGGAAGGGAAAGGGGACAGGCCTCAGGGATGGCAAAGTCAGAAACACTCTGTCCTGGGCATGGAAGTTTGACACCAATAGAATTGTCCATAGAAAGCCTGGTGATTTTTAGAATGGTGAAGCCTCATGCAGAGCCTGAAAGACAAAGGAAGAACTACTAGGAGAGAGCAGAGTGGGAAATCAGGGGTGATAGTAAGACCTCATGAAGAAGCCTCTACTAGACAGATGGAGGTACAGAATACAGGAATGGCAGTCTATTGGGGAAAGCTATTAAGACCACAGGAAGGGAGCAGCTCTTCAAGGGACAGACAATGGGGTCCTGAAACCAAGACCTGAAGACTGGGATGTTGGGATGGTGGGCATGTGGTATAGAAACAGAAGAGCCAGAGCAGTGGACAGAGGAGCAGAAGAAGGATGCAAGAGCCCAGACTTCCTGGACAGTGGCCTTTAATCCTAGCTAAGTAAACTATGTAGTAGAGGTCTAGCCTATGACCCTCTAAGCAGGAGCTCAGCCAGACCCTCGTGGATCTCTAGAGTAGCCCTTGTCCTTAAACTCCAAAGAACATTTGAGCTACCTGGCAGGTCACCCCCATGATAATCCCCAACCTGCCCCACATGAAGGATGCCTGAGCTGGTTGCTCACTCATCTACACAGCAAGCTATCATTCAACATCCTTTTCTCCAGGATGTGCAAGAGGCTTTGAGGATTCCAGTGCTCCTGGCTGTTAATTAAATCTCTAACCTTCATTCTGCATCACTGAGCTCATGGTGAATGTCCCTGTTTTGCCCAAGTGGGCACCTTTACAGTACCTTGGAATCAATGACTGCTGATGGGACTTGTGTTCATTAGAGTGCTCTAGAGGAAATTAAGTGATAGAATGAATGTGTATTTGAAAAGGAATTTTTTTAATTGGCTTACTTGATACAGGCTGGGTATTCAACAACGGCTGTCTGCACACTGGAGAGGCTATTCATTCAATGAGACTGGATGCCTCAGTAGACCCAGTCTTGGGTGGAAGGCTTGGAGGATTCCTAGAAGGCCTTCGGTCCACGTTGGAAGGCCAAAGAAGATGAATTCCCAAGTCAGCAAAATATGGTGGCAACACCAACAGAGTAGAAGCACTCACCAGAGAGAAGCAAAGGAGGGAGGGAGGAAGAAGTAGACTTGCTTTTCACTTAGGCCTCTTGATATCCGGGCCACTTCATGAACTGAGGTCCTGCCCCCTCAGTCAATCCATCCTTAGTTCTTAATTGATTGTACATCACCCAAGCTGGCATCAAGATTAGCCATCATAGAGCTCTCCCTTTGCTTTTACTTACTGAAGAGTTAGTGAGCCAGTTTGCGAATGCTAGGCAGATAGGCTTGTGTCTTAACTCTTCCCCAGGCAAACGAGCATGAAAACAAGCCTAGAAGAAATGTGATAGGGTTTATCAACAATATGACTGGTTATATCACTCACTAGCATACACAACACCCTACGGTAGGTCCCGAGCCAACCCAGTAACCTTCGCTACTGTTCCCGCTCCATTTTTTCCCCGTCAGAGCCCTGTCTCTGAGTCCTCCATCTCTATCCCCCTTGGAAGAAGGCTCAGAAGTTCCCAAAGATCATTTTGTTTGCCTGGAGCACCCTAATAGCCTTTTTTCTTGCTGCCCCTGCATAGCAGTATCCCACAACTGCTGCTCATAAGCATCCAGAGCTCTGTTTACTTCTCAACCTAGGTCATCTAGAGTAAGGAAGAGGACCTGCCAAGACAAAGCCCAGAGGACAGCCTCTTCACCAGCAAGTCACCTTGTGTTCCTTAAATAAATCCAGCTTTTCTGTGAGTATAGCTTTTATAGACTGGTAGCAGGCAGCTATTACCTGTTGCTGACTTTCAAAGCCATATCAAAACCCACTTAGCTAATTTGGGACAGTCAATTCATTGATCTGTAGACAGAAAGGAGCTCAAGCCACTGCTGAGCTCTGAAGAGAACCGCCAGGATGAGGCTAGCTGGCAGAACAAGCTCGAATCATGCCTTTCTGAGGCCAGGAGTCATTATTGGCAATTCAATTCTGCCTGCATTGTCTAGCAGGCCTCCAGTGAGAGGCCCTGGGCAGGTGCCATGGGGCTATAAGGTAAAGCTGCTTTGGTCTGATGCACAACCTGGAGGCACAATGCCCGTGGGGCCCATAGCTTTGCAGGAACACATGTTGCCTAGGGCTGGGAGTCTCAGACAGTCACTGTTCATCTTTCTCCACAACACAGGGCCTCTTACCTGCAGCCTCTCACTCCATGTACTTAGGATGGCTTTGGCATACCGACTTTGACCCCACAAGCTCATGTACTTCCACAGGGTCACATGTGCCCTCCCTGGACACCCCTCCTCCACATGTGCACACTCACATACAGAAGCCCTCACATCCCCTCACACACATGTGCACACTCACATACAGAAGCCCTCACATCCCCTCACACACATGATGTTTGATTATACTCCTTCACATTTGCATATCTGCTCACAAACCTACATACACCCAAGTACACTAACACATGTATGCATGCACATCCATTCTCATGCACACCCCTGATACCTCCCACTCACTTAATCCAGTTGTCATTCTCTCCACAGCCGCTGTGGCCAGTTTTGTCAGGCCATCGACATGTTACCATCATAATCTGAGAAATCCAGATCCCTAGGTCTGAGTGAAGAATACAGTTTTCTTAAAGCATGAGGAAAGAAAACTGGTCCCTGTGTTAAAAGGAGAACAGGAGGAAGTTATTTTCCCAAACCCCTGGAGAGCATTTTAAAAAACATGCATGCCTTTGACCAAGCCTCTAGTTCCCACTGCCAGGTGTCAGGAAATGCAGAAGCTGTACACTTATGTCTCTCGGGCAGAAGAGAACACACTCATTCATTCAGTCAGTCACTTATCAGCCTGTTGTGGAATTGATTGATTTAATGCACTAGACACTCCTCAAAGGCAGAGCTTGGGCCTTGTTCTTGCACCTGCTGTAACAAATTACCATAAACTTAGTGCCTTAAATGACAAAAATTTATTGTCTCTCAGTTCTGGGGCCAGAAGTCCCCAATCAAGGACACTCCCTCCAGAGGCTGGGGAGACAGACACTCCTTCCTGACTCCTCCCTTCTGCTGGTGCTCTGCAGCTTGTGGCCCCATCAGACCAGTCTCTGCCTGCATCCTCACACAGCCTCCTCTTCTGTGTATGTGTTGTAAAATCTCCCTTTTTACAAAGGTACATGTGATTGCATTGAAGGCCCACCTGTATACCAGGACAACGGCCTAACTGTGAACTTAATCACATCTGCAAAATCTCTTTTCACATATAAAGTAGCATTCATAGGAAGTTGTAGGAATTTAGAGCTGGGTATGGTCAGGGGCCATTAACAGCATCCACATCCTTCAAGTACCCAGCTTAGAGCCAAGCTCACAAGATACATTCAAAAAGATGTTTTGTGGGTTGGCTGAATGAACTGCAGTTTCAACTCTAAGCTCTAAACCCAGTAGCTGCCAAGTGAATTTTAGGTTTGTTTTGGTGTTGCTTACCTGTCCATGAGGAAAGGAGATAGCAATAGGAGGTTGTGGGCTGTTGGGGTACAGACATGAATTCAAGGTTAAGAATAATTGTGTCGCTGGGCTCTTAGAGCAAGTCTGGCCCTTTTGGTCCTTGATTTGTACAATGATAAAATCCAATAGATAGTCTTTATCCTCCTTGTCTTCAGGCATTAGTGCAATGCCTATGTGAAGGAGAGTGTGTAATGTTATAGAATGGCAAGCACTGTTAGAGATATTATTACAGTCTTCAAAGAGAGAAAGAAGAGACCAACGTCCAGTTCAAAGGATTGCATCTCTAATGGTGGAACTTAGATCACTCCTAGGCCTGAAGAACCTGCACTACCCTGCGGGCTCCTCTAGCTGTCATTAAAGTGGCCTTGACATTTCAGTCATGGCCCTTCAGAGCACTGGTACTGCATCTGGAACTGGAGGCTACACTGAGCATGTCCTGTAGTGCTGATCTGTACTGGTCTGCTTTCTGTTTCCATCCAACATGCTTTACAAAGTGCTGAAAGCCATGCCATTCCCTCTGGTGCAGAGATGAGGAAAGCCTTCTTGTAGAGCCTAGATCTCCAACTCCCAGGCCAGGGCTTCTTCTTCAGGGGCAGAGCACATCAGTCTGGAGTGCAGCACAGAGCAGGAAGAACATGGCAGTGACATTGTAGGATAGTTTTGCAAAATGGTAGACAGACTGACTCTTGGCATCATATGGAATATATATTTTTTTGTTCTCTCTCCCTGTCCCACCCCACAGAATGCCCTGAGAAGGCCAGGCTGGCCCCTTCTGTACTGTAGGATTGAACTTTAGCTTCTGGTTCTGCCCAGGAACACTTGCCTTCAGCTCCACCCCAACAGTGTATTCCAGGGGTCACTCAGTGAAGTCCTGTACTTATGCTCTCCCAGAAACCTCCAAGGAGGTTAACACCAGTGTGTTAGCCTGTTCCTAGTTGAGCTTGGGGAACTTGTAAAGACCAGCCAGTTTCCCTCGGTGCCCTGTCCCCAGTGGGGATGGAGAAGGATGATCTACTCCTGTGTTGAAAATCCTGGGCACAAAGAAGCCATTCACACATTCAGAGTTTGGTTTCCCCTCCACCTTCCCTGGCAGCTTCCCAGAGTACCCATCATCTGAGGAACAGCTTGGGTTACCTGATTCCAGAGTCATTCCTCAGCTGCCTTTAGGTTCTACAACTTTTCCATTGCATGCAATCATTATCAGCAAGTGAGCTGTGAGGGGCAGTGTACAGGCTTCACAGGTCATCTGGAACAGCCCAGAGAAGAGATGAGACCCTGTGAAGCCAGCTTGGCTGCTAACCTAACTTTCTCCATCTTACACATAAGACAGTAGAATTCCGTTATTGACTTTGTCTGAGATGTGAACAAAACATCTGTTCAGCTCAGATAGTGCCATGGATACAGCCCAAAGACATGATTCTACTCAAGTATAGCCTGGTGAACCAGTAAGTTTATTGGTATTACTTGCAGAAGGACAGGTGATTCATGAGCGTTTCATGGCTGAAAAGCCCACACCAGCAAGGATGACAACTCAAAAAAGTTACATCCCTGGACCTCCCTGAAGGCCTTGCAGTCTCCCGCTCACAACTGTTTACAGCTTATGGGACCTCTAGGAAGGGTCTGGATTCCTAAGAGTGACTTTCACGAACTTCTTGAGCCTTGTAAGTTTCATTAACTTCTTGAGTCTTCTGAGTCTTTGGAGCTTCCTACCTTCCTCCAAGAGGGAAAGTTTAAATTAGGAGGAAAGAGAGGATCCAGCTATGTCACAGAATCCACTCACTTGTTGGTCAATGATGCATTAAGTGCGTACTGAGTTATAGGCACATGCCAGATACTAGGATATAAAAGAAGAACAAAGGAGCAGGGCTTGTGGATAAAATAACTGCATAACAGGCTTGAGGTTCTGAGTTCCGTGCCTAGACCTTCAAAGTCAGAAATTTAAAAAAAATTAAAAGTAAACAAATAAACCAGAACAAGACCAGCCAGGCATGTTGATGAATATTTTTAATCTCAGCACTTGGGAGGCAGAGACAGGCAGATTTCTGTGGGTTTGAGCCCAGGCTGGTCTACATAGTCAGCTGGGGCTACATAATGAGACTCTGTCTAAAAACAAAACAAAACAACAACAACAAGAAAAAAACCAGACCAGGCCTTGGGCCTGAAGATAAAGTCCAGGCCTAGAAGATTCTGGGAAGCAGAGTTAGCATGGCAGAGGTGAGGCATGAGTCTGTGGACTCAAACACTGGAGCTGAACTTTAAAGGCAGAGAGGAGCATGGAGTGAGAAAGGGGCCAAGGCCAAAAGGGATGCCTAGTTTGTTTGTTCGGTTCTTGGTTCTAAAGCACACAAAAAATATTAGTACTTTAGTCATTGTAAAGTCTACAGTGATATTTATTCCATTTGCAGTATTCCAACATCACCTATACCCATTCAGCCATTCAGCCATTCTGCCTGCCATTCAGCACTCACTTTCCATTCTCCTTTCTCCAGCCCTAGGAAGTCATTATCTGCTCTCTGTCTCTGTGAATGTGCCTCTTCTGGAATTGCACAGAAATAGAATCATGCAACATGTAGCCTTCTGTACCTGACTTCTAATCAGCACCATGTCAAGGCTTATCCATACCATCACACAGACCACTATTTTATTCACCTGATTGAATAATAATCCACTGTGGATAGCCCACGAATTGCTTATCCATTCAACTATTAATGAGACAGGTATTTTGTGGGGTTTTTATCGTTTCGTTTTAATTTTTATTTATTTATATTATTTTATGTTTATGAGTGTATTGCCTGCATATATGTACAGTGTTTGCAGAGGTCAGAAGAGAACGTTGGATCTCCTGGAACTAGAGTTACAGACAGTTGTTAGTCACCATGCAGGTGCTGGAGATTCGAACCTGGGTGCTCTTAACCATTGAGTCATCTAACCAGTCCCTATTTTGTTCTGAGGCAGGATCTCTTATAGCCTGGGCTAGCCTCAAATGTTCTCTATAGCTGAGGCTGGTCTTGATCTTCTGATCCTCTTGCCTGTCCTTCCTTAGTGCTGGAATTAAAGATGCTTGTCTTCACATTCAGCTAATGGACAGATTATTATGTTTATTTTTTTACAGTGCTGTGATTATTTAAAACAGCACACAGCTCCATTAACCAAATTAAAAGGCACATCTTGAAAACTCTATATTGTGAGAAAGTTTATTTGCGTTAATGAACTCCTTTTTTCCCACTGTCTTAAGAGATACTGACATTTGTTTGTTCTTTGTGATCAGAGAAAAGACACTTTGGAAAGGACAATCCAATTCTACTATTTGTTAGAGAAAAAGGTAAGTCTTAAAAGAAAATCCAACTACAAAATTTTCAGTAGTCTTCCTATCTCCAGTGTTACCCTGCAAAATCTTCATAGCTGTTAAGAAATCCTAAGTCCCAAGCTGCATTTATTGCTATTTTTCCTACACCATCTACACTGGCTGCAGTGTATTTATTCCTGAACATATACCATCTTCTACAAGGCCAGAGAGCCTACAATCAACAGTGGTCACTGCCTTTCAGAATCTTGGACCTCATGATGGACGGACAACAAAACTCAGTCCCGAAGTCACTGGGTAATCGGCCATTGCTTGAACGCTGGGAATCAACTCTGTTCAATGAAACTAGCTCTAGGTTTCCTGATTTTTAACGTTCAACAGATGACTTAGTGGAGTGATTAGAGCTTTGAATTTTTAACTCTGATTATTTTTCTTAAAAGGGTAATATGACTTTGACGTGCTATCACTGTGCCTGATGCAACTGCAAAGAAAATATCTGATAGCCAATCCTTCTGAGTTTTAAACAAATTATTTGATTTTTTAAGAATTGTATCTTGTAGGGCTAGAGAGATTACTCAATGGTTAAGAGCATTGGCTGTTCTTGCAGAAGACTCATGTTCAAAGCCCAGCACCCACATGGCAGCTAATAAGCACCTGTAACTCCAGTTCTAGGGGATCTGACGCCCTCTTCTGAACACTGTTGGTATTGCAGGACACGGGTGCACTTAAATACATGCAGGCATAACACTCATACACATAAAATAAAAATAAGTCAAATTTTAAAATACGCCTTGTGCCAGGCATGGTGGCAGACGCCTTTAATCCTAGCACTCAGGAGGCAGAGGTAGGCAGATCCCTGTGAAATCAAGGTTAGCCTGGTCTACATAGAGAATTCTAGGCCAGCTGGGGCTTTAGGGAAACCTTGCTTCACAAAACAAAACAAAACAAAAAAGTTACATCTTGCTTATTTATTTTGTGTCTTGTTGGGGGTCCCAGCACTCAGGGCCAGTCTGAGGGGGATCAAAGGATCTCCACCGTGGGGGAGGGGGTAAGCAGGCGCAGAATCAACACACAGACTCCAGGAGTTGAGCGGAAAGCCAGCAGTGGTGGTCTGCTGCAAACTCATTTATTCAAGACAGAGCAGAGAGTCTTATAGGTCTTGTTAGCCAATAGCCTTATGGGGTGGGGTCCTGACTACAGCCAATTGCAGTTTGTTCCCAGGTGGATCAGGTTCTTTCCAGGTGCTGGGAAACTGGCTTCACAACCAAGTGGTATGGAGCACCACACCCACGAGAGCCATTCCTTTATTCCTCCTGGCAGATGGCCTACCTAGGCCCACCCTGCATTATGCCCAACAGTGTCTGAGTGTGTGTATGTGTATGGGTGTGGGTGTGCTGCAGTGTATGTGTGGCGATCGAAGGAAAACTCGAAGGAGTTGGTTCTCTTCCTTCCACCATGTAGGTCCCAGGAATGAAATCAGGTCATCAGGCTTGGTGTCAAGAGCGTTTACCGACAGATTTATCTTGCTGGCCTCATTATTTTTTGCCTGTTCATTTCTTTTTTAGACAGGGTCTCACCATAGTCTTGGCTGGTCTGGAACTCACTACATAATAGCCCAGGCTGGCCTCAAATTGTCAGCAGTCTTCCTGCCTCAGGTTTCCAAGTGCTGAGATTTGAGACCGGCTCCACTGCACCTGTTGTTTTCACCTGGGGACTATGAATATTGCTACAATGAAATTAATGTGTAGTCCTTGTTTGGGTGTGTGATCCTGGAGTCTGGATTCACTTCTTTTGAGTCTCTCCTTAGGAGTAGAAGTACTCAGTGCTAGTAATTTCAGAGAAACGAAGAGTTTTCCAGTTATTGGGCCATTTCATTCCTGAGGTCATGTAGGAGGCTCTAGTTTCCCCTTCTACCATGCTTATCAACAGCTGGAAGGGGCAGACCACAGAGGATACAGGGAGAAGAAGTCAGTGGTGGAGGAAAGCCTGAAAACCAGGAGGCAGCATGTGAGGAGAAGGTCTGGGCTAGCAACATCACTGACAGTGTTCTCAGCTGAGGATGCCTATTTTAGGGGCAGCAGCCAAGGTAGGGCAGTCCAAGCACTTGAGACATGGATGGAGATGAGGAAGTGGAAAGGAAGAGAACCAATGTAGTGCAGAAAACTGGAGGTCATGATATATGAAGATCTCCATGCCATAATTTCAGCCATTCCCCATGCTGCCACAGGAAGGGAAGGGCTCTCCCTGGTGACTGGGGGATTGGGGTATATGTTTAAGGCTCGGACCCTGCTGGGCTGATAGGGTACAGGACAGACTGTCAAGACCAGGGGAAAACTGCACAGGTGAAACTGGGTTGGAGATAAGACAGAAATAAGGGAAACTCAGGAAAGCTCAGGGATTGCTGTAACCATGGGAGACTGTCAGGTCTTTGTAGGAAAGCACACTAAAAGCTCGTGTCCAGATCTGTGCAAGGGCAACTGTGGTGAGAGAAAAAGGAAGGGAGGAAGGAAGGAAGGGAGAGACGGAGGGAGGGAGGGAGGGAGGGAGGGAGGGAGGGGGGGGGGGGGGGAAGGAAGGAAGGAAGGAAGGACGTTGTTTCAAGGCTCCAAGGACTCCATTTGCATGAGACCCTGTGAATTCAGTGGGTGATGGTGGCAGCTGTTGGGTGCTAGACAGGTTGGCTTGGCATAGGAAGAGCCACCTAGGCACAAAATGTCCCAGTGCCCTGTAAATCTTGGCAGCCTGGCTGGTGCTTTCCTGGAAACTGGTTAGGCTGGGCTTTCAGAACTGAGAGTAAGCCTGAATATGGGGAGAGAGGGGACTGTGAGAAGTTGGAGGGGCAGGCGGTGGGCGGTGAGGGTAGTGGAGCTATCCTATCTACCGCTTCTTTCCCACCTACCCTTCCTCTCATCTGTTCTTCCCGTCACTAAAGTCTCAGTGTCTTTTCTGTGGCAGGTGCTGGAAAGACGCTCCAGCCACGCCCAGCCCTGCCACTGCCTCGCAGACACTCTGGGAGAGCCGGTGCTAGCCACTCCCTCTCCAAGGCTGCTGGCCTTCCCTATCCTTGACGGCTCCTTTCAATGCACTCTGTGTCCTTGGTTTCCTTCCCTCTGCTTTTCCCTACCCAGCATCCCACCCACCTCTACTCCTCCGCCCCACTGCTGGGCTTAATTTAGTTTGTGGCTGGTAGTGCTAGAACCCGGTGATCTACAGCCCCAGCAAGTTTCCTCTGCTTTCTCCCATTCTGCCTTCCCTCTTTCCCTCAAGCAGTGCGTTTCCTCACTTTCCTGCTTGCCCTCTCTCATCCTGCTCTGTCTTGTAGCTGAGCCAGGAGTCACTTCTACTCTGTACCACAAGCCAGGAGAAGAGGTCTCTCCCTTGCCAAGTGAAGGCCACTGTCCGCAGCTTTCCCAAAAGAAAAACAGAGGACAGGAATTGGTGAAAGGAAATGGATTGATTAGTCATTTGCACCAGAAATGGGAAGAGAAAAAAGAATTTATTTCCACCTTACCTATAGACATGTTATAATTTTATAGAAAAGACAAAGCACAAGCCAGGAGACATGCACATGTAGATTTAGCTGAGAGAGCTGGAGAGGAAGCCCCTTCTGGTGCCAAGACTTGGGATACTCTATTTCCAGCAGGGATTTTCAGGAGTTTTCATTCTTTCAGGCTTTCAAGGTCTGTGTTTTTCTATTATTGGAGAAGACAAAAGACCCAGAGGGCCATCTACCAAAAGGAAGAGTCCTCTTTCCTGGTGCCAACTAGGAGAGGCTATCGGGGGTGGTACACTGCCCATAACTCCCAACCTTCTTTGCCCACCTACTTCCTGCATACATCCAGAGCCTGCCCTTGTGCTGCTCTAGAGGAAGCACTGAGTGGCACCTGCACTCTTGCACTAGCTATTGCTTGATTGTTGCACCTGAAAGTCCGCTACATAGTGCTTAACTTCTTCCCTTTAGACAATGCTTGGGTGGTTTACCGTGGTGGAAAATGCCACAAGACAGTCGAGGGGGCTCTGTGGCCATTCCAAAGTACATATACCGCAGCGCAGTGCGAGGGGGGCGTGTGAAGAATAAAAAGCTGACAGGTGTTCTGCACTTTGACACTGTTCTATGACCAACCCCCTCACACCCTTTGGGTCTCGTTTTGATCCTCTGTCAAATGTTTTGCTATCCTAAGTCCTGGGGTTCCTGGTAGTGATTATATATCCTTCTATTCCTTCCAGTTTCTTCAGGTAACCAGCAAGGTGGCATGCCCTTTTAATCAACATGCTGGACTTCCCTGTATATCTGAGTATGGCTTGCTAAGTATGGTCCCAGGCCTGTGGCATTAGCCGCACCACCACCCAGAGATTCTCAGGAAGTGGCTCTGGCTTGCTGGTGCAGAAACACTAGGTGTGGCAACCAGGGCACTCAGGAATCTGTTTGAGACAGCATCTCATGCACCTTAGACCAGCCTCAATTTCCCTGTATAGCCAAGGATGACCTTGAACTCCTGTTCCTCCTGATCCTCCTGATCCCCGTGATCCTCCTGCCTCCACCCACAGAGTGCTGGGATTACAAGTATTCACCACCATACCTGGTTTATATAGTACTGAGAATTGAACACATGCTGGGCAAAACATTCTACCAACCAAACTACATTCCCTGAACCAGGAGTCTAGGGTGATTTTTTGTGCAAATTTTGTATTGAATTTTTGTGTATTCATATAGAACATCTTAATCATCTTTATACACCCTCTCCCAATGGCACTCTCCCATAGCCCCCTATACACACCCTGCACTGGAATTCATGCATTCTGCCATTTGTTTTTAAGCCTATATTGTCAAGTTTGTAAGCCCAGAAGTCCCTTAGTGCAAGTTCATTTATCATGAATATAACTGCACCATGTGTGTGAAATGTCCATAGAGGCCAAGAGAAGGTGTCGGATCCCCTAGAACATGGATGCTGGGGATCAAAACCCTGAAAGAACAGCAAGTTTTCTTAACCCCTGAGCCATCTCTCTAGCCCCAAGAATCTAGGTTTTAACAAGCTCTCCCATCAGGGTTATTTTAGTGTACACCAAAGTCTGAACACCACAGTGTTGAACCACTTGAATCAGCCAAGCAAACAGAAGAGCCATTAGTCCCATGGAATGGGCAAGGGTCACAAGGGGAGGTGGATTCTCCATCAAGGTTCATGCTCCTGCACAGCTTGATTGCACCCAGGCACAGCTTGAACACACTCTCTCATCTACACAGGAACAGCAGCACTCACTTTGCCTGCCCTGCCTGCCCTGAGTCCTTGCCCAGTCTACCCCTTTGCTTGCAGCCTTGAATTAGGTAGATTGGATGACTGCACCATTAAGCACTTCCTTTCATGAAGGACAGTATAGATAGATTTAAGAGACAGATGACAGATGGAGAGAAGATATTTGCTGTTTAATACCGACAAGGGAGTAATGGAAAAAAGTATACAAGAAAATTTTGCAAACCGACAAGAAATAGACCCAAGAGGAAAATGAGCAAAGCACATGAATAGGCAATTACCAGAAGGAGGCACCCAAAAGGCTAGCGAGTGAGTACGGAGGAGGGGCTCGCATTCCAGATTCTCGAGGAATTGGAGAGACGCAAAGGAAAACAAAGAGACGGGATCTGCACATGTCAGATTGGCAAGAATCAGCTGCTTGGTGCCAAGCTTTGGCTGGCATAAGGAGACACAGGAACCACTCTGTGGGAGTGGTGGCAGTCCAGCTACATGGTCACAGGTGCTTTGAAAAGTCACTTGGTGGTATTTAGCTAAATCCAGGGTCCATGCCCACACACACTGCTTTGGCCAGTGCAGTCCTGAGTACACCCCAGCACATTCTCCTACAGGCTCACAAAGGAGCTGCTGGAACAAACTGTCACCAGCTTGGAGGTTTCAAACAGCATTCATGAGCTGGGAGAGGTGGTTTACATCAGTAATGTTAGCATTCAGGAGGCTGAAGCAACAGGATCATGAGTTGGAGGCCAGTGTGGGCTACAACAACAATACTAATAATAATAACAATAATGAAAAATAATAATGATGACAATAATAAACAGAGATATATTGCCTACCAGTTCTGGACTGGAAGGCAGAAATGCAGAATCAGTATCACTGAACTGAAACCAAAGTGGCAGCAGGGCCACATTCCTTCAGGAGGCTCCAGGGGACAATGCATTCCTTGTTTCTGCCAGCTTCTAGTGGCTGCCAAGAGTTTGTAGTTGTATCATTGTTATCTTCAAGGCCAGGATGTTCAGATACTTCTCTGCTGCATCCTGCAAAATTCATGTTCACATAGAACTGAAGAAAGTGATATTAGAAATAGAGCCTTCACAGGTGTCAGCACTTAAGAAGGCCACATTGGATTAGGAAGGATTCTTAATTCAAGGACTGGTGACCTTATCAAGGGTAAGAACAGGCATATAGAGAAATAAAGGAAGCCATGTGAAGATGGAGGAAGATGACTGGGGAAGTAGCACAGTGGTAGAGAGCTTGTCCAGCATGAGTGAGACACTGGGTTTGATCCCTAACAGCACAAAATAAAAATGTTGAAAGACAGAGGAAGAGTTTGGAGTTATTCTACTACAAACCAAGGCACACCTAGGCCTACTAGAATGTGGGAACAGCTAGTACAAATCTGCCCCAAGTGCCTCCAGATAGAGCACGGCCCTGCTGACCCCTTGATTTCACACTCCAGAGCTGGGAGGCTGGACTACTGTTTGTTTAAGGCATTATATTGAAAGTATTTTGTTATAGCAGTCACAGACCAGTAAACCTGAGAACCTATTTTGGGCTCACCATTATAATAGGAGATAATTTCCCCAATCTCATAAATTTACCTTACTTACACTTGCAAGAAATGTAACACTCTCAGATTCCAGGGATGTGATGTCTTCGAGTATCATCCTCTAGTTTGTTACAGGGCTTCAGGTCAGACTGTTGATCACACATTACTCATACTGATAGAAGCACCAGGTGTTCACCACCAGGGAGAAATAACTATAGTTACAAACATCCAAGTCAGGAACACACAGTGGGTAGTTCACACATACACACACACACACACGCACGCACACACACACACACACTAATGGGAAGCTGAGCCAAGAACCACTGATCAAACCAACTCAAGGCTTTTGTGAAGGAGCAACTCAGCATAGTGATGAAACAATTATCAGGCCACAGCACATTAGTATGGCTCCCTCTGTGCCTTGATGCTGCCAAGGAAGGCGTTCTCACCTCACTCTAGAGGCTGAAGAGGAGGATGAGGCTCACCGGCTGCCACTGGGGGCCACAGCTAATATAGGGCAGTGAGTTGGCCTGTCTAAGAAAGGACTCCTTGCACACTCTACTCTTCCTGCTTATTTTGGCGAAAACAAAAAATGGACACTCCTCAATTCACAGAGTCGCCATCATTGATCTTTGAAAGCCCTTTCCAGCTGGATCTATCCATCTAGCCAGTCCTTGTAATCACTCTTCTCCACTCAGACTTTGAGCCTCTCAGTGGTGGCCACTTGAGTGTGTACTCTGGTGAAATATATAACCATGTGTGCGTGCATGCATGATTGCGTGTGTGTGTATTTATGTGTGCATTTGCATGCCATTTTCTTTTATTTGCTTGTTTATTTTTGAGACAGAGTCTCATGTAGCCCAGGCTAGTCTCAAACTCATTATATAGGTGAGTATGACCTTAAACTCCTGGTCCTCCTGCTTCTACTTCCTGAGTGCTGGGATTAAAGGAATGAGCCACCATGCCTACTAATGTTGTTCTTTCTCAGAACAAACCCTCACCTCTCTCTACATGCAAGCTTTCTCTCTTTCTATTTATTTCCATCCCTTATCTATGGTTTTTTGAGACATGATTTCACTCTGTAGCCCAGGCTGGCCTCAAACTCAAAGAAATTCTCTTGACTCAGACTTCAAAATGTAATTCCAGGTGTGACCCACTGTGTCTGACTTGTCACACTTCCCTCAATGTCACTTGCTGAAGGAGCAGGGATATAAAATACAAGGAATTTGATAGTTCTGGAAATAGTCATGTGCATTGCCCTGAATTCAGAAACAGCTTGGAAAATGGTCCACCATTCTAACCGTGGGGAGAGGGCTTTGATCTTGTTTGTTTAATTTCCCACGGGTTTTTCAAAGTTCCTTGCAAAGTACCCTTTGAAAATGCCATCCTATGTTGACTATGCTTGGGGAGGAAAGAGAACCTGACTTTTAATGTTTTGTCTGTTAGTATCAAGGCCAGAGGGAAAAGCGGAGTAATATTTCATTGTAACCTTTTCTTTATCCACCACAAAGGCCTCTTGGTAGAACTGACCTTCAAAACTTTTAAATCTAACAACAAGAAGGAAAAATCTGATTGTGGCATTCCACTGTGTTCTTGTTTGGGCTCTCCTTCATCCACTTGAGGATTCCTGTTTCGGGGAACACCCACAGCTCTTTAATTTTGCTATTCATTCCTGCCCACCTCCTACCTCCCCTCCCTGCCAATATGGTTATATCCAGGAGAGTAAGTATCTAAAATGCAGGTGAGGAGTGGAGCTGTGGTATCTCATCTCTAAAGATGCTTTAACAGCAGCTCAAGGTCTGTGCTCTTCATGAGCAAATATTTCATTAGAGCCTTTGCACATCTGACACTCTTGGCAGTCCTTGTTCAAAACAGAAATGCATGCTAAAACCAAAACTCATCTAGAGACACCAATTTATTCTTAGTTGTTTACTTGGAGTAACAAGATTGAGTCAAGCAGGCAAGGTAAGGTGAGGGCTCAGGCAAGGGCTCCACTATGCTTCTTGCTACCCACCCAGAGAGGGCTCCAGCTTTGTATTGTATTCTTCTCAGTGTGTGTGTCTGTGTGATCTTCCCCTGTGTCCACCATATCTAGATCTAGATCTATCTATCTGTCATCTATCTATCTATCTATCTATCTATCTATCTATCTATCTATCTATGGAAGGCTAGATGGACTTCATTTAGGACTCGCCCAGATAATCTAGCATAACTTCCATATCTTAGGCTGCTTTGTGTTGCTATAACTAAATACCTGAGACTAGGTGGTTTATAAAATTGTTTTATATGGCTCATGATTTTGGTACCTGGAAGGTGCTAACATGGTGTCAGCATTGTTCTAACATGACAGACAAGTAGATAGGGAAATTGCCACAAGTGCAAAGGCAGAATATGTGTGTGATCTTGATTTATTACAAGCTCTCCCTTCTCCCAGAACTAACCCACTCCTGCAAGAACAACATTAATCCTTTTCAGGGGTAAGTGTGACTTCATTTCTCATGAGAACTTGTCATTTAAAATTCTGCTACCTTTCAATACTGTTGCGCTGGAGATAAGGCTTCCAGATACTAAAATTTTGGAGGATAAACAATCACCAAACTATAGATCTTCTCATCTCAGAATCCTAAACTTTATCACATTTGCGTAAATTGTCTATGGCCTTGCATTCACAGGCTTTCCTTTTAGCTTTAGGTTTTTGTTTGTTTTTTGTTTGTTTGTTTGTTTGTTTTGATAGTGTTTTACTATGTAGCTTATGTAGCTTAGGCTGGCATTACTTGAAATCATGATCCTTCCGTTTCAGTCTCCCAGGTGCTGAGATTACACCACAGCCAGCAACATTTACAAGCTATGGTCATTAACACGTGGATGTCTTGTCACCTACCACAGACCTTTCCAACACTAAGATTTTAAGATCCTTCCCCTGAAATAGTTCCCTGCAGTGACTTTCTCTCCCTTTCAATGTTTTGAAAAAACCTAAAAGCACAGCATTATTTTTTCATTCAGTGCAGGAATTAAGATCCCAGATTTCATTCCTGCATCATTAAGGACTGTCAGTGTGAGAGCTCTGCTTGAGCTCTTCTGGGTTTTTTGCTGTGGAAGTTGAATGGGTTGGCTTGTTGCTCGAGCAGAACATGTGCCATGCATGTCCATGGGGACTAGAAAGAGGAAGAGCAAGTGCTCGCCCCAGAGCCAGGTTAGAAGCATAGTCCAGACCCTTTCCCTGTCTTGTGGGCACATCTTCTGACGTGGGAGAATACTTGTGTGGCTTTGAAGCAATGTCCTGGTAGATGTATTTGGAATACATTTTGTTGCAAGGGTATGGTTTTCTCTCCCTCAATTTACTTTATTTCTGGTTATTAAAGTAGTCCTTGCTTTGTGTCAAACGGTACAAGGAACTTAGAATAAAATTTGACCCATGACTCCAGCTTTCTGGAACGATCATATTTATTGACTGCTTTTATGTGCCCGGGCTCCAACTAAGTACATAGTATATATTACCTCTTACATTTTGCATTCTCACACACCTACCACATGCTCATTGTACATTTTGTGTTCACAGCTTTCAAGACAATGTGATATCCAACCTGTGTGCCCAGCAGGATGAGGCTGCAGCAGGATGCCTACATACTGCCTTCCCAAGCTCTCGCTCTGCAAGGTGATTGTACCATTCTGGAGGTCGAGTGTAGTTGGTGGAGATTGCACAAGGGTACCTGATCAAGAGCCTTGAGCAAAGCCAGATGACACCAGAAAGCCTGAGGAATCTTTTGCTTCCCACCTTCACCCATTTGGGAGGGGGTCACAGAATGGTGTATCCCAAGGGCCAGGTCTCACAATCTGTACAACAGGAGAGACAGCATCCCTGTGGAGTAGTTTTACTGTGGGGTGGAGATGTGGGAAGATGGGCATTCACATACACTTCTCTCCTGCCTGTAAGTGGCTATCTCGCCATCTAGATATGTTATTTTTACTGTCCTTTCAAGGAATGATTTGACTCCTTTTTCTCTGATGCAGGAGCAGCATGGCCCCCAGCTGTTTCCAAAGCATCAGAAGCTTGTGGTCCTTATTCTGTTGAGAGAGACAATTGGTGGTGTGGTACAATATACGGAGCCCAGATCCCCAGGCCCAGCTCTGCCACAAATGGCCATGTGACCCTGAGCCACCATTTGACCTTCTTAGGGACTGAGTTCCCCATCTAGACAGGAAAAATTCACACTAGCTACTAAGGTCCCTTTCACGTGGGAAGTTACACAATTTATAGGCTGTCAACACTCTGGCATACTAAGAAGTGATTTGAAAATCCACCATAAATACTTAAATTAGCTAGCAACATATGCTGGCTCATCACATAATCAGGAGCCATGTTAAGAGAGCAAGATTGAGAAGACAGAGAGTATGGCCTAATTTGGTGCTCTTTTCCCTCTCTATCCCCATTCCCCCCAGCCAAGTGTTCCAGAAGCCGGGCTTTGATGCACTCGCTCATCATCATTATTGTCACCCAGCTCTTAAGATGAAAGGCAAGAAGTTAGTGGGATGCACTTCTCAGAGGCATCTGTGACAGGAGCCAGGGGTGGCAGAGGCAGCAGTGGAGGCAGCAGCAGGAGCAGGAACAGCAACCGCCATAGCAGCAGAAGCAACAGGAGGAGGAGGAGAGGAAATAGCAGGAGCAACGGCAGCATCAAGAGCAGCAGCAGCAGGAGGAGGAGGAGGAGGAGGAGGAGGAGGAGGAGGAGGAGGAGGAGGTGCAGCAGGAGCAACAGGAGCAGCGGCAGCATCAGGAGCAGCGGCAGCATCAACAGCAGCAGCAGGAGGAGGCGTAACAGGAGAATTAGGACAAGCGGCAGCATCAGCAACAGCGGCAGCAGGAGCAGGCGTAGCAGGAGCAGCAGGAGCAGGAGCAGCAGGAGCAGTGGCAACATTAGGAGCAGCAGCAACATTGGGAGCAGCAGTAGCAGGAGTAGCAGTAGTAGGAGGAGGCTCAGCAGGATTGTTAGGAGCAGCAAGAGCAGCAGCAGCAGCAGGAAGAGGTATAGCAAGAGCAGCAGGAGCAGCATCAGGAGGAGGAGTAGCAAGAGCAGCAGGAGGAACATCAGGAGCACCATCAGGAGCAGTATCAGGAGTAACATCAGCAGGAGGAGCAGAGCAGCAGCAATAGTGCAGCAATGGGATGAGGAGCAGCAGGAGCAGCAGCAGGAGCACTAAGGCTACTGCAGCTCTTCCCTTCTCTCTTCCCATCCTTTTCTCCCGCCATCCCCAGGGATTTAGGCTGCTGCACTTTTAAACAAACGCATGGACTCCTCATCGCTGAACAGCACCAAGCTAATTCAATTCCATTCTAGTTTGACTCTAGTCAGGACCAAATGTGGAGCTTTTTTGCTACCTAGGAATATAGCAGAAGACATCACATGGGGAGGGAGCCAGAGATTGAACTCACAGTTGCAAGTCCTTTTTGTTCAGCATTAACCCATTCTCCTTCATAACGTAAATGCTTCCCAGCACTGTCACACAAGGGATTACATTTCCAATGCACGCCTCTTAGGTATGCGTCAACCACAGCAACTATACAGTACAAGTGGTGGTCTAGAGAGCTATGGCAGCTACCAAGCTAGGGGTCCTCCTGGTGTCCTGGAGGGGTCGAGTATGTGCAGAACCACCTGGGACAACCAACTCTCTTGGCTTTGAGCTCTTACAGAGCTGCTAATCAAGTGCTGTGCTGACCAGAATGGGTCATTTCAATCTGAGGTGGGCACTGGCATCTGGGAAGCCTTAGGAGGAGGGTCTTATTTAACACTGAAAAGTAAGCAGAATTTCTACAGAAGACTCAAACAGACATCTGTTCACCCTAGATGAATAACACTAATGACTGACCAAAGAACCAATTCCACAGTAGCCTAGCTTAGTAAGCCAAGGAGTTTATTGGGATTACTTATATGGATGACTCGAAAGCAAGTACATCATCCGCAAGCCCACATCAGCCTAGGTGAAGGCGGACTGAGTGACCTCTGGCTCTCTGTGCAATTTTCTGCCTCCTCTACCAGATAATGCCTCTTCTGGACTTGTTTACTACTTATACAGCCCTTAGGAGGAGGAGCTTGTGGATTTTGTTACATTCTGAGCTTGGTGAGCCTTGAAAGGTTCCTTTACTTCCTGAATCTTACAAGCCTCCCACCTTCATTTGGGAGGGACTATTTCATTTTAGAAGAAAAGACTATGCAACTCTAAGATGCTAAGATAAAAAGAATCCTGCTGATCTGAAAGTTGATAAATAGCCAGGCATGGTGGAATATTCTGTAGCTCCAGCACTTGGGAGGCTGAGACAGGAGAAGCATCATAAATTTCAGTCCAGTCTGGGCTATGTAGTAAAACACTGTCCCAAAAATAGCAATAAAGAAATAAACTAAATAGCAAAGTTTGTGCTTCAGCAACATTCCCCCACAGTTGCATGGAAAACAGAATGTAAGAGAGTAAGATAGAAAGACTGTGGATTCTTGTATAACCATCCAGGGCAGAGATGGACACTATTGGGAGTGGGAGGTCAGGCTAAATAACTATCTTCAGGCTGTAGGAGAGGAGAATGAGGCAACAGCATTTGCTGACACATGGATATAGGAGATAAAGGAGAGAGATGAGCTAGCAAGAGGCTAGGTGGACTACAGTGCCATCCTCTGAGCTTGGAGATGGGGGTAGGGGAGTCTGGTTCAGGATGCACATGAGCCAGGCCTGGACTCCTGTGATGACTTTAGCACTTGCCCTTGATCCCTTGTCTTGTGCTGGCCTTCTGTCTTCAGGCAGGACGGTCCCTAATGGTCACCGACACAGGGGCATTCTCTTTGTGTGAGCCTTCTACTCCGATTGCTTACTGGAAATAAGTAAGTAGTCTGAAAATTCTGCTTAAAAGTTCGGGGGATGTTGAGTGTTGTATGCACTTATAATCCCAATAGAGAAATGAAGGGAAGGTGAGGAGAGGGGAGAGAACAAGAGGAGAAGGTAGGGAGGAAGGGAAAGGGATGCCATGGGGAAGAGGCTGCAGAAAGCCAGGCCACATCTGGAGTAAAGAAGGCAGGCCGCACTCAGGGCGTCCAAGCTCTTGCGTGAGCCTGAACTTCTAAATTCCATCTCCAGAACCCACATGATGGAAGGATATTAACCTATGCCAGCAAGCTCTGACACCCTCAATCACACCATGACACATTCAAGATACGCACATACGCACACACACAAATACGAAGTGAATGAATCACTACCAGAGAAAAAAAGCATTTTCTTACCTCCCCAGATTTTTAAGGAAGTCCTTCCACTGGGAGGTCTGTTGACAATTTTTACTTTTCTTTGTGCATATTCACTGCATCAGCTTAAAATTTTTCATAAATACAAATGCCATTCAAAGTGGAAATAAATGAGTGTGGTGATGCTTGTCTTTAATCACAGCACTATGGAAGCTGAGGCAGGCGAACGTCTGTGAATTTCAGGCCAGCAGAGCTGCATAGTAACAATCTCTCTCAAAAAAAGAAGCAGTGAGGGAATCTCACTGCAAACGTTGAGGAAACCGCTAAGTGGGCAAATAAGGTGGGAAGTTTGCAAGGGTTTACTGCATAGCGTTGGTTGTCAACCTGACACATCTGGGTTGGAGAGCCTCAATTGGACAATTGCCTCCATGGAACTGGGCAATGTCTGTAGGGGCATTTTCTTGATTATTGAATGATGTGGGAGGGCTCTGCCCACTCTGGGAAGTGCCAACCCTGAGCAGGTGGTCCTTTACTGTCCAAGAAAGCAGCATGGGCTGTAGGAGCAGGCCAATAAGCAGTGTTCCTTCATGTTCTGTACGTCAGCTCCTGCATCCAGGTTCCTGCCTGGAGTTCCTACCGTAGGCTTCCTCAGTGATGAACAGTGTGGCTTGGGAGGTATAAGCAAAATAAACCCTTTCCTTCCCAAATTGGTACTGGTCAGAGTGTTTCGTCACAGCAATTGAAAGCTAACTAGAACATTAATTAGTACCAGAGAGTGGGCTATCACTGTGACATATCTGACCCAGTTGTTTTTGGGAGGATTGTGGAAGTGTTTAGAACTCTGGGCTAGAAAAGCCATTGAGTGGTTAGAGTTTGTTGCTGTGGAGCTTGGAACAGTTATACTGAAAGTTGTAGACAATGGAGGCCTGGCTTGTGAAGCTTCAAATGGAAGCAAAGACTCTCAGGGCTGTTGTTGATACCTGAGTTGAGAATCTGTGGGTTCTGGACAGCTGGGGCTGAAGAAGCAACTGTGATCAAGAAAAGACAAGAACCTGAAGTGAAATGTTTGTTTTACTGGAACAATTGACGCTGGTTAATTGGGACTGGGACTGAAAAATCAGCTGTAAGTAACAAGAGACCAGTATCACTGTGGAAAAATCTTTTGGGAAGATTCCTCAGGGTCAGCACACAGAAACTATGGCCCAGAGGGGCCCAAGTCTCCATCTCATGCTGGAAGCAGGACTTGGAGATGTATAAGAGTCTTCTGCATGGTTCTGATGTTGAAAACATGAAGAGAGCAGCTGAGGCTTGGCACTCTGAGAGGCCAAGAAAGGCCATTGCTGAAAGAGCAGGCTCAGTTGCTGTGAAAACCCCAGGATTGCAGGGGTCACGGAAAGAATCTGGGGTTCTGCACTAGGAAAGGCAAGAAGAGCCCAATGGTGAAGGTGTAGCCTCCGTTTCAGTGGAGACCCCAGCTTTTTGGAGATGCCGGGACCATGGGATGACCACCAAGGGCAGTAACACGTATGGAATGGAGCCAGCCTGGGCCTGTAAGATGAGCTATGTGTGCTGTGGACAGCACAGCCAGAGAAGTGGAGCTACTGAAGCCCTTTGGAGCCCAGAAGATTGTGAGTGACTCCCAGATGTCCAGCCTTGAGCTACTTTGCTGGACTTAGGTTTTGCTTAGGTGTGCCTGATTCTTCCCTTTGAAATAAGACAGTATTTGTTTTGGATTTTATAGGAGCCCACAGTTAAGAGACATTTAAGAGACTGTGAACTTCTGAGTGATTGGATTTTTTAACGACTGTGGGTCTTTTAAGGTTGTACTGTTTTATGTTGTGATATTAATATTAGCGACATACCTTGGGGACAAGAAATGGAAAGCTTATGGTTCAGCAGTGATGTTGCTTGTATGTCAAGTTGACAAGGGGCCAATTATGCTGGATAGCTTTGGTTGTTAACTTGACACACCCAGGTTGAGGGAGCCTCAATTGGAAAATTGCCTCCATTGAACTGCCTGTAGGGTATTTTCGTGATTGTTGAATGATGCGGGAGGGCCCAGCTCCCTGCGGGTGGCACCACCCCTGGGCAGGTTGTTCCGTATTGTATAAGAAAGCAGGTTAAGCATGAGCCAGGGGAGCAAGGCAGTAAGCAGCATTCCTCCACGGCCTGTGCTTCAGCTCCTGCCTCCAGGTTCCTGCCCTGAGTTCCTTCCTTGGGCTCCCTCAGTGATGAACTGTGTGACCTGGGAGATGTAAGTGAAATAAACCCTTTCTCCTCGAAGTTGGTATTAATCAGAGTGTTTTGTCACAACAATGCAAGACAAACTAAAACAAATACGTATGCTTTTGGAAACAAATATAGGCCCTCACTTACTGACTTTGGACCCACCTTCAACTAGGCCCTCCTCCTAGATTTTCCACTGTCTCCCACTAGTACCGTTAGCCAAGAGTTCAACACTTGAGCCCAAGGAGGGTACTTCAAATCAAAACCATACTACTCACGAAGCTTCAGCCATGGGTGGGAAATGGGAGACAAATTAGGTAGGGAATTAGTAAATTACTTAGTTTATTTTATGTGTATGAACATTTTGCCTACATATATGTAAGTGCAACATGTGTGTGCAATGCTTTTTGCTAAAGTCTAACTGTGAGGTGGCAAGGAACATATGTAACTACTGTAGATATCCCAAATTCCAACCGAAGCCAGTCTGGGCCTGGACTCTCCTCTACAGGATCTCTTTGCGTCTGTCCTATTCTTCATAGCAGCACAACTTTGACTGGGAGACTCCCTGTTGCTTGCTATGAACCAGGCACCTGGGGAGGACAACTGCTGCCATGAACAACCCTGGCCTGCCACACCTACTCTATAGAAATGACTTAAAAATGAACATAATCTGGACTAATGACTTATTTAACCTCAGCCAAACCATGTGCTCTTGTGTCTTGTGACCCGGGCACTTGATTTTCTTTCCTGGGAACTTCAGTTTGGTACTCCACCCAAAAAAGATAATGAATAAATGAATATGAGCATGCTTGAAAATTTACATATCAAAGAGCTGAAATGTAGCACACCCATCTCCATTGCATACAGTGAAGACTGGGAAGGATGCATGACCTGGATGATGACATACTGTAGAACTAGACCTAAAAAGACAGAATGGTCTGTTAAGATAAAGGTGGAGCCAAGCTTGTACTTCCCCGATTGATGCTGGAGAAACCATTTTGAATAAAGTTATGGATGGGGTGTGACTCAAGGACACATTTCCAGAAACAGAGTTCCAGAGACAGTTCCATCAGCACAATTTCAGGAGATGCACAGTTCCAAGTTTGGGCCCACTCTTAAAACTAAATTTAAGGGTCACCTTTTTGGTCAGGTAATTGTAATGCTGGCATAGTAACATCACACTGTGCCCTACCTCTGTGCCCCTAAAACAGTTCTTCTTGCAACTCTGCCTCTACCACCTACACCTTTAGGTTCTCCACTCTCTTTCAGGGCACTTTCACAATCCATTTAGGGGGATTTACTTTCCCAAAAGCTTGTGGTAATTTGCCCATGGCCCATAGAGACTCCCAGTACTCTTTGCCCATCTTGAATTGACCAAGTCCATCCTAGATCCTGCTCCATGTACTATCAGAAAGAAAGCCTTCCTCCCCTATAATTCCAGCACGTGGGAGGTAGAGGTAGGAGGATTTGGAGTTCCAGGACAGCCTGAGCTATATAGTCAGTTTATGGCCAGTCCAGCCTATATCCTGTCAAACAAAGGAAAACAGAACAAAATACAAAAAGAAAGGACAAACCAAATAAGAAAGGAAAGAATGGCCTTTGTATATCTCTCAACTTGACATTTAGATTGTCCCTTGCCTTCTCTTTTATTCCCTCCCTCACTCTCCCCCTTCCTTCTGTTTTACTTTTTTCGTTTTTCTTTGTGATGGTAAGGATTGGACACTGGGCCTTGACTGGGCCAAGTATGTGCTCTACTACCACTGAACTGCACCCCAGTTGCAACTGAGTTCTTTTTTTGTTTTGTTTTGTTTTAAAGAAATGGTCTCCTCATATAGACCGGACTGACATCAAAGCAGTTATGTAGCCTGAACTAACTGGTGTTGTGATCCTCTTGCCTCTGGTGTCCAGTGTTGGAATTACAGGCCTGTGTCACCTAGACTGTGTATGTTATGAGGGTGAGAGCCTGATTCATAGTGTCTGAAAGACCTGTGATCCTGGGGTCTATGTAGATCACCATAGAGGAATGATGAAGGTAAGATGATCATTCAGAGTGCTGGCTGTGTGCAATCCAATGTCCCTGCCATCACGGGGCTCACTGGCTGGTGGGAGTCAGTAAATCAGCAAGATGATGTTGAGGCCTCCAAGCCAGCTGGTCATTAGTGTGGGTAAGAACCAAACCAGATAAGGAGACAGGCAATGCTGGGTGGGGGGGTTTCAGTGTTCAGCGTGGGATCAGGAAAGGTGATGTTTGAGTAAAGATTTATAGGAGGTGACATAGTATCTTGCAGATGGATGGGAAAGTAGTGCCCCATGCAGAAGGAAGAACATGTCCCAGGTCCTGAGGTGGCTATTGTTGAGGGAGGTTGGGCAGAAAAGCAATGCTGAGAGGACCTCTGCCTTTGTACACTAGCAGACTGTGAAAGGACCTTGACCAGGGATGCATGATGTAGGTATGCCTCTGCCAGAAAAGGCACTCTGCTGATCACATGCACTTTCCTGCCTTCAGTCTGTGGGCACACAATGGTCAGACAGCCCTGGCCAGTCTAAGCTTGCTTTTCTGCTCAGGACCTTGTCAGGACCTCACCTCCTCAGGGGCAGTTCCAGTCCTCACAGCAGCCCTCAATAGTTTACATGGGCAACCCAACCCCACGTGCTCCTGATATGCATATATAATACATCCCATATTGTTTCCACATACATATTTTTCCTGAGACAGGATCTCATATGACACATGCTGGCCTCTAACTCACTATGAAGCTAAAACTGACCTTAAACTCCTGATCTTCTTGCTTCCACAGTGTTAAAATTACAGGCTTGCATGACCCTACTCTAGCTTCTGCTCCCCACTCCTAAGAGAAAAAAGTTCGTAAAGAGGGAAGGAGCATGTGGGAGACTGGACCTGGAACTCAGTTGGCAGAGTGCCTGCCTAGCATGTAGGTGGCTCTGGGTTCAATACCCAACATTGTGTAAATGAAAGATGTTAATACAAGCCTGTAATCTGAGCACTTCTAGCACTCTGGGAGGTAGAAGCAGGAGAGTTAGTTCAAGGTCTTCCTCCATAGAATACTGAGTTCAAGACCAACTTGAGGATATATGAGATCCCTGTCTCAAGAAAAATAAGACAGAAAGACAGGAAAGCAAGAAGATGGGAAGGAAGGGAAGGAGGAGGAAAGAGGAAGCAGAGAATTGAAGTTGCGCTATTGGCTATGAAGGAGACTAGGGACTCGAGCATGCCACACCAGTTCTCAAGCTCTCTACCACTGAGAGCCACCTCCTGCCCCAGGAACAGTATTTATCTGGTTATTCAGTGTGTGTGCATGTGCACGTAGGCTTGTAGGGGAGCACATTCGTGGGTGCAGGTGTGTGCTTGCACAGTACAACTGTGAAGGTCAGTGGCAGCCTCTGACCAGTCTTCACCCACTTTCCACCTTTTGTTTGTTTGAGAGAAAGTCTTTCATGAGCCTGGAACTTCACTATGTAGGCTGGGCTGGTGCGTTTCCAAGGGCCCGCCTGCATCTGCCTTCCACCTCACTATCACTGGGACAATAGGCACATGCCACAGCCTCCAGCTTTTGATTGGATTCTGGGGTTCCAAACTGAAGTCCTGGAACTTGCAAAGCAAGCACTGCACTAACTGAGTCACCCCCCGTCCCAAGAAAAGTTTTTTAAATGCAACTCTTAACCCATGCTGGCCCTGCCTCAGCTCCTCATCCCCACATTTGCTTCTGGTAAAGAGAAGCAGGTTTTTCCCTTTCTTAAAGGAGGTAGATGGTGGCCTTTTAGCTCCTTCCCCTGAGAGTCAGAACCAAGCTTTACACTATGCAGGAACAGAAAGGCTGTCATTTCAGTATGTCCAAACTCCAGGGAATGAGCCTGGAATTCTAATGCTTAGGAGGCTGAAGCAACAGAATGTCAAATTCAAGGCCAGCTTGGACTGGAGCAAGACCCTGTCTTGAAACAAGAACCAGAGATATACTTTGATTGTAGAGGGTTTATCCAGCATGTGTGAGATCTTGAGTTGAATCACAAGTACCACAAAACAAACACCCCTGGAGGAAGCTGACTCACCTGCTGCTGGTATGCCCACTCTGAATGGGATGTGGGTCTGAGTTGAGACATCAGCTAGGTCACCTAACAGCATGGTAACTCTCCATGCCTGGTGGGGCAGGGCTGCTTTGGGCTGCTCAAAAAGACTGTGTCATGCACAGGCCCATTTCCTGTGGTCTGAGGAGAGGCCTGAGGCCTGTTTTCCTATCTTATTTTTCTTGAGACAGGGATCTCATATATCCTCAAGTTGATCTTGAACTCAGTATTCTATGGAGGAAGACCTTGAACTGACCCTTCTGCTTCTACTTCCCAGAGTGATAGAAGTGCTCAGATTACAGGCTTGTATTAATGTCTTTCGTTTACACAATGTTGCATATCCAAATCTAGAATAAGAGCAATGCTATGTAGCAAGGTACAGCTTCAGTCACCTTGGCTGAAGCCATGGGATGAATTTGCACAGGGCCTTGGGGCTCAAGGCCTGGTCAAATTCTGGGCCAGTGAATCTCTGGAGGTTGCCAGGTAATGAGATAGGAAATGAGATGCAGTTCCCCTACACCTACCTGATTCCCAGTGGATTTCTCTCAGGTCACTGTTTGGAACTGGAAACCCCTCCATAGAGGGTGCTGGCTGCTCTGGTCAGTTCACCAAAGTCTGTTGTGCTGACCACCAGGCTTCCAACCTGACCCTTCTGGGGACTTGGGTCCAGTGCTAGCTGTTTGGTGCTCTAAGAGAATATGCCACAAAGTCTAACGAATTGTGCACAGTATAATAGCTCTTGAGCTGCCAGTCACCTCTGAAGGTATCAGAGGGGGGAGGAGAGGCACTGGGTTGGGCTGAATCTCTGGAGAGTAAGCACGATGGATCAAGGGGTGGAAGGCCTGGAAACCAGCAGTCAACAAACTGCATCCTACCTGTTAAGATCTGGATTGATTTACCAAGACTCCTATTGAAAGACCTTGCTTCATTGGAGGTCTGCACATCAAGTTCCCTTGATACCTTTTATATTTTAATTAATTTATTTTTATTTATATGTATGAGTGTTATGCCTGCATGTATATGTAAGTGCACCCATGTTGTGTAATACCCACAGAAGACAGAAGAGGGCATCAGATCCCCTGGAACTGGAGTTATGAATGATTGTAGCTGCCATGTGGGTGCTGAGAATGGAACCCCGCCCATCTGCAAGAGCAGCCAGTACTCTTAACCACTGAGCAATTCTCCAGGCCCCTCCCGCCAGAACTTTTAAGTAATTCAACAATCCTAGCCCAGCCCCAGTCCAGCCCTGCCCTACACAAGCAGTCTGGCTGTGCTTCCTTTACCTTTTCTTTTCATGGGCCCTGAATGGAACTCAGTCTAAAACAGCCTATATGCTTTACCACTGAGCCAGGTCCCCAATTGTCCATTGATTTTTTTTTTGTCATTGTTTTGCTTTTTTTTTTGAGGCAGGATCATGTTACAAAGCCAGCAGGCCCTAAACTCTCACTCCTGAGGCCTCAGTGTCCCTAGTGCTTGGATTTACAGAATGTATCACTACATAAGGCTTCCATTGATTCTTTAAAGGAAGTTGGCCTTGCAAGTCCTCTGGAGAGTTCCATTTAAACTCTGGGTACCCAAGTGAAGATTTAGGGGTCTGTGTGTGGAGATGGGATGGGGAGTGTGCCACGGGCCCAGGGGTTCATTTGTGTTGAATGATGAAGATTCTGCTTAATCTTTTGGGGGCCTTCAACTGACAGGGTCTGAAAACCTCTTTAAATAGCATTTGCCACACTTCATCCCATTTCCTATTTACTTTTGATGTTTTCATAACTTCTCTAGGCAGCCAAGCAGCTTAAGGGATTTTGATTTGTGGTTGTCCTTTGTGGATAGGCCTTGCCTGCTTCTGAGTTTCTGAGCTGACTGACAGGTGGAAGTGCTTTCCCTAGAGAACCAGACTGAGGTCTATGGTGCCCTGCTGCACCTCTACCAGCTGCTTACGTGCCCAACTGTCCTTCAAACCCTTTCTACAGTTATAACCCAAGCCAACAGGTCCCGGCAACCCTTTGCTGTACTGTGGAGGCAGTCCCTGAGACCAGACTGGACCCTGCCTCTGGAAGAAGTGATGTGACATGTCAATGTCACAGAAAATTGGTGACAGAGCCTGGAGTGACTCATAGCCTTGGTCCATCCTAGCCTTACCCCCTCATCAACTCCCTTCTGTTATTTATTAGTACACATGATTTTTGAGACTGGGTTTCAATATATAGGCAGCCCAGGCTAGCCTCAAACTTGAGATCTTCAATTCTCAGCCTTTTAAATTCTGATGATAGGCACATGCTACTATGTCTGGCCATCAGTAGGTTTTTAACATATATACATGGATTTAAATTAGGAGAATTTTGATGAGATAGAAACCCACTAAGCCACAGCCTGTGCTCTGGCATGCTGGCACAGAAGGAAAGGAAGCTATGAGGAGCCTCTGCATAGGGGTCCTGGGGAGGAATGAAGGAATCAGGAAGGTTCATTGGAAAAGCATATGGACACCTGGCATCGGGGAGGGGCTATAGAGAATTACAGTAACAGCCTTCAGATCTGACACTCTCCTTTGCCTTTGTTTCCTTTTGCTTTGTAACACAAAGTAGCTTATGCCTGGGATTTACTATGTAGCCTAAACTAGCCAAAAACTCCAGCGATCCTCCTGGCCCAGCCTTCCAAGAACTGAAATCACAGGTGTATAGCACTCCATTCTCTTGGCTTTCTGAAAGGCAAGCATATGATGTGATAGTCATGGTCCACAAGGTTCTAATGAAGCCTACTTCAGGTTGGAATGTCAGTTCAGTTTAAGGGCTTCAGCTCAGTATAAGGAAAGGTAGCTTTCTATAGCGATGGAAATAATTCCTTTGAATGACAAGAACAGACCCTTCCTCTTTCAAAGTATGTATACAGAAAGGGGAAACCAGTGGAGTATGGAAGGAGGAGTTGGGAGGGAGTGGCAGGGTAAGGAAGGAGTGCTGGTCTGAGGTGGGATGGTGATGGAGAGGTCTTGGGGGTGCCATCACACTTGCTGTGAGGTTGGAGATACTCATTTCTTTGGTCTGGCCTTCAAGCTGCTGCCTCTGGGAGTGCTAAGTCGAGCTTCCAAGTGCAGCCAGGATGCTGAGTAAAAGAGAGGCCCTGTCCATAGTAAGAGGCCAGTCGGACTCTCTGGCCTACAAGTGCCTTGCAACTATGAGAGGCTAAGGTGTTCTGCCTGAGAGGTCAGATCACATGGGAACACTCTGTTCTCTTCTGAGCTAGACAGAGATAGAGGGAGTGGGGTGGAAGGTCCTAAAAAATGTAATTGAAGCTGAGACTGTCTCCCTGGAGAAAAGATCTGATTGATCAGAAGATCTCTGAAAGGTAAAGGACTGGACTGTGATTAGAATGGTGTCCGTAAGGCTTTACTGTCTCCAAATTTTAACCTTTAACATATTCTTCATTTTTCTTCCATCCTTTTCAGGAAGTTTGATCTAAGTCAAAGAGGAAATTGCCTGCAGATATTTTTCAATATTTTTTGGTGAGAGATTTGAAACCAGGGCTTTCCTGTCCTGTCAAATGTTTCCAAACAGGGCTGACACTACATTTGGGGTCATTTGCCCCCTAGGCGGTTGGTTTGCCCAGGACAGGGCATTTAGATTGCTGACAATCCACCTTCAGTTTAGTATATTCTAGCAATACCTGCCAGTCAGGTGACACTGCTCCCGCCCCCACACACCTTGAAAATCTTTGTTGGATTCTCCAAGAGAAGGGAGTTGCTCAAGCCCCATACCATCAGTGGAAAGTCGAGATCCAGTCAGTGTCACTCATTCTGTCATTCCAAGCACTTTTATTCTTCTCCTGGGCACTTGTCAGGGGAGGAGAGGACATGAATGTCTGTACTACGCAGTGAAGAGGGACCAGTGTGATTTTGTAACAGTCTTTGCTCACAAAATTAACATTTGTCACGTTTTTATTCTATTCTTGCCAGACTCAGTTTTCCTATCCTGCTAGACTAGCCTGCAGTTTGTTTCCACAACTGCCGGCGGATATGGAGTTTCTCGCAGTACCTGCAAAGAGCCGCATCGAATGCCAATCCAGGAGAGCCGATTGATTTACGCCTCCTTTCTGGTAGGCATGAAAAACTGCAGGTCTCTCTAAAGATGTAGCAGCTTTTGGCTCTAGGTCGGGCACCACATACAGACCCACTGTCAGACCCCAGCAGCGTCGCAGTTGGGCAGAAGTGGACTGTCAACCCTTGCTGATCGGTCCAGAGAGGTTTCCAGGGGCAGGGGCCAAGGGCCAGGGCAAGGGGCGGCAAAAGTGCGGTGCAGCGGTAGCAGAGGGCAGAGCAGCCGGGCTCGACCTCACTTTCCCACGCCAGAGGGCGAGGCCTCCGGGAACTGCCAGACCATATCTCCAAAGTCCTTTGAGATCGCAGTTAGATTCTGAGAGGGTGGTGTGGAAAGTGGGCAAGAGAGCATATTATTATTCTGTGTTTTGCGTCCAGGGTCCCTGCCCGCGGCTTGTTCTGTTTGAATGAAATGATCCAGGAGGCCGCGCCCAATAGGCGCGGGCGCCTGCTTAATATGCATGAGGCCTGCAGCCAATGCTCGGGCGAGGAGGTTGTTTTAAACGGCGGAGCCCGCTGGCCAATCAGGCGGCTCTCGTGGAGGCAGCTAGCGCGAGGCTGGGGAGCGCTGAGCCGCGCGTCGTGCCCTGCGCTGCCCAGACTAGCGAACAATACAGGTACGTTTCCACCACCCGCGCCCGCCGTCGCCACCGCTTCTGCAGCAGGAGCGGCGTCCACACAACTTTCCGGCCAGCGCCTCCCCGAGCGCGTCGCCGCCTCGGGCTTCCTGTGGTCCCTCGCCCTTCCCGCCCCTGCGTCTTCGCTACTGCTGGGTGGCCCCGAACCAAGAAGCGATTCAGGTGTCTCAACTTTTGCAGAGCTGCCACTCTCGGGTCTCGGCCCTCTCCGCGGAACCGCGCTCGCCCCCAGGGGCAGCAGCCCAGCGTCAGCAGCCGCGGCCAGATGTTCCACAGCTGCTGCGGTGGCGAGCCAGGGGCGGCTGCGGGCTCGGGTGGCGCGTGCGTCCCGGCGGCGGGAAGGGGGCCTGGCGCGCCTCAGCCCGGGACCGACTCCGCGGGGAGCCGCCGTGCGGCCCCGGGTTTGCGGCGCGGGCAAAGTTCAGGGCGGCGGACAGCAGGCGGCTGCGGGCCCGCGAGCTGCGCCGGCGGCTCTGCAGGAATATGGCCGTCGCGGAGCGCCCGCAGCCGGGCCGAGGGGCAGGGGTCGCGGCTGGCGGCCGGAGCAGCGGGGCGGCCTCGGGGTCGGCTGGCTGGGGAGCGGGTAGTGGACTGCGGCGCGGGGCGAGCGGCGTGCGGGGTCAGGGCCGGGGGCGCCGCCGCGGGCCCGGCGCGCTGAGCGTCATGGCTGCACGGCGCCTTTGTTATGCCGAGGAGCGCGGCGGGCGTCGGGGGCGGGGAGGCCGGGCTGGCGGCTCGGCGCCCTCGGGCGGCCCGCGCGGGGGGGGGGGGGGGGGGGGGGGGCCGGCGAGCGGGCGACGGTGGCGGGGTCCGGGCCGCTTTGTTCGCCGCCGCCGTCGTCTCCACCCGCGCCAGCCGCGCGCGGATCAGCCATTTTAGCGAGCGGGGCTAGGAGGCGCGGTGGCCACTGTCGCCACCGCCGCGGCTGTCGCCCGCCGGGCCCGCCCTCCCCCCCGCGCACCGCCGCCTCCCCCGGCCCTGCGCGCTCTCCGGGGGTGGCAGCGGCGGATTTCACGGGCACTTTCTTTCATCCGCAGGCTTTTGACAAAATGGAAGGTGAATTATGGGTGTCCGGAGGAGCAGGGACGCGGCCTGAGTCAGGCTGCCTGCTGCCGACAGGGACTCCCGGGTACCGGGGTCCGCCCCACCCGAGCTACCGCGGCGGGGCTCTAATGCGGCCCCACGGGCGGTCGCTGCCAAGGGGAGAGCTTTAGTTTTACATGATGACCTTGGGTGTGGGAAAAGGAAAAGATGGCGGGAAGCTGGAGGGGGCGGGCGGGAGGGGGACAGGGAGGATGTCATGTCACAGCTGCATTTTTATTTGGAAACTTTGGAGAAAGTAGTCCTAGCTGAACCTGCATTTCTGCATTACACAGGAGAAAGACTAGACCTTCTGATGTCCCCTCCCCCTTTCCATCGTGACAAAGTGACGGATTTCAACTAACGGTATTATGAGTACCTGTTCACTTTACAGATCCAGATCGCCCGTGTTGTCAAAGCCATTTTTATAAGCCAGACGTATCAGCAGTAGTGACATTTAACATCTGTTCCTATTTATTTTTTTTCCTTTGATCTCGAGTTTACACATAACAATTAAAGGGACAAGGACAGAGCTGGAATTAACTACCTCTGGTAGCCGACCCTCTCCAAATATATCTTCCTGCTTTCCTGTTGTAGTACCCAGAGTAGTGGCAGTTCGATCATGTGGTGAGCCCAGCACCCCCACTTAACGTATCCCCATTTGGTGAACTTGGTAATCCCTCTACAGGAGTAACTCACGAACCAGCGCGCTTCATGCTGGTCAAAAGTTAACTGACAAGCGACATTGAGGCAGATTTCTTTGCCTGCTCTGCCTTCTGCTGCCTCGGACGCCAGCCCTTGAGGGGAGGAGGGTTGCTGCCTAGAAACTTCTTTTGGCTTTGCCCTTCCTTTGCCTTTCTTCATCGAATGTTTCTCTTTGTGTTCTGCCTATCACAGTAAGGATGGCTAAAGGTGACCCCAAGAAACCAAAGGGCAAGATGTCTGCTTATGCATTCTTTGTGCAGACGTGCAGAGAAGAACATAAAAAGAAAAATCCAGAGGTCCCAGTGAATTTTGCTGAGTTTTCCAAGAAGTGCTCTGAGAGGTGGAAGGTATTTTGCATCTTCATCTTACTATTGCAGTTGGCTGCTCTTAGGAGTCACCACAGGTGGCTGGCTGTTACTTCCTCGTCTTAGACTCCTCTTCCTCATCCTGTGTGTGCTTTTCTTTTTTTAAGGGTCTACAATGTTTTAACTCCAAAGCCTTTTTGCATGTGATTATACAATTCCCACTTTAATTACAGGACTCTTGGGCAAGTATGTGCTCAGTTGCACTGAGGAGTTTAATAAACTCTTTTTTTCATAGACAATGTCTGGCAAAGAGAAATCAAAGTTTGATGAAATGGCTAAGGCTGATAAGGTACGCTATGATCGGGAAATGAAAGATTATGGACCTGCTAAAGGAGGCAAGAAGAAAAAGGATCCTAATGCCCCCAAAAGACCCCCGTAAGTGACTGTGGGCTATGTACGAACACTTAAAAGCATTCCTTTTGCTTTAAAGAGTTTTTAAAGCTGTTACCATAAAAATGGTGAGATGCTTCTTTGAAATGTTGGACTTTCAATATAGTGTGTGTCTGCAGTCAAGACTGAACTGTCTGGGCTGTGTGTGTGTGTGTATGTACATGCACATGCATGTGCAGATGCAGAGGTTGCCTTTTGGTCCTTCCACTGGAAAGGAGGTGCCCTAGATCTGAGTGCAATGATCCTTAGATACATAATTACCTCTTACCCCGTCATTGAAATGCAAAGGCACCATACATATAGGGATCATTGTATGTGGTGATTCTCCAAGGGAAATATTCAGTACATTTGGAGTGAGGTATCTTGGGGCATGCCCATAAAGCCCATAGCCTGGAGCCTGACTGAAGCTGCAGGAGTGAGAACTTGAGTCCAGCCTGGGCTTGCATCAAGGCAAGACCATGCCTCAAAAATAAAAAAGCGTAGACTTAAGGAAATTAAACCTATTTTTCTTGGTTGATGCTCATCTAATTTATATAAATCTCTCCCACCAAGGTCTGGGTTTTTCTTATTCTGCTCTGAGTTCCGCCCCAAGATTAAATCCACAAATCCTGGCATCTCCATTGGAGATGTGGCAAAAAAGCTGGGTGAGATGTGGAATAATCTGAGCGACAGCGAAAAGCAGCCGTACATCACCAAGGCTGCAAAACTGAAGGAGAAATACGAGAAGGTAAGGGGACTGGAGGCTGCCGTGGTATTGGCCATTGGTGGACCATGTGACTGCTCTGCAGGGATGAGTGCTTAGCAGGGCGTGGAAGAAGGGCCCACGTCACTCTAAGACCAGCCATGTGTGCTGCTGTTGATGCTACAGACAGGGTCTTTCAACTTGCCCCTAAGCTCAGTGCCTCTTACAGAAGCATGCTACCAAACTAAACCACCTGGTAGCCTATCTAGGTGAAAAGGGGATGTATTGGGGTTATTAACATGACTTGAAGGGCTCTTGAAGGCCCATTGAGTTGAGAATTTGAATGAGCAAGAAATGTTTGGGTATGGAAACAGACACTGGAAAGATAACTGGGCCCTGGGTTGACCTGTTTACCATTCCTGCGTTCTTAAGTAAGGACTTGAGGACTGAGGACAGCTTGCTGCTTCTACCTTCTACCTTCTACCCAGTGCTGTGGGAGAATGTAGCTACTCATTTCCGATGTGTCCCTCTTCCTGCAGGATGTTGCTGACTATAAATCTAAAGGGAAATTTGATGGTGCCAAGGGTCCTGCTAAAGTCGCCCGGAAAAAGGTGGAAGAGGAGGAGGAGGAGGAAGAGGAGGAAGAAGAAGAGGAGGAGGAGGAGGAGGATGAATAAAAACCCGTTTCTCTGTCTCCTTGTGAATACCTTAGAGTAGGGGAGCGCCTTGATTGACACAGCTCTTATCTGAGCCGTCTATTGCTCTCGTTAGGTTTAATTACAAAATTTGATCACGATCATATTGTAGTCTCTCAAAGTGTCAGTGGTTTACATGAAGTGGCCGTGGGTGTCCAGAGCGCCCTGAAACTGTATCAAAGTTGTACATATCTCCAAACATTTTTAAAACGGAAAGGCACTCTCGTGTTCTCCTCACTCTGTGCACTTTGCTGTTGGTGTGACAAGGCATTTGAAGATGTTTCTGGCATTTTGTTTTGAACTTGTAAGCTGTGTTAACTATGGTTATTGGCTAGAAATCCTGAGTGGTCAGCTGTATATATCTATAGTTTGTAAAGAGAACAAAACAACCGAGACAAACTCTTGATGCTCCTTGCTTGGCATGGAGGCTGTGGGGAAGATGCCTTTTGGAGGGGCCGTAGCTCAGGGCGTGCACTGTGAGGCTGGACCTGTTGGTACTGCGGTGGACATCCATTTAGCTGCAGGTTGTCTTGTTTTTGTACATAGTGACATCGCATTCTGCTGATATTCTTAGTTGTGGCGGGGGGAGGGTCAGCTGGCATGAGAAGTGTTTGGGTTTTTTCTTTTAGTTAAGTGCGGTAGATTTTAAACTGTTTTGTTTTTCAACAGACTGTAGAACTCATTGTCAGCCAAGCAGAGAACTACTGCATCACGGGAAGTTCAAGAGCCCTCTGTACTTAAGCGCAATTTGCAACATTCTGTTATTTTTTGTATGTTTAGAATGCTGAGATGTTTTTGAAGTTAAATAAACAGTATTACATTTTTAAAACTGTTCTGTCCTACAACAGCCTAAATTTCTGACTCACTGCAGTGTTTGTGAAAGCACTTGCTCCCTTTTGTTTGCTCCAGCCTCTAAATCTGATAACATGTTTTGCAGCATGGGACTGAGATGAAGAAGGGTGGGAGCCTTGAAGGTGCTGTGTGATGTGTGTCTGGCAATAGGGTGAAGTCTGAGGAGAGTGAGGGAGCTCACATGAGGACATATGTAAGGGTTAACAGCCTGCAGAGATCAGGAAGGCAGGCACTCAGGAAGGAAGCTGCCCATACTCCTGCACATGTAGTAGGACACAAAGTGGCTGTGCTCACAGAGGTGTCACGCTGCTTCTGTCTCCTGGACCCCATGATGGCGTGTGTGTTAGGGTGGCGGGATAGGAGGCATTACCCACTTCTTTAAAAGTCCTTCAGAAAACCAGAACCTGTGGGAGGATTGTGGGTTGTTGCATGAGGGCTGATGGACCAAAAAGCTACCTTGAAGCAAATGGCCCAGCCATGATTGAGCTCATGCCTCAGAGATTTAGTGTACATGGTTCTTTGTTCTTCAATTAGAATCTTGGTCTGTTTTAGTGGGTGGAGTGCCATTTCTCCATGTTGTGATGGAGCTGGTAGACACTGGCAAATACTAAATAAAGACCACTTAAAGTATGATCTGTATGTGCTCACTGTAGTAAGGCAGGGGACGGTGTTGGTGACTGAGTGATAGTACCCCCCCATGTACACATTAATACTTGAATATGTGTGTTTAAAGCTAAGAGGGATGTAATAGTGGTTTAAAAACAGCATCCTTGAACCTTTAATTGGAATCTTGCATGTCTAAAAATGTCCTCTCCATCCTGTCAGGTTCAGGATAGATAAAATTCAAGGTCTTGGTCACAGCCTGAGCTGTATACTCACAGCCACCCCCTCTCACATCAGAACAGTTTTTCTCCAGTTCTTTCAATTGTTAAGAGCCCTTGGTAGTGCAATTTGCCCAGAGGCACTTGTTCTAGGATTGTCCCTCCTGCTCCTGCCCATGTCCTTGCCATTTGGTATTCTAGCCTCAAGCTCTTAAGACTGCCCAATTTCACAGTGTATAAGCCAAGAATTGGGAACCATGAGGCCAACCCATCAAGTAAGAAGAAAAGCTTAAGTTGTGGCCAAAAGGTATTGGTTACTTGTGAATCTGTGGTCCCTCCTTAATCTGCTTGAACTGCCTATAGCACCATGAAAGGACAAAGCCTGGGAGTGTTTCTATTGGGCTTTTCAGATAGCCAACTAGAAATGGCAAGATGCTTAAAGGATGTCTGATTTGCAGACAGTTGTAGAGAGACTCGGGTTGAAACACTTGGCTTTGTTAGGTATAACAAGACTTCCATTGAAAAGGTTTTTATGCCCTCCTAAGATGCTCCTGGGATAGTAACTTGTGAGATGCTATGTTACCTCCTAAGCCTGGTTTCTGGCACACTGTGTTCTTGCAATGCCAACATGTTAACATTTTTAAATCAAAAGGATAGTACTGATTTCCCCTTAACAACATTCCTTGCAACCCCCTAAACTATTCGGGGACATTGAATGTATTCATTTTCCTGTAACAAAGTTTTTTAGTCTTCCAATCAGCCCCCCAAAGCATCAGTGGGCTCTCTGCAGTGTGTTTCAGGTACTGAGCCTGTGTGCTTCCAGTTGATTATAATCAGAGTTGTAAGTTGTGGAAGTACCAACCTCACTAACCGTTGTTCTGAACTAACATTGAATGGAGTGATCATACCACAAAGGCCAATATGAAAGAATCTAAAGCCCCAAGCTCAGTCTTTTAGTTAGCGAAATAGAGGAGGTTGATGCTGAAACCTTGCGCCAGGATACACATGGCACTTTCCATGATGTTTATGGACCACTGTTTGGTAAAGTGCTTACAACCTACCAGCCCTGACTTTTAGGATTTTTTTTTAAAGTCAGTGTCTTGCTCTGTAGCCCAGGCCACCCTTGAACTGATGATCTTCAGCCTTCTTACTGCTAGGATTTCTGATGCCAATGTTTGGGTTTAGTTGACTGACACAGCCAAGCTTCAAAAGAAATCCACATTTCTACAAGTTATACAAATCAAGACTGTTGTGCTGACTCTAGGGCAAGTATACATGTCAGTAAAATAAAACTGTAAGTCCACACGAGGTGCACAGTGATACGTCTATAATTCTAGCACTAAAGAGCTTGAGGTAGGAGGATCCTGAATTCAAGGCCAGCTTACCTTGCCCCCCCCAAAAAAAACTGAAATGAGAATGTCTCACATAGGCTCCAAGTATTTTAATGCTTGGTTCCCCAGTTGCTGGCACTGTTTGGGGAGAGTCGTGGAGCCCTTAGGGGGAGTAACCATGCTGTAGGAAGCATGGCCCTGGGGATTGGCTTTGAAAGTATATAACCTTGCCCACTTCCAGTCTGTCTATCTGCTTCCTACACCTGCTTAAAGAGGTGAGCCCTTAGTTGTCTGCCCAGGCTGCCTCCTCCCTCCTTCTTTGCCTCCCTACCATGATGGAACTATAAATCTTTCTGTTAAAAAAATATCCCTCTTTGAGTCAAAATATAAACGCATATCTATCCCAGTTAATTTCAACAAGAGTACCAATATTCAATGGAAAAAACATTTTCAACAAATCATGTTCGAACAACTTTTTATCAATGTGCAAAAGAATGAAATCTGAACCCTCCCTCACACCAGGTATAAAAATTCATTCAAAATGAAGATCTAAATGTAAGAGCTAAAATGACAAAGTTCTTAGAGGAAACGAAAGTATATTTCTTCATGACCACTGAACTTGGCAATGGTTTCACCAAAAGCACAAGCAACTAAAGAAAAGAATAGATAAATTGAGCAACAATATAACAAGCCAAACAGTTTTTGTGTTTTAATAAATACAATACAGAGAATGGCAGAGGCGATTGGGGAAACCTTGAGGGAGTCTGTTTGAGTTCCTGACTGAATGGCTTGAGTGAAACTGCATTCTCTCTACAGATGAACTCCTGTTCCCACTGTAGGCGTGTTTATACTATGGGTTAAACTATAGTAATGCCTATTAGAAATGGCTTACCTTCTAGATGTTCTCAAGGATGCAGTGTTCTTAATAAAAAAATACCCTCAGCTATTTGCTCTTCTCCTTCCTCCCTGCTGCAGAGGCAGGGAAGTTTGGAGGACATGTGAAATAAACTTGCTTGAATCTGGAGTCCGGGGGCAGCCCATCTCTTGTTCTCAGTCAGCTCACAATACATACAAATAGCACTTGCCTATTTACCAATATAGTTTATGTTCCGAATACCAACAGGGAAGTGAACAACTAGCCTACAGAATGGGAGAAAATGTTTGAAAATCATTTGTGTGATAAAGGGGTCTGATGTCCAAAGTATGTAAAGAACTATTACAAGTCATCAATAGTTTTGGTGCATGCATGTTTACCCAGTACTTGGGAGGCTGAGATAGGAAGGCCTCAAGCTCAAGCTAGCCTGGGCTACATACCATGACCCTTTCAATTAAAATAATAAAGTAAATGTTATAATATGTAGTATTTGGAGCATTAATTGCTTAAAACAAACAAACAAATAAACCATTTGGAAGACAGCACAGGGGCTGAGGAGACAGCTCAACCAGCAAAGTGCTTGTGGTACAAGTATGAAGACCTAAGCTCAACACCCATCACCCATGTTGAAAGCCAGGCATGATATTGTGTGCTTGTAATCCCAGCAATAGGAAGTGGAAACAAGTGATTTCTGAGAGCCTGCTGGCCAGTCAGCCTAGCCTACTTGAGGGCCAGGCCCTAGTCACAGACTCTGTCTCAGGAAACAAGTTGGACAAAGCCTAAGAAGGAATGACACCTGAGGTTTTCCTCTGGCTCTCACCCCACCACAGGCATGTACCCTCACACATGTTCAACTGCACACACATGAACACATACACACAGCTAATACACATGTACAAATAGTAAAAACTATAAATTGGGTATGGTGGAATATGCCTATACTTCTGTATTCAGAAAATACTATACTTAGTAGACAGGAGGATTGTTTTGCAATTCAGGCCAACCTTGCCTACATTGTGAGTTCTGGAGAAGCCTGAGCTACATAGTGAAGCCCTGTCTAAAACAAACAACAAAACAACGAAATGCAAAACATCTGGATTTATTTCTTCACATAAGGTATGCAAATTGCCAATATGCATATTAACTTTTAAGACATGTAAACCAAAACCCCACTGCATACCCACAAAGATGGCAAGAGTGATAATAGTAATAGTAACAATAAAGGGCTGACAATGTAGCCGGAGATCGCATGACTGCATGCCTAGTTTGTGTAGGGCTCTGCGCTCAATCCCCAGCGGTTTGAAAAACAGTATCAACTCATACCTATATTCCCAGGACTTGGGAGGTAGATCCAGGAGGATCTCTGTGACTTTGAGGGCAGCCTGGACTAAAGAGTAAGATCCTGTCTCAACCCCCCATATATACATACAGAATACATACATAAATACATAAAAAGGAAACTACATCCCATTACTCACAGGAATAAAAAATAGTGTAGTCACTAAACCCAGTTGGAGACCCCTCAGTAAGTTAAACATAGAACTGATTCCCCTCCTAGGTATGAACCCAAAGAAATGACAATAGGCCACCATGTTCGCAGTGTGGCGGAATCATCTCCAGATTCTGAAAACTTCATTTTTGAGATTTTCTCTATCAGTTTCCTTCCAGGGAGATCTCCAACTCCAGCACCCTAGTTGAATGTGTCTGTTGTGTAGAGTTAGCTCTGTCCTTCCACCTTTACTTGGGTTTTAGGGATCAAACTCAGGTAGCTTTTCACATTATGGTTGGGGATTATGAATTCTTTCCATTTTGTGATGTTACCAACCTTCTTCAGCCCTTCACAACCTTCCTGCTATTGCAGAAAGGCTGTTAGGATCAACCCTGGAAGCTTCAGGATATTACTCTCTTCCCTATTCCATGTTCCCATACAGTTGTAAGAGCAGTGGAGGGAGAGATGTGATCAATCTGTGGTCCTAGGAAGAATACAAAATGGACTTGTGAACACATGGCATTGGTCATCTCCACGAGTCAGAGAAATGGAATGGGGTGATTGTGGGCATCTGTCTAGATGAGAGATGGCTGGGAGACAGCAGTGGGATATGTAGAGGTAGGATTATTCTTCCTGTGTTATTGTAACTTTATACCCTTAGATGTACCTCTCCACATTGGACTCCCTCCCCTTTGGCCCTGGCTACCACTTCTCTATTTCCATGTGCTTGATTGTTTCATAATTCAGGTACGAGTGACACCATGTGATATGTGCCTTTATGTGCCTGTTATATGTCACATGGCATAATGTTCTCCAAGTTTACCCATATTACTATAAATGACTGCATTTCATTCTTTTTGAAGGTAGTAGTCCAACACACACACACACACACACACACACACACACACACACACACACAAGCTCACCTCCCCCCCCAGACTTATTTGTGGTGCCGTTTTTCTGGGGTCCCAGGAAAATGACCACATAATCCAAAGCATTTTGGCAAGGCAAAAAGGTTTACTTCCATAGGAGGCTGTGGAGTCACTGTGAATCCAGCAAGCATTCCTTGTTAAAATGGCCTCTTCTTACACCTAACAGGACAGAGAGTTTGGCTGTCCCTCGTTAGGTGAAGTTTAGCATTCTAGTAAGAATCTTTAAAAATTAGGGACATGAGGTTCCAGTATGTAGCCAGTCATGAAAACAGAGTGAGGGGGCTGTGGTAGGAAGCCAGAATCATACGAGTAAGGGGGAGGGACTGTGGATGAGAAAGCAAACCACAATGCTACAAGTTACAGTGACGTGTTCAGAAATACAAAGTAACATTAGGGTAGGTATCAGCACTGTTAACACTTTAACCTTAACTCACAGCCTCGGAGAGTTGACAGGCCCCCTTCTAGGGAGGGCAAACTGGAGACAAAAAAAATGTAAATTGTGGATAATTCTTAATTTACATTGTAAAGGCAAAACTTCGTTTGAAAGAAAAGACGGCACATTTCATTTGTATTTCTCACTCAGGAATTGAACTCTTTCATTTCCTACATGTATTCGTACAGCGATGAACACTTTTTATTTCTTGGCTGTTGTGAATGATGCTTCTGAACATGGGACTAAAGGTGTCTCCGAGCTAATGATGCCAGTTCCTTTGGCTAGAAAGCCAAGGATGGCTGCATCACATCATGAAACCTCCGCACTGATTTCCATGCTGGCTGTACTGTTTTACGTTCCCACTAGCAATGGAAAGTGGTGTTCCCTTTCCCTCAGATCTTCGCCAGTACTTGTTACCTTAGGTCTTTTTGAAAATAGCCATTCTAACAGGTGATATAACAAAGTTATAGTTATGCAGTATCCAGAAATATAGATCTAGAATGCACAGCACAAGTACTAAAGATAATAAATTGCATTGTCTAATGACAATTTGATGAGGTTCGATTTTAGGTGCTCTCACCACACACAAAGTAATGAATAATGTGGGATGATGCATATACTAATTGATTTGACTGTGGTAACCACTTCAGGACACATGTGGATATCAAAACAGTATGAACAGAGGGCATAGCTCAGTGGTAAAGCCACTTGTCCAACACAAGTGAACAAGTGAGGCCCTGGGTTCCACCTTCAATACTACAAAAGAAAAACAAAAAACATGATGTTGTACATTTGCAATCAAATTAAAGGCTGGATGTTGTAGATAACATCTATAATAAAATTCCAGCACTCCAGAAATTAAAGCAGGAGGATTCAAAGTTCAAATCTAGCCAGAGTTACATAGCGAGACTCTGTTTAAAAAACAAATAAATAAAATTTACCCTTAAAGATTGTAGTTCCATTGTTCAGCCTACTGTGCATGAAACCCAGTTTTGATCATCAGCACTGACACAAAATATAATTTAAAAATATCCAGGCATGGTGGCACATGTATACAATTCTGGCATTCAATAAGCATAGGTGTGAGGATCATTAGATTGAGGCCATCCTGGATTTTAAAGTGAGACCCTGTCTCAAAAAAAAAAAAAAAGAGGGCCTGGGGCTGGAGAGATGGCTTAGTGTTTAAGAGCACTGGCGGCTCTTACAGAGGACCTGGGTTCAGTTCCCAGTGCCCACATAGAACCTAAGACCTGCAACTCCAGTTCCAGTTCCAGGGGATTCAATACTGTTTTCTGACCTCTGCAGGCATTTTGTGACACTTACACACATAGGGGCAATACACTCATACATGTAATATAGAAATATAAATAAAAATTTTTTAAGAAAAGAGGACAGGTTGTGGCGGCACAAGCAGGTTGGACGGATATGCTGGAGGCAGAGACACAGGCAGGCGAGTCAGGAGTTTGAGACCAGCCTGGCTTACACATTTTCTTCTTGTTGTTGTTTTTCCCCACTTCTATGCCCCCTTCTGACCCAGTCCTTCCCAAACACAGATACAGAAACACACACAGACACACAGACAGACAGACACACACACACACACACACACACACACATCTCATCTCATCTCCAATCACAAGAGAGTGGTGAAAGAAGGGAGGGAGGTCAAAGAGGACAGAGAAATGGCAAATGATTTGAATGTTCTTACATGGTTGGGACACTAGAGGTGGCAGAACCCTCTAAAACACAGAACTTGGATGAGGGGGTGGTCTGAGATGCTCGGGAAATCCAGCAAGTACATGGCACATATGACAGAAGGGAAAGGTCTGTCACCAGGAATCCACACAGCAAGTCTGCTCCCAGTTTAAACAGCATGCTTCTTTCCCTCTGGGACTAGACTTGATTTTTCATTTTTTTCAGGTTTTTCTTCCTCACCAATTTCCCTCTAGGGAAATCTCTGGCTCTGACACCCTAGTAGAATTTGTCGTGTAAGGGATAATCTTCCAAGGGTGACAGAGCTAAATATTTCCCAGGAGGGAAGTGAAATCCTTTGGGTTGGAAGGGAGTTTCCCCCTTTCTACACTCCCGCTTCTAATCTGCCGCTACACTGTAGCTCAAAAACCCTCACTGGTGCTGGCCTTGGGCCTCGGTTGAATGTGTCAAGGCAGCCAGGAGTCAGGAGAGGCATCTCCCTAGGCTGTCTATTTTGTTCCAGGCATGTGGTGGCTTTTTTTTTTAAAAGAAGTCTTTTGGAAGCATGTCAGCAACAATACTGTGGCAATGTTGATTGCAAAGTTTGACAGTTCCCTTTGCAAGATGTGTGGAACATATGATGCATTTGTCCTCTGTCCAAACCCTCACTAGTTTACATGGAAAAGAGATGATATTTCAGCTACGAAACATTAGCAGAAGGCAGAAATATGTCACTTAAAAATATTGGGCTAACCATGGTGTTTTAAATACTCTTGTACTGAAGCTGTTTTTACCTTCCACATCAAGAACTCTCTTCTGAATATATTGAATGTATTAAACAAACACTGACTTCAGAGGTGAGGACAGGAGCTATATAACAAGAACATATTTCAACACACACACACATGTAGTACTCACACACATATATATGCAGTACTTACACACACATATACATATATATGAGAAAGTAGATGTCCTAGTAGAATATAAAATAAGCATGTTGGTACATGCCTGTTATCCTAGCACTTGGGATGTGGAGGTAGGAGGATTGTGAGTTCACAGGGCTACATAGCAAGGCCAAGGGCTAGGGAATATCATTCAGTGATAGTGTGCTTGCCTAGCATGTGCAAGACCCTGGGTTTCATTTCCAGCACATCAAAAGTTAGAAAACAAAATAACACTATTGGCTCAAGAAAATCCAGAAAACCTTGAGGACAAAAATAAATATAATATTTAGATAGGAAGTATTATAAGCAAAAACCTCAGGGGGGACATACACAGATGGAAATATTGTCATTAGCCAAGAGGGAACTACAATGAAATATCACCTCATACTCACTAGAATGCATTAAAAATGTGATGAACAAATGAGTTTAATTAGGGCTACTTACAGGAATATTGCCAACTTACTAGTGGATGGACCATTGAAGAAAATGTTTCTCTCTCAAATGTTTCTCCCTCTCTTAGCCACTATTAAGTATAGATTGGCTAAATTTTTTCAAAAGACAAGACATTCTTAGTGGAAGTATAAATCAGCAAATCTGTTTTATAGAACTACTCGGCAGTATTTATTTACACTAAACATGAGCACACCTTGCAATGCAATGCTTCTGTGCATATCTAGAAGAAACATGTACTTACCAGCAAGACAGGAGCAAATGGGATGTTCATAATGGTACTACTTGTAACAGCTGCAAACTAGAAACAAATGTGAGTCCACAAGAGAGGGTATGCCAAATTGCACTATCTTCACACAGCCAAATTCAGTACAAGAGTGAAAGGTGTGCAATCTATGTGTTTAACAATGGGAATATTTTTGCAGACATCATGCTTTCCACATAAACATATACAATGTGCTTTATTTTCTATATATATAGATAGATATAGATAGATAGATAGATAGATAGATAGATAGATAGATAGATAGATAGTCTTTTTGAGACAGGGTCTCTTTGTAGACAGAGTCTCCTTGTAGCTCATGCTGGCCTCTATCATACAGAGATCTGCCTGCTTCTGCCTCCCATGTGCTGGGATTAAAGGCATGTGCCACCATGGCCAGTGCTATTATATATTTTTGTCCCTAGTGCTGGGACGGCAAGCATGAACCACCACATTCAGCTTGTGAACTGCTTCTGCCCATGGACATGCATGTTTGCTGCTTTGGAAGAAGTGACTGAGGGGCAGAGCTTCATCTGTGGCTGCTTCCAGGGGTTAGGGTAAAAAGTCATAGTCCAGAGTCCACTGAAACTTGGCAGGTGACTCATATTTCTCTGTGCAAGTACAAACGTGTAAGAAATCTGGGACAATTAGCCTATGAAAAGATAAAATTAAAATCTTGTCTCTAGCTGCACACAAAAAAAAACAGATTGTGGAGGGATTAGCATAAGGCAGTAATGCGTTTTGAAGGTACACTTGGAAGATGGCTTCCTAATGCAGGGCAAGGAAAAGTTTCGTAATCAAGACACACAAAATCAGAACCAAGCGTGGAGGATGCACACTTAAAAGACTTTCAGTCAAGAACTTCTGTTCATTCAAAGACTTCACTAGGAGAGCCATCAAGCAAGCTAGAACAGTAAACGACCAATGTGGCACACATGGCTGCAAAGGCATTGTATCTAGAATGCCCAGAGAATGTGTACAAATTGAGAAGTGAAAAGCTGAGGACCCTGAGGGAAAATGTACCAAAGATTTGAACAACTGCTCCACAAAAGAAGACATCAAATGGTCAGTGCATAGGGAAAGCAAACGTAGCTTATCAGTAATGGTGAGGCTGGAAACTGAAATGTGGTACCGTGAGAGCCACCATGCTGGTGAAGGTGAACTGGACAATTCCGAGCATTGGTAAAGACCTGGAGCAAAGGGGAGCATTTGTACTGCTCCTAGAAGTTTGTGTTGGTCTGGCCACTTTGAAATGCAGTCTGCTGAAGTTTGCAAATTAAATTTGCACCTTACAGAGGTGAAGGTCAGGTGACATCTTACAGCAGCACAGACTATAATAGGCCCAAGGTGAAAGCAACCCAGATGTCCATCAACCTGAGAAGGAATATGTAGTTGATAATGGAAATGAATGAACATCAGGCGTCCACAGTAGTTGGGATGAATTCACACTGCTGAATGAAGAACCTAGGTGACTTGATTTATGCAAAGCTCGTAAGCAGATAAAATAGAGTCATTCAAACATACACAGAGACGGCTCAACTCTAAAGAAAACCAAGTAACGGTAGTTTACAAATGAAAACAGCGCTTAATCTTGGTGAGGGATGAAGGAAATTGGTATCGTGAAAAGTCCTCCAAATACATGTTGAAATCTTACTCCTCCATTACCTTGGAATGTGACCACATCTGGAGAGGATCTCCTGCTGCAGCCCAGACTAGTCTCTCTTTATTTATTTATTTATTTATTGGATTTTTAATTTTTTATGTGTATAAGTGCTTACTTTCTTATATGTAAGTGCACCATGTGCCTGCAATACCCAGAGAAGCCAAAAGAGAGCGTCAGATTCTCTAGAACTGGAGTTATGACTGTTGTTAGCTACTATGTGGATGCTGGGACCTGAACCAGGTCTTCTGCAAGAAGTGCTGTTAACTGTTGAACTCTTTCTCAGAGCCCCCAGGCTAGTCTCCATCTCACAATCCTCCTGCTTCAGGCTCCCAAGTACTGGAATTATAAGCAAGCACTACTGAGATAAAGTCTTTAAGTAGATGATTAAGTTAAAATAAGGTCATTACAGTAGGCTCTACTTTAATCTGACCACTGTAATTATGAGAAAACAAGATTATGACACAAACACCCACCAGAAAGACTATAGAGGACACAAACAGAGGATGGACATTTGTAAAGCAAAGATAGAAGCATCACAAGAAACCAACTCCCCCTACACTTCAGATATAGGCTTTGAACCTCCAGAACTGTGAGAGAATACATTTTTGTTGTTCAAAACACTCAGTCTATGCCAATTTGTTGTAGTCAAAGCAGACTAATTTAAGAGACCATATGGTGAGGGGAGGGGTCAGGATGGTCCTGGTGCTTCCAATTTTGCATTTCTTGGTCATGATGGTAATTGCACTTGGTTCATATGACCCAATGGTAAAGCCCTTGCCTAGCATGCATGAGGCCCTTGTTCATCATAGCTATTTCCTCCAGGAAGAACATGACCAGTGCCATATTTAAGCAGAGCAGTTGTAATCACCCCCAGGAGACTTTCATGAGATCTATTAACATGTTATAATGAAGCCCATTACTTTGCATGTACACTAAAATTAACAAAAAAAAAATTTAAAGCATAAAATTCAGTGGTTTGTAATGAATGCAGATTTATGCTGCCAAGTTGACTGTAGTTGGTTTTAGAACACTTTCATCACCTCAGAAAGAAACTCACTAAGTTTTAGCTGTGACCCCTCCAGGCCCCTAATCATCCCAGGCTGGGACATTTGACTTTGTCTCTCCATAGTCTATTACAAACATTTCGTGTAAATAGAATCACATAGTGTGTGTGTTTTTAAAGGCTTGCTTCTTTTTCTTTGTGCATTATTTTTGAAGTTTCTTTCATAATGTAGCATGTCTCAGTACTGGTTTGTTTTTGTTTTGTTTGTTTGTTTGTTTTTGACACAGGGTCTTACCCTGTAAACCAGACTAGACTTAAATTCACAGAAACCCTCATGCCTCAGCCCCCTAAGAGTTGAAATCAGACACATATACCTCCCTGCCTGGCTTCCCCATTCCTTTGGATGCCAGAGTGAGTTGTGTTTATGTATTTAGGATTGACTTTATCTAGTCATCACTTGCTGTGCAGATTCCCAAAGCACACGTAGTTGGCCCCAAGAGCTGAGATGGACCTTATGTATTTAGGATTGACTTTATCTTGCTTTTTCGAGCTGTCATGTAGAAGTTTTTGTGTGCGTGGGAATTCTCAGTTGTCCTGGATGCACACTGAGAAGTATAGTCTCCGGGTAATATTGTAACTGTGTCTGCCCTCCTGGGGGAGCAACCAGTCTATTTCCCAAGCAGCTATACCATTTCACATTCCCATCAGCAGTGTAGAATGGATCCAGTTGCTGTACAGTCTTGCCAACTCTTGTCATTCTTGGTTTTTAAAAAAATCCAGTTTAAACCTCTGCCACTCAGAACACAGGGTCCATTATGGAAGAGGAGGTGGAAAGATTATAAGAGCCAGGGGTGGTGGATGACCACAAGGAAACAAAGTTTTCCAGTTGGCTGGGACCTTGCTCATATGAACTTATAGCAATGGTGTCAGGATTGAGAAGACCCATGCAAACTCAACCCAGACAAAAACCCAGCAAAGAACTGGGGAAACAGGCAGGAAGCCCCGATTTTAACCAAGGAACTCACACTATTGGGAGAGGCTCCAGTGATGAACTCATACCAAGGAACATCTGGGGACACAAACTTGACTGAGAATGCACGAAATCCAGCAGAGGAGGACTGTGGAAGGTGCCCACAGGAGCCAGGGGAGGTGTCTAAATAGAATCAAGATGTATAAGATGCACAAAATAAAACTCAATTAAATTGAAATATTCTATTCCTATTAGCGGGTATGAGATGACATCTAGTTGTTTTGATTTGATTTGCATGTCCCTCATGCCATAGCACATGTTACTGGCAAACACTGTTAGCTCCATTTTTCTAGGTGAGGAAGCTGAGTCTTAGAGAAGCTAAATGGCTTGTCTCATATCACCCAACCCAGACTCTTCTTTCCTTTTAATATACCTGCCGCTACCATGAAAGGCAGAATCTTTCTAGCAGATGATCTGGAGCTGGAGAATAACACCAGAGCCTTCATGCTTCCTCTGAGAATAAAGGTCCATCTCAGCTCTTGGGGCCAACTACGTGTGCTTTGGGAATCTGCCCTGTCCTGTGCTGAGGGCTTCTGGCTTGTTGAGGTAGGTTTCTGTTGCCTTCACTGACATCCTGATATTTCACTGATCCCACGGCATCACAGCACAGCACGTGCTGTCTGTTGTGGCCAAGGTCATCTCAAATCTGATACACAACCAACTTACCAGAAGATAACAAAACCAGAATGTGAGAACTGTCACATTCTGTGAGAGCAGGTTCAACCTCTTATCGTTCACGGGGTTGGGGGAGCAGACACAAGGGAAAAACAAGGAGATACCGGCTTAGCAGAGACCAGGGGTGGCCTGAGAATTCACAGGATGCTCCTGGTGGAGCTGGGGGCAGGGCTGACCTCCTGCTGGGCATGTGCTTCCCTTGGCTCTTTCCATGTAAGGGGCACGTGCCAAGAGTTGTGTTGCTAGGAGATAGCAGAGGCCCACTGTCATGGCTCAGGAAAGCTGGAGGCCAGAACACCATGCTCCACACACAGGTGGGTGAGCTGGATTTTACTCTCCCAGGATAAGTGTTCCTGACTGAGCAGGACAAGATCTTCTGCCCTGGTGACAGGTTAACCACAGTCACTTCAGAAAAGTAAAGTTAAAATGTATTTCTCTTCCCAACCCTTTGACCAATGAGAGCCAGCCGCAAAGTCGCATTGGATTCTAGAGGAGACTGGGGAGGAAGGAGATGACCTTCAAATACTCCATCTATTTCCAGGCACCCAAAGTCTTTCACTGTGCCAATGGGAAGGCAAAGCTGGGATCTGGGGGTCCCCTGTGCTGTTATTCATAACCTACTTAGAAGTACCTGTGGAGCTGAGGCAGCTCCTTGAGCTGAGAGACTAGGTCATGACTTCAGTGTCTGCATGAACTTGCTGCATCAGTATGGGCCCACACTCGCTGAGACTCAGCTTCCCCATTTGTAAAAGGATTAAGATTAATCCTATATACCCCAGGTTGGCTGACTTTAAACTTGTTTCAATCGTATTTCAGTCTCCTGAGAACTGGGAGAATAGTTGGGAGTCACTGTGCCTGGCTTAGATGGTGGTTATTATTAAAAACAAACTTCTACATTGCTTTTAGAAATGCAGCTAATCCAAAGCATGTTTATCTTAAGGTTGATATATTTTATTTCTAATTTCTCTTTTGACTACTCACCTAACTAAAAATACTTTAAAAAATTGGCACTTTTCATTTTATACCATTTTCTGCACAATCTAGGAATATACATGCTACAAATTAAATATGCTTATGTGGCAGAGAGACACACATGTATTAAGAAATGAAAGTGTTTTCACTGAGTCTTAACGATGTATCATCACTGCAAAAGAAAAGGCTATACAGTTGAAAGGTTTTATATCTACTGTTTCTTTTATCATGTTTTTGAATCAAGATCTTACTCTGTAGCTCAGGCTGGCCTGGAACTCACTATGTAGCCCATGTTAGTCTCAAACTAGAAAGGGTGCTCTTGCCTCAGCCTCCTGAGGACTAGACTTACTGGGATTACTGCTATGCACCACTGCATCCAGCTAAGAGACCACAGCTGAAAACCTGCCTGCTTATATTATGTTTACCCTTTTGTGTGTATAGAATATTCCACTACACATTATTGAACAAAATATTAAAAACCCAGAGCCAGAACTGGGTGTGGTGATTCATGCCTGTAACCCCAGCACCCAGGAGGCTAAGGCAGATGGATTACAGGTTTCGGACCAGTCTGGGGTACATGATGGGATCCTTTTACCTTTGTTTCTCCCTCTCCCAAAAAGTCAGAAAAATATTGAACAAAGATGTCATGTCGTTATCTCTCATCCAAACTAATGTCCCCAGTGAATTAAAGCACCTCATTTCCATTCTCTTTTCCACTGTGACATTGCTGCTCTCTCAGTGAAGAGACAAAATGACTTTGCCCATCTCTTCAACTCTGGGAGAGCCTTGTGACTTTCTGTGGCTGGTAGACTGCTTAAGAAGTGGTCTTGTGTGAATTGTGATATTAGGCCAAAGAGCCTTGCAGTTTGCTTCTGGTTTCTTCAACCCCCAGACCACTATGCTGTGATGACAGCCAGTCCTGAATGGGGAGAGCTGCTCAGTAAGGTGCTCCTTGCAGAGACTGGGCTGCACTGAGCTGACTAGGCTGCCTTGGCCCGGCTCTTAGGATATAGCTCTGATGCTTTGGAATAGCCTTCGTGCTAGAGAGAGTTCATATCTGACTGGGACTCTGTGTTGCTATGTAAGAGGGCCTTCAGGGGCTGATGTCAGTAGCCCTGAGAGTGTTACATGCCTACAAGATTGACCTCTGATAAAAATCCTGGATGCCAAGGCTCAGGCGAGCTTCCCTGGTTGACTAAGTGAGTAATGTATTGCCACAAATCACTGCTGGGAAAAGAAGTGTGTTCCTGTGAGAGTACACAGTAAGGACATACCATAAGCTTGTGACTGGCTTCTCTTGAACTCTTTCCTATGGGCCTTTTCCTTTTGCCGATTGTGATCAGTATCCTTTCACTGCTGCAACACCTGACCAGGAAACTAACATTTCTGAGTCCTGAGTCTTTGCAGTGAATCATCACTCCTCAAGCTGGTCATGAAGACACCTGACATTGAGGCATGCAGAGAAGAGCTAAGGAGTCCTGGCCAGCAGCCAGCACTAACTGGCACACACCCCAGTGAGAACATCTGGGGCCCTTGAGCCCTAGTTGAGCAGCCAAATGTCTGCAGTTGTGTGAGTGAGTCTAGGAAAGGCCAACTTGCAAAATCATGAGACATGTTCCATCATCATTAGATTAAAAAAAACTTTTTTCCTTGATACAGGGTCTTATTATGTAGCCCAGATTGACCCTAAACTTCCCATCCCTCTGCCTCAGCCTCCCACTGCTGGGAGCTCAGAGGTGTGCCACCAATCACGATGGTTATATCATTGTTATTTTAAGGCACTATAGTTCATGGTGGCTCATTAACACCTATAGGCAGCTTTAACAGTCAGTGATCAATAATAGGCAAGTGGTTAAAAAAGGACTGCATAGCCAAATGCTGAAATACTGTAGTGTTATTAAAATTCTGATGTAGACTCTGTACATATTAAACTGTCCACTACATATTTCAAACAACAAAATGTTATCAGTAAATATGTAGAAATGATCTTTTTAAGGATTTAATATGTATGTATTTATATTTATGCATGTCTAATTGTATAATCAGGAAGAGTGATAGTCAACCGTTTTTGTTGTTCCTGTGACTCAGCCAGTGCATATTGATACAGTTTAGGCTGAAGAACTCCACAGCCAAATGTTTGCTGTGTATCTTTGTGTAGTGAGTAAGGGGCATTGTTTTCTTTTCATTCATGTGTATTTTTTGTTTGCATTATTGAAAATGGAACCCAAGGTCTTGCACATGCTAAACTGTACTCCTGAGCTACAGCTTCAACCATCATCTATGTCTTCTAAATCCTATGCACTGAATATGTATTTTTTCTTGTACTATTAGAGAAAAATGAAAGCAATTTTTATTTGTACAAAGTGCTAAATAAACTTGAGAAGCAATGGAAAATGATGCTCAACTGTGCTGTGAGCAGAACTGGGCTAAACTGGGCCTTAGGCTCTGGTCGTCTATTCATCTGGGATTCAGCTTTAGTACTTGTGGTTTCCACAAACTGGACAAAGCTACTAGAGGCTAAGACCCAGGGTGGAGGCTTTCTGGTTCAGTTGACTGCTGCATTGGTACTGCTTACCTAGAGTCTTTTTAATCATTATCTTTTCAGTCACTTACCAATTTCCTCCAAGGGCCTCAGGCACCTTCAAGCAAGGGAACAAAACTTGAGAGCTGGGCTACCCTGAGAGAAGATGGAAGAGCGGGTGGGAATCAGGCCCTGTTGCTCAGTTTTTTTAGAAAGTACTGCTCAGATGACTGACTTCTTAGATCTGAACAGAAATTTGGGTTTATATCTAGGAGCAGGTAATGGGTGTCTTAGCTCTGGAGTGAGTCTTGGCAACCAGCTGGTGTCATCTCTGCAGGAGACAGGACTATTGCAGCAGATCTCAGCCCAGCAAAGATCACCAGCTTGTGTGTGTCTCCCCTTAGCTCCACAATGATGTGGAGCTTCCTACTTTCATCACAGGTCCCTGCCCTAGGCAGCAGTGAGCAATAGAAACCCCATGCTTACTTTAAATGGTGGTTTATTTTTTATGTCAAATTGTCGGGGCCACATGAATCCCAGATCTGGTCAAATATTAATTCTGGAAATGTCTGACAAGGGAGTCTGGATGAACTTATCAATTGTCATGGATAATATCAAATGTCAACTTCATAGGCTCTAGAATCATCTAGGTCTGGGCATTCTTGTGACAGAACTTCTGGATTAGGTTAGCTGAGGGAAGTGGGAAGATCATCCATGAATTGTGGATGGCATCATTTGATGGGCTAAGGTTGGGAAGTGAACAAAAAGGAGAAAGGGGACTGAGTACCAGCACACATCTCTTTCTGCTTTCTGATTGCAGATACAATGTAAGCGCCACCTCCCAATTCTCACACTATGACATCCCCACCAGGACGAACGGTACCTTCAAACTGTGAGCCAAAATAAACTTTTCCTTGGATTGTTTTTGTCAGATATTCTGTCACAACAATGAGAAAAGTAGCTAAATACAGTATGAACTCTACACTGAGTAAAGCATATGGACCTTCCCTAAAACACAATTGAACTTAGGCACCAAACATGCTAGGTCAAGCTCTGCCACTGAGCAGCATCCTTAGCCCTCTTGTTTTTTACTTTTTATTTTGAGACAGAGTCTCATGAGTTGCCCAATCTAGCCTTGCATTCACTGTATAGCTCTGGTAGGCCTTAAACTTGCCTCATCCTCTAGTAGTTGAGATTATGGGCCTAAACCACCAGAATACACTCACACTCTTCCTTCCCTCCACTTTTACTCCTTCCTTCCTTCTATTCCTTTCTTCCTTTTTTCCTTTCTTCTTCTCTCCCCTCTCTCAAGCAATCATCCTACCTCAGTCTCATGAGTATCTAGAACTACAGATATGAGTCACCAGAAGATTTACTTCATTCTTTTTTTTTAAACAGGTGAAAGAGTGAACTCAGTCGCCCACTATCACAAATTATGCAGTCATTTTTTCCACATTTGGGAAAATCGCAAGGGTTAGCACATCTGAAGCGTAATGGATAAGCCTCGCCCTAGGAAAACCACCTTTGTGATCATGGTATCACCTCTGCCAGATAAGTATACTTCATTCCTTAAAAAATGCTATATCAGGGCTCATTTTGGAAATGTTTCTTTTGCACAAAGACTACTAGTTCTATGAGCTCCCTCTGGGATTAAAAGAATTGCAAAGAGCTTTTATCACAACAGAATAAGTAACTAATACAAGAATACAAGTTCTCACATTATCTGTTTCAGAGTCCTGATCTATTCCTTGATTGACAATTTTTTCTTACTGGATAGCAGTTTTTAAAGAACTACTGAATGTTGGAACTGGGCATGGTGGCACACACGTTTAGTACCAGAACTTGGGAAGCATAGGTTGATAGATTTCTGTGAGTTCCAGGATACCTAGGGCTACATTATGAGACCCTATCTCAAAAAGCAAAACAAACAACAGCAGCAACAAAACAGGCTTACATATATGTGTATGCCCATGTGTCTCTATGTGTGTGTGTGTGTGTGTGTGTACACGTGTGACCTCGTTTGCCAGTAGAGGGCATCAGATCCCCTGGAACTAGAGTTACAGGTGGTTGTGAGCTGTTGTTTATTTCTGACAGCATCTCCCTAGTCCCAGCCCACTTGGAAGTCAGTATGTGGACCATGACAAACTCAACCTTGCAGAGATCCAGCTACTTCTGCCTCCTGAGTGCTAGAATTGAAGGTATGTGCCACCACGGCCAGAGTAATAACATCTTTTTAAAGGAACTAGTGAATGCTTACATCTCTTATTATTCCTGTTTGTGAGTAGCATGTATCCTTTAATAATAATATATGGTCTCACTCATGAGGAGGAACAAGGGAGGATGATGGGGATGAATATGATCCAACTATAATGGGATACATGCATAAAAATGTCACAAGAAAATTACTTTATAAAATAATTTTAAAAAACAGTGTACACCTTCTAGAAAAAAAGATTTATCATATAGAAACTTCTCCGGTGGACAAGGAGGTTTATTCTTCCTCACTTTCACCCATCCATATAATTGTATTTCAGAAATATTCTAACATGTTTCTAGCCCATATTGCATATAAACCTATGGTGAGCAATAGGAAATATGCAGTTATGAAACAATCTGTTCATGATAGCTACAAGATACATCACACACAAACTTCTGTCATAGGATATAAGAAAGTTACATTTGTACTCATGTTCATTAGTGCATTTTAGAAATTCACTATTAAATTTCTTGTCTCATAGAACATGTAAACCTATACTGAGTATTGGGGAATCTGTACTTATAAAATGGACTCTGTTCATTCTATATGAAAGATGATAAAAATAGATTGGCTGGGTATAATATATTTAGATCATGCTTTCTATCCATCTGAACTTTGTAGACATTGGTCACTGTTTTCTGGGATTGATAGTTTCTATGGAAATAGAAAAGAAGACTGGTTGTTACTCCCTTTGGGAACTTGTTTTTTCTGCTTGACTAGCTGAAGAACATGTTCTCCTATAATTCAAGATAAATAATCCAACCAGGACATGTCTCCCAGTTAATGATACAATCCCCATTCTTTCCTGGGTGTATGACATGCTTTTATAATCTGTGGATGCAGTCCTAGTTTTATTTTCACAACATTGATTCACAAATTGTAAATACAGTTCTTCTTCTATTTGTTGAGTTCCCTTTAAGCTCTTGTTTTGTTAAATTTGTTCATCCATTCAATTGATAGAGATTTACTAAGACCCTACTAAGTGGCAAGTATTGTGTCAGAAACGACCCCCCCGACACCACCTTCCAGGAACTGAGACTAGGCAAACTAAGGAAGGCTTTGGAAGCAAGAAATGAAGAAAACAAACCTGGAAAGTAGCTGATGTTCTTCATGTTGACGAGTACTTCACAGCTGAGAATATATTAAGCTATAATACTAAATAGAGTTGTCAGAGTAACCTCTACTCAAGACTCTGGCTTGTACCTGGCCCCTGGACTCCACAAGACACATTCAAGTGCACACTTCATGCCTTCAACTGGACTTTAAAAACAATTTATTATTGGTGCTGGAGAGATGACTCAGTCGTTAAGAGCACTGGCTGTTCTTGCAGAGGACCCAGGTTCAATTCCCAGCACCCATATGGCAGTTAACAACTGTCTGTAACTTCAGTTCCAGGGGATCCAGAACCCTCTTCTGATCTCTGCAGGCGTTATGTGACATGGGTGCACTTACACACATGCAGGCAATCTACTTGTACACATAAAAGTAATAAATATATTTGTTATTTATTATTTATGTTTTACATGCACAGTTGTATGGCTGCATGTATGTAATCTCCCCCTTATTGTGAAATGCCCACAGAGGTCGTAAGGGGGTCCCAGATGCCCTTAAACTGAAGTTATGGACAGTTGTTAGCCACCATGTGGGTGCTGGGAACCAAACTCAGGTCCTCTGGAAGAACAGTCAGTGCTCCTAACTGCTGAGCTATCTCTCCAGCCCACTCCAACTGGACCTTTAATGGAAATCTCAAACTTAACCTACCCAAATCTTCTGTAACTGGGGATCTTTCCCCAGTGTGTCTACCAATTATTTGGGCCAAGAAACTTGAAATCATCTTCGATCTCCACTCTTGGTCTCGGACTCCATGTCAGTTTGTCTCACTTTTGATGTAGTTAAGTGAACTTCAGCATTTCATCCCATTTCTGTCTGTTCCAGTTGTGGCCCATGTCACTGTCATTTCTCAACTGGATCACCTCTTAACCACTGTCCTTGTTTCCCTCCAGATCTTTTCCTGGGGAGTTAGATACTCTAAATCAAAGAAACTTGCCAATAAAGCAATACTTCACTTATAGAATTCTGGTAAACCAGTTGGAAGATGCAAACTCAAGGTCCTGGCTTCTGGTATGTCTAAATGCACATTTTTAAAGCATAGATATTTTTAAAAGAATTTTAAAATTTTAAATTATTTGTATGTGTATGTGTGCATGAGTATATGCAATGAGTGCCTGTAGAGGCCAGAAGGAGGTGTCTGATCCCTTGGAACTGGAGTTACAGGTGGTTGTGAGGCACCCAATGTAGGTGCTGGGAACTGAACTCAGGTCTTCTGCAAGAGCACTATGTGCTCAATGGTTAATTGAGCCATCCGTACAGCCCCAAATATACATTATGTTTGAAACGGTGCCTATGATGGTTGGTCTTGATTGTAAACTTGACAGGATGTAAAGTCATTTATGAGAGAGACCTTTGAGTATGTCTGAGGACATTTCCAGAGAGCTTTAACTGAGTAGGGAAGACCCACTCTGAATGTAGGTGACCCCATCCAAATGGAGAAAGCAGGTAACTATCTACCTACATTCCTCCTGCTGGCCTTCCCCACAATAGTGGACTGTATCTCTCAAATTGTGAGCCAAAATATGTCCTTCCTTCCTTAACTTGCTTTAGCTAGGTATTTTGTGACAGCAATGAGAAACATAACATGCAGATACTCACAGTTTAGTCTTGGCTAACTTGAAAGTCATTATGATCTCAGACTTGTCTTGAACCCATGATCCTCCTGCTTCAGTTCCCAAGTACTGGAATTACAAATGTGAGCCACCACACCCAGCTCCAACTTCCCATTTTGTGAGCATCTGTCACTTCAACAGTGCTAAGAATCAAAGCCTGTTCCTAATGATATGCTTCCACCAGCAAGACTGCATCTTTTAAACCTCTGCAAACACTGCTACCAACTGGGGCAAAGTATTCAAATACTTGGAGCCAATGAGGGATATTCTCATTCAAATCACCATGTTTTGCTCCCTAGCCCTCATAGACTCATGGCCATATCATAATTTATACAAAATGCATATAGTCCAAGTTCAAAAGTCCCTGTAGCCTTTCACCATCTCAATACTAGTCAAAAACCCAAACTTCAAAGTCTCTTCTGAGACTCAAAGCAATACTTAACTGTAAAATCAAAAGACAAATTATATACTCCCAACATATAATGGAACCAAATATGCAGTCCCATTCTAAAAGGCCGCAGAGGCTCTCTGAAATTGGGGAGAAAGAATTGATTACCCCCTTACTCTTGCATCTGTCATGTCTCTACAATCAGTATCACATGAATGATACTACCAAGTTCAGCACAACTTTGGATGGATTTTCCCCCTTTCATCCTCATTATCAGCATCTTTTGTATGTTGTGGTTTTCTAGGAAGAGAAAACTCCTTAGACTTTCTCCTTTCACATGTTGGATGCTTATCTGAGTGGGGTCTTGCCAGGAGGGTACTCTTTCAATTGTTCAAACACTGATCTGGAAGTCTCTCCTTAATGACTCTAATCTCTTTATCAAACAGAGCCTTTCTTCCAGAACACTCCTTGGCATTACAGTCTTCCAGGCCCCTACTAGACTGGCCCATTAAGCTCTGCTTACAACATTCAACTACTTTTTCTAGCCCAAATTAATAAAGTCTTCTACATTGCCCCCAGACACAACATGGTCAGATTCTTCACAGCAACATCCTCCTCTCAGTACCAACTTCTCTTATTTGTTGCTTATTCTATTGACCAAGGCAACTGCTAGAAAAAAGAGTTCATTGGTCTTACATTTCAGAGGGATAGAAGTCCATCATGGAGGAGGAAGCTATAACAGAAAGAGGAGCACTCACATCTTCAAGCAGGCACAGGAAGCATAGAAAGACAAACTAGAAATGGGATAAGGCTATGAATTCTCAAACTCTGCCCCCAGTGATGTAATTCCTCCAGCAAGGTTATACCTCCTAATTGTCTGCAACCAGTGCTACCAACAGGTGTCAAGTGTTCAAATACTTGGAGCCTCATTCAAAGTGCTGTAGTTACATGCTTACACCACAATATCTGACTTCTAGTTTATTTTTTAAATATTTTCTTATCTCAGAATGAAATCTTTTTGTCATTATATTGAAATTTTCATGATCGAATATCCAAGGGTCTTGCAGAGACGCAGCCCTTCAACCATTTTCCAGCATTTCTTGTAGTCTCAGGGGGGCCTTTATGTAGCCTATATCACTATCTCCTGGGAAACAGCTACAATTCTTGGCAGCTTCCCTGCCATGAATGTAAGTCTCAGCAGTTTTTGGATTGTGAAAGCAATAAACAATGGGGCAAGTTCCAGACTTGTTCTTTGTGCCGCCAACTGCCTCCTTTTCACTGTCCTCAAATGTTTCTGAAATGCCCAAGGAAGTTAGCATTCCTCATATATGGACAGAAACCAGCTCCATTCAGTGACACCGGATGTATGCTTTCTTTGTGGCTCTGGCTTCTATATGAGATTGTCTATTGCCCATGAAGTAGTTGACAAGGCCTTGATGCCACTGCTCCTGGTGATGTCCATCATGAATGTACCAAAATCCATAAAAATCCTGTCATTCTTTGGTGCCTCCAGTCACCAGTCATCTGGGAAGAAGAACAGAGAGCAAGTCTGTGCACAGTCCCAGGGCCAAATGCAGTTCAGCCTAATTTCATGGTCTCACAGATTCTCAAAAAAAAATGCTCAATTTCAATATGATTAGCATCAAAACCACAGTGAGACTTAGCCTAATCTCAGGCATCAATATCAACTACCATAAAGCTGGAGAGGAGATAGAGAAAAGTAAATTTTTGCACACTATTGATAGGAATGTAGATTAGTACACCACTATGGATAAACAATGAGGATGTTTTCTAAAAAAAAAAGTTAAAAATCCATCTACCTGAGCTGTAGAGATGGTTGTGCTTAAAAGTGGCTGCTCTTTCAGAAGACCCGAGTATGGTTCCCAGCACCTACATGGTAGCTAACAACCCTCAGTAAATCTACTTCCAGGACATTTGACTTCCTCTTCTGGCCTCTGTGAGCAATGCATGACACAGGTACACATACACACATGCAGGCAATACACTCATACACATAAAAAATATATACATGTACCAAGTGACCCAGCTACAGCACTTCTGGTTTATGTATACAGGAGAAATTAAATGAAATCAGAGTATCAAAGCAACAGTTATACACTCGTGTTTATTGTACCACTATTTAGAACACTTTAGATGTGGAACTAGCCTAGGAGTCTGTTGTATGACTTTTCATGGGGAGATGTGAACAAGTGTCTGTTTACTCAAGATAAGGCACTCAATCATAGAGCAAAGCTATGATTCCACCAAAGTCTACCTTGGTGAAGCAATGAGTTTATTAGCGTTACTTATAAGAGATGTGTGTGTTGTTACAGGAGCACGGTGATGGTGACTCAAGACAGCTGTGCCACTCAAAAGCCCACCTAGCATGGGTGATGACTGAACACTGGGGCTCCCCACATGATTTACAAGCAGTGCACTGAAGTCTCCTCCCCGCTGCAATAGTTTACCGCTTATATAACCTCAAGAGGTTGTATATTTTGTAACTCTCTGAAATACTTGAGTTTCCTTAGAATATATATATATATATATATATATCATAAAGAAAAATAAAATCATTTGTATATCAAAATGAGTAGAACTGGAGGGCATCAAGTTAGTAAATGTGTCTAGCTAGGTGCATCAAGTTAAGTAAAATAAGTCTAGCTAGATGGGGTGGCATACATCTACAAACCCAGCACTGGAGAGGTTAAGTCAGAAAGATCAAGAATTCAAAGTCATTATTCAATACATAGAGAGGTTGAGACCATGCCAGACTATAAGAAACCATGTCTCAAAACAATAACACAAAATCAGCCAGGCATAGAAAGACTGAAATTGCTACTTTGTGTGGTACTGGGGATGAGATCTAGAACCATGCGCATGCTAGGCAAGTACTCTCGTGAGAACTATCCCCAGTCTCCTTATTCTTGAATTTTATTTAAAAGTGGATAGTGTTACACATGTAGTTGTCATGGATATATGTTTTCACTCAACATTGTTACTATGATTTTTCAATGTTGTTGTTTGAAATGACAGTTCATTCATTTTCACTGCTGACTAACTTTTCATCTATCCTCCTAGCACTTGCCATTTCTTCTGTTACTGAATGTCTCACGTTGTACCTAGAAGTGGAGTTACTCTATTATAAGGCATAAAAATATTGGACACCATAATACTAAACAGATTATTTTGGCAGAGTGGTTTGCCAATTTTCATTCCTATCACCTAAGTATGAGATTCTGTTGTCTTTTCCATCACTCAGCAGACTTCTTAAGTTTTGGCAATTGAGTGAGGGTAAAATTGTTAATTGACTGGAGGTGAAATGACATCTCTCTGATGTTTTAATTTTAATTTTAATTTTCCTGATTGCTAAAGAGGTTGAGCATCTGCTCGTATGGGTATCAGCCATATGCTTTCCTTTTCTATGAAATTCCTGTTTGTGTGTTTTGCCTGTTTTCCTGTTGAGTTGTTTATTTTTTCTATCATTGATTTCTAGTTCTTTATATGTCAGTCTTCAATCAAATGCATTGCCAAGTAATTTTCCCACGTTGTGGCTTGTTTCTTCATTTCTTTCTTTCTTTCTTTCCTTCCTTTCTTCCTTCCTTCCTTCCTTCCTTCCTTCCTTCCTTCCTCCCTCACTCTTTCCATTTCTCTATCCCTTCTTTCCTTCCTTCCTTTCTTCTCTCTTTTCTTTCCTTCCCAGCTTACCTGGAGCTTTCTGTGTATTCCTGGATTTTCTCCAACTTATGCCACTACCTGGAATTATAGGTTGCAATAGCACCTCTGGCTTCTTTTGGCTATTTCTAAGGTGACTTTTGATCAATCAAAGTTCTTCATTTCAATGTACACTTTTCATTTATATTCAGTGTTTTTGTAAGCAAGTTGTGAATTCTGTAATGTTGCTTGCTTGGCTGTCAGATTTGGCTTGTCCTGGGGCAGTTAATGGAAGTAATCATCCCTCACATGTACTCTGGCTGCCAATTCAGTTTAGAGACCAAGAGAAGGAAGAAGCGGAGTGTTTTCCTCTGTGTTTTTGGGAGTGTCTCCTCAAGTTGTTTTTTGTCAAGATGTTTTATCACAGCAACAGAAATGAAACTAGGACAGAAGTTGGTACAGGGCAGTGAAGTAGTTGCTGTGATGGAACTGAAGATGTGGCTATTATGCCTTGTACTATTTTTGTGGCAGAAATGTGGAAGCATTTGGTACTTTGGGCTGGAAAAGCCATTTAATGTTCAAGTAGCCTAATGGGCTCTTTTAATGCGACCTTGGACATGAAGAATGCTGAGAGGAATATGGACAGTTGAGGCCTGGCTCACTGGGGTTTCAGAAAGGAACAAAGACTCAGGAGCAGGGGCTATTAACGTAATATTTTGACTAAGGATCTTTGTGTGCTGATCATGCTCAGGCTGAAGAAGCAGCTGTGATTGCTAAAGAGCCCAGCACCACTAAAGTGAAACCTCCATGTTGCACTGGAACAATAGGAGCATGTTTCCTCAGGGTCAGCATATAGAAGCTGTTACAGCTGTCGTTCAAGGGGGCCAGGCTCATCATGAGCTGGCAGCAGAGCCTGGCCCTGTAAGCATCATCCATGTGATACCGGTTTTGAAGGCATGAAACATGAAAGACAGGGGATCATGGAGAGCAATTATGTGGCAGGATTGGAGTCCCTATGAAAGGCCCTGACAGGACATTGTGTGAGACTGTGAAGGTGAAGCCTCAGTTGCCAGGGAGATCCCAGGATAGTGGAGATGCCAGGGCTGAGGAACATCTACCGAGGAGAGCTGCAGGCATGTAGTGTGGCCAGCCTAAAGGAGAATCTCCTTGTTCTGAGGTGATAGAGCTGGAGGGTAGGGCTATCCAAGTCCTTTAGAGCTCAGAAGATGAGCCCAGATGCTGGACATCAAGCTGTAGGATTTTGATACTTACCCTGCTGGATTTTGGATTTGTTTTGATCTGATGATTTCGTGTGATGCCCTCATTCTTCTATTTGAAATAGTGTTTGCTCTGTGCCATTATATTTTGGAAGTATGCAACTTACTTTTTATTTATTTATTTATTTATTTATTTATTAAACCTTGTTATAGGGGGATGGAGAGATGGTTCAGCAGTTAAGAGCACTGACTGCTCTCACAGGAGACCCAGGTTGGATTTCCAGCACCCACATGGCAGCTAACAACTGTCTGTAACTTCAGTTCCAGGGGAATCCAACTCCTTCTTCTAACCTCTGTGGGCATTGCATGACTTGAATGCACTTACACACATGCAGGCAATACACTCATACATATGAAATAAAAATAATATCTAAAATTTTAAATGCTTTTTATAGATCAGGGGTTTATAAATGTTTAATTGCTGAAAATAGTTTTTATTGATTCTTAAAGAATTCCATACATTGTACTTTGGTCACATTTAGATGCTTTCCCTTGTCTCCACTTTGTGTCCTTTTTTATTAATATTCTTTTTCTAAGACCTGTACTCAAGAACATTTGAGTAACACAGATTAGACTTGTTAATTTTATAGGAACTTGCAATGAAGGCACAAGACTTTTAAAGTGTTGTTGAAGATCATGAGGACTTTTTAAAAGTAAAATTATATTTTATTATTAGAGAAACATGAGACTTTGGGGACCAGGGAAAAGGTTACGGTTTAAAAGTGATATGTTTCAGGGCTGGAAAGATTGTTCAGTGGTCAAGAGCACCAGATGCTCTTGCAGAAGACCTAGGCTTAATTCCTAGCATCCATATGACAGCTCATGAGAGTCTGAAACTTTTATTCCCGGGGATTCAATGCTCTTTTATGGCCTCTGTGAGCACCAGGACACCAGGCATGTACATGATCTATACATACATACATGCAGGCAAAACATACATACAAAATAAAATAAATATTTTTAATATGATATGTGTGTGTGTGTGTGTGTGTCAAGTTGACAAGGGGTGGATATGTATGTGATGGTTAGTTTTATCAGCTTGAAACAACGTAGGATCACCTAGAAAAGGAGTTTTAATGAATGATCATCTACATTGGGTTGACCTGTGAGCACATCTGTGGGTTCTTGTCTTGACTGCCCTAATCGATGTGGGAAGACCCACCTTAAATGTGGGTTACACTTTCTGTAGCAGCCAGATAAAAGGACATGGAAGAAGGAAGGCTTTTTGCTTGCTTGGCCTTCACTCTTGCTGGTGACTTCATCTACCCTTTTGCTAGCACTTCTGATTCCTTTATTGCTATTGGAACCAGCTTGTAATGTGGACTGAAGACCAGAGGCTCTCCAGAAATCCTCCAAGAGTTCAGCAGAAGACTGAGACTGCTGAGTCACCCAACCTTGTGGACTGAGCAACTATTGGGTTCTCTAGTTGTCTAGAGATAGCCATTGTTGGACTACTCTGGCCATATCATGTAAGTCAATCTAATAAATCCATCATTGAAAATGTATTTATTTACTATTTATCTATTTATTTTTATTTTGTGTGTGTCTTGTCTAAGTATATATGTGCCATGCAATGCCTGCAGAGTCCAGAAAAGAGTGTTGAATACCCTGGAATTAAACTTACTGACTGTTATTAGCCACCATGTGAGTGCTGGGAACTGACCCTGGGTCCTCTGCAAGAGCAACTAGTGCTCTTAGCCGCTGAGCCATTTCTCCAGTTCCATATCCCCTTTTAATATAAGTTCATTTTATCAGATCTTTTCCTCTGGAGAATCCTGACTAATGCACCATGATTTATATAGACTTGTTTCAATATCTAGATTAAGACATTCTTTAATTTAAAAAAATTATTATAGTACTATATGTGATTTTTATTCCATTGATTCGTTTGGTTATTCAAGGGCTCTAATTATATGTGCATTTTGTCTTTATTTTTCTGATTCTTCTTCCTCAGCCATGTCCATTCTCATCAAAAGTGTTTGAAAACATTATTTCTGTTATGGTGTTTTTAATCTACTGCATTAATTTTTATTGATTCTTCAGGAATTGTATGCAATGTCCTTTGATCATATTCAACTACCTCCTCCATCTCCTCTCAGATCCACTCCCTACCCTGAAATTTTCATGTCCTCCCTCTTTTAAAGGTCTATTGAATCCACTTGGTGTTCCCCAAATGCTGTTGAGTGTGAGTCTATCCTTTGGAGCCTGGTTGGCATACAAGGTGTCACGCCCTTAAAGAAAAGTGACTCTTCTTCTCTCAGCAGCTACCAGTTGCCAATAAATCCTCAGCTGGGAAGGGATGGGTTCTTCCTGATGTCCTCCCTCCATTGCATTTCTTAATTACAAGTACATGTAAAAATGTACTTGCTTCATATTCATTCTGTCATTATATTCTTTTGTCTTACCCTGACTACTAGTTCTCCTCATCTTCCCAAATATCTCCCTTCAACTTCAAGTCATTCATATATCTATATATACACATACGTGTACATACATACATCTAGTATATGCTGTGATAGTTAATGATTGTCAACTTGACAGGGTCTAGGACCACCTAAGAGACAAGCCTTTGGACAAGTCTGTGAGGGACTCTTAACTGAAGTGGGAAGATTTGCCCTAAGTGCAGGTGGTACTATTCCATAGGGTAGGGTCACCGACTGAATAAAAAAGAGCAAGAAAGGTGAGCTGCTGCATTCATCCCTCTCTGCTTCCTGATTGGGGATGCAGTCTGCCATGCCAGATGTGGAGATCCACATCTGCCATGCCTTCCAGCTGTGATGGACTGCGCCATCCAACTATAAGCCAAAATAAATCCTTTCTTCCTTACATTGTTTCTGTCAGAGTATTTTATCACAGCAACAGAAAAGTAACTAATACTCATACAGATATCTGTATGTATGTATGCATGCATGCATGCCTGCATGTATTTAAAACTAGATTGTGCATATGGGAGAAATTATGCAGCATACGATATTTGTCATTCCGAGTCTGCACCTGGCTTTGATTTTAGAATTTCCATCTGTCTGCTTGTCCGCCTCTTCTTGCATATTGTTTGCCTTTTCCTTTAGTGTCACTAGCGTACTTATCATAGTTGTTTTAAATTCCTGTCATCTGATAATCCCCACATTTCTGCTCTATCTTAGTCTGGTTCTAGTGCTTGTTTGATATTTTTAAAAAGTGTTTTCCCCTGTAGTATGAGTTGATAACTTTTGTTGGTAGCTGGACATGACGTGTGTGTTGCCAAAAGAATTTATATCAAGTCCACAAAGGACGGTGTAGAAGAGTTTATTACACAGTAATATAAAGCCTTTTTGAGGATAGGTGCAAGCAGTGGGCAAAGGCACCATGGATTTGACTGATCTACAGTTTAAGCAGGTTTTGCATTATTTCTAAAGTATCTTGAAACGACAGCTTTCAGGGTGAGGCATTTCCCTGTCTAGGATATTGACAGACCCATTTGGAGTGACTCTTATTGGAGAAGTATGTAAAGCCCCTTGCTAGATAGTAATATTACTCGGTTTAGGGTTCCTGGAGCCAGGTTTAAATGGTTAAAAGTTATCAACCTTTCACGTAGTTCATGCTCACACGCCTCCTTCCAGGGCCAGGGCTGACTCCGGTCCCATTCCTCCAACTAGCAATAGACCTGCAGTTCCAGTCCTTAGTTTTACAGGCTGACTATGAGGGACGGGTTCATGCCTAATGGCCTCTAATTCTGATAATACTGACTGGCCACCTAACAACTAACTCTCATTGTTCTGCTGAGCCTGACCTATGGCCACCTCAGGTACTTTGAGATTTTGTTTCCTGAGAGTGGGACACGTTGGCTAGTTGTTTCCTTCTGCTTGGATTGCTGGATCCAGCTGGGCTCAAGTGCTTCCCTCACCAACAAAATTCAAGCTCTGATAAAACCTTAGCAGATAACACTAAAATACTTTCTCCAGAGCACTGGCCTTGTCAAGAACAGAGTTCTCTGGCAGATTTTAAAATGGTTCCTTTGCTCGCCTCACCCCCTACCAGCACAGCAGGATTTTTCTTTGATCTTTGATGTGTAGACCTGATAGATCTCCTGGAGGTACAACTGACAAGTGTGGGGTAGTCCCTATGACTCACTGGCCCAGCGCACTGTAGTTTTAATTCTCAGACTTGCATTCTAAGCCTCTAGTAATCTGTCACTTGCAGACCAGGTTTTCCTGCTCGGCACTGGCACTGGCTGAGGAAGGGCTTTATGCTGTGCTGTTTTTTTTTTTCTATCTGGTGCAACGGATGGCCTTGTGATCACACTTCTTTAATGGATTTGAAAACAGCTGCTGATTTTTGAGTTTGTTCAGCTTTCTGAATATTGTATTGGAGTGACAGCTTCCAAGATGCTTGCATGTAGGATTAGTGGCTGAAAATCTCTGTTACTTCATCTCTCATTTTCATTGTCATCTTCCCTCATTTTTTAAAACTAGGGATCACATTCTTTGAACATCTTACAACTTAGTGGGTTTTTTGAGAAAGGATCTCACTTTGTATCACAGGCTGGCCTCATACTCAGGGCAATTCTCCTACTACACCTTCATGAGTGCTAGGATTACAGGCATGAGTCATCATAACTGCTAGAATTTAATCACGTATATGTGTGTGTGGCACGCACATGGAGATCAGAGGGCGACCTTTTACCTTGTTTGAGACAGAATGTCCCTTGCTCTTCACTGCTGCATGCAAGCTAGCCAGCTGTTGAGCTTTCTGTCATTCTCCCATCTCTACCTCCCATCTCCCAGTCCGCATGCACTAGGATTACAGGTGTACACTGTTGTGTTTGACTTTTATGTGGGCTCTGGGGATCCAAACTCAGGTCACCAGTTCCCCAGCCTGTGATTTAGTCTTAGATGTGATATGATTTTCTGTTTTTCTAGAGCTTTCCTGTTGTTCTGGCTTTTCATATATTCACAGAGTTCTTGAATTATTATCGTATTGGATTCCAGAATATTTTAATCACCTCTAAAAGAAATCCTGTAATTTTTAAACAGTCACTCTGTCTTCTCCCTTCCCCTTTCCCCTGGCAACTACAAATCTGTCCTATGTGTTCTTTTAACTCATTTTCTTGAAAGCACTGTTCTGACCTACTAGGACTCTTTTTCTTCATATTTAAAAAAATTTAATTTATTATTCTAATTTTATCTTATGTGTATAAGTGTATCACTTGCATGTAAGTGTACTATGTTGTGCAGTCCCCTTGGAGGTTAGAAGAGGGTGTCTGTCATATCCTCTGGAACTGGAATTATGAATGATTGTTAACAACCATGTGCGTACTGGGATTTGAACCCGGGTCCTCTGCAAGAGCATCCAGTGCTCTTAACCATGGAGCCATCTCTTCAGTCCTGCTATCTTCATAGTTTCACACTTAGAGTAAACTTTACTTTTTGTTGACTTTTTTTCTGAGCTAACATCTCATGCATCCCAGGCTGACCTTTAATTCCCTATGCAGTTGAGGGTGATGTCAAACTTCTGATCTTCTGGCTTTTACTTCCTAAGTGCTAGGATTATAGGTGTGAGCCACCATACTTGGTTTATGCAGGGCTGAGGATGGAACCCAGAGATTTGTTCATGCTAGGCAAGTACTCTACCAACCGAGTCACATTCCCTGCTCCTTCTTCTGATATTTTCCTTACAATTTCTTGAGTTCAAAGCCAGCTCGGTGTACATAGGTTTTCTTGGATTGCCTTTGCATGGCATGAAGGCGCATGGCTAAAGAATGAGAGATGACTTGTTAGGGTTTATTTTTCTATTTGTAGGTACTTTGAAGTTTGAAAAATCTCTGCCTTATGGGTATCCTGAAGGTATGAAGTTTATGCTGTTTTACTTATTCTTGCTTAATTTTTAGGTTCTCATTAACTTGACTTCTTATACATTCCCCAGAAAGCTTTGCTTTCTTTTCCCTTTTTTTGTGAGTCAGAATCTTGTTATGTAGTCCAGGCTACCTTTGGATTTGTGTTCCTCCAAGCCCAGGGTTCTGAATTCTGGGATTATAGGCATGTATCACCATGCTCTCTTATCTGAATGCATTGCTTTCTCTCTCTCTCTCTCCTCTCTCTCTCTCTCTCTCTCTCTCTCTCTCTTTTTATCTTTCTTCTCCCTGTAACCCCAGTTGGCCTGAAACTAAATATGTAGAATAAACTGGCTTCTGTTTCACAGAGATTCACTTGCCTCTCCCTCCTATGCTATGATTAAAGGTGTGTGACACCCAGTTTCTGAATCATTGCTTAATCTTTGGGGAATGGACCGTCCTCCAGCCCATCCTGGAGTTGTGGGGTAGGCATTATTAGTAGTTGGCCAAACAGATTTCACAAGATAACATGTTCCTGATTCCATAGTAACATACTGATCAACTTACAGCCTTTGGACTCCTGCCTGTACAGGACATCAAGAAGCTCAAGCATTTCAATTTCATTATCTACAGGCCATTAGTTTAGCCAAGGCTTTGGTTAGTCAACCTTGTAAACTCTGAATGCTATTCCCAGGGCATTGAACCAACATATTGAATACTGCAAACTGTGATGAATGCTTTGATAACAATAGACTTCATTTTTTGCTTGGGTCTTTTACTTCTTTTTGGAATATGAGTTATCTCCTTCCTTAGCAGGTCTTGTGTTTCCCTCAGACTGTGTTGGTCATGAACTCTTTTTTTTTTTAGGTGTTTTTGAGATAGGGCCTTCCTGTAGCCGCAGCTGGCTTGGAACTCACTATGTAGACCAGGTTGGCATTGAATTCACAGAGATCTGCCTGCCTCTGCCTCATGAATGCTGAGATGAAACACGTGCACCACCATGCCCTGAGGTCATGGACTCTTAATATAGGCCTGGAGGTTGTGAGATGTTTTAAGAAGAGGCCTCAACTCCTGAGTCTTTATCTGACTTGCAGGTACACAAAGGAGAGGTTGCTTTTCTATTGTACTTGTCAGAAACCGGCTCTTCCTCATCAGCATCCTTACCTTAGCCTGAGACAGTTAAGGGAAATTTCATTGGTACTGCAACTCTGAAAGCCTTACAAGTAGACTTTGGGTTTGACCTTCAGTCACATCTTGTGCCTAAGGAGCTAGAGACTTTCAAAAATGTCTATGGAAGTTGTCCACTGTTCTACTTATGTTCTTAACTGCATAGTCATTGTTGCCATTGCTGCCTCCTCTTCCTCCTCCTCCTCTTCTTCCTCCTTCCTCTATTTTTGTATTTCTGGAATTTCACTTTTAAACATTTTGAATTTGCACATAACATGTGTACATATTTATAGGGCATGTACAATAATTTGATACATTGAAACAACCTGTAATGATCAAATCCCGAGTGATTAATATGTTGGTACCCTTGAAATTCCTTTTCCCCTGTAATTTCTAGAAGCTTAATATGAATCTGAGTGTTATCACAATGTTTATAATCAGTTTTTGCCAAGTCTATTACTGTTTTCATGACTGTGATACACTGACAAAAGTGAGTTAAGGAAGGGTTTATTTTCATTCACAGATTTCAGGTATAGTCAAATATGGCAGCGAAGGCATGGCATTGGGAACTGGAGGCAGTTGGTGAGATTGTGTATGCAGTCAGGAAGCAGAGAACAATGAATGCTTACATCCATTCAGCATTCTAAGGTTTATGCAGTCAAGGACTCTAGCCCATGGAATGATACTATCCACAGTCAAAGTGAATCTTCCCACCTGAATTAATGTAAGTAAGAAAATTACTCTCAGCCATGCCCAGAGACTTGCTTCCTGATTCCATCAAGTTAACAATCAGGATTAAACACCACGTCTACCAAATGTCACAGTCTTTTTCATTAACTGTAGTGCCTCCAGTTACGCTTCCTTCCAGTTATAGGACAAATGTTGACAAGAAGACTGTCCTTGCACTGTTCTAAACTTGTGCGATTTGATCCAATAACTCTAGTCTAAGGATTTGTTTCCTATGGCTAATTCTATAGCCAATAATTGCACTCGACAGGGGACCAATAGGAAAAAATGGGACAGGAGGGAACTAGGCTAATTTTTAAAAGATATAATGCAAAAATCTGGGACTTTATAATAACTTTTTGGTAGCCATGCTTAGGCCTGATAGCATTAGTAGAGGGAGCAGTTCCCAAGACCCAACTGTAGAAAAATTGTTCCAAGATCACTTGTGTTGAGAGGAGTACTGACCTTCAACCCACAGTACACTTAGCTCAACATGACCTTGGAGCGGGAGGAGGAATTAGGGGGATAAACATAGTGACCTGGTTCTTTGTCCTTCTTTCAGTCTCTTGCTGGAATATCTCTTTGACTAACGCAACTTGGAAACAGAGGTCAAAGGAGCAGTCCTAATGAAGTCCACTGCCTTCTGGAGCAGTCAGCAGGTTGCAGCAGGCAGAGGAGTAAATGTGGAAGAGCACTGATGTGCAGTGAGCCAAAGATGTCTGCATCAGGTAACTTTGGGCGTTCTTTAGCATCAGAGAATGGCTGTATTTTGAGCTCACCAATTCAGTGTGTGGATATAGAATTTAGCATACAATTATCTATAAGCAAGGCTTACTTCAAACTCATGGTGATCAGTGATCCTCCTACCTCTCCCTCTCCAGTGCTAATATTATACATGTGAGCTACCATGTTCTTTATTTATTGGTTGTGTGTTGTGTTTAATTCTACCCTTTCTCCAGCCTCAGATTATGTGACAAAACCCCAAAAATTTATCATTGTAATTCACGTTTAAGAGAACAATTTTAAGATTTGCTCTCTGATTTCTTCTCCATTCCCTAGTGATCTGAGTAGGAGAAAGGACTTAAATAGAGGACTTTTAGATTTTAATTTGTTTATTATTGCTATTTTTATGTGTATGAATGTATTGCTTGCATGTAGATACGTGCACCCATGTCATGCAGTGCCCGAGGAACTCAGAAGAAGACTTTGGATTCCCTGGAACTGGAGTTACAGATGGTTGTTAGCTGCCATGTGGGTGCTGGAGGTCAAACCTCAGTCCTCTGCAAGAGCACTCAGTGCTCCTTATAGCTGAGCGATCTCTCTAGCTCTAGAAGCAGGATTTATAACTTGTTCTATTAAGACTGAGAAAATTACTAAGATCAGGTGGAATCATCTTCATTGCCCTATGCCCTAAGGACAAGAGGGCTATGTGTTGGCTTCCAGAAACCTCTTATACTTTAGTAAGTAGTTGATTAGTGTCTGACAGGTGCATTCGCCAGAGAAATTTTCCTTGCACTTTGGTCCTTTAAAGAATATTTTAGCAGGACCAGAAAGATTGCTCAACAGTTAAGAACACTTTCTGTTCTTCCAGAGGACCAGGGTTCGATTCCCAGGACCCATGTGGCACCTTAACAACCATCTGGGTCTCCAGTTCTAGGGGATTTGACTCCCTCTTCTGGTATTTGGGTGGCAGGACATTTCATGCATGTGTTGCATCCATGCAGGAAAAATACTCATACTTTTGAAATAATAAGTATTTTAAATTTTTATCACATTTATTTACTCATTTTGTGTGCAGGAGTTGGTCCTTTACTTCCACGACATGGATTCTGGGGATTACACTTATGTGATCAGGTTTTTTGGCAAGTATCTTTTGCCACTTATCTATCTTATAATAAAAGTATTTAGGACTTTGTTAATTTCAATGCTAACAGGTGTCTATCAAACACATATAATGATGTTCTAGTTTGCTTTCTGTTACTATGATAAAACACTGACCAAAACCAACTTGAGGGAGGAAAGGGTTTACATTTCCAAGTCACAATCCATCCCTGAGGAAAGTCAGGACAATGACTCAAGCAGGAACCTGGAGGCAGGATTGGAAGCAGAGACCATGGAGGAATGCTGTTTACTGGCTTGCTCCTCTGGCCTATGCTCAGCCTGCTTTCTTATATAACTCAGGACAACCTTCCCAAGGTGGCACCAGTCACAGTGGGTTAAGCCTTAGTACATCAATTAACAATCAGGAAAATGCTTCAGGGACATGGCCATAGGCCAATCTGATAGAGGAAGTTCTCCAATTGAGGTGCCTTCCTCCCAGGCTTGTCAGGTTGACAACTGAACATACCAAAAACATCCAATGAAGCATAGGTTTCATTTCCACAGATTCTTTTTTAAATATTTTATTTATTTTTATTTTATGTGTACAAGTGGACTTTTTGCTGATTGTAAGTTGGTATATTGCATGTACACATTGTCCATTGAGGACAGAAGAAGGTGTCAGATCTTCTGGAACTAGAGTTACAGACGGTTGTTCGCCACCATACAGGTGCTGGGAACCAAACCCAGATCCTCTGGAAGAGCGTCAGTGCTTGTGGACCACTGACCCCATCTCTCCAGCCACGTTTTCACACATTCTTAACACAAAGTATCACATGATCAGCCCTGATCTTTGCTTAGCTCTGAAACGTCACAAGCCAGGCCTCCATTATCTGTGTTTAGAACTGTGACAAGTGAGCTCTCTTAGAGAAGTCAGTTGAGTTCATAAAGAAGAATAAAAAGAAAAGACAGAGGAATGAATTGACAAAACTAAAAAGAAACAACAACACCAACAATGGAAATTTTTTTAAGAAAAAAAAGAACAATTAATAAAGCCAAGTGAAGAAATTACCTAAGTGGAACAAAGTTAATCATATATTTTGAGATAATTTAGAACTATGCACTCATCTGGTTTCCTGTTGTACACTGAGCTTGGTTTAAATTTAACTAGCCTTTAAGAAAAATAGTATCCAAAGTAATTAAGCCTTACAAGCTCAAATGAATGCATAGCTTTAATCTTATAACCTGTTCCCTTGTGACTCTGTTATGCCCCTGACTCAGAACATTGTGTGTGTGAGATGTGGCAATTAGACCTAAGACCACCACTGAAAGCAGCAATGATGTTGAAAACAATGACTCACACACATGTACTTGGAACAACATGTGGGCATAAGTTGATGATGTCTGTTTGTGGTTTTGTATGCTATTATGGGTCAGAACAGTAGGGTCAGAAAAATAATTTCTTTTGTAAATTCTATTTTAAAATATTTTTGTTAAACATTGTTTAAGAGAAAATTCCTCATTCCTTTCCCATACTATGACTGATGTGCTTCTCAATAAATATGAAAGGACACCTTTTGTTCAGGAGGACAGAACAGTTCTGAGAGAAATAAAAACTCCTCAGGACAGATTGGGCTCCCTCATGGTTTAATGACTCTAAGAGGTAGTCTTTCTTTAATTTATCAGTGCCACAAAATTGGTTGGGTTGAGGATGTGACTCAGTTTGTAGAGTGCTTGCCAAGGATGCATGAAGCCCCTGGATTCCATCCCCAACACTACATAGCTGGGTCTGGTGGCATACTCCTGTAATCTCAACATACTCCTGTAATCTCAACATACTTCTGTAATCTCAACATACTCCTGTAATCATGTCAACACTCAGGAAGTAGAAGCATGAGGTTCAGAACTTCAATGTTATCTTAAACTGTATAGTGAGTTCAAGGCCAACATGGGATATAGATACCCTGTCCCCCCAAATAAGTAATTTAGTAAGTAAATAAACAAACTAGTTCTTGGGAAAGATTAACTAAAATTGACTAAATCTGAGAAAGATCATAGAGGAATACATAACTCATACTAGCCTAGATACTGAGGTTTTGAAATTGTTTAAGTAATTAATTTATGAATTCTATGATAACATTTGAAATATGAAATATTATGATTATTTTAAATGAAAATACATGTGATCAAAATTGACTCATATATAGAGAATTCAATAGATGAATTATATTGAAACAAAAGAAAACCATTGCAGGATAATATTGAAATAATTGAAAACCATTGCAGCGTATTATTTTCCAAATTATAGTCCCTGGACCATTGTCCTTGGTAAGATTCACTTGTCAGCTTGACACACCTGGGAAGAGGGACCCTCAGCTGATGCATTTCCCTCTATCAGATTGGTCTGTGGGCATGTCTGTAAGGCATTTTCTTGATTGTTGAGTGACATGGACGGCCCATTACCACCAATAGGCGAGTAGTCCTGGGCTGTGTATGAAAGAGGCTGAGCACAGGCCAGGAAATCAGTAAGAAGCGTCTCTCCATCGTCTCTTCCTCAGCTACTGCCTCCAGATTAAGGCCTGAGTTTCTGCCTTGGCTTCCCTTGATGATAAACTGTAAGTTACGAACTAATAAAACATTCCCTTCCCGAGCTGCCTTTTGGTCAGTGTTTTATCACAGCAATTGAAGCAAGGTAGAACAACTGCCATCATCTGAATTCTGTGGGTGCTTTTAACATGAAGCTTTCAGGCTAAACTTGGACTACATTTTTAAAAACAGGGTCTTTCTATGTAGCACCCGCTGGCCTTGAACTCACATTTTTTCATGCCTCGGCCTCTTGAATACTTGGATCAAAGGTGTATGTCACCATGTCCATCTAACGAACTTGGGGCATGATTTGTGTTTAAAAGCTTGAAAATTATGACTGGAAAAAAAGTACACATACATCAAACAAAAATTGTCAAATAAAGAGAGTGAATCTAGATAAAGTGAACTTGCACTGATGGACATCTGGGTACACTAACTTGACTAGATAGGCCTTAATATAAATGACAGAATGCATGAAATCTCCTGTGGGGCCTAGGGGAGAGTGTGGATAGGGGATAGGGTATAAAGATGATTAAGATGTTTTATATGAAATATAGAAAACCTCAATAAAAATATTTTTAAAAATCCTAGATAAATGTTAGCAAACAGAATTCAGTGAAATAGTAAAAGAATGCTAAAACACACATAGCTGGGCATGGTGGCACACACATTTAATACCAACCTGGTTTACACAGAGATTTCCAGGTCAACCAGGGATGTATAGTGAGATCCTGGCTCAAAAATAACAACAGTGAAACTACAGAAATTGCAACACACCCAATGAAATGTATTCCAGTTTCATGTGTCCAGATGCCCATCAATCACCTCTTTTTGGATGTTGAACACATCCCAAAGCAAACCCCTGAACTCCTCTGCCAAAGCTGCTCTTCATGCAGTCCCCAGTGTTTCAGTGTATGGAATCATATTCAGCTACCTAAAATATGTGTTTGTCTTACACCCCCCCACCAGCCCATCTGTTGGTGTATAGAATGGGCTTACTTTCAAAATAAATACACAGGGCTGGAGAGATGGCTCAGCAGTTAAGAGCAATGGCTGTTCTTGCAGAAGACCCAGGTTCGAATCCCAGTACCCACATGGCAGCTGACAACCATCCATAACTCCAGTTCCAGGGGATCCAATGCCCTCCTCTGGCCTCCATGGACATTGTATAACAACAGGTGCACTTGCACACATGCAGGCGATCCACTCACACACATAAAATAAAAATAAGTCAATAAATTTTAATCCCACTGTATCCATATTGCCCCGCCAGTGCTACATGTGTGATCCAAGTCAAGGCTGCTGTCACTTCTTACCAACAAGACTGCTACAGCCTTCAACGTTTTCTCCATGTTTCCACTCTGCTCCTTTTCCAGTCCTTTCTCCACTCAACAGCAACCATGAGTGTTTTCATGCCACAGTCAGATTGTCACTCCCCTAATTAAAACTCTCCATAAGGGTTCCCAGGAATACAAGCCATCCTGATATTCTCAAGCATGTCAAGTACGTCCCTGTTTTCTATATTACTTGCCACTGTTCTCCCTAAAACTAGAACGTGAATTCTCTGAGAGAAGAGGTTGGTCTTGCCTTGTTCATTATTGTAGTCTCAGAGCCTGTAGTATATATTACATGGCTTGTAAATATTTTCCAAAGGAATATGTGAATGCAAGGTTAATTCAACATTAGTGAGGCAGTAGACAGCTCCCTGTAGGTAGTAAGGGAATAGGGCCCTTGGTGAAAACTACAAATTGCAAACATATTTCAGTGAGAACAGAAGCTAGAGTTGCAAGAAAGATTAAGGATTAATACGACAGAGTCTGGAGCACAGAGGAAAATGAATAAGAGAGCTTGTAGTTGGGGATGAGATGACCAAGATAAATAGATAGGAGGAACTGGGCTCTGGGCCAGTGATGGCAAGCAGCTGGCCTCCTAAAGCTCTCGAGGGACATACCTAAGACACTGCTGTCATTTTATATATCTTGCCTGAAATAGAGCTAGTTGTAACCAACTAAATTGTAAGTAAGTAAGGAGGGCCTCTAGTAAGCCTTCACCCACCTCAGGAATGAGATCCTAGGCTATCCCATAGATAAGGAGTTTAATATGATGTAACCAGGAAAGATTGCAGCTACATCTTAGTACCTGGGACAGAGTTAACCTTGCCATGGAAATTGTTCATGAAAATATAAGAATAAAGAGAGCTTAGGATAGTTAATAGCACTAGAGAGACCTTCAAGCTTGGGAGTAGCAACACTAGCCAGTAGCTAGTAGATAGTCAAGATCAAAGTTGGACTCAAAGATGGACACAGGGACTCTTAAAATATCTGTCACTAGATGGACAGTGTGTGAACATTACATGGTCTTTCCCTGTTTGAACTAGTGAAACAAACCCATGATAGCCCAGAGAACTAACCAATCTCAATAGAAATTTCCCCAACCATTGTTTCGGTTTCTGCCATTGCCCTATAAACTACCAGACAAAGTCAATTCAGTGATCTTTGCCTCTCTAGGAAACTCTTCCCACTCTCAGGAGTTTCCCTCACTTTTCCTTAATTTTTTTTTTTACTTTTCCACAACTCTCATTCTTCTGTAATAATTATTAATAGGTCTGGTTCTACTTTAGATACTCTCACAAGAATCAGCATCATTAATCTTCTGTGGAATAAGAGAGTGAACGTAGAGCTACTGTCCCAGGTTGATCTCTCATGACTGTAAATGTTTTGCATTTTAGGTTCTTGGGTGATGTACAACTGAGCTTTGGAAGTTTCCATTGCACTAAAAATCCCTGTATGTTTAGGAAAGTCACTGCTATAGTGAAATCACATCAACCAGTGGTTCCTAGATGATTGACATATGGTAATTTCAACAGCTGCCAAGGAGATATTTCCTAAAATTAACACAAAAATCCATAGTAAAATATTGGTAAACTTGATTTCACAACACTTTTCAAACAATAACTCAATGATAGCTAATTGGAGACCTTAGAGACATTAGCCCTAGGGCAGAACATTTTGTACTGGTATTTAATAATTCCCAGATACTGTACTCGGTTCTTCACACATCTATTCAATCTTCATGTCAGTCCCATGAGAGCAGCAATATCATCTTGGCCAAGTAAAGTACTTACTCCTAGTTATTCAGCAAGCACAGGGGACAGACAGATTGGCAGAGGACAGGTGTCTGACTTGACAGGGCCCCAGAATAACAAAGAGCATCAGAATGGTGAACTCCAAATGGGCCACAGGCAGGGATCCTAGTTCATTCTTCCTGATAAGCAGTGTAACAGGAAAATGAGGCAGGATACCAGGGATATTCAGGAAGTAGGTTTTATTTAGACTTCAGCCTTGTCCAGAGGACTCAAATCTCAAAGTCTAGACTCTGAAGAGAAGTTCTTACATTTTTACACCTTGCGCAGCAGGTTACAGCATAAATTACATATTGGTTGGGTAAAAGCAAAAAAGTTATAAAAAGCAAGCAGTTTATCAAGTTCTTGATGAAAAAAAGCAAAAAGTCTCTGTGTGGGGCCAACAGAGGAGAGAAAGTTCTGTTAGGGGAGGAGGACGGCGCGGGGAGTGACTGCAGCCACTCATGCCGGCACCCTGACCTCAAACCTGTCTGCAGAGCTTCGGTGGCATGGACACACAGACACACACACACACACACACACAGACACACACACACAGACAGACACACACATAGACACACAGACACACACACACACAGACACACAGACACACACACACACACCCACACAGACAGACACACACATTGACACAGACACACACACACTGACACACAGACACATAGACACACACACACAGACACACACAGACACACACACACAGACACATACACACACACAGACACACATAGATTAAAACCCTTGTTTTTACTTCATTTTTCTATTAAGTTGTACACCAGCAGAACTACGTAAATGAAAGCAATGATGCCTATGAAATGACAAGCATTTGTAAAGCAGTAGAATAATCACTGTTAGGTGCAAATGGTGGGCACTGCATTTTGGTGCAGGGGAGTAACACAGGATAGTCTTTGTGGAAGATAATTGCTAGCTCAAAGCTTAATCCATTTGAGTGTTCATTTGCTTTAACCCAGCAATTCTGAGTCTAGTAATTTATCTTCAGGGAATAATTTAGGATGTAGATAAAGATTTTCTGACAAGAATATTTGCTGGGAGTGGTTTTACAAAATAGTTTTTATGGTATGAATTTCATTGTTTATGTATTTATACATATCCATCTATCTACCTTTTCTTGGACAGTCTTTGCATTTAAACTTAGGAACTTGTACATGTAAGGTAAGTATGCTATCAGTGAAGTATATCCCCAGGTATCTATTATCTATCTATGTATCAATCATCTATCTTTCATGTATTAAGAGTGCCTGGAGAGAAGCATACCAAATATTCACTGTGATTTTCTCTGGATAATCAGATTATATGTAATATTTTTTGGTTCCTTCTGAATGCTTTGATCTATTTTCTGAAGGTTTATCATAATCATTCATTATCACTATAATTAGAGAATTTAGTAAATTTACTTTCCTTTTGGAAGTAAGAAGGGCGCTTCCTTCTCTCATGCCTGGCATTTAAGATAGAATCACCTGCATCTCATTCCACAACTAGATTTTGCACCAAGGATTGGGATAAGAGTGACTGACAGCCCCCCGCCCCAAGCTCCTGCTCTCAAAATATCTTTTATATTTACCCACATTTGACTCTTTCTAGCGCTCATTATTCTTTTGGGTAGATCTGAGTTTTTCCTGGTATCATTTTCCTTCTGCCTGAATGGCTACTTGTAATGCTTCTTCCAGTGAAATTCTGTGGGTGACAAGTTGTCTCCACCTTTAATTTTATCTTAACAGCCCTTTATTTTGCCTTCATGTTTGAAGGATCTTGCCCTTCAGATTCCTAAGATGACCATTTCTTTCGCCGGGTGAAGGACATGTCTTCACTCTCTTCTGATTTGTGTTGTGAATAGTTATTTCATCTTTGCTCATATCTACAGACTATGTCACATTTTCTGTTGTTTGAAATATTTTACACTTTGTCGCTGATTTTCAGGGTTTTGGCTATGTGCCTCTTGTGCTTCAGTTTCCAGTTCTGCCTGGCATTTGTGGAGGTCCATGCCTGTCTAGGAGCTGCTGATACTTGCACTGAAGTGCCTATGCAGTGCTATGACCTCATCCTAGTTAGCGAAGTAGTTCATTCAAAGTCCTCAGGAACGTTCACAAGGTTTCTGATAGGCCTCAATCCGACATATTTGGGTTAAATTATAAAATTAATGTATAAAATAAAGTAATTATAAGGGTATTTCAGAAAAGGTGATATTCCTATTCTGGCATTCTGACATTTGTCCATGACTCTGATGTTGTTTAACTCTTTCCTCCAAATTGAAATAGTCCCTCTTGTAAGGACTCAGGAAACTCAGGAAACTTACTCAGGAAGCTCAGTAAGTTACAAGACTTCAGAGACCCCTCCTCAATGTTATCTAAATAGTAAATGAGGAGAGTCTCTTCTGTGGACTTGCCTGCAAGTTGTACAGAGAGCTCTGTCTTACATAGTCTGTATTATACAGTCTGTGTTCATTTTTCTTTTTCCTTTAGTTTTTGTTAGAATATATTAATTATACATAATGGGATTCATTATGACATTTTTTTGAACAATGATTTTAAATTTTAAATAGAAGAATTCCAAACATTAGATCACTGTGAAAGTTTGAATCTGTAATGCTCCCCAAAGGTCCATGAGTTGAAGGCTTGATCCTCAGAGTGGCATTATTGGAATGGATAGGTGGTGATGATGAGAGGACATGATGGGAGTCCTGCAGGTCAGTAGGAATGTGTCCTTGAAAGGGACTGTGCAACACCAACTTTATTCTCTTTTCTTTCTTTGCTTTTCAATCAGGAGGTGAGCTGCTTTGCTTTGCCATAATCAATTAATCATAGATTGAAACCTTTGCAACTGAGAGTCAAAATGAACTTGTCTTTTTTTATAAATTAACTACCTTAGTTATTTTGTTACAATACTGGAATTCAGACTGATTAATATGGTCATAAAAATAACTTGTTACTATACTGTGATTGAATGGAGTCTATAACTTTTTATTATTTTAAAATATTTTATTTATTTTTTTTTAATATTTTATTTATTTTTATTTTTTATGTGTATGTGTGTACTGCCTGCATGTATATAAGTGCATCCACATTGTGCATTGCCCACGGAGGTCAGAAAAGGGCATCGGATCCCCGAGAACTGGAGTTACAGATGGTTATGAGCCTCCACGTGGGTGCTAGAATTCAAACCTGGGTCCTCTGCAGGAGTAGCCAGTGCTCTTAACCACTGAGCCATCTCTCCAGCCTCCGAGTCTTCATCTTAATATACATTTAGTTTTCAAGCTAATCATGTTCCACTTCACTTAGGATGTTGATATACTATGTGTTGTGTTTCATAAATAATATAAATTGTTTTTTATAATAAAAGTCTAAATTTATATTTGTATTTATTAAGAGAGTTATATGAATTTTATAATCATATAAAGTATTTATATTTATAAAATATTTTAGGTTAAGATCATTTCTTTTTCGTATGTCATGCAAAAATAAAATCATTTTTAGAAATTCTAATGTACTATAATGATTATATATTATTACTGTTCAAAAAGGTAATTATACCAGAAGATTGAGATGTGTCAGCCTACATGATTCTCCACGTTCTTCCCACTCCTTTGTCCTGAGAACTGTATCCCGTGGAATAGCACAGAGGAGAGAGGGGCTAGAAATCGTGTTGCTAAAGGCAGTCTTCACCCTGGGAAGGACACACATACACATGCAAGTCAGTGTTGGAGAGATTCTGCATGTGTGTGTGTAAGTATGTGAATGTGGTTGTGTGTGTTATGTGTGTAAGGGATTGTGTGTAAATGTGCATGTGTATGATAGTGGAAGTGGTAATGAGTATGTTTGTGAATAAGCATGTGACTGTGTACCTGTGAATGTGTGTATCTGAAACAGCCCACACCTCAAGGAAGAGAGTCTGGGTTAATATGACTGTAAAAGAAGAAAATTATAAAGTACAAAAACCTATTAGATGAAAGGAGATAGACCCTTGAGCTCTTGACTGGAGCTGCTCATTTGGTGGTTAGTCATGTAGCAGAATGAGACTATCTATGACTTGCTAGAAGCTGATGCCTGCACATATGCATGCAGGCATGCATGCGTTCGTGTGTGTGTGTGTGTGCTTGCACGCCTGCTTGTGTGTCCATGTGTTGATGGCAGGTGCTGCTAGCTGGGTGCCCTTGGAGATGAGGGCAGCTGTCAGTGGCAGCATCAGAATCCCACCCCCAGTGCCGAGTGGAAATCTCCCCAGCTCCTCGGCATGCCCTCCCTTCCTCTCTCCCTCCTATCTTCCCTCCCTTGCACATCCTCCCTGGGATACACACCAAAGTGGGCTTGAGCCTCTGTCTTTAATAAGCTTAGAAGACAGTAAATCATGGTAATGAGAAAAACAAGAAGCATATCTGCTCCCGATGAAGCAGTGCACGCAGGCTGATCAATTGCTCTAGAAACTGTCCTTTGCACATTATTCAGGATGAAGTTGTCCTGCTAGAGTACAGTTTCCCATACATAATCAGAGGACACAGACTTCTCTAGCTGGTGGTTTGGTGTTCCCTTGGCAGAAAAAAGGAGAGGCAGACAAAGAGTACAGCCAGTGGCTGGGATGGCAGGGTTTAACCTGCTGTGAGAGGCAGTGGGAGACTGTGGGACAGACACGTTTATGGATCACTTTGGAGCTACTGGATTCTGGGCTTTCTGTGTCCAGATGGATCAGGCCTCTCGCTCTCTCTTCTTTGGGTCTAGAGACAGTCACTGGGGCATTGTTGATGTGTCAGATACTGAGTAGGTGTTTCTGGTAGATGCCACCAGCGTGTTTTCAGCTTCAGGCCATCCTATGGAATTTGGAGATATGCTTCGAAAGCACTTTTCCTTTTAAAATTCTTTTGAGTCTTAGGGCCTATATTCACTGAAAAGCAATTTGAGCAAGGATAGTGAATTTTCAGAAGCATTTTTTGGCTAAAATCCATGCTTTTGACTATTGAATTTCTTTTTGCTTGTCTCCCATCACTGCCTCACACCAATGAATTTGCATTTATTTACTGAAAGAACTAGGGGCCGTTTGTGATTAAAAGTATTCATAGTTGGAAGCCTTGGGGAGTGCACTCTTCTCAATCTGCTCTGATTCTCCCCAGACTTGCAAGGGAAGGAAATCATCAGTATGTATAACTCAGCCAGGTTTCCAAGCACTGCTCATGCATATCTCCCTGGTTATGCCTTCATTCAGTTAACATTGGTTTAGATATGAGATAGTCTAAAACAAAAATCTCTTCCTCCTGAGATTTATGGAATGACACAGAGAAACCTACATAGAGCAGAGATCATAAGTAGGGAAACAATGTATACATTAGCAAGTGCTATGGGAAAAGGGTGGGATTGGGAAGGGATTGTATTAAATGGAGTGGACATAAAAGGCCTTTAGTGAGAATGTGACATCTGAACCATCTTAAGGTTGAAGCTGATAAATATGGGAGATGCATGCCAGCAGAGGGAACCAATAGAGCAAAGGTCTCAAGACCCCAAGGGAGGCATGTATCTGGCAAAGAGTCCTATGTGGGTCACTCCAAGGGAGCAAGGAGTAGGGTGTTGGATGAGGTGCCTGGAGAGATGATGCGGTCACAGGGAGGACTTGAGAATTTGCACCATGTGGATGGAAGTCAGTGCAGGGTCTGGTGCTGAGGACCTGGCCCTGACTATTCTTTTAACACAGTCTCTCTGGTGAACGGGAAAACTAATAGAGTGATTCAGGTAAAGAAGGATGGCAACTTGTGCCATTTGCTGGGTTGAGCTGCTGCCCTGTGGCATCTGTAGGGTAATGGTAAGGGCCTGCAACATTTCTTTTTGTCTTTTCGAGACAGGGTCTCCCTGTAGCCCCAGCTGGTCTGGAACTTACTATATAGAGAAGGCTGGCCTCGATCTTCCAGGGATCTGCTTGTCTCTGCCTCCTGAGTGCGAGGATTAAAGAAGTATACCACCGCACCCGGCTGCAACATGACTTTTAAAGCTGGAAGTGTACATGGTTTTGGCACTATGAGAGAAAGCAACCTTGAGACCCAGACCTAGTCCTTTAACTTCTTAGAAAGGCAGAGTGAGGTTGAACCTGAAAGCCCTGCAGGTGTCTGGGGAATTCAATGCAAGGAAGGACCTGGGTACCTAGTTCAAATCAGATCCCTGGCTGGAATAGCAGGTGGGAAACAAGGCTGAGTCTTCCACTGACTAGCTGCCTCGCTTTCCCTTTCAGCACCTACCCGATGCTGGTGGCCATGTGTGGAAGACTTCAGGACAAAGAATTGTGCAAAGGGTCGCTATGCAGGAAGCCAGGCTACCAGTTCTGTTTGCACCACTGTGGACTTTGGAAAAGACTCTGGTCCCCTCCAAGTGCCATCCCTAACACTCTCTCTCTCTCTCTCTCTCTCTCTCTCTCTCTCTCTCTCTCTCTCTCTCTCTTGTCTTCTCTGCAGGTGACCTCTGAAGCTTCCCAATCAAGACACAGGAGACTGTGGCTTAGCCAGGGGCTGACTTCTCCTGCAGCGCTGAGCCAGCTCCACAGAGAACGAAATGCGCCAGCGGGGGAGCACAGGGCAAGCCGAGGCTTTAATAATTCTTCCAGGACTTACGTGGAATACAAATGGGCGGCAGCAGGCAAGCGAGAGGGAGGACACTGGGCGCGTCCGCCACCCTGCGGTCAGCCTGTACTCTGCAGGCTCAGTGTCATGTCCTTGTAAGAGCCGGGAGTACGAAAACGAGGCTGAAGGCGCAGCTGCTGCTGTCTCTACCTAACTCCGCAGACCTCTTTCTATAGTCCTTTTCTGACCATCTCTTGGAATGTCTTTCATATACTCACAGACTGACTTTTCCTTCTCAGACTTACCCAGATGAACTGCTCTACCGAAGGGCTAATTGCCACCGCATAGGGTTGTTGTGACATCAGTTCTGTCCTTGAACCTGAAGAAGCTGGGCAGCAAGTCTGGACCCTTAGTCCCAGAGCCCTCGTGCTTTGCAGGGAGTTTAGGGACCCCCGAGCTGATAAGTAATGAACTACCCATGTGGTTCCGGGCCCTGACTTTGCTCATCTGCCGTTGATCTCTGACTCAAGGATTCTGTCTACTCTTCTGAGACTCTCTAGGATGCCCGCCTATGGGATCGTCTCAAGACCCCATGGCAGAGCCATGGCTGGGTAAAGGAGGGCTTCTGGAAAGAAGATTGCTTGCTCTGGTCAGTGAAGGTGTTTATTTAGCAGAAGCCACAGAGATTGGGTGGTACTGATGTGCTGATTTCAGTGACTCTACGAGTTTATAGACAGGCTTCCTCTAGACCGTAAGGATGTGCTTTGGCAGACAAATACCAGAGGCACCACTGCTTTTGATGGTTTTTTTTTTTTTTTTTTTTTACAGGAGATTGTGAATACATTAATCCCCTCATTCTAAAAGTCCACATTTTTTTCCTTGTGGCTTTTTGAGACAGGTCTCATTCTATAGCCCAGGCTGGCCTGAGAAACCCTCTGCCTACCCTTCCTGAGTACTAGAATTATATAGCTACCCCACCCTTTTCTTTTCTTTCATTTTTGTATAAGATCTCATGTAGTTCTGCCTGGCCTTAAACTCCCTATTTAGCGGATTATGACTTTGAACTCCTGATTTTCTTTGACTCCGCCTCCCAAGTGATAGGTTACAGGAGCGGAACAGCACATCCAGCTTTTGTTTGCTTCCTTATAGCACATGCTAGGCAGGTCCACTGAACTAAGTTTCCAATCCCTCATTACAGAAGTCTCAAACACATCTTCTACCCAAGGCACATTTCTAAGTAATGAGGCGAGTCTAGAACCAAAGAGGCTTGCATCTTCTGAAATCTCGAGGTGGATCTGGACTGTTGCTCCTCTTCAGTTTCTCAGTGGCCATCTCCATATAGATGTGCACCTCCTCACTGCCCTCAAATCTGGCCTCACAGTTTCTCTCATCCTGGTGGATGTCATGGTCACCTTGATACAGAACAAAGTCATTCACAACCCGGTCAGGCTTACTGCCTCTTTCCTCCGTCTTCCTGGTTGTCACATGGCCATGCACTTTAGGGTATCACCTCTGACCCTCTTAGTGCTTCTTCAGCCTGTCTTAGCGCATCACCCTTTCATTATGCATGTGTTTAACCCATGTCTCCAGTACTTGCAGTGAAACCTCTTGGTAGCACCCCTAGGTCCTGATGCTCCACCTGTTTTTAGTACCCCAACCAGCCACCTATCCTTTCGTGGATTTAACTTCTTTCTGAGCTTTTAAAAATTATTGTTTTTATTTTATGTCTATGAGTGTATTGCTTGCATGCATGTAAGGACACCCATGTTGTGCAGTGTCCACGGACATCAGAAGAAGGCATTGAATTCCCTGGAACTGGAGTTAGGACTGTTGTTCCCTGCTATGTGGGTCCTGAGAATCAAACCCAGGTCCTCTGTTAAAAACAGCCAGTGCTCTTAACCGCTGAGCCATCTCTCCAGCCCTTTACTGAGCTTTAAATAGTGCTTCTCAAGGGAATGTTTGGAAAGAACTTGTAGCCTGCCTGGCCTTTGCCTGGTAGATAGCAGCAGCATATCCCTCAGCCCTGGTAACTGTGTTAACTCACAATTCACCTGTCCTTTTCCAAATACTCCCTGTAAAGATTGTACTTCCACGGATTGAGAGCCATGTTAGACTTCTGAAGACAGAGGTGACAGTCATTTAGACACCATGAGGAAAGTCTAGGGTGCAGGTGACACAGGGACCCATGCCAGAGGAAGGGTAGCAATCAATGGGTGTAGGGCAGCAGAGGAGCCCAGAATGGGGGCATAAAGACAAGGAGACCCCACCCTAAGAGAAAGCAACTCCATTGCCACATTCCTCAGAAGCCTACTTGACAGTTTCTATTGATCTTGGATATGCCTCAGGAATCATAGGCCCCTGTTATTCTGTTTGGTATTGAAGAACTTTTGGCTTAAAGAGGAAGAAAAGTTATCAAGAACATGTTGCTTACACCTAGGAGCTAGTGCTGCGGGGGAATCCCTCAGAGGACCATTTGCTCTCCTAGGCTGATGTTCCAGTCACTTTCAGTGTGGATCTCTGAACCTCTGAACCCACTCATTGTTTAACTCTAGTTGCTGCTTTTATACCACTACAACCTCTTCATAGAGAAGAGCACAACACACTGACTCCACCTTGCCAGCATCCATGGCTTTCTCAGATCACTGCATCCGGTCTTTGGTACTCACTTTCCAACTATTCTCCATAACTTTCAGTGGCCTCCCAGTGCTGAACTTGGTGCTCACTCTTCAGTCTGTATCTTCTCTGGCTTCTCTGAGGCATTGAGTTTCACTTTTCTTCTAGTCCTTAATTTCTAATACACACTTATTTTCTTGGTTCTTTTGCCTTTCTGACGGCCCATTCTTGCTTTCCAGAATGTCAGTGGTTCTCAATGTATCCTAGACCAGAGGTTTTCTATTCTCATATGTAAACAATGCAGTGAATAAACATTGGCCTACAAATACCTATGTGAGATCTTAATTGCTTAGAGGTGAGGAGGAGGGTGCATACCTGGCTTAATTTCTGAATGTTCCAGCAACCAGTCTTCATAGTCTTCCCTTACTTCCTTCTGTAGGATCACACCCAGTGCCATAGTGTGCAATGGCTTTAAATATAACCCAATACTTCTATGTCCAAATACTTATCTTACCCAGCTCAGAATTCATTCCTGACCTCTGAACATGTATCTGCAACTACCTCCTCGGCTTCACTCCTGGATCGTGTAGGAATACCTCAAAGGTCTAAATATATCCACAGCAGACTCCTGCAGGAATTTTTCTCAAACACGTTACTATGTATTTAGCAAATGATATCTTTATTCTTCTATTCATTCAAACATCAGACCTTGGAGTCTTCCTCAGTTCCTTCCATCCTCTGCAATATCAACCCATTGAGTTTTTTTAATCCCCTGGCCAATCTAACAAATTCTGTGGATTTTCCTTCCAGAGAATCTCCAGAATGTAAGTACTTAACCCCCATGACCTCCATGTGGATAGCGGCCACCATCCATCCTTTCCAGCACACTCCAGTAGCTTCTACCTTTGCATCCCCACCAAGTCTGTTCTTAGACCAGCAACCATGATCATAAACCTGATCCTACAAATCCTTCAATAAAGTCATCAAAGTCCTTACAACAGCCTAGCTGATATGACCCAATCACTTCTTTGACATTTCTTCCTTCTTCTCTTCTCTTCACTTATTGCATTCTAGTCACACTGGCTTCCTTGATGCTTCTCAAACATGCCAGGCATCCTTAGCACAATCTTGCATGCTGGATCCATGCTCCAGAACACTCTTTGCCTAGTTGTTGGCTGGTCTTTGCTCAGATGACACCTACTTAGACAGTCTTCTCTGACTCAGTCAATTTAGAGGAAAACTTGCAACCCCTTTCTCACCTATACTTCTGCCTTTCTTCCCAGTTTTCCCACAGACCTCCTACCCATTTTGCTTATTATCTACTTTACCTATCTGTTTCTGTCTCCTCCAAGCAAAACATTATCTCTATAAGGAGAGGAGCCTTTTCTTTGTTCTGTTCTCAGATCTCCAAACGAAAACAGCATGGAATAGATGAACACTCAATGAATATTTATTGGAAGAACAAAAATCATTTTCGAAATGTATAATCTCAAACCCAGATAATGGAGAACCAGGTACTATATCTTATTTCAAATCCACCTGGCTTTTTGGTTTGTTGTGTTTTGGTTTTGGCTTTTTAAGACATGCCAATTTTATGTAGCCTGTGCTGACTTTAAACTTATGGCAGTCTTCCGGTCTTCACCTCCCGAGTGTTAAGGTTACAGGTGTGAGCCATCAGGCTCAACTTATTTGCATACTGCACACCTATGCTGACTTTTCTCAAATCTGATGCCCCACTCCCACACCCTGGCATAAAGTTTCAGTGTCTTGGGCTATCTTCTTTCATATTATGAATCCCCTCAATCTTCCCTGTGCTTTCTGTCTCTTTTTCCTTACCCTCCCACTTACTCCTGAGCCCTCTCCATCAGATTTCCTTTCTAATCATGCCAGCAAAATGGCTGCTACCAAGTTACAGAGTCCCTTGGATTGATTGGTTGATTGACTGACTGATCGACTGATTGGCAATGTCTCACTGTAGTTCAGGCTGGCCTTGAAGTCACAGCGATCCTCGTCCCTCAGTTTCCCAAGTGCTGGGTTTACAGGTGTCAGCCACCATGCATGGCTCTCCCTTGACTATTTTTGATAGTCAAATTTTTCAAAAAATTTAAGCATTTATTTAACTTTTAATTATGTGTACGTATACGTATCTGTGTGGATGTATTCCATGTGTGTGCAGGTGCTTGCAAAGACACGATGAGGGTGCTGGATTCCTTGAAGCTGGAGCTATCAGCAGTTGTGAGCTGCCCAGCATGGGTGTTCGGAATTGCATTCTGATCTTCTGAAGAGCAGCAAGCATTCTTAATTATTGAGCCATCTCTCCAGCCCTAGATTTCAAAAAGGTTTTATTGCATTACTTGTGCTTATTTAGGAGTTACACTGTGATGTGTTGATGGTTAATCTATAGTTTGGATAATGATCAACTCATGGTAATTAACATATCTGTGGCCTTGACATTTTATCACATTTAAAAACCAAGTATACTCAAAACCCTTTCTTCTGGTTGCTTATTTTGACTGACATACCCTCCTGTTGAAGCTGCCTTGGTTTTTATTTCTAGTGCAGTAGTCTCTGCGTTTTCTTTCAACCACTCTAACTGGTCCTTTTTACTTGATCCCCTCAACTTCCAGCTCGAGCCATTCTCCTCTGTCCACTCTATGCTCCTACAATCTTAGCCCTCACCATGGCTGCAAATATTCTTTGACAACTTCTAACTTATACGCCCTGCCCAGATCTCTCCTGCAAGCTCCAGACACATGAAGTCTTAACCCTTCAAATCTAACATTTTCAAAAAGCAAACTCTTCACTTCCCCTCACTCTTTCTCCTTAGCTTGCTCAAGAGTGCTCTGTGTCAGTCACTAGCAATACTTCTGTACAGCTGCAGAGCCATCATTGGTGCCTCTCCCTACTGCATCGAATTCATCACTGACTTTTAAATACACGTGCATTTGAGACAAGATATTGTTATGTAGCCCAGGCTTGCCTCTAACTCACTATTGTAGGCCAGATTGGCCTTGAACATTTGATCTTCCCCCACCAAACTCCCCAGTGCCTGAAATAACATTTTAAGTGGATCTGCTTCTCTCCGTCTCCATTGTAATCACCCTGTCTAGCACCATCATCTCTTGCCCCCACAACAGCAATCATCTCCTCCCTGATTGCTTCATTTCCACTGTAGCCCTCTCCAACCCACTCTAAGTGCTATAATACATGTATTCTTTGGAAAATGTGACTATTTCAATTTTTTGTTTCAGATTACCCATGACTTACCATTCTTCTTAAGAAAAGAGAAATCCCTTATGTAGTATCTAGTCCTGGCATAGTATAGTTCTACCCACATCTCCAGTTATATTTCTCATATAGATTCCACCAATGAATCCTGTTTATTCTGAGCCTTGGGCCTTTGCAAATAGAGCTCTCTGTTGGAACTTCTTTTCTCCTCATCTCTTCCTAGTGAACCCGTATTTGCTCTTAATATCTTAGTGCAATCATCATCTTCTAAGTTCTTCGAAGTCTTCCCCCAACTGTCCTGACTCAGACAAATTCTCCACCCTACTCTATCATAGCACTGTGTGCACATCTCCCTTTCAGAGCACTTTGAAATGTATTCATGGGATAATATCATGGATCTAGTGCATTGCCTGGAACAGAGTGGGTGTTCAACACAGATCTGCTGAATGGATGAATGACAAGGGGGTTGTTGGTGACACCAGTGGGAGCAACTTGAGGGGTAAGAATTTTTGTCACACAATGTGATGACTGTGTGAGGCATTTCAGAGGGTGAGCACATTTGCGAAGGGATACCTAAGGAAAGATAGAGAAAGAAATCACTGGTGATGAGCAGGCAGCTGCATTTAGTAGGACTCGTGAGTCCTTGAATGTCTTCATAGCTATGCATGGTGACAAGTAGATGCAGAGCTACCTGGATGGTTTCATGGTTTCCTTGCTTTCCTTAAGTCTTTGTATAGTTCTTCTCAAGAGTAGACCAGGGCCTCAGACCCATTTCTGGGCCCTTGGTTGAAAATCCATGAGATGACAGCCACATAGAAGTGGGAGCTTTCCATAGACTGGCCCACAACTCTCCTTTACCACTGACTTAAGCAAATAAATACAGTTAGGTTTCTCAGATTTTTCAGAAAGGTCTCCTTGTCCACTATCCCAGTGCCTCAGGGTGCAGCTTATTGGTATCTCTTCTTTGTAACTTCCAACTCTCTGTTCAAGACTTTCATTTACTACATGCTTCTATCATTTTGTGAGATCTAATTCCTGCAGTGTGTATAGTGGCTGTGGTTCTCTAATTGCACTATAGCTAGTGGAATTCTGGATAATCTGTCCTCTTGGACATTGGACTTACACAAGATGGTAATCTGGCTTTGGGAGAAGAGGAATGTAGAGATAAAATGGCCAAAAATCAAGACAGGTAGTTCCACATTTTAACAATCAGCCTCTAATGACTTGTGATGTCTATACAAACATTCAGAGCCTGACTTTTAATGACCCATAGCACCTTATCCCAAATGGCCAGTCTCAAGAAAGACAACTAGCACTGTACAGTTTACTACTTAACAAGCTTTCTTATTTTAACAAATATCACTCAAGAAGTAACCTCACTTCATTTTTATAAAAGAACTCCCATCATCACGCGGGGGGTGATTCTTACTCTAAGAATTCAAGCTGGGCATGGTGGCACATGTCTTTAACCCTAGCACTCAAGAAGTAGAGACAGGTGCATCTCTGGGAGTTTGAAGGCAGCCTCCTCCACGAGTTCTCGGTGAGTTCCAGGCCAGCTAAGTTATGTAGTAAGTATATTTTCTTTAATAAATCTTTTCTATGTCTGGTCTGGTCTGTAAATATTTTTACAATGCACCTTTGACTTGTCACTGTCATCCCCAGTATAGCAAGGAACACTTGTCTGGAACCTTAGGTTATCAGTGATTGAGCTGCAGTGACTAAAGATCATTAGATGATAGCCACCAATAGGGAAACTGTATTGCTTTTTCAAAATTGTGACAAATATCTGGCATAACCGCAGGGAGGAAGGATTGATTTTATTCATGGTTTTGGAGGTTTTAGTCCATCTTGCTGGGGAGGGCATAGCAGAACAGACTAGCTCACATCACAGCAACGAGAATGAAATGAGAGTGACAGCAAGAGGGGACGGGTGAGAGGATACCTGGACCTTTTCCCTATGGGTCTCCTCTTAGCTAATCCCTAAAAATTCCCTCACAGTTAGAACCTGAGGTGTGCTTTCTTAATCTGCAAAGGTAGATGTCAATCCAATTAAATTGGCAATCAAAAAGAGCTTTGTGGCAAATAGAATTATGTAGTAAAACCTGTGGCAGAATTTTTATCTTAATAAGACCTCATACCTAATGCCAGTAAAATAAAAGAAGTTCAAAGTGATTAAATTCCCTTTTTATACTCATGATAGGTAGTGTGATGGTAAATTGTCATCGTCAACTTGATGGGATTTGAAATCACCTTGGAGATATACCTTTGAGAGTGTCTATGAGGGCGTTTGCAGAGAGCTTTCATTGAAGAGGGAAAACCCACACTGGATGGGGGCAGCACCAGCCTGTGAGCTGAAGTCCTGAACTAATAAAAAGGAGAGAGTGAGCTGAGCACCAGTATTCATCTCTGTCCTCTCCCTAAACGCAGATGCATTGTGGTCAGCCCCCTTATGATTCCGTGGCCATGCCTCGCCCACCATGATGGATTTTACCCTCAAACCATGAGCCAAAACAAACACTTCTTCCTTCCCTTAAGTTGTTTTTGTCATAGTTTTATTTTGCCAGAGCAATAAGAAAAGTAATTAATACAGGTGGAAACTTACTGTTGAACATTTCCCTATTCGTATTTTTCTCATTTACAACTTAATACAAATCCTGGGTCAAAACTTAGTACTCATCCTCTTTGGTGTGTTACTGCAACTTGGAAAGAATACTTTGAAACAGATTAACCATGAAAGAAATTGAGTAGATCTGGATGCAAGGAGTAAGAGCTGAAGAATAGCTATATATGTAGACAGTATGTAGTGACCAAAGAAGAACACAACCGAATGAAAAGAAGGTCCATTTTCTCCTACCCTTAGAGCAGGGGTACTAGTGATCTGCAGGACTGTGCAGGGCTCAGAATGAGGAAGTGGACAGCACTTTTTTGTTAAGACAACCAGGCTGAAACATCGTATTTTATAGACTACGAGGTGCCAAATGGTAAAATGCTTAACTACATATGCATAGTGTGCCCCTGGGAAAATTGGTTGCATTCTCTGTGCTTCAGTAACCCCATGAATAGAATGAGATTATCATAGAACCAATTGTTACTGAAGTTTTAAAGCCAAATCCTCAGATCTAGCAATTCCAGTAGGCTAGCCTTGGCCACCCATCCCAACATGCCAGCTAAAAAGATGAGCAGCAGTGAGAAGCAGAGAGGAGACTTAACCAATATGGCACCTTGTAATGGGCAACAAATGAGTCCAGTGATTCACAGTCCATTTTCAGGTGCAGACGTGAGCTTTAAATTTAAATGGAGAAAGAATTTAGGTAGGAACAAGAGGTACACATAATTAAATAGTCATGGCCAAATTGTGCTCTGGCTGATCATTGTCTCAATTCTGGTTCTGCAAGATGGTCTTAGAAGAAGTTGATCTTGTCTTGGTTGGAGGGGAATCATATTGCCATAAGATGGATACCCCTGCTCCAGATGGTTGCCTCACTTCAAACTGATCTGTCCTTCAAGGTTTTGCTATTCCTGGATCCCAAGTTGACCTCAGGTTTAGGACAATGATTTATCTCTGTGACTTGCCTTGAAGGAAGATGAGTAGGTTAGGCAGATAGACACTCCTCAGTGATTAACATGCCTATGCAGAGTCAAGCAGAAACCAGAGACAGGCACGAAAGGAAGGCAGAGATGACAGACTTTCATCCTGTTTTCATCACCTTGTGGGCCCAAGTGAGGAGTCAGTGCTTCAAGGGAAAACATTTTCGAAGTACCTGTTATCTCACAAGTCTGTTGAGGAAATTGAAAGAGTGAATGCATGCAAAGGGCAAAGAATAATAGTCCCTTCGAACAGTAGTCAACCAATTTTATATACACACTAGTTTTTTTCCTTTTAATTGAGTTCCCATCAAAACTATGAGGTGAGGGCTTAGCAAGGTAGTAATTATTACTGCAGTCTGGGGGAGGTTGAAGAGTCACCAAGATGCACAGTTAGTGAGGAAAGAGTTGGGACAAGTCTCCAGTTCCCTGACTTGCTGTTCCATGTATTGCCTACTACCTCTTAAGGTGGATGCGGGGGCGGGCGATGAGAAGTGATGAGCGAGTGGATCAAATGATAAGCTAGGAAATTCACATCCAGTTGTGCCTTCACATAGCCCTCAGCTGCAGGCACCCTGCTCAACACTCACCCAGACCATTCAGTTAGTCCCTTCAACCTGGGATCCTTTATTCCACTGTTTCTGCACCAGGTCCCTCCCTTCTTTGGTCTTGAGAGCAGGCAGAAGATTTAATCTGCCCTCAGTCTGACCCAGTACATCCCACTGAGTTCCTGCTGAGCATAATGTTCAGACAAACTAGTGATCTGATTAGCCCCAGCTCCTCCTGCTCTGGTCAGCCCCCTGCGGCACTAATAGAGGAGGAGGGAGATTAAATTAGCAATGATGCTGAGCTGGTGGAGCTGCTGAAATGCATTTATAAATGGATTTTTAATATAAAAAATAAGGGCAATTGGCAGTGGCAATTAGGATATAATGAAGGCCCTTATAGCTGGAGTTGCTGATAAGAAGCCAGTAAATTGAGAAAGAGAAATCCCCAAACCAGAGACTTTAAGAGAAAATATCTGGAGACATTCATACACCCAGCAACTGTGTGATTTGCTTAGTAGTTAGCTGGGGTGCAGTGGTCAACTGTTTAGATACAACATATTCTGACCAAAGAGTGGAATGCACAAGTAGAGAGCTGAAATTAACTTCAAACTGTGAGAGGTGGAGCAGGCTAGAATGTTTTACCTACTTAGAGAGGGGTTGCCAGCCATGGTAACTCATGACTTATAATCTCAAGACTTGAACAGCTGAGACAGGAGGATTACCTTGAGTTGGAGGCCTTCCTGGGCTATACAATGAGTTCCAGGCAGCCTGAGTTATAAGGCTGGTTAGTGAACCAGGGTTTAATGAGACAACAGTCCAAGGGATCCAACCTGGAAAAGTAATTCCAATTGAGTTCAGGAATCTGAAGTATCGGCTAACTTCAGCTTTGACTTTAAAGATACAGCACTGTGGGGCAGGGAGAGATGGCTCAGTCGCAAAAGCACTTGCCTCATATATGTGAGGACTTGAGTTGAGATCTGGATCCACAGAACCCATGAAAAAATCCAGGCATACTGGTACACACTTGTAATCCCAGGGATGGTGAGACGGGAGGCAGAATCAGAGGCAGAGACATAGATCCCTGAAGCTTGCTGGTGAGCTGGCCTAGCACACTTGGTAAAGTTCCAGGCCAATGAGAGATCCGACTCAAACAAAATGTAGATGGCACGACAGGAATGACACTTGAGGTTGTCTTTGACTTCCACATGAGCACATACACACACACACACACACACACACACACACACACACACACTACAGCAGCATTGTTGAGATGAAATGCATACAACATAAAAGTCCCTATTTTCTAGCATACATTATGTATTTGATAAGTTCATACATGAATACAATGGAGTTAGACCCTATCCACACTCCACTCCCTCTCTTCATGTCTTCCTAGACCCTCCCAGCTCCATGTCTTCAGCCTTTCTCTTCTTCTTTTTAAACGTTAATTTTACTTGAATTTCTGTGAATTTCATACAATATATTTTGACCATATTTAGACCCCTCTCCCATCTGCTGCCTTCGTGTGCTCCCTCTACTGGATTTCATGTACTGTGTCATATATGCTAAGGCCTAGCAAGCAAAATTGTGTCCCAAAATGTCCTTCAGTGTACATCCATGCACTGGAGCCTGGTTAACCTGTCTAGTGCCACATCTTTAGAGAAAACCAACTCTCCCTCTCCCAGTACTTATTGATTACTAATAGTTCCTCAGCTAAGGTTGGGGCTTCTTGCCCACTTCCCCACGTTTATGCTGGGAGTTTGTCTGGCTTCAGCTTGCATGGGTCTTGTGCATGCTGTGACCACTGCCGTGAGTTCATATGAGTAACTTTCCAACTGTCTGGAACATTCTGCTTCCTTGTTACCATTTACCACCTCTGGCTCTAACAGTCTTCCTGAACCCCTCTTCCACAATGGTCTGTAAGCCTTGTGTGGCAGAGGTTTGATATCAGTGTCCTATTAAGGGATAAGCACTCTGCAGTCTTTTACTCTCTGCACTTTGGCCAGTTGTGGCTATCTGGGTTGATCACCATCTGTTACATGAGGAAGCTTTATCACTAGAACAACGTAATTTCTATGTTTGAAACATGTGTTGTTATATTTACAGAGAAGTGTTCCCCTCACTACTCATCAAAGATACTTCTTTTTTTTGCAACAGATGGAGACTATGACAAAGTTCCATAAGTGGTCAAATGTAGGGAATAAGTGTCTGTGTTCCCAGCCCAAAATGACATATCTACAATGCAACCTTGATATCTAAGGCTTGGGGAACATAGCAGAACACGTTGAAGAAAGAATATTAGTGTATCTCTCAACTCTTTTGTTTTCTTAATATATCCCCTGGTGTGTTTTTAAAAAAGAAGTACACTGGTGCATTTTGTTAGCTTGACATAAGCTAGAGTCATCTGGGAAGAGGAAACATCATTGAAGAAATTGCTCTATTGTTGAATTTGCCTATGGCCAAACCTGTGATGCTTTTTCTTAATTGCTAATTGTTGTGGGACAGCTTAGCCCACTGTGAGTGGTCCCATCATTGGGCAGGTGGGCCTGGGTTGTCTAAGAAAGGCAACTGAACAAGATAGGGAAGCAAGTCAATAAGCAGTATTCCTGCTTGGTCTCTGCTTCAGTTCCTACCTTTGGCTTCCTACCTTGAACTCCTGTCCTGGAGCTTGGTATGAACTGTAACATGTAAACGAAATAAAGTCTTTCCTCCCCAAGGTGTTTTTGGTCATGTTTTTTATCACACCAAAAGGAAACAAAAGTATAAAAAGAAGATATGCACAGTTGTATAATCACCACAATCAACTCTGGACCATTGTCCTCTTTTAATCACATGATTGGTGGTATGATTGACACACCTCAAAACCATGCGCACATAATGTCTACATCGCAGTAGACATTATTTGGGGATGAGTGCTTATCTGTGGAGCCATCCACTATGATAATCACAGACATACCTGTGTGATTTTGATTGTCAACCTGACTGGACTAAGTAGACGATGAAAGCATAGCTCTTGGTATGGCTATGTGGATATTTCCAGAGAGGATTAAAAGGCAAAGACCACAATGAAAGTGGGTGACATCATCCCATGGGATGGGCCTGGATGAAATAAAACAAGAAAAAGGAGACAAAAACTTACTAACATACATGTTGTCTTTCCTTCCTGGTCACCATTTTATGTCAGCTGTTCTACTGATCATGCCTTTCCTGCAGGTATGCACAGAAAGCTCTGAAACAGTGAGCCAAAATAAATCTTTCTTCCCTCAAATTATTTTCTTAAGTATTCAGTCACAAAAAGAAAAGGATAACTAACACCGTACCCATCACCTCCCAAATGTTCCTCTGCTCCCTTTATCATTATTATTAGTTTAGTACACTGTGGATGAGTGGTTATTATTGAAGAATATAAAATCATCACCATTGCTGTTAAGAAATTACTTTAAAAATTTTTAAATTTTCTAATTTTGTATGATACAATTATCTTTAAGTCACACAGTACTTCTTGTTAGAAGAGATACAAAAAGTCATGATTTTAGACACCCAGGACAATCATCAAGTAAAGCATTTTCAATTAATTTTAAACTGGTACATAAAAATGCATAAATTACATGTATTTGTGCTACCATGATATTTGCATGAACATGTGCATTGTGGAATACTTCACTCAGGTTAAACGCATGTATTTCTTCAAACATTTATTTCTTAGGACTGGAGAAATGGTGCAGCGGTTAGGAGCCCTGGCTGCTCTTACAAAGGACCTGGGGTTGGTTCAATACACCCACATGGCAGTTCACAACCAATCACAGCTCCAGTTCCAGGGGCTCTCCCTCTCTCTTTTGGTCTCTGTGGGTACTGTACTCACATGATACACATACCCACACAGACACATAAACATATAATTAAAAATAAAAATAGGGGCTAGAGATATGGCTCAGTGGTAAGGAACATTTGCTGCTCCATAGAGGAGCTGGAATCAGTGCCAGTTCCCAGTACCCAGATGGCAACTCACAACTGTCTGTAACTCCAGTTCTAGGGAATCCATGAGGATCATCCATGATGATCCATGCCCTCCAAGGGCACTGTATGAATGTGGTGCATATACATATATGCAGGCAAACACTCATACACATAAAATATAAATAAATATTACACTTAAAATATTATTGTTTCTTTTTAATGAAAAGTAGTCAGACTCCTTTCTCCTAGGTTTTAAAAAATATAATGTATATGATGCATATTGTCATTATCCACTCACTCTACTGTATGACAGCATACCAGAGCTCCTGTTTGACTGTACACTAGTAACCATTATTAAGTTCTCCCCATCATTCCTCCTCCACATTGTCTCCATGCTCTGATAACCTACATTTTATTCATTCAGGACTTGTCTTCCTGTGCTTGATTCATTTCACTTAACTGGATGATCTCAAGTTTCATTCATTTTGCATGGATGGTACAGTTTCTTTCTTTTTGTCACTGAATACTATTCTATTATGAATGTTCTGAATATGTACCCTGTTTTCTTTATTTTCTTTTTTGAGACAGAGTTCTGTTCTGTAGTCTAGTTTGGCCTGGAACTCATAGCCACATTCCTGCCTCAGCTTCCCAAGTGTTCGAATGACAGGCATAAAACCATACCTAGCTCTATATTTTCTTTATTTATCATAGCCAGGGCTGAGACTAAACATCCTGCAATGTCCAAGACATGCTCCATAATAACCCACAACACAGTTAGCTAGCATGATAAAGGTGAAGATTTGAAAAAAAACTTGGGTTCCTGAATAACTGTATGGCAGAGAATCACATGCCAAGGGTACCTGTACAGGACTGTTAAAACGAAACACCAAAACGTTGTGGTTTATTTGTTAATTAGTTTCCTTTCAGTATAGTCTCAACAGAGTGATCACATGGAAAGTCACCATCTTTCAAGCCTCTGTTCAGAAACTCAGTGTAAGAGCCCTGAATGCTGGGCGGGGACTACAGATCACTTCTTTAGCATGTGTAAGGCCTGAGGTTCTATCCCCAGAACTGCAAAATAGACAAACAAACTCACTTGTTCATTTGGCAATGTGTATTAATCCTGATACTTTTTCTAGCTCCTAAGGATACAGTCGTGATCACAGGGAGAATGAATCTGGAACCTCATGGAGCTTCTGGGTGGGGAAACAGACAATGCAATAAATAAAATCCATAGGATGAGAAGTGGCAAGAGGTACAAGGGAGAAAAATAGGGTTAGAAGGGAAAGGGAGCTGTGATGGTCATAAAATAGTTGGCAAAGCCCCTGCTGAGTGATAGTAAACAGCGGATGCACAAAAGGGAACGGCTGCTGTGAGGCCCTAAGGGTGAAGTGCTGGAGAAAGCTGAGGCCAAGTGGCTGGAACAGAAGGAGCACAGAGTAAAGTGGGAGGATATGTGGCCAAAGTGGATGCCAGGTTATCTAGGGCTTTGTTATCTAGGGCTGTCTGTTTGCATGCTGGTGACTGACAGAAGTCTGGGAAGTGACAGCCTTTGGGAGAGGCAGGGCCAGTTCCCACAGTTGCTTCTGTGCCCCACACTCTTGCATTGCTGTACACAATGAGAGACGGCCAAGAAGCCAGTTGATAAAGTTCACCACCCTCTGCACCATGTTCTCTGACTGCACGTGATAGAGTGGGTGCAGGATGGAGTCTGCAGGACACTTGTAGCAGAAGGAGCTGTCTGGGGGCCTGGTTGTGGCTTTCCTCCTGAGATCCTCTGTGCTCTCCAGGCCTGCTATGTGCAGGTATGTGCTCTGCCTTGCTTTGAGATGTGAATGGGATTCCCAGGGGTCTTACATGGGAAAGGGACCATGGCTTCTTTATGTACTAAGCTATTAGGGAGGAGGTGCGCAGGCAACAGGAAAGCCATAGCTGCTATGACCTGTGGAGGAAGAAGGAAATGAACTATTTCAGAACCATTTTAGCACTTAGGTGGGCAAACCAGTTTTGTCACCCAGGAAATATAGGGATGGTAGTGACAGTGTCCTGGGAAATCTGTTATATGCATGCTTGGTACAATTGTTTTTATTTTTATTTTATGTGTATGAGTATATTCCTGGCGTGTATGCTAGTGTACCTGTATTGGGTATTGCATGAGGGTGTCAGATCCTCTGGAACGGGAGTTACAGTCGATTATTAGCTGCCATGTGGGTGCTGGGAATAAAATCCCAGTCCTCTGCAAGAGTGGCCAGTGGTCTTAACTGCTAAGCCATCTCTCTAGACCCTTGCTACATTTTTTAAGGTGTAAAATAGATGTGGCAGCATATACCTGTATCTACATAGACTAGCCAGACTAAACAGTCTCAAAACAAAACACAAAAATGGGTCTCTCTCGGTGTCTCTCCTCTCCTCTCCTCTCCTCTCCTCTCCTCTCCTCTCCTCTCCTCTCCTCTCCTCTCCTCTCCTCTCCTCTCCTCTCCTCTCCTCTCCTCCTCTCTCCCCTGTCCTCCCCCTCCCCTCCTCCCTTCTCCTTCCCCCCTTCCCCTCCCCTCCCCTCCTCTCCTTATAATGATTCTGAGAGATAGGTACCACATTCATTCTATTTAACTAAAAACTTAAGTTCAGAGTCAAGAACTTAGTATCACACAAGTAGTAAGTGTCAGCACGTGGACTTGAACTCAGGCAGTCTGGCTTAGTAGCTAGTATTAGCTGTCACACTCTGCCGCTCTGCGTGAGTCCCCACTACCCTACATTAAATACCTTTAATGACTGCTTATGAGACACACTTTTCCCTCCCCTCCTTTCCTTTCTTCTTTCTTTCCTCCCTTCCAACCCTTCCCCCTTCCTTACTCCCTTCCATCTATCCTTTATTCTTATTTTCCCTCCCTCCCTCTCTCTCGTTTTTCTTTGTTTGAGATAGTGTCTCCTGTATCTGAGGCTAGCCTCAAGTTTGTTGTGTAGCCAAGGATAGCATTGAATTTCTGCTTCCACTGGCTCCATCTGACATACTGTTTTTTCTTCTGCACAACCTATACTCACAGGCATCTGGATACCTAGTACAGCTCCATCTGACTATAGTGTTTGAGTTGGATCCGAAATTTGGTCATGATGATAGCAACTAGGATATACACATGTCAAAGTGTGATCTTGTGAAGAGGGATGGGGACTCAGGGCTGATATTGGAGGTCAGTTTGGAGTTTTACTTGGAGAAGAATGCATTTTTACTGGAAAACAGCATGGTGGTTGGAACTAATAGGGGCCTAGTGCCCTATGCCCAGATGGAGCATGTGATCTAAACAAGGATAACTACCTAAGATGGCACTGTGGCCTTGAAAGGGGCCATGCCTGTCCTAAGGATAGTGAACTGGCATTTGGCACTGTAGTCTAGGGTTCCCCAGGTTTGTTTCATTATTGATTTTTTTAAATCTTTAGTGGTGGCTTTTGGGGGACACTGTAACAAAGAAGGGTCCCTAGAAGCCCATTCTGGTGTCAAATCAGAGTGGCCTATGATGGTGGGAGGAGCACAGACTGCTTGCTTTCTCTAGGACAGTTTGCAGCTTCCTCTTGGGGAAAGAATTGCATGCAGTCCTTCACACTTTGCTCCTTCTGGGCTGCTGGGGTGGTTGGCATGGTGACTAAATGGCCCCTCTGTTCTTAGACCATACACTTCACAGGCTGTAGAGGCTTTGCTGTGCCTTGAAGTCATGACCTGGGATCTGGGTGGTGATTTTGGTGACTCCCTTAGATTATCTATGGAGACTGAATCTCTGGACAAACTGCCCAGCTCCCCAGGACAAACTGAGCATTAGGGTTGGTGTCTTTCTTCTGAAGCCAGGATGGACACTGGTCTGGGTAGGCTCAGTTTCTATGGGTAGCTGGCTCAGAGACCGAGCCTCTGAGGACCGATTCTTTATCATTGCCTAGCCTTGTTTGATGCTTAAAACCAGTTTCCTCCGGGGTAAGGCCACACACAGCCCGCTTTCCATCTCTGGAGGTCACATGATCTTGGACTGGTCAAGAAGGGAATGAGGAATTGCAGTGGCAAGCATGCTTGCTCTGGCCTCTCATGCCAGAGGACATGGGTGAGCAGGAGAATGGTAGCGGATCCTTCTCTACTTCTCCTTAGCTAAGCCTTCGTACAGTCAAGTTCTCTTTCGCTCAGGTACAGAGAGCTTCGGCTGCTCCTACTCACCATCATGCCCCAACCACTTTCCCCTCAGTCCCACGTTATTTTCCTTGGGCTCACCTGGAACCCTGGCTCCATCCAAGACTAAGTCTCCTGGCCAGCGAAGCCATAAAACCCCATTGCCAGGACTCTATACCCATTCGGTGCTCCCGGGTCTAATTGGTGGTGAGGCAATTCGGAGCTGCATTCCTATCCCCAGCCCTTTCAGATCTACCTACCCCGGACTAGAAGTTTCATGTTGCTTCCTCCTCAACATCTTTTGGTACAGTGGTGCCCTCTGGCGGTCAGAAAGCCGCATGCCTCCAGCAGAATCAGGTCAGAATGCCTGAAAACTGTGCCAAGGACGCATGCTCCAGTCAGCTCCCACCTTCACCCTCCTTCCTAAACAACTGGCAGACCACGCCTACCTCGCCTACCTGCTTCAGGTGGGTGTCTCTGTGACTGTCCCGCTTAGGTAGGTCACTGTGGGACTTGGATTGGGCTCCTGTATCTGAGATACTCTGCCCTTGGGGGCCAAGAGCAAAAGCAGAGCATGTGGTACAACTTTCTCCTTCCCACAAGATGAGTCTGTGAAGCCCAGCCCTTGATTCCAGGGGGAGGCAGCCTCACGGCTTCCAGAAGCCACCGAATGTCTGCTTCTTTCCTATAGACTCCCATGTAAATAACTCAGCCTTGGGGTTCGCGTTTATTTCACAAGCTGAGTTGTTTTAAAGAACAGAAACTTATTCTCTTAGAGTGCTAGAGGCTGGATGCCCCCACATCAAGGTGTTGTCAGAGTTTTCTTCAAAAGGCTCTGAGGTCTTCTGCTCTTTGCCTCTCCCCTAGCTGTACGAGGTGGTTGGCCATCCTTGGAGGTGTTCCCTAGCTTGTGGATGTGTCATTCTATTCATTTTTGTTTTCCCCCCAATGCTGGGGCTGGAACTCAGGCCCTCCTACATTCTAAGCAATCAGTCTACCCCCAAGCCTATTGTCCATCTTCATGTCACCTTCTCTTCTCTTCAAAGGACACTTGTCCTGAAACCAGGAGGATCTGGACAGCCTTAATTACATCTGCAAAGATCTTTCGTTCTAAATAAGATTATAGTTACAGACTCGGGGTCAGCATATCTTTGGCTGGGGGGCGGGGCGACAGGGGCTTTCAAGATGGCCTTTTGCCTAGGAATGGGGTAGCCTTTAGAAAAATTATTTTTTCCCTGAAGTCTCCAAAAGAGAGGCAACTCTGTTAACCCAGCTTAGATTTCTGACCTCTAGAACTGTGTTAGAACCACGTGCATTGGTTAAAGCTGCTGCATTAGTAATAAATACAGTAGCCAGAAGAACGTCCTACAATGCTAGTTGTTGGTAACAAGCATGCCTATCCGGTTGCCCTCTGAATGGGGGCTCTGTGTGTCGTGAAACTGCAGCTGTCAGCCAGACTTACTTCTTCAAGGCTATCTGCCATTTCTGATTCGGTCACCTGCTGCAGGATTCAACCCATGCTGCAGATGTGTACCACTCACCCACCATGAGGCATTTGAAGTCCTTTTAGTCAGGACAACCATCACACCAGGCCTCTGTGTGTGAGATCAGGCAACTGACCTGCCCTGCAGCATCATAGCCCCTGTCTAGCATATACTTGCCCCTCAGACCCAGAGCCACATCCCAACTACCATATATTCAGGCAACTGACCTGCCCTGCAGCATCATAGCCCCTGTCTAGCATATACTTGCCCCTCAGACCCAGAGCCACATCCCAACTACCATATATTCACTCCACACCGGACCCATTTCCTTCTCACATTTTCTAGTAGGGAGCCAGTCACATCAAAGGCATTATCGTTGGTGCATGCCCTTAATCCCAGCACTCGAAAGCCAGTGGCAGCTTGGTTTACATAACGAGTTCCAGGCCAGCCAGGCTACATAGTGACACCCTGTCTCAAAAGTTAAAAGCATTAGTAAACAATGCTGGTGTATGAATCCAACTTGACCTGATGGAAACCTTCTTGAGCTATAATTGCTGGAATTGCTGCAGGGTAATCCTGGTCAGTTTTCTCTAGTTTCCCGCAATTATGTAGGCAGTACCATTGGGATGGCATGTGGAGCTTTATGACTACATTATGGCATGAAGACTAGGTCCAGTGCTTTAGCATTAACTTACTGTTACCCAGCTTAAGTGAGATCACATTTGATTATACGTGTGTATATAATGCACTCCTCTTTCTGGACTAAATTGTGGGAGTACATTTGTTTTTATGTATTTGTTTTTTTTTTGTGTGTGTGTGTGTGTGTGTGTGTGTGTGTGTGTGTGTTGCCTTTCAAGTTCATATGCTTCTATCAGTACTTCTTTGTACTCATGGCATCTTGGGACTAGTTCTCATACATCAGTTGTTGCATTTTTCTAAAATATCTGGCCTTGCTGAAGCTGTCACAGGGAATTGGAAGGGAGCTTCTTATCTTCTGTCCTTGAATACTCCGTTTTATCAAGGTTTTGGGCTCTCCTCCCCAAGCCTGTGTGCTCAATGTTTGTACTAAGAGCAAATATAAGATGACAAGGAAAATTACAATAAAGAATGGATAGTTTTGTCCGCTTGCATTATGTGCCAAACTACGGCAAGGGCTTGCCAAGCCTTTTGCCATTGTGATATTCCTGAGAAAAGCACAGGGGACTCCGTTGGCCAGGATTCCTGATGTGGGGCCTAAATGTAGTCCTAAGTCAAGAACTTTCTCTCTCCTACTGACCCTGAATCTCATGGCAAAAGTCTGAATGCTGGCAGCCTTTAAGCAATGCGGTGCCTGAGGCCCCCTTTTGTTGGCTATGAAGGAGCCTCATGCTTTCTGTACGCATCTCATTCAGAATAGAATGGAATCATAATTTGATGGCTGCCTTACATGGACTGCTATGTGTCATGCACTGTGCGAAAAGATTGACACAGACAGACATGTCAATGTGTTGCTATTCTGGTGTCATTTACTTCGCTCTTCCCCACAAAAATTCATGTCTGTGGCTTGGTTCCCAACGTGGCAGTATTCAAAAGTTTATGTGGAACTATCCAAAGGTCGATCCTTGGGAGAGGTCATCAGGTGCTAGAGGGCACTACCCTTATCTCAACACCCACATGACGGCTAATAACTGTATCTCCAGTTCCAGGGGAATCCAACACCTTCTTCTGACCTCTGTGAGCACCACATGAAATGGGTAAACTTACAAACATGCAGTCAAAACACTCATGCACATTAAAAAAAAATTTAAAGAGGGGAAAATGTCGTAGAACTGCTCAGTAACCGTCTTGATAGTCAGATGCTATGAAAACCTGACTGGCTTTCTATTTTCCCACTGTGACGCTTCCTCATATAAGTGGACCTGCCATAATGTGACGACATCCATTGGCCCCTACCAGAGATTTATCTTGGATGTTGAATTTATAGAACTACCAACAAAATCAATCTCTAGTTCCTTCTTTATAAGGTTGTCCTGTTTGGGGTATTTCATTCTAGCAATATACTATAGCGTCTTGGATGTGGAATGACCTCCAAGGGCCCATGTGTTTAAGGACTGGTGTCCAGGGTGGAGCTGTTGGGAGATGGTAGCAAATGAAGCATAGTTGCTAATTAGGTCACTGGAGCTGTGCCCTTAGTGGCCAGCTGTGGAATCCCAAGCTCTTCTGCTTACCTTTTGCTTCCTGGTGGATGAGGTTAGCAATTTGCTCTGCTGTACACTCAGCTTGTGATGTGCTGCCCTTGCCAGTAATGTGGCTGTTTGACCTTCTAGAATTGCTAAAAGTATAAGCCAAAAATGTACACCGTGTGATGGTAATGTTGTCATCTTGACAGGATCTGGACTCACCTAGGACATAAATTTCTGGACATAACTTCAAGGGACTATCTTAGATTAGCCTCTGGGAAACTCTGTGAGGGTTTTGTAGATTATGTTAACTGACATGGGAAGACTCAGTCCAAATATCCACAGCACCATTCCAAGGACTAGAAAGCACCAGGCATGGTGGCGCACACCTTTAAACCCAGAACTCGGATGGCAGAAGCAGGTAGATCTCTGTGAGATTGAGGCCAGCCTGGTCTACATAGTGCATCCCAAGCCAGACAGGGTTATACAGTAACACCCCGATGTGTGTTGATGTGTGTGTGTGTGTGTGTGTGTGTGTGTGTGTGTGTGTGTGTGTGTAGGGGGGAAGGGAGGGAGGGAAGGAGGGAGGGAGAAAGATTGAGCGCTGAGCACCAACATTCATGTCTTTCATTGAGCCAAAATAAACTTTCCTTCCATAAGTTGCTTTCTGTCAGGGTATTTTGTCATAGCAACAAGAGAGCTAACTAGTATACCCCCTTTCTTTTTATGTTAATTATGTCAAGCATTCTATTTTAGTAGTGGAATGTGAATGCACCGTGAAACACAAACTAATTCCCAGGTGTCCTCTCACTTCATGCTCACAACAAACCAATCATGTGCATGCTGCAATCGTCCTGCTTCCCAGACTGAAAGAACACCAATGCATAGGCAGACCAAATTGCCCAGACAGCAATAGGCAGTCAAACTTGAGAGCCTCGACTCAGCTCCCTCACTCTACTGCCCTCCTCAGTGGTGTCAATGAACAGCATACTGTCACTCAGATCCATGCCAGCTTTCATAACTTGCTCATGATACTGTCAGCTGGCATGATCAGAGGCCCTGATTTCCACAGTGACTATAAATGCCAGCACAGGGCATTGAAGGGACACTGAAGGATGAACAGGCTTCTTGTCCTGGTTCTGGTATACTTTGCCTTCTCCTGCTGCTGGGGCTCTTGACTGGTGTTTCAACTACGCCCCCTTCCCAGATGCCTTTCCCTTCCCCTGAGACAGGATGCCCTGGGGTTCTGCAGGTACTCCACATAATTTCCATATGGATTCAGCAGCACATGGCAATAGGGAAACTTCTTATGAGTTCCAGTGATGCCTCCAGTGAATTCAACATCTTCTGTTGGGCAGCTTTCCAGTACTTAACTGGAAACCCAGAGGATGGTGTCTTGCCTGCCAGCCTCAGTCTGCTGGCCTTGCAGTAGACAGAATCTCTCCTTATCCACAATTTGGCGGGCATAAAGCCTATTCTCTTCAACAAGGTCTGGATTCCAGCCTTGGGAAAGCTGCCTCCCTTTCCAAGTTTGATCTTACTCTTGGCTACTGTCCCTGAAGTCTAGCTATTTCTTAGAGCCCTTTTCTTATTCTACTTCAGTAGTTAATTGATCATAAATAGTTAATTCTTTGCAGTAAACCTTCCTGTTTAAATTATTATATGTTTGTTGTCTCTGGTTGAACTTCAACTGACATAGTGGCTGAACTCAAGAATGGACATACTTATGGACTGTATTGTACCCCACCCCCCCCACTTATCTGCAAAAGTTCTAAGAACTTCAGTGGATGCCTGAAACTGTGGATAGTACTGAATTCTGTATATTTTGTGTTGTAGTATATTGATTATATAATGTATTTTTACATTTATGTATGTATGTGTATACACATGCATGTGGAGGTCAGAGGACAACCTGTGTGAGTTGCTCTCTCCTTCCACCATATGGGCTCTGCGGATTCAACCCAAATTGAAAGGCTTGGTAGTAAGTGCCCTTATTCATTGAGTAACCATGCCATCCCTGTATAGAATGGTTTTTCCCATGAAAAGATGCATAATAAAATTTAGCTTATGCATTAGGCAAATGAGAGATTAGGGACAATGACTTCTAGTAAAATAGAAGAGTTCTAACAATGTACTGTAATAAGAGTTTTCTGTCTGATGTTTTCACTCAACCTTCTGCAGCGGACACAACTCCTATAGGATTAGGTGAACTGAGGTATGATACAGGCATTATAGCAGTGTGTGAGGCTGCTATTGCAGGGCTACTTGAACACAGCCACTGCTGTGCCATGGCTCTCTGGCAATCAGTCTCATCAAGGTCGGGTGGAGTGGGATGGTGCGAGATGTCACCATATTACCCAAATCAGAATGCACACAAAACATGAACTGGTTATTTCTGGAATTTTATATTTTCTATTTTTGTACTACAATTGAAACTATGCAAAGGAAAACTGTAGATAAGGAGTGCTGTAGTGTATTTCTCTGTATGGTAAAAGAGAATCTATCACACAGTATGTGTTTTCGAATTTTGCCAGCATATAATAATAGTAACAATAATAGCAATGATAACAACAGCTATCAATCACTGACCGTCCACTGTATGCTAGGTGCTTTTACTTGCTACCTATCAGCTTCTTTAATCTTGACAGTGGTGCTCCAAGTTACATTCTCTTATTAGGTCCACTGTGCGGAAATGACACAAACGTTGTTTTTCTTCTAATGATTAGGCTGCATGGCATCTTTCTTGTTCCTTTGATCTGTTTTGTATCTGGATTCATCAAATCTGTTCTTTAACTTCTAAACTCATGGTTCTCAAACTTCAGAATTGCTTATAGCAGCTCCACCTTCTGACAAATTGGAGAATTGCATATTTGAAATCCAAACTGGCCTGTCCAGCAACAATGTCTGGAAAAATCCATCTCCACACTTAGATGCAAAGATCTCTGAGCCACCTTGAATTTTGTCTGAGCTGGCCAGAATGCCATTCATGTCCCTTCTCATCCACCTGTTTGCCTCCTTAGATCATTAGTCACGTTCATTCTCAGTGCTTTGTAATCAATCCACCAGCAAACGTGTTACCTGCCTACTAGATGGTGGTTAAAGTTCCAATGGTGACGTGGATATCATTCATCTTAGAGTATTGACCACTATCTAGATATCTTGCCATGTCTGAGGAATTTCTTTTCTCTTGCTTCTTAGTGGAGGAGGCAGAGCCCCCCTTCCAGTATAGAATATGAAGATCCCATAAATCCCAGTATCCATTGCAACAATAATATGGCACATGACCTAGGCTTACACAGTCAGAGGCATTTCCAGAATCTTTGACTGTGGCATTACTGATGAAAGAATTCAGGCAGTTGAGCCTTCTCTCTGTTGGTGGTGGTCGTTGGCTCATGGAGAAGTGAAAATTTGTTTTCAGTCACATAGTTTGAATTTAGTTGTCCATTGACCCTAGTGACTAAATGATTCACCAAATATCCTTTTCCTAAATTACTTTTCTGTTTCATTAAACCAAAGCCAGCTTCCATTGATTTCACATAAGAATCCTGATTAATGTAGAATATAGCACCCAAAGTGGGGTGTTCTAAGAAATAGATTTAAAATGCTTCTGGGGGAATGGCTAGAGTTATGGATGGCAGGGGGAATGGCTAGAGTTATGGATGGCATCTCCCTGTAGACTGCCAAAAGGCAGAGGCTGCTAAATGAAAAATAAAAACAGGCATGCTGCAAAGGACAGTAAGAGACTAGAGTTGCCTCCTCAAAGACTGTTCAGTAATGTTCTCTAGCTGTGGCAGTCACTTGGAGAACTGACCAGCAGTAATAGAACTACTGAATATGAAATGATTCGCTAATAATTCAGTTTGAAATTTTCTGTCAAAGCGAAACACACATAAGAAGCTACAAGCACTGATTGATTCCCCAGAAGTAGGGAGTAGACTAGTGGTCATTGTAGGCCACGAGGCATAGAGAGGGGAAATAGAGAGAAGCTGCACAATGACTAGCAAAATACAATTAGATAAGAAGTATGGACTACAGACCACAGTTTACAACAATTTATTGTCTTTTATAAATAAAGAATCAAAAGAGAGAAGTCTTATATTCCTGTGCCTTAGGCATGCAATAGATTTCCTATGTTCTTTTTCTTAAGAAAGAAAGACTAGAAATTTGAAAATTTCTAACAGCCTTAGGTTTGAGGATATGGAATCGTGAATTACTCCGTGTTTTCACCACACATTATGTAACATCATTCAATTATTTCATGGCACCCCATATATAATGTACAATTCAAACTCAGAAAGTAGGGCTGGAGAGATGGCTCAGAGGTTAAGAGCACTGACTGCTCTTACAGAGGACCTGGGTTCAACTCTCAGCACCTATATGTCAGCTAACAATCATCCATAACTCTGGTTCCAGGGAATCCAACACCTTCTTCTGACCTCTGAGGGCACTGCATGACATGGGTGCACTTATATACATTCAGACAATTCACCCATACATATAAATTAAAATAATATATTAAAAATAAGAAAGTAAAATACACTTAGGAGATCACACAAACTGTCAGTTGGATAGTGGCTAGACAAATCATGGTCTAGAATAGGGCTTTATAAACTTAAAAAATTTATTTATTTCTCCAGCCCCATTTCTTAAGCTTTTTCCACTTCTGAACCATTTTCATTTAAGAAATTTTTAGTCAGAGGCTGGAGAGATGGTTCAGTGGTTAAGAGTCCTGACTGTTGTTGCGGAGGGACTGGATTTAATTCCCAGCACCCATGCAAAACCTTCTGTAACCCTAATTCTAGGGAACCCACACCTTCTTCTGGCCTCCGGCGGCACTGCACGACGCGAGTGCACTTATGTGTGTGCACTTACACTTATACACAGAAAATCAAAATCATAACGAAAAGAACTTTTTAGGCAGCCTGGCATATGCAGGTATATGAAATAGGTATGCAACTCAAACTTCTACTGATACACATAAAGAAATTTATTTTTTAAAATGATTTGCTGTATCTGAATTTTAACATTTGTTAAGGTGGAAAGAAATTTACATACTAATGAAATGATGTGCTTGTTACTTTTTATAAAGAATTAATGATTGATTGAATATTTGATATTGTATGAAGAACACTTTCAGTAGTTTTCAGAATAGATCAGAATTTGATTTTGTAATCATCAATGCTGAGAATACTGTTTTACGTACATGTGTAGTACAAAATGACACAAGAAAGTTTAAGTCCATTTCAGAAAAAATTAAAAATCCTGTTCTAATTCTAAGTCAAATTTATTTAATAATTTTTATGAAATTCAAGTTAGGAACTCAAACAGCAACTTTAAAAGTCAAGCATTCTAACAAAATACAATTTAAAGATATATTCATTTGATACTTACAAGATGAGGCCTAATGGCAGAAAAGATTAAAAGTCTTTGTTGTCCATAATTAAACCATTGTTTCTATAAGAGCAGAAAACTGTGTGTAAGGTAAAAACTCTGAAACTCATAACATTCAATAGGCCTGAATGTGAGCTGAGGTTTTTCAGGTAACAGGTAATCATGTGTATATGTTGTCACACGGGTAGGCGCTGCCAGGTACACCTCTGACTGGTCATGTTTGATTCATAATATTTTGGGATTGGCAGAACATGCTTGCAGTCTTGGCCCTTGGGAGGCTGAGGTCGGAGGACTACAGATTCAAGAGCAGCCTGGACTACAGAATGAGTTCTAGAGCAGCCTGGCTGCACTGGGGAAACTTTGTCTCCGTAAATGGAACGCTAAGAGCAGAGAGAAGGCCATGAACCCCCCAGCCAGTTCCTCTGGATGGTTATATATATCACAGTGTCAAAACCAAGAAACAGTCCTGGAACTGTTTTTTTACTACAAAGCTTTCCTTCTTGCTGGGATTTCGTAGTCACCTCTGCCTTCCTCAACCAATCCTTGACCCCTGGCAATCTCTGATCTCTTCCTCAGCTCTGTACATTTGTCATTTTGAAGGTATAAATGGAATTATCCAGTACTTGGAAACTAACATTCTTTCAATACATGCCATTCTTTCAATATAACATTTCAAAATGTTATCAGTTATAATGAGTACTTGATATTGTATATTAACATCTCTATCCCTTTTCAAGTGGTATTCCATGACATGGATGTTCCATAGAGTAGTTAGCATTCACCTGAATGTGTAGACTTGCTGGAGACAAGCATTGGTCTATAAATACTGGGAGAACTAAAATTCCTGGTCACCAATTTAGTGACTGTCTGGCTATGGCAGTGCATTGTCCTAGTTAGTTTACTGGCCCAGTCCACAGTGGCTGTGTCATGCTATCTTTTCCCTTTTCAGGGTGCCATCTGTCCTTTAATGCTCCTCCCCCTCTACCTCACTCTGCATTGTTACTATAGAACATAGAGAACCTCAGATGGGAACTTTCACGATTAAACCTATAAGGATTCCTGAAGTCTTGACTCTTCCTATTTTCCTTCCTGTGATGTTAGAGGACCTGTTTTCCATCTGAAGAAAAGTCCTCTTCTTCCACCATGTAGGTTCTAGGGATCAAACTCATTTGTCAGACTTGTCAGCCAGTGCCTTTACCCTTTGAGCCATCTCCCTAGGTCTGATTTAAGTCTTGAGCATCCCCTGAAGGCCCGTTTAATTTAAAGGCTTGGTTCCCAGGGTGATGCTCTCAAAAAAACAGCGGAGTCTGGAAAGTGGGGATCTATGGTGGGTCTTCTGGACCGTGCCATCAAAGGGGCTCCCTCTCTTTACCTCTCATTCCTGAGGCTCTGCTATGAGCTTCTGCCCTAATGTGTTGCAAACAGGCCCAGAGCCCAGAGCATGGGGTCAACCCATCATGGATGGACATATTTAAAATGGTGTGTCAAGTGATGCTTTTCTTCTTTTGTTAAGTAACAAAAGCTGGCTGAAATGCCATCCCTTCTCAAGTACCTTTTGATGGGCCACTGAGATGGCTCATTGGGTAAAAGTGCTTATTATGTGAGTCTGCTCAGCTAAGATCAATCTCCAGATCCTACTAGGAGAGGAGGAACTGACTCTGGAAAGTTGTCCAGAGTTGAAGCATATGCACCTCACTGCATCATACACACACATACACACACACACACACACACACGCATGCACACACACACACAGAGAGACACAAAGACATACACTCTCCTACTACTACTTCTACTACTACTACTACAACTACAAACCCCTTATGTTAAACACTGTGTGTTGAAAATGTTCATCTCAACTTTGCACATCATTCTATATGGTTCCTATAGTGTGAAACCACTTTTCCTTCAACTGTCATCACTTTTTGACTCTCTAGCCACTCTTCTCCCTATTAGTAGGCGTTATGTTTCCGCCATTTTGCAGTTATGAGCAGCACCTGTGTAAAATCTTTTCTACGGGCTTGATTACTTGTGGAATGGCCTTCCTTTGTCATTTACTTTGAGAATTTGGGTTGGAGGGTCTAAATCTTTTCAAATTTGGTAAACATTGGTATACCATGCCCTGGCATATCTTAGACATTTAGTTTTCCAGTCCCACAGCCTAAAGGTTCCCATTTCCATCACCAACTTGTCAGCATTGATATCAGTCCTTAAATCCTTTTTTGGCAACCTCGTGAGTTTAAAATATTTTATTACTTTAATTTGTGTTTCTATGTCTTTTTAGCCTGCTTTGCTTTCATTGATGGTAGGTTTTCTTTTTGCATCTTTACTCAAATCCTGTTTTAAAGATATTCTTTATAAATTTCTTCTTTTAGTTAAAGTTTTGCTTTCCAAATGTAGATCTTTATTTGACATTTGGAAAGCTCTTTTGAAAAAAAGTAAAAACACTGTTTGAGGTTTGACTTACATAAAATGCTCTCATTTGAGTGCATATTTCTTTAAATTTTGTCAGATATATACCCCTACATAATTACATCAAATTACATAAAAATCTGACCACTCAAAGTTACCTTGTTTCTTTCCCATTAAATGCCCTTCTTTTAAAAATATTTATTTACTTCATTTGTAACTTTATTTTGTGTATGTTTATTTGTGTAGATGTGTGGAGGTTAGAGGACAACTGGCAGGGGTTATGTGGGTTCCAGGGATGAAACTCCAGTCATCAGAGTTGGAGGCTAGCACATTTACCCATTGAGCCATCCTGATAGCCCTAAATACTCTTCTCTTCTTCCTCCTTCCCCCTTTCTCCTTCCTTTATGAGGCAGTCTCACTATGTGGCCCTGGCTGGACTGTGACACACTATGTCTAAATGAACTTCTTATTTCATAAAGATCTCTTATTCTGAATTTTTCCCAGAATATTTTTTCTTTTCAAATATTTCAGATCATTGTAACCATAAAATAAGTACTTTTTGTGTAAAGCTCCCCATCACATTCAGTGTGAACTGTTTGAGATTAATCCATATTGCATGTGCCTGTGGATATTCCTACTTCTTGCTGTATGGAATTCCATTCACTATTTTCATATTCATCTTTTGGTGGACCTTGAGTTGATTCTAGTTGGGAGCTCTGTGATAAAGATGCTATGAATATTCACATAGAAGACTCTGAATAGACATTCTCAGAAAAAAAGAAAAACCTTACAAGGTCAAATGAATAAACTTTGTGATTTTTGGAGAGTTGGAATCTTACAGGCTAGAGCCAAATTATCTTGGGCTATTTTTAGCCCCGTTGAAAGCTATCCATTGCCTACATTTGTGTCTGACTTAACATTCTTATGACTATCAAAACTTTAAAAAAAACTGTGTTCTTGGCAGACCTCTGGCTTCCATCAATCCAAAAACTAAAGTCATCATATAGTATCTGAAACCTATAGCAGACTGTGTGTGAGTGTGTGTGTGGTGTGTGTGTTCACTGGGCCCCCAACCCTGCTTTGCTGCAACCTGACTGCTTGTAGGACCCACCAATGTATTTGGTAAACGCCTTGTTTATGATGTAACAAATAAAATGTCCTGTTACCATCTTTATAATGGAACATGTCTCGAGGCGATGTGAATTCATGTTCCTGGGTCAGCATCACTCATATTTGACTGTAGAATAAACTATTTCTCTCTTTCAAATTTAAATATATTATTTCTTCTTTGAGAATTTCATACATGTATACAATGAATTTTGATCATACTCATTCCCTCTTCTCCCTCCAACTCCTCCCAGATCCCCACCTCATATTCCCCTCCCAACTACATTGTCCTCTGTCTTGCTTGTTTTAAAAAAGTCATCCACTGAGTTTAATTAGTGCTGCTCATGTATGCATGGGTGTGGAGCCATCCTGAGAAGCCTGGTCAACCTACCAGGGACCACACCCCCAAAGAGACCTGACTTTCCCTCGTCCACCAGCCACCAATGACAGTAGCCCCTAAGGTAGGGGTGGGACCTCACGAGCCCTTCCTCCATCAATGCCGAAGTGTTGACTGGATTGATCTTGTGCAGGTTTTACACAGGCAACCACAGCTGCTGTGAGATGGTGAGTGCAGTGTCTGGTCTTATCCAGGAGATGCGGTTTCTCTTCCATCCTCCAGGATCTGTGGCTCTTAACAATCTTTGTATCCCCTCTTCCATAATCATCTCCAAGTCTGAGGGGCAAGATGAGTTATACAGATGTCCCATCTATGACTGAGAACTCCATAGACACTTATTCTCTGCACTTTGACCCATTATTAGTGAGAGCTGCATATATATATATATATATATATGCATATATATGCTAAATTGATACTTTGTCCATTTATTTAACTAAATAATACTGGTAGGTTCTCCCCCAAGGCCTATGGGCCTCCTGGTCATGAGTTCTTGGCTGGATTTACAATAGCAGGCATGAATTTCATATTGTCTAGTAGATCTTAATCCAAACAGAAAGTTGTTGATTACCACCCAAACATTCACGCCACTATTGCACCTACAGGCATATCTTGCCAAGCCAGTTGTTAATGTAGCTTCTAAGTTTCATAGCTGGGTAAGGATGTTGGTGAATTTGTTTCCTGGAACCTGAATAGCACCTTTTGGTACCGTGAAAGCTTGCCAGGCCCTCATTTCCAGTTCAGTTCTAGTTTGAGTTCTCCATGTCTTAAGACCAAAGTCTGTGTTGTCTTCAACAATAGGTTCTTATCATCAAGGTCTGGTGGATAACCGGGAGCAATGGCAATAACCTATATTGTTTTAGGGGTTTCTGAGATACCCATGTTTATTTGACTATTTGAAGTATGTCATATCTGGGGCTGGGCTTCTTATTTGGTAACCTGTAATTTCTGGGAAGCACATTGTCTTTTGTATACGGAAACTCCAATTAAATTCATATGTAGTATTTATAAAATAGCTTTCCATATGGCCTTTTCAAATATCCTCAATAATATTTTTCCAGTTCTGTCTACTTCTCTGTAAATTTCATGATTTCGTTTTCCTTTGCAGCTGAATAAAATTCCATTGTTTATAGGTACCACATTTTGATTACCCATTGATGGACATCTAGGTTGTTTCTATTTCCTGGCTATTGTGAATAGAGCAGCAATGAGCATGGGTGAGCAACTATCTCCATAGCAGGGCACAGAGTTCTATCGGCATATGTTCAGGAGTGGAACAGCTGGATCATGTGGAATGGATTTCCATAGTGGTTACACCAGTTTGCATTACCATCAACAGTCCCCATTTCTTCACATCCTCACTAGCATTTGTTGTCATTTGTTTTCTTAATCCTAACAATTCTAACTGGGGTAAAGTAAAACTTCAATGTAGGTTTAATTTTAATTTCTCTGATGGCTAAAAGTATTTCTTAGCCGTTTGTATTTCTTTTGAGAACTCTTTGTTCAGTTCCATACCCCATTAGTAACTGGATTGTTTGTTTTCTTGGTATTTAGTTTTTTGAGTTCCTTGTGTATTCTGGACAATCATTCTCAAACATGGCTCACAAAGAATGTTTCCCATTCTGTAGGCTGGCTCCTAGTAATTAACAATTTATTTTACAGTACAGAAGCCTTTTAGTTTCATGAAGTCTTACTTGTTGATTATTGGCCTTATTTCCTGGTCAACAAGACTGCTATTCAGAAAGTCCTTACCTGAGCCTGTATCTTTAAGTGCACTCCCCACTCTTTCCTCTAGATGTACCAGAGTTGTAGATCTATTGATATCTTTGATCATTTGGAATTTATTTTTGTGCAGGGTGAGAGATAAAGATTTTATTCTTCTCCATGTAGCTGTCCACTTTGAACATCACCATTTGCGGAAGATGTTGTCTTTTAACCAATGTGCATTTTTGGTCCCTATGTCAAAAATCAGATGTCTGTGGGAGTGTAGATAGCTTTTGGTAAGATGGACATTTTCAGAGTATTAATCTTTCCAATCCATGTACATGACAGGTTTCCCCATATTCTGGTGTTGTCCTCAGCTTCTTTATTCAGTGTAGAATAAACTCTGTCTCTCTGTCTTATTCCCATTGAGATAAGAGTTGTGTTTGCATGCCAACAACTTTTTGTGGACATATGTTTTATGCCACTTGGGCAAATAAATAAACATATAAATGTTGAGTAGTTTGTTGGAAGTTTGATGAATTCATGCTTTTCAATGTGGTTGCACAATTCTGCTTTCCTGCCAGCTTTGTATCAAAGTTACAGCTGCTCTGCATTGTGGCCAATCTTACTATTTCCAATTTTAGGGAAAAAAGACTCCTTCCGATGGCTGTGTAATACTATCTCCTTGAAACTTTAATATTAATTTATTTGGTGATGAACTGTGCTGAGAATCTTTTCATGTACTAACAGCACATTTACATACCTTTTTCTTTTCAAATTCTTTGTCCCTTAAAAAGATAGTTGTTGGGGCTGGATAGATGGTTCAGTGGTTACAAAGACTTGAGGTTCTTCCAGAGGCCCGAGTTCAATCTCAGCACCCACATGGTGGTTAACAACCATTCTTAACTCCAGTTCCAGAGGATCTTACACCTTATTCTGGCCTCTGTGGATTTTGCACAACACAGGTGCACCAACATGCAGATAATACACTCATACACATAAAATAAAAATAATAAAATATGTTCAGGGGCTGTAGAAATGGCTCAGCAGTGAAGACTACTTGCTGCTCTTGCAGCGGACCCAAGTTTAGTTCCCAGCACATATGTGGTGGCTCCCAAGTAACTGTGACTCCAGTTCCAGCAATCTGACACTCTCTTCTGGCCTCCATGGGCAGTGCATGCATGTGGCACACATACAGACATGCAGGTAAAACACTAATACACAAAATACATTTTAAGAAGAAAGACAGGATGGTTGTTTGAACTTTTTCCATGGTTACATACGGGTACTTTTTGAACTCTAGATATTTGTTAACTATGTTCATGACAAATATTCCCTCTCATTTTGTGGCTTGCTTCCTCTGCATTCTCCAAGGGTCGTTTACAAGCAGGAGTTTCTAAATATTAACAAAGCCCAGTTCATGTTATTTGGTTGATTTGTATTTCATTGTTTTAGCTTTAAGTTTTAACTTGAGGATTCAAATTGAGTTAACTTTCTTGGGTAAATAAAACGAGTTTTCCTTGTCTGGATTTAAAACACACACATACACACACACACACAAACACACATACACACATACGTGCATTCTTTATCCATAATTTTAGCAATTTGATTTTGATGTGCCTCAAGGTTTTCCTTATATTTTGTCTTCTTGGAATTTGTAGAGATTTTAGATATGTGGGTTTATATTTTCATTATAATTTGAAGAAAATGTAGTTGCTATTTTTTATTTCCTTTTCATTTATTTTTATTTATGTTTGTGTCTCTCCTATAGAATATCGTAATCATCTATATATACCCTTCTCCATCAGCACCTTCCCATAGATCCCCCACTGGACCTCATGCATTCTACCATTTATGTTAAGGCCTCTTGAGTCAAATTAGTGCCCCCTGATGTCCCTCAGTACAAACTCATTCGCTGGGGTCTAGTCACCCTATCTACAATCACTCCCTGAAAGAAAATCAGCTCTTCCTCATCCAGTAATAATCAGGTGCCCAATACTTCTTCAGCTAAGATTGGGGTCTGCTGTCCATTTCCCAGTTCTGTGTTGAGTTTTTGTCTGCTTGATTTGCATGGGTCTTGTGCATGCCAACACAATTGCCGTAGGTTCACATGAGCAAGACCCCTAAAGCCTGTAAGACTCTACTTCCACATGGTCACACACCTCCTCTTTGGCTCTTACAATCTTTCTGTCCTCCTCTTCTGCAGTGCTCCCTGAGCCCTGGGTGGGTGAAGCTATAGTTTGTGATTTATTTTTTTCTGTATCCCTTTGGAGTCTCCACTTACAACTACGTTCAGTTGCTTCCGAGTTCACGCAGACGTTGTCCCTCTGTGTAGCGCATGCGGATCTGGAGCTTTCGGCCCTCTGTGCTCAGCGGTGCCAGTGCTGAGATGGGCTGGGCTGCTGTTCCCGGTGCTCACATATGCCATCATTTTCGCTCCGTTTTTTTCCCGTGTGCTTCATTTTGTATTGGTTTTATTGCTGTTTTCAATTTTATTTATCTTTTCTTCTGTAGTCTCTATTGGCTGTTATGCTTACTCTGTGAAATTTTTATTTCAGTATTATATTTTTCTGTCCTGGAACTTCCATTTTTATGACTTTAATTTCCTTAGCCATTTTCCATATGCTTAAGCACAGTTGTAGGGGCTACTTTATTATCATAGTTTGTTTGTTTCAGGATTTTGAAAGACAAGAGAGTCTCATGTAGCCCAGGCTGTTCTGGAACTCATCATGTATCTATGGCTGACCTTGAACTCCTGATTCTCCTGATTCCATCCTGCACCCCACCCCAGTGTGGGGATGACAGGTGAGCTCCATCCACTACACCTGGCCATCCTTGTTGTTTCTGAGTCAGTGTGGCTTGATTTTCTGCTGATCACATCGTGGTGTCTTACTCTAGAGTTTTTTTTTTCACATTTTTGTTCAATGGATCCCAGACATTGTAAATATAATATTTTTTGAGTGCATAGATTTTATTTCCTTCCTTTAAAGTTGTGGCAGAGAAGCAAGTTATGTGCCCATTGGATTCAGTCATTTGAGCCCTATAGCTTGGCTACAGCAGGTCACAGCAGATCTACTGCTGTTATTATATTTATTATCGTTGTTGTTACTTTGATTTTTGAAACAGAGTCTCATTATGTATCCCAGGCTAGCCTCCAAGTCATGACTGTCCTGTCTCAGCACCCAGAGTAATGGGATTATAGTCCATCCAGCCCCGGTACCTATTATTGACCTTAGATCTCGCTGAATAATTGGGCATTCTCCACTTTTTCTGGTCGGCTCTTGAATATCTACCAGTCTTGAGTGAGCTCTGAGAATAATTCTATTTAAAATAATTCTATTTAAACTAGTCCCGATCTAGTTCTCAATAAGGACTCCGGGAGATAGGGCTGAAATGATGTCTCAGAGGTTAAGAGGACTAGCTGCTCGCGCAGAAGACCCAGTTCCCAGCATCCACATGGCAGCTAAAAATTTTCCATAACTACAGTTCCAGGGGATCGAACACCCCCTTCTGATCTCTGCAGGCATCACATAACATGGGTGTACTTACATACATGTAGTTAATACACTCATACACATAAAAAAAGACTCCAGGAGAGCCTCTCTCAAATTGCTGGGCTTTTTTTTCCCTGCTGTTGCTCCAATTCTAGTGCTCCATTCTGTACCTCCCAGAGGCTTAGCCTCTGTGAACTCAGATCACCCATTCCTCAACTCACAGAACATTTGTTCTCTGTTTCAATCCCCATTCCCTGATCCAAGTATGGACTCACCTTATTTCTTTTCTTTTCTTGATACCATGGCCATGTGCTGTCTCTTGTCTAATGCCTAAAACTAGTTGTTTTACATATTCAGTCCAGCTTCTGCTTGTCTATGGAATATGGCAATCTCAGATTCTGTTGCTCCTTCATGGCCAGAAATGTTACACTTTTTTAATGTTTTCCAAACTTTCTGAAGTTTTCCAAACCAAGTATAAATCAATTCTTCAAAAATAAAAATAAAATAATATAGTCATCTCTCAGTATCCAAATGTGACTGGTTCCAGAATCTTTGCAGAAACCAAAATTCATGGGTATTCAACTCTCTCATATATAGTGGTGCAGTATAGCCTACACGTTTCGGTTTGTACACTTTACTTTTATAACAAATCTTCAATTTGTTTGAAGTAATTTAAGTTACAGCAGCCACAGAGAAATAAGAAAAGAATGATCAGGAGTACCACATCTTAAAAACTTAATAAGTTCATTTTTTATGTGTATGACTGTATTGCCTACACGTACATAAGTGTACCCATGTCTTGCAATGCCTGAAGAGGCCAGAAAAAGGTGTCAGGTACCCTGGAACTGAAGTTACAGACAGTTGTGACCTGACATGGGTGCTAGGAACCAAACCTGGGTACTCTGAAGAGTAGCCAGTGCTCCTAACTTGTTGAACCATCTCTCCAGTACGGGGAGTATCAAATATTAAATCTTCTTTTTCACATATTTAAAACAGTTATATAAAAGAATTGATTTCAAAACCTATTTATTTATTTATTCATTCATTCATTCATTTATTTTTGAGAGGGAGTCTCATTCTGCAGCTCAGACTGATTCTGGACTTATCGCAGTCCTCCTGCCTTAGCCCCCTGGGTTCTGGGACCAGGGGATATGAGTCACTGCACCTGGCAGTTTCAAAGGAGAGATTCTTGAGGGCCTTAACACAGGGTACACATACTATTGTATAAAGAGCATTAAAACTTCGATGAAATAGAAGGGCCACCCTTATTAATTTGCATGAGAATATTCCCAGTGCTAAATAGGTCCTAAAAGTTACTTGGAGGTTGAAGGTGTTATTTTAAGTCGAGGAACTTTAATTTTGATTGTACAGTAAGACAATTGATAAGAAAGCCAATAGATAGATTTCGTTTTAAAATAACCATTTTACAGGTTGGCATAGAGTATAGTGAGAATTCTTAATGACTAAAGCACTTGCTAACACTAGGAGGAGAAAAATCTTAGTGTTTTGGAGATTCCAATTCTCCCCCTAAAATTACCTCAGTTGTTTTACTTCAGTTAGTTGCACAGTTTGTATAGATCTTCCACAAATAGCTTCATACTATTTACCGTAAAGTGCCAAGCCATGCATTCGAAACCAGGAAGCAGCAGCAGCAGTTCTACACACAGTGCATGAAACGCGTCCCAGGGGAGACACGCCTTCATTCATTTGCTGATGCCGCTGCTGAAAAATTACAAGCATGTAAAACAAAAGGAAAGTATTTCAGACATGCAAGATGTAAAAAGCTCATTATGTGCTCTTCACTCATCATAGAAGCAAGCACACACTGACACTTATCCCAAATGATTTTTTATTTTATTTTTTAACTAACTTTGAGTTAGGCAATCCAATAATGGGTTGCGCTGTGACATTTTCATACACATATCATTTTACATTGCTCATATTTACCCCTACCCACCCCTCTCCTCCCTTTATCCCTCCTCTCTGGTACCCCTTCTCCTCACTTCTAATTTCATATCTTCTAAATACATGTAAGCAGTTAAATTTAGGTTATTTGGTGCTGGGGAAATGGCTCAGCAGTTAAGAGCACTGGCTGCTATTGTAGAGGACCTGGGTTCAATTCCCAGCACCCATATGGTGGCTAACAACCGCCTGTAACTCCAGTTGCAAGGGATCCAATGCCATCTTCTGACCTCCGGGGGCACTGTATGACATGGGTGTACTTACATACATGCAGGCAATACACTCATACACAGAAAATAAAATAATAAGATTTTTTTCAAATTTGGATTCTTCACATAAGAGCATTTCTTTTCTTCCTTCAACTCACTTTCTTGTTCCACTCCCTCTCCTGTTATATGTAGATCTAAATTCCACATATGCTGGCGATTGGGCAGCACAGTGCAGCACAAACACAAGTGCACAGGTCTCTTTGGGATGTGCTTTCCTTTTCAGTATATATTCCGGCAAAGCAGTGAGCATCACTCAATAAATGGGCAAAGAAACTGAACTGACTGTTCTCAAAAGAAGAAATACAAATGGTCAATAGATACCTGAAAAACACCCTTAGCCATCAGGGAAATGCAAATCAAAATTGCTCTGAGATTCTGTCTACTCCACTCAGAATAACTATCACCCAGATAACATCTGGGCATGGCGGGGCAACTATCTTAATTCCAACATTTGGAAGGCAGAGGCTGGAAGATCTTTGTGAGTCAGAGGTCAGTCTGGTCTATATAGTGAGTTCCAGGCTAGGCAGGGGGAAAAAGAAATAAAAACAAATAGCACCAAATGCTGGTGAAGGTGTGGCAAAAGGAATTATTTTTTATTCACTGCTGGTGGCAGTGCGAACTAGTAGAGCCATTAAGGGAATTAGTGTGGGGATTTCTCAAGATTCTAAACAAACAGACAAGCAAATAAAACTATCACGTAGTCCCGCAGTTTTTCTATTTTTTTTTTAGAGACATACTCTGGAAAATAATCATTTCAATATTTATTTAACCTCAGACCAATTTAAAATTTTGAACTACAGATGGAAATAGTAACACATACCTGAAATCTCAGCACTTGGGAGACTGAGACAGGGGGATCCTGAGTTCAGGGCAGGCTGGACTACATACAAGTGATGAGTGTTAGGCCAGTCAGGACTGGAGAGTGGGACCCTGCCTCAAAAACACAAAACCCAAGCCAAAAGACTAGTGAAAAGCATTAATTCTTCTTCCAAAAGTCTTTCCTGCCTTGTTTCTTTAGCTCCCAATACGGCCTAACGTACCAACCAGGAAAGCCTTCTGGTAAGCACAGCCAGTTGTATAAAACTGTAGCAGGCACAATATTCTTGTCCCCATTTCTTCTACTTTGCTTTTTTTAAACCCAGGCAGTTCTGAAAAGTTACTAGAAGTATGAGACCAAAGACTTTCTGAAACCCACAAGTTTTCCTGTTTTGGGATGGAGAGAGGTGAATGAAGAAAGAAGGGAAGGTGATTAGACAGAAATTCCCTAGAGAAGAAAGATCAGCAACATGGCATGTTTTCATCTGCAGCCTGAAAAGATGGCTACCTGCAGGCTTCTGGGCTTATTGTAAACAATTTCTCCTTCACAAATAAAAGTTCATCAGTCACATGAAGTCAATGGATGGGATTACTGAAGAGACTCCCAAATCCATGAACTGATACTCCATCCAACTATAACTCAAACAGTTCAATTTGTTTTCCATATTATTTACATATCACCCATATGAAGTATTTCTAATAGTTTGGAAAAGTCTTCCTTATTTTTCCTAGAATTTAAAAACATTTCCAGATACAACAGTTCATTGGGCTATAAACAGTTGGAATAATACTTGAAATTAAATCAATATTAAAATTATGCGTTATTTTCAAGTGTATGTCTCTGAAATATAGACATAGGATTTTTTATTTTTCTGTTTCTACTTTCCAGTGTGCTTATGTAAAGAAAAAGCCATAAAATGCTTGTAGCCAAAACCCACAGTATGAGGACTGGAGAGATGGCTCAGTGATTAAGAGCACTGCTCTTGCAGAGGATTTGGGTTTCATTCCAGCACTCACCAGGCAGAAACCTTGTTACTCAGCTTCTGGACAATCTAATGCCCTCTTGTGGCTTCTATGGGCATGACATGTGGGCCAAACATTTATATATTATAAAAATAAATCTTAAAATCCATAGTACCAAAACCAAAACAGAATAATCCCCCAAACCACCCTCAAGGTGAAGATCTCTGGATCACTTCCAAACATATCTACTTATAATTTCAGAGACGATTGCCATTTTATATTACAGCTGGCTATAATTTCATGAATTTATGAAAAGCATAAAACCTTATGAATGAAATGCATTCAGTACTCCTGTGTGAAGGCAATCATGTTTAACCATGGGCTAAAAAAATACAACAAGTACAAGTTAGAAATAGCAATTCCATATATTGGTGGGAAATTTCACAATAGTGTTTTTAAATTTCTGTGCAGACGTTATGACCACTAATAGACTAGTAAATCTTAATTGGAAAGATAAAGCAAAAGTGATAAAGACATAGCTTTTCCCATAAAAAGTCCAAAATTATTTCTGAGGAGATAGAAACCATGCATGGATAAACAAAGAAGGTGACCACTCAACAGGGAATCTGACCTTAGAGATATCTAGTCCTCCGCTTCCTTTCCATTATCTACAGTGTCTCCTTTCTTCTCCCTACAAAGACCTTCTTCTTCCTCTTCTCCCCCATCTTCTTTATTCTGAAATTTTCTTTCTCTTCTCTGCCCATTCTGAGCTCCTCGTCCCCCTTGTTTCTTTCCAAGTCTGGTACTTCATTACCATGATCAAATGCATCGATCTATGTGATTTACTGTAGCAACTTAAAAATACTTTCTCTGGAATCTTCCATGATTGTGACCTCACAGTTGAACATGTGGAAACCTTTTCAATTTGTAAAGATTTTGCACAGCTTCTACTGTGCTGAGATCATTGCTGTTGTTTCTGTTCACCTTGAGGGATGTGTAGTTTGATCATTTCTCTGCCTTCAAAAATTATATTGTCACTCTTGGTGCCCAGATCCTTGGATTTTTAAACTGGCATAATCTGCACTAGTCATGAAATTCATGCCTCCATGTTTCTAACATACATGCAGACAATCTTATCAGGGACTGTCACCACCACTGGGACTTTTCTCCAATATTTGGAAATAAATGCAAAGAAATGTAAATATAAGTGTCCACTACCACAGAGAACGAGGCGGTTATAAATTGGAGTCCAAGAATCTGGGGGCCCTAACTCCACCTCCCTCACCTTCTGCACACATTGGCATGCACGCACACTCATGACACTTCTCTCGCCTCCACAGTTCCTTCTCCTTCAGTGGCTGCCCAGAGACTCCTTCTATATTCTTTAAATTGTCTCTAGATTGCTTAGAATTCCTCATAAAATGTGAATGGTGTGTAAACAGTTGTCATATTATATTGTTTAAGAAATAGGGACAAGAAAAATGTCTGTAGGGACCATTTTTACTGTACCTTTTTGATCTGTGACTATTTGAATCCATTGAATATGAAATTCACAGAAAACCTAAAATGAAATGTTAGACTGTGAATAATAATAACTTGTACATGTACACACACGTTCACACCATAAATAATAGCAATGTGTTCGGGAGGTTTGGCTGTTGGTTCCACTAATTCGGGATCAGACCAAAACTACTATCCAGAACTCCTGGAAATATACAAACCCAAATAATGATCAGCTATCTGTATTTCACTACTGATATGTATCCGTGTTTTTGACGGGATATGTACAGTAGCATCAAGGAAATCTAGGAAGCCAAATGTCCTTTGATTTCTGAGGGTTGTGTCCTTCCTACGCTCTGTAATAGTGTTATGGTCTCTTTATGCCGCTAGATGGCGTGCCGGCACCGAGAATGATATTTTTACTCACCTGTGGCGTTAGTGTAGGAGGTATCTCAGTTCCTGGGATGTACCCAGGCTAGCACTGCCTTGAGATCTCCCATCAAGGACTGCCAGACATATCACTTTCAAGGTCAGATCTCCTCCTGTTGCTCTCAGGAGGACTCAGCCTGGCCTCCTAGGACCCCCTTTAACACCCTAACTATCTTATTTTCCTATTTGGGAATCAGCTGTCTGTGGGGAAGGAGGTCTTGCCCCCTGGGTATTCCTCTTTAGGCTGAAACTCCAAGGGCCTTTATTCACATTCAGAGCAGGGAAATGGATTGCTCCCCGAAATTCTAAACCCCCAAAGCAAAGCTTCTCGGTAGAGTCCCAGAGGCTTTGGGAAGCGACCCACTGATTCCTTGTGGGCCTAGGTGGTGCTTGAATCTGGGACTTTCCATCTGTAAATGGAGGCAGTTAGCTGTGAGACTGCCAACGTTCTCCGCTGGAGAGAGAGAAAGCAGATATGTGAGGGGATGCCATTTTTTTCTATGTGACGATTCAGCCCTAATTGGGCTTTAAGGGTCCTCCATTAGTGCTTTGGAAGCAATGTGGCAGATTAGAACAAATAATGTTGACAAAGATTGAAGTGACTTCTCAGAATTACACAGCGAGTTAGTGACAGAGTGGGTCTTGAATCTCAAAGCTCTGATTTCTGGTCTGATCTCCAATGTGCAGCACAAAGCTCTTTGATATTGGCATCCTTGGGAGGTTGGTGGGAGGCAAATGTAATTGGTTTGTTTGTGATGAACGGCTGCCCGTGCTGGCTGGAAATTGGTACTTTCCAAGGTGCCATCATTTCTAGCCTTCCATCCTAATTGCTTTTCCTTTGCGGAGCTCACTGTATTCTGCACACTAGGGGTGCTGTTGTTTAACCAGTCCGCTGGCTTGTTTGTTCAGACTAGGGCTGTTTAAACATCTTTTTTTTTTTTTTTTTTAATATCAGACTGAGGTGGACTGCTAACCCTTTCTGGCTTCTGCCATAGTAACAGCCTGCCCATCCCTCCGGATCCTTATCAGAGCATGTAAGCCTGATTCCTGCAGTTGGGACTCACAGGTTCTAAAAAGTGCACATGGTATATCATTAAAAGGGGTCGACTGCTGCTAAACATATTGTGGGGAAGGATGGAAAACTCTGCTTTACTTGCATGTTTCTTCTGAGAAATGTGAACATATAGAAAAAATGTTAGGGACCTTTGAAACCTGGCCAAGACCATACTGGGGGGAAATAACATTTCCTCTGGGGAGCGGGGTAGGATGGGGTGGGGTGGGGGATAGGGACTAGAGGATTTTGGATACCCCACGGGGAGTCCTTTCCCTTCCACCCTTTCCTCTGTCTGTGTCTTCACTTCAGCAGAGGCGATTCAGTCACTACATAAGCAAGCACACCCGCATTTCATGACTTTCATGACTTTCAAATCAGTTCTATCCAACTAAGAAAGTCATCACCATCCCTCCACCCCCCACCCCACCCCTCCACCCCCAGCAGAGCAATGGCCTTTGGGTGGCAGGTTTGCAAGTATTCTGCAGAGAGGAGAGACAGTAGCCTGGTCCCTGGGTGTGTGTGGGGGTGGGGGTTGGGGGGAGATGTCTGAATAAAAACATCTCTTGACAAATGAAGGAATATTTTCTTCTTGAAAGAATGCCTCATCACCTCAGTTGTGCTACAAGGCTTCATGTGACCCTTACATAAAAATCAAAACTCACCTATTTGCTTCTTTAATTTTGTGCATCTAAAATTAAGCAGCTCCTCCACCCACTGTACCTAATCATTTGGTTTCATGAACCATTTGCTGCCTTGAGATTTTAAGACATGCAGCATCTTTTGGTTTTGAAAAATGTATCTGTTGAACTCATAGAATGCACAAGTCCTTTGCACACTCAAACCAGACAAAATTCCAACATAGACATGGGGAAGTGGGTAAGAAATTCCAACCAACCTAAGGACCTTTTGGCAATTGATGGCAGCTGGTGGGCAGGGAGAGACAGTATTGTACAGGGATGGAACTCTTGGTGGGCCCAGCTGATGGGAAATATAAATTGGGTTGTAATAGAAGAGTTTCTGGAATCTTCTAACTTTTTCTAGGGTACTGCATGGAGCCTAGTGAACTCAAAGTTCACTGCTATTATCTCAGTCCTTGCATCACTGTGGGCTCCATGCTGTCCTTTCTCAAAGGCAGCCTGCCTGGGCCCGGGCCTTCCATGAAATCAGCTTAGGTCCACCCCAGCATGTTGCAAAGATAGTGCTCAATTCTTTCTGAACAAGCATCACCAGAGATGAGTAGAATGCATTCCCCCCACCCATTTAAGCATCAACTTAAAGTTTGCTTTTCCCAAATACTCATGTAATACAAGGACATACCTGGGAACTTCACATGTCTCCTTGGGGCGAGGGGGCAAAGCCAGTTACTTTTCCCTCACCATAAAACTTTGTGGTGATTTGATTTTTTTCGATCCTATGTAAGAGACTAAATTCTAAAATGAAAGACGCCAGCACTGGAATGCTTCCATAGTACTGAGCTATCTCTCTAGCCCCTGCTGATCCTCTTTCTGAAGTAGTCTCAGGCAAGATACAGAAATACTTCTTACACTCTCAGTCTTGCTTAGGATGGAACTGCAGGAAAAAGTGTTTGATCACACATCATACACACCTAAATGAAATCTACTGTACTTGCTCCTTGAAAGAAGTTTCCTTCTTCAAAATAAAGCATTAAATATTGTTATCTGAAAATTCTGAGGTCCTACTCACAGAAATTATTTATATTATTTTTATTCCCAGAAAGCCTTTCAAAATGTGTAATTATAAATTCTGAGAGCTGGAAATACTTTTGGAATCATAAACTGAAGTTTGGAGAGTGGAAGCCATTTGTTTAACTGCATAGAACTAGAAATGGAGATCAGGGGTCCTTGGAGCCTGAGTTTAGTGTCCATTTGCATGTTGCTTAAAGGATAAAATGACTGGAGGGAGGTTAAGTACATAGTCAATAAAGTATGTTGTCATACAGGCAAAAAGAAAAGCTTTCCCACTGTACCTAGGGGAGGTGGGGAATGGAAAATAGCAGCTGAATGCTGCTGCATGAGGTCATGCTCACGTGATTGATAGAGGCAGTTTGAAGAGTGGTGGAGGTCAAATTTAGGTTATGATGGGCTGAAGAATGAAGGCAACTACTAGTTAAAGATGTCGCATTGAGAACTCTCATTTATCATTAAACCCTATGGGGATGCCAAGAGTAGACGCATCATTGCTGCCCAGCAAAACTCTCCTCACAGAAAACAAAGTGGAACAAGGACTTCCAATTTTAGAAATAGGAGAGGCTAGGCTGATTGGACTAACTCATCTGCTAGAAACAACCAGAGGAGATACATTTATTTAAAAATCTTAAAGTTAGGCTGGAGAGGTAGCTCAGTGTTTAAAAGCACTGGCTCTTCTTGCAGAAGACCCGGATTCAGTTCCCAGCACCTACATGGCAGCTAACAACTGTCTGTAACTCTCGTTCCAGGGAATCCAATGCCCTTTTCTGACCTCTGTGGGCATCGTGTGATACAGGTGTACTTATATACATGCAGTCAATACACACATACATAGAAAATAAAAATAAATAAAAATGTAAAAAATCTGAAAGGCATAAACGTTTTGACATCATAGAAAGAAATTATGGAAATTACTAAAATCTAAGGAAACATGGTGACTTAAAACTATAAACTGAATAAATCTTTTGTCTTGAGGCTATTTACCAACTCAGGCAAATGTGAGCTTAGGGTTTGACAGCTTCTTCCCAGGGCAAGGAAAATAGACAGATGTCAAAGACCAGACTGGAAGAACCCAATATGAGACCTCAAAAGGTGATAATCTCAAGGTAAAAGAGTAAACCATATGTAACCATGCCTTTTCCCAGGTGACTACAGGGGGAAAACAGTTGAGTCTAGAGTTAAAAAACTCCCAGTAAATAAAAGTCCAGAGCCAGGTGGCTCCAATGATGAATTCCATCAAGGATCTAAAAAAATTCTACCAATTTTCCTCAAAGTTTTCAAAAAATGAGAAAGCCACGGAGCTGGAGAGATGGCTCAGGTGTTAAGAGCACTGGCTGTTCTTCCAGATGGAATGAGGTTTGGTTCCCAGCATGCACATGGCAGCTCACAACTGTCCATAACTCCAGTTCCAGGGGATCTGATGCCCTCTTCTAACCTCTTCAGGCACTGCACAGCACAGGTGCACTTACGTACATGCTGGTCATACACTCATACACATAAAATAATAAATAATTTTTTAAGTGAGAAGGATTGAATAGTTTCATACTCATCCTATAAGGACAGGATTATTACCCTTATACCAAAACCAAAGATGGTGTAAGAAAAGAGAACTCCAGACCAATAGCCATTATGAACACCAGAAATGATAAAATGAATACCTATTATCAAACCAAACTAAAAAATAAGTTGAAATGATTACATAACATGACCAACAAGGGTTTCTTCCTGTAATGCATGATGAGGCAATATATAAAAATAATCTAGTAGAATACACCATATTAACAGAATGAAGAGCTTGGCACAGTGTGTGTGCTTGTAATTCCAGCATTTGTTTGGTGGATATAAGAAGATCCGGAATTCAAGGTTGTTCTCAGATACACAGTGTGTTCAAAACAAGGCTGGCTACTTAAGACTCTATATAAATAAATAAATAAATAAATAAATAAATAAATAAAATAATAAAAGTAACATGATAATTTCAACTCATATAGAAAATTCACTTTTAAAAAATTTTAGCCCCTGCCATGATAAAATACTCAACAAAGAACAGTAGAAACTATAAGAACAAGTATATATGAATAACACACAGCTAATACCATATACTGATATTATCATACTCAACAGGGGAAGACTGAACCTTTTCTTTAAATTCAACTACCAAACCAGGATGCCACTGGAAATCCTGGCTAGAACAATTAGGAAAAAAGAAATGGAAGACATCTAAAGTACAAACAAATTTTTCTGTTTTCAGGAAAATGGTATCACATATATAGAAAACCCTTAGTAATTCTACAATAAAATTGCTAAAATAATAAATAAATTGAAGTTGCAGGTTACAAGGTCAATGCATGAAATCTAACAGAATTTTTATATACTACTAAATCAACAGATATGTTGCTAGTAGTAAAACAAGCTTAGCAAATCTGTTGAATTTGCAGTAACATCAAAATGTTCAAGTATCTTGAAATAAAATCATCAAAGTGTCTGTAAAACATGTTTTTGAGACACATTGAAATACATGGGGAGATAGTCGATGTTAACAGATTAAAACCTATACTATTGCCCTGGAAATATAGGCTCAGTTGGCAGAGTGCTTGCCTAACAAGTCCCTGAGTTCGATCTTCAGCATTACATAAAACTGGGCATGATACTACACACCTGTAATCCTAGCATTCACGAATTGGAGGCAGAAGGAGCAGAGTTCAAGACCACCCTCAGTTACATATCAAACTCAAGGTCAGCCTGGGTTACTTGAGATCATCTCTCAAATAAAAATAACCACAATATTTTAAAGATGTTGGTTCTCTTTAAATTAATTGACATCTAGAGTTATACCCCCAGTAAAACTCTGCAAAGATGTGTGTGTGTGTGTGTGTGTGTGTGTGTGTGTGTGTGTGTGTCCCTGGAATTTGATAAGATAATTCTAAAATACACATGAGATGCAAAAGTGAAAGCCTACTCAAGACATGAAAGAAGAAGCTCAGGGTGGTGGGCAACGCCTTACTGTACAGCAGAGCTCATTTTAAGCTCTAGCAATGAAGAAAGTGCAGTTTGAACATAGTGGCAAAATTGATGAATGGACCAGACTAGAACCTCTAAAACGTACCTACATGTATTTGGGGATTTACCATTTTACAGATCCAATATTATCAATGGACTTATCAACAACTAGTTCCATGACAAAAGTTTCTGAGTACATACAGAAAATGAAACCAGACTCTGACTTCATGCTTGCATAAAGATCAAGTCCAGATAAATGAAAGACCTGAAGTGAAAGGAAAAAATATCATAAAGTTTTATACGTTAAGTGAATCTATTTGTGACTTCAGGGTAGAGAAGAATATCTTAAAACATGTCACAAAAGCCCTACCCTAAGGGCTGTCGACAGCTAGCCTGAAAGGACAGACCTTATCTTGTAGACAAGAAAAACAGCCCAACATATGTCATGGTACACACATTCAGTGAACCCCCAGTCAAAGTCAAGATGAAGGGAAAGCTTGTGAACACAGCCAAGTTTCCTTCACCCATTGCTGATGGTCATGCAGCATGTTCACTTATATGTCTACATGCATGCAGAAACATGACCAAGACCTCATGATTGAACATTCAAGCTGCTGGAACAAAGAAAACTAGGTGGACTGATTTTCAGGACCTGAGTAAGGCCTGGGGTCCTGGGGTCTTATTTGTCATTCCCAGAAGAGAGAAAGCATTCAACTGGTCGATGCTTTTTCAGTGAAAACACTCCTTACAACACAGACCACAAGTCCAGCTCCTGGGTTTATCCTGACTAGGGGTGGACAGGAGAGGTAGGAAGTTCAAGGTAGGAGTAGTTGTATCTGATGGGAGAGAGGACTTCCCTTGCAGAGATTCTGGTTCCTCATGATTTTCCCCACCTCACTGTGTTGCAGAGATGAGGCACTGCTTGACTTAGGGAGGTCATTATTAAAGAATGATGTTGTTAGTACTGCTCACATGCACAGAGGGTTGCTGAGTTCTGTGTCTAGGGGAGGGATAAAACCAGAAGCCTTCCTCTTCAAGGCCCAGGGAAGGGACAGAAGGAAAGGCTTTGTCATTCACTTTAAAATCTCTTTCTAATGACATTACTTAAGCTTTTCATAAATGTCAGAGTGCAGTGTGGATGAAAAGTTGCAAAAAGGCTTTCTTCAAATAATGAGAGAACATCCTGGTATTAGTCAACCGCTTACCTAGCATGAGCAAAGCTCTGGGTTCCATCCATAACACTGCAAAGCACAGAAAATAAAAAATAATATTTTGACAAGGGAGAGGAGAATTAATGTAGCCTGGGGAACACAAGAATCATAGTTGATCGGAGAGTGAACTTTTAGCCATGAGGTACCTGTTCTCAGAAGGCAGGAGAGGAGCTCCTCAAAGCATTGCCTTTCAGACAAGGGCAGGAGGGGAGCCACAGAAAGTGATTTCCTTTGAGTTCCTCTCCAAACAGCAGTTGAGGGTGAACCCCATACCTACAAATACAGTAACTGCTTTATCTAATTCCCTGGGGCTTTAAGTCCTGCTACTCCTCAGCATTGAGACATTCAAGTCATGATTTCCTTTAGTGATTCCCCTAACCAAGTGGGTGACCCTACTGGGATGTTTCACTGCAGTCTGTCCTTTTCTTTCTTCAGCATTCATGACAGGTACATTTCTTTCCTGGACTGCCATACATTCTCTTCTTCCTCATACCCAGCATGAGGAAGTGGAGCCTGTATACACAATTCTCACCTTGCTCCTGGACCTCCCTTGGCCTGCGGTAGACACAGAAATAATAGAAGACAGTCCTGACCCTCCGTTTATAGTGAAAAACTACATCTGTATAAGAAAAACTCTACAGCCTTTAGATTATAGCATCAGATCAATGTGGCTAAGTGGATGTTTGCCGCATTAAGAAGCATCTTTCAGGTGGTCTCACATAGAAGATAAGTTACATAAGAGATACCAAGATTCATTAGAGAGAGCTCTGGGAAAGACCTCCCCCCAGCTAAATTTCCTGGGAAAAAGAAATTGACACTCTTGAGAGACTGACCATATTTTTAAGAGTCTCACAGCAGAAAACACACTGTGGTTTCAAATACAAGCCCAAATCGAAACACGGGACTGTACATGCTTCAAGATGCCAGGGTCAATTTGCACAAATCCCTATTTGACAGGGCAACTTTTCAGTACTGCAAGAAGCAGGTAAATGAAAGTAGGTATGCATTTAAGGATGGGCCATGAGTATCTCCAACAAAATAGAGATAGTGAAAGAGAGTAAGAAACATGCCGAGCCGATATCTGCTGGGAACAGGATGGCAAGATGACAAACAGAGTAAGAACAGACTCCTTCCCTTCCAGTTCAATAGTTCTTGCCTTACAGATTCCTAGGGAGGAAACCCCTTTAGCAATTCCAGCTTCTCAGATCTGACTCATTGAGAACAGCCACAGGTGGTCCTTAGTCACAGGTTTTCCTGAGAAAATCCAAGGTGGCTAATTAAACTTAAATTGCTGAAAATAGGTAACTTCGTACAAATATGTCTAGATAGTGTGTGGGATACACCTATACGGAGGTAGTGCGTGACTGTGAATGCATCTGGGTTGTTATATTTTTAGCTGCTAAAACAGGCAGTTCATTAGAGTAGGGCTGCCATCAGGACAGTGGCCATGGTCAAGCCCTGGTTTCTGGGCTCTGGAAAAGCAAAGGAGTCTGCCAGGTACTATGCTGGAACCTCATGACCACAGCTGAGATAGAGAGAGGTTTGGTGTGGGGACCAAAGCCACACTGTGCATGAACTCCCAGTAGGACTGCATCTCAGGGCTGGGGACACAGGTGCTAAATGACACAACTGGATCCCTTCACATGACATGTAAAGGCATGGTATAGGAAAGAAATGGTATTGCACTAAGATGTGTCTCTGGGCTACTTGCATCAGAATCACCTGCACCCTCTGGGAAATGTGTAGGCCTTGGGGTCCCCCATTAGACTAATCTACTTAATCAGAATCCCTAGGGGCAAAACTAGAAATGCACATGTGCCTTCAGCAAGCCCAGTGGCTCTGGTGTACACTGGCTTTGAATCTGAGAAACAAAGCAGGTGTGGCCTGTAAGGAAATGGTTCAGGAGGTGGACTCGACCACTTATATCTATTGGACTTGAAAAAAAGCCTTAACCCCTCTGTGCTTCCATTTCCTCATCTTGAGAGCAAGATTGTGCCCATCTCTTAGGGTAATTCTCATAAGTAAAGAAGGCTGTCTAAGCGAAAACTCCCAGAACGGTGCCTGGCTTCTAGAAGGACACATTAGTCTGTACTAGCAGGGCTCTGAGCTGAGTGGACCCACTGAGAAGAAAGAGGACCTCCTCTGGGCCCCGGTGCATGCCCCGTCCTGTGTGCTGCAGTAGGGTGAGTAGCAGCAGACCTCCCACAGCACATGCTAGACAGCTTGTTGCCTCAGAAGTTGTGAGGATGATTAATAAAGGGACAATCTTTAAGTGCATGGATGATCATGCTTGGCTAGAAGGAGAAACTAGGAAAATGGATATTGTTCATTAAGTTTTAATTAGCAGGTAAATTGTACAGGGGAAGAGAGTCCAAGTGTTAATACAAGTAATTAATGTGCTGCTGTTTCCCTTGGCCACCCTTTGATTGGAGCCATCTAAGCTGCAGTCTTTATCAGCCACTAAGATCCCGGAAATCCTGGCTGCTAATTACTTTGTTGAGTCTTGGATTGCACTAAAAAAATGGATGTGTCCTGCTCTCTCTGATGACTCAAACAGAGGGAGAAGATAGAGTGGTTCTAACCACGATGGATTAAACTCTGAGGATTCAGAGAGGACAATCATCATTCTCTCGGTTCACTTAACGACTGTGAATACTGTCTGCAAGTTTGGAACATCAATATGACCAGACGTTGTCTGATTGTGAAAGAGCCCACCCAGTAGCTTTATACTGCTAGATCTCAGGTCCAATGACTTGATTTCTACCTAAATCCCTGCTCAGATCTTTTGGAATTGCACCAAATTGTCATTTGCCAGTTTTGTATATTAGACCCAATGGTGTCATCTGACTTTAATAAATAATTTGGAAATTTCAGAGAAACATAGGCACTGGAATGCCTGAGACAGCCCTTGGCATACTTGGGGAGAGTAAGAGGCCCTCTGGTTGTGTATGCTGGCCTAAGGCTGCTTGGGGCTAAAAGATAACCTAGAATGTTACTAGAAATACTTGGCATAAAAGTGAAAAAGTGGAAAGAATTCAACTATCCATCGATGGATAGATGGATAAAGAAATGTTGGTCTACCTACATGATGGAGTATCATTCACCATAAAAAGGAATGAAGTCTTGAACTATGCTTCTCCATTGATGGACTACAAAACATTATATTGTGGAAAGAAACCAGACATGAAAGACACATATCTGTGATTATCTGTGATTCTATACCTATATAATGCTCATATGGACAAATGCATAAAGAGAGAAACATTAGTAATCTCTAGGAGCTGGAGAATCCAAGTGAAGGGAGTAAGGAGTGGAATGAGATTGTGATGATATTTATACAACATTGAAAACACAGAGAGCGAGAGTGAGAGCGAGAGAGAGAATTGAAAACCCCAGGTGTGGGTTTGAGGCAGAAGGAGGAGTTTGAGGCCAGACTGGTCTGTATAATAGGGCCATGTCTCAAAATAAAAGGATTGAATATTATGGTATGGGAATTCATCTCATCAAAAGCAAGTAAAGAAAAAGCAAAACAATAAAAAGAAGATCATAGCATTTCCCTTATCAAGTCCTAGAATAGGGCCACTGTCTTATGAAGTTGGGCTGTGGAGCAAGGCTCTGGACAAAGCAGGAACTGAGCCTGAATCTTAGTTTAGGCTCCTCCACTAGCCTTGGCATGTCTGTGGGCAAGTCCTTTCATCTTTCTAGGGATCATTTTCATCATGTGTTTAATGGTGTTCTTGAGAAAAAACACATCACCAAATGAGATTCAGAAAACTACAAAATGCTTATTTAAAATTGTATTTATTGGCTGGAGATGTAGCACTGTCTGAGATAGAGAACTTGCTTAGCACGCTGGAAATCCTAGGTCCAATGGGTAGTGTTAAAACATGCAAACAAACAAACTACACTCACTAACTACAGGCAAGGTGTATTACAGTGCCTAAGAGTTAGACAGAGAGCCTGGAGGTCTGCTGGGACTAGCTTTCACCATAATCTGCTCTTACCCAGCAGGCACTGTCTTTCTATATGTAGAAAGGTGACCTTTTTCAGAGCAGAAAGTGTCCATTGATTCTGCATTTCCCAGAGAAGGCTCCAGGTCTCCCCTGTTTGGGTTCTATGTTAATAGCTTTCAAGTTTCAGCCTTTCTGTTCAACCCACCCTGCATCTTCAGTTATAGGAACTTCTAAGCAGGTCTCTTAGAAAGAACCTTAAATACCTTTGGATTTCAAAACGCACCGCATCCCAAAAGGGCTTTCTTTAAACCGTTCCAAAGCCATCAGATTTATTGCACATGAAGCCCGTCCCTTGTAAACGGGACCTGATTTAATATCCATCTATTTTTCTTAGTACTGGGGCGATGTTTTGAATCATTATTAAGAGTAGTTCATAAAAATAACAAAATTAATTCAAATAGATACAGAAATCTTTCTCCAGAGATTATTAAAATATTTGCCTCTTAGTGTTGAAAAATCAAAGCCCCAGGACCTCACAGTCAAGTAGTGTCTAAACAGCGGCAGGGACCAAACCTCAGCACACTTTCCTGTCCACTTCAGTCCCAGGGAATTCCAGCCAGCATCCAAGGCTAGCTCCCACGGTCAGGGTGCACACGGTATAATGGTCCCAAGAAGCCTTCAATGCCTCGGTACTAAAGGGTGTTTTCAGGGAAGGAGAGAGTAGTGCCTGCAGCCCCACAGGGCTTCTTTCCTTTCTTCTGCTATTTAATTTTGTTTATTAAATTCAAACCCCTTCCTGAGTTCGCTAGAGAAAGGTTCCAAACCCTCGCAGTAGAAGGGTATGTAGAGCCTAACGTTTATCCTACAGAGTAGTTTATGATACAGACAGGCTTTGGGCTGTCAGCCTCTTGTCCCGGTGCCTGGCGGGGCACCAGGGACCACAAGCACCGGGGACCACAAGCCGATTCTTCCGCGGTTCTGGTTACCGAAAATTCCGGGGCTGAGCCTGCTGCCCCCCACCCCCTCACCAGAAGGAACAGTTAGACAATACCAGAGCAAAAGCTCCGGCAGAGTTTGCAATTCCCGCCTGATCCGTGTTCTCAGTACTGAGCTAGGAAGGGGATGGGGGCTTCATTTTCAAACTAGGGTACACATTTTCTGTAGCTTTGTAGCTAGACAAAGTGTGTGCGATTTTAGTTTTTAGCAGTGTTTATTTCTCCTTTGAAGGTTTTTGAATGTTGAAGTACGACACAGAACTCAGCCTAACCCATCCCTATGGCTTTCCCCCACCCGGGGGTAGGGGGCTACTGTGTCCAGAGGATGGCGCTCGGGGCCAGAGCAACCCCTGTCCCCGGCGGCGGCGAGAAGGCTCAACTGCGGAGCAAATTTCCAGGTGTTACCTAAGATTTTCTTCAGAGCTTCCCGACAAGAACAGTAACTTTTAGTAGTGGCCGAAATATAATTCCTTGACCAAGGTTGTTGAGCTAGCCAGTGTCCGAAACGGGCCCATTTAATTTGAGCCTCAGCATTCTGATTTCCCCTGGTCTGTGCACTCCGAGATACTGGGCGCTGGGCGGCGAACCTGAACGCCTGGGGAGCGGGGAGGAAGCAGCCAGGCAGCGAAGGGGTTGAAAAGAGAGTCTCCCGCAAGGGATGGAAAGGGAGAAGGGCGGAGAATCTTTGGGACTGGGGCTGGGGGCTGCTCGGCGATCGGTGGCTTCTGTGCCGCCCGCTTGGTTCCTCCTCAACAGGTCTGCTGCGAAAGCGCAGCTCCCTAGCCTGCCTGACTGCACGACACCACCGGGTAAAAAGAGCGAGCTCTGCAAGAGGGGAGAGAAGCCAGGGGCATTCGTCCTGGGTTGCTTCAAAAAGCCCAAGAGGGGCTTGCATGCGTGTTTTACGTTTTCCGAAGCAGCCACTAAATTCCCATGGCCAGGATGCAGGTAGCTGGGAAATCGGACTCCCTCTTACCCTAAAGCTGGGGTCCGAGCAGCAATCCGCTGCAGTCCCCCGTTCCACAAAAAGACACAGAATACATTTCTCAGGGAGAGTGCAGCAAGCCCCAGACAGAATTAAAAGATTAAGAGGTGCTGCCGCTTAGGGAGCAAGCCGAATTTTCTCAGGACCAAGAGCAGAATGAATTCCTCAGGGTGTAGGAACCCCAATTTGTTGTGGGAACCCAGAACACTTGTCCTCTGGTCCTCACCAAGCACAAAAAAGCTTTGCACAGTCCAAAGCACACGGAGTGGTGTAATCCTCCAAAGGAATCTGTAAAGGACAAGGGTGGGGTGCTTGAAAGAGTCACCGGCTGCCCCTGCATCTTATGGGGGTACGCAGGCTTGCTAGAGCTGACACTGGACCCTATGAAACACCCCATGAATCCATTCTGCAAGCTACATCGCTTTGCTACGTATTTGTGTTGGAGAGAGAAAAAGAACTTGCTAGAAACGGATGCTTAGCGATTCTGACTGAGCTAGTCACGAAGCAGGATACCAAGGGGACTGGGAGGGGGGCCAGCTAATGGGAGGGAAAACACATACAAGGCAGTCCGGAAGCAAGGCGACAACTCGGTTCGGATTTGTCTAAGGAAAGGAGGTGACTGACGCGGGGGGTGGTCAGAGAGCTCTGATTGGTTGGGGGGCGGGGTTATGGGTGGGGCCAGCTACGTTCCGAGGCTTTAAAAGCTCACCTCCGAGGGGCGGGAAGCTGTCATTCGCTCGCTGAGCTTCAGAGGGAGCGCCACGCTTTCTCGGAGCTCCCGGCAGCCGCCGCAGGTGTTTGCAGTACACATCCGCGGCTGATCCGGAGCTTGCTGGGCGATCGCTACAGTCTCGCCCAGCAACATGGGACCTACCCGGGCGGTTCCTACCCCCTACGGGTGTATCGGCTGTAAGCTGCCAAAGCCTGACTACCCACCCTCACTGATCACCTTCATGTTCTGCACAATGGTTATCACCGTTGTCGTAGACCTGATCGGCAACGCCATGGTCATTTTGGCTGTGGCGAAGAACAAGAAGCTCCGAAATTCTGGTAAGCCACCCTTCCTTTTCCTACCCGGCTCCCAAATTTCCCTCAAGCCCAGGGGGCGGTGGAGGCGATGTTCCGTTGGGGTCCCATAAACTTCGAGCTTCTCGGTGCCCGGAGAGCTCAGAAAATTAGCTTTGGGCAGCCGAGTGCAAAGCCCAGGTTCGTGTGGTGCGCGGCAACCCGCCGATCCTTGTCCCGTCGGAGACCGGACACAGAGGGAGTCGGCACCGGATCGGAGAGTCTGGCGGCCGCCCGGGGGATAGCCGGCCGAGCTGGACACCGGAGGGTTGGCCGAGCAGAGGCACTGCGGGCCGAGCTGTCGCAGAGGGAGCAGCGGTGTTGCGACCCGCTTTGGGAAAGTTAAGTTCCCGGCAGCCGCGGCGGCCGCGGCGGCGCTCCCCGGAATGGAGCGCAGCGCTGCGGCCGCCCCTAAGGGCGGCGGAGACCCCACTCGCCACGGCGTGGGGGCTCGGATGGCTCCCCAGCGGCGGAGCGCAGACCCCATGCCCGAGTACGGAGCTGGGAGGTCTGAGCTCGCCGAGCCGAGCTCCGTCTGCCGGTCCCAGGGCGCGCGGTGGAGACCGGCGAGCGGCGGGCTGGATGCTGCAGGCGGTGGCAGCTACGGCGGTGGCAGCGGAGATCCGGAGGTCTGTACTGGGTGGGGACACACGGAGGGCAGGCGGAGGGGCGCGGGAGCTCGGCCAAGGCCGTGTGGGCGAGAGAAAAGAGGCAAAATCAGGTAGGGATAGCAAGCGGGCGGTAGGAGAGCTCCGGGATGCCGGGGCTTTGATTGCAAAGCGCTGGGATTCGGAAGCCGCGGGGAATCCCTTGGCCACCAGCCTGAGCTGATGGGAGGGGGACCGCTCAGGAAGATGCCGGGAACTCTGACCTGTGCAAGGAGTGGGGGGATTGGGGATTGGGGATGGGGATAGAGGAAACACAGACTGGAAAACAGCAAACCTGATTTTCAGGGTGGGCGGGAGAGGACTCTGGATGACTACAGGTGGGGAGATGGAGCCTTAACTCCTCTCTCCGGCTAGGGGAGTGTAGGCGGTGTGGCTGGGTCTTGGATGCCACGGTGTCGATGGGCTTGGGAGGCGATACCGGGCCGGGGAGGGTTAGAATAAACCTCAGGGACCCTCGTGGATCCGGTGCTGGGGAAGAGGACCGGGAGGCGTCTGGGGAGTTGCTTTACTGGGGGACTCGGAGTCACCAACACCGCATGTTTCAAAACTCTGACAGACTCAGAATCATTAAAAGTTTTTTTTTTCTAATATCCTGCGGGTGCGTCTGAATTTTCCTTTGTACCCCAGAGACCTGAGGCCAGGACTTGGACCTCACCTTTGACTCTAGATACGGTACCCTGTGCAGAACTACGGACAGGCGAGATCACCTGGGAAGCTCTCTTCTTCTGCTTTCTTCTCCTCTTTTCTTGTATAATGCAAATAAAAGTTTTTATGGTTGTTGTGGTTTTATTTGTAAGGTTTTTGCCCTTTCTCATCAGTTTGAAGGAAGACCCCAGAAAAAGTCCCTTTTTAGAGAAAGCACTGAGGCCAGGTCTTGGCGCCCTTTTAAAAAGCGCTCATTTTCTCCTAGTCTGAAGTGCAGTGTTTTGCTAAACCAAAGCTAATTAGCAAAGAAATGATGCCAATGAAAGGGGCCTTTGCGTCTGCACTTGGCCTCTTCTGCTTTTTGTGAAAGGTTTTACAAAAAAAAAAGTTGTTAGACCCCCCCCCCCCCGTAGAAATGGGCGTGGGGGAATCCCCACACCAGTTTCCCAGTTACTCCAGTCTGGGTCTGTGCTCAGGGGAGGGAACTTTTGCAGGATGCTTTGTGCTTGGCCAGCCAGGAAACCTGCACTTCCAGGGATTTCTCTTTCCACTGGTCACTATTTCTTTGACCCCAGAGTGGATTTTACAGAGCTTCCTTCTACCCTTATGTTTTATTCTTAAGGGAACTGGCCAATGGTAAGTATTTCACTAGGCTCTGCCTGAGATTACTGTTTGATTCCTTTGAGCAAGCCCCAAGCCTTTCTCAGAATGATCTCTTTAGATAGGTTTTCCTTTAAAAGACGATAGCTAATTCATTATTCTTATCATTAGTATTGTTATTGTTGTTATCATTTTTAGGTCTAGGCAGTCTCACATTCCTCCAGCCTTTCTCTGTGATCCCTACCCACTTGTTTTTGGACAGCTCGATCTAGCTCCACTCTCTCCCACTGCGTCCTTCCCCCTACCTCCAGTGTGGAAAAAGTGGCGCAGTTGTTTTTCTCTAAAATGGTGTCAGCAGGCCTCTGCCTCCTCACAACAGTTTTTTTGTGCTCTTTGTCCATCTCTGTCTTATGTTCACTTCTTTCTCAGAGCAAAGATAATGTTGAAAAGGAAAAAATAAAAAAAGGCCGCCAAAGGACAGGTGTCCCAAACTTGCTAGAGCCACTTGGGGCTTGCTTAAAAAAAGATAACTGTGCTTTTGAAGACAAAAGAATTCCAAAACTGACAGCAGTCCAGTCGGCCTTTTCTCCACTCTTCACAGGAGTGGATTTCTGAAGTTTAACCATTGATGTCTGTCTCTCTCCCCCTTTCCCTCCCCTGATGTTTTCTAGGCAACATCTTCGTAGCCAGCCTCTCTGTGGCAGATATGCTGGTGGCCCTCTATCCCTACCCTCTGATGCTGCATGCCATGTCAGTTGGGGGCTGGGATCTGAGCCAGCTCCAGTGCCAGATGGTCGGGTTGGTCACAGGGCTGAGTGTGGTCGGTTCCATCTTCAACATCATGGCCATCGCTGTCAACCGTTATTGCTACATCTGCCACAGTCTTCAGTACGAGCGGATCTTCAGCCTGCGCAACACCTGCATCTTCCTGGTGGTCACCTGGGTCATGACCATTCTGGCTGTCCTGCCCAACATCTACATTGGCACCATTGAATATGATCCTCGCACCTACACCTGCATCTTCAACTATATGAACAACCCTGCCTTCACTGTGACCATCGTCTGCATCCACTTCGTTCTCCCTCTCCTCATAGTCGGTTTTTGCTACACAAAAATCTGGATCAAAGTGCTGGCAGCCCGTGACCCGGCTGGACAAAATCCTGACAACCAGTTTGCTGAGGTTCGCAATTTTCTAACCATGTTTGTGATCTTCCTCCTTTTTGCAGTGTGCTGGTGCCCTATCAACGTGCTCACTGTGTTGGTGGCTGTCAGTCCAAAGGAGATGGCAGGCAAGATCCCCAACTGGCTTTATCTTGCAGCCTACTGCATAGCCTACTTCAACAGCTGCCTCAACGCTGTCATCTATGGTATCCTCAATGAGAATTTCCGACGAGAATACTGGGCCATCTTCCATGCTATGCGTCACCCTATCCTGTTCCTCTCTCACCTCATCACTGATATTCGTGAGACTCGGGAAGCCCGTGCTCTCACTCGTGCCCGCGCCCGTGCTCGTGATCAAGCCCTAGAACAAGACCGTGCCCGAGAACAAGGCTGTACCCGTGGCTGCCTTGCTGTGGAGGGAGCCCAGCTGGACGTCCGGAATGTTCTACTGCCTGGTGATGCTACATCTGGTCACCATGATCGTGCCCCTGTCCACCCCAGGCCTCATACCAGGTCTGCTTCTGCCTACCGCAAGCCAATCTCTAGCCACCACAGGTCTCTTTCCAGCCACCCCAAGTCTGCCTCTGTGTACCCTAAGCCGGCTTCGTCTGTCCGTTTCAAGCCTGCCTCTGTCCATTTCAAGGGTGACTCTGTCCATTTCAGAGCTGCTTCCAAGTCCATCTCTGGTCACCGTGTCTCTGCTGGCCTTGCCACCAGCCATCCTACACCTGCTGCTGGCTACTTCACGCCAGCTACCAGCCCCCTTGAACCCAGCATGACTGACTATCTTGAGCCTGCTGCCACCAGCCATGGTCTACCCACTGTTGTTGGTCACTCTGAGATCTCTGCCTCCTATTGCCTTGAGATGAGCACCTTTGGTCACCTCAAGCCTGGCATGTCTGCCTTCAGCCCTGTCACTGCATCCTCTGGGCCTGTGGGCAGGCAGCTGGAGCCTGCAGCAGCTGCTGCCGCCCTTCCTAATCTTTCTGTAATCCCCATTGCCAGCAGGGATTACCACCAGGTTATGCTCATTGATGATTCTGAATCTGATGTTTCTGATGAGATGGCTGTTTGAAAAGTGTTCTTTTGGGTGGATCACTTTACAATTCACTCTGCATATGCAGTCCAGAGTGAGCTCCCTTTATTGCAACTACACAGGGACTGACACATGGGACATGGACTCACTGACTAGGTGTTAAATTCCATTAGCTTTTCGGGCACACTCCCTTGACAACTTGTACTCTTGAAAGTGTGTGTGTACTCTTGCTATCTTAGATCAAATTTCCAAGTGTGACATTTGTGGTTCAGAGCTTCTGAGCTTCTCTGTTCTCCTATGGTTAAGTTTTCAGTCTTCTGTATTCCCTGACCTGTGACTTTGCTTCCCCTCCCCCTCAGTTCTCCCAGCTCTCTCCCCTTTCAGCTTTCTTCTCCCATTCCTAGGGGTGGGGGAGAAGTGCATTCACCCGCACTGGTCCAGCTGTGTCTTGGTGATAACTTCTGTGATGTGACTGTAACTGCACAGGTTTCTGTTCTACATGTGTAACTCTATGTTGTACCTTTAATGGCAGTCAGAAAAGCAGTTACAATAAAGTGCAAAGAGTTGAAAGTTTCTTTTCCAGATTTCAATGACACAATATGACCCATATTTGAACAGTTCTTAATAAGATACATTTTAATGCCTGTCTGTCAGATCAAGTGGCAAAAAAATGACAAAGACAAACTGAATTGTGTTTTGTGTAAATTCAAACTTTGGTGCTGATTTTTATAGATTTGGTTGCAAACGATGAGCTGGTTTTACCCTATTTTCAGTCACTTGAGTTTTTCACGTAGTTCCACAGAAATTGATCCATGCATAAAGAATTCCCTCCCCTAAAAGCCAAACTTATGGTTACTAAGGTCAGTACAGTTCTGTTTGTAATATAATTCGTAACTACTTTTTAAATACCTCAATACTGACACAATCAGTTTTACATTTTCTTTTTCATTCAAAGGGAATTTGAGTTCAACAACTGATTGATAGCTAGTAGCTAACGGAGTACCAAAAATCCTTGTCTGTCTAGCTCTCCTGGCTTGGGGCTGGGGGATGAGGAGGAAGAGATGCCAGCACCAATAACTCTATCACACTTGGCTAAGGTTCAGTAACAGGTTTTCCTCTAGATTTCAAGAACAAACTGCCATTTAAGTGAAATTTCAATTGCTGATTCAAATTGACACTTTAATAAAAGTTTATTGTACAAAAGCTTGTAAGACAGATGTAAATGTATCATACTGCCTTAACTGTCGTCTGCATTTGTGGTAGCAATGAAATAAAAGTGGTTCCGTGGCTTCAGTGCTCGGCTTCCTCATAGATTTATTTATTCTTGTACTGCTGGCAGCAGCTACTTATGGGGAGGGTGTACAGGGGGAGGTGGAAGAGCAGTCCTTCTTCTGGAGGAGGGAGAAGACGTGTGCAAACACCATCTCTGCCACAGAGCTGCAGTGTCCCAAGACCCCTGCTTTGAATTAGCATACCAGGGGAGATGGTAATCTGGGAGAGCTTGCTGGAATTGCTGCTTTATTCTCACTCAGGGGCTTAAATTGTGTTCCCTGTTGAAGCAGTGAAACTGGGTCCCAAAGTGGCTAGGACGGCTCAAAACAGCAAGTGGAAGGTGGGTGACAAGGCCCCAGCCCCTGAGTAAATCCCATGATCTCTGGCATACAGTTTAAAAATGTAAAAATGTCCTAGAACAAGAAATTGCTCACATTTTCAATAGAAATCAAAGTGCATCCAAACATACAGTAGGTCATCCTGTTTTTTTTATTTTTTATTTTTTTTGTAAATGAGACTTCTACCCATCCTAGAAGATTTACATTTTACTTCACTATTTTGTGTATGAACTTGTGTATTATGGCAGGCATATGGAGGTTAGAGGACAAATTCTACTATGTGGGTCTCAGGTCATCAGACTTGTAGCAGGTACCTTTACTGGCTGAGTCATTTCATTGGGCCACTCGAGTTGTTGATTTGTTTCATTTTTGCTTTTTGTTTTCTTTTTCTTTTTTTTTAGATATGCATATGGACACAGAAGACTACATATGTAATTAGCCTAATCAGACTTGACAGGATTTGGTGAGCTAAGGTCATCTTAGCTATCAATCCCTAAGCTGCATTAGTCTGAGCCCTCCCTCCCCCAGCAGGACTGCTGAACCTCTGGCTCTCCACTCCACATTCTGTGGATGCAAGATTCCCGCTAGGTGGTCCATGAATGCCTACAATGGATGCTTACAGATGTGCTTATAGACTGGCCAGTGGTCAGTGCTGCTCCCCTCGTCCCCCAACAAAGGGATTGCTTTGGGAGCGACTGCAAAGTGTCCAGTCCAAAGGTATTATGGCTTGATGCCCCACGCTGCCACCCTCCAGGGCCTTACAGGGTGCAGAGTTCCGAAGGGAGATTGGAGAAGCAAGGCCTCTATTCTAACAAAGCTCTGAACTGTGCCCCCAGTTGCAGAAAGAATGACACATATTTAAATGCTGCCTGGCTTCATTCTCATCTTCCTCTTGGTCAGAGTGTGGAGCAAGCTGCATTCCCCACTCACTAGGCTGGCCGGCCTTTTACATAGCTACTAGACCAGCTACCCCACCACATCCTTGGAGCTTCACTTCCACAGTCTACACCAGAGCCAGAAATCCAGAAGTGCTCCTCCTCCCGTCTCCTTCCCTAACAGCCCCTGGGGTCTGTGTGCCCCTGGAACTCTCATATCCAGGGACCAGGACTGTTTGGCCGGTAGGAGGCAGGCTTAAAGCTGTTTCTCTTTCAAGTTCCGGGGAGTTTTGCGGGGGAAAATGCCTACACAGGACTTCCGAATTCTCCAACCCCTAAGAACCAAGAGACCAATTCTTCAGCTTCCTCAGAGAGTAAGCCTGTTTCAAAATCAAGGGATTCATACAAGCAAATTATATTTTGTTCATTTATCTTGGTTTGGTTTGAGGTAGCATCTCACTGTGCAGCCCAAACTGGCCTGGAATTTCCCACTCACTCATCTCGGACTCTTTGGGTGCTGAGCGCTGGGATTTTAGACACACCACACCCAGTAGCAAGCAACTTTTCCACGCCAGGTTTCTCCACATTCTGGTCTTCTTTCTGTTTATAATGGAAATATAAAGTGTATACTATACAATGGCAGCTTGACAATTTTTCTACAGTGTGCACCTGTGTAACGGACGAACACTCTACCCTTTTTGTAGGCATGTTTAATCCCCTTCCAATTAATAACTCACTTGACATTTATTTTGATTGACGTTTAGGTTCTTTTCATTTATGGCTGTTTCTAATAAACTGCTGTGGCTATGAATATAAACATACATGCTTTAATCTCTGTTTTCAATCCTCTTGGGTATGTATCTATGAGAATCTCAGGCTTATAGGCTAGTCTAGCTTCCTCTCAGTATTATGCCTTTGAGATTTGTATATCTTTTGTGCATCTCAGTAGTTGGTTTTCCACTTTTATCAATATACCACAATTTATTTACTGATTCTATTGCTGATAGAATTTGTATTGTTTCCAGTTTGGAATTACAGCAGTATAAAATATGCTTCTAGGGGTAGGGTCACAGCTCAGTGGTAGCGTGGCTCCTTAGCATGCATGAAGCTATCAGCTCCATTCCCAGTGAGACACACACACACACACACACACACACACACACACACATTTATCAGCATTTTTGTGTATGTCTTTTACTGCAGTTTTGATGGATTTTGTATACAGTGAGCTACACAAGTTCAGTGTATAGCTTACTTCAATATACAGTTTTCATATGTAGATATTCATATAACCACCACATAAATCAAGATAGAAACATCTCCAGCACCTCATTACTTCTGCAAGTGTGTACAGCTTTGATTAGAATTAGAGTCATAAGTACTATGTGTATTTTGTGTTAGTAAACATCAATTATTTTTACAAAGGTTTGAATCAATTTATATTTTCACCAGCAGTATGTGCAATCACAGAGAGTGTCCTACATTCCTTCCAAGCCTTGATGTTTTCACCTTCTAAACCACAGCCATTCCAGCGGATGTCTAGCACTATTCTTTCCTTTTGGTTTCAGTTTGCATTTCTTTAATGAACAATGATATTGCCCATTTTCTCACATGATTTATTAGATGTTTCCTCTAAGAAAGACCCAGAGCATTTTACCATATTGAAATAGAAGTTTCTGTCTTTTTCTCATTGATGTATAGTTATATATCAGGGTGTGTATATATATATAATATATATATATATATATTATATATATATATATATATTGTATGAGTATCTGTTTTCAGCGTGTACTTTTCTCTTTTGGCTCTGTTAATTCTAACTTTATAAGCAAAGTGTTTTTTTTATTATGAGGCTTAATTTATCAGGTTTTTTTTCATTTGTGACTGCATTGTATTTAAGAAATTTCTGACTAACATAATGCAGGGAATATATCCTAGTTTTCTTTAAAATTCATATTATTCTCTTCAAATTTAAATACATGATCTCTCTTCAGTTAACTTTTATAAATTATAAAATGTAGGGTTAAGATTCAAAATTCATATTTTCATCTTATCATCATTCTTTGCTGAACTGTGGTTCTGATTAGTTGTCAATTAGATAATCACATGTGAAAGTATCTGTATATTTATTATCATCTATATATGTATAATCTGTCTACCAAGCAGTAATCTATATGTTTCTGGGCTTTTTAGACCATTCCATTTTGTCTATTTGTCTACATCGTTTTTCAGTTTAATTAATTATAATTTATATTTAGTATACTACCACGTGCTAAGTGCACAGTAAAATTAATTTCTTATTTATATACATATTTTGTAACTAACAGCTGAATGATATTATAGAGCATTCTTGAGACCCCAGAAAGTTCTTTTCTGGTTCACAGTTAATCATTCATTTTGCTTATAATTCACACAAAATGAGTAACACAATACATACACTGCTGAGCTTGACTTTTGTTGAACATGTTTCTGACATGCATCCATGTTGTTGGGTGTAACAGAAGCTCTTTTTAATAGTTTTCATAGAGGACCAGCCATATGCCTCAGCAGGTAAATGTGTTTGCCACCAAAGCCTGATGAGTTGAGTTCAGCCTCTGGAGCCCACAGTGCAAGGAATAAAGTGACACCTGAAAGTTGTCCTCTGACCTCCCCATCTCTTTTTCACACCCATATATAATAAATATAATCCAGATTTTTCAAAAAGCTTTTAGAGGACCACTTAAAGATTAGAAGTACCTTCAATATATATTAAGTTGAAAAGACACATTATAAAATGACATAATTTTATTAACCAAACCAAAATGAGTATATGAAAAAGCAAATAAGTTTTAATGCTTTCTACAATACATATGACCATCTCTATCTTTCTGACTGTCTTTGTATTGGTGTAAATTTTTTATTGGGACATAATTCTCTCTTCTCATGCAGTGATTATTGCTTTTCTATGACTATGGGTTTGCAATTTCTGGATTCATGATATAAATGGAATCATGCAATATACATCCTTTGTATCTATCTTCTTTCACAAAATTTCAAGGTATGTTCATTTTATGATATTTATCAGAATTTCACCTATTTAAGACTATAGTATGAACATTTTGTTTATACAGTATCTGCCAATAAGCATTTGGGTTATTTCCACCTTTTAATTGTTGCAAATAATTCTGTTATATGCATTGGTGAATTAATATCTGTTTGAGTCTCTACTTCTAATTTTCTTGGGCATATATTCAGAGGTGTAATTGCTGAATCACTTAGTTATTAGACAGTAAATGTTTGAAGGAATTTTGATACTGGTTTGCACTGTAGTTGCTTCAGTTGACATTTCTATAAGCATTCCTCTTTATCGACATCTACATCCACAATTATAATAATCCGCAATTATAAAGGTTGTGAAATGGTACTGTGCTGGACATCTTGAGTGTCAACTTGATACAGCTGGGCTGAGGAAGCTTCAACTGAGGAATTTCCCCCATTAGGAAGGCCTGTGGCCATGTCTGCGGGGCATTTTCTTGACTGTTGAGTGTTGTGGGAAGGCTCAGCCCACTGTGGGTGTTGCCACCCCAGGGCATGTTTCTCTGTGTTGTATAAGAAAGCAGGTTGAGCACAGGCCAAGAGAGCAAGTCTGTAAGCAATGTTCCTCCATGGCCTGTGCTCCACCTTTGGCCTCCAGGTTCCTGCCTTGGTCTCCCTTAGTAATGAACTGTGATCTGAGAGATATAAGACCAAACAAACCCATTCCTCCCCAAGTTGGTACTAGTCAGAGTATTTTGTCACAGCACAGCAATTGAAACAAAAAATACAGAAATTGGTACCAGGATTGTGGGCTATTGCTGTGACAGACCTGGCCTTGATGTTTTTGGAAGGACTGTGGAAGTGTTTTGAACTTTGGGCTAGAAAGTCATTGAGTGGTTAGAGATTCTTGCTGTGGAGCCTGGAACAGTTATCCTGAAATTTGTAGACAATGGAGGCCCAGTTTGTGAAGCTTCAAAGGGAAGCTTATATGATATTTTCAATTGAGAATCTGTGGTTTCTGGTTAGCTGAGGCTGAAGAATCAGTTGTAAGTAAGAAGAGACCAGAGCCTAAAGTGAAACTTCTGTTTTGCTGGGACAATTGATGCAGGTGAGCTTAGGCTGAAAAAATCAGCTATAAGTAACAAGAGACCAGCATCACCTTGGCAAAATATTCTGGAAAGTATTTCCTCAGGGTCAGCACACAAAACTGTGGTCCAGAGGGGCCCAAGCCTCCATCAAGCTGGAAGCAGGACTTGGTAATGTGTAAGAGTCTCCTGCATGGTTCTGGTGTTGAAATGGTGAAGGGGTCACAGACAGCTGCTGAGGCTTGGCACCCCGAGGCCAGGAAAGGTCATTGGTGAAAGTGCAGCCTCAGTTGCAGTAAAGAGCCCGCGGTTATAGGGATCATGGAGAGAATCTGAAGTTTGAGCAGGAAAAGCCAGAAGAGCTCATTGCTGAAGGTGTAGCCTCCGTTTCAGTGGAGTCCCCAGCTTTTTGGAGATGCTGGGACCATGGGATGTCCACCAAAGGCAGCAGCAGGGGTGGAATGGAGCTGAGACGAGCTAGGTGTGCTGTGGACACCAGAGCCAGAGAAGTGGAGCTGCCGAGACCCTTTGGAGTCCAGAAGATGGTGAGTGAATCCAGAAGTCCAGCCTTGAGCTATTTGCTGGACTTAGGTTTTGCTTAGGTGTGCCTGATTCTTCTCTTTGAAATAAGACAGTACTTGTTTTGGATTTTGCAGGAGCCTATAGTTAAGAGACTTAAAAAAGACTGTGAACTTCTGAGTGCTTGGATTTTTTAAGGACTATAGATCTTTTAAGGTTGCCCTGTCTTATGTTGTGATATTAATATTAGCAACATTCCTTGGGGACAAGAAATGGAAAGGTTGTGGTTTGAGAGTGATGTGTTTTGTATGTCAAGTTGACAAGGGGTCAATTGTGCTGGATAGCTTTGGTGTCAACTTGACACACCTGGGTTGAGGGAGCCTCAATTGGGAAATTTTTTCCATTGGTCTGGCCTGTGACCATGTCTGTGGGGCATTTTCTTGATTGTTGAGTGCTGTGGGAGGGCCCAGCCCACTGTGGGTGGTGCCACCCCTGGGCAGGTTGTTCTATATTATATAAGAAAGCAGACTGAGCATGGGCCAGGGGAGCAAGCCAGTGAGCAATGTTCCTCCATGGCCTGTGCTCCAGCTCCTGCCTTCAGGTTTCTGCCCTGAGTTCCTTCCTTAGGTTCCCTTAGTAATGAACTATGATCCAGGAGATGAAAGCCAAATAAATCCTTTCCTCCCCAAGGTACTCGTCAGAATATTTTGTCACAGAAATGGAGAAGCAAACAAAGACAGGTATTAGTGTGGTTTTGTTACAGGGTTAGAAGACAAATCCTTAATGAACCAGGACCCACCACCTGTCCTTGACAATATGCATTAATCAAAGAAACTAGTAGCCAAAAAACAGGAAAAACAAGATTTTTTCAATATGGCCACATTGGACAGAGGAAGAAAAAGATTGATTGGTCCTCCAAATTCATCTTTGGGGTTCTGACATGAGGTTTAGGTTTAAACAGAAGGCAAGAGGAATGCAAAAGTACATAGTCCTGTTCAAGGTGTGTTTGCAACCATCACTAATTTGTCACTATCTGGGCTCCAGTCTGTCTTGCAAGGTGGTGAACATTTGTCAGCGCTGTATGTAGTCTCTTCCTGGAAGACAATCTCTCATCTGGCTTGCTCCAGGCTTTGGTCTTTTCCTTCTTTCAGCATTACAATTTTGGGAAAATTCGAATTCCCTCAGAATGCATTGTCTTAATATTCTGATAGTCAAAGAAAGGAGCTTGAGTGTCTCTTTAGAATATCTTCATTCCTGGGACTGCAGTGATAGCTCAGTGGTTAAAAGTACTGGCTGCTTTCACAGGGGACCTGGATTTGGTTCCCAGCACCTACTTGGCAGCTAATAACTGTTCCATCCATAACTCAAATTACAAGGGATTTGATGCCCTCTTCTGACCTTTGCGAGTATTGCATAACATGGGTCCCATTACATACATGCAGGCAATATGCTCATACACATAAAATAAGAAATAAAAATAAGAAATAGAATATCCTCATTCCTGCCAGGAGGATTACAATTTGGATTTTTTTCTTTCCAATGATTAGTGGTGTTGAACACCTTTTTGTGTATTTTTTGACCATTTGTATATCTTATTTGGAAAAATAACTATGAGTCATTTGTACATCTTTAGATTGTTTGGATTTTTATTATGTTCAGGTAGTTCTTTATAAATGCTGAATATTAATAATTTATCAGATGTGTGATTTACAAGTATTATCTCACATTCTGCATTTTACCCCTTTATTTTTTATTCTATTGGCTTGATCTCTGTCTCTTTATCTCTCTGTCGTTCTTTCTCTCTCTCTCATTTTTTTGTAGACCCAGCTGGCCTGAAACTCAGTATGTAGATGAGGATGGCTTCAATCTCACAGAGACCCACCTGTCTCTACCTCTTGAGGGTGTCGTGACTAAAGGCATATACCACCCTGCCTGGCTCTCTCATTTTTTCAGATAAGGTCGCATGTACCATGGCTCCCCTTGAACTCCAAGGATTTGAATACTTGGCCCCAATTGGTGGTGCTATTTGTGGAGGTTTAGGAGTGTGTCCTGCTTGAAGATGTGAGCTCTGAGCTTTGTATTCTGGCTGCTCCATTCCATGCCTCCCCTGCCACGATGGACTCTTGTCCTTCTTCAACCAGAAGCCCAATAAACTGTTCCTTCTATCAGTTGCTTTATTCATGGTGCTTTATCACAGCAACAGAAAAGTAACTAATACACTCTTATAAACTGTGCAACCCAGAATGACCTTGAACTCTCAATCCTCCTGCCATTTGTGCTTCTGTCACAGACTCCCATTAACTGGGAAATTTATAAAGCACTGAAGTTTATTTCTCAAAGTTTTGGAGACTTAGAAGTCTAAGACCAAATTGCCAGCAGGTTCCATTGTGTAGAGAGGGCTGTTGTCTATTTAATGAGAAGTACTTTAACTGGGGAGTGAGGAGTTTGGGCTATAAAGGGGGAAAAGAGGAAAGAGATAAATAATGCTTCAGTGGCATGAAAAGCCAAAGGGAAATGTAGTGTTTAATAAGCCTACTAAAAATACACATATAACACAAGTGCATGTACATAACTGAAGGCTAGATAACAAAAATCACGATGCTAGGTAAGGGAAATCTCCCTTCAAGTTGATGGTCAGAATAGCCCAAGCGACTCCTCAAATAATACAGACTATTGCCACAGCTCTTGATTGCCTCTCAGAACTTCAAGGTAAGACCATATTGCTGAAGATAGGTCATACTTCTGAGACAGGACATGAAGCAGTAGAGCTGGAACTGACCTGGAAGCCTCCTTCCTGAAGACTAGCTCTCGTAGTATTTCAAGACACTATGGAAGCTGCCAAGGGAGAAAACCAATGATCCTACCCAGCTGCAAAGCCTAATAACCATAGCAATGACAGGCCCAGTCAACTATTTCTATTGGTGTAGTAGTGATACCTTTATCTGGGAGGTATTCAATAGCTATCTAATTGAACGTAAAACCCAACTAATAAGAGTCTATGATATTGTAAACTTAGCCAAGTACACAGAGAGGTCATAGGCTCTAGAGGAAAACCTCCTTCTGTCACCTCCCTAGACCACAATAATTTCTTACTGTATTCTACATATGTATCCTTACATTTATAGACAAATGTTCTGCCTCTCACCATTAATCAAATAACCTATGTTTTGCAGCAGATAGACTATTCCAACATTCCATCATAACTGTACAAATGCAGAGAATAAGTGACTGCAAGGTGCCCAGCCCTAAGTCATACAGGCTCAAGGATCATCTTGGAGGAGTGGCTAGAAAGAATATAAGAGCCAGGAATAAGACACCTGCTGCTAGTTAATGCATTGTAGACCTGATAGGGAAGCTACTCCTGTGAAATCTACACAGTATGGGAGTCCAATAAGACCTGCACAATGGCAGAACCAATTCACATGCCAAAGTGGGTGGGAGAATGCCATGGGGTCCTACTTCAAGATGAAGAGCTACAGACAGTCAATGGATGCTGAGGGAGAATCAGTTTTCTTCAGGGACTAGCTCCCTGAGAGGTTATCTAACCTCAAGTGAACAGTCCTAAACACAGCACAGGTACACACAAGTATCACTAAATGGATTCAGGATTATATATATATATATATATATATATATGTGTGTGTGTGTGTGTGTGTGTGTGTATAAATTTAGAAATGTGTGTATATAACAATTTTAAAAAGGGACAGAATATTCAGAGTGACGGGGGCATGAGAGGAGCTGGAGGGGTTGATGGGAGGGATGGAAATAATGGAAATATAATACTCATATATGAAATGCTAAAAAAGAAACTTATAGTCACCAAAACTGGCTTTAAGCTGGATTTGATGGCACACAGACTTTTAATACAGCCAGGAGATCCTTTGCCCTCTTCTGTTCTCTCCATGCATGTGGTGCACTTCCATATATGACGGCAAAACACTCTTACACATAAAATAAGTAAACGCTGTCTTTAAAAAAGGCAACTCCTGAAGAGCCCATGATAGGAAGTATCTCTTTCCACTTTTTTTTTATTAGTTTCATTATGACATTTCCAAACATGCGTATAATGTTTGATTATATTCACTTCTATTGTTCTTGTGGCTCTTCTGACCAACACTTTTCCCCTTCCCTTTACACACCTCTAGTCCCGCTTTCATTTTCATGCCCTTCATTTTCCTCCTCTAAAATCCATATATATGAGAGAAAATCTGTCATGTTTGTCTTTTCAGGGCTGGCTTATTTCACCTAACACGATAATCTCCAGGTCCATCCATTTTCTGACAAATTACATAGTTTCATTCTTTATGGCTGAGTGAAAATTTTCATATGTAGTAAACCAGTATTTGTTGTACATTTGATCAGATGAATCTCATTTGCACAGGTGTATTCTTCCACATGATCTCAACATAAAATAAGTAGGAATTTTATTTCTGTGATTTTTTTTTCTCCTTAGCAAAAATGGTCTATCTCTTCCATGATGAGTCTTACCTTTAAAATTTGGTATATAATATTTGACTTATTTCAGGGGCAGATGGAATTGGTAAAATTTATAACCAGAGAAATCGAAGACATGCTGCCAAATTTTGGGTAAAATACTTAATATAACTATTTTCCATCTGTATATCTTCTGTTTCGATCTACTTCTCATTTTTACTGACTTGTTTTCTTAGCACTGGGTTTTAAGAATTCTCTTTGTATTTTATTTAATTTTCAAAAAAGATTTATTTTTATTTTTAATTATCCCTATATGTGTGTCTCTGTGTGCATATGTGTACATGAGTATTTGTGCACCTAAGTACAAATGTCTGGACTTCAGAGGTGTTGGATCCCCCTGGGGTTGGAGTTACAGGTGGCTTCAACCGCTTGATATGGATGCTGAGAACTGAACTTGTGTTCTCTAAAAGAGCAGTATGTGCTCTTAACCACTGAGCCCTCACTGCAGCTCATAAAGTCTTTTAGAAACATTTGCAAATATTTCTCCAGTCAGTTGCTTGTCTTTTCATTCTCTTAGCAAAATAGTAGCTTTGAGGTGGTTTATATTTTCTTTTTCTGTGTGGCATATAAATACGTGTGTGTGTGTGTGTGTGTGTGTGTGTGTGTGTGTGCGTGCGTGTGTGTCCCTATGAATGCATTTCCAGGCTGGAGAAGAAAGTGTGATGTCTTCCTGTATTACTCTTCATCTTACTTGAGACAGTGTCTCTGAGCATGAAGTTCACTCTTTTGGCTAGGCTGGTTGACCAGTGATCTCCCAAGATCTGTCTTTTTCCATCTCCCTATTCTGGAGAGCACATGTGACCACACCTGAATTTTATGTGGGTTCTAGGGATTTGAACACAAGTCCTGTTGCTTTCACAGCAAATGATTTTATCTATTGAGCCATCTCCCCAGCCCCAGCTTTGAGTTTTAATGAAGAATAATGTCTGTTTTTTTTTATACATCGTCCTTTTTGTATCTTTCATTTGTTTGTTTGATGTTTGTTTTCAGACAGGGTCTCCCTGTAGCCCCAGCTGGCCTGGAACTCACTATGTAGACCATGCTGGCTTTAATCTCACAGAGATCTGCCTGCCTCTGCCATTCCAATTATTGGGATCAAAAGTTGTGCACCATCATACCTGAACTTTTTGTACAGGTAGAAGTCAAAAGTCAACTTCGGGAGTCAGTTTTCCCCTTACACCTAGGTTTGAGGTATGGTCTCTTTTGTCTCTGCCACTGCATTGAAGGTACTGCAGAGTAGCTGGCCTGCAAGCTCCTGGGTCATTCTCTTTTCTGTGCCTCCCATCTTGCCATGGAAGTGCTGGGATTATGGATGCATTTTAGCATATCCCGTGCTGATACACTGAATTTTATGTGCACGACTGATCTTCTACAATTACAGGAACTCATTGATGCTTTTTAGAGTGAACTGTCATGTCCTCCAGGTTTTTGTATCAAGATGTTTGACCAACCTCTTTTTAATGTCAACAGGTAACACAGCCTCAGCCAGTCTCAGTATTAAACAGTTGACAGTGCCCTGGAGGACATCTGAGAAAGTCACCACACTTCACATCTCTGCCTTTCTCTGGGGATGGAGCTCTGGAGGGCCTCTAACCCTCTTATACCATCTCTAGTAGTTGCTTTGCCTCTGCTACTGCTGCTGGCCTTTGAGGCAATGCCAGCACTTTCAGAACAGAACAGGGAAGGGGGCAGGGCAAGTTAGAGCATCACCAAGTTCACTGTTCTTACAAATACAGTGATTCTTTTTTGAACAACCTTGGACTTTTGAAAGACTTACATTAATAAGCAGAGTTCTGGAAAGTTGATTTTTTTACATTTCTGCAATATTTCCATTGTCTTTTGTAGAAGCACTCTTTAGGGGATTTCTTGCTGGGTGTCCTACTTTCTTGTTGATTGCTGTGACAAAACACTCTCATGCCACCTCTGCCAGGCCTCCCCACCATGATGGACTCTTGCCCCTTTGGAACCATAAGCTAAATAAACCCTTCCTTTTATAAGTTCCCTCTGTCAGTTTTTCTAGCACAGCAACAGAAAAATAATATATATTTATTTATATATTATGGGTTTATTCCGCTCACATTGCCTGGGTCACAACGTTCATCACTTCCGGAGCCCAGGGTAGGAACTCAGGCAGGAACCTGGGGGCAGGAGCTGAAGCACTGGCCATGGAGGAACACTGCTTACTGGCTTACTCCCCTGGTTCATCCTCACCCTGCTTTCTTATTCAGTATGCAGAACAGCCTGCCCAGGGATGGCACCACCCACAGTGAGCTGCACCCTCCCATATCACTCAAGAATCAAGAAAATACCCCACAGACATGGCCACAGGCCAGTCCAATGTAGGAAACTTCCCAGTTGAGACTCCCTCAAGCCAGGTGTGTCAAGTTGACAACTAAAGCTCTCTTGCACACTGTTCTGTGATACTTTTCACTTATACAGTATGCCATGGAAGTCATTCCACAGCACTTCATCAAAGATCTTCCTTATTTCCCTTTAAAGGCTGTTTATGTCTTTATTGGGCCAGTGTTGCATAATTTATTTAATCACTCTGTTATGTATGGGAATTTAGATTATTTTTGATATCTTGCAGTTATAAATAATCCTGCAATGAACATTCTTGTATATATGCAATTTTGATTGTTGTACATTTATCTTCAAGGATAGTCTTAATTTATTTTTAGAATGGATATTTCTGAGTTAGAAGATTATGTTAGGTGTTGTAAAATACCCCCTGGAACGATTGTAGTGGTTTGTTTTCTCGAATAACAAGAAGATTACATATTTCCCCAAGACTTAACAAGTTTGATTGTTTCCGTTTTGTTTTGCTTTGTTTTTTGAGACAGTCTCCGTTTGTACCCTTGGCTGGTCTGGAACTTACTCTGTATACCAGGGTGGCCTCAAACTCAAAGACATCAGCCAGCCTATACTTCCCATGTGCTGGGGTTAAAGGCTTGTACCACCATGCTCAGCCTGATTGTTCCAATTAAAATAAATATATTTTATTTATTATTTTTATTTTCTGTTTGTGAGTATATTATCTGCATGTATATAACTGCACCTGTGTCACGAAATGCCCATGGAGGTCAGAAGAGGATGTTGGATTCCCCTAGAACTGGAGTTATAGAGAGTTGTTAGTTACCATTTGGATTCTGGGAATTTAACCTTGGTCCTCTGCAAGAGCAGCCAGTTCTCTTAACCCTGAGCCATCTCTCCAATCTATGATTGTTCCCATTTTTAGCAATATCTTAAATTGATCTTTAAGAATTTCCTACAAGTATTTTGATCATATTCAGACCCTGCACCCCATCCCCTCACTTCATGGCTTCTATTTTTTTAAGGCTTATTACATCTAATTTTTGTTCCTCAAATATTCTTGGGTGTGGGTTCATCCCCTCGAACTGGGTCAACCTACCCTGTGTTGCACTTGAAAGAAAACTGACTCTCCCACTCCTATCAATTACCAATAGATCCTCAGCTAGGGCTGGGGCTTCTTGCCTACCTCTCGCATTGATGCTGGCTTTGGTCTGCTGTACACTTGTGCACTTGCTGTGCATGCTGTCACAACTACTGTGAGTTCATATGTGCAACTACCTTGAGTCTGAAGAACACTGTTTACTTGTATTAATCCATCACCTCCGGTTCTTACAATATTTTGACCCCTCCTCAATGATCCTGGAGCCTTGGGAAGAGAGAATGTGATATAGGTGTCCCTTTCATGGTTGAGCCCTCCACAATCTTTTATTCTCTGTCTGTTGAGCAGATATGGATCTCTGTGTTGATTGCCATCTGCTGCAAGAAGACGTTTCTTTGGTGAGAGTTGAGAGATGCACTAATTTGTGGGTAAAACAGTAAGTCATTATGACTTAGTTTAATATATCTTTTAGCAGAATAATAATAGTAGCGAGTTCTTCCCTACAGCCTGTGATCTGCTTAGGTGCAGGTTCTTGGCCCTGATAACAGTGTGAATTATGGGCTCCATCTTGTGAAATAGGCCTTAAGTTCAATCAGAAAGTGTTTGTTTTCTTCGTAGCATTTGTGTCGGTATTGTATGAGTGGGCATATCATACGAGGCCAGTTGCTATTGTAGCTCACAGGGTTCACATCTGTGTAAAGGGGATGATTTCTTTTCTAGTAGCATGAATAGCACTTCCAGGAATATGAAAGCTAGCCAGTAGAGATGAAGTTTCGAGGTCAGCACCAGCTTGGTTGCTCCTTGTTTGTTCTACAGCTCTCATGTATGTAGTGTCTTCAGCGACTGAGTCTTACCTTCAGGTTCTGGTGGATAACCAAAAGCAATGGCCAATATTGTTGGAGAGTCTATGCGACCCACTCCCCCCAGACAACAAATCCAAAGACGGTGTCCATTCCTGGCTTTGTGCTTTTTATTTGCTAGCCTGTGGTATCTGATAGAGTCATTGAAGCCACTTCATAGGGTAACTTTATTTAAACACTTTTTATATTGTATATGTACATATTTAAGAAGCTTCTACGGTAGTAAGTTTCCATATGGCTTTTTTCAAATGGCCTTTAGCGTTAGTTATCCCACCCATACCCCCTCCTCTACCTTGCCTTCCCATTCCCCACCCCATTTAACCCTTCCTATCCCATTATTCCCCTGACTGCCGTAACCCAGACTCAGAAAGACAAATACTGCATGTCCTCTCATGTGTGGATGCTAGTATTTTATCTTTAGGTATGTGTGTCTCAATGGAAAGTTCATAGAGGTTAGGAAACTAGTAAGGGGCTCTGAGAGGATTCCTGGGATGGGATACAAAATGCAGTGCTTCAGGTTTTTGATAGTATCCTTGCTGTTTTAATTAGCATTTTTCTAATTATGAACTGAGTTTGAACATTTTTCTTATATGGAAGAGCCATTTCACATTTATTATATTTTAATCATTATAAGACATTTGCATTACAAATAGCTCTCACTTTTCCCAGACTTTCTAGATGAATACATTAAGGTTTAGTGTGTAGACTTGAAGAGTTGATGTCATGGAGCAGAATAGAGTACTAGTTGCCAGGAGCTGAGGAGTGCTGTTAGGGAGATGCTGGTCAAACAGTACACAGTTATACTTAGGCAGGAGGAGAAGGTACAAGTACAGACAGTGACCACAGTTAATGTGCTGCATATTTGCTGAGAGTCAATTAGTCAATTGTTTCCACCATAAATAATATATGAACCAATGCACAAATGAATGAGTTCAGTTCAACCAGTCAATAAAGCATATTTCAATGCATCAAATTGTGCAACATAAATTTGTACTCAATTTTATTTAGCAATTAAAAATATAGATAAAATAAATATAATAAATATACCAGCATCAACAAGAATTAAGATATGTAAAAAACAGTTGTTTCTTGAGAAAAGATTTTTTTTTTGGTCCTTTTGAGACAGGGTCTCCCCATACCCCAGCTGGCCTGGAACTCACTATGAAGCCCAGGCTGACCTTGAACTCCCAGAGATCTGATTGCATCTGCCTCCTGACTGCTGGGATTAAAGCCATGAGCCACCACCCTCAGCTTGAGGAAAGGTGTTTTTAAAAGTATTTTATTTATTTATTTATTTTAGTGTTATGTATATGTCTGCATTTTGGTAGGCACACCTGTGTTGCACAATGGCCAAGGTGGCCAGAAGAGGGCATCAGATCCCCTGAAATTGGAGTTACAGAAGGTTGTTAAGTGCCATGTGTGTTCTGGGAATCAAACCCTGGTCCTCTGCAAGAGCAGTCAGTGCTCTTAACCACTGAACTATATCTCCAGCCCAAGGAAGAAAGTATTTATTCATTTATTTGTTTGTTTGTTTGTTTATTTTATTTTATTTTGTCTTTTTGAGACGGTTTCCCGGTAGCTCCAGTTGGCCTAGAACTCTATGTGGACCAGGCTGACCTTGAACTCACAGAGATTCACCTGCCTCTGTCTCCCAAGTGCTGGGATTAAAGGCCTGCAACACCACACTTGGGTGGAAAGATTTTTTTTTTTAAAGCAAAGATATAATGCTTTATATTATTTATAATATTATATAATATTATATTTATATGCTCTATTCTTCCTTCTCCTCCTTCTTCCTGGCCTTCCTTTTTTCACTTTTTCTTGATATATAGTCTCTGTATATAATCCAGACTGGCCTTAAACTCATGATCTTCCTGCCTTGGCCTGCCAAGTGCTGGGATTATACCTGTCTACCACCATGGTTGGCATAATGTTTGATTATGGAAGATCTGTATTTTATTCTTTTAAAGCCATATATTTCATGTTTTCAATAATATGAAAAATATTATTAGAATGTAACCAGAATTTTGCATATTGGAAGCACATTTAATATGAGTAATATGAAAACTGCTTTTAGTTTAAATGTAAATATTGTAATTCCTTTTTTGAGTGTTTGTCAAACCGTTTTTTAAATTAATTTTTTTAAGTAGACATGCAAAGTGATGGGTTTCATTATGGCATTTTCGTGCATCTGAGTCATCATACTTTATTTACATTTGTTCCCTCCTCCACACCCTCCCTGTGCTTCCTGCCCAACTCTGCCTCATGCCCTTCCTTCTCCCAGGCAGTGCTTCCTCCGGGATGCCTTCTACTTCCATATCACAAGTATTCCATCACTCTCGCCTCTTCCATTCGTCAAGGACTATTCCTTTTCATGATCACTTTTCTAGTTTCATTACATACACACATACATGTATGTATACATACATATATACACATATACACACATAAATGTTCCAAATATAGCAGAAAACACCCAACGTTTGCATTTCTGAATTTGTCATATTTCACTTAAAGTAATAATGTCTAGTTCTCTCCATTTTCCTAAAAATTTAATACTTTTATTTTTCTTTATAGCTGAGTAAATTCCATTGTGTATATACTCATTTCATGGGCATTTCGACTGACTCCATTTCTTTTCTATTGTGAATAGAACATCAATAAACATAGCTGTGTAAGTATTTCTATGGTAGGATATAGATTCCTTTGGGTTTAAAGGCTGGGGATTTAGCTCAGGGGTAGGGTACTTGCCTAGCTATACAATTTTACCTTTTTTACCAATAGTGAATAGCACTTCTTTCCACATATCCTTACCAGGATTTGTTGTTTGTTTGCATTTTGTTTTGTTTTTGGCTAGCCATTCTGACTGGGGAGAGATATAATCTCAGAGTGGTTTCAATTTGCATTTCCCAGATGGCTTTAGACACTTTTTAAGTGTTTTTTGGCTAGTTGTGTTTCTTTTCTTGAAAGCTATCTATTTGCCGCATTAGCCCATTCATTGATTGGATGATTTATGTTTCTGATGTTTAATTGTTGCAGTTTTTGTATCTCCTAAATATTAATACCCTATTTGATGGGTAGCTAGCAAAGATATTTTCCCATTCTGTAGGCAGTCTCTTCACTCTGGTGATTGTTATCTTTGTAGTGCAAAAGCTACTCTAATTCAGGCTGGCTGCAAATTCAGGCTAGTTCTCCTCCCTCAGTTTTCCAAGCACTGGGACTGTAGGCATGAACCAGCAGGTCTGGCTCAATATTATTTTAAACTGAACAGATAATGCAATAATAAAATACATCACAAATGCATGTAAGAGTCAGGCATAGTGGCACATATCTGTAATTCCATGACTTTGGGAGTGAAGGCACGACCAGGTTGTGTTCAAGGGTATGATGACTAATCTTGTTTTAAAGAATATTTTACTTATTATTTTTTATGTGTATGAGTGCATTTACCTGCGTGTATATAAGTGAACCCATGTCATGCAACACCCATGGAGGTCAGAAAAGGGACAGTTGTTTTACATCATGTGTGTGGTGGAAACTCCACCTGGGTCCTCTGCAAGAGCAGCCAGAGTCCTTAACTGCTCAACGATCTCTCCTGCTCAGAGATGACTAATCTTGGTTGACAATGAGACACACTTGCAAGGGAACCTCAGTTGGGGAATTACCTCCATTAGGTTGGCCTGTGGGTTTGTCGATAGGATATTTTTTAATTGCTGATTGATGTGGGAGGGCCCAGTCCACTGTGGGGGTGCCACCTCCTGGCAGGTAGGCCTGGGCTGTATAGAAAAGGTAGTTAAGCCAGGCAAAGTGAGCCAATAAGCAGCATTCTTCCTTTGTGGTCTCTGCTTCATTTACTGCCTCCAGGTTCCTGCTGTGCGTTCCTGCTTTGGTTTGCTTCCATTGCAGACTGTAACCTATAATCCAAATCAACCTTTTCCTCTGCCAACTTTTGTTCAGTGTTTTATCAAAGCAACAGAGAAGTAAAGTAGGACAAAGGTCTTAGACCTCAGCTACATAGTGAGTTCAAGGTCAGCCTGGGATACATGAGACTCTCTCTCTAAAGAAAGAAAAGAAAAGAAGAGAGACCAAAGGAAGAAAAAATTATTAAGAGTAGAAGGCCAGCCAACATATTCTATAGGAATTGGACCAAATTGAGATCTAGATTTGTGCCCCAAGTTCTACCATTTATTAGCTGTTGTCTAAAAGACAAACCACAGTCTTTCTGGGAATCACTTCTCCCTTGTTTAAAATGAGCATAATTGTTCTTGTCTGTATGTGAAGCCAAAACATAATAAATGTCTGAATGCAGACATCAAACTACTCAGTACTTAAGCATTCTGGATAATCCTAAAAAATTCTTCCACCTATTCAAACTCATTTGTATCCAAGACATGGATATTCTTTCTGCTTTTCATTTAAAGAGGTCTTCCTTTTTTATTAGTGCACATGAATTGTACAAATAAACACATTGCATTGTGACATCCTCATACATGTGTACAATGTGCTTTGATCATATTTATGCTTTGTTATCTCCTCTTACACCCCTCCTCCTCCTTCTTGGCCTCCTTCTTTCCTGGCAGTCTCTCTTCTACTTTCTTACTTTATATTGCATTTATTCTAGGTTCCATGTATGAGAGGAAACATGTGGTACTTGGCATTCTGAGTCTGTCTTTTTCATTTAATCCGATGACATCTAGTTCCATCAATTTTCCTGAAAATAACATGATTTTTTTAACATACATGAGTGTTATGCCTGCATGTATGTCAGGGCAACCATTTCATGCAGGACAGAAGAGGGTGTCAAATCCTCTGGAACTGGAGTTATGAATAGTTGTTAACTGCCATGTGGGTGCTGGGATTTTTACCCAGGTCTGTAAGAACAACCAGTGCTCTTAACTGCTGAGTCATCTCTCTAACCTCCCTCCCCCATTTCCTTTTTTTTTTATTTGACATGGATTCATGTATCCCAAGCTGACCTCCAACTTACCGAGTATCCAAGGATGACCTTGGCCTCCTTCCCCTGCCTCCACTTCATAATGGTACTGGGAACACAGGCATGTGCCACCAGGCCTAGTTTATACAATGCTAGAGATTGGTCCCAGGACTCCATGTATGTCAGTCAAGTACTGAGCTACATTCTCAGCCCCAATTTTGTTCTTTATGGCTGAAAAGAATCTCCATTGTGTGTGTGTATAGATCTATATGTCTATCTATCTATCCATCTGTCTATGTATATACCTCATGTTTTCTTTAATTTTCATCTGTACATGAGCACTAAGGCTGGTTCCATACCTTTACTATTATATATAGGACAACAATAAACATGAGTCTCTTTTCTCTCTCTCTCTCTCTCTCTCTCCTCCCTTTTTCTCCCTGTCTTCTTTTTCAGTTTGCACCTCAATGATGAAAGGCCATACTACAAGGATCTAAAGAATCAAGTGTGCAAATCTACCCATTCCACATATATACCATATATGATATAGTCTGTAAGATCCAGGATTCGGGGATAACAAGGTAGCGTATAGCTATGATTTGACTTGCTTTCAGAGCCTTCCCTCTAGTTGTCACAAGAGACATGAAGACCAGGGCCACTCCCAGCACAGCCTCTTTGAATTTCCAGAGCAAAGTCATCAGAGCTGCATACCAGCCTTTGATCTCTTTCCTCTGAGATGAGCCACATGCGATTTTCTCCACATACCCTGTAGAACCACACTGAGTCTGGAAATTTAGATCAGGAGTGCATTTTCCTTCACAAAATATTCCACCAGTCTTTATCACAAAGTCAAGGCAGTCACAAGGCTTGCCAATGGGAAAGTGCACAGCAATCGTTCTTCCTTGTGCCTGAGTGCATGGACCAGGCAATGTCATACCCGTGCAAACAGAAGAGTCTGCTCACTTGGTGGTGTGTCTCTGTAGGCAGTCCTTTGGAAGGTTCCAGCTCACAGCTGTGAAATGCTGGGGCTCCCTATAAGAACAAATGCTCTATCAGTACAACCCTTTGACAATAGTGAGAAAAAGTTCTCAAGCATTTGTTGACTAGAAACATGACTTTCTTAGGAGGGGCACCTAGGCCTAGCACCCGCTGCCCCAAGCATTTTGTCTGCCTGCAAGTGTCTCTATTAGAAATTCTGACTCTTTTGGGTTATAGATTCAGAAGTAGGATACCTGAATCCTATTTTTCAATTTATGTGTATAAGTGATACTGAACCAATTTTTGTGTCAGAGTAATACTGGATTTATAAAATGAGTTTGGTATTATTCCTTCCTTCTCTATTTTATGGAACAGATTGAAAATGATTGGTGTTAGTTCTTTAAAGATATGGTCGAATCCTCCCATCTGTGGTCACATTCTATCCTTGTTTCACTACCATCACCTGTTACTGAAATGCTTAGGCATTTTAGTTACTTTGCCTGTTGCTGATAAAATACCCTGGCAAAAGCAACTTAAGGGAGAGCAGGTTTATTTTGGCTCACAGTTCTAGAGGAGAGACATGATGTCACAGTTCTAGAGGGAAGGCATGATGACAAGAGCATGGAGCAGCCGCTCACATTGCATCTGCAGTCAGGGAGCAAAGAGAGATAAGTGCCCGTGTTAATCTCACTTTTTCCTTTTTATACAGTCTAAAACCTTAGTCCAGGAAATGGTGCCAAACATGGTAGGCAGGTCTTTCAACCTAAATTAACCTAATCTTGATAATCCTCCACAGGTGTGTTGAGAGGCCTCCCTCCCACATGATTCTAGACCCCATCAAGTTGGCAATTGAGATTAACAACCACATTAGGTTTTCAAATTTTTGATATGTCGTTTGTGTCTAAAATATGTGCTCACTTCTCCATTCTCCGGTTTCTTTCAGTTTAGACTTCTAAAATACACCCTAGTGGTCCTCTGGATTTCAGTGCTATCTATTATGTATTTTTCTATTTTAATTTCATTAATTTGGGTGTTCTCTTTCTTTTGGTTAGTTTACTTAAGTGTTTGTCAATACAATTTATCTTTCCAGAGGGGCAACATTGTGCAATTTATATTTTTCTTTAGGTCTCAATTTCAACTCTTCATCATTTTTCTGATGTCTTGGGATGGATCAATAGGTTATTTCTGCAAGCTCTCTGATTTTTGTCAGCTCTAATTGCTACACGCTTCCCTTTTATAACTGCCTTCTCCCTATGCCAGATTCTGCTGTGCTGTTTCCACTTCCATTTGAGTCTAGGAATTTTAAAATTTCCTCTCTGCTTTCTTTAATGCCCCACTGATTGTTCACAAATTTATTGCACTTACTTCCTTACTGTTTTCCCTGTGAATTCTGTATCTTGGTATTTTATGTCAAATGAAATATTTTTATGAAAAATGTAAAAGTAATATTACAACATGTGATACTGTTTTTGAGCTAAAAAATTCTTTTTAATTCCAATTCCACTGTAAAATTTATTTATTTGCTTGTTTATTTTTGTGGTGCTAGGGTTCTAACCTAGGTCCTGGTGCGTGATCTAGCAGTCTACCACTGTACTATATGTCTAGTCCTTTTATTTTGAATTGTACATATTTGTGTCAATGTAATACAGATATATATTATGTATGGCACTTCTTCATGCTGAGGACCTTTGAATACTTCTCTTCCAGTTCTTCATAGGATATAAAATGGATTGTTATAAATTGTAGCCACCCCATGGGCCTGTAGACCACCAGAACTTCTCCTATCTAACTGGACCCTGATCCCTATTATGTTACCTTCCAGTCTTCCTCTACATTCTACCCTCCCTAGCCTCTGGTCAACATGGTTCTCCTCTTTGCTTCTTTGAATCTCTTATATGGTAGTGTCATATTTCAAAGGATATGTACAATATGTGATGATCAAATCAGAGTAATTGGCATTTCTAACATCCCAGACATAACATCATTTCTCTGTATCGAGGACATTACCACAATGTGCCTGCTGGAAGTGTCAGGATTTCCTTCTTTTGTGGCTGAATAGTATTTAGAGTCCCCATTTTCTTTATTCACACATCAGGTGGTGGCCACTTATGTTGTTTCCATTTCTTGGCTACTGGGAATAGTGCTGCAATGAACACGGGTGTGCAGATGTCTCTTCAGCACATTGGTTTCATTTCTTTTATACGTATACAAGTAATGGGGTTGCTGGATAAGAAGGTTCGGGACAGCCATATTGTGTTCCTTAATGGCTGAACTAATTCACATTTCTATTGTTTCTCTGCATCCTCGCTAGCACTGTTTAATTATTTTTGTCTTTTCAATTAGAGCCATTATAACAGGAGCGAGCTAGCTCATTGTGGCTCTGATTTGCTTTTTTGTGATATTGCGAGGGTTTCATGTAGCTGTTGCCCATTTACTATACCTTTTGAGGAATATCTAATCAGATTATTTGCCTAGGTTTTAGCTGGAGCATTCGGTTTTTAGTAGTTTAGGGATTTTTTGAGTTCCCGAATATTAATATTATATCACACGAATCATTTTTAAGTACTTAATTCTATTCTGCAGGTTGTATTTTTAATTTGTTGATTTTTTTAAAATCTTGTGTATGCATGTATGTGTGTGTATTCATATGTGTTTGTGTGGGCACGTGCATGCTACAAGATACATGTGGAGATCAGAGGATAACTTCAGCTATCAGTCTTCATCTTCTATCTTGCTTGAGGCAGGATGATCTCATATGCTATACTAGCTGGCCAGTGAGCTACTGAGAATTCCCACGTTTCCACTTCATGACTCACAGTACAAGTGCTGAGATTACAAATATGAACACTATTGTATCTGGCTTTTTTCTGGGGGTTCTGAAAGAGCCATAAGGAGACCTACTATGTATAACCTACAATGTTATACAATTAAAACATATCAGTTAAAACTTTTAAGTATTGGAGTTGAGATAGTCTGCAGAGCTAGATAGCTTCTCCTAGAGCCATTGTTTACCAAACCAAAATCCAAGTGCCAGGTATGAAATACTTCCTTATTGGTTGGTGATCAATGAGGCTCCAGAGGACCTCCACATAGTATAGTCTCTTGCCATTCCTCTTGGTTGCCCACCAGACTAGTGAATCAGACATCACATACCTTGGTTGCAAGGTACAAAGAAATCAAACAGAAACTGAGTTGGGCAGTTCCTCACTACCGGCTAACTTACATTGTGTAGGAAGTTGCTGTGTAGGCTGCTAGGGGAGATAAAGCATCAGTGATCTTACCCATCTCTGAAGCCTTCGAAGTATAATGACACTCTGCCAGGCAAGATATGCCCTCTGGTTCAATAGTGCTATGACTGTTATGGGGATAACCAATCACTCTGTGTATTTAAGGCCTGCTTCACATCAGGGAATAGATACTATATTCTGTAAACTCTGTCTAAGACACATGACTGGGGAAGACATAGGCCCTAGTGGGGAAGTTGGTATTTTGGTTTAGCTAAATTGACATCATACCAAATTGCATTCCAGCTATCTATGTTTGCACCCATACACAAATGCTACTCTCGGTCTTAATTAGAAAAGGTTCTCTTTGCAGTGAATAGTGTTGAATGCAGAGACTTATGGATGCTGAAGGTGCTTAGAATAAGTGACAGCTGAGTGCTCATATGTAAACAGGACGTTTATACTACCCACTCTAATGCTTACTGAACACTGAGGAAGGGAGAACAGAAAGAAGGTAAGAGCTGGAAGGTAAGGAGATGAGCTGCAGAATGCTATATTCAGGACATCATGCAGTCGTTACAAACACAATCTCATAGCACCTGTTGTTTGCTCCTGGTCTGCACAAGACTGAACCTGTTCGTAGACATTCACAGATTAGCTAGTAAATCATACTGTCTGCTACTGAACATTTGTCAACTGATGGATTCTAGGGGAAATAGTTATTGCCTTTTGTTGAACATCAAATGGTGAGCCAATCAGGCTCCAATGGATAGTTCCAAACCCATGGTGACACAGATGGTTCTGTTTAAAACCAGGATCAGAAAACAAAACAGAAAAAGGCATGAATGTGGGAAAGGAACCTCTAGGAGGAGGGAGATAAGAAAGTGGCCATCAGAACAAACAGAATGTACTATATATACATATGAAATTGTCAAAGAACAAATTTAATCAGTAGAAAAAGACAGGAAAGATTTCCAGAGTAAAAAAGTGAGATTAGGTCAAAACAAATAAATAAATAAAACCTTTAAGGCAGAGAGAAGGGACAATAACTATAAAAGTAATGTTTTAAATGAGGGTAAACTTTGATAGATTAGCAAAAATCAAGTGCTGTAGTTTAGACAGATATTTACTGTGCCTATTCTAGGCAAGTCCAACTGTGGGAAACAAAAGTGATCCACAGAGAATACATTGTCCTAGGTAAGAAACCTGGAACCAACTCTAAGACCTTGACATAGGACACAATATTTCAGTTAATTCTAACTCTCACAGAAACACTGTTGCCTTGGTATTTTTTTTTACTGTTTCAAGAAGGGGAGGAGATTGAGGCCATGTAAGATTAAGAAACTTGTCTAGACTCACAAAATTGGAAAGTTATACAATATGAGCCCAGATATGCTTACTGTATGCCAAATATCATTTGTTAACTGTCCATCTCATATTCTATTAGGAACAATGGAATCAGATTAGCTGAGGACTATAGCAATGATGATATAGCTAGCCTTATTGGATAATTTATATATGCTAAAGAAGTACTCAACAGTTTACATGGGGGCTAGAGAGATGGCTCAGGAGTTAAAAGCACTGACTGCTCTGGCAGAGGACCTGGGCTCAGTTCCCAGCACCCACATAGCAGCTAAAAAGCGTCCATAACTCCACTTCCAGGGGATGTAATGCCTTCTTCTGGCCTCTTCAGTGTGTTTAAAATACATGCAGGGAAAACACTTATACACATAAAGTAAACAAAATATTTTTAAAAGTTTACATGGATCATAAAATTTTCCTTTGAACAGAACAGAAATGACACTATCCTCTACCTCACTGGCTATGATAAAATCCTGACTTTCCCCAGGACCTCTACTTCACCTGTGCTTTAAATCCAGAAAAATCTACATCTTTAAGAACTCTTAATTTATCTCTTCTCGTAGTCACAGGCTGAGTTACCAGCACTGTGATGATCTCTCAGATGGATGATGTGAAGAGGTCCCAAACCTGCCTCTCTGCCTTTTGAATCCACTTTTCCCAAGACAGCAGAAAGGTTCTTACAAACTGCAGATGTGAATATCTCTCTCTGCTTGTCCTCCTCCAGAGTTCTGGAAACATATATTAACCTTGCAGCTTAATAGTGTGCTGCCTTTGCTCAGTCTCTAAGCCAGCTGAGTTGAACTGCCTGCTTTCACTGTACCTGTTTGCCCCTCCCTCAAATTTGAAGAGTTCTTCATATATTAGCTATATCACATCATTTTTTGTGGTATGTGTTGTAGACATTTCATACCACACCATAAATTTTGATGACACCATCTTGTGACTTTGGAATGCCATATTTGTTGTTTGTGTCCAGGGGAGCTCATATAAGACAGTAAGCAAATTTGAAAATCTAGCAGAAATACATAATTTCATAAATAAATTCACGTTACCAAATTTGACTTCATTAGAGTTAGAAAGTTTAAATGGCCCAGTTCCTATAGAACTAAGTGTGGAAGTTATTGACTACAAAATTTTTAGAGAAATGAAAGAAGGAAAGAAATAAAGGAAGGAAGAAAAAAAGAGCCAAGACAAAATTGGATTCACATACCACAGCAGATACAAAAAATAGACTCCAAATAGATTAGAGTACTAAATGTAAAAAATAAAAACAGTCCAGGTATTGGAAGGAGATATGAATATTTTGGTAATACTGGCACTGAATCTAGGACTCACACATAGAAGACAAATGCTCTACCACTGAGCTACATCCCCAGCCTGTGAATTCCTCTTTAACCTTGGCAAAGGGAAAGACTCAAAAGCATTGTGTAGAATGGCTCAAAGTTCCGAAGCAACAAAACAAATCTATGCCTAGTATGAATGAGGCCCTGCAATGCTATGATGAAATGCCATAGAAACAATAGGAATTGATATCTCACAGTAATACAAGCTGGGAAGGTCAAAACCAAGGTGCTGACAGGTTCTGTGTCTGCTGAGATCTCACTTCTTTGGATGGAGTCATTACAAGGTGGAACTGGCAAGCATGCTAATCATGCTCTCTGGGGTCTCTCTCTCTCTCTCATGTGTGTACATGGTGCCATGGTATGCATATGAATGTCAAAGGACAACTCTTGTAAATCAGTTCTGTCCTTCCACCATGGGGGTCTTGGTGATCAAACTCATGTGTCCAAGCTTGTCAGCAAGCACCTTTACCCACTAAACCCTCTAGCTAGCTCTGGGGTATCTTTTATAATGGAACTGAACCTACTTGCCAGGGCTCCCTTCTCATGGTCTGATCCTCTAGATGAGATGCCTAGAGTTGGAAAGATGCATGGCAAGTTGGAAGATCCTGAGATGTATGGTGGGGATGAGGAATAAGAGTGCAAAACAGTGGAAGGCACACGAGTGTTGGAGGTTTTTGGTCCAACTTCCATCTGCACAGAACTATTGACAAAGGGGCAGTCTAAATGAGTATTTTATCACTTACATTCTTCGGTTGTGAAATCCGGTTCCTCATTTGGCTCATCATATAAAACCATTGTAAAAGTCTTAGCTAGTAATTTTGGAAAGCTTTTATTTTGAGATAGACTGAATTCAAGAGAGAATGCCACTCCCTCAGCTCAGCTATGTGACAATAGTATTGATGGCAATTTCAGAGTTTTTGCTTCCCAAGTCCCATCAAATGACTGGACTGAAGAATTACTAACAGGGTAAAACATGTTCACATTTCTGATGAACATCTGAGGGAAACCAGTGTCTTTTCAGGGAGATTTACTAGCTCTGGTCATGTGTATGGAAGTAGAAACGCTCCCAGGAGAAACGTCAGTTCCCTTGTCCTTTTTTCAAACTGCAGTGAAGAAAAAGGCAGAATTTATGACAGAGAAACTGAGGTGCCATCCCAATTCCTGGGGACTTTTCCTGAGGCAAGAAGATACAAAATTCTAGGTTAGGCTGAGTTCTGTAGAAAGACCTGTCTTGCTGGGCATGGTGGCACACGCCTTTAATCCCACCACTTGGGAGGCAGAGGCAGGTGAATCTTTATCAAGGCCAGCCTGGTCTACATAGCGAGTTTCAGGCCAGCTGCAACTGCAGGGAGACCCTGAAAAGAAAAAGGACAGAGAGAGAGAGAGAGAGAGAGAGAGAGAGAGAGAGAGAGAGAGAGAGAGAAAGAAGACCTGGCTCCAGAACAAGGTTTCTTGACCTTGGCAGTACTGAGTATTGACAATTTGGGCTAGATAGGTGTTTTGTGATGGAAAGATACTCAGAGAGTTGTACAATGTTTATTTGCATCCCTTACATGCCAGTAGCATATCTCCCAAGTTGTCACAGTCAAACCGTTCTTTAGACATTTCCAGGCACTCACTTGGAGGAAATTGCACCTCTATTTGTCAACCTTTAGTCTGGACCCATGGTCATTGGTTCTTATATTGAATCCCTACAGGGTTCCAAACTTTGATGCCTTTGTAAGAAAAGAGATTACCTGTCTTTTCACAGGGGCCTGTGAAGTCGTATATGACTTTGAATTTCTTGGTCTACAATAGATTTTTCCAGCTTTGTTTTATGAAACCTGTCACTCAGTAGTCATGGAATTATAGTGGCTGTCTAAAACTGTAGGTTTGTTTGTGTGTGTGTGTGTGTGTGTGTGTCTGTGTGTGTGTGTGTGTGTGAGAGAGAGAGAGAGAGAGAGAGAGAGAGAGAGAAAGAGTAGGTGTGTGCACCTGTGCACATATATGCAGAAGCCAGAGAAGGACATTAGGTATCTTCCTCTACAGCTCTCCACCTTTTTTTTGAGACAGGTTTTCTCACCGAAGCTGAAGCTCACTATTTGGACTATGCTGGCTAGCCAGTGAGCCCTGGGATCCATCTGTCTCCATCCCCCATTGCTGGGCTTATAAATACACATGCCACTCCTGGCTTTGATATAGTGCTGGGGATTTGGACTTAGTCCACTTGTTTTCACAACAAGTGCTTTTAATCACTGAAGCACCTCCCCAGACTTCAAGAATGTTTTAAAATTGTCTAAATCTTGTATGATTTATGAGGCTTGTATATGTTGGGATAAATTTTAAAAGTCTTACAAAAACAAAATCCTATGATAACAACACATACAAATTAAGCAAAAATGTAAAAGATATTGAAGCTATCATTACAGACGTTTTTAAAATCTTGACTCCTATTTCTCTTCTTGATTCTAATCAAATGTGGACAGTGCTATTTAGATTCATTATCCAAACTGCATTTACTGTGGACTTGAGAACTTCTTATGATTCCGATCTTAGCAAAGGCGTTCATTTAATCTTCAGTTTGAAACAATGTATCTATCATAATGGCCACAGACGTTGCAATGGGATTGGTGGAAAAAGCCATCAGCCATAGCATGCTCTGTGCACTCCCTGCCTGAGTATTGGCTTCCACAACATGGGACAAAACTGACAAAGGGGAGTCCTCCATACACAGCTTTGAGGACATAGACTGTTCTTTGTTTCTCAGCACCTTGATTTTCTACCTGAACAACTGTGAAAGGTAGGTGCAAACTAAAATTTACCAAGTATTTTTAGCCAATAAACCTAATAACAGCCACTTATATTGGCAAAATACTTAGATATAAAAGAGAATTAGGATTAAGGAAGTAGCTCGGTAGTACAGAGCTAGAGAATGTTCCCTGGGTTCAGCCTCCAAGACTGAGGAACAGGGAGAGGGGGAGGGAAAAGAGAGAGACTCGTTATTAAAAAACACACTGTTTTATGTTCTGACATTCTCACTATTAGTGTGCATCTTAAAACATGGCATCTTAAATGACATAAAATATTATATGTTCTCAAAACTTGGGAGATAATAAGGGTTGTTCACACTTCAGTCTTGACTTGGGAGATGGACATAAACATCATATAGTCTACAATGGAGCACAAGGAGATATTTAAGCATTGTGGAAATGTATGTATCAGTTGGGAGGTGATTATATGAATGTACATTTTGTAAAATATCAGACTGTACACTTAAAAGGGGACTTTTAATTATCTGCCTCTTAAAATTGGCTAATCAAGCGAGGTTTCATTATGTCATTTTCAGATATAGTTCTTCTGGTTTGCTCTCTTCCTCCACTGCTTTTGGGCAATGCATTTTACTGTATGCAAATTATAACTCAGTAATGTTAGTGCAAGAAGAAAAGCCCTGAAAATTCAAACTTAAGTGAAAGAAAATATTCCCTTCTTATAATTCTCTGTGTTCTTGTTCTCACGACACCGGTGAAATGTTCTCTAAATGTGGTAGTCAGACTTTCAGTTACAATTCATTGTTTTTTTATTATATTATTATTATTAATTATTACTGTGTGTGTTCTGTAGGGTATGTGTGGAAATCTGAGGACAACTTTGTGGAGTTGATTCAATTTTCCTTTTTATATTTTAGTGTCTGTATGTTGTGTATATATGTATGTCTGTGTGTGTGTGATGACTTTCCCAAGTCAGTTCTCACCTTTCACCTTGTTGAGGCAAGGTATCTCTTATCAGTTCATCTTATTCTTCCTCACATTAGTGCTTAGAGTCTTCCAATAGTACAGTCACTCATCCCTTCCTTTGTCCGCCCATCATTCTGTATTTCTTTCTGTCAGCATCACATGCTCCATTGTTGATTTTTACTTTAATAACTTTTTATAACAACTTTGTCTAAGTGTACAGTAGAGAGCACATATTCAAACTGTGCTAATCCAAGGAGTTGATGTTTTTAACCAAATTATCTCATTTAAATTCTGTAGCTTTGAAAGAGAAAGTTCTTAATTATATACTAGATCACTAAAACTAGCCAGTGTGTTCCAGATGACAAACATGTGCACAAAGACTTTCCAAATAGCGTGTTTGCAGGGAGTTCAAAATCTGGCAGGGTAAACATACCTGCATGAATGTCTAACATTCTTCAGACATATCATAATCTGAGCGGTTCATAGAGGGAGTGACTGGGGTTACAGAACAGTTAAGCTTCTATTGGGGTGACTCTTTCATCTGGACAGTGAAGGATGTGTGAGGAAAATCCTCTTGCTCTGGTAAACACTCTTACTGATGGTAGAATGATTCTTTCCAGGGGATGTTCAGGAGAGATTAATGTATACAGATGGGAAATCTCAGGTTTAAAGAAGTTAATTAACTTGACCAAGGTTACAGTTAGCATTGCAGGTGCAACATAGACCTGGAGTTGCTCGACACAGTGTGCTGTGTCTGCTAAAAGGTGGCTCTTATCCAAAGCTGCATCTGTCTAAAAAGAGGGAGGCAAAAGAATTTCCCTGCTCTGTATGGACAGGACAGCTCCCAGTTCTGGAGCCCTCGCTGTTGGGGTAGCTGAGGACCCTCTTCAACATGTTCAACAGAGCCAGTACTGCAACAGAGAGCTGGCAGTGCTTTGTCAGATGCCTGTACAGAGAGATACCACAGGAGAATGGGCTCAGAAATTTCTAAGGCCACCCTAGGAGGGCTGTAGGGGCCCAACTTGCTGAAGTATCATGAGTTCAGATGATTCCCGTTCCCACAATGAACAGATTTACTATCACTAAACATTGTCTGTGAGTGATCAAAGTACTTCCTTGTGTTCTACTACTTTTTTCACTGTACCTTAGCATAGTAGTGACTCGTTAAATGTTTTCAGTTTTTGAATTGAACTGAGTCTTTTCTATATGGTAGAATGATTAGAAAATTAAACCCTCATTATATTGAAGCTTAACTTGATGATAGAATTACTGGTCAATTTTTCAACCTCCCAAACAAAAATCCTTTGCTAAGTAACACAATATTTATGTGAATTAGTCCTAACCTTTGGGATGCCACTAAACACTCCCCATTAATAATCACTTCTAAGTGATGGCACAAAGTTGGCGGGGAATGGGAGCATTTATGGCTTTTCTCTCCCAGCATTCACGGGCTTTCAGGAAAGCTGTGGCTCTCTTGAGGTGAGGGGATAAAGGGAGAGGGGCACTCTGGTCCCTCCCTCTGCTCTTCACTTTGTGGCTGGGGAACAAGGCTGACTTCATTCCACAGCTGGATTGATATGCAAATTTACCCAGACTAATTGGTTTCCCCAGCTGTCTCCAGAGGGCGGATGTATTCTTTATGAAGTGCTGTCTAGGGCTGCATTGAGAACATTAGAACTACTTAATTGAATATCAATGAATCTTTATAAACTAATAATGATGGGAAGCTGGGAAGGGTGATGTAGAGTGGCCAAACTGAGAAGAGGAGAGCTCTGATTGAGTTTGTGGGAAGGGAAAGTTTCCTGGGGTTTTATAAAACCCAGTTTAGGCTTCTTTGATCTGAAATCTTTGAAAGCCCCACTGGTTGCTTCTGGAACGTGTTGTGCAGAGAGAGTAGGACACATGCAAGTGTGTGGGTCTATGTGGAAAGGAAGGCCAGCCCCTCCCCCCTTTCCTGCTCTAGTGAAACCCAGTGACTGTTGTGGTTTATTCTTACACAGCAGAAGTCACCAGTGATTTTGATGTGGGGGGAGGGGTGGTGGTAGACCTGGCTGCTCCTGTTGAGTGTAGTACCTGTCAACAGCCATGCCTTCTTTTTACTGGCAGAGCTGATGTTTGGGTTCCAGTGAGCATCAGTCTCAGCCTAAAGGAATTAAACCAAAGCAAAGCCCCAGAAAGAAGCAAGTATGAAACCAAACCCAACCAACAGCAAAAAAAACCCAAAGCAAAAAACAGGCAAACAACCAAAAAACAAGCAAAACCCCTGCGCAGTTAGCAGCTGGGTTAATATTGCCTGATCTCCAGTTTAGATGGTGCTTGTTATTGCTGGGTCTAGGATGAAGATTAATATTCTTCCTCCCTCTGCTACTCCCTTGTGTGCTACTAGCCAGTCCGTACTATGACAGATGAGTGCAGCCGCACTGTGAGAAATAGCCAGAGATTAAAGGAACCAAACAAAACAAAAAGTGATATTTCTGTTCTACGAAAAGTATTACTCTTCTACAAAGGGTACCGGGATAATCGACTAATTGTCTACTATAAACAGTTTTTTGTGTGTGTGTGTGTGTGTGTGTGTGTGTGTGTGTGTATGTGTGTATGTATGTATGAACTCTGGAATTCTGGATTCCTCTGCCTCCATCTCACAGGTGCTGGGATTACATTACGGGTGTGTATGTGTATGTGAGTATGTATGGTGTCTGATTTTTTATTCATTTTTTGCTTTTATTTTGCAAACAGTCTCACAGTATACTCCTAGGCTAGTCTCAAACTTGTGAGGATCTTCCTGCCTTAGCCTCTCAAGTAATAGGATTACAGGTATGATCTACCACATAGAGATTTGTAAATACCTGTTTAAGGCTGGGCCTGTAACCTTAGCTACTCAGGAGGCTGAGACAGGAAGATTAGAAATTCAAAGCCTACTTAGACTACAAGTCAAATTCAAGGCCACCTTGGGCAACTTAATGACCTGGAATAAAAACCTAACTTGAAACAAAAACTAAAAAAATGAGTTAGGGGCTGGCAAGATGGTGAAATGGGTAAAGGTACTGACAATCTGAGTTTGATCCCTGGGGACCACATGGTGGAGGGAAAGAAGTAACTTCTGCAAATTGTGCACTGCCATCCACATGATGCACATAAGCATGTATATACACCCAAGAAAAACAAATTTTAAAATGAATATTTTAAAGTAATAAAATCAATGAAATTTTCATATTCATAAAAAGATCCCTAAATTTGAGAATACTTGTCTACTGAATGCATAGTTTGGCTTTAAATTTTAATGGCCAGTGTGATAGAGATGTGAGGAGAAGGACACTTATCTGACCTGCTGGAAGAATTTTCAATACAAACTCAGTGCCTACAAATGCCTCGTAGGCTTCAGTTCAGGAATTGTACAGAATTGGCACCTATCCAAAGCTACTTCAGAGATGTGGTCCAAGATTTGTAGATAATGGTGTTGTTCACAATAGCCTCCAGTTGTGAATGCCTTAAGTGTTCATCAACAACTGTTATATATATTAAATTTGTTAGCTCTTCTATATGAATGCTACATGGTAGTTAAAAAAGTTTACTTTTGTGTGTGTGTGTGTGTGTGTGTGTGTGTGTGTGTGTGTTATAAGTATGTCATGTGTTTGTGGTTAACCACGGAGGCCAAAGGAAGGCTTCAAGTTTTCTAGAGCTGGAGTTACAAGTGGTTGTGGGTCACTAGACATTGGTGCTGGAAACCAAACTCTGATCCTCTGGAAGAGGAGCAAGGTTACTCTTTCCCTCAGTAGTTGCACCCTATGCAAACAACTCTCCCTTTGGTACTTTAACTGCATCTCACTGTCTGTCTGAGATTCCTTTCCTTTCATTCCCTTGCAAAATTTCACAAACAGAACCCAAAATGGTCTGCATCCACTGCTGGTGTGACCTGGCTTCAGTCCTTGCAGCTGCTCTCTGCCATTCACAGCCACTCAGATCTCCACACTGAGTTTGGGGGCAGGAAGGGGACACACTGCAGCTCTCTGTACAGGCTAGGTATGGTTCCTTTTCCTATGCCTGCCCTTTCAAGATTGGTTTCCTGGTTCCGCCTAGTCACACTTTTCCTAGGCAATCCCACCCACTCTCTAGAGCACGTTCAGATGTCTACCTTTAGCTTAAATCTTTCCTTTCAAATCTCCTAACTATTCGTTCATCTGTGGAATGCTGACATCTGGATTTTCCAAAGGCACCTGCAAATCTAGGTGTCTAAAACCAGATTTCTCGTCACCTCGATTTTCTGTAATCTGCCTTTTTCTTTCCTGTTTTGGTTGCTGCTTTAACCAAACTCCCAACAAGATTGTCACTGTTTGCTTCTCGGTGTCTCAGTGCTTCTGCATCTCTGTCTGTCTCTGTCTCTGTCTGTCTCTCTCTCTCTGTCTCTTTCACACACACACACACACACACACACACACACACACACACACACACAAACATACATACTCATGCAACACATGGAGGCATGTCAGTTTAACCTCTTTAATGGCCTTGCCATTACTGGACCCATTCCTCCCAGCACCTTGCCTATGCCAGAGACCTGAAGGTACCTACCAAGCAGGTACCGAATTATTGATTTAATGAATGAATGAAATTATTGATTTTTATATTCACAACAATTATTTAGATCCTTTTATTAACAATAAAAATATTACCTTTATTCTGGATCTTTCAGGGAAAGAATATGAAACCTAAAATGAGAGAACCCTCTTTAGCCTCTAATCACCCCTGGGAAACAATGGTAGTCCCTAAAGTATTGTGATGCATAGACTTGAATTTGTCCTGTGTTTATAAGTACTTGGTTATATGTAAGTAGACATAAGCACTTTAATTTTTAAAAACACATTGCAATTGTACTAGGCACACAAAAGTACAAATTATTCTTCAACAAAATAGTGTCTTTATAGGATGTATAACTTTTCCCTCTGCTTTTTGTACATTTATTCTATTTTTAATTATTGGTATGTGTCTGGGTCTGTGCACATGAATGTAGGGATCTGCAGAGACTAGAGGTGTTGGATCCTCCTGGAGCTGGAGTTACAGGCAGTTGTGAGCCACCTCATGTAGGTGATGGGAGTTGAACTTGGGTTAAACTGATGTATCATTTTTTTGTTATTTTCTCGTGAAGGTGAACATGTCTTCAAATCTTTATTAGCTATTTGTATTTTTTTTTGTGTGTGTGTATGTGTTATGTACAGATTAGTGTGGATGTGTGTCTCTGTGAATGTGGAGGACAGAAGTTGATGTCGGATGCCTTCTTTGATCTCCACCTTAATTTTCTGAGATAGGATCTCTCATTGTACCTGGATCTCATTGATTTGGGTAGAGTGGCTGGCCAATAAACTTTAGGAATCTTCCTGTTTCCACCTCCCCATCACTCCAGCACTGAAGTTGCAAATGCACACACTGTTCAGATTTTACAAGAGTGCTGAGATCCAAACTTGGGTTCTCATGCTTGCATTGCAAGTACTTTATTGACTGAGCCATCTCCCCAGCCCTATTTGTACTTTTTGAGTACCATCTGACTTTGAACTTACTATGTAGCTCAGGTCTTCAACTTGCAGCCCTCCTATTTCAGCCTTATGGGAGCTGGGATTACAGGTATGTACCCAGTGCCCAGCTTTATGTGTATTTTCATTATTTTGAAAAGTGTGTGTGTGTGTGTACATATGCTTGGAGTGTCCATGGAGGTCAGAAGAGGGTGTTGAATTCCTTGGAGCTTAGTTACAGATGGTTTTGAACTAACCATTTCGGGTGCTGGGAACCAAACTCAGATCCTCTGCAAGAGCAGTATGTGTGCTTAACAAATGAGCCACCTCTCCTGCCCTCCTTATTTGTTTTTTTTTAATAATGTGTTTTATAAAAATGACTTTTTTATATTCTCCATTCAACTTTGGATTGGCTGTAGACATTTGTGTAGAGAAGAATTATTAACCCTTTGTAAGATGTGTTGCTAATATTTGTCTCAGTCTGTTCTTTGTCCTTTACCTTTATTTTATCATATAGCTAAATATTTTTATATAATCACAGTGTCAAGAATTTCCATTCTGGATTCTGGGTTCAAACATTTTAGCTCACAATGGAAAATTCCTCAGTTTGGGGTTAGGGATGTAACTCAGTGGTAGACTTCTTAAAAAGCAAATGTAAAGCACTAGGCTCCATAACAGTGCCTCAAACGAAACAAAGAAAAATTCCATAGTTGTCAAGTTGACATATTTATCTCACCTGAAGTTTTGTCACCTCTGCACTCTATATGTTGAATAATACTTTCCCCATGGAACTGACCTAATGACTGTATCACATACCACATTCAAAGGCAAAGACATATGTCTGTCTCTCAAAATGCTTCCTTTAGTCTATTAATCTCCTTTATTCTATTCATCCATACTGGTACCTCATTGTTTTAATTATTCTTTTAGATATTATGATATATTTACATGTGTAATATATTTGTCATCTCTAATTTAAAGTTAAAAATATTCACTAATGCTTGATTAGAATAACTTTTTCATATTACTTTGCAAAATATCTGCATTATGCTCTAGTGTTTGCACTCATCAGGATAAAAACAGATGACATTATTTTATTAATGGGTCATCTGACATGCAGACCAAGAACAGGAAGAGGGTGGGAGTGTGTCATGGCCATATGACACATGAGTGGTGGGGCTGGGCTATGGTAGAGAAAGAGATGGAGAGAGGAAGAAGGAAAAACACATGAGCATTTTGAAAAGGTCAGCATGTGTTATGAAAGGAAGAACTGTGAGAAATCAACAAATTGGGAGAAGGCAAACGGGCACATGAATATAAAGACGGGGGACATGGGCTGCAGTGCCCGGGGGTCCCTCTTTTGCTCATAGGAGTGAGCTACCCAGGGAGTAGAGAACTTGGCTAGGGTGCTTAGTTAATATACAATTATCCCGTCAATCTGTTATTAAAGCTCAGATGCTCTGGGTAGGAACTCAGGTCATTCAGAGACTCTTAACTGTTACCAGACCGTCAATTTCTCAGAGACAGGCATGGTCCGGGAAATGAGGATTATTCACAGAGGATTGGTCTAAGTCAGAGGTTATTTGGATAATGCATCATGGCAGCTTCTACTAGACAGAATACCCAGCTAAGAGCCAGGAAGCCTGAGTCATCATCTTGCCCCCAATACCAACTCGCCAAGGGACCTTGGGCCAATCATGAAGTCCCTCTAGGCTTCTTCTTTCCCAAATGCAAAACTGAGATGCTACCAAATCCCTGTTCTGTTCACCTACTGCGTCTATGGACGATACGCAAATAAAGTCTCTTATGAGTGTACTGTGAATGCTACCCTGAGAGCCATGCTGTCTTCTCAGGATTTGCACTTTGGGCTACTGAAGTAGCAGAGGAAGGCAGAAGGTGGACCCAGGTAGCCTAAATAATGGTGGGGAAGCAAACTGCACTGTGTACTCTACCTGCTTTGGAGCTAGTTGCAAATGAGAGCTGTTTAGAAAGAAATCTTCATGACCAGGAGTACACTAGGGGGACAAGTTAAGTGTGAGTTCCTGTAAGGGTGAAGGAAGAAAGAAAAGGTGAATAACATTGCTGTACTGGGGGCTGTTGATAGTACTCACTTGATAGTGCTTCTCTAGCATGCTTGAAACCTGGAGTTCTATCCCCAGTATGCTAAAAACTTGGTAAAGTGTTACACACCTATAATCTCAGCACTCAGAAGCTGGAGGCAGGAGGATCAGGGATTCATGGTCATTCTTGACTGTATAGCAAGTTCGAGGCCAGCCTGAGGTACATGAGACTGTCTCAGATAATACTGCCGTGTTTACAGAGTCCTGACTCTGGATGCTGAGAGTAGGGAAGGGTATGGGGAAGTTGGAAGAGCTGAGCTTAAGCCCCATGCAGGAAACTTTTTCAGCAGACAGGAGCAGCTGTTCAGTCAGAAACAATCTGTTGGGATCCTGGCTTATTAATCTGATTGGAACTGACCCACAAGACTAATTCACATGCTGCTAAGAGTTTTGGTGAGCGCTTTTGATGAGCAAAGCAATTAGATTCATAGTGGGGAACTTATCAGGAGCTAAGGAGTTGGAGTGGTATTGGGGTGATTCATCTTGGCAATCCCAGCCAGGAAATCTGATAAGATTCTCTGGAAGAATGAAACACTGACAAGATTAGAGAGCTAGTGTACATATACTCTAAGTTACAGAAGAAGAAACAGACAGTTCAGGAAGCTGGCCTCAATGTATAGTTCAAGCACAACCTCAAGAGCTGGCAGGGCCAGGAGAGAGCTCTGCAGATTGGGTCAGGCAAGGCTTAGGTGTGTGGCAGGAGTGCTACTTCTTTGGGGTTGATTTCCTAGGACTTCCACATGGTGCACATCATGAGAACTCAGTGAAATTTGGACTCTCTCTCATTAGGAGGACATTTCATAATGACAAAATGCAAATCAAGAAAGAATTCTGTTGTCGTTGCCATTTCACTATGAAAATTGTCAATGCAGGTACTGGGGAATGGCAAAGACTGGGTGTAGGTACTGTATAAGGAATTCCAGCAAGGGTGAGGGGTTTTGGTGGTTCAGAAGTACCTCTTGCCTAGGGGCACTGAGCATAACCTTTGTCCTTGAGAGAGAAACAGGATGACCAGGTCAGCCCCACATGCTGAGGGAGACGGGCAAAGGAAAACCGCACTGGTTTGGGCATCTCTGAACCAGTGAGTGGGGAAGAGAGTTAGGAAGCAGGGAAAGGCAGGCAGGGAAGAGACTGGACTCCCATTATCAGCTGGGGAGAAACAGAACTGAAACAGAAAAGGGATGAGGGGAACAGAAGGGTGCCCAACAATGGCCACTGGGCCAGTAGGACGGGAGAGGAAGGTAGGAGATTCCATCTCTGAGCGCAGGCTGCTTTGTAGGAATTCCCTGAGGAGGACGAATGGATGGGATGCATGTCTCGCCTGCCTCAAGCAGCAGAGAATGCGACTTGCAGATCTAGCCTGGATGGCATCAAAGTAACAGAGATCACTCCCATGGGAAGAGCTGTCAGCAAGTGGGGAGGGGAGCACAGGGAGTTCAAAACCAGCCTGGGAAGACTCATTAAAATGACACAAGCGCAAATCTCAGTGGAGCATAGGAACACGTTCAACAAGTGGGCTAAGAATGCAGAAGGCCAAAGAGGTAGCTGTTGGGGCCCTGGGAGAAGAGAAAAGGGATGTCACTTCAGTATAAGACAAGGCTGAAAACAAAGGGGACAGTGTATTGTAAGGGAGGCCAAGGGGGCTTGGAGCTCTTCACAAGGGGAGGCAGGGAGGAGAGGCTGAAGGGGACGCTGGGTTTCTCACGCAGTTTGCATTTTTTCTAGGACCTGTGAGATGTGCATTTCAAGATGTACAATTGTGAAGGTGAATTAGGGAGGAAGAAAGGAGCATTGTGAACATGAAAAGCAAAAGAAAGATGAAAAGGGAACATTATTTCAGCACACGGCACGATTTCCTGAAATGAGGAGACCGTAGAGTGCAAGGGGCTTTTCCACTCTACTTATCCCGCTGGGCGGAGATAGGGCTGAGTGCAGGGATAGCAGCCCAGCACACCCAGCAGCCAGATGGAATCTGAACCACAGCGAGAGTTGTAGCTTGGGAAGATGGCAAAGTCCTGAAGATGGAATGTCGATGGCTGTATAAGGGTGAATTTGCTTAATGCCATAGAAACATACTTGAAAAGGTTCAAAATGGGGCTAGGGAGATGGCTCAGCAGGTAAAAGTGCTTGCAGCGTAAGCCTGAGGACTTGAGTTCAGATTCCTAGCACCCATGTAAAACACTGGACATGGCTGCACATAGGCTGTAACCCGTGTGTGTGTATGTGTGTGTGTGTGTGTGTGTGTGTGTGTGTACCACAGTGTGCATGTGGAACTCAGAGAAAAACTTGTAAGAGTCAGTTTTCTCCTTCTACCTTGAAGGTCCTGGGATTGAATTCACATCATCAGGCTTGGTGGTAAGTACTTTTTGCCCAGTAAGCCATCCTGTTCCAGCCCTAGTCTTAAAAAAAACTATTTGAGACAGTTGACAGTTTTTCTTGTTCCCTTCCTTCTTTTTTTCAAAAGAACATTTGCAAACGTACTTTTTCACAATTCCATGCATGTGTTGACTGTACTTTGATCTTAGTCCCCTCACCATTATCGTGTCTTTCCCCTCCCTGTCCCACCAGACCCCTTCTTCCTGATAAGTATCTCTCCTGCTTTCATGTCTTCTCACTGCCCCACTGCATTTAGTTAAGGTTACTTGCATGAGCATGGGAGGGGATTCTTTACTTGAGCAAGAGCAATGTACTCTGGCCACACTCCTGACAAATATGCCTCCTCTCCCGCAGCAACCATTAACTGCCTATAAGTGCTCAGGGAGGTGGATATATGACTCCGTCCCCCATCAGTGATAGAATGTTAATCTTGTGGCAGGGACCAGGCTTCTGTGATAACAGTACTGTGCTGAAAATGCCCTCATTCTCAGTCCTTTACCTGCTGCTGAAATATCCTCTCACATCTGAGGCCAATCACTTCCTTGGCCTCCATCTTGCCTTTCTACTTGGTCACTGACCATACATTCTCATCAGTCTCTAAAGCTATCACCTCCACAGTATAGGTCTTAAATCCCTGAAGAACTGTGCAACAAGTAGGTAAATGTCTCTGCTACTTCATCATGTGAACCAGAACATTGTCTTTACTTTGAAATATTTACTTTAGGATAGTCCAACAAAATCACTGAAATAAGTTTAACAAAATGTTTTAAAATATTTTATTATTTTAATTTTATGTGTATGAGTGTATTGTCTGCATGTATGTAAGTGCACCTTTTTGTGCGATGACCATGGAGATCAGAAGAGGGCAATAGATTCCCTGGAACTAGAGTTACAAGCAGTTGTTAGCTATCATGTGGGTCCTGGAAACCAAACCCAGGTCCTCTGAAAGAGCAGCTAGTTCTCTTAACTATGGAGTCATCTCTCCAGCCCCAATTTTAACAAAATGCTGATGGTAGTTTAAACTGAGTAGTGGGTACATGGAGACTCATTGTACTACTCTATCTATTCACAGAGTCTCATTGTCAAAAAGGAGGTGAATTACCTGCCCAGAATTTTCACTTCATAGATATGGAATTTATATGACTGTAAGAAATGGGAGTGGGATGGAAGGATAACCCAGCTAGTAAATTGCTTGCCCTGCAAGCACAATGACCTGAGTTATCTCCAGAAACTATGGGAAAAAAACTGAATATGTTGACATATGCTCAGAATCCCAGCATCAGGGAGGCAGAGACACACAGATACCCAAGGGTCCATGGCCAGCCAACGTAACTTACTAGGTGAACTCCAGGCCAGTCAGAGACCCTGTCTCAAAAAACCAAGGTGGATGATTCCTGAGAAAGGACAGTCAAGGCCTGCGCACGCATGTGAACACAGATGGAAGCACATCAGCACACACAAACAAACACTACTTAGGAGACTACGGTGTTAAATTTTCAAGAATTAGAAATCAAAGTTTCGGTGCTGGAGATGGCTTAGCGGTTAAGAGCATTGGCTGTTCTTGCAGAAAACTTAGCACCAACATGGAGGCTAACAACCATGTGTAACTCTGGTTCCTGGGGCTCTGATGTCCTCTCCTGTCCTCCTCTGGCATTGCAGAGGCAGGCAGAACACTCATATACATATATGAAATAAAAATGAATAAAACAAAAAAATATTTTTAACTCTTTGTGGTGTGTGTGTGTGTGTGTTCATGTGAGTACAGGTGCCCACAGAAGCCGGAGGTTTTGGATTCCCCAGGAGCTGTGAGCCACCTGGGAATTGAACTCGGGTCTTCAGGAATTCTGTGAACTGGTTATTCAAGCAGTCATTTTCAAAGTTAAATGTTATAAATATGTAAGTAAAAGTAGCATATATATGAATATATGCCCCAAACTCATTATTACCCATTCATTTTTGACATTTATTATTATATATGACATTAACACTGTTACTTCTATATTATGCTATATATGGTACACAGTGGGGTGCTACAGTGCATTTCTTATCAACTTCATGCCCAGCTTGTTATTTTGAAATCAGCTATAATATGAGTACTTGTGTCATTAGAATTAGAAAATACTATAAATCAGGGCCTGATTGATTGTCTGGTCTTAAAGGAAGAGTGGAAATACTTATTTAGAAGTCAGGTGAAACAAAAATGTATTCATAGTCATTGCATTGTTAAGTAATACCCAAAATGAGGTAAACATTCAATCATTAGAAAACTATTATATGATTCAGGAAAAAGCCACATTTATCAATGATAAACACATGAATTTCGCTCATACATAATATGAAGGTGAAAGATGTTTTAGTTTAATGAATATAATTTATAAGTAGGTGAGATGGGGCTCATTTGGAATAATACATCAGATTTGATAACAAGAAATTCACTGAGAAAGACAGCATGATGTGTAGTAACATTTATCAAAGTCTTGAGTGGCAGACATTGCTGGCTACAGATATAAAAGCTTAGTGAAAAAATCAACAAAAGCATTCTAGAAAAAATCTGTTGGTTGTATATTTACAGCAAAAAATATTGAATATTTGATTACTATTTCTAAGTTGTGTGCTACTCATCATTTATACCAAGAAAACTTTTCTCTCTATGTCTATATGTCTATATCTCTCTGTGTGTGTGTGTGTGTGTGTGTGTGTGTGTGCTAGCATACCACCATTATGAGAGAAAAATATTTCCTGCAGATAAAACAGTTGTTAATTAAATCTAGGAAACAAATGCAGTGTGAATGATTAAAGACTCATGGCTTATTTTAATTACACTTCTCTGTTTATCTAAGTCTTTATTTCTAGATCAGAAAGTCGAACTCTTGCCTTCTTGATCTGCTTAATGGATATAGATTCCATGAGAACTTGCAGAGAACCAAGCAACACAGTCTCAGTGTTATAGTAAGCACCCCATTTGTGACTGCATGGAAGTCTTTAGAGATGATCAATGAACTATTACAGGCCTTCGGTTGAAAGGCAGCTATAGTAGAAACCATTATGAAAATTAGAAATGATTCAGCTGCATTAGTGTTAATAAACGTGTCTCTTTAATAGTCACACATCCATATATATTCTTTTCATGTGAAAATAGAACAATAATGAATCACCTATGGCAATTTCCTTCATGTGTGTGTCTGTTTGCATATGTGTGCATGTGTGTGGAGTTCAGATGTCAACCTCAGGTGTCATCCCTCAGGGGCAGTTCGCCTTGATTTTTAGAGACAGTGTCTCTCACTGGGATCTCAGGCTTGCTGATTAGGCTAGGCTCAATGGGGTTGTTCTGTCTCTGCCTCCTCATCTCTAGGATTACAAGTGTGGACTACCTGGATTTTTCTGTAGCTGCTGAGGATTGAACTTAGGTCTCCATACTTACTCCGCAAGCAATCTACCTACTAAATGATCTCGCCATGTCTTCATTGAAGGTCTGTATAAATGAAAAAGTTACTCTTCTTCATTCCATTTCTATCTGTCCAGATTCTGTATATCTTTAGACCACAGCACTGCTGGTATATCTCCTGTAGAAGATTCTTCTAGCTTTCCATAGCTGTTTCTCATATGCCTCTGGCCTTCCTAGATTATTCTCTTAACAGCCCTTCTGCTAAGCTGTTTTCCTATCAAATGACATTCTCTTCCCAGGCATCTTATAATATGCAGTGGTTGTATTAGTTTGTGAAGGTAGCTGTGATAATGCATCACAGTCTGGATCTGGGAGGAGTAAGACACAGAAATCTACCATCTCCCTGTTCTTCAGGCCAGGTGTCTGAAATGAAACTCTTGGCAGGGTTGGACGCTTCTGAGGATTGTAAGGAAAACTCTATTTCATGCCTCCATCCATTCTCCTGGTGACTTTAGGTGTTCCTTGTCATGTACATGCTATTTTCTCTGTGGCTTCATGTTACCCTCTCTTTGCACTTGGTGGCATCAAAATTTCCCCTATTTATAAAGGCTTCAATCATGCTGGATAAGGGTCCATGCTACTACCTTACTAATAACGTGATTACTCCCACAGAGCCCTCATTTCCATATAACATTACATTTTAAGGTATCAGGAGGCAAGGGTTCAACATATTGTTTTTGAGGATGTAAGTCAGACCATAACAGTATTATGTGACCAAGAAGAAATAAGACAAACTGTCAGTTATCAGTTATGAAAATGTGTCATTTAGCCGGATATGGTGGCACATACCTTTAATATCAGAACTCAGGAGTTGGAGGCAGGCACATCTCTGTGAGACTGAAGCCAGCCTGGTTTACATAGTGAGTCTCAGGGCAGCTATGGATACAGGGAGACCTTGCCTCAAAATTTTTTTTGTAATTTAGGGGTTAGAGAGCTGGCTCAATGCTTAAGAGCACTTGCTGCTCTTGCAGAGAACCCAGGTTCAGTTCCCAGCACCCACATCAAGTAGATCCCAACTACCTGTAATTCCAGATCCAGGGGACCTGATGTCCTTTTCTGGCCTCTGTGTGCACCTGCACATATGTACATTTAGTCACACACATCTACACATAAAATAATAAAATTACTAAATATAAATTATCCAACACACAAAAATGCCTTTTAGTTTTCTCTTTACCACTGTCCTATCATTAACCTGCTAATTTAAAAAATATCTACTGGCTATTTAACGTATGCCAGGTTTGTGTTTGTTATTGCTAGTACTATAGCAACTAGACACCCACCATCGCTATCTTAACAGTTGGAATGTCAAGCAATTTCTCAGGTATAATCTACTGTGAAAGGCTGGAACCCTTTCCAGGGCTTTACTTTGCTGACCTGGCTACATTTCCCAGCCTAATCATCTGTCTTTCAGCCTTTGTTAGTGCCAATGACTTGAGGTTACCAGTATTCCTTCTCTCCTCTCAAAATGGCATTTTGAACACACATATCTTTATGGGTGTGTCCATTTCCTCATCCTTTGTCTAAGGTTTAGCACCTTGCCTATGGTGTTCTTTCCATTTCTAGTTCAATTTTCTCTTTAGAGCTTTTCTCAGATTATCCCTGAACTGTCCACTTTAGTGCTAATTATCCCTCCTCTTATTCTTTCTTCTCCCTTACCATCCAGTTCCTCAACCCATTAAACCCATCCTATCCATTTACCTCAGTGCATTCTATCTCTCCTCCCATGAACTACTACAGAAGCTTCCTTCAAAATATACATGTATAATATAAAAAGAGTTTACATAAAGTTACCCAATAACAAGGGTTCAATGGCCTGGGTATACAGGTTAGCAAATGAAAAGCCCAATACCAGGAATAGACTCTCTCTTTTGGAGTTGTTGACCAGACAGATGCCATACTTCTTCAAACAATACCAGCTATTGCCATTGCACTTGGTTACCCACCAGTAGTTGATGGCAAGAACCTCCTGGTAAAGACACCACATACGTGAATCACAGAACAAGGAGACATCAAGCTGGTACTGGCATTGATGCTACATTGCTTAGATTTCATAGTATTAGAAGGAGTTTGGTATGTTACTGTAAGACAAAGGCAAATATCAGCCTTACCCGGCAAGTTTCCATACCAACTGGCTTGGCAAAATATGTGTACCTGTGCAATATTGGCATGAATATTATGGGAATAACCAACCACCTTCCTCTTTGATTTAAGGCTCACTTCAAGATAGGGAGTCCTTACCTAACACAATTATCCTGCTACTATCATTCTGTTAAATACTCAGGGTATTAAACCTACTCATGACGACTTATTGTTATACATGTAGATTAGCACATCTCTCAAATCTCACCAAAGAAGTTTCTTGTAGTAAATGGCAATTAACACAGAGTTAACAGAATTAACTGGTCCATTGTGCAGAGAACAAGAGACTCAGCCCTAAATGGAACACTATATGTCATTTTTACCTCCCAAGGCTCAGGGATCATTATAGGAGAGAAGCCAGAAAGATTTTAATAGTCAGAGGTGGTGAATGAATCCTAAGAAGCTATTGTCTGGACACCACAGTGTAGTTGCACATATGAACCCACAGCACTTATAACAGCATGTACAAGACTTGTGTAAACCCAAGCCAGACAGGAGCTCAGCATGGATAGAGGAGGTGGGAAGACATTTTCAGCCCTACTTGAGGATATTTTGGTAATTGACAGATGCTGGCAGAGGGAAGGTGAATTTTCCTTACTAGTGTCATTAGGGTGAGTTGACCAGACTCCCAGGGGAGTAGATCCCACACTCAAGAGCATTTTTGAAACAAAGAATAGACTTGATAGGTCTTTAAAACAAAACAAAAATAGAGTAATAAAGGACATGAAGTAGAGGGGAGTTAGTAAGGTTGAGGTGGACGGGCAGCATGTTTGAATGTGAACAAAATTCATTGTATGAAATTCTGGAATCAATTTTTAAAAATATTGTCATACACGGACTGGGAGATGTCTCAGTTGGTAAAGTGTTTTCCATATAGATACGAGGACCTGAGTTCAATCCCCAAATCCCACATAAAAGCCAGATGTGCTGGCATGCTCTTATAATCTCAGCACTGGCAAAATGGAGGCAGGTAGGCCCACTGGGCTCAATGGCCTGACAGTCTAGCCTAGTTAGTGAGCTCCATGCCAGCAAGAACCTGTGTCTTTAAAAAAAATGGTTTTGGGTGAAAAGTGTCCTAAATAGGCAGGAAAATTGCCAGAGTTCAAGAAAGGATGAGGTCGTATTTGCTAATCCAAGTCCTTCATTTGAGAAGCTATAGAGATGGTCTGCAGGTAGAGAAATAGCAAGCTTTACTTGTTGAAGGCAATGAAGACTACACCTCAGCAGTGCATTTTATGAGCATCCTTTGAAAGCAGCAAGTCTTGTAAGAGAGAGAGAGTTCATTAAGCAAACATAAGAATGGCCCCAGGGCAATTTCAAGAGTAAATTTGTAAAGTGGTTTTTTCAACAGCATTGCGTCAGGTCACAGTAATTCTCCTTGACTGTGCTGGCAACAATCACAGAAGTCCTCCATATATACTTCTTCCCATTACAATGATGGCACCTTGAGCCAATTGACATGTCACCTGGGCTTTAGAGTGGATGCTGAGTCCATTCCCAGCTTCTCTAGGTCAGGAAGCAACAGAGCTTGAACAGACCCTGTTCCTGCTAGTCCCTGGCCCTCCGCTAGCTCCTGATGGCTCCAATTAATGTCCAACATGCCCATGTTGTATTCTCAAAAGGTGCTTCTTTGAACATTTCTCTTTGTGGTTTGTAGTGGCAATGCTCTTATCACCTAATACATGTATACACTTACTTGGAGCCAGACATTCCTCTCAGTGGTTTATAGCCACTCCTCACAGCACTATTAATATCTTCATGTTACCTTGTTTTTAATTAATTGCTTATAATTGCCAAATAATCATTGCAAATATTTATGCCTTACAGCATGCTGTTTTGACATATTTGTGCATTGTAAAATGGCTAAATGAAGGCACTTAACATATTCACTGCCTCATACACTTACCTTTTGTGGGTAACAACTTGGTAATTTTCAAGTTATTAACTATAGTCACTGTATTGTATAATAAATATCGTTAAGTTACTCATCTCATCTAATTAAGTCTTTGCTTTCTTTTCTTTCAACATCTATCTCTCCAGTCAGGTCTCTCTGGGACAGGCCATTCTACTGTCTGCTTCAGTGAGTCTGACTATTTAAGATTCCACTTACAAGTGATCATGCAGCATTTGTCTTTCTGTATCTGCCTTGTTCCATTGAGTGTGATGTACTCCAGGTTCATCCATGTTTTTGCAAGTAGCAAAATTTCCTTCTTTTTTTAAGACCAAAATGTGCTATTTTACTGTGTCTATACATCCCACTTTCTTTTTAAAAATATTTTATTTATCATTTTTATTTTTTATGTGTATAAGTGTATTGTTTGCATCTATGTAACTGCACCCATGTCATACGGTGCCCATGGAGGTCAGAAGAGGGCATTGGCTTCCCTGGAACTGGAGTTATGGTTGGTAGCCACCATGTGGGCACTGGGAATTGAACCCAGGTCCTCTGCGGGAGCAGCCAGTGCTCTTACCCACTGAGCCATCTGTCCAGCCACATATCCTGCTTCCTTTACCTATTTACCCACTGATATACACTTTGACATTTTCCAGATATTGATCATTGCTGCAATGAACTTAAAGAAGATATCTCTTTGGGATACTGATTTTTCCTTTGGGAATATATGCAGAAGTAGGCTGGCTGGGCTATACTGTAGTTCTACTTCACATTTAACAAACATGTTTTTGATTCAGAATGTCCTCCAGAGCCCCCTCCCCCTCTCTACACCAACCTTTCTACTTGTCCCCTGCCTTCATGTCCTCTATTATTATTTCTGTATCATCTTGTGGTTTTGTTTTATTTTTCCATGATGATTGGTGATATTGAACATGTTTCATATGCTTTTTAGCTAAAAAAGTCTATGAAAATCATTTGTCCATTTAATGTATGAATTGAAAAAAATATATTGTGTGAAGTAACCAAGGCTCAGAAAGACAAACACTATGTGATCTCTCTCATTTGTCCTAGCTTTGAATTTTTAGAGTTTTGTATTGAAGTTAGAGAGTTAGTAGAGGCCAGAAAGTAAAGAAGGAGCCAAGAAGAGTCAGGGGAAGGAGCCCTTAAGGAGGTGGGGAAGATAAAAAATGCATATGATATAAATGTAGTGAGGGGAATACGGCGTGGGGAAAGCTTTAAACTGGGATGGGACAGCGGGTGGCAGAAAAGGAGATCAGTTAACTACAACCAAGACATATGAAAAGTCATATGGAAACCTACTATGTATGAACTAAAATATAATTTGTCAAAAGTTAGAGTCTGAATGGAAGAACTTCTCATGAGTAGATAATGTTAATCCTAGAAACCAAAAGTTATTAAATCAAAATCCCATTGCCATATGCAAGATATCTTCCTGTGAGTTGTTAAACAGGGATGACACAATGCCCTCCCAAACAACACAGGTATTGCTGTTGGTCTTGGTTGCCCACCAGAACTAAATGACAAGATCATATTGCTAAAGATACCATACTCCTGGGTTGCAGAACATAGAAAATTCAAGCTGGAACTGAACTGGAAGTTCCTCCCTGGTGGCTAGCTTTCATAGTACTGTAGGAAGGTATTTTCCAAGCCACTGGAGAGAAAACGTGTCAACCGTCTATTTGTCATAGACCTGTGTGTTATAATACCCACCTACCACACAATATACATGCACAGATGCAACAGTACATGCACATTATTGGGGCAACCAACTGGTTTCTGATTGGGCTTAAGGCTTGCTCCATAGGAGGGAATTTATGCTAAGTACTGTAAACCTGGTCAAAAACCCATGGTCGAGGAGGTCACAGGTTTTAGCAGGCAACTCCTACAATTGTTTTGATAAGCAGACATGTGGTTAAAATGCCTTCTAAACATTTATGTTTTCAGCCTTAGAGTAGTGCTGTTCTCAGCCTTAGTTAAAGAAGCTTCTTTCTACAATGAGCAGTGGTTAATGCAGAGACTCACAACAGGTCAAAGTGCTAAGAATAAGTGTTTGTTGAGAGCTCATCCCTAAATGAGATCCCTGTATCACCTCCTGTGCTAGTTAGTTTTTGTCAACTTGACATGAACTAGAGTTGCCTGAGGAAAAGAAACCTCAATTGGAGAATTTCCTCCTGGCCACTGGCCATGTATGTGGGGACATTTTTTTATTACCAATTGATTCAGGAGGGCCCAGACCACTGTGGAAGGTACTATCCCTGGGAAGGTGGTCCTGGGCTATTTAAGGAAAATAGCTGAGCGAACCAGAAGGAAGCAAGTAAGTAAGCAACTTTTCTTTATGGTTTCTGCTTCACTTCCTGCCTTGAGTTCCTGTCTGATGTTCCTTGATGATGGATTGTGATGTGGATGTGTAAATCCTTTCCTTCCAGAGTTAGTTGTAGTCAGTGTTTATCACAGCAACCAAAAAGCAAACTAAGACACTCCCACCAAGGCTCAGGGAATAACATAAAAAAGTAGGTAGAAAGACTGTAAGAGCAGAGGATGGGGAGTAATATTGTGAAATGTTGTTTTCTGGATATAACATGGGCCACTGCACTCATAAATTCACAATAGATATCGTTACCTGTACAAACCCTGCACAAAAATTGGGTCCTTGGTCATTCCATCATGAGTTTTATCAGCCAGTAAATAGCCCCTACCCCTGCCCATGTGAACAACTGTGATTAAATTCAATGAGTCACAAAAAAAGGCAGGTAAGTAAGAGAGAAACTAATTTGAAAGAAGGACTTCAACAGAAGAGGATGGGGAGCAAGAGGGCAATGCATTGTGTATCTGGTCAAAGTACAATGTATACATGTAAAAACCCACATTGTATACATGTATGGAATTGTCAAAAAATTAAGGGATATAGGAATAGATAATAAGCACAAAATAATTTGCTCATCTTAAACACTATTATTGTGATTATTATCTTGTTGAGTTCTTTACATAATCTAGATACTGTTTCCTTTTCAGATGAATATTGTAAATATTTTCTCTCATTTTGTAGGCTGTCTCCTTGCTTGTTTATTTGCTATGGTGTACATAAGCTTTTTTAGTTTGTCCATTGTTTCTTTATTGGGGATGATGTTGAAAAAACCCTTACTAAATTAATGTCCTGGCACTTTCCTCTGTTTTTTTTCTAATGGTTTCATGTATTCAGTGTTTCATAGGGATTGCATTGAATCTCTGTACAAAATTGAGTACTGTTTCTATACACTGGCAGCAATATTCAAAAATTCAAGAAGAAAATCGTATGTGTAATAGCATGAAAATAAATAGAATAGGAATAAATTTATTCAAGGAACTGAAGATATACACACTAAAAATTATAAAACATAATGAAGAAACTAAGATACAGAGAAATTAAATAAATTACCCAAGTTCACATACTTCTAAGTGGTGGGAATAAGATCAAAATACTGGGCATGAGACCTTTAGGACCCATGCTTATATCTCACATACTGTATTACTTCTTGTTACTATTATGGGATGGGAACAGAATTGTGACTATCTACTTCATTGGTTCCTAATACAGTGTAGACATTCAAGGAATATTTGTTCAATGAATGAACAGCTAACACTAGGAGAATTCTTTTTTACTATCTTTAGAATCGATATACATGAGATCCTGTTCTAGTTTCACCATTAGCTAACTCCTAAAACCTTTCCCAAGCCCCTCTCTAGGGACTAGAGATATGGCTTAGTGGAAGAACACGTCCTCAGCAGTGAAAAGTAAAACAAAACAAAAATTTAAGCTATCCCTTAACCAGGTCATACACTGTAATCTTAGCACATGAGAGTCTGAGGCAAGGGGGTTGCAAGTTCAAGGCCAGTTTGGGCTACAGAGTGAAACTCTTTCTCTAAATGAATCAAAGCAAAATAAAACTGAATTTAATGGCCCATGCCTATAATCCTAGCACTCAGTACTCTGAGACTAGAGGACTGCCAAAAGTGTGAGACTAGTCTGGGCCACACAGAGAAACCCTGTCTCAAAAACACAAATAAGAACAAAAGAAAACAACAACAACAAAAAACCCAATACAGATCTTGCCCACTTCTGGACCTTAGTCTTGGAGTATGTAGAATGATAATGCTTTTTAGGGACATGCCATACATGAGAGTCTAAATACAAGCCTGATGTATCATATGTTCTCCAGATCTTTAGATTATATTCCAAAAAGTGTGGGATAATAAGGTAGGTAGGAGACAGAAAAAGCGCTTAAATGTGTGGCAAGAAGGGGAAGAGGAGATTCTTCAGAAACTTGGAGCTAAGAGAAGACCAAGAAATATAGTAAGTTTGGTGAGCACCTACAAAAGGAACTTATTCTCAGAGGTATTTCTGGACTGAAAAGAAATATAGCAATCAGACTTGATCCATGTAGTATTTGGGCATGCTAATTATCAATGGTCCTTTCAGTGTAGTTAACCTAGCAACCAAATAATGGAGTACTTTTGTCCCTAGGGACTTAGAGAAGAAGGCAAGGATCAGTAGTTACGTACTTGGCCTAAACCAGAGGATGCTGAGATCATCTTGAGAAGGGAGGGAAACTGGCCTTCCTAGCTCCTTAAAAAAGAGGGAAACACAGGGGAGTGCAAATCTAGGACATACACAGTCTCATGATATGAAAATTACTCCCCACTTACAGATGAGGAAACTAAGGTTCTGAGAAGTCAGACAATTTTCTCCTGATCACAGAGCTCACAAGTAGTGCAGGCCAGAATCAACAGAGGGGCCTGTGTGACTGAAAGGCTCCCCCCCAACCCCCACTCCCACAACTCCAGCATGCTTCTGTGCTTAAACCCACTTTGGTTAATCCTTAATGGCTAATTAGCTGTCCATCATTAAAGGAATCAGAGAAAGGGTGAGGCATGGGGCTCCCATGACCTACTGACCTTGTTGGGTCGTTAAAAGAGGATAGCTTTGAGTCAAAACACAGTGGTTTCTGCTACATGAGTCTCATATTATCTGACATCATGTTGCTTCTGAGCCCCTTCCATTCCACCCGACCCCCCACATGGAGACATTTTATTACTTAGATTTTAATGTTCTTAGAAAATATCAATACTTGTGACATTCTTAAAATATTGTTAAATAAGTAAAATGAACACTTTCCAGTTTATTCAAAAACTATAAAGAGAATCACGATAATCACACGATGGTGAACCCATATGTAAAATTTTAATATTGGCGGAATGACCTTTCAGAAGTCAACTTTTTTCATGAAAGATTATTTCTATGGATATTGATTTTGTAACCTAGTTTTCTCATGGTAATATGGTAGGGATATTTTAATGTTACTAGATAAGTATTAACATCATTCTTAACACATTAAGAATATTTGTTTTTGTGAACATAATAATTAACCAAATTCTAGTAATGGATATTTTAATTATTTCTAATGTTGTTAAACTAAGCAATCATGATTTTGTCTAACTCATGGACTTCTCCAGGCATTTTCAAGGCAGAAAATTTCCACATATGTATCTGCCTGCCTGCCTGTCTGTCATCTATCTATCTATCTATCTATCTTCTATCATCTATCTATCTATCTTTGTGTGTCTGTCTGCCTGCCTGTGAGTCAATTTCTGACATCTATCTGTGTGTCTTACTCCCAGTCTATCTATCTGTCTATCTATGTATGTATCTATCTGTCTGTCTATGAATCTGTCTATCTTTTCTGTGTACCTGTGTGCATGTCTGTCTGTCGATCTGTGTGTCTCTCTGTCTTTCTGTATGTCTATCAGTCTGTCTATTTGTATTTCTGTGTATCTATCTATTTATCTAGCTCTCTAGCTCTCTTTGTGTGTCTATCTATCTGCCTATCTATGTATCTATCCATCTAGCTCTGTGTCCTTCTGTGTGTCTATCAGTCTATCTCTCTATCTGTGTGTCTGTTTGTCTGTATGTCTATCTATCTGTGTGTCTTTCTGTGTATCTTTCTATCAGCCTGTGTGTATCTATCTGATCTGTGTTGTGTGTGTGTGTCTATCTCTGTGTCTACCTCCCATCTGTCTGTCTGTCTATCTATGTATCTACCTGTCATTCTATCTATCTTTATATCTGTCTGTCTGTGTATCAGTCTCTCTCTCTCTCTCTCTCTCTCTCTCTCTCTCTCTCTCTCTCTGGGTCTATCTGCCTGTCTGTCTGCCTATGTATATTTCCATCTATCTATGTCTTTTTGTTCATCTGTCTGCTGTGTATCTTTTTGCTTGTGCATGTCCATCTATCTCTCTGTCTATCAATCTGTGTGTGTTTGTCTATCTGTCTGTATATGTCTATTTTTCTCTCTGTGTGTCTGTCTGCCGTCTCTATCTATCTATCTATCTATCTATCTATCTATGTGTCTATCTGTCTATGTATCTGTCTGTCTATCATTGTGTCTGTATTTCTGTCTGTGTCTGTCCTGTCTATCCTGTTATCCCTCTATCTATCTATCTATCTATCTATCTATCATCTATCATTTGTCTATCTGTGTCTGTCTACCTGTCTGTCTGTTAGTGTGTCTATTTGTGTGCCTTTCTGTGTATCTATCCATCTTTCTGTGCATGTCTATTTGTTTGTGTATCAGTGAGTCTATCTCCAAGTCTGTCTGTTTATCTGTCTGTCTGTCTATTGGTCTATGTATGTATGTATGTATGTATCCGTCTTTCTATCTATCTATCTGTATATGTATCTTTCTGTCTTTCTGTGCATATATCTTTCTGTGTCTGTCTGTCTATCTCTCAGTCTGTCTATCTCTCTGTCTGTCTTTTGGTCTGTCTGTCTGCCTGTCTATCTTCATATCTATCTATCTATTTCTATCTGTGTGTCTGTTTATCTATGTATCTGTCTATCTATCTATCTCTCTGTCTAACATTCTGTCTGTCTATCTATAACCAGTATGTCTGTTTATCTCTCTATCTGTCTTTGTGTCTATTTATGTATGTATGTATCTGTCTATCTATGTATCTGTCTGTCTTTCTGTCTTTCTGTGTACTTGTGTGTCTGTCAATCTGTGTGTTTGTCTATCTGTCTGTCTGTCAATCATTCTTTCTGAGTATCTATCTATCTACCTATCATCTAGCTTATATATATATATATATATATATATATATAGTCAGATAGATATATACATAGGCAGATAAACACACAGACAGATAGGTAGATATATAGACAAACACACAGATAGATCAACAGACAGATCAACATGCACAGAGATAGACAGAAACACACACAGATATATAGACAGATAGATAGGTATATAGATACGGAGAAAGACATGCAAATAGACAGACAGACATGCACACACAGTTAGAGAAACAGACAAACAGACACACACACAGACTGACAAACAGGCACATACAGATAAGGACAGACAATAGACAGACAGACATACACAGGCAGACAGATAGATACATAGATAAACAGATACATAGATAGATGATAGACAGATACACAGATAGACAGACAGGAACATAGACACACAGATAGATAGACATAGACACACAAGTAAATAGAGAGATAGACACACAGACAGAATGGTACACAGAAAAACAGACAGATAAACAGATAGACAGATAGACAGATGGAGAGAACAACAGACTGACAAATAGACACACACACACAGAGATAGATGGATATACAGACAGACACACAGATATACAGACAGAAAGTCATATAGATGGATGGAGAGACCAACCGACAGGCAGATAGACAGACTGACAGGGAGATATCAGATACAAAGATAGACAGACATATAGACACACATAGCAGAGAGATAAATAGACAGAAAGACTGACAGACACATAGAAAGAAAGACAGAAAAACACATAGAGAGAGGGACAGAGAGACACACAGACAGACACACAGAAATATACACAGACAGACCGAAACACAGATACACAGACAGGGACAGACAGATGCACAGACATACAGACAAATACACAGAAAGATGTACATCAGACAGATAGACACAGGTGTGGACAGACAGAAAGAAGTCACACAGACACACAGAAAGATACAGAGAGAGTCACACAGAAATATGGACAGACATACATAGACAGACACACACACACAGAAAGACAGGCAGACACACAGACAGATATACATCAGACAGACAGAAACGTTTCTGTTGCTGTGATTAAACACGAAGCAAAAACTATTTGGGGGAGGAAAGGGCTTATTTCATCTCACCATTTACAGCCCATCAAAGAAGGAAGCCAGTGCAGGAGCTCAGTGCAGGAACCTGGAGGTAGGAACTGAAGCAGAGACCATGGAGGATAGCTGCTTACTGGCTTGCTTCCCCTGGCTTAGTCAGTTTTCTCATACAACATAGACCCTCCTAGGCATGGCAGTACTCACAGTGGACTGGCCCTCCTACATCAATTAACAATCAAGAAAATGCATTACAGGCATACCCACTGGCCAATCTAATGAAGGAAATTCCTCAGTTGAGGTCTCTCTTCTCAGCTGTGTCAGGTTGACAACTAAAGCTGACTATAACAAAGGGATAAGAGCAGTGTCTAGATGAAGGAAAAGACAAAACACAGATTTCCACCTAGAGCTGCAATACATTTTAATTTAATTAAAGCTTCTGTTAATGCCATGTTTGTTGGTTGGCATATGCAATTATTAGTTATTTTACCTTAAGATGTAGAAGCTCAGAGGAGACTTGTTCCTGAAAACTTCAGTGCTCAAGTGTATTGGAATATATCAGTTTTGGGAGGCAAAGGCAGGCGGTGCTGGTACATTTTATCAAGTTCTCGGACATGTATAATTGACCTTTGGGTTGAAGTTAAGATTCTGAGCCAGGACTTCAAGTCAGTAAGTTGGTCTTTTTATGGAATTTAAATGTGTTTTCCAGAGGTTTCTGTCACTACCCTTCTTCTATTTGTAAGTCATATAATCACTTTCTTAAGTGTACTGAATTGAAGGCACATATTTGATAAAAAAGTAGACAATAAAATTTATCAATGTGGTTTACTGTGATTGTGATGGTTAGTTTTAATCATCAACTTGACACAATCTAGAATCACCAGGGAAGGGAGTCTCAGTGAGGTATTTTGTAGAGCTGTAGAACAGTAATTCCTGTGGGAATGTCTGGGGAATTATGTTGATTACGTTGATTCAAATGAGAAGACCTTCCCACTTTCGGTAGCACAATTCACTGGGCAGGGGATTTGGAATTGTTGCCTGCTCTTGATGCAGCAATAAGCTGCTTCAAATTCCTGCTGCTTTGAATTCCATGCGTTGATAGACTGTCACTTAGAACTGTGATCCAAATAAACTCATTCTCCTTTAACTTGCTTTTGTCAGGAAGCAAAACTGACAGCAGTCATCAAGAGATATGATTAACTCCCTCATAACTACAATGAATATCATTCCCAGAGGTAAAATGGGACAGAACTATCTCCCCAAGTTTGTGCAGATGGCCATTGAAGAGAGCTTCATGTTCTGTAGGCCATACTTGATCTCCATAGAAGTATTTCCATGCTTAGCAACAACTGACAGAAGATAAGTATTTTGTCTGCTTCCTGAGAATAAGGGACAGCTGATCACAGTATCTGCAAGGTGAATGTTTGGCTCAAGATTTGTCATTGTGTTTGGATCACCACCACTTCTTGAGAAAGTGGCCAACATAAAGGGAGGTTTACACGGCTATCATTTCTAAGACTTTGTAGAGATGTGGTATTAAGTTGGACTTTAAGATAATTTTATTTATCTTTAATTTTTATTCTTTTTTTTTTAGAATTTCATACAACTTCCTTTTATAGTGGCCCTACCAGATTTCATGCACTCTGTCATATATATTAAGGGAGATTCAGTCAACTTTTTGTCCCTAAATATCCTTCAGTGTGTACCCATTCACTGAAGCCCGGTTAACCTACCAAGTATCCCATCCTTGAAAAAGATGGTCTCTCCAGATCATACTGTTTGCCAATAGTTCCTCTGTTAAGGTTGGGGCTTCTCATCCACCTCCCCACTTCTATGCTGGGATTTTATGTGGCCTCATGGCAATGGTAACAGCATGCACAAGACCCAGGCAAGCTTTAAGATATTTCTCTTGATTTACTTAGGTTTTTTTTTTTTTTTGAGACAAGGTCTTCCCTGTAGCCTCAGCTGGCCTGGAACCCACTATTTAGGTCAGGCTGGCCTTGAAGCCACAGAGATTCCCCTGTCTTTGACTCCCAAGTGCTGGGATTAAAGGCGTGTGGCACCACGCCTGGCAAGATATTTCTCTTTAAAGAAAACAGCCACATATTTGTTTTAAAAACCTAATATGTTTCTCATTCACAGCTACAATTTCCATAGCTGTATGCATGTGCGTGCTCACACACACACACACACACACACACACACACACACACACAAATCAAACTCATCAGCTGCCCCCCCCTGTTTTTTTATAAAAGATTGGCATTCACTATGTAGCCTGCGATAGCCTCAGATTCCTGGCAGCTGTCCTGCCTCAGACTCCCAAGTGTTGAGATTTCAAGAGTGTGCCATTACACCCTCAGCTGCCCTATCATATTAACCTACCAATGCCAGTGCTGGAGCCAAGGCTCAGTCTATGTTTTCAGAGTTTTCTGAACCTCAGTCTCTCCATCTGTAAAATGAGAGCAGTTAGGTTAAAGGTCCTGTTCAGCTCTAACACATTCTGCTTCTCAGAATCACATTTCGGAAAATGTCTTCATCTTTCCAACTACAACAGATTACATCCATGTGCCTCTCTGCAGCGTTGAATTCTTAGAGAAAACTATGGTGTCAGATCCCTTCCAAATGGTTTTAGTGGGGTATTTAAGCAATTCTGCCTCTGGGAAGAATTCCAATAAATCATAAGCAAAATTCCACCTGTCACAGGGAAAGGCTAGTTCGTCTCTTCCTTCCTGGCTCAGGCTTTTGGAAGGCACTGTCTGTTTCCATGTACATGCAAGTAGAAATGCACTGGGATGCAACATATGAAGGTCCAGGTCCTCGTTCATTGCCACATCCTCCAGAGACACTTGCACCAGTGCCCTTGCCTGTATCTCTGACCTCACACTGGGTCCTTCTCCTCTTGATGATGCAGATGCTCCCATATCTATGCTGATAGTTCTGTCTTGGGTCACTCAGCCTTCCATCAATCATTTGGGGCAGTGTGTTCCAGGTGCTGATTACTTATTCTGACTTTTCAGGCCTCCTGTGACTTAGTTCTGACCTCGCTGGCTACTGGGTACATTCTCCACATTCTGGCCCTGTGTTTCTCATTGTGCTGTTTTCATAGGGCTTCTGTCTTCTGCATCATCTGGAACTGCACTACGGTATTCATTGTACTCTACAGCTCCCTCTGCTGCTAGAGATGTAGGTACACACAGGACTCCATAATATATGCACAAACTCTATAAGAACTCTTTCAGCTGCCCCATTTTGACTTTTCATGCATTTTCCCTGAAACTTTCAAATGGAGCTTGTGAGTGGTCAATAGATGAGGGATAGCCAGGGTTCAAAATTCTGTCACAAACAGATCTGGACTGCAATGTCAAGTCAGACAGACAAATCTAAGACATTGATATTATGAGAGTGCTGATTATTTGAATCCAAGGTCAAATATAAATATCAGAAGTAGGATTTATGTACAAGCTGAAGCAGGATCATAAAATCCTATTAGAAAACCATGAGAAAAGTTAGCAGAATTTGAAGGTAACAGTGTGGGGTCTCATTTGAAGGAAGTATGTTTTATTGATCTTGAATTCTATCTGTGAATAACTTATTCCTTTTGAGTTTACATCTTTCAATGGCTTCCCACTGCCTACAGGAGAAAGATCAGCATGTTTTCTTAGTTTATGATGTACTGCTCAGCTTGCTTCCTTCCTACATGCTTGTCCTTATTTCCTTCTACTGTCTCTCTGACATTATCAAACACCCGACCTTACTGAGATACTTGAAGTTCTTATACCAGTTGATGCTTTCCACACTCCTGAGTTTTCTCAGTGCTCTTTCTCTGGTGTAGAAGCCACTGCTTCCTCTTTTCTGTGTCTTTTTTTTTCGTCTAAGACCTCTCTTGTTTTTTTCTCTTATCACTTATTTTATATTATTGAGTGTGAATTTCCAATATATTTTGATCATGTTTAGATTCTCTCCCCCATCTCTTTACCCCCTTTTTAAATCTAAACTCTCCACCAAATTTCTATGTACACACAGTGTGTGTGTATGTGTCTGTGTGTGTGTGTGTATGTATGTATGTATATGCCTAGAGAGTCAAGTTTGTATCCCCCAATGCCCTTCAGTGTGGGTTCAATCACTGGGACCTTAGGACCTCTCCTTGAATCCTTCCTGTGCATCTTCATAGAATTCGTACTCTTTCCTATGGGTCTATGACATTGTTCTCCATCCTTCAATGTGTTTAGGGGTACTTTCTGCTTGAATCTTTGTCCTTATAGATGGTGAGCAGCTTGTAAACAGCCTAACCCTGGAATTTTCAGTCTGGCTAATATCTCCTGAAGTACCTGTCTAGTCCAGAATTCTGAGGAGACTGACCAATGGAAAGACGATCATTGAATGATTATGCTGAAAAATATATTGATAAGATGAGTTGAGGTGAATAGAAAGCTGGCTAAATCAGACAAGTTGACATGGAGTCCATGGCAGACATTGTCATACAACCACCACACCAAGCCTTTGTCCCAAAATGCCGATCTTCTAATTCTTAGAGAATAAAAATTGTGTCAGTTCTTTAGTTTACAATTTCAATGTCTTCTGTAGCCCAGTCCAACTTTCCATTTTTTTCTTTTCACTCTAATGTGAGTTCTTGAACCTCTCTCAATATATTCTGAGATTTATTGCCTATAATCCTTCATTCAGTTTTTTTTGCAAGTATTTATTGAGCACTGATTCTACAAAAGTTTGGTATTTTGCTGTTTCTCCTTCTGCCTTCAATAAATGGCCTTGTCTCCACCTTCAAATTTCTAAGCCTACCATTTCCAAAACCCAGGTGAAATATCATATCTCCTAAGAAGCCTTCTCTGAGCTCCTAGTCTTGTGTAATGTATCCCTTCTTGGAATGCTCCTGGTCTACACTGCCCTCGCTACATGTACCACTTTGTGCTCAGTACATGTGTGCACAGCGCTTCACCTGCTGCTCAAATGCATCCGAGAATGGAATCAATATCTTCTGTGGTCTCTGCTTTGCACCTGTTGGGCAACCCACAGATGCTTAAGGAATCTATAACATAACAAAGAGGCTGATCCCTCTGTTTTCCGAGAACTGAGGTGGCTAGTAGACTGATTGGAGGAAAATTACAGAAAACCTAATCAAAGTGACACAAAGGCTTAGTAAGTATATTGAGACCATTGAGAACATGGGACGAAAAGGTCCTGATAGCAGTCTTAAGTTCCTAACCAATCAAATAATTTTATTTCTGAATGGCAAATCTACAATATTACAGAATGATAGAATCTTGAATAGTTGTCTTTAAACAACAGATATGTTTGTAAGCCATTTTGCAAGATTTTTAAATAAAAATCTTTAGAATGTTCTTAGGCTTACACGGCATTTATATTAACGTACATGCAAAGTTTGCATCTGAGTAAGACTTCATTTCCAGCAATGCTGGGTAAATAAAGCATTGCTCCAATAAATTAAACTGTGTATGTCATATATCTAATTTTACTCTCCAGTGGGTTCTGACTTAGTGAGGGAAAAAGAAAAAGATGCCTTCTACTACTCTAATTAAATGTCAAACCATTACCCAGGTAGCCATAGGACTACCTGGTCCTCAGCCCATCTGTCACAGCTGCTATCCATCAAGTTTCCCCTTCTAGGCAGAAATGTGATTACCCCTTGGAACGATGTCAACGCTCTCTAACTACAGAAAGTTGATCTAGTTTAATGATATTCACAAAGGGATGTATTACTGGAAACATGATGGATTGAAAAAAAATTCTGATTGTATTTGGGATGGAGGTGAGAAATCAGAACTTGAAAATGTGGAACATTCCTCCATCTTTCTGGACCTCAAGCACACAGATCGCATTTATTGTGTTAATCATGAATTTCCATGTCCCTTCACAACCTGTAAAGATGTTGTCACATGTTTAAACACCCTCACAACAGTCCACTGAAGTAGACAAGGCAAGGATGACTGTCATGATTATTATTTTTAGATATACAGTAAATACAGAACATTATATATATAAAACACTTCATATATAAAATAATTATATATATATATATACTTCTTTACAATGTAGTACTCAATTTAGCCTATTTCATTTTAATAAGGATGATACAAACATCAAACTGTCTTAGAGTCTGTTTCTCATTATGCAACATTCTGCTACATCCATTCAAACTGGTTCTTTTGTAAGGGTACTTGAAGTTCATTACTTTTCTCTGTCCCAGAATATTTTAATGTATAGCCAATCATTTATCTTTCCTTCTGTGGCTGGGAATGTGGATTATCTACATACTTTTTTCATTTTATTTTTTGCTATCACAAGCAACACTGCTGTGAGTATGTTATACATGTCTTTATGTAGTCATATGTAAGAATTTTCTTCTTAAATCCTTTGGAAATCTTTCACTTTACCAGTAACTATCCAATTATTTTCCAAAAAGTGGCAGATAGCAGCAGTTTATAAGAAAACCTGATTTTAACGTTGATATATTAAAAATTACTGATCTTTCCTTTTATGGTTAGTGCTTTTGTGTATATTGACTAAGAAGTTTTTCTTTCCCTAAGGTCAAGAGTCTCCTCTATATTTATTAGCATATATTAATTGCATAAAGTATAGGGTTCGTTATGATACTTCAATACATGAATGTGATGTTCTTGGATGATGTTCACTCCTATATTATTACTCTTTCTTCTTCTTTTTTTTTGAGAAGGAGATCTCACTATGTAGTCCTGGTTGACTTGGAACTGGCTGTGTAGACCAGTTTGACCTTGAAGCCTCAGAGATGCATGTGCTTCTGCCTCTCGAGTGCTAGGATTAAAGGTATGTGCTACCATGCCCAGCTCTTTTTGTTTTCTTTTAAAAATTAGCTTACAGATTTCCCAGATGGAGTTTTCATATGTATTTCACTTGTGCTGACTCCTCTCTCCCACTCCCTGCTTATCTCCCCTTCCCACTGTGCTCCACTTTCTTCTGCTACTTCAGCCTCCTAACTTAAAGGCTCTTTTCCTCCAGTCACATGGGTCCCTTCTAGTTTTCTGGCCTTTTCCAAAATTTACCTTCATAAATGTCTTAGCATTTTCAGTGTCCATATCTTCTTCATCATTGGTTAAATTTGTTCCTATGTATTCATTTTGATGTTTATATGAATGGTGTTTCACCTTAATTTCACTTTTTGTATAGCTTGTTAGTAGGGAATACATTCTCCAACCTGTGGTGGTTCAACTTACTATTTTTAACTTTATAACAGTGCAGTAACATTGTGCATTATGTAGAAACTATACTTCAAGTTTTGAATTTTACCCTTTCCTAGGCAAGTGGGATGCTTTTCTTTTTAATATAATATTTTATTAACTCTTTGAAATTTTTATATAATGTATTTTCATCATATTCACCTCCCACTCCTCCCCCTCACTCCTCCCAGATAATCCCACTTCCACATCCCCTCCTAATTTCATGTTCTTTCTCTTTAAAAATAACTTGTTGAGTCCAGTTTGTTCTGCCCATATGCTCACAGGTGTGGGGCCATCCAGTCACTTACTCTCTGCTCTTTGACCAGGAGCCACATCCTGAAAGAAAACTGACTCTCCACCCCCTGAAGTCATTAACTATCCATAGTTCCTCAGCTAGCGGTAAGAGCTCATGGATGTCCTCCCATTTCATGCAAGAATGTTACCCGCTGAGAGTTCATGAGTCCAGGGTTCCTGTCATGTCCAGAGGACACTACTTTGCTCCAGTCTTTCCCAAGACTGGAATCTTTCCACCCCTTCTGAGATGGCCCCTGAGCCTTGGAAAGGGATGCAATATAGAAGTCCCATTTGTGGCTGAGCATTCTACAGTCACTTACTTTCTGCTCTTTGACCAATTGTGAGTTTCTGTATGAACCACCATCCACTACACAAAGAAACTTCTTTGATGAGGTCTGAAAGCTGCACTAATCTGTGAGTATAGAGATAAGAATTTAGGAGACAGTTTGATATTATGTCTGTTAGCGGAATAATAGTAGTAGGGTTATCCCTGGGCATTTTATTTTCCAAAACGTGTTATTGGCAAGATTTACAGTACCAGACATGTGTTATGTGTTTCATCCTGTGTAGTGGGCCTTAAATCTAGTCAGAAAGTGGTTGGTCACCCACTAAACATTAATGCCACTATTGCATCCATGGACATATCTCGCCGTATGCAGTCATTATTGTAGTTCTTAGGAATCACAGCCGAGTAACACTGTTGATTTTTTTCTGCTACAGCAGCCTTCCAGCATTATGAACAGCCAGAATAGAGCAAATTCCTTGATGTGTTCCAACTTGATTTTACCATTTCCCATGACAAAAGTGCTGTGTTCAGCAATAAAGTCTTACCATCAAGTTGGTGGGCCACCAAGGGCAATGACAATAGCTTGTATAGTTTTAGGAATCTCTGAGTCATCTCTCACCTACAACTCATGAGGATGTAAAGTGGGAAGCCTTTTGACACTGTTCTGATTCTGGGCAGCAGTAGAGCACTGTAGTTACAAGTCAGTCACATGATCATGAGGATAGATATCAATTACTCTGCAGTGTATTGTGCTTCTAAGCTGTGATGTTTAGTAGGCTTGATATGTTAAATGTATTTCTGACTTATGATATTTTCAATTTGCAATGGATTTATCACAATGTAATGTCATTATAACTTAAGGAGCATCTGTGTAAAAAACAAAACTGATTTTTATATGCTAATTTTGTGTTCTGCAAATCTAATGAATTTACTTATTAGTTCTAACAAATTTTGTGAAATGTTTTGAGTTTTCTGTAAATAAGATCATGCCATCTGCAAACAGACATTGTTTAGCTTTTATTCTAATATGGATACTTTCTTTGGAGCATAGCCTGGACTGACCTTGAACTCACAATCCTTTTGCCTCAACTTATTGAGTGCTATAACTTTACGTTTGTGTCACTATACCTGGGTAAATTCAGGTTTTGATATCTTGAGTCCATCAAGATTTGTTGTTTCTGTAGGGCATGAGGCAAGGACCAAGTTTTTCCCCAAATGGATACCTAATATTTTCAATTCCAGTCATGAAATAGTCTCCAATGTTTCCATATGTATCTTTTTTCTATTTGTGATCCCCTCTAAATCTCCTAGGGAACATTTACCTCTAAGATTATCCATCATCTTTTCTCAGGGAAGTAGAGCTTTCCACATATTGACCACTGTATGAAGAGCGGGCCATAGTTATGGTAAAAGGGTATGACAGCAACCACTTTGGTGTTTGATGATTTGAGCCTAATATATTACCATGCACTTCTTTGGACTAGTGATTCAGTCTGAAAGCCCAGGATTCAAACCCCAGCTCCTATACTCACAAACTGTGGGTACTTGGGCAAGTTATTTAAACAATTGCAGTCATGATTTCCTAGTGTGAAAAATAAAAGTAAGCCTTCACCTCTGAAGACCACTGTGACAATTAAAGGAGAGGATTTACACAAAGGTCCGCACCGAGGGTCTAGCATATATGTCCTGTTGAGAGTAACTGATATGGATTCTTTCAGGTCCATCACTTATCTTTTATACCTTTATTAAAGTTTCTGACCTATGCACGTTTTTAGGTTGTGAGACTGAGTCTTGAATGACTAAGCCATCTCTCCACCCTTATGTGTGTTTTAAAGTAAGGATGATTTCATCAATTGTTCTGACATTCAGACTTCTCACTATCTTTGCACTACTCTGGCAGTTATCTTCTTCTTTTATCTTGGGTTTTTTCTTTCTAATCCTAAGATATCTAGTTATATCATTTTCTCATTTTCCTGTTTAAGTTTTTCTGATTGTATTAGTTGTGTCTTATAAAATAGAAATCATACTTCATAGTGTAATTTTATGTCATGCTTTTGAGAGCTGGATTATAGAACTCATTTCTCTGAGTACCTAACTCCCTTTCAATTTTACGTGGGATTCTTTATATTGCTAAACATCTACTTATGTATCCACCTATCTGTCTGTCTGTCTGTATGTCTATCTCTATGTATCTATGTATCTATGGTATCTATGATCTATTGATCTTTTAAAAATTATATATATATATATATATATATATATATATGAGTGTTTTGTCTGCATGTATATAAGTTCACTCATATCCTGAAATGCCTGTGGAGATCAGAGGAGGGCAATGGATCTGCTGGAACTGGAGTCATGGATAGTTGTTATCCATCATGTGGATAGGTGTTTGGAAATAAACCTGGGTCTTCTGCAAGAGTAGTCAGTTCTCTTAACTACTAAGCCATCTCTCCAACCCCTCTATCTACCTTGATACAGTTAAACTTATTGAAGTATGTTTTCATGATCATTAAAAGTAGACTATATTAAGTCATATAGAAAAGATGTCTCTTCCTTCTTTGTTTCCAGGGCTCTGCAGTAAATCTTTTCACTTTTAAATATTATTTGCTTTGTTTGTTTATTTTTTTCTCTTGAACTACCATAAGGAATCATCCCCTCAGAAACCAGTGTACAAAAAAGGGTCTCAGGGCTCTGTGGCCCTCATAAAGTTTGAGCATATGCTTTTCCACAAGGGGTGCACACCTGCTTTACTAAGAACTGAAGTCCTTTCTCACCTATGTAGTTTACCAGATTTCTTATTGGCAGCTTTCCTTATTGCTTCAAAGCACACTAGTATGTAATTATATCTTAAAATTTAATTAACACCATCTTGGAGGTGTATGGGATTTGTAAATTGCATTCATTCTTGTTGCTCTATTGATATTAGTGACAAATCAATTTGATGTCCTCAGGGAAGAGAAAGGGTACTTTCTATCTGTTATTATACTGCATTATACTGCACTGATGAGTCTGATAGTTTGATATGATAGGAAAACATTTTCTTTTTTGTTAATTTATGTTAACATGTAAAACAACGGGTTTCGTGATGACACTGTCATCCACGTCTATTACTGTGTCTTATTCGCATTCACCCTTCCCACTACCATCCCTTGTCACTCTGCCGTCCTCACCGGTCCTCCTCCCCCCAAGTGATCACTTTCTGCTCTCAATACATTTCAACACACACACACACACACACACACGCACACACACACACACACACACACACACACACACACACACACAGTCCAGATGCTCCAAATGAGAGAAAATACACGATATCTTGAGAGAGAGCATATTTTCCTTGCAGCTGAGACTCATGCAGGTACTACCTCTCCCCAGTGACAATAGGATATACTGAAGGGAGCCCTGGGTCAGAATCTTGAGCCCAGTGCTCTCTTGATACTTGGATTAGTGTTGTAACCTTGGATAAGTGACCCAGTTTTCTTTACCTCAGATTCATTATCTGTAGAGGAGGAATACATATCCTTGCCCTGATCACCTCCTAGGAGGTTAATATCTGAACCATGAGACACAGTGAAAGTGTTATCAGCACTATTTATACTACAGAGGAAAACCAGGTGTTGAAAGGGGAAGAACACCCCATGGCTGACATTTGGCACATGCACAACTCAAAGCAGAATAGCAACAACACAGAACAGTTGATGTACTTTCTACTCTGTGTACATGGCACCATGTTCAGTACCTCATATGCTCATCTCATGCAATCCTCACAACAGGCTCATGAGGTAAGTGCTTATATCACTCACATTGCACAGATGAAGAAACTGAGGCACAAAGGTGTTAAACAACTTGCTTAGGTCAGACCTGGGACCAGATCCTGACAGTCTGCTTCGGAGTCTTAATGCTTTGCCATAATGATATGCGATGAGAGTCCCGCACAGTTGAAGCCTACTCATACGGTGTGCGCAGTGTTTTCCTATCATCTCATATAAGCATAATTCTCACTCATTTTATAACTTGAATAGAATTAGTTTCAATATGTGAATAGGGTTATCCAACTTGTTGAAAATAAATAATTTCAAATCTACAACCAGATCTCTTTTCATTACCTGCTGTTGCCTCTCAGTGGATCAACTGCGTCTTCTGGTAATACCCCCTGACCTCAATCACTCTCCAAGTTTTGCTTTTGTTTTGAGGGAAGGAATGCCTAAACTACAAAGTTGTATCCCTGAACCTAGAAAAAAGGTCTCTTATTTGATCTTTTCAACATCTGATTTCTTAAAGAATTCTATATCAATACCGCTGGGAAAGGCCTTCTCTCCTTCTCTACATAGACCCTGGAAAGCTCATAGAATGATTTTGCATTTCCCCATATAAACCAACTGCCTTTACCATAGCCTGTGGCCAAAAGTATTACAACTTAATATATCCTGGATATTAAAGATGTAATCATCTTAACCACTCAATTTTAAAGATGCTGCTAGCTGTGCTATACTGATATCTAGGATGCTTATTTGTAACATACTGCATTTGGTTAAGAAACATTTGACTAGTAACCTCAAAGACACTCTGCTAATGAAAAGGCTGACGTCTTGCCTCCATCAGGTGCCACCAGTGACAGCTTCTGCAAGACCGAGTCTGTGTATCTTTCTTCCACGTTTCCAAAGTCCACTTCTGATGTAAGGCCTTCCTTTTCTTCTCCCCACCCTACTTTGTACCTTCTCATTCTTTGCAAAATGAAATGTGTCTCACACAGTTTGAAATTTGAGCGTGAAAAGCCACACCCTGGGAATTGAGTTTCTGAGGAAGATTAATGGAGCATCTTTAGTTGATACTTAGTGAAAATTAATCAGGCAATGTCACTAAGATCCTTCAGATATCTCCTAAGGTCATTGCCTCCTTAAAACTTTGAACACACTGTTGTTTATTAAAGAAATATTATTGAAGGACTGGAGAACTGACTCAGCAGTGAAGAGCTTGCAGAGGACCTGGGTTCAATTCCCAGACCCACATGGCAGTTAACAACCATCCCTAACTCTAGTTCCAGGAGGAATCTGATGCCCTCTTCTGACCTCCATGGCCGTTGCACAACACAGGTACACTTACATGCATGCAAGCAATATGTTCATACATATAAAATAAAGATAATAGATAAAATATTTAAAAAGAAATATTATTATTGCTATTGTTATAATTAATTTGAAGGAAGCAATCCTGAACAAGATCTCATATAGTCCAGGCTTGCAGTGAACTCACTATATAGCCTAATGTGGCCCTGGACTGCAGATCCTCCTTCCTTTGCCTCTCAAACACTGGAATTATAAGAGTGTGCCACCATGTCCAGCTTCTTCCTTCCTTCCTTCCATCTATCTTCAGAGTCTTTTTGTATAGCCCAGGCTGGTGTTAAATTCATGACTTTCCTCTGTTAGCCACACAAGTGCTGGGCTCACAGAAGTGTATGTACTTGGCAATGTCTTTTTCATGTAAGGGAAATTGTTTAAGCTGACATTACCACAATTTTGATTTTTCTGCTTATTCCCTTGCTGTTTGAGAACTTTCATTAAGGAAGCTCTAAGTAGTAGAAGTTGCTCATAAATCTGAAAATGGAAAGAATTCTCGAAGGCCTTGCCTTGAGCTCTCCAGGAATAAAGATACCCAGTTTATAGTCCTATGTGGGGTCTCTTGGCCTCCTTTTTATTTTCCCCTCAAAGTTCCATTGATATAAGGATCACAGTTGGGAAAGACTTGATCAGTCAGTACAGAATTATAGAGCCCAACCTTTTTCAAAGAGAAATCTTACAGCACTAGGAGCCTTTGAGCCCCAATGTTACAAAAGTATTACATTCCCAAATATCTCTGGGGGTGATCAAGTAGGGTTTAGATGACTTCTTGGTTGGAATGATGTCAGGAGCTTGTGAGTGACAGATCTGTGAAATGTATGGCTGTTCAGATTAAAATTTTAGGATTTCACACTTTTTTGCTTAGGGCAGAAAAGCAGTCCTGGTAAATGGCTATGTTCTCCAAATCTTACTTTCATTGAGTTAAATCTGGATAATCCTAATAGCTTAAGGTTGATCAAGCCTTAAACTTAGAGACTATCTTAGTGAGTTTGAGTGACATAGGAAAGCACTTGGTAAAGAAAATATAGATATCTCACTCACTTGGTTTTTCTTTATTGTTGTCCATGTGCCAGGTCACATTATATTTGTATCCTTTTAATTTCATCTCAAGAAAGAGTGTGCTGTGCTTTTCAGCTGCATGGAGTGCATTGACTGTGTGAGCCAAGACAAGACTCTTCAAGTGCTGCTGCGGACTTGCCTGCCCACAGTGAGGGCACTGGGGCCTGTTCTTTTCTGCCAAATGGAGGACTCCACTGTAGGGTAGGCTGTGCTCTGTGGCTTCCTGTTTAGTTGGCTGAGATCCTAACATCTCATCTGAACCCAGTCTGTTTCTTGTCCCTGTTTCTTTCCTAGGTGACAGCAGCTCCACATTGCCCTCTGCAAAGCTTCCCTGCCCTTCCTCTTTCCTTCTCCCTTACTTTTCCTATGGACAATCCCTAACTCCACCTCAGCATGTGTTTTCCAGAGGACCTGAATGAACACACTCCTCAAATATGTTCCCAGGCATTGTGCAGCAGTGTCACAACCTCCACCACAGGATTCACCAGCTTCTCAGATGAGGGCCCATTGTGCAATTCTAGGCATGTGTCTTGTGATCAGTGATGCCCAGAGTGTTCTGGGCAGAAAGCAGATTCAGAACCTGTCTGATAAACCCCTCACTGTATAGAGGAGGTGACTATGCCTCAGAGGTGAGATAGAATTATCAAAAGTCAAGGAACAGATGAGTGGCGAAGTGAAGGTAATATGCAGCATTAACAAATAGTAACCAAAAATGTAAAGAGTTTAAAACAAAACCAAGCATATAAAGAATCCTGCTATCTTGACTCTTAAGTTTCACGCATGTCTAGGATGGCACTTTAAAAAATTCTGTCCTTCATGGTTTAATATTAGTGAGAAGGAATTTATCTCCTTAATCAGAATAGACATTTTTTGGAGGCTCTGGAACCTATGTCCAGAGTCAGTAGTATATTTAATTTGTGCTCACACTGGCACGTCTAATGTTCACTAAATCTGTACTATGCTTACTGTTGAACCACGTATAAAGAAATGGGCTAAGGAGGTGACTCCATGGGTAACATTTTTGCTCTGCAAATACCTAGTCAGACTCCGTAGCTGCCACATAAAAAGTTGGGCAGAGGTGTGCATGACTGTAACCCCAGAATTGGTGTTATAGACAGATGGAAATCAGGAACTCATTATCCAGCCATCCTGGCCAAAACTGGGAGCTTCAGTGAAGATCCAGTGTTTAAGGAATAAGTGAAGGACTGGACAGATAGGTGAGCGGTTAGGAGCACTGACTGCTCTTGCACAGGATCCAGGTTTGATTCCCAGCACCGCATGGTGGCTAACAAGCATCCATAACTCCAGTTTCAGGGAAATTCTACACCCTCTTCTGATCTCTGCAGGCATGGCATGGTTGTACTCCAAATACATGCAGTCAATACATTCATACGAATAAAATAATAAAATCCATTAATAAAAGAATAAGTAGAAAATGACAGAAGACATCTGATGTCTTCCTGTGGCCTTCACATGCATGTGTGCACCCACACTCCTGCATATGCAACACACACACACACACACACACACACCATATAACAAACAAAAGAAAGGAAGGAAGAACGAAAAGAGAGAAAGAATGAAGGAAGAAAAGGCCACACCTTTGCTGTTTTCTGACAGCTGAGAGTTTGGCAGGTCTGAGGGAGAATGGGCCCGTGCATGTACACAGGATGCTGAAAGCTTTACTTGTTGTGCAGTGGTTGGGCAACTGAAGAGGATAAATGGTTTAGCCTCCCCTCTGACTCCCATTTTTTGGTGCCAAGGGAGTTTTATTTTTTTTTCCCTAGATAGCACAGTGCAGTCTCACTACTCTGAGAAAAAGTCACTAATAATGGTTTTTACTGAATCTGAAAACTTCTGATACTTTCAATAAGCACTTGTATCTACCATCAGCTGTGAGAGGTGGGGAGAGATGCACTCTGTTTTTGCAATAAAATTTCTGCCAGGTTGTACCTGCTTGCCAAAGGGTATTTTATACATGGGCATAGATCTCCCTCTTTACTAGTCTGACATGGTCCGTCTAAAGACCTTTTGAAACAAAGCTGGACTGTGAACTCTTGGGCTGTTCCTGTTCTTTTTATTTCACTGCTCTGCACAGCAGTATCCACCTGAATAAAGGGTACACTCTTTATGAAGCCGCACTGCTGCCTTCAGTCTTTCTCAGGAACCCACTATCAAATGTCTAGAACTGAATTTCCCACCATTTTGCTGTGTACCTTTCACAATTGACCTCATGCAGTAACAGTGTGTTTACTGCATTTAGCAAGGGTTATGCCTTCAAGTAGAAACTTTCAGCCATGAAGTATAATGAATTCTGTATTTAGATTTTTGTTGTGGTGGTTTTTATTTTTAATTTTTCTTTGGATTTTGTTTTGTTCTGTTTTTGTAAAATTCTTCAGCAAATAAAATTACAAAAAACAATAGTCTTTGCTAGCAACAAAATCATCATGGTCTTGGTACAAAACAAACATGGAAACCAAGGTAATAAAATAAAAGATCCCAAAATAAACACTTGAAACTACTCCCACTGTATTTTTAACAAAGATGCCATGAACACACATTGGAGAAAGTACATCCTGGTCAACAAACAGTGTTTGAAAAACTGAATATTCACATGTAGAATGAATAAAGTAGATCCATATCTCTGACTCACAAAAATCTGTTCAAAATAGATCAAGAATCTTAATGTAAGACCTGAAACTTTGAAAATGCTACAGTAAAATATAGGAAAAACATTTCAATATATTGGCATGGGTAAGGACTTTCTAAAAAGAACTTTAATAGCTTTGGAAGTAACAGCAAGAATTGACAGAAGAGAATGCATGAAATAAAAGACTTTTCAAACTCACAAACTCAAGAGAATGATCAGCTTGCAGAATGGGAGTAAAATCTTTGCCAGCTGCACATCTGACAGTGGATTAATATCTAGAATCTATAAATCACTCAAGAAATTAAACACCAAACCCTCAAGTCATCTAATCAATAAATGAGGAAATGAACTGAAAAGATAGTTCTCAAAAGAAATAAGTCACCAGAAAAACAAAACTTAGAATCCATTGAGATTCTATCTTAGCCCAGCAGCATGGCTATCACCCAGGAAACAAATGACAACAATGCTGAAGAAGACATGGAGATTGGGGACTGTATAAATTGCTGGTAGGAATGAAAGCTGGTGCATCCACTATGAAAGACAGTACAGAAGTTTCTCAAAGCACCAATATAGTGACACTGTATGACCCAGCAATGCTACTCCTGGGTAGACCCCCCAAAGAGTCTGATTGAACATTGCACAGAAATACATGTCCATGATTATTGCTATACTGTTTACAATAGTCAAAATATGGAACCAGTCTAGATGTCATCCACAGGCAAATGTACAAAATAAGGGATATAGATATAGTTATATATATATAAATTTATATGTGTGTGTGCATATATACACACAATGGATTACTATTCAGCCATCAAGAAGAATAGAATACTGTCCTTTATGGGGAACTATATGGAACTGACCATGTCAAGCAAAATAAGCCAGGTTCAAAAGGATAACTATCTTGTGTTTTCTCTCATGTGCAGAAATTAGACTTAAGAATATATATATATATATATATATATATATATATATATGAAAATATAAGAGGGACTGTTTGGAGGGAAATGGCACTAAAGGGGGGGAATAAGTAGGGTAATAGAGAAAGGAAAAAGACAAATATTACATGTTTTCTCTAATGTGCATAATCTAAAATCTATATATTTACATACTTGGCCCTCTCAATTAGTTTCATTTTTATGAAACATCTTGGTTCAGTCTGCAGAGCTTTGTAATGGGGAGGATTTGTAGCAGTCATTCTCTCTGCTGCAGTGTAAAGATTCCCTGACCCCTTGCATTCGTTCTCTTTCTACTACTCTGTGGTGATGAATTTGATGACTGTCTGTGGACGCATTGTGTTCATCTCCTTCTGTTTTCCTATACATTTCTCATTCTGCTGGTTCCCGTCAGGAGGAGGGAATTCTATGTTGAAGAATTCTTGCTTTTCACTCAAGAGATCCTGCAAGTGAAGCTGTTTAGTCATAGTCTATGTTACCTCTAGGAAAAAATGCTATTGTGGGCTTTCTCTCCAATTTTTCATGTCTACCTCTCAGGGTTGGTCAGAAAAGGGGGAAAAAGAAGAAATAGAAGTATGAAAGATTTATGCACCTTCCTCTTTATTCTGTGGCTCTAGGACTGTTCTTCCTCTCTGAGGCCCCAAAGTGATGATGGGAGATGTTGACAAACCATTTTCTTTTCCCTCATTGACGATGCAACCCAGCCAAAAGTTAAAGCTGAAAAGTGGTTCAAAAATGTTTTTGGTGTTTACAAACAGTTCTGATCCTGCAAATAACACAAATCTCAGAATAAAGGTGCCTTTGTTCAATCCAATGTAATAAGGCAGCAGTGCAGTAAAGAACAGTAGACATTTGGCATCTGGTTCAACTGGGACTCTGCTTCTGAGTAGAGAGATTATTTTTAGAAAATTCCTTTTGCTCTGGAAACGAGTTTTTCTGTGTAGAAATTGGCTTTTCTTGGGAAGATGTGAGCAAATGTCTACCAATGTGAGCAAATGTCTACCATTACAACCAATGTAATGGATTGGCTTAATACTTAAGATGTATAGATTATAATCACATTCTAGCCAAAAGTTGGTTTCCAGCCAAATCCTTGGAGTAAAGAGTCATTGCTTAATTAACTCCTGACACTGGAGATTCCACAGGTGAGCCAGGGGTCATTCTGAATAGTTCATTTGGAGATCTGTTTGAAATGGGAAAAAACTGATTCCAAGTATCCATCAGTGACTTAGAGAGGGAGGTCACAGTTTTTAAAAGCTTACTATAGCCTTCATGAAGCTACGAAGGAGACAATGAGAGAAGGGAAAGAAGGCTAAAGGGAAGGGGAAAGGAATAAAAGGGGAAAAAGGTAGCAGAAGACACGGGATGTGAAATCACAAGAGGGAATATTGTGGGGAGTGAAAAGGCTGGGATGGAGTCAGGGAGACGGGGGACGGGGTGGGAAAGAACTAAGTGTGCAGAGATGCCATGATGAGGCCCATTGCTTTGTATTCTACCTTACAAATTCGTCCCGGGTATAATCTTTCTAAATTTATTATTATTTTTATTTTATGTGTATATAGCCTGCATGTATGTAAGTGTACCCATGTCATGCAGTGCCCTCAGAGGTCAAAAGAGGGCGTCAGATCCCATAAAACTGGAGTTACAGATGGTTGTTAGCAACCATGTGGGTGCTGGGAAACAAGACTGGGTCCTCTGCAAGAGCAGCCCGTGCTCTTAACTGCTGAGCCATCTCTTCAGCCCCCAGATTTAATTCTCTATGGAAAAAATAAATAAGCATATTCATATTATTTTTAATAAGCTTGTCATATGTTAAAATGTACTTTTGACAATAAATTGCTTCCTCCTACCAGAAGGGCTTATCTATTTTTATAATGCAAAATAATGGGAAAATATGCTATTAGCATACTATAATATGACATGAGTCTATAAACAGATTTCCCCTTAACACAACTCTTTATGACAACTTCAAATGTATCAATCACAGAAATATTAATATAAATGTTCTTTTCTGCAATAAGAACATTTAATTTTGAACTTTCTTATATGATAGATATTTGCTTCTAGTATTTAACTTGATCTCTATTCAAAAAGCCTCCAATACTTACAAAGTCATTAATGATATTATTTCAAGAGATTCATGAAAGTCAAAGCATCAGGATTTATGTTTTAGTTATCACATACTGCATAGTTTGAGGACAGGAGAAAAAGAATTGCTGGGAAGCCTTGTTAAGTTGCTAGATTTTTTTCCAGTTATTTCAAATGTGTAACAAATGGTAGACAGCTTTAAAGATGCTTCTGAGAATCAGAGAAGAACCAGAGTCTGTGCACGCTAATGGCTTAATCTACTCCAAGCCTGATGATAGCAGTTAGGTGAGAACTTACTCTTGCCACATGTTAATAGATCAAAAACCCTAACCCTAACCCTAACCGTTAATCAAACTGACCTGTGATCATGCCTATGGGTCATTTTTTGATTGTTGGTCGATGCAGATCATTGTGGGTGGTATAATGATCCCTGGGCAAGTGTGACTGAGCTGTATACCAGAAAAGTAACTAAACATGCCAGAAGAAACTAACCCCAGTAAGCTGTGTTCTTCCACAGTTTCTGCTTCAGTTCCTGTGTGAGTTTCTGCCTTGACTTTCTTCCGTGATAAACTGTGATCTGAAAAGTGTAAGCCAAATAAACTCTTTACTCTACAAGTTGATTTTGGTCATTATGCTTGTTCCAGAAACAGAGAAATAAACTAGAAAATCAAATAAAGCTGGATATTGTGGAGCACATCTGTGATCCCAGCACTCAATGGAAGATGGGAGCAGGAAAGGGAGTATTACCAAAAGGTCATGGGCCAGCTAGCCTGGTGAATTCAGCAGCAAAGAAGGGACCCTGTCTCAAGCAAAGTGGAAGGTAAAGATCAACCAACACCAGAGGTTGTCCTCTGACCTCCACAAGCATGTACACTTGTGCCTACATTTTCATACAAAAACATGCATTGACAAAGATTAAAGATAGCTTGAAGTCAAAATCTAATTGAACTTTCTCTCCATCCCCTCTTACACATACCTGGAGTTCAGCCTAGGCAGAGTTATGAAAGCTGTGGAGAAAGGCAAAGTAAGAGTGAACATTTGCTCTGAGGACATGTTGTATGGGATACAAACTCATAACAAGATTCGTGAAGTATAAGAATTTCGTGGGTGGGGTTCGCGTCCATGACCAGTTAGGTCTTAGCCTGGCTTTTAGGCCTTTAACAAGCCAGTACTCCCCCTCTTGAAGATACCTATATATGGAAACAAGAATTAATCATTTCAGGCCCTCTGAGATGTCTGCTAAGTAACCCATCAAAAAGCTGAAAAGGTAATTCAATTTAGTGGGCATGATGATGCAGCAGACTTTTCAGTCATTTGTGTCATATGGATCCACTCAAGTGGATCATTGAAGGGCTGAGAAGAACCAAACTGCCAACATAATTGAATGAAGAAGCCATATTTTTTGTGGTGTCACTTTAGGATGTCGGGATTCAAAAGAACAAGTGATCACAATCCTAGGGCAGATTCTAACTCAACCCCAGAAAGACCTTCCTGCCAGCACGGCTACTGATATGGGTTGCCGTCTGACTCCACAGGGGAAAGAAGAAGCACCACCAAGCCTGGCAGTGCTGGTGGCAGTGAGGCCTTCTGATCTCTACAGGAGATTCTTGTGCTGGGCATGAAGGCTTGCCGGTGTTCCTACTGAGCCACAGCATCTTATTGCCTGTCACAAGCACTGCCAGTAAAAGATACTCATGAGGGTTTTTACGATAAGGAACTGTTTCCACAAATGGTAAATATATTCTGCATAAATAGGGCCTGAGTGTCTCCTTGGGCAAGAATGGTATATTTAAGTTGACATTGAAATTTCTTTAAAAATAATTTATTTACTTTTAAAAAAAAAATTATGTATATGAGTGTTTTGCCTGCATATATGTTAAGTTTGCCACATGTGTGCAATGCCCATAGAGGATGTCAGATCCCCAGGAACTGGAGTTACAGACCATTGTTAGTTGTCATGTGGCTTCAGGAATTGAACCTAGGTCTTCTAGAAGAGGGACAAGTGTTCTTAACCACTGAGTCATCTCTCTAGCTCCGACAAATGAATCTCTCTCTCTCTCTCTCTCTCTCTCTCTCTCTCTCTCTCTCTCTCTTCTTTTATTCTTTTTTGGGCATTTTTGAGACAGGCTCTCTCTGTAGCCCCAGCTGGCCTGGTACTCACTATACAGACCAGGCTGACCTTGAACTCACAAAGATAAGCATGCCTCTGTTTCCTGAGTTCTGGGACTAAAGGCATGTGCCACCACACCTGGCTTGTGAATTTCTTTTTTTAAAACAATAGTTTCTTATTTTTATTTTATGTGTATGAGTGTACAGCCTGCATGTGTGTAAGTGCGCTTGTGCTGTGAAATGCCTGAAGAGGTCAGAAGAGGACATTGGGTCCTCTGGAACTGGAGTTAGGGATGGTTGTTAGCTACTATGTGGTGCTGGCAACCAAACCCAGACCCTCTGCAAGAGCAGCCAGTGCTCTTAAGCACTGAGCCATCACTCCAGCCCCGACAAGTGAATTTCTTAAGGGGAGAAATTGTATGTTACTCACTTACATCTTGAAACAGAGTCTACTGGGAGTTTGAAGGGGATATGAGAGTGAGGAAATTGTGTACTAACTACGAAGTCACAAGGATCTGCCAAAGGTGATGGCATGCTTTATACAAAGCATCAAAGAGAAAGTATGAGAAGTGCCTTGAGAGGAATTTGCAACGTCCTTGAAGCCTGAGTCCAACAAGGGGAAAGCATCAAGGAGAGGGCATTTGATATGATGGGATGGGAAGAACTTTGATAAACTGAGGAAAGCCCTAGAGGAATAAGGAATATTATGAACAAAGACATAGAGGCAGGGAACTAAGGCACAGCAATGAATGCCATCCTCAAAACTCATTGATATTTTTGCTCTTATCACATACTGAGGTAGCAAGTGTCCTGCTTTTAATTACTCACAGCTTAGTGAGGCAGACAATAAAAATGGGACCTGTTTTTTTTCTCCTCATTAAAGTGCTGGAAAAATATGAGTCATTCCCTTTTACTAACAAATAGGCTGTCCACTAGAAGCTTATTTGTGCATCTGCATCTGAAACTCTGGAGATAGTAGTTCATGGCAATGCTATATTCTGTTATTCATGAGCTACGCCAGAAAACCTATGCAAGCTTCAGGGGGAGAGGAGCCAAGAACCAGTCTTCTAGAAGTCCTCTCTGGGTAGTTTTCCTACTTGGTTGTCAAGTTAAACTTGTACACTTGCACAAGAATTTTCACAGTTAAGTGTGATTACAGTGAGGACCAAAGGTAAAGGTGAAGTGGAAGTTGCTGAGATGATTAGTTGTAAGTCAGACACTGGATTCTACCTGCTACATCCATCACCCTGTTCTCTTGCAACACACACACACACACACACACACACACACACACAACACTTGTTTAACTGAAGAAGGGAGTCTACAGCTGATATACAAAGAGTCCCAGTGGAAACCAGAACCGTGACCTACCTTGCTCTTATTGAACTAACATGCGTCAGATAGGCCTAGCCTTTGATCCAACATCAAATGTGCAACTGATGACAAGCGAAGAGCCCCAGGCCTGTAGTGCATTGCCCCCACCAATGGCCTCTTCCCCCAATGTGCCGAAGGGAGAAAAAAGTCTCCCAGAGGTGATGAAAAGTTTGACATGGCCAAGAAAGTTTCTGTTGAACTGAATTTACAGTAACAAAGGTGCTGAAATTAAAAGCTAGCCTCTAGGGTTTCTGCTTTCAAAATAAACAAGTCTGGTTATTGTCATGTATCAACAGCATGTCATAGAGAAGGGGAGAAAGATTGTTCTGCAAAAGTCAACTCAGATGGGCAGTAAGCTCCCTTTTAGCTAAACTTACTTAAAAACTCTCAAGAGAACAAATTTGAATCGATCACAGAACAATTGATCAGTGGTGACTAAGTGTGACTTAACACTGATTTGTCTCGCATAGCAATGGAGCTACTTGTCTGAAATCCACTCTGTCCAGCAATATGGGAGAGCAGCTCCAGCCTTGACTCATTTGGCTGCTTAACCTCTGTATTGTACAAATTTTTCTTCTGGAGATTTTTGCTCTTAAAATAGGGACAGGGTACCACATGCTGAACAATCAATGTGCTCCCATATTTAACTGGTCATTTTTAAAAGGGAAACTTGTATTGACTTTTAAAATGTAGAAAATTTATGGAGGCAAATGAATCCTCAGATCCATTAGGCAAAATCATTTTTTTGAGTTGGTAAGTGGCAATCTCTGTATTATACAGAATACTAGGGAGAGCCAAGATTGTTTAAATCAACAGAAGGATTTAGTTAACATTTTGTTAGCACATATCAACTATATATAATGAGTTCTCTTATGTCATTTTCAAACATGTATGTAATGGATTTCGATCATGATCACTCTATTGCCGTCTCTAGTCTATCTCTCATTCCCATTGATCCCCTTACTCTTCCTCATTAATCCCTCTAATAAGATTTTAATAAAATACTTCATTGAAGTTTGAATCAACCTTTCCTTGGAAGGTCACCAACAGAAACAACACTGAACATATAGTGTGTTTTGGTAACAATGTCTATATCTTTGTCAGTATGTCTAGGAGTAGGCAGGTGGAAGCCTTTTACTAGCTCCAGGTCCCTAAGCCTATCCTTTGCACTGTTTTGTCTGTGGTTTGTGTCATACTGCTCAAAAGTTTTCTGCTGTTGCCCTCAAAATCTGTGTTGAAGTCCTGCCATGGAGTATGGAGGTCATGATGGAAATGATCAGATAAGTTGATAAATGATCATTGCAGGTTTCTTTTCATGTGCTCAACATTTCAATGCCTCTGTTTCTCCAGGGATCTTCTGCCTAAGTTCATCTTCCTCTAAATCACATATTTCAGCTTCTAACTGCACAATTGATCAAGTATACTCAACTAACTATTGGTAATCTTGGTCCAAATGTCCTTCAAACTCAGCACATCTTGCGCATAGATTCCCTCGATACTTCTAATCTTGATTAACAGCATCTACATGTGTTATTCAGTCAAGCCACAAATCTAAATGCTATCCTAGACTCCTCCGAATCCCAAACCCACACACAATCTATCAGCAACTCTTACTGCTTTTAGGTTCTAAGTAGCATATCTAATCTCTCAGTTTATCTGTGCCTCTGCTACTCCTGCTTTTAGTCCAGTCTCTTGATGGGGCCTCCAGTTTTCCCCCACATCTTTACAATCTGTTTTCTACAGTGTACCTTGAGGACTGCTGTTGAAAGCAAGTCAAAGAAATTGAAGCAAAGAAAAGAAAACAACGAAGTAGTGACAGCCTGATTCCCGGTGACTACATCTAGCACTCTACCCCACACAGAAACTCCTTGTTTCTGGAGCAGACTTCTTGATTCTTCCAGGCCTCTGCAATTTTGAACACAGTATCCCTCTAATTCACCTCTGTTTTCTAAAGAGACAGGTGTACCCCTCCTGTCAGACCATTGAAACTTCACTCCCTCCCCTAAGAAATTGGAATTTCCCCAGGAGTCTTATCCTGGGAGAAGAAAAAGGCTGAAACCTGGTGCCAGTCAGACAGAGAGAGCTTGTTTCCAAAGAAGAGATTTCACACAGTGCTGACAACTTGTCAGATGACCTTGCAGGAGAAAGGGAATGGACAGAGACAGCTGGTCAGCAATGATGGTGGGACCACACATTGACCAGGACTGTTTAGTTATTCATACCTCTTGCCCACTATTGAAGCTTCAGCCTCTGTGAGGACATGGAAGACGGACCTGGGGTGCTGGTGGCCCTCTTTGTTCTTCCCAGTGTGGCCATATTGAATAAATACCATTTTATCTACTTTCCAATGTTAATTGTGTCTTTAGTTGGAATATTGAGAAGGGGTGAGTGGCTGAACCTGGCTTGTTATGGGAGCTGGCAGGACTCAATCTTTAACCCTAGTTCCTGTAACAGTCCCTTTGAGCAACTGTAGCCTTACACCAATTAAGATTACAGACTTTGATGTCCCAGAAAGACATGTTCAAATCTGGAAATAACTTTGTGACATCAGTCACACCACCAAATCCCTCTGAACCTCCATTTCTTCATTCCTTAATTGGAGATAAATCACCCCAAAATGCACAGGAATCCATGAGACAGTGTCTGTGAAGTATTTACTGTCTCTGCTTTGTCAACTGAGTGAGTGTCTATGCCAGTCTCAAGTCAAGTCTCATCTCTGCAAAGCGTTTCACAGCTGGGGATGTCCCCATCGATCTTTCTTTTGTGATTTCATAGCCATTTATGTTCACATGCGCCATAATCTATAGCACCTCTGTCTTGTCCCTAGCACTGGCTTAACACCCTACTGAGCGAGCATGCCAGGTACATTTGCTGTATAGAGAATGTTGAATGGGCAAGGCAGACTGCTGGAATGAAGTTGTCTTCTTCATCTGAGGGCATAATATATGGGAGGACAAGCTTAGCTACACGGAGGAAGGGATTCTTCAGTGCTCTAGAGTGCCTTTGGTATTTTTATTTATGAAGCAGAACTCCTCACCAACTTTGTGTTTATCTATTATCCTCACTTTTTCTACTTTCCTGCTCTGTGAGAGAATAGTTTCCAGTGATAATTCCACCTAAACATTCCTAGCTGTCAGTGTTCGCCTCCACGCCTCTGCTCTCCTAGGGAAGGTGAAGCCAGAACCTATTTGCTCCATTCTGTGATGAGTGAGGAAAGTCATGGCACTTACTTGTCCTACACATGTGCCTTGGCCTCTCTTGTCCTCAGTTTGCTCATCTGTTACTTGGGGCCTCATTAGGTGGTCTCATGACAAAGCACCCTTGTGATAAGTGGCACTTACCCATTGATTTGTAGAGATTATACAGTGTTTTACACACACCGTCTGCCTTGGTGATATAAAAGTGATGAGATATTTATCATCAGCTCCACTTTTTCAATTTAAAATAAGGAAGATTGACTTAAGCTGTTGTAGAATTTCCATAGAACTTGCTGCAGGTCCTCTTAATCAGTTTTCTTTCATACAGACCAAAATGAGAAGCGTTCGCCTGTGCTGGACACTTGAAGAGGTGACATGCTTATTTGTACACACGTTCCCAAGGCTTCCATGATGGAGAGCAGCACTTAGAGCAGTGGAGAAGAGCCTGGATGAATGAAGGCAAGAATATTTGTACTTAGTGGCAACTCTTCAAAATGAGGAAGTACTCAGCTTCTTTCTCTCAGACAGTGCTACATACAAAGATGAAAGAAAGCAATGGAATCAAGTCAGACACCAAGAGTCTTAGTCCAGCTACTAGGGCAGAAATTGTTATTACAGACCTGAATTTTTGTCAATACAGGGTTTCAAAGACATTTTAGATTTCCAGCTTTCATTATTCTTAAAAGTAGATCACCTCAAAGTCAGCAAAGATCACTTTTGAGAATGGAAGCAGATTACCTATTCCACGAATTGATGCATCAACTAGGCTCTAGAAAAGTGAAGCACTTGCCCAAAGTCACAGAGAAAGACAACAGCAAAGGGAAGTACAGACCTGATTTTCCAACTCCAGTCCAAGTTTCCTTTGAATCTCCTCCTGTCTATTTAAATACGGATCCAAAGAGTGGAAAGTCCTCAGTGGAAGAAAATGGAAAACAAGAAGATGTAGCTATACTACTCTCTAAAGCCACCAAAAGTGCGAAGATCAAATTTTTTCTTACAATCTAGGTATCCATCAGTGAAAAGAATACAAAATCATTACAAACATTATCAGCATCCCTCCCACCCATCAAACACCCTATGAAAAACTCAGATCTGTTAGTGATCGAAACCAGCCCTGGGTCTGGAATAGCTTTTTCAGGCAATATATATACAAACTTTGGCAGGAGTTCAATCAGCATGGCTGAAACACCCACACCCACACCAAATTCTGTGCAGTATCAGTGTCCTGTCAAATGCAGACTTTTCTGGGAGCTTGGGAATGATGGTTATGGCAAGCTGTGGCCCTGAAGACTCATAGGCCAATCTAGGTGAATCCAATTAAGCAAATGGGCAAAAGCCTTCACATTCCACAATTTTGTCATTCTTCATGAAAGCTGATTATCAAAATGACCTCATTAGGAAAATTGTTCTGTGTCACCTACCTTTAAAAAGATGAAATTCAGACTTCGAGAAAAAGCTGGTTGGTTTCCTACATTTCATAATGTTTGCATAATTGTGAACATAATTCCCACTGGCTTATGCTTTTGAATATTTTAAAAGGTTCATTTAAAAAGCACAGGTCATAGTGATGGGATAAGGTTGCTATCATTCAGGAGCCTTATTTTTGCTCTAGAAGTGGAATCCAGTTTAATAGTAATTAAACTTCTGAGAATAGAAAGGATAAATGGAATCCTTCAACTCATTTGGGTGCTCAGGGGATCCCTGAATGGAAGACTGCTTTCAGAGTCTACTTGCTGGTCAGGGAGAGTAGTTAGATGCTGGCAGCTACCTTCCCATGCCAGATTTGTTCTATGGTTTGCCAACCAGGTAGGGTCATTACCAAGGAGAAAAGGTCTTCATTTCTTATGGCTAATCAGAACCTAGTTAGTGTTAAGGACTGACATCAATTCTTAGTAAATATGTGGCCAACTGGAGAAGAAAAAATCATGAAAGATTATGGTGTCAAATGCAATCCTGGGTAAAATATGGAGCTTGGAACTGATGAACTTGAAGGTAACTCCATAGAATAGTACTAGGAAGAACAAAGCTGATACTCTGGGAAGTGTCTTGTGGACATAGTTACTCATTGCCAAGCCCATCTTTCTCAACAGTGGAAGTAGTCCTTCCCCAAAAGAAAGGCACAAGAAAGGGGCCTCAAGTCTTGTTCTCTTCAACTTTGAAGCCAACAGATGAACTTTACACAATACAAATAAAAGTAGTCCTAGGTGCAAAGAAAGATTTTTTATGTGACCATTATGTAGCTCAGAGTGACCCTGAATTTGTGACTCTCACGCGTCTTGGGTGCTGGGATCACCAGGCATGCATCACCTCACCTGCCTTACAAAATGCTAATTGGAAGAAATTAAAAGAATCAAGACAACTGAACTTGACTATATAGGAAAATGTCCTCACATGCTGGATTTCAGAAATGGGTAAATAGGTACATGGAGAGGAGGAAGAGAATAGAAAGACGAGATGTACAGCTGAGTTGCGATTCTGATGGTACCTGTACAGAAAATAGTCATCTGGAGTGCGATTTCTTACAGAGCCCATAAGCAATAGAATGGCTGAGGCAGAGGGCAGTGCCTCACTGCTGCACTTCCCTTTCAATATTTTTCTCTTGTACTTTGGCTTTCACCCTGTTCATGCTCAGATTGTTCCAGCAAAGGCCATCATTATTATTTTTTTTTCATCCGCTCAACTGATATTTAGTAAAGACTTACTCAGTACTTTGCACTAGGCACTTGAAACCTAAGGCTCAAATGGGATTAAGTACTTTTTTCTGCCTTCAAGATAATTCTGGTCCTGTGAGAAGAGGCACTTATGTAACCCAGGAAGTATCAGAAGTTTGTAATGTTTTTTGACAGTGTTTCTGATGACGCATGGGGCAGTAAGGATGCAGTGGGCCACTCCTAAAGAAAAGGGCAGGAAAGGTAGCTGTGTTCATGTACTGTTTCTCATTAAGATAATGCTAGGAAGAATCTAAACAGGAATGCTAAGTGCAACTCTCGCCCTTTACATCCAAACTTGCAGTGCCTAAAAATGTCTTGGATTGCTTCCCTGTGCTCCACCCACCCACCGTTTCATCCCAAATTTCTCCTCTCTTTCTTGGACTGTTGATGAGCTCCTCAGTGGACTTCCATCTACCAGCCCCCTCTGCAGCTTGTCAACCGTCCACCAGACTCCCGCCTTACCTGTATAAATACTAGGCTGTTTTTCAATTTTATGATTTAAAATTTTGGACAATTCCCTCATTTTCCTTCAAAATGAATTTCAAAGTCCTTAGCCTGCTATTCAAGGCTCTCTGGAGAGGAAATGACCTCCAAACCTGCTGCCCAAAGACCTAAGGGAACCTACTTTGGGATCTCAAGTTTATGCTACCTTCACAATTGGGAATGATGACCTTTCCTCCTTATGCCTAATAGCTTGTTACCCAAAGCCCCTCACGGGGCTTCACTCACAAACATTCCTCTCAGTGTCTTCTGCAAATCTTAGCATGCCCTGTGGCTTTCTGTCAGTGGTTTCTTAGCCACCTTTGTGACATCGCTGCTGCTAGCAGAAAACGGAAGCCAATCCATTCTATAAAATTCATTCATGACATATTATGTCTGAATGATCAACAAACCCATTAGATTTCAGCAAAGAACTCAGAGCTAAAGTTTAAACCTCAGGAAACTTTGGTGCTTCCTCTTGATTCACATTGGATGATAGTCATTCTCTACAGAAAAATGTTTCAAAGAAATACGATTTGAGTACTCATTTCGCTCATGAACTTCCAAGCCCACAGTGGCATATAAGGAGGCAGTTATATTATTAGTACAGGGAAGCCACTAAGGGGGTGGGACGTGGCAATGAGCAGATGCCAAAGGAGCAAATAACCAGGTAGATATATAACATAATTGTGAGCTGTCAATAAGTGCTTTGAAAGGACCCATCAATCACGGACCATACTGACAAATACAAAATGACTCCAGGTGCCCACTGAACCATTACAGAGTGAATGGGAGAAAAGGACAAGAGCAGCTATTTGAAATCTTAATTTGTTGTCGAACCAATTTCAGGTATTCTTTGAAGGATTTCCCCAAGGCAGATGATGGATTTCTAGAGTTCTCTGCTGTCCCCTGGCTGTGTGTCTCTGCTGCCAGAATTTCCTAAGAGGTGGCTTGGCCACTGGCTTTTGATAACGTTTGTCAATCCTCCCCTGGCCACAAGATTCCTGTTGCCCCAGAGTCCCGTCTTTGCAGTTCTTCAAGTGATTCAGCCACAAGGGGATACTTTAATTTTATCCATAACTTTAAAAGTGTTAATCTAGGCAATGTCATGTGGCAAGTTTTGCCCTTGTGTAAAGTATTAAAATATTAATACTTTAAAATATTCCCTTGAAGCACCCCAATGAAGGGCATGTGGGGGAGGCATAGTACCTGAGGAAATATTGATTGGATCGGGAGTTGAGATACACATTTGCTAGTCTTGGAAGAGCCACCAATATAGTCTGTGACTCAGGAGAAAACACAGACTATCACAGGAGAAAACACAGACTATCTCTAAACATGGCATCTTCGACAGTGGGGTGTGTGTGTGTGTGTGTGTGTGTGTGTGTGTGTGTGTGTGTGTCAAAGATAGCATAACCTAGTAAGAAAAGGAAAAACTTTTTTCATGAAAGATTTCATTGTATATCCCTGGCTAGTCTGGAAGTCATTGTGTAGACCAGGCTGACCTGGGACTCACAGAGATCTGCTTGCCTCTCCCTCCTGAGTGGTGTGACACCACACCCAGTGCAAGAAAAGATATTTTAAATGGGCTACTCTAATGCTTGGATATAATCTTTTGCAAAGCGTTCCCCCATCGAATCCCATGGAAGAATCCATACAGACCATGCCATGCAGCGCTGGCCTCTGAGAGCAGCCATGCCACTTCCAGGTTGAAGTAGTCAGCCATTGTGGGTTAGTGCATTGACTTAGTTGCTGTGAATTAGTAGAACATCAAATGACTTTTGATGAGCTGGGTGTGCTGATACACACCTGTAATCTCAGCACTGGGAAGGTGGAGGCAAGAGGATCAAAAGTTCAAGGTCATTCTCAACTGTATGATGATTTGAAGGCTAGTCTGGGATATAGTAGATCTTGCTTTTTTTTTCTTTTTAAAGATGATTTCATAATCAGTGTCATGGCCTGGGGGAGTGAGCAGTACGAATGGCCATTTCTTTTGAACAGTGCCTTCCTTCTCTTATGGATGTTCCCTCCATGTGGAAGTGATTTTGGGGTGTTCTTAGCCCAGAATCCTCCCTGCTGAAGATGGGGAGGGTCATATGTTGTTAGATGGGATGTGTACAGACTCTTACCTGTACAGCAAGGGAGATCTCTGTTTTTCTTCTTCCTGCTTCTATATAATAAATTGCCCAACTAAAACTGTTCAATAAATATTCCTTTTTATTACTGTAACAATGAGAGACCTAGGGCTTGGCTCCATAATTTATGATAGTGTTTTCTCTTTCACCCTCTGCTAAGGTTTTCAAGATAGAAAAAGTTTTGGCAGGCTCTCTTAGGTCTGACATGGAAGCCAAATCCCAATTCTTCTCTCTTGTGTCTCCCCAATTCATCTTCTTTGTTTCTCCAATCTTGAGTGCTTAGGCCTTTGCTGGCTCATACCTAGACCTTTGAGCAGCTTCCCAACTGCTCTCTTGATGGATCTCTCTAAAATAGAACTAGCATTCAAACATTCTTTTGCTCAGAAACCTTCCATAGCTCTCAAGTTCCCACTGAATTAAGTCTATATTCTTCTATCTTAACATCCCCAAATATTTTTCTGAATTACCTATCATTACTCAATGTCCTTAACTAGTTTTTGTGAATTATGATATATTTTAAATCTATTATTTAAAAAGTGTGGAAAGTAACATGGAAATTGTCTGAATGCCTACCACAGACCTTCCTCACACTATAAGAACTGAAATGTGCTTCTGATATTTTATTAAGTCACAAGATATTCAAAATCTACTTGAAACTTTGGGGGGAAAATTTCCTCTTCTAATTTTTTGTCCTTCTTCAGATAAGCACTGTCATAATCTTTGATTTTTATCATTCCCACGTATGTTTTCAATTTTTTTTACCGTGAGATTTGATATTCTTAAAATCCATTTCTGTAGGCTTCTTTTTGACTTTATGGTAATAGCCATGCATGGCAGCTTCTGCAGTGAATATAATGCTTTTGGGTTTTGACACAGCCAGACTGGAGTTCATTCACTTCTACAGCTATGTATTATTCTGTTTGGTAAAGATCCCTCAATTTATCTATCCTCCTCTTTCTTATTTATGAACTTTTGCTACTGGGATGGATGTTGCACTCAGTATCATCTACAGTTCTTCCTATGTACAGTGAAAAGCATCTTTTCCTCTCTTGAATCTATATTGATTCTATATATTCTATAAAATTCAATCTATATTGAATTTTATAGAATATATATACTGCTGTGTATTTCTTTTACAGTACAAGAGATATTTCGATACTGCTCCCCTAGACTGTACCATATTACACTTTTCTCTTTTTTTCACAGAGTCTCACTCTGTAACTCAGGTTGACCTAGACCCCACAATGTAGCCCTGGCTATATCTGAGCTCACAGTAATCCTCCTGCCTCAGCCTCCTGCATTCTGGCTTCACACACACAAGCTATCACACTTGGCTCTATTTTACTCTCTTCCTGTTTATGAGTTGTTACCCTTCCTTGTCCGTATATGGAAGTGCACCCGTATTGTGCAATGCCCGCAGAGGTTAGAAGGAGGGTGTCAGAGTCCCCTGGAACTGAAGATATGGATTACTGTTAGTGCCATGTGGATGCAGAGAATCGAATTTGGGTCATCTGTAAGAGCATCCAGTGTTCGTAACCACTGAGCAATCTCTCCAGCCCTAAAATTATCAAAGCTGTATCAATTGCATGGATGTGTAAACATGTTTTATTGTTTGGCTTTGTGTTTCTATGACTAGTGAGGTGGAATATATATATTTCCCTATGTTTAGTGGTTATTGGGTTTCTGCTCTTTGTAATTGTCTATTAAACTTTGTCATGTTGCTTTTCAGTTGCTTGCCTTTTTCCTATATTACCACTTGCTTCTTCTACACATTAATAGCTATGTACATCACAGGCACTTTTTGTGGGGCTGGATTTTTTTTCAGTCTGTCATCTTTTATTGAAGAGATATTTTACTGTTTAATATGATCACAGTTTACCAACCCTTTCCATTATGGTTTCTGCTTTTTGTGAATTGGTTAAGAATCCCTTTCTTAATGAAGAAAATATAGTTAATGTGTACAGTCGAGTTTGTTTTTCAGCCATAAAGTGGATTGAAGTAATGCTGTTTGCAGAAAATGGATGTGACTGGAGATAATATTAAGAGAATTAAGTTCATGTCACATATATGTATTGGATTCCATCATTTGTAGGTCCTAGATTTTATAGATACATAAATCACATATGTACAGATGTCAAGAAAGGTTGCCTGGGAGGGGGGTCAAAGGAGACTATGGCATGAGAGAAGGGTGAGAAAAGTGAGGGAGGCAGGGTGTGCTCAGAAGACATTGTCTTTATGTACCATGTTAAGGTAAAAAGAAAGCATTCTTTCCTTAATATAGCACTTTGATGGTGTTCCCTTCTATTTTCTTGTAATGATTTAATTGATTTTCATATTTAGCTCTCTGGTACACTTGGGATTGGCTTTTGTATGTTGCTTGAGATGGAGATACATGTCTATTTATATCTGGTTTTGTGTAGTATCATTTATCACTTCTTTTCTGCACTGATCTGTGCATGTCTTTGTTATTGCTATCATATGGTCCCCTCACAAAGTCACAAAAGAGGTTAATCCTGAAAATCTTACCTTAATGATCTGAAGCAGCAGGAAACTTAATCTATGAACTTTAGAGATGGGGCCTTTGCGGTTAGGTAAAGCCATTACGGCATAACTATGGTTAAATCCTTGTGGCTCTATAATAAGAGGAAGACATACAGAGATACATATGCCCTTTTTTTAATGCCATGGGATATTCTTTGCTTCCTAAGGACTTGGTTATTGAGAAAACTGCCACCAGATGTAGCCCATAGGCTCTATACCCCAAGAATGATGAGCCAAAATAAATCTATTTTCTTTATAAGACTTGCCTGCCTGAGTTATTTTGTTACTGTGATGAAAAAGCTGGCTAATAAGTTATAAGTCATTTTCATATGTATGGATCTGTGTCTGAGTTCATTACATTCTCCCATGGATCTGTTTATGTCTGCACAATGTCATGTTAATATAATTACTGTAGCCTTATGAGAAGATATGATATCCTATAGGGAAGAGTCTCCTTTTGTTTTACTTCTTCAAATGTGTTTCCTTTTTACCCCTGATTTCTTTGAGACAGGGTTTCGCTATCACCTTGCCTCAGCTTCCTTGAATGCTGGGATTACAGTTGTGTACTACCATCTCTCCCTTTGCTGATTATTTTGGCTCCTTGTTCTTCCATGTGCATTTTAAAAACTAGCTCACCAAATACCATTAAAAAGACTTGAGCTTTTCACTGAAAGTGCATTGAAAGTACAGAGTAAACTGACATCTTTATGATATTATTTAAGGAAGTTTAAATAATAAATATGCACCTGTAGGGCAAGGGATGCATTTTTTCTGTTTCCCTAGATTCTTATACAGGGCTTAGTCTCTTTATTGTACATCGCACAAAAATTGTTGCTCAAGAGTGAGGATGAGCTAGTTAAGCCATTTAAGGTGCTTGCTGCCAAGCTGGATGACCAGGATTTGTTCGATCTAGGCCCCACATGGTAGAGGAGGTAATTGATTCCCACCGGGATCCTTTGAGGTCCACATGCATGCTGTATCATGAAAACACACACACACACACACACACACATACATGCACACAAATAATAGTAATAATAATAAAATCAAGGTCAAATATGAAAAGAATGAGTACAGAATGTTGATTTAATATTTGGGAACTGGAAAGATGACTCAGCAGTTAAGAGCACAGTCTGAATTCAGGTCCTCATGTTTGTGCTGCAAGCGCTTTACCTGTCTACTGAGTCATATCTTCAGTCCATCTTTGCCAGTTATGCTCTGAATTTACAGGACTTCTGCATGTGCTAGTCTGTGTTGCATTGCATTGAGAAACAGCCCTGGATAAGAGGCAGAAAGGTACTTATGTCTTTGTTCACAGGAAGAAATTAAGACTTGAAAAGGTGCAACAGCATTCAAAATACACATGTGGTGATGCTAAAAGTCATGGATGAGCTACAGTCCACACCCTGCCTTCTACTTCCTGCATCCTTTGGATTGCTATGACCAAGTGGAGACTCCAAAGGAATTTTGTATGTTTTGTTTGTTGTTGTGCTTAAACTTTCCTTGAATCACCATGTGTAAATTCTACATGATAACAAAAAATTTGATATTTACACACCCATGCTCCCAGGAGTACCATTCACAAGAGCACAATGGGAAAATCAACTCAGGTGTCCATAGCTAGATAACCAGATGAACAAAATAAGGGTCCATTCACACAATAGAGTCTAAGTCCTCAGCCCCACCCCACCCCCAGGTTTGAACTGATTGAGAACGGAGAATGCTCTCTAACTGGAGAAACCAGTTTATTCCGGGTAACTTACAAAGGATTCATCCCGTGGAGAGACAGAAATTTCATATGGGGGAGCCAGCATTCTGATCAGAAGTCCCGTGGACCTCTGGCACACACACCCAAGATGGAGACCTGTGGCGCCCTGCCCACATCTCCTACCCAGCTTTTTCTACTTTTGCACTGGACTCTCCCCGCTAAGTCACTAGTGGGTTGGAAAGTAGTTGACTTTATTGGCTTCAACTGTGTCAGTCACAATCTTGGGTGCATGTTCCTCGAGGCAAAGAGAAACTCTGCAAATTTACCCTGACACCTCTCGCCTTCTATGCATATTCCATTCCAGAAGACTGGCTTAGGCAGTCATCTGCATGGAGGGTAATGGTTGAGGTGCCAGTGTCCTGGGAGCCTTTACTTTCAGCATTCACACAATTCTCTGATTTTAGCAAAACTATTGTCCTCAGATATTTCTCATCTTCTTCATTCCAAAGACCCTCTTAAACTTTCCAGAGAATCACTTTTCCATACCTCATTTCCAGGGTGCTTGTTTTTGCCAATTCTTAAGTCTATGGAAGATTTTGTGGTGGAGACTAGATTGATTCTCAGTTATCCCTGATGCCAGACTGAATTCCATTTCCTTCAGTCTATGGATTTAGATACTTCCTCAGCCTGTAAAATGTCTCTCTTTCTTTTACCACTGTTAGATTACAGTGTGTGTGTGTGTGTGTGTGTGTGTGTGTGTGTGTGTGTTTAATCTTGTACTGTGCTGTGGGGTAGGAGTGAAATTACACGTACAGGATAATGCCACAATGTTTACTCAACATTTGATCTGATCCTGAAATAACCAGTAGAAACAAACCACAGAAGCCAAGTGGAAAGAAAGCAGTGTAGGCAGAGGGAACATGTTCACAAGATCCGGGAGTTGGGTTGCACTGAACGTGTAGGGGGTTCTCCTCCTGTGAGTCCATGAGTGAGGCTTCTGTTACTGTCTCTGGCATAGTTGAAGTAAGGAGACAATGGGCTAGCGCCTTCATTTAATTTGAAATTTGACAATAAAATATTCTTTTTCAATGATTCCTTAGCTTAGGGTTGCTTTAATTAATAGCCAAAAAATAATTTGGGTGACTCTAGGGATACCAAGAGGATATATGTGTCACATGTGTGACTCCTGCCACTCTGATCATAAAGTAAAGCATAAAGTGCTGTTTTCAAAAGATTCATTCAGTTGCCTTTTCTGGCTTTAACTAGCAAAACCTAATCCAACACAGCATTTGGTGGTTCATTTTCACTGCCAACTTGACTGGATTTGGTATCCCCCAGGTGACATACTGTGAGTGTGTCTATGAGAGCATTTCCAGACAGGGAAGATCTGCTCCAAGTGTAAGTGGCTCCACCCACTGGGCTGGAGTCCTCGGTGGAGGAAAAGGGCTCCCTGGTTCCTGACTGTGGATACAATGTGACCAGTCGCTTCATGCTCCTGATGCCACAGCTACCTGCTGTCACTACTATTCCTTGCATCATGGTGGACTGTGCCACCAAATTAACCCCTCTATCCTTTGCTTGCTTTCCTGAGGTATCTTATCACAGCAATGGGAAAAGTAGTTATATGCTACCCAATGGCTTGGTTGTAGGGCTGGAACTTGGCGGGCTAGTGCAGTGCTTGCCTTGGGTTTTAAGGGGGTGGTCAAGATAAATATTATTCCAACGAAGAACTTAAAAATCCACTTGGCAAACTGTGTCTGTGAACTGCCTGTGTTTGCAAATGAAGGTTTATTTGACAAGGATTTGGGTAAGATTAATGAGCTATGATTGTGTTCATCAGACTTTTATGTTAATTTTAAAATATAAATTATCTTCATTACATAAATATTGCACCTACAGTGAATACTTTACCTATCTCACTCTGATTCTAGACTTGCCCCATAAAACCAAACTAGAAGCTACTGTCCTCTCTTCAAGCTTCCATCTTTTTCCTGAGGCACATGGTTCCAACATGGGCCCTTCTTAGCAAAACACAAAGGTCTTTTCCAACCAGTAGCTCAAGAGAACAAATGAATCTTTCTCTGAAACAGTCAAGAGGAATGGAGTATTAGATGATGACTTTTGCCTACATTTGGTCTTTCTTACCATTCATCACCCTCTCCCTCTTTCTTTGCTATAACCTACTTCCAGATGGAATTTGAAACCACTAAATACATACATCAAAGTCTAATATGGTTATATATCCCCAAGTCTTTGGGGATATAGTCAATACAGGATTCTAACAACTACTGCTTTGAGAGCACAGATATGACAGAGATGAGGGACATACAAACATTCCTTGTAAGCAAAGTCAGATCTGAGTCTCCTGAGACATCTTAAGATGCCATTCTCTCTCTCTCTCTCTCTCTCTCTCTCTCTCTCTCTCTCTCTCTCTCTCATGTGTGATGTGTTTGCATGGACATCTTCATGTGTGTGAATACAGTAGTGAACATATGTGTTCTGTGGTGCACAGGTGGAGGTCAGAAGACAAGCTTGGTGTCAATCCTTGCCTTCCACCTTGTTTGAGACAAGGTCTCTTGGTTGCCTGACACTGGGCTGCATACGGCAGGCTGGCTGGCCCACAAGTTTCCAGGTAATGTCCTGTCTCCTCTTCCCATCTCCCTATGTTTGTGAATCAAGCATTTTACCCACTGAACCCTCTCCCCAGCCCTGAAGATGCCTTTAATATGTGAAGTTGATTAGATCTGCAGTGATGGACATACATCCTTTTCAGAATGGAATGAGTTCAGTTGTTTACTTAGTTCCAATGACTAATTCAGTGTTATTGTGTTTACTAAGTAAATGAGCATTTTTTTCTCACTAAAAAGCAATTGGTTTAATGAGCATGGTTGGCTGGACATTGTGGAAATAAAGTATGCAATAAAAATTATGGTAGCAGAATAAAATAGACCAGCTGAGTCATTAGCAGCCCCATCGCATCACTGCATGTAGTTCATAATAGAGCTCTACATGCAAAATCAATCTAAAAGCATCAGGCAGTGTCACATTTCTTGACGGAACAGAAATGACACTATCCTCTACCTCACTGGCTATATTAAAATCCTGTCTTTCCCCCAGGACTTCTACTTCACCTGTGCTTTAAATCCAGAAAAATCTGCATCTTCAGTAACTCTTAATTTATCTCTTCTCCATCCTCATAGCCACAGGCTGAATTTGCGGCACTGTGATGATCTCTCAGATGGATGACGTGAAGAGCTTCCAAACCTGCCTCTCTGCCTTTTGAATCCACTTTCACCAAGCCTGCAAACTTGGTGGAGGTCCTTGCAAAATGTAGATGTGAGCCTACCTCTCTGTTAGTCCTCCTCCTGAGTTCCAGAAATGTACATTAACCTTCCAGCTTAATAGTGCACTGCCTTCACTCAGTCTGCAAGCCAGCCAAGTTGAACTACCCACCCTCCCTGATCCTGTTTTCACCTCCCTCAAATTGGAGCATCAGATTCCAAGTACTGGCCCTAGTGCATAACCCAGCCCAAAGAGATTTAAGAACTATTGAGTTCACAATCTTAAGATAAATTCAGAAGTTCTCTTAACAGCCATGTTTGGAGGTGAAATCTGGAAAATAGTAGAGGATTTGACATTTCTCACCTGAAAAGTTTCCCCTGCTACTCAAATGATGCTGGGTCACAATCAAGTTCAAATAGCTGTCAACTATAGAGGACTAGTTAATATTTTAGTTAGTAAATAGAATAGAGGAGTTCAGGAAAATCAAAATACAAAAAAGAAGACATGAAGCAAAGAGAGAGGAAGGGGAAGTGTAAGAGCTGTTGGAAGGAAGTAGTGGTAGATGGATATGATCAAAATATTTTCTATAAATATATGAAATTTGAAAATACATTTTAAATGCAATTGTTTTAGATCATACAAGTAAAATACATCTGGTCCACTGATCAGTGGGTAAAAGGGGCTCAGATATCAAATTTTATTTGAAAGAAGGACAGAAGCTGGAAATTAAATCTGACAGAAACATGATATGGCTTCTGTCTAGCTGCTTATGAGGCAGGCCTGGGCTCCAGATAAACCATTCAGGTGTAGTGATTGGTCTCTACTGGGAAGGTACTCTCCAGCGCTACCAGACCTAAGACATGGCGTGAGGGGGGCTGAACTGGACTAGTAGTGAGGAGGTTTCAGGATTCCTGTGTGACTATTGCTGTGCCTCCTACTTCAGCACACTGGCACTAGGAGGTTTCTACACGGAGCCATCTGTCCATGACTGAGCAGTCCTGCAAGATCAGTTGGAGATTGATCCCTGTAGATGAGTGTGTATCTCTAATGGATGATCTGGCCACAAGCAGAGCACTAAAAAATGTGTGTTGAGAGAAAGGAGGAGAGAAGGAAAGGAGGAAGGCAGAGAGACAAATGGGAAGATAGGTAGATGGCGCTTCTCCACCTAACCCTCACAACTCCAGCCTTCTCAGTGCTGGCTTCTCCCGGACCATAGGTCTCACTCATCACATCACATCACAATTGAAATGTTCACTGTCATTGGCATTAATCATACAGAGTGCTTTCTAGATTGATTCCACAGTCTTAGAAGAACTTGGTCTTCTATTAATGAAATGAGTGTCTTATTGGGGATGGAGAGTGTTTCTGCATGTTTTAAATGAGGGTCATGCATACAGTGAAAATACCATCTGTGTGGTTTTAGTTCCATTTGGATCTTTACCAAGGTATGCTACCTCGACAGAAGCCCCTTCCCTCTTCCATTTCTTCAGTTTTTCAATAATGGCTTAATAATGAACTACCTTAGGACACCTCCACAACTGAGGTTCATTACTTTTCCATGGGGTATGCTTTGCACAGTTCAGATCCAAAGTCAATTTAGGTGAAGATGGCATCTCAGTGTCTCCTACAACCAAGGATTTCTGACCCTACTCCACTCCCTTACCCTTGCTTCCACATGGAGATATGGACAAAGTAATCTGTCCAGTGGCCTTGCTTCCACTGTCTCAGCCTTAGAACTCCAATGGCCATGTTCTCTAAGAGATCTGGAATCAGTGAGCAGTCCTATCTTCTGGGCTGGGGGAGAAGGTAAGACTAAGGCCAGGGGAACCACACACCAGAATCCAGTGGCCCTAATCACACTCTAGGTCTTCAAGCACTCACATACATATGCATATCCCATGCATCTTTCAAGAGCCATCTTTTAGAGGCAACTTATAATTATTTATCCATTTCTCTCAAGTGACTCATCTCTTTTCAAAGAAATTGACTTTCCCATGGCTCATCTATTAGGAGTGTTCTTTCCAAACTGAAATTGGTAATAAATGTTCACCAGAGAGACAAATAAGACTTATCTTTTATAATTTCCATCAAATTGCACCAACTAACAAAGATGAGAGAGAATCCAGTTTCTGTCAGCAGTTTTTAAATATGCCTCTCTTCAAAGATGCCTTGTGACTCCCAGTCCCAAAGGCCGGAAGGGTGTCAACTGCCACCTGTGAGCTTCACTTCTCTCTTCTCAAAACCAGAGCAGTGTTTCTGGCCTGGCTACCAGCTCAACAACCAAGTCCTTGACTGGCCACTCTACCCTTCAGTCTTCTAAGAGAGGCCTCTTGGCAGGCCCTTGAAAGTGCACAACCCTTTATGATCAGTATCTACTGGAGTTGGTGCACATGGAGGAGACCAGAGTTACGTCACACTCTGATGTTCCTGGAGCTGCTTCTGAGGTTCATTGTTGTGGAAATTAATCAAGAATTTGATTGGTGTATGGGAACTCTGACTTTCTTACTTGGGTAACATTTGGCTATCTGAAGAGTGGTTTCAGATATGTTATATTATCCATTCAATCATAGTGTGAGGAAGACCTTCTAGCCTTTATTTCCCAAGGAAGAAAGGATGGATCAGAAAGATTAGCTGACTTTCCTGAAGGCCATAGCTCCTGAGGAATGGATTTGTAGCTCATGTCAGTCAACTTGACCTTTGCAAGCTCTTCTCCTAATTCAAGTGCACTTACTTCTGAAGACATGAAGGACAGAGGTGTGGACAATGAAGTTATTTTAAACAGTAGAATTTTATTATGCACAAGTTTCCATAGTTGCAATGATTTCAAAATAGTACTGAAAATTACAGGGAGAAAAAGAAAGCACATTTCAAAAAGGAAAAACATGTCTTTGTTAGACTTTACATATAAGTTCTAGTGTTAAATTTACGAATTAATTTATGGGGAGCTGGTGCTCAAAAACAGTCTTGCACATTCTAGTCAAGTGCACCACCCCACTCTTTCTTAAAATGTAACAGCAGTAAATTAAAAAAAACTTGAATTTTTAACTCAGTCTGCATACATCAGTTCCTGCCCTGGTCATTTAAAAGCTATATTAACTAGTTAACCACAGCCTCAAGTAAGGAAAACATGTACAGTACAACTCTCACTAAGGAAACCCAAGAGTAGCAGTCAGTTTGCTCAAGGTCACATAAATTGTATGCTAAGATTAGATGCCTGACCTGCCTCAAGCTCTTGCCCAGTGCCATTTCCACTATTTCATATAATTCATTGATGTTAAACGTTTCCTTTCTAACATTCAAAAATAATGCTCCTGGTTTTGAAATTAATTTTTAATCAACTGGTTTTTAGTATGTTTCCAAGGCATTTAAAGACATTTCGTAGTACTGCACAAAAACACAACCAAGGCTTTTGGCAAAGCCATGTATTACCTAAGCATCATTTATCATACTGCTATGATATTTGCAATTTGTACAATAGACCTGATTGTGATATTATGATTTTCTAAGAAAAGCATCATCCCCTTTATTCACATTTCCAAGCTACATTCTGAATATTTCCAAAAGCTCCAAACAAAATCCAAGTTTGTTACATCACTTGTTTAATCATTTATCTATTGATTTTTGTGACAGGATCTCCCCTCTAGCCCCAGCTGGCCTAAAACTCAGCTATGTAGACTAGGCCAGTCTCCATCTCACAACAGATCTGCTTCTTCAGCCTCCTGGGTGCTGCTCATTCGTTGATTTACTCAGCAATATTAACTAGCAGTTTCTGCTGTGCTACGTGGGAAGCTGACCACTGTATCTGATATGGGAGGGTGTTTCATGAAATAAGACTTTGAGATTGCTTCTTGATTTCCGTTAGGACTTTGTTTTGGGATGATCGCAGCATCTGTTTGCAAGGGAAGGACTATTATTTTTCTTGTAAAATTTATTTTTAATTTATTTTTATTCATTTACTTTTTATTGTATGTATATATGTGTGTGATATATGTCTGTGGCATATGCACAGGTATGTGTGCAGGAGTGTGTAAGTGTGAGCACATGTGTGACTGGTGTGTGTGTACCTGCATGTGGACTAGAGGAGGATGTCAGGTGTCCTGCTCTATCTTTTGAGACAGCGTCTCTCATTGAACCTGAAGCTAGACTGTTAGCCATCAAACCCAAGCAATTCTTCCATCCCTGCTCCCCTTCAAAGTGCTGGCATTATAGGTACACAAGGCTATACCTGGTTTTTATGGAAGGAACTGGCATCTAAACTCAGGTCCTTCTGCCCATGCCCCAAGTCCTCTTACCCACTGAATCATCTGTCCAGCTGTGCAGCACTACAACCCCCTCCTTCTGTCATTCTGAGACAGGATCTTGTGTATCTCAGAATGTTCTCAAACTCACTGTGTCACTGAGGGTGGCCTTGACTTCCTGCCACCATTTTTCAAGACTTGGGCTTACATCATTAAAATGGAGCCAGTAGCAGTTTATCTCCCTCCTGGTGTGGAGAGCTAAAGGACCTAGTATTTGCACAGTGCTCAAGATGCTGACTGGCCCATGGTAGTTATTGTGTGAGGACTTGCCTTTCTATCCATTCCTGTCCTTGGGATGAAGATAGGAAGGAAATGAGGAAAATCTCAGAAAAAAATCAGAAGCTGTGAAAATGGCACAAAGTGAAATAGTCAGGCAAACTTGGACAGCTTATTAAAGTATTTGCAAGTGTCCCACATCTACCACAAGCACCAGTCAATCCCATAGAAACCCATGTGTTACACATCCCCTGCCTTGTGATCTTTGCTTACTGAAGAGCAAACCCACTGGTTAGAGGGAAGTCATGAAGCGGAGTTGCTTTTGCTGTCTGCAGCATAGAGGGGTGGATAGCAGTTCCGCTACAGGATTACATCTGCAGCTACCAGGCCAAGGGCAACCCTTGCTCTCTCTGCCCACCTGAGATATAAGGGGTCATAGATTGCCCCTTGCTTAATGATACTCACCAAAATGAAGGAAACAAAACGCTTCATTTATCCAGATTTTCAAGTCGCAGCACAGCTCTCAGCATGGTTTCTCCTGTGAATCCATCCCACTGTCGGGGAAGAGGTAAGCACAGTGGGCTGCCCCAGAGGGAGATGGTCTGAGATGGAGCCAGCAGCAACCTCGGCTCCATGAGCTTTGCTCAGTTTAGATGTTTGGGATTTGAGTAATGAGAACATCTATGTGACCTTTGGGAAGAAAGTATCTCCTGTCCCCAGCAACTGCAAGGTTTTCTGCCAGGTGGAAACACACCCACCTCAGTAGACTCCCCATTCCTGTGTCAGCATCACTCCTTGGACATCGTCTCATCTTATGTTAATAGCCATCTTGCCTAATAGCCTGGGAGTCCTCTGCCTGCATCAGATTTCTCTCTCTGCCTTCACTTCCTCCCACAGTACTTGATACATACTCATGGCATAAATGAATGAATGAGCAAAGTGGAAGGACACACCACAGCAGCTTAAACTGTGGAGTGGGTCTGGATCTCTGGCTGAAGAACAGAAAATACAACCAATGGTAGTGCTTATTGCTACTGAGGCTTTGACCACTATTGTTGGGCATAATGCAGGGTGGGCCTAGCTAGGCCACCTGCCAGGAGGAATGGAGGAATGGCTCTCGTGGGTGGGTGTGGTGCTCCACACCGGTTGGTTGTGAAGCCACTTTCTGCCCAGCACCTGGAGGGAACCTGATCCACCTGGGAACAAACTGTGATTGGCTGTAGTCAGGACCCCGCCCCATAAGGCTATTGGCTAACAAGACCCATAAGACTCTGCTCTCTCTTTAATAAATGAGTTTGCAGCAGATCACCAGTGCTGGCTTTCCGCTCAACACCTGGAGTCTGTGTGTTGACTCTGTGCGTACTCGTCCCCTCCCCTACGGCGGAGCTCCTTCGGTCCCCCTCGGGCTGGTCCTGAGTGCTGGGACCCCCAACACATTATCATGTCTAACTCCGGACCTTACTTTCTCCATTTATTTCTGACATCCTGTGGCTATGAAACTGTTTCCAGTAGTTCTTCCTTCTACTAAAGTGAGCTCAGGTCTCCTGTTTCTATTAACATTGGAGGATGCTGAGGCTGTCTTCTGAAGTCTCTGTTTCTGGTCTTCCAGAAAGAATGACTCCTATATATTTTTTCCTTTAAAAATATTTTTATCAGTTTCTTGACAATTTCATATAATGTAGTTTGATAATTGTCACCCCCTAGCTCCTCCCAGATTTATCCCTACCTCCCTAACTCCAATTTTGCGTCTTCTTTATATTTTCTTTGTTTTTTGTTTGGTGGTGTTGTTTTTGGAGACAGGGTCTCACTATGTAGTCCTGGCTGGCCTGGAACTCACTATGTAGACCAGTCTCATCTTGACCTCACACACATATGCCTGCTTCTGCCCCCTGAGTGCTGGGCTTAAAGGTATATGCTACCATGTCTGGCATCTTTTTTTAATGACACAATTTGTTCTGCTCATATATTCATGGGTGTGCGGCCATCCACTAGAGCATGGTCAACGTACCAGGGGCCATAAACATAAAGAAAACTGACTCTTCCTTCCCCAGTAACCATACCAACTGTCAATATCTCCTTAGTTACGGAGGGGTCTCAAAAAACCCTTCCCACTCCATGCTGCAATGCTTGATCTTCTGTAGGAAAGGTTAAATCTGTCAGGCTTTTTAAAATTTGCTGTTGTTTTTTGCTTGTTTTTGAGACAGGGTCTTCAGTATGTAGCCCTTGATGGCCCCCAAATTTCTGAAATTCTCAACTCCAGGAGTTCAGGGTCTCTCTATCCTCAGGTATTTTCTTAGAACCCTACCTCTAATACAAGCCATTGAGTTGGAATTGGCTGACTGACCAGTCTCTGGGTCCCCAAATCTAGTGTATATCAGAATCACTAGGAAGGTAGCCAAACACTCAACACTTGAAGGACTCAGGCAGGAGGATCAGGAGTTCAAGCCAGCCTGGGCTCATGAGACCCTGTCTCCAAAGAGTAAAATAACTAAAGAAATCACTATCAGTAGGAAGGACATGCATGGAGAGGTGGGAAATTGAGAGACCTATAGATTCTGCTGAATCCAAACTTTACCCAGTCCATAAGAGAATTCTGAAGAGCTGAAAGCTGGCAAACCAGTTGCTGTTAGGGACTCACTGGGTCATAGAAATTCTCAGGTTTTAGCATGTGTGGTGTCAGTCTTCACCCCAGTTGATCCAGAACATGATAGAATCTCCTCTCCAGCTTCTCCTACCCCATGCTCTGAGTTTGCTGTTGCCAAGATGTAGCCACTGTGTTCTGGTGTCTGAGATGAGACCTAGCCACACTTCTTGAGAAAACAGTTTGGGCCAAAATCACTTTCATATTTGTGTTGTTGGTGTTCATGTGGCAAAGGGATGAATGGTCACTATGCCCTGTACAAAGATTAATTAAAGTTTCCCAACAAAGATATTGTTTTCTGCCACAGTCTGTGGACATATCTGCACTGGAAATGATTGCAAGGTTTAGAAAAATAAAATATACTTATGAGAAATGAATCACACTCCTGTCAAGTTTCACTTTTCTTTAAAAATTTTTATGGATTCTTGGAGAATTTCATGCAATGTATTTTGATTACATTCAGAAACTCCCCCATCTTCATCCTGCCTTACTATCTCCTCAACCTCATATCACCTATTATTACTTTTTAAAAGTCTACTGAGTCTAATTTATGTTCCCCAAATCTTTGAGGTGTAGGTCCAACCTTTGGAGACTAGTCAGCCTGCCAGGTGTTACACCCTTAAAGAAAAGTGATTCTCCCTCACCTAGCAGCTGTGAATTGCCAATAGGCCCTCAACAAAGGCTGGGGCTTCTTGTCCTCCTCCCCCATGCTGGGTTTTTGTCTGGCTGAGTCTTGCACATGTTTTGTGTATGTTGTCATCAGCACTGTGAGTTCAAATGTGCAATTACCTTGTGGTGTACAAAAAAATACAGTTTGCTTTGATATTTTACAATGTTTCTGTCCCATCTTCCACAATGATTCCTGAGCTTTGGGAGACAGTATGACAGGTGTAGCATTGGTTAGGGCTTGGCACTCCACAGTCTTATTTTCTGCACACTGAGCAATTGCGGGTGTTTGTGTTAATTACCATCTGCTTCAAGAAGCTTCTCTGGGGACTGGAGAAATGGCTCACTGGTTAGGAACACTGGTTGCTTTTGCAGAGGACCCAGGTTCAGTTCCCAGAACCATTATGATGGCTAATAACCATCTGTAACTCTAGTTACAGAGGATCCAACATTCTCAACTTACATATAATGGCATTTACATGCATGCAGGCAAAACATTTTTTACACATGTAAAATTAAATAATTTTAAGAAGGAGAACCTCTGGTGAAAGTTGAGTTAACTGCTAATCTATGGGTTTAACAATAAGTCATTGGGAGTTGGTTCAATGCTGTCTATTATAGTACAGTTTCATAATGGCCTAAATGTTTATTTAGTGATAAAACGGGCACTTCTAGGAAAACAAGTCATGGCTAACTATGGCCATGTGAACTGTTCTTCATATCAGGCCACGGGTTTTTGCCTTGATAATAGTTCTAAGTATGTGCTCCATCTTGTGAAGTGGGCCTGAAAGCTCATCAGAAAGTGGCTGCTTACTCCCATAACATTCATGGCCCTCTTACACCAGTGGGCATATCTTGCCAGACCAGTTGTAGCTTGCAGTGTTCACAGTTGGATAAGATTGATGGTTCTTTTTATCTTCCGATAGGTTTTCTTAATATTCTCTCTTTTAGTTTTTGTAAAAACTGTACGCCTCTCTTGTTAGTCTCCTTCCCTATAGACAGTTTCGCTTCTCCTTCTGTGTCATAACTGTGCACATGAATTTGTATATCTGCATAAAATCTAAGAGCCACAAGTGAGATAAAATGTGATATTTGTCTGAAAAGTTTTATTTCACTTAATTTGGTGATCTCCAGTTGCATCCATTTTATATAATGATAATACATTCGGGATCTGTAAGATCACTTGTGGGCTTTTGCAGGGGGTGGGTGGCAGAATTTGGAAGAATTTCCAACTACTTGGAAAAAGTCACTGTGAATCTCAACATCATCAATCCCTCATTGAAAAGTGTCGGGAGCCATTTGCCTGCCTTGAACTATGCCCTAGTTTTGGGGTAGGCAGAAGTCAATCTCCTGCACAGAAGTGCTGTTGGAAGCAGGAGTTTTCGTTATGCAAATAATTTACACCTAAGGAGAAGTTTATTTTATACCCAATATTGAGGTCACCTGAAGATCTTTGAAGGAAGCCAATCACATCTTAAGTTATTTTGCCTGTGTTAGTATTGTTTTTGAACATCTGACCCATTGTTTAGCTCACTTCACAGTATAAATAGGGGGAACTTGATAAAGGCAAGCTGCTTCAGTGTGACCGACAGTCCTCCTGAGTCTGTCCTATTCTCTCCCTCTCCCTCTCCCCCACCCATTTTCTCATCCTCACTCCCTGCTTTGGGTGCAGTTCGATTTCTGCCGGTGGGCTCCGGCAGAAAAGGAAGTCTGCGAGCACTGAAGTGGGGGTCGTCATACAGTTGACTGAAAATCCCTGCTCCAGATCTTTGGCTTTTCCCGGCCCTCATTAAGTCTTTCCAGAATGAAGTGAAAGGGCAGCGGCAATGCTGTAGAATGACTCTTGATGGGTCCTGTGTCCTCATCCAGCCTGCAGCTTCCTCTTTGGGACTGGGACCCCACATAACACTCTAATAGGTACAGTGCACATTCTTGGTTCAAAATCAGCATTCAGCAGCTCCACTTGAAAGCAACAGCCAGCTGGGAACTGAGCTTATGGCTGCATCCCTGTTGTCCATGATCAATAGAAAGGCTTCTTGAGACGTGTCTGAACACACATGGGAGGTACCTGGATTCTCACCATCTCTCCCCTGCAAAAAAGTCAAAATATCATTTGCATGTTGCTCTTAAAAAGCTATCCTGACAGCCACTTCTGGAAGGAATGCTTCTCATGCTTCTGTCTGGTGGGGAAAGTAAGTAGAGGCTGTTAATAATACTGGTAAGAGTGGGACAGTCTCAAAGTGTTCATCAATCATGGGTAGTGATGGTTCAAGCTGAGCCCTGAAAGGTCCCATGATGGTACCTAAAAGCTGGGGCCAGTCTCTCATGACACAGCTCCTGACCTGACTCAAATGAAAAAACCCTTTCAAACTTCTTACTTTCCACTGGCAGCCTGGCACCCAGCATATCTGTACTCAGACTCCACAACAGCATCAAAATGCAGCCACCGAGCTGAGATCGCTCAGGGAGTAAAATGCTTGCCTTGGAAGCTTGAGGACCTGAGTTTGCTTCCCAGAAGCCATGTAAAAATGCAGTGTGTGATAGCACTCTCTTGTTATCCAATCTCAGGGTTAGGGAGATAGAGGCAGGAGAGTCCTTGGGGGTGGTCACTGGCCAGCCATTGCAACCTATTTGGTAAGCCCTAGGTCCAGTTGAGAGACCCTATCTCAGAAAAAAACAAAGTAACAAAGTGGACAGTGCCTGAGAGGGAGTAATGAAGAAGGTTGCCTCCTGATACACACATACACACACCCCTCTTAAAAAGGGCAGTGGCTATCTCCAGAAGACCGGGAGGCTACTTCAGTTAATATGTGTGCCTTCTATGTCAGTGCCATTCCAAACCAGAAAACTTCTGAGTTCTCCATGCTAGGGGCTAGGGGCACTCCTTCCTCTCAGTGTTCTCCTCTCTGTAGGTGCTTACACATTCAGGAAAGGAGGGAAGGACAGACACACAACAGCCTGACCATTTTGTCTATTTATCTTATTCGAGCATCAGTCAGAAAATGATAGCTCAAGTGTTACCTTTCTAGTTAGACATGGTTGATTTTTCCAGATGTGCCATTCTATTGCTAAATAAGCATTTAGGCCATGGTGAAGTTGGCACAAACTACAGGAAGACTTCTCAGCTTGGAGAAACCCAGTAAGTGCTTTGGTTTTCTCTCCTGAATTGATCTGTGGATGACACCAAATCAGACTTATATATTTATATTTCTTTCTCTTCACTGTGAGCATAGATAATAGATCACAATTCTCTGATTAAAGCTGATACCAAAGCAGGTCAGTACTGTTCAGGACTGTGAGGAGGAACAGATTCCAGACCCTGCTCTTACCTCAAAGAAATGAACTTTTGCTAGAAATTAATTCTTTGGAGATCATATTTCTCATGCATTTTCCTCACAGGAGGAATTGATTAGAGGCTGAAATTAATTGCAACCTGGGATTAACCATTTACTTTTATACCATGATTAAAATATATTTTTAGATGTAGTGGCCTTGATGTCTTTATGCCAAGATTTTTCTCTGTTAGACTGTTAATTCCAGGAAATTCCCTGAAGTGAAAGGACATGTCTTCTAAAAAATTGTATCCTGAAAGGCCATAAACTAAACACTGACCTGGATTAGCAGAGCATGACCAGAGCACAAAATGTTTAGTTCTTAGCCAGAACCGGATTGCATTGCTCTGAAGGCTTGAGCCACTACAGTGGTGAACACTGACAGTGACTGAAAGGGAGGAAGTAGTGAGTGGGGGGCTCAGTTCCCAGTGCAGTGACCACCCCAACGTTAGCACAACTTTGGGGGTTTAGTTGGTAATGCTGAAGACTATCCACACAGGAACTGGGAGTCTTCGGCTCTCTGTACTGGACATACATTTGGAAGGCTCAAGAGCATTTGATGTGTCACCGTTCAAGGGTTGGGACAGCTGGGCCATGACCAGGTCTGAGCAGATCAGAAGGAACATGAAGTTCTGTGGGAAAGCCCAGGTTGATCTGTCTCCTAGAGAAGCTTCTAGTTTGAGCATCAGACGCTGTAAGAAGATGTAGTCATGGCTGCTGTGAGCACAAGGGGCCATTGACAAAGTGTCAGGGGGCATTTGGAGGAGGAATGCTGCCTTTCACCTGAGCTGGCTCTGGAAAAGGGGCTCTGGTAATTGCTCTCTCCTCTGACCGCCCACAGCACATTGTTTATCCCTCTGCTAGAGTGCTTGGCAGGCTGAGCTGCAATTGCCTGTTTATGTCTGCTTCTCCAATTAGCCCTCCAGCCCACAGAGGGCAAGGGGCAAGCTTTGTTCCTCCCCCATCCTGGGGCCAGACAGTCTATGCACAGAGAAGGACCTGGGCAAGCTCTGCTGAAGCCAGCTGGTGTGCAATGCAAAGCTGCTTCTGAGAGGATGGCACTTGGTTTTCTCACTGAGGATGGAGCAGAAATGTTCAGCGACGTCAGGACATAGCCTGTGTTATCGCCTCCACTGTGCCGTGAGCGCCATTGTGATAGCTGTGCCCTCTTGTTTCTGTTCTCATGTTAAGAGCTTACGAACAGGGAGTACCAAGCTGATGAGACCCCTCCTTGTCCTAACAATTGATAAAAGCACAGAAAAACATGAGCTCTAAAACCACTACTTCCACATAACTAAGATGACAAGGAGAAAATGTAACTAGAATGCAGAGATCTCGCGGTCTTAAACCTCAGCATCCTCATAATGGGATAAACAGACCTTATGGGTCTCCTAATATAGTGCTATAGGAAACACATAGCATGTAAATGACCATTCAACTGAGCTTTTAATCTATAGAAAACATGGGAACAGAGAATTAAGCTAAACAATCACAAGGAAATCATCAGACAAAGCTCAGACACTGGACACTCTACAACACAAGTGGTTTGTGGTCTACAAAAGGTCAGTCTATAAAAAAGGATGACTGATAATAAACACAGGAGAAAAAAGACACAGCAAACACTACAGCGTGAAACCTTCGATTGGCTCCTGTATTTGTTTTCTTTTGTTTTCCAGGGCAGTGAACAGAGATACAATAATAAATCCAGTACCAATGAGTTACTTTGTGGAATGACACATAGGGGATGTGACCTAGACAGGAGCAAGGGACAGGGCATTGGATTCCAGGCATAGAAAAAAGCGGTGTTAAGAAAATTGGCAGGGAAAGCAAGAAAATAACCTAATGTGGGTTACAGAAGGGAAAGGTGGCCTGTTTTTCTGCAAGATGAAAGCTTCCTGACCTTTGTGAGAAATTTAGAAATGCCATTGATGAGTAGAAATCACTGTGATTCCCTAATTAGACAACACCATTGCAGTTGATTTACCTGGGAGACAGCTTTGTTCGCCTTAGGAAGTTCAATATCACAAGCTGTTTTCATTCACTCAGTCCCCCATGGGGAAATTCTGCACAGACTGAGCTCCAAAGCCACACTAAGTTCTTTTGGGGCTGTCTTCTTTTGCAGGAAGGAATTATACTACCTACTCTTCTTGCAACCTAAGAGATTTACAATTCTAAGATCATCTCTCCATGCTCACCTTTCAGCTGTTTTTTCTCACCCTCTGCTTCCTTCTCTCCTCTTTCCTTCCTTTCAGCCCCTCCTCTCTTATTTTATTCATTCATTGCGCATGTCTAAGTGCGATGGGTATGGCAGTGAAGCAGACAGAGTCCCTGTATTTAATTTGCTCTCAATCTACAGGCTACATGAGTAAGCACATATACAATGACAATATTAATGCTATGATCAGGGAAAATAGAAACAGCCAGTGGAGAACAGAGTAAAGATCAAGTGATAGACGGAGACTAGGAGTTATCACACACTGGAATACCTTTCCATTGACTCTTCTGAGAAAGGGCAAGTACTCTATTCAGTATCAACATTTCCCCCTGTTTCAAGAAGTGCTTTTTATTTCCTTTCCCAGTTCATCACACAAAGGACACAGTGAGCAGTGTCTGTAGGGGCTCCAAGATGAATAAGGCAGAGTTCTGCTCTGGGATACAAATAGCTGACACCTTCTGGCAGGTTGTGAGAAGGGCTGTCTATGAGGGGTCATGTGTCATGGGAAGCAAGGAAAAATAGAGCTTCATTACTATCAGAGAGACATGGGGAAGTCCAAAAATCATAAGATCTCTCTTTTGATATTGAAACACATTTGCCTGCAAATCAACCAGCACTTGAAGTGGGAGAATACACCTGATTCGAGAACACCTATATGGGGCATTTTAGTGAAACACTGCACTTTACGTTCTATCATCTACTCATGCCAGCCTATACTGAGGAGTCAGCCAAAGACAACTGAAAGAGACACATTTCTGTAGTGTTCCAGGTGTGAATTTGCCAGGGACATCTAGAGATAACACTTAGGGTGTATGAACTCTTGCTCCAGAGAGAATATACAAAATGGTATATTACTGTTATCATGCGTCACTCAGTACCAATTGATTTCTTAGATTTGTGTAACAGTCTTATCCTTAAAATGGACCCCAGTGAGTGACAGATAGTTACTCAAGGCAGATGCAATAATAATAATAATATATTTAGCATGCAATAGACAGCAGGCATGATGAGGATCAGAATAGTTCAGTACAGATGGATTTGGACGTATCACAGCACACCTTTGCTGCATTGTGAATATAATATTTACTGGATACACGCTCTTCTTCTTTTCTCAATATTCTCCTAGGGCAATCTCTCTCATCTGCTGTTGTGGCCGCTGATTTTGGGAAACTTTGTTTTCAGTCTAGATTTCTCTCTTGAGAACCTAGATCCATGTACCCAGGTGTTTTCTTTTAATTTGAACTCATATGTTCCTTATACAACTCATCATATGAGTCCAAAACTAAACGATCCTGAAGGACTTTTCAAATACTGGGGGAACCCACCTTCTTTCTATGGCAACTAAAGGAGACTTCAAAGAAGAGGTAGCATGTGTCAAGTCTTCAAATAAGAATTTATAATTGAATTTACATTGGTTGAGAAGATAGACTCCAAGTGAAAGAAAAATAAGTGGATACATGATGATTTCGGAATGTGCAATAGAGAGTCAGACTGGGTTATATTCCTTTAAACCTCCCATCTTAATGTTCCATTTCACTCTTTAGTAAATAACTCCAGAGTAGGACCTCACGGGCAGCTCCATGTTTAACTTACTGGCTACCATATTGGTCTGATGCTGTCAAGATGAATAGAGAGAACTCGCCATAAAAAGCCTTTAGTGTGGGTGGGGTGGCACACACCTGTAATATCTCTATAAACAGGCTCTGGGCCAGATATGGTGCCACATGTCTATAATACCCGAGTTGGGGAGTTTAATGCAGGTGGATTATGATCTCAAGGCCAGTGTGGACTACACAACAAGTCCCTGTCTCAAAAACCAAACCAAACAAAACAATAAAAAGAGCCTGGAAATGTGGCTGATTCTCATCAGGGACCACAAACTGAATGAGTGACTCTGTGATGCCACCATGGAGACCGTCGTTGATGTCAGAACCCTGTGTGGGAGAAACAGACATGCAGATTAAGTTCTATGTTAATAAAAACACTGTATCTATAAAGCAAGGGGCAGACAGCCTGAGTTGTAACCACAGTCATTTACTACATAGTGAATTAGGATCAAAGTTTTTTTGGTGATAGTTAGGGTGTAAGGTATAATGGAAACCCAATGAGTGTAGGAAAGCATGCATAAGTCATTACAGATATTCTTTGTTTGTTTGTGGCTTTAAAAAACAGTGTTCTGCCAGGCCTGTTGGCACACACCTTTAATCCTAGCCCTCGAGAAGTAGAGGCAGGTGGATCTCTGTAATTCCACATGGTGAGTTCCAGGCCAGTCAGAGCTATATAGTGAGACCCTGTCTCAAATCCCCCCCCCCATTTTTTTGTTCTTTTGTTTTGTTGTTTTGTTCTTTTGGACTTCTGGTTTTTTTGTTTGTTTGTTTGTTTGACACAGGACTTTCTGGTGGAGCCCTTGCTGGTGGGAATTCCTCTAGGCTTTGGTTCTAAGTGCTGGGATTATAGGTATGCAGCACATGTCTGATTGCAAGCACTATTTATAGTGTTTGAATTCAGTCACACAGTCTATTATTTTGCAAATAACTTGCTTGGAACAAGAATGTTTATGACATTTTACCAAGAGAAGACTGATGATTTTACTATTAGATAAATATACACAGCTGTGACCCTCCCCCAGCATTCCTCCAAGACAGTGATCTACAGGCAGGAGCTAGGTTGGTTAGCTCCTTCGGGACCTCTCTGCCATTGATAAGTTCATACCTAGGCTGGATAAGTGCATGGCAGAGACCTTGGATGGGCATTCAAACAGCTGGACATCCAAATGGTGTGGTTTGTTGCTGTTGTTATCTAAGTCTGCATTGTTAGGAATGTGTCAGTATCTAACAGCCAGTTCCACTTTGGTGAAAATCTTAATACTGTGTTCCTGAGCCAAAAGGAAAACATGCCTCCTCTAAACAGGGCCACCTCTGCAGGGATTATTTCTGAGTTTTTCTTCTGGGGCAGACACAAATTAAAACATGGATTCTGGGAGCAATTAGACAAATGGGGGAATTCTTGTGTAGCTTACTCTTTAAATCCTTCTTGGACCTTTTCTTCTTAATATTGTGTGCTTGTTTGTGTCCTTTTTATTTGTCTGAAGATAGGAGCAAGTGGGGGGCAGACAGGAGATTCATTCTCCCAGGAACAGGAAATTAGAAGATTGGGTGCCAGCTTTAGTTAAGTAACCCTGAGGCCCAACTCCTGCCCTTTTTCAGCAGCCGTTCATCAATTCCCTGATGACCTTCTGCCCAGGATGTTTTCCAAAAGAAGTGTAACTATGCTATAGTGAAAAGAGGAGAGGTATTCTACAAACTTTCCATCTGGAAGCTGAGAATATCCTGTCCAGGTTTTATTGTTTGATTGTTCTGCATTTGGACATGTTTTGCAGGGTTTCAAGTTCTTGGTAACTGTATGGTTGTGCTTGGGTACAGCAGAAAATTTTAAATATACCTGTGTTTTATGTCTCAGGTGGTGAATGGCTTGCTTATTTCTCTAGTTCGTTCATTCACTCTTCCCTCCCTTCCTTTCTTCCTCCCTCCCTCCATCTTTCTTTCTTCCTTTCTCTTTTTATTCCCTCCCATCCCTCTGTCTCTGTCTCTCCTCCCCCTTCTCTGTCTCTCTCTTTTTCTCTCTCTGTGTTTTCAGACAGAGTCTTGCTACAAAGCCAAGGTTGACCTGGTGCTAAGTACTCCAGGCTGATCTTGAACTTGCTATAATCCTCCTGTCTCAGCCTCCCAAGTGCTGGGATCACAGATATTGTAAGATGTGACTGATTAACTCTGTGCAAGCAGTAGTATTCTCAAAGTATGGTATAGTAGCTCGAGAGATCATTGAGAACAGGTGTGTGAGGAAGAGTCCTGGAGCCTTCAAGGTATGCACTCTCATTTCATGAATGAAAGTTATCACTGTCTTCTCGTGATGTCTAAATTGCTCACCAGTTTTTGCCCATGCTTCAACATGAGATTTTTCTCTCAGTGTATCTTCCAGCTTACTGACAATCTTTCATCAATTTCTAGTGTGCTACTATATATTAAACTGGCAATTTTGAGTTATTGTGACATTTAATACTAAAATTCCCTTCTAATTCTTTTATAATTCTCTGTTTTCTGCTAATAACTTCTATTAACGTTGTGATTTCTTGTATCTAGTACCTTGAGGATTTTTTTCCATTTAAAAATGTATAATAGTAATTTATTATTTTATCTTCTTATTAGTTGTTAGAAATTAGCATATAAAGTAATGGGTTTCATTACGGCATTCTCATATACACTTTATTTTTGTGGTTCCCCTTCCCCACCCCCTTCTCCTCTCTAGCTAATCCTTGTCTCCTCCCACTGCCTCCCTTCTGCTTTCATATCACAAGTATATCTATACTTGTTTTGAAGTTCATGTCTGGTATCATTGAATTCTGTATCCTGTATGAGTCAGACTCTATTGTTTCTTTTTTGGGGGGGTTTTTAGACAAGCGACTGTCTCCTGATGTGCTTCATGCTTTTATTGAATGTTAGGCATTGTTTATGATTCTGGAAAGAGAAGATCTTAGGAGCTGGAACATTTAGTTGTTTTGAAGAAAGATTGCTCTGACCACTCCAGCTTAATGTGGGTAGGAGCAGATCACTAATATAAGGAGGGCGTGGGCGAATTTGAAGCTGAATTTCAATCTTTGTGAGCAGTGCTAACTTTCTGGTTCACTCTTAATTCTAGTTGGAGCCCTTAGGAGATTGGGACTCTACCTGCTCTGTGGACAGGGCTAGGAAACATACATCTACCAGAAATCAAAAACTAAAGAATTCACATTGAAATTTTAAATTAATGAGAAAGAATATAATGTCTTTTAATTAAAATTTTTGTGATACTATCTTTTCTTATACTAAAAACATTTTCCTTTAACAATTACACTATCTCTTTTGTTGAGACAGGGTCTTGTGGTTCTAGCTGGTCTGGGACTTGCTATATAGAACAGGCTGCCCTGGCTTACCTTATCATTTTTCCATTATAATATACATGTGTATATAACTTGGTTTGTTTTTGAGACAGGGTCTCACTTCATTGCCCCACCTAGCCTAAAACTCACTCTATAGACCACCCTGATGTTGAAGTCACAGAGATATGCTTGCCTCTTGCTGATATCAAAGGTGTATGCTATCATAGCAGGGTTGTTATATTCATATATGAGTGTTAAAATAACAAATTCATAACTGCCTGGGAAAGATAGGATGCAAGCTAAGATTACTTTTCTGTCTCTTTGTATTTAGTGTGTATATTCCACCAGGGATATGCAGTTTCAATATTGTGTCAAAAATCTTCAAAGTGATTCTTTATGATTATGCCACCAACTTGATGAACAGATAAATTTATTTAGTTGAATTTGTTTTCAGTTTGAAGTGACTGTTTTTTCTCTTTGATTTAATTTTGTTTGAAGTTATATGAAATATTAAATGGTTCTAAATACAAAAGAACAAAACAAAATATTTAGAGATTTAGATTCCCAACTTTGCTTCTTATTTACCTTCTTTATTCTTTGACTTCACCTTACCAGCAATGACTTTACTTTTTCATGTCTTCTGCCACTATTAGATTTCAAAAATAATCCCACTTTCTTTACACACAGAAAAATCACCTTTTATACACATTTATACACTGCAACTTGCTCTGAGTCATTGTATAACAGTGAATCACAGCTTTCCTTGTCTGCTATGTGAATTTATGCAGTCAACCAGACTCATATGGATAGAGATTAGATTGTTTTGAAATGTTTGATATTGCAAATGGTGCTGTAGCAACCAGCCTGAATATATATGATTTTGTATTTTAGGGTGGATTCTTGCAGGTAGTAATGTTGGCTGAAATCGTAAATAAACAACAGTTTTACTAGATCCTGCCAAATTCTTCTCCATAGTATATATGCCATCTTGGGTTCTAATCAAGACATGCTTTTCTTAGAGTGTACTCACTGCAGGATATAATGAGATTCCTTATGATAGTCTTATGCATGCAGACCATGTACTTTGATCGTATTTACCCCCCATTACTTTCTCTATGCTTGTCCCACTCAAAGTGCTCCATATGCTCCTCTCTGTGCTTTTAAGAAGTATTTAAGTCTGAACTCTGTATATGAGAGAAAACACATGAGATTCATTTTTTAAATCCTGCATATTTTGGTTAACATGATAATCTCCAGTTCCATCTACTTTCCTGCAAATGATATAATTTCATTGTTCTCTATAACTGAATAAAACTTCATTGTATATACATATCAAATGTTCTTTATCTGTTGATCTTTTGATGGATCCTTTGGCTGATTCCACAACATGGCTAGCCCGAATATACCATAAAGAATAAAGATGAATAAACAAGTGTCCTTGTAGTATGTCAACGTCGACTCCTTTCTTGGACTATATTGCAAAAGCGGTATCGTTGAATCATGTTGTAGGTCTACTTTAGGTTTTGGTTTGTTCTGTTCTGTTCTGTTTTCTTGAAACAGAATCCATACTGATTGTCATAGTAGCTGTACTAATTGACATGCTCAGCAATAGTGTATATGGGTTCCTCTTTCCCCACATACTCACCAGTATTCACTGCTGTCCGTTTGATGACAGCCATTTTGACTGGGGTGAGACAGAATCTCAGTGTACATTTGATTTGCATTTCCCTGATGCAGAAAGTTGTTGAATATTCTTACATATATTTATTAGAAATTTTCACTTCAAATAAGTAAATTATCCAAAATATTTACATAAAATAAGAGAACTGTCCAGATCATTTGCCCATTTGTTGACTGAATGATTGGTTTAAGTGGATTTTTGTTGTTGTTGTTCTTTATATCTTCTAGATATTAGCCCCCTGTTAGAGGTCATAGCTGGCAAAGATTTTCTCCTATTCCATAGGCTGTCTTTTCACTCTGTCAATTGCTTCCTTTGCTATACGTAAGCTTTTTAATTGGATGCATTCCTATTTGTCAATTTTAACCAATCTGTCAATTCTTGGATCATTTTCTGGGATATCGGAGTCTGAATCAGAAATTCAGAACTGTTTTCCCAGTGTTCTTGTTTACTACTTAAACTGGCTCAGGTCTTATATTAAAGTCCTTGATCTATTTTAGAGCAAATTTGACCATATCTGTCTCCTATCAAAAATTCTTCTGTGAAATTTCTATGGCCTTTAGGATGAAATTTCAACTCCTCTTGAAATTAGGTTTGATGTGGCCCTGCCAGGCTCCCCAACCTCATACCATGCATACTTTGTCCACTCTGACAATACACTTTCCTGTTCTATCTCTTCTGCCATTTCATGTATTAGAATTCTTTTTCCCCCTTTCTCTGATGATCACTCACTGGCCCTGTAGGATGCAGTTAATCCTCTCTGATTCCAGAAAGCCTTTGCTAACCATTCTTCATCTCTACCATGGACTTGCTTAGGTAGCCTCCTTCATACTGCGTAATTCCCTGGCTTCCTTAATCACAGAGATGGTCACTGTGTAGGCAGTGGCTATTTAAAAGTGTACCATGCCCACTACACTGTAGCCTATGTGAAGGCATGAGGCTTTTGGCAGAGCCATGGTGTGCTTAGCTCTGTGTTTTTGATGGGCCTTGGGCTATGCATGAAAAAAGGTGAATGAAGAGCTTAGATGAAAAGTAGTAGAGCACTGGGTAGGCTGTTGCTACTGCACAAGCAAGAACAGATAAGTAACTAATATATAATATGTGATGTGAAACTAGAGCAGATGCTATGTGGGAGAGCAGAAAGAGTCTAAAGAGAAGAGGGTAGGAGAACACGAGGGGGTAATGGAGGAAAGGAAGCAGAGGGGAAGTATTTGAGGGGAAAATGGTGACCAGTGGTAGGGGGATGAGGACAAGGGAAAGTAAGGGATTGAATGTGAACAAAGTATGATTCTATACATATATATGTATATAATTTATATATGAGAAAATATCATGATGAAACCAAGTATTATGTGTTCAGTGACTAGAAATTAATAAAGATATAAATATGTAAAGAGAATAATTATATACAATTAGAAACAGATAATGGATGTGTGTGTACTGGAGGACTTGGCAGGGAGGACAAAGAAGAGATAAAACATCCCTTAGGTTTCATATAAAGCCCAGACAGGAAGGCCTCAGTGGTGACTGGTGGTGGCAGCTGAGTGATATGGGGCAGTTGAGTCTGTTTCAATGCCTGCCCAGTTAGTCAATTGAAGGAGGGAGAAAGAGCCCGTTTTAAAAGAGGCTCATGCACTCCATTTGGACCAGTCCAGTATTGATAGTAGTTGATACAGTTTTGCCTATTTCTTTCTGTGCCCTTTACATATAACAATGATGTCCCAGGAGCAACATGTTCCTACTACATCTACCACTGCAAGTAACCCTGTATACCCCGATGTTCTAGAACTTGCTGCTTGGCTGACAGTTCCCATTTGACCTGTTCTGACCTCAAATCATCATTTCAAAGAACCTTAGTATGGAGAGGCCACAGAAGCATGAGAGTTAAAAGTACTGACCGGGAAATAAATAGTCTGGGTTTGCCAAGTTTGCATGAATCTGCTAACTTACTATATAACCTGGGCAAATTATTCCCTGAGCCTTAATTTCTCATCCACAAAATGGGCATGCTAGTAATAACACATACCTCATGGGGTTATTAGAAGATGTAAATCTGCTAATGTTCATAAAACATTTCAACACTGTCTGGCACATATTATTTTTCAGTCCCACCGGCAAATCCACTCCTCCTCTGGCATTGTTTGCTCATCTCAGGACAAAACCCAAATTTCATCCTGGTTCTTCTATTTTCCTCACCTACAGAAAGCACCCATAAACCAGTCGTAGGGCGACCCTCCAAGTATAGCTCCAGTCTGCAGTTAGTCTTTTGTTTGCAAAACACCAACAGCCTCCTGACCATTCATTTTTAAATATATTTTTTGATTTAAAATTTAAATTAGCATCTGATGAGTCAGATATCATTTTGACATTTTCAAACAAAGCGTGTTTGAGTGATTCACCTTTCCCTCATCTGCTGCAATCCCTGTTTCCCCAAGTCTCTTTTCCTTTTTCAATTCCCGGGTGTTCCTTTGTCCAACCCCTATTCTTCCTCATCACCTAATATTTCCCTGTCTTGGTCTCCTTTCTAAACTTTCACACTGGTTTATAGGTATATGTACATAAAGTATAGGCTTGGATCCGTATATTAGTGAGAACATGCACAAGAGATCCATATATTACTGAGAACATTTGTTTGTCTGACTTTGGCCTTTCTTATTCCTCTACTTGTGCTCTCGGTGCAGCCAGAAGAAATTCTCCCTTTCCAAAGGGAGCACTAATCTCCTCATCCCCTTGAAGCCAGCACTTGGTACACTCCTGGGAGGGACCCATATCTTCTCATAGGAAATGGTCTTTCCTGCAGTTCACTTGGACAATTTCACAGCAGAATAATGATGTTAAGTCCTCACATGTGTTACAAGTTTATAGCTGTCCTCTGAGAAACGACATTGGAGGAGGGCATGAACTTTAGGTTTTTAAACCAACTTGTTCATTTCTTCCACATTTCTGGAGCTGTGTACCAAGGTTTGTCTTCAGACACAGAGAATGTGGAGATGATTTCAGCTTCCATTGCCTTCCTCTATCTGTCCTGATCCACAACTGAGCCCAACTGGTGCTAGGATGATTTACGTAGAGCCTTGGCTAAGTCTTGAGATGGCCTTACCTTAGAGCCTCAGCCACATTTGCCTTTTGAAGTAGCCCATGTTGTGGCCTGTGGCGAAATCATTCTGGTAACCTTGGGGAGCAGTGGTCTCTCCCTGCATCCTATTGCCCAGACACCTGGTGCTCAATGAAGACACTGGCCTCTCAGAGAGCCCTTGCCTGACCTTCGATCTCACGTCTGAGCCCTCCGGGTAGCAGAGAGCGTCTCTGCAGTGCCACCTAGAGGCTGTCAGTCAGACGACAGAGACAGCCTTTGACTGAAAGTGGGCTTGGGGATTTCTCACTGACCCCTAATACCTGGTATTTCCGAGCTTTGGAAGTACACCGGGCTAAGCTGTATGTGGAGAGGGCCATTTTTAGGAACTTGGCTGCATATTCAGTGCCCCCTCTGCGACTGGATCTGGTAGCTATCTTGCAGCCCCTGGCCACACACACTCAGGAACACTGACTTGGAAAGCTATTTGTAAACCTCTATTCTTAACCAAATGGTCGAATCAGGAGAGCAAGCTTCTGCAAAACATTCAGACAGAAGAGTTGTCAGCTGGATGAGATAAAGGTATAATGACATTCCCAAGGGAATACAAGTGCAGGGACCAGCAGTGTAGGTGTTGGGACAGTTAGTCAACTGTTTCCAAAAAAAGGCATTTAGACTCCTTCCTCACAGCAGTCATTCAAATAACATTCACATGAACTGAAGAGCACAGCATCACACTACAAAATGTATAGGCTGCCAGGAAGAACGGTATTCTAAACATTTCACCAAACCCAAAGTATTTGTTCTTAAAACTCTGTGCATTAAAAAAATCATGGCCAAAGATAAAAGCCAGAGTAACATACCTGGAAAATTACCACCTACAAGAGAGACAGTGATTAATGTCCTTAATATATAAGGCACTTTTACAAATCAATAGAAAAAAGACAAACACCTCAGTGGGAGGATTGGAAAAATACATGAACAAGCAACTCATCAAAAGACAGATTACCAAGAAGCACCACGAAATGTTCAGCCTTAGAAGTAATCAAGGCAATGACAATTAAAAGCACACAGAGACTGCACTTCTCTCAGATACCAAAGAACATACATTTCAGAGTAGAACTAGCTCATGGAGCACTTCATAATGTAGTGAGTAGCCCCTTACATTCTGCTGGGAGTGGGGAGTGGGGGGTGTGGGGTGGGGGATGGGGGGCGGGCGGCATCAAGGCCTTTCTAAAAGGTAATTTAGTGTCACAGAATAAAAGCCTTAAATACCACACAGCAATGTTACTTTTATGAATTTAGCCTAAGAACATAATGTGTGCAAAAATTTATCTGCTTTATGCCTCATGGTAGCCTTGCTTTTTGATATATGCATGAAAAGGAAATAAGCTGAATAAGTATAGGGCCATTTTAAAATTATGAGACTTGGGATAATATTAAGGCTATATTATCAGGGGGGAAAGCACAACAGAAGAAAATTGTATGCACAATAGAGTTCATTAAATGTGGATGAAATGATGTAGCTATTACATAGACCAGAAACAGATTATGCTCCACAACAAAACACCAATTATTGTTCTCCCCGCCAAGAAGGACAAACAAGCATTATCCATGGCCGCATGACTTCTTTTTCCTTAAGCTTATATTTTCTTTTCATGTCAACATAAAATGATCTGTCCTGTCTCTTCTTTTGCCTCTATTCATTTATTTCTTTGGATTTTTTTTTAAACTACAAAAGTAATATAGACTTCTTACAAAAAGTTCAAGACAGGCAGAAAGCCTGTCTGTAAAGCCTTTCCCTCCCCCCACTCCCTTTGCCAGAGTGGACATCTGTGAACAAGTTCTCATATATACATATCCAGATACTTGTGTGCACATATAAACATATGTAGGTATAGCTTTATGTAAACAGATCACACTATATACACTGTGTCATGACTTGCATTTTCACTAAACAATCTGTCACAGATAGCTTTCATGTTGATACACAGATATGCCTATTTTTAAGTATGCTCTTCAGCAGCTATGTGTTATTCACTTGCATAGATACACACAAATCTTTATTCTTAGAGAGTATGTTCTTTTTGTTCTTGCTGCTCAAGATTGCTTTGGCTGTGTGTGTGTGTGAGGGGGTGTCTAAACGTGTTTTAGGGTTTTTTCTCACTTCTGTAGAAAATGTCATTGAGGTTTTCAGAGGGGCTGCACTGAGTTTATAGGTTGTATTGAGTGCTTGTGGATATTTTAGCCACCTTTGTAACCATCCTGACAGGGAACGAGGGTGCTCTTCAGATACTCCTGCGTCCTCTCTTTGGCTCTCAGACTATTGACTATTGAGACAATGATCCCTCAAGGAATGAGAATTTCTCCAGCAGTCTCAAGCTGGGAGGAAACAGAGGCTGGAAGCCCAGTGCTAGGCAGAGAAGAAACCTGTCTCCCAGGAAGAGATTTTACACAGTTCTGACAATTTGTCAGACCACCTTGCAAGAGAAATCGGAGATGAGATAGTGATGGATCAGAGATAGGATGGGTCACACCTTGACCACGATTGCCTCTCTGCATCTGTTTAACCCTAAGCGTCATGTCAAGACCCGGAGATGAATCGGTGAGGGGCATGATGATGGACCTCTTTGTTTCTCTTACATTGAATAAATAAGTAAACCCCCCTTTTGTACTTTTTAAATATTGTGTCTTTTTTTGGACTATCGGGGACGGGTGGCTGAACCTGGCTTATTAGGGCTGTTCTGATTCTAATTAATTGAATTAATTACTAATTAATTCAACCCACAAGCAGAAGGTATCTTTCCACTTACTTGAGTCTTCTTCAGTGACTTTCATCAGTGTCTTATAGATTTTAGTCCCCATCTTTCTACCTCCTTGCTTAAATGTTCTTACATGTATTTTCCAACTAACTTCTTGGAACTTACTGAGCCACAGGACATAGCCTAAGGATGACTCCCTCTTTCCTAGCTCATTTGAGCTGCTTTCTGATGACAGTTACCCAAAGCTCACCTAGCACCTTCCAGCTTGCTTGCCAACAACAAGGACAAGGAGGCCTGGGGGAGAGAAGGGCAAAGGAAAGGGCAGCAGGGAGCCAGCGATGGACCTAGGATTCAGGGGACTCAGCGAATCTGAATTCTGATTTGTCCTTCCCTTCTTCTTTTCCCCCCTCCTATTCTCTCTTCTCCCCCTTCTTTCTTTTCCCTCCCTTCCTCTTCTATCCTTTCCCTTTTCTGTCTTCTTTGTTTATCATGACCATGAAAGTTATTTTCTCATCAAAAATGCATGCAGATTAGTTATGTAAACTTTGAACAGTGAACATAAAAGGTAAAGAAATAGGCCCAAAGCTCTGCATATTTAAGTCAGGGAGGCATAGATTTGTTTGAGTTTCTAAAGTCTGCAGATTTAGAGCAATGAGAAGGAGCTAACCATCTTCAAGCCACTGTTTGCTCAGGATGTTGCACACTGTATCCCCCAAACTACATGTGGGAGACTTAACCCATTGTTACTAAGAGGGTTGTGGCTTACCTGCAGTTCCAAATGTATCACTGGCACATTGGACATGTACAGTTGTCGCTCAAGTCCTAAAGTCCTGCCCAGATTTTGAATTTGGTTCTGCATTGCGTCTTTTTGGCCAGGCCAGGACAGAACCTCCTATTTTGCATATCAGAAATACTGGGATTCAATGTGCAGATCATAGCAGTATCTAAAATAGGTCCTGCTCATACAAGAAAACACGAAGGTTGCTCTACCAATAGGTGCTCAATGAGGCCTGCTTAAAAACTCCAAGTTCCCTAACAGGAGCAGTGTTGTATTTGTCTAATCTCACACCATTGTGGATCTTAAGACACTGAGACTATTGTAGGTAATGCCTAGCAGCTCAGTGATAGCTTTGGGACAGGCTCTCTTCCTGTCACTGCCAGATTCAGAAAATGAATAGCTTTAAGCTGGCATGATGGTTTAAAGGCACCTGTTGCTAAGCCAGACAACCTGAGTTCTAGTCCCAGGACCCACATGATGGAAGGAGAAAAAAAAAAGACTACCCAAAGTTGTCCTCTGACCTCTACGTGTGTGACATGGTGCCTGTACACACACACACACACACACACACACACACACAATGTGTATATATATAAATACTTTTAAAAATAATATGAATAATTTGGAAACAGTCCATGTCTCTCCTGCATGTGCGATCCCCTATGCTGTGGAGAGGTTCACCATAGTGCTGGCCTTGTCTGTGTCTTGAACCACAGTCTTGCCATAACTCCTATGGATGGGCTGCCTTTCTGTTTTATGATACCAAATCCACTCTCCTTATATAAGGAGGACAGATGTGACACCCAGTGTAAATAAATCAGTGATTCCCTTGAGAAAAAAAGGCTTCTAGAGTCTACCCTTAGGATTTTTACAGAAAGCAGTCCTCCAAAGACCCTGTTTGCAGAGACTTTTGTAAAGAGATGGAAGTTCAACTGCATCATGCAAACGATCAAATAATTCAGTGAAACCAGAAAAAGGGCATGGAGTGCTACTGGTGGGATGCTAGGCTGCAGTACCCATTCCTGTGTGTACTCAGTGCCTTGGGGTTACACACTAGGCTAGGTACTGCCACAACACAGTTCCTCTTCAAGGAAGCTTAGGGTTAGTGGCACAGCTCTGGGAAAAGAGCAGTGACTCTGTTAGGAGCACAGGACCCCACATGGAGGGGTTTACCCACATCCTCCTGGGGAAGAGAAAATGGGACAAGAGATGAAGGCTCCTGTCATGCACGGGAGACTGCAAAGACTACTCAGCGTGCAAATAAATGCTGGACATGATACACCATTGGCACCTAACACCACTGGTTTTAAGAAATAAAAGAGAGGAGAGGGGGGAGAGACAGAGGAAAGAAAAGGGGGAGAGAGAGAACACTGGAGAGAATTGCAGCTGGGTATTAGACGTTTCAGAGCAGCATAACTGCTGGGGGGAGTGATATGGAAAGGACACCCTTTGAGTATAAAATTGCGGGAGTTTTTATGCAAACATATTCACTGGGCCTTTCATACACTAATCACCGGTGCTTCACACAATTAGGTCCCTGCCATTATCTCATTTGAGCCTCACAGCGGCCCTGTGAGGGAGGGAGGCAGGGCCTATTAACTTCATATGGGAGATGGGGAGATGGGAAAATTGCAGCTGTTACTGCCAAAGAGACAAAAGATTGTGGTCCAGCTGGCCCTGCAACCCAGGAACAGGATCTGCAGACCACCTCACGAACAAAGTTGGTCTCTCCAGCCCCCAGAGTTCACATATGGGTCCTGCTCACCTCCAACAAAAAACTTATGAGCAGGAAGTAGGAAATGTGCTCTAGTGTCAGTAGACACCCTCCACTGGCACTGTATGGTGAGCAACCCCAGGGATGTATCCCAGGTCTACAGTCTGCTCAATTTACAGAGGAGAATTCAGAAGCACAGAGGAGTTAAGTGTCTTGCCAAAGTCACACAGCAAATTCATGAGATTTAAATCCAGCTGTTTTGATTACAGAATGTTATCTACAGATATCTCTGTTCTGTTGCCTGTTGGCCAGACCTGATGAATTCTAATTCAAGTTATCTTGTTTAAGATGGGCCTTCGTTCTGCCTATCCTCCTGCTGTTTAGGAATCATTCTGTAAGTCAGCCCCAACACCAGGTCTTCCAGCTACCTAACTGGGGTGCACAGTACCCAAACATTTCATGGGAGCACCCCGAGGAAGAAATTGAAATGGCAAGGAGGTGCAACCCAGGCAGCTTATATCTTGGGAAACAGTTTTTCATTTCCATGTATCCATGGGACTAGTTCCCTCAAGAAAAGCAATGTGGGGCTGGAGAGATGGCTCAGTGGTTAGGAGCACTGACTGCTCTCTCAGAGGACCCACATTCAATTTCCAGCAACCACATGGCAGCTGACAACCATCTATAACTCCAGTTCCAGGTGCTGTCACATACATGCAGACTATATACTCCTATACACACAAAATATATACACATAAAATATAATACACATAAAATACAAATAATAAACATAGTATTTTAAAAGAAAAGCAATGTAAGCCATTGTCAATATTTGTGTATTCTGTACATACATATGTAAATGAACTGAGATTTTTACAAAATTAAGATTTTACTCATTACACGGTTTTGATTTTGATTTTTAAAAAGTCTGAATATTGAGAATTTCCCAGTTTAAAATAGGGATTAAAAGTCAGGCATGATAGCTCCCAGCACCTGGGAGGCTGAGGCACAAGGATCATTGGCAAGTCTGAGGTCAATCTCAGTTGGTAGAGAGTTCCAGTCCAGCCTGGACTACAAAGGGAGGCTCTGTTTATAAAAGGAGAATGATGAACACATATCTTTTAAGATTAATAGAGCCATGTAAGAAGGTTATAGAATACATGGAAAATGAAAGAACAGTGGAGGATGGGAACCAGGCCGGGGGGGGGGGCGCAAAAAGCACAGAAGAATGTAGATGAGAGGGGAACAAATAAGAAATCAGGATAATGACACATGCATATGAAATGTCATAATAAAACCCATTAATTTGCATGCAGACACAAAAAGATGTCAAAGCTCTCTATATAAGAAAGTAACTTAATTCTTTCTGTGTTACTGCACATTTAGGTCATTTCCAAATTTTCCCTATTATTAATTTCAGTGTAAGGAATGTTCCTGTACATGGTTATAGACGACACTCGATGATCATAAGCCAGGTGGATCTGCTGAGGACTTTACATGGACTCAGGGTTGCCCCACAGGGTATTTAGCCCACACAGGGTATTTAGTAAAGACTCCAGCCAGGCCTCATGCAGCAGAAGTACTGCAACTGCCACACTGGACCTCAGCCTGCACAAGGAGCAGCATGTCACCAGAGTGCAGGCACCTTCTCTGAATTGTCCCAAAGCCTTGTCCCAGGGATAACCTGATTCTCGGCGCTTACAGCTCCACCAGGAGGCACTGTGCCCCTCATCTTGCAACCAAGGAAAGTGAGGCATGCTAGCCTGATGATTTCCTTAGAAGAAAGGTCCAGAAGCAGAACTGTACACACGGGCAAGTGTCCTATGGATGAACATGCACATTCACACCCCTCTCGGAAGCACAGAAGGCAGATATGTCCCCATTCTTGTCACACTGTGAAGAAGTCCACTTTAAAATATCTGCCAGACTTACCAGTGAAGACATTTTACTTAAATGTTCCTCATTCATTTCCGTCACTTCTTACTGCTTTTTCTTTGAGACAGGATCTTGTGTAGCCAGGACTGACCTTAAACCAACTACGCAGTTGAGGCTGACTTTGAACTTTACAGGGTCCTGCCTCCATCTCCCAGGTGCTGGGATTTGAAGTGTGTACTCCCACACCTGGCTTGATTGCTTCTTCTGTCACTATTCCAATCCTCTCCCTTGTGACTCTTGAAAGATTACTCTTGCTCTTATTGACTTGGGCCACCATTTTATTTTACAGAACCATCTCCTGTCTATCATGTCTGTTGCATATATTTTATATTGTGCTGTGAATAGGAGCTTCATCTTTTCCATTATGTGATCAACTACTTTTTGACCACTGATACTATCAACAAGATTTAGATAATTGTGTATTTCAATCTATGCCTATGATTTTACCGAACTTTCATATTAGTGCCTGTAATTCTAGCGAATCAAAATAAATCAAATACAAGGATATTAAAGAAGTCCTAAGTAAATAAAAACACACACTACATACATGGATTAGAATTCTCAACAATATGAGGATGTTAATTCTCTTCCAGATTTAATGCATTGCCAACAAAAATTCCAACATATTTTTTTCATGGTACTTGACCATCAGACTGGGAATAAATCTCCAATAAAATTTGGGGAGTTTCTAAAGAAGCATGTGAGAAGTCTGCTCTTACTGGATATCAAATTGTCTTTGGAAATCATTGGGGTTAGTTAAGAAGGAGTGGACTGTTTACAAAATAGGAATGAAATAAGTGGTTATGCAATTTGGCAAAATGAAGTCACTATACACAAAAATAAATTTTATGTGAACTAAATGCTCTCATGCAGGTCTCAGGTCCAGGTAAAGAAAGGAATTATATCCTGCTCTATCACTCCCATTAATTGCAAAGAAAATACATAATCATTAGATTTTGAAAAGTGGGGAAAAACAAGAAGACTGACTAGGGACGTCAGGACTCAATGGATAAGCATGCAATAGTTCCTGGGGGTGCATTTTGTTCCCTCAAACCTGTCCTCACCAAGGCTGGAAGGAGGGCAGCCAGCCTTGCAGGACAGAACCTTTCAATGGAATTTATTCTGCTCCAAGTAAACACCACAAAGGAAGCTGTGACCCCTGCCAGCCTGATGTTGCTGGAGTGGAGAGGCGGAGGCCTTTTAGCCATGGAACCCAAGCATGGCCATTAAAAATGAATCAACTGGACTTCCTTAAATTTGAAAACATTTGGTCTGCAAAAGGCACAGGGTAATGACCAAAAAGACAAGTCATAAACTAGGAGAAAATATTTGCAAGGCAGATTAGATATAGATGATGCCAATATCAAGGACCTGCGCCCAGAATACATAGAGAGTTCTCGAAAGTGAGTAGTGAGAAAACCAACAATTCAATTTGGCAAGAAAAGTAGACTTAAATTGATACTTCAAAGTAAGCACATGAACAGCTGCTCATCGTGATTACTCATTAGGAAAACACAAATCAAATGCACAATGAGAAAGCTCCAGCGAGACTTCACTATATACTTGCTAGAGTGACTAAAATAAAGACAATACATAATAAACACTGTGACAACACTACAGTCCAGGAATGGAGAGAAATCAGATTTATTTATTCACAATGGGGAGGGGTATAAAATGGTATTGCTCCTGTGGAAAGCAGGTTATCACTGCCTTTGGATTGGTAGTTTCTTGTAAAAGTAAAAATACACTTCTGGCATCTGTAACGCGGTGCTACTACTCCTGTACATGTTTTGGAAAGAAACAGCTTATGTTCACACACTAACCTGCACAGTAATGATCATGGCAGCTTTATTGGTGATCCTCCAACGCTGGGAAGAACTGAAATGTTGCTTGCTCTATGAAGGGATAAAGAAATTATGATGCATTCATTTACTGGAACCACACTCAGTCATAGAAAAAATGCATCACTGACACATGCAACAACTTGGTTGTGTGTCAGGCACCTTATGATGAAGGCTGAGTGAAAAGAGCAAGGATTGAAAGGTTGTTCATTGTATGACTCTGTTTAAGTAACCATTCCTGTAATAACAAGCGAACCACAAAACCCCACAAGATTTTCAGGCATGGACCATTAAGTCTCTAATGTTTGATAAGGTATGGAAGCAGTAGGTGGATGATCACATTGGGTGTATAGTGACAAGGCAGAGAATTGAATGTTGGTGCTCAGTTTGCTTTCTGCTTTTTTTTAGTCTAAAACTCAAGTTCTTTTAAGGGTGCTGCCCCTTAAAGAATAAGGGAAAAGGAGGATGGGGGAAGGGCAGGAAGAAGAGGAAGAGAAAAAAAAAGACAAGCCACTACACTGGAGATGATACAGTTTGATACATATATTGCCAAATGAGTAAGATGCACAATGTATTTTTAAAAGGTGATAGACAAAATAATAATGAAAAGGCAGGGGACTGGAGAGGTGGCTCCGTGGTTAAGAGCACTGGCTTCTCTTGCAAAGGACAAAGGACGCACATTTGATTTCCATCACCCACACTGTGGCTAACAACCATCCATAACTCCAGTTCCAGGGGAATCCAATGCCCTTTTCTGACCTCCACAGACACTGCACGACATAGGTGCACTTACATACATGCAGGCAATACACGCCTGCACATAAAATAATAAAGAAAAAACAATAACATTGGCAAGAGATGGGCAAATGATGTTACCCATTCTGTGCATATTATATAGCTGGAAATCCCAAACCAGATGCACAGATGTAAATTTGAATTACACCACATTTACTTTGTTTTCTGGAGCTTCTACTACAAAATAGCCCAAAGTGGCGAGAACAAGCTTAAACAACAAATGTATTTCCTTACAAGGCTGAATGCTGGAGGGTATTACCAAGGCTCTGGTGGTGGTGCTTCTATCTCCAGAAGAAACCCTAGTTCCTGGGAACCTGGGAACGAGCATGCATGCAGGAATGTTTGGGTAATCATAGATGCATGATGGCAACTGTAATTGTCCATCACCAGTAGGAAGCATTGATAAATCATAGATCATACAGTGAGATCCTATCTAGCAGTGATAATAAATGAAATACAGCTACAGTGTATGTAATAATCTTATGAATCTTAGCAGCATCACCTTTGACCCCACCAAAAGCAGAAGTCAAACATAAAGTTCAAAAATAACCAACCTAAAGAATATGGTCTTCAAAAAGACATATATATGTCAAATTGAGGGAAAACCAACCAACAAACAAAAACAACAGAGTAACAATGAGTCCCCAGAGAGAAAGGAAATAAATGTTGGAATGGAACTCACACTCACAGTCCTGTACAAATACTGAAGGATTCCTCATAGTCTTAACCAACATTTCTTCCTAGGTATCAATCCTTTACTACCTCTGCCTCCCAACACCAAGGATCCTTGTCTCCTGTGATTTGTGTCCACTGTCCTTAAGTGGAGACTACATTCAATGACTTATTTCTCATAAATGGACTAAGGTGATGGCATACCACTTCCACAAAGGATGGTGGATCTTGTGTTATTTGCCCACTCTTTTTCTTTTCCCCCTTAACATGCTCTAATGGAAACTAGTTGCCATGTTGGGAACCTCCCATACGAAGGTTCATGTGGTAAGGAGTGGAGATTAGCCTCTGGTCAACATCTGGACATCCTTCTAATGCAATGTCTAGGGAAAAACCAAGTCTTGTCAGCAAGAATGACAAATAGGCAGATAGATAGGCAGAACTTCCCCAGTAGAGCTTTGAGATAAGGGAGTGTACGTAGTTCTAGCCAGAGCATATATTGCAGCCTTGTGAGAGATGCTGATCTCAAGGACTGAGTCAAGCCACACACACATGCCAAAGCCACAGAAACTGGGATAAATAAATATATATATATATATATATATATATATATATATATATAATCACTAAGTTTGAAGGGCAATATATAATGAATTTAAGGTCTACTTGTAGGAATTTACCTCTACAAAGGTGTCTATATGTCTTTGTTCATCACAGAGATATTCATTTTAGTAAGAAATGGAAGTACCTTAAATGTTTAAAATAATAGAATAGGTAAATGCATTATGATACATTTAAATAATGTCATATCAGAAATCTAAGAAGAGTAAGGCAGCTATCTACATTTATTAATGAATCAGTAGAATTATGAATTAACAATCACTTCAAAAATCAAGTCCACATAGCTTCATTTGCAGCTTCTAACAATCATTTAAGAAACATTTAATATCAGCTTTAAAAATTTCTATAAAATAGAAGATGAGAGGATATTTTATATTATTTTATACTGCATAAAAAGAGATAAAGTTAGCATAAGAAGAAAAAAAGTCAATGTACTAAAACCCAGGATTCCTAATGAACACAGTGCAAAAAATCTTACTCAAGTACTTGCAAATTAATCAGGTACTGTATAAAAGGAACAGTGTATCTCAAGTGACTGGTGTTTATTTTAGAAATGCAAAATTGTTCAACATCCAAACATAGACCAATGTAGCCCACCTTGAAATAAAACTGCCAGCAAACTAGAGAGAAAGAGGAACGAAATTTGTCTTTAAATGGAACATTTCCAAAACAGTATGCCTGCAAGATCATAATGACTGGTGACAGCCTAAGTACTTCCCCATAAGACTGGGAGCAAAGCAGCAATGGGGGACAATCCAGGAAGGAAATGGTACAATGCCACATCGTGTCTATGAGAAAACTTCCAAGGAATCTTCCAAAACTAAACAGTGCAAGACAAATAGAGAATCCACAGATAATCAGTTATGTTTCCATAGATTAGGAGAAACAATTCCAATTAGAAATGTTGAAGAAGCATCCATTTTTCAAAAGAACAAAATTGGATGACTCAGACAATCAAATGTCAACACTTTCTATAATGCTACAGTAAACCAGATGAAGTAGTTCTAGTGGCAGGGCTGACATATAAATTAACTGAACTGAACAAAGGGCAGAGATAGGTAAACATATTAAACTGGTTTTTGACAAGAAGCAAAGGCAATTGAACAGAGAAGGCATGGGTGCTTGTTTAGCTAGGACAAAGTATAAACCATGGTAGGAAAAAAAATGATAAATTGTAAAAACTCAACTTCACCAAAGTAAAAGAAAAATAAGTTCATCAAGAAATACAGGTAAGGGGCTGGAAAGATAGCTCAGCACTTGGGAACACTAGCTGCTCTTGCAGAGGACTCAGGTTCTGTTCCCAAAACTCACATGGTAGCTAACAACCCCCTGTAACTCAAGTTTCAGGAAATCCAACGCCCTCTTCTGTCTTCCATGGATATTGCACAGCACGAGTGCACTTACATGCATACAATACACTCATACACTCAAAATAAAACTAATAAATAAAATATTTAAAAAATAAATACAGTTAAGGCCAGGCTTGGTGGCACATGCTATAATTCTAGCACTCAGAAGACAGGAGCAGGAGGATTGATGGAAGTTTGAGGCTAGCCTTATCTACATATTAAAGTTTCAGGTTGGTCAGCACTACAGAGTGAGACTATGCCTCCAAAAAAATAAATAAATAAAAAGGAAAAGGAAAACTACCACCAGCAGCACCACCAAGAAACAAGAAGAATAGAAATACAGCCCATGTCTACAGTTCTAACATTTAGGAGGCTACGTCAGGGGGACAGGAAATTTAGAGCCAGGTCCTCACTGCAACAATAGGCATCCTAGTAAGAGGGAGGCAGAGAGATTCCACTGCAGACAGAGGATGGAGTGAGATCACAAAACAGAGATGGGGCAAGGCAGCCATTAGCTTTGGAATGCCGGCAGCTACAAGCTAAAAGAGTCAAGAAATGAATTCTCCCCAGGAATTTCCAGAAGGACTGAGCCATGAACACATTTTGATTTACACTTGGATTGACACCCCATAAAACTCAATTCTGACTTTTGGGTTGTGAACTATAAAAGAATATATTGCTGTGTTGTAAGCCACTAAATCTGTGGCAACACATTGCAGCAGCCCTAGGAAACTAATACAGTCCAGCAGTGAGCAAAATCTTTAATCAGAAAATAGGCAAAATATGTGAACTGACATTCCATCAAAGAGAAGAGAAGAATACAAATCAGCCCAGAAAAGATGATCAAAGTCCTTAATTATTAAGATAAAGTACACTACAGACTGCAACAAGATAGCACTGAAGATCTATTAGAACAATTAAAATTTTCAAAGTAAGTGCTTTGTTCACTGGAATACAAAATTGAAGTCAAAGTACTATGGTTTCTTATAAAGGTAAATACCCGTTAATCATACAACCTAGCAATCTCACCCCCAAGTATTGACCTAGGAGAAATGAAGGTAAGTCCATTAAAAATATCTGTGTGTAAATGATCTCAAAAAACCAGAAATAGTCCAAATGACCCTCTGCTGATGAATGGATAAACAACCTAGTATATTGATGTGGTGCAGTGCTATTCAGCAATAAAAAGAATTAATTACTGGCATACAATTATGTGGGTGAATCTCAGAAAACATTAGCTGAAGTGAACCAGCTAGGATACATCTATGTGATTCTATTTATGTGACATTTAATTTTTTCGCGTTTTATTTTCATTCTATGTGTATGCGTGTATTGTGTGCATGTAAGCAAGTGCATCCGTGTTGTGCAATGTTCACAGAGGACAGAAGAGGGCGTCAGATCCCCTGGAATTGGGGTTACAGACAGTGTTATCTGCCATGCGGGTTCTGGGATTCGAACCTGGGTCTTCTGCAAGAATAGCCAGTGTTCTTAACTTCTGAGCTATCTCTCCAGCCCCTATTTATGTAACATTTTGAAAAATTAAAATTATTGAGTGAAGAATAAGATCATTTCTTGTAAGGAATCCAAGCTAGTGTGAGAGTAGGGGATGTACTGCAAAAGCAGCATGGGGAAACTACTTAAGGAAACATACATGACTACATAGATATGTTCTGAATGTATTCAGCTATGCACCTAAAAAGGATACACAAAAGAAAGTATGATATACATATTAAGATGGGAAAAATTACAATCAAGATTCATATTTATTGCCAGACATTGTTGTAGATAGGCATTATGGTTAGTGTCTGTTCATCTCACTGGAAATATGCACTCTAGGAAGAAAGAACGTGTGGCTTGAGAGCCATGCATGTCACTTAGTAGGTGCTCAATAAACATGTATTGAATAAATACTTGAGTCTATATTCTAGAATGATGCATCTAGAATTTGTGACTCCCTCAAAAACTTTCTTGATTTTAAGGAACTTACAATCTAATTGTAGACACAATCCCAGAATGAAAGAGCACCAAAACAGTGTCAGAAAAAAAAAGGAAGATGGTGCTGAGACTGGCAAAGTGCTTTCCAGCCTCAAGGTACCTGAGTTTAAGAGTTTTCTCTCAAAGGACCTCCATTCCACAGGGATGCTCAGCCTTGGGTACTTTGACAAAATTCAGTCTTTCCACCCTCCCTGCCCTTCTTTGTTCATTCCTTCCTCCTTTCTGCACTTTCCCTTTACTGCTTTCTCTAGGTGCTGTGCAGAAGGGAGTGCTGCATGAGGAAAGGAATGCAGGCAGAAACCACTCTGTTCTATGGCCATTCTTTCCTCCTGGCCTTTGACTGGGCCCTGGATGTTCCCCGAGTCCCTGTAACAATGCTGGGGAATAGGAGAGTCCCATATATGCAAGGAACAATCTGAGTTTAACTATCTGACCATCAAAGGGAGGACTGGCAATAGAGAGACCCCTTCAAGCTCCGACACAAAGCAGACTGAGGGACTGCAGAGATGACTCAGTGGTTACTTACTGCTCTAGCAGAGGACAGGAGTTTGGTTCCTAGCACCCACATCAGATGCTCACAAGCCTGTAATTCTTACTCCACGGGATCCAGCATCATCTTCTAGCCTCTGCAGGCACTGAATGCATGCGCACATTACCCACCTACAGACACACATGCATACACATAATGAAAAATAAAAATAAATCTTCAAATCAAAGCAGACTAAGATAAATGCAGAAGAAAAGAACAATTAGGTCTGGGGGCTGCTGAATTAGGGCTTTGCCACTAAAATAATGCTTCATGGTAGAATCAAGCAGCATCCATCTGAAACCGTGAAGCCACCTGTTTCCATGTCCTCGCCCTTGTGATAGATTGCATCCCCTCAGTCTATGAGCAACTTGTCAGATATTTGGTTGCAGCAATGAGAAAGTAACAAATATGCTTGTCAGCCAAAAGGGGGGTACAAGGGTGTGGTGGTTTGAATGAAAACGCCCCCCATTGGCTTCAAATATTTGAATACCTACTGCCCAGTTAGTTGCACTGTTTGGGGAGAGTCATGTAAGAGTCACTGTTAGGAGGTATGGCCATACTGGAGGAAACACGTCATTGGGGGTGGCCTTGAGAGTAAATAGCCTTGTCCCATTTCCCGTTTGTCTCTCTGCTTCCTGTGTCTGTCTGAAGATGTGAGTGCTTAGGTTTGCTGCTCTGGATGCCTTATGCCACAAGGCCTCCCTGCCATGATGGACTCTTATCTCCGTGCAACCATAAGCCAAATAACCTCCTCCTTCTATAAGTTGCCTTGGTCATGGTGTTTTATCACAGCAACAGAGACGTAACTAATACAGGGGGTCTTTCCTTCCAGTTGGAGACCTGTGGAGCCTGTTTCATGTTCTTTGGCACCATCTCCAGAAGGAACTTGCCTGAGAGACCCGACTTCTCACTGCTCATGCTGGTGTGACGTCACAAGAACCCAGAGGGCAATCTTGCCCTCCTGAGCTCCCCCCTCCTTTCTCTAATTCCCCTTTTCTTGTTTTCTCCTTTCTCTTCACAGCATGTCTTTCCAGATCCTGTCTATATCACCTTTAACCTTTTCCCATCAACCACACTGAGTTCAAACATGGTCCCTCCCTCTCGGATGGCTGCTCTCCCACCCTACTCAGCCATGTTCTTGCTTGGCACACTGTCAAGAAGTCATGTGGCAGCAGCTTCTGGTAGGATCCTACTATGTGGCAGGTCTCAGTCTGGGAAGGGAGCACCCTCCTCAATCTGACTCCCACAGAGGTCAGCTTGGCTTCATCATCTGGGAAAAGAAAGACTTTAATTCAGCATTCTCAAAAGTTCCTTCCAGCTGCAACATTCTAAGGGAGTATTTGAATGTCTTCCTTTTAAAGCTTCAAGCTCTGTAGGAAAATGATTACCATAAAAATGTTTCCAGGGTGGTTGCCTGGCTTCTGTCAAGGCCCCTCTGTTTGACAAAGGCTGTGCAGACTTAAGTGATATTTACACACAAAAATGTTTTACTGTGGGACACCATCATTACCTGCTGTCAGGAGCCAAGGGTAACACTCCATTACAAGCCTTCCCTATTATATGAAAAAAAAAGAGAGAGAAAATATTTCATTCAGCTAAGCCCAACTGTGTGGATAAGTCTGTGTTATGTGCTACTAAAATATGCCTGATCCTATCACATGCCTAGAGAATACAAAGCTATATAGGGTTTGCAGGAAGGTACATGCATCTAGCAGAATTCATTCTCTACCTCCCACTTGGGCAAGGAACATATTGCTCTGTCCATTGACAGCACTGGAGCTGTAAAATTAGAGTAGAAACCAATCATTAGAAAGCAAGGCTTTCGAGTGCTAGCAGAGTCCCTCAGTTCCCAGTCACGTCTACTTCGCACATCTGAAGGAAAACAAAGTGAAGAGCTGCCCAGGTGTCCTGGACAGAGTCGCATTTGTATTACGATCTTTTCCTGCTGCAGGTCTTTCTTCCCCGAAGCCCAGTTACTTTTCCATCAGGCTTTGTAATTTAGCAAAGCGACCTCTGCAGCAGTCAGATCACCATAGCTTCACAGCAAATGGTTGCCAGATGAGATAACTGATTGTTCAGAAAGGGAGAGGAAGCTGCAGGTCCTGTAGATGGGACATGTAGGAGGAACTCAGATTCAAGTCCAGGCTTTTGGCTTCAAATCGAGCTCTTTCTATTGAAACTCACCTGCCTCTTCATAGGGTTTCTGTGTGCCTCTTGTGAACATATATGTGAGATCTCAAAGTGATCCACATGAGGACACAGAGTTCATTCCAAAATATCTATCTGAAGTAGGCCAGAAAACTTGTACAAGTGTTCTCATGGAGATTTGGAGGCTTGCTGACAGGTCAATCAATGTAGTGAGAAATAGTCGCTAGCAAGCTCTGGGTAAGATTGATGAAGGTCAGCATCCCAGATGTGCCAGGGGAATAGTGAAGCTGACCAGTAAAGGGCTCCTTCGCATGTGTGAACCCTTGTGACATGCAAATACACACACACACACACACACACTTTTGGTTTTTAGCACATCCAGAAGGCACATGTTTGTTAATAGACTCAATTGTTTCCACTGAAAAATGAGACACCTGAGCACTCCTTTTCATTCAGAGATTTGTTGTTGTTGCTGTGGTTTTGAGACAGGGCCTCATGTAGCCTAGGCAGACCTGAAACATGCTATGTAGCCCAGGCTGGCCTTCAACTCCCAGTCTGCCTGCCTGTACCTCCCAAGTGCTAGCATTACAATAACTACTTTTTCTGTTTTCTTTGTCTTTTCTTTTTTGAGGCAAAGTATTATTACACAGTACTGTCTGATCTTCAGCTCTCTGTTCTTGCTTGACCTCTAACTCATGATCTTCCTACCTCAATCCTTTATAGTTTAATGGTTATTGAGCAATTTTTTTTTCTGTCTTCTACTTTCATGGTGAATTTTTCAGGGCTGGGATTTTATTTTTAATCATATTTTCTCAAACATCATTTACACAGTCACATGTACACAGACACAAATTCATAGCACCCCTAACCTCACACACTTGAAGAAGCACAGTCCCACATTTTCATGCACAGACATGTGCACACCCCTTCACCCTGTCATTCTTGGAAGGGGATTACATCTTTCCAGGATGAGAGCCAGAGGTGCAGGTGGAAAACAAAGGCCACAAACCTGAGACTGAAGTACTGAGTCTTTTATGTCCCCCGTACGGACCCTGCCTCTGACCTGGTGATGGAATCCAGGGCCTTGCTAGCGCTTCCAGCCCCTGGCTCTTATTATCAGTGTGCCTGCCTCTGGGTTTCTTTTTCCCGTGGCATCTGCACTTTGCCTTGACCCGGAATCTTGGGTTTCTAACTTTTTTCAGCCAAGCCGTGGAAAAAGAAAAACGAAGAACAAGCAAACACTTTTGAGATTTCCGTTAGCGTCCCCTCACTCATTCTTCCGTCAGTGTGTTTTCAATCACCGCTGGGAGTACAGCCTCCACGGGATATGGGGTGGGGGAGGGGGGACACCAGGACCTCACCCCTAGATCCCCAGAAAGACAGCAATGACGAATGTGATATTGCCAGTTGGAGCCATGGCTGATCCCGCCTGCAAAAACTCTCCTGCTGCCCAATCAGAGCGGCCCCGCCCCGCCCCATCCCACCCCCTTGGAGTTGGGAAAGACCTCCTCAGAAACTTGAGCCTGAATTTCTCCAAAGTCTAGAGGTCTCAGCGGGCTTGGTTTCTGGAAGCCAGGGGCTCTCGGTGAGGGCAAGCCTGTGCTTGGGCTCTACTCTCCCAAGTTTTAGCCTTCCTTCCACCAGCACCTCCCCAGCACCGCGCCCTTGTTGGGCAGAACATGGGTATATCTTGGATTGTGGCTTTTTCGTATTACTTCTGTCCTGGTGCATGCAATTCCAACGTCCAGTAATGTGGCAGGGACATGTGAAAAGTACTTGGGCCTGGAGCTTTGAACTGCCAGTTGGCAGCTGGAGTTGGTCGGGGATCCTCCTATAGTATCAGACCTCTGCTATGCTAACGAATGTGGGGCTCTAGGCTGACTCCACACTATTATCCAGTGTATACTTTCTTTGGCCGAGGGCTCTACTAGAACACTACAGGTGGGTCTGGTGGGCAAGAACAGCCCTGATCCACAGACCCTGAGTATTCCCTGGCTCCATTAGCAAGTGTCCTGCTAACTCTAAGATCCCAGCTTGACTGTGCTGTCCATAGCTTCAGAAGACGTATCAAAGCACAGGATTGAGACTCGGGAAGGAAAGGGAGCTAGTATAAGGCCTTCCTGAGCTTGAGCTTTTAAACCTATGAATTGGGAGTGGCATATAAACTATAGAGATTGTGAACTGAATAGAAAATTAAGCCATAGACACAGCTGTCAGGAAAACACTGGCTATAGGCCAGTGATCAGTAAGGAAAACTTAGAATCTATTGTATAGAGGATCCTGAAAGCAGACATCTTTCTTTTCCATAATAGCATCTCTCCCCATACTGTTTAATTTTGGTCTAGAAGTGGAATTCTGGTTTCTCACCACCAAGTGTATTCCACCAGTTTGCATCTTCAGAAAGAAGATACATTGTACACACAGAGCAATTGTCTTTATTTTCAGCCTGGATTGTGTTGACTGTAGGTGGGGCTTATTTTTGTCTTCCTCACGTCTTAGTTTTTGAAATTCCACATTGAATAAAAGCCATAATCTTGAGAAAGTACCAGTTGCTGTTTCAAGTATGGCTGTCCTATCCAAAGCCACGGGGGAGCCTAGAATGGCGTCTTGGGGCAGTATGGTTTTGTGGAACAATAGAGCAAATCAAAGGGTAGCTCAAGATCTGACTTTCCTTGCATACCTGCCATACCACATGACATAGGCATGTACAACAATATTATGAAGAAAGCACTTGATCAAGATTTAGGGGCTATAAATTCTCTAATTGTAACACTGAATCAAGAAATTTGGGGCAAGTAACTTCCCATTCATAGTTCTGTTTCCTCAAGTATGGTAAACATTCCAAACAAATGTCCTTGGAGTTTGAGAATAACTTTCTGATTCTAGGAGAAATAGTGGAGGCTCTCCTCCTCCCTAGTGACCATGCCTCTGGCATGTCTCTTATTTCTACTGCAACAGATCTGTTTGAGTTTCATTTGTCTCCAGTTCTTTTCCAGGTGCTTCAGGTGGGAGGTTCGGGGGCATTTGGCGCAGGCAGATTGCTTGCTAAATTCTTGCCTTCTCTGAGAACATCTAAGTTTGCTCTCAAGTTCTTTTTCTACCTCAGTGAATTCACAGGAAATTTTGGATCACTAAGAAAAAGGCACAAAGGGCTGGAGAGTTAGGTCTGTAGTCAAAAATACTTGCTGCTCTTCCAGAGGATCTGAGTTTGTTTCCCAGTATCCATTTCAGGCACTTCACAACCACCTGCAACTGCAGCTCCAGGGTATCTGGCACTTTCTTCTGGCCTCTGTGGTCACCTCCTCCTACACACAGACACAATCATATATACATAAATACAAATTAAAAATAAATACTAGAAAATAAAAGGCACAAGTGTTAAACAAGAGCCAAAATGATATAAACTAAGTTAAGCAGACATTTGTGCCATTTGGTCTTGTTTACCATACAGCTGCTTTATAGGCTGCTAGATACAAAAGTGACCACCTGGGGATCAAGAGTGGGCCAAGGCCTCAGACGTTACATGTGACTCCTGCAAGTTCCTTTCCCAGCCTGGGCCAATTTCCTCGTCTATACAACATAGAGTTTAGATTATTATTACAGACTCTACCAATTCATATGCTGAATTTCTAGCCTCCAGTACCTCAGAGTGTGACTTTATTTAGAAATCTATTTGATGCAAATGTAATTAATTAAGATACCATAATTGAAAATTAGGGTAGTCCCCTAATGCAACAGGATTGGTCTTCATAAGAAAAGGGGAATTTTGGACCCAGGCACACATGTGGGGAGATCATGAAAACACGAAGGCAGAGATCATGGTGACATTTCTACAAGCCAGAAATGTCAACATGTCAGCCAATGAACAGATGCTAAGAGAGACAACGTACAGGATTGTGGGGCCCTGGCCTCCCGACATGCCTTTTTCCTAGCTAGGTTCCCGGCCAGCAACTAGCCTTAGCTTGTCAGCTGCAGTTGCTCAGAGGACAACTTGACCTTTAGAGGCCTAACCGCAATTGTTAACCAGGTGTGGTCTGAACCAGGTGTGGTCACATCCTCGGATGCTCCTGAACCTTTGTCCCCTCCCAAACCCTCCCGTGGAGTTTCCTGCAGTAAATCACTGGCATCTACTGCGTGTATATATATTGAGCACCTTGCTGGAATAAATCGGAAGCTTCTCCACCATTTTGGTGTCTGTGTTTGTATGTCTTGTATGTCTTGTGTGTCTTTCATTCCTCAGGCCTCGCCGGATAGACTTGGGTACAACTGTAGCGCAGACTGCTACACAGGATGGCTAGATCCTCCTCCAGTAGACCTCAGAAGGCACTAACATTGCCATACTCCCATCTCAGACATCTAGTCTCTAGAAAACGGAGTGGATTAACTTCTGTTGTTCAGGTCACTTAGTTTGAAGTACTTTGTTAAAAAGGTTCCAACAAACTAATACAACAACATAGGGCTCTTTGTCCTTCTGTATATAATATTCAGTAATTTACCATAATTATTGTCTGCTAAGTACCATTAATTACAAGTGATTGTTCCTTTTATATTCGTGTTTTAAAAATTTTAGTCTGGGGCTGGAGAGATGGCTCAGCTGTTAAGAGCACTAGCTGTTTTTCCAGAGGAACCAGGTTTGAATCCCAACACCCACGTGATGGCTAACCACCATCCATAACTCCAGTTCCAGGGGATCTGACCCCATCTTCTGTCCTCAGATGCACTTACAAACATGTAGGCATAACACTAAACACATAAAAATTTTTAATAAAAAAAATATTTAGTCTAAGAAGTAATTTAAAGTTGTTCCCCCATTCCTAGGTTTTTGGAACTAGAGATATTTAGTAAGAACAAGAATCAACAAAGAGCCATGTACCACCAGGCCAAGTGGTGCAGACCTGTAAACCCAGCTACTTGAGAGCCTGAGACATAATGATTATGAGTTCAAGGCCAGCCTGAATAGTAACTTAGTGAGACCCTACCTCAAAATGTTAAAGAGGATGGGGGAGTGCTTGAGTTGCTCAGTGGGGGAGCACTTCTCCAGCAAGCAAGGTCCTGATTTCATCCCCATCACACACCCCAATTAGAAGCCACATAGTACCTATTTTAGACTTTACAAACATCTCACCTGTGTCACCTCTACCCAACATTGCACTTGTAGACAATTCAAATGAATGTGTGTGACTGAGTTCCAATAAAATTTTATTTATGAACATTAAATTTTGAATGATTTTCATGGGTTGTTTGTCAGTATTCTTTGACACATTTCCACCATTCAAAATGGAAAAATGACTTACCACGAAGGCAGTAGAAAAAATGGGCCACAAGCTTAACATACTTGATCGGCTGCCCAGTGTGCTACTCAGAGCACCCAGCTCTCCAGTCCCTGCATTTTTCCATTATGTGATTCTTATTTATTCTTCTTCATCTAAGTCTAGATGAAGCCTAGGAGGGGTTATTAAATTTAAATTCTAATTCGGGCTTCCCGATGCTGACTCCACTTCCCGGTACAGTTCTGTTAAGTTGCTGGTTTACTTGTGATTTTCAGATGTAGTCTATGTATGCTACGGTGCAGAAATAGATGTGTGGTCAGCAGTCCTTTTCAGGAGTTGACCATGTAAGGGCTGTCCTATTAGCAGTCAGTGGCAACCTAATTTTGTCAAGTGTGTCCCAAGGCTTACACACCCTTGTTAGTGCTTCTCGGGTTGCCGTGGAGCGTAGGCCCATCTGTCCTTACTATTTTTGAGTCCCTGTTGTCTCATTGGCGGCTTTCTGAACAGCTGCAAAACATGCTTTTAACTAAGTGGAAGTTCGGGTCACCTGTTAGCAGCGCGGAAGAGTCACTCTCAGCAAGGGCTCTTTCAGCTGACAGTTCTCTAGTTTTACAGATCTGGGTGAGTGCTAAACCAACTCTTCCCAGCTTCCCACCCCACGGCTGGACTTCCAAGGCGGGTAGGAATTAATGAGACCTTTGCTCAAGGGCTGGTGGAATAATGTGCATTGCTTTTTGTGTTGCTGTCGTCGGAAACCGCTCGGTTGCCTAGCACCACAGCCTTCACCCGGGTCGCCCTTTCCGCGGTCCGCCGACCTGGGGTCGCCCGGCCTCCGTCGCACTGCAAGCGGGACCGAGATCCGGAAGACAGGCGCTGGGCCGAGCTCGGGGCGCGGCGTCGCCGCTCGGGAGGACGATGCTGCGCGGGAAGTCCCGGCTCAACGTGGAGTGGCTGGGCTACTCGCCCGGCCTGCTGCTGGAGCAAGAGCCACTCACCGAGGTACGCGCGCTGCGGAATCCCCGCGGGTAAGTCACGTGAGTGCCCAAGTCGCACCCTGGCCTGCGCGCCCTAGCCTTGCGTCATCGCACGGCGCCGCGCCTGCGTGCTCCGTCCCCGGACACTTCCGGCGCGACCGACCTAGAACTGTCAACCGCCCAGGGGCCCCTGAGCCCAGCCAGTTTCCTAGTACCTGCTGCGTGCCCAGCTACACCATGGAGCGCCTAGACAAAGCGGCGCTGAACGCGCTGCAGCCACCGGAGTTCAGGTATCCCTGAGCTCGGCCGGGTGGCCAAAGCGGGTGGGCCTCGGCCTGTCGCGGGACCCGGGGAAGGAACGTGGCACGTGGGGTTGGGCTTGGGATCTGGACCCTCTGCGGCCCGTAGCAGACTGGTGAAGAGGGGAAGTAGTTAGCAGACTGGTGAAGTGGGGAAGTAGTTTGGAGTCTTCAGTTTCTGCACGGCTGGCTTTACCTTTCACTCCAGAGCTAGGGATCCAGAGTTAAATATAGAGAGGAGCGGGCCCTCATGCTTTCATCCTTGCACTTGCTCTGCCTGTTGTCTGTGTAGCGATTTTGCTGTTTGCATTCTCTCCATTGCAGGGTGAGCCCACTTGATGACAAGTACCCGGCCTCCTTCATCTTGGGACCCCTGGCAGTGCCTACATCACAGGGTTTCATAAATATCTGCTGTGTGAAGAGAATGGAGGCTGACCCTGGTGTGAGCCTGCTTCTCTTGGGCGAATCAGACAGTAGGGTGGGGTCTAGTGACCGAAAAGAAGGAATGTGGTACAGCGCCAGTGTTTCTGGTCCATCTCGTAGGCAAGGAGGTGGGAAACAAGTTAGCAACTATTCATTGACACCTACTGTGCCTGGCTTGCCTATAGGCTCTTGACATACATCATCAGTTTTCTTAATTCTTACTTTTGCTAACTGCTTACTTTCCAGATTTTGAAGAAAATGAACTTGAGTTAAGATAACTGACTTATCTAGGATCACAAAATTGTACCAGACAGTTACTAAGGCTTGAAGTGGGCATTTGACCACACCTACCGACTCCAAAGCCTGTGATTACTGGACAGGAGCACTGTGATTACCAAAATGCTGAAATCCTTTTTTCTCTCCTACAGTGTTGAAAGACGTGTTTTCCTTTGAAAAAAATTAGTATGGGGGGGCATAGAGATAGGTCCACAGCTAAGAGCACTTGTTGCGCTTACACTGGCCCTGTGTTCGATTCCCAGCACCCACATGGCACCTAACGACTCTCTGTAACTCCAGTTCCAAGAGATCCACTGCCGTCTTTTGGCCTCCAAGGGCATTGTATGCATGCGGTGAATTTACAGACATGAAGGCAAAACACATAAAAATAAATAAGTAAATAATTTGTTAAAAGTTATTATTGTTAAAAGGCACCATTGCCAAGTCTGATGACCTGACTTTGATCCTCAGGACCTACCTAGTAGAAAGAGAGAAATGACCCTCACACATTGTCCTCTGACCTCCCTGACATGGCATTTACATGCCCACACACATACAAATAATTTTTTTAATTGCTACTTATGAAAATAATAGTAAATATTTTGTTAAGTATACTAACACTACAACATAGTTCATCTGAATAGTTAATGTGTTCCTTAAAGGAATTTGTAATGAAATCTTACAGTAGAAAAAAGAATGTGGTAAACTCTGTTCAATTTTTTGCTTCAGAAATTTATATGAAGTGGAAAAACTTATTTTTAATTTTATATGTATGAATGTTATGCCTGCTTGTATGTAAGTGCACCTCTGTCATGTAAGGCCTGTGAAGGTCAGAAGAGGACATTGGATGCCCTGGAACTGGATGGAGTTACAGATTGTTATTAACCACCATGTGGGCGCTGAGATTTGAACCTGGATCTTTTGCAAGAGCAGCTAGTGCTCTTAACTGCCCCTACCCCCCAGTGAAATGGGAAAACTCTTATGTGGTGTTGAGAGAAGGGACATGATAAAGTTCATTGGGAACTTTCTTCTTTTGTGTTCATCCAACATTAATTCTGGCTTTTCCCATCCATTCTTCATTTTTTGCAGGTCTCAATAACCTCCTAGTCCAAGACAGAAGATGAAATAGTCAAATGACATCAGTTTGTTTTATAACATCACTGATTTTACCCAACTTGATTTGTTTCAGCAGAACCAACAGGCATAGAGGGCAGTGGAGAAAAGAAACCAAGGAGAAAAGTGGTATAGGAGAAGTTAGCTAGTTTCAAAAGTTTATATGCTTACCTTTTATTTTATCCAGTCATGTGCCACAATTAGGGTGTTTTGGCCAATGACACACTGCATGCATGATGATGGTCACATGGGATTGTATCATCTTCTGACTTTGTAGATATCTTAGTTAAACTGAGTGTGCTATATGATGTTTGTTGAATGATAAAATGATGTAACAATGCATTTTTAAAAATATATTCCAGTTTTTTTTTTAAGTGTTGCATTACTCTGTTTAATCCTAAATTACTGAGGTTATAGCCCAGGAAATTAGTCAAATATTTGAAGTTTAAGGGAAAAAGTAGTCAGAATGAATGAGAATAATAGGCTGTAAATGGCTAGAACATTCTCTCTCTCTCTCTCTCTCTCTCTCTCTCTCTATATATATATATATATATATATATATATAGGGTGGGGGTAGACATTAATATATAAAAAAGTAAATGTTACATTTGGGTGGCAAGACTATGATTTTGTTCACTCTGTAAATATATCATGTTATATTTTCAATAATAAGTGTTTGTAAAAATTATGCTAGATAATAGATATTTAAGAAAGGTAATCTAAAGAGCAAGCCAGGTATAGTGGCATAGGCCTCTAATTTCATCTACAAAGAAGGCTGAGTCAGGAGAATCACAATTTCAAGGCCTGTCAGGGTTACAGAGTGGGTTCAAGGCTAACCTGGATAACTTAATGAGACCCAATCTCAAAAGATAAGAATTTAAAAGAGGACTACTAGGGAGGTAGCTAAATGGAGAGCACTTGCCAAGCATATATGAGGCCCTGAGTCCAGTTATTGGTATTGAAAAACAAAGAAACAAATAAATAAAATAATAATCTGTCAACTATTCCTTTTTTCGAATTTATTCCTTAAACAATCTAAAAATTGCGTATATACAATATGTACTCACCACCATATGAAATCTAAAGTAAAGTGCTTATTTTAAGGTCCAGAAAAGAAGTGACCAAATAATGTTTTTCATATTTTAAGAGAACTGTTAGTGCGTATTCTTCATAATAATTACATAATAACTTCCTGAAATCCTCTACTAGGAAACAGCTTAAGAAACACAAGAATTACTATAACTCAGTGATAGCAGAGTAAAAGAGTACGTTAAAGAACTAAAAGAAAAGCTTGCAGCCTTTTTTGTCATGGCAATAAGATTTTAATTTCTTCCACACACAAAAGGAATATAGTCAGGAAAAAATTCCAAATACCATATGATTTTATGAGGTGTACGCTTCATGCTTGCTTTAGATGTTTGGCTTCATTAACCTTGCATATCTGCTACTTTATTACGCTTTGACATACATCTGCATACTTTCTCCCCCTATCCATTGTTGCCACTGTTTCATTCTCTCTGTGTATTTGATCGCCTTTTTAAAAAGGCCATCTTTATTCAGATATTCTTTTAAATTTATTTTTATTTTATGTATATGAATATTTTGTATGCATATATGGAAGTGTACCTCATGTCTGCAGTGCCAGAGGATGTCAGGAACAAAAAAGGCATCAGATAACCTGGAACAGGAGTTATGGACAGTTGTTAGCAGCCATGTGGGTGCTGGGAACTGAACCCAGGGCCTCTGCAAGAGCAGCTCGTGCTCTTAATTGCTGAGCCATCTCTCCAGCCCCTTGGATCTGTTTTGTATCCAGAATACATTCACCTTTTCCAGTTGAATCAGTTCGGGTTGTAGTTCTCCAGTTGAATCAGACAGACATCTGTACATATGACACTCCTTGAGGAGGACCTGTTTGCCTGAAAATGAGTTCATATTTTTTAGGACAGTTTTTAGAGGTGGGATCTCATTGTTTGGCTTAGACACTTGTGTGCATCGCTCTCTGCCACGTTGTGGAAGGAAGTCATTTGCTCCAAATTCCAGTGATTGTGTGCTGGTTTAGATAGTAGTTGATACCATTACCAGATTTATCCCCGATTTTGACTGCTTAAATTCTGTGAATGATGTCCAAGTTCTTTGTGAATGCAGAACAGGATATGGCTTCTTTCTATGGGTTGCTACCTGGATATATCCAGTCACATTGGATTTGAACAACAGTCTCTTATACAAATGTGGATGGATGTAAAATGGCATTATATGCTGAAAGAAATTTTCTGTGCCTACAGCTGAGTTTGTTATCCTTAGGATTAAGTGTGCTGTGTATGTGCTTGCAATGAAGGACAGGTTTTCTAGCCTACGTTCCATTTCTTGCACTAGGATAATGTATTTCTATATGGCTCGTGAGGATTCTGTTTCTTTATTCCAGAAATGAAAGCTCCTTGGCTTCGACTCTGAAGACCCTTCTGTTCTTCACAGCTTTAATGATCACCGTTCCCATCGGGCTATATTTTACAAGTAAATCTTACATATTCGAAGGTAATTTTTACAGATTTGAAGACTTTTTCTCTTACTATTGTAAGTTCTATGTTATTAGGACTTTTTCCCCCTGGTATTTTTGAGACGGGGTCCGGTCCCACTGTATAGCCCTGGCTGACCCCGAGCTCGCTATGTAGACCAGAATGTCCTAGGTCTCACAGAGATCCATCTGCCTCTGCCTCTGTCTCTGCCTCTGCCTCTACCTCTGCGTCTTCAAGTACGGGGGGATTAAAGGCATGCTCCATCACTCTCTGTCTTAGGACATTGCTGTTCTGTTTCGTGTCACAGCTGATTTATGTGCTTTGCCGAGGTGGTGGTACTTGACGGTAATCACAGTAATTGGGAGGTAGAGGCAGAAAAATTAAGAGCCTGACACATCCTGCACGACATAATGAGTTGAAGGCCACCCTGGGATATATGATACTCTGTCTCCAAAACAAAGAGAACTAGTGTGCTTTGGGTTTTACATCTTGGTAGTTGTAAAATAAAATGAAGTTTCTCTTTTCTTAATAGGTGCGCTGGGAATGTCCAATAGAGACAGCTATTTCTACGCTGCTATTGTGGCAGTTGTGGCAGTTCATGTCGTTCTCGCCCTGTTTGTCTACGTGGCCTGGAATGAGGGCTCACGACAGTGGCGTGAAGGCAAACAGGATTAACGTAAACCTCACCTTTTGATAGCATGAATTTATTTTTAAATATGATAAATACTTCTGGGATATTGTTAATAAATGAATTTTATTTGAATAAAATTGGAAGAACATGTTAAAATCATTCAAGGAGTCAGTCACATTTGGTTAAACTTTGACCCACTTAATTACTTTTAACTTGGAATCTCTATTTGCAATTGAAAATTTGACAATGTTAAATAGGTACAAATGCATCTGGTAAGTGAGTTACATCTTATCCTGGGAAGACTTTAGTTATCTCACAACAAACACCTTTTCTGGCCATTTGCCTTATATGTACTTTTCAGTTTTATTCCTTTGGATGTGTTAGGGAGCACAGAGTGAAGCAAATCTCAATTTCCTTTTTCACTGGAATACTTTCCCTGTCAGAAAAATCTCGGTGTTCTTGGATATGAGATGCTAATTTCCTGTGGAAAGTTGCTTTAATTGTGGACAATGTAATGAATCTGAATGTCACTGAGCAAAGGTAATTATCACATTCTTTTATTGAGTGGGGAAAGTTGCTTCAATCATACCCATTCATGTAAAAGGATGGATGTTTACTGAGGGCCAAAAGATGAGCTGACTGCCAGTTTTGTGATTCTCACACCAGTATTGTACCTGCATTCTTTGAAATTAAGTTTCAATTACAAAGTTTATCGAAATTCCTTTTCATTTTTTTCCTACTTAGTAAAAGATAGTATGTGACAGGCATTAGAATATCAACATGTTCAGTTTGCATACATTGAAAGTGAAACAATTTTGAAATCAGACCTTGAGGTTTCTTACTGTTTGTTTATCTTTTCTCTTCCATCAGAGGTAAGATACATCCTGTATTTATAGATAATCCTTGAGGTCCTTTTTGATGAGAATTCCTCCCTCCCCTAAAAGAAAATAGCCCTGTAACCTTTCTTTGTTTCCTTTTAAACTTTGGCCAGACCCACCCCTGGACACTATATATATATATATATATATATATATATATATATGCGCAATCTAAAAACACTGTCCCTCCCCCCATTTTTATTTCTCACTAGAAAGTCATATATGTTCTATAAAACACTAGAAATACTCAAATTAAAGCAGAAGATATAAATTGCCCCATAATGTTGCTATCTGGAGATAATCACTGTTTTAGTTTATAGCCTGTGTGCAGTTTTGACAGATGTTTACTAATGCTAGTTCCAGAAACACTACAATCATAGTGTAAGTTCAAATTCTGCCAACTTTACCAGAGAACTATTTACATTTTTTCACATATATGGTTACTGGCCAAGTCTTAAAAAACTTTGTTTCTTTATTCTTCTAAAACTCAAATTTCACTTGAGTGGTTAACCTAATTTAAATATTATACAACATGTGCATATATCAAAGCATTACATGGCATCCTATAAGTATGTATGATTCTTATGTTTTTATATATTAGTTAAAAATCTAAAAATAGAATTCAAATATCTTATTACTGATTATCCTAATACAATGGCCCTTGCTTATATGTTTGCCATGATTGATTCATTTGTCCAAAGTTATTCTTTATTCTATGGAAGTAGACTAAAGGAATAGAGAGCTGATTAGGCATAAAAGTCAGATATGCATTTGTGCTATTGTTAGGGGAAATAAAAGATTGGTGTGATTATTACAGACTTGTTCTTAATTATATGTCACTGTTGTGTATAGTTTAAAATTGTCTTTAAGCAAGAATTCTAAACATAAGTCTTTATTTTGTAAATAGTATAATTTTAGTATTATGACATTTGAGTCTTGAATATTGCATAGTAAATTTCTAGATATTTCCTTCATCAGGTTGCCTGTTGTATTTAGAGTTGTCTGCTCAATTTCTTTTTATATAATGCCATGTTTTTTTTTTCTTGTACTTTAGAGATCTTGTGCTATAGTAAAATATATTTTGGGATTATTTTGTTTTATTTCAGATATTTGTTAGTTAAACAATGATATAGCTATTTTTCTTCAAGTATTTCAACTAAGGATACATGCAAACATAAGTCATTTTCTCTTGGGAACAAAGTTCAAGTGTTTTAACATTAAAATCAGACGCTCAGATTCATATTCAAGATTATTACAAAACAGACTTGTTTTCTAAGTTGTTAATTTTACCCAGGATTTAACTATGAACTTACTAATTTGTTGCTGTTAACTATGTTAATTAATGTGATATAACTATGTTAATTAATGTGATATTTGACCAATGGACATATTTTTCAAGATATCTTACTAGTTTCCTCTCGCATAAAATACATATGATGTATTGGAAGGAAAAGCTACAGTGGAACTGTTATAAATGTTTTAAACAGTAGGAATATGCTCACTGATGTTTAAAAACTGATTGTAACAGTAATCTAAATTAGGGAGTCAATACAAACTACTGAATTAACCTCATTTACTGTAACAGTACCTTCCCCACCTACTAACTTGTTTCCTGAATAATCTTTCCCTACCAACTGTTGAAAAAGGAAAATTTTCTGTAGGATGTATCTGATGCCATTAGTTCTTCAAATGGAGAACATTTCATGTGTAACAGTAGCATTCTTTTTTGTGTTGATAGTAAAGAATTTTAAACCTGCCATTTAAAATGACCAAATGCTTCATGTGAATTTAACAGTAATACATTGTAATAATTAGAAAGTTTTCACCAGAAAAATCATACTGAGCCAGATATGAAGGCACATGTCTGTAATCCCAGTACTTAGGAAGCAGAGGTAGGAGAGTCAGGAGTTCAGGGTCATCCTTGGCTATATGGTGAGTTCAAGGTCGTCCTGGGCCACATAAGAACCTGTCTTCAAAAACCAAGAACAGGGACAAAAACAACTACAAAAACAAATGAAAAGAGAAAAATTCTATTGGCTTTGTCAAAATACGTTAGCAATGGATTTGTGTTTATTTTCCATTTCGTGTAAATCTTATGTAGACAAGGTATTCAAGTAGTTCAGTAAAAATACTTAGACAAGTAAGGTGTACCTAAAGGAAGGCTAAAGCTGGAGGTAAATGAAACAAAGGATTTCAATCCTGTTTTTAATGTATCTATTGTGTATTTCTTATCTGCAGACAGTTTTATATCTAGTATCTAATTTATGCTGAAATGAACTTGTAAACTTATCTTTCACTAGTGTAATATACAACTATTCAGATTCTACTCCTGAGTTTAAGTTCACTTTCACCAAAGTGATGCCAAAGTGCACATTAATAACTTTACAAATTTTATTTTTCAGGAAAATTGAGTTATCTTAAAAATAAATTACATTTAGAAACATTGAAAATCTAACTATAAATACATAACCTAGGAATAACTTAATCCTTTATTTCTTAAATAAGTCCAGAATTCCTCCCCATCTCTCCTGGCTACACTTTCTCCTTACCTGTGTCATTGCTACATGTACTTGAAGTGTCTTGTGTTGCTTTTGGAATGATCTGTAAATCATATTTGTCAGTTATACAAACTAGTCTTCCTTCCAATGTTCAGTGAAATGTCACTGAACAGAAATAAATAGCAATAGCTAACAACATCTGCACAGCACCTTACAGTTTGCAAAGAACGTTCACATATTCTCATCTGAGTTTTGTGTAGTGAACATGTTACAAGATGTCCCTTGATGTCAATGCTGAGTGTTAGAATTTTCAGTCACCAGTGTCACTGTCTATGCTGTAGCACTGATTAGTGAAGTCACTGGGGGGAGGGTGGGGGGAGGGGGTGTCAATGTGCCGCCTTTCAAGCTCCTGTCATCACAGTGGGGCCTGAAGTTTTTAGCTACTTGTGTCAGACTGCCTTTCCTTAAGTTATGCTTTTCTAGTCCTTACCTGAGTGGGTTTTGTATTCAGCATATTGTAGCCTGTAATTTGTATTAATTTGCCATCTGTTGTCATTAAAAAAAAGTATCTGTAATGCTCCTTTGCTGTGTCCTGATTCAGTGGATACTGTTTTATTAACCTCCGTTTTTTGTTTGTTTTTGTTTTGTTTTGTTTTGAGTCAGGGTCTCCCTGTAGCCCTAGCTGGCCTATAACTCACTGGTCTAGAACTCACTATGTAAACCATGGTGGCCTTGATCTCGCAGAGATCTGGCTGCCTTTGTCTTTGGAGTGCCGGGATTAAAAGCATTTGGTACAGTGCCCAGCTAACCTTTGTTTTTAAAAATGTGTTTGTCTGGCTGCTTCTATTAGCAATGTAGAATTTGTGCAGAGCTCCATTTTAAAATATGTGTGTTTGCCTCTGTATGTGCATGTAGTATATGTACAGAGCGGTCAAGGATAAGGTTTACCTCATCACATTCAGTAGGTGGGAGATACTCAGACTGATCCGGTTGGGAATGGGGTACTGAGGTGGGGGAAACTGGTTATACACAAACTAGGGTTGGCCAGTCAGAACTGGTGTGGGGATGACTTAAAGAAAGCTTGCCCTATGCAGGTGTGGGTCACACAACTATGATTCCAACAACTGAGAGGTGGAGGAGGAGCTTAAAAGTTAAAGATCATCCTGAGCTACATAACAAGTTTGAGGCCAGTCCACGCTACATGAGACCCTCTTTCAATCTCTCTCTCTCTCTCTCTCTCTCTCTCTCTCTCTCTCTCTCTCCTCTCTCAGGAATATTGAGAAGTAAGTAAATGAATTTCATGCTACAGAAGGAGTAAAGGTGAGAAATGTTCATGACTAATTTTAAATGTGTGATGAGATAAGTTCTGGAACCCCTAGTGTGTCACCCCTCATGACCAGTGTCCTTCATCTTGGTGATTGCACCCTAATTGCCTTTCAGCTCCTTTTGGTGTTCCCGAGAACTCCCAGGTAATTCTTACTAATAAATGGCATCCCCATTCCTGTTATCATTTGAGATCTCTTAGTTTCAAAAATACAGATAATGAGCTATCCAGAGAGCATGGGACACAGGAAACAGGGAAACTAGAAAGCGGTCTATTGACTGGAATCAGATTGCAATACTTATTTTAAAACTACTAGTTGCTCAAAATTGAATGAAAGCTTTTGTATGGTGTCAGCCCCATCTTCACAAAGACAAAATGCACTTTGGAGCATGGAACAAATGTTAATGTGAGGACGGGACAAGGTCTGAAAGTAGCACCATCTCTCAAGAAGACCTTAATTGTGCGTGAGGACTCTGCCCTAAGTAGGAAGATCCCAGTACAATCTCTCTGTTCCAAATCCTGCCAATTGAAGGAACTCAAAATGCTTGGAGCACGGTCATCATGTTCTTTCTCATATCTGTATCTGCAGTTGCTGCTCTTGGGACTCTGTACTTGACTTTGAAGCACTACAGCATCCCCTTTCTCCACCCCTTCTTCTTCCTCCTTTCATCACTGCATCTGTGGTTCTTTGCACAGAAACAAAACAGTAGCACATCTGCAGACCCTCCAATCCTTCATACAAGATGGTGCATATGCACAGCTCCTCGTTTATCTTGTCGCCTATGGATTACCTGTAATACCTAATACAATGCCATTCTATGCGATTATGCCTTATTGTTTCTGCATTGTATAGACAATTCTGCATTATATAAGGCAAGAAAAAATTGTATCAGTAATCAGTACAGTCTCATTTTTTTTCAAAAAACAATACTTGTGGCTTGTCAAGTGGCCATAGACATGGAAGGCCAATTGTGTTTCTGCAGCATCTAGTTATAGATACAGTCCTCTTCCTCTGTTTTTCACTCAACCTCTCCCAAGTCCTCCTTGAACTAATTATAATTAAAAATACAGTAAATTAGTGAATTGAATAAAAAAGAATAGAGAGCTCAGTAAAATGAAATAAGCCAAAGAAGTTAAACCACTTCTGCCGATGGACCACTGCTGGAAGCTGACAGAATTGACAGAATTCTAATCTGAGCACAGTCACAAATGGAATACTGAGTCCATCAGTTCCAAGAATATTTGAGTTTCCTGAGTCTTCTGTAACAAAGTAGCTCTCACTGTGGTAGCACACGGTTGTGATCTCAGCACATGGGTGGGTGAAGGCAGGAGGGTTAGAAATTAAAGCTCATCCACTGCTACCAGGAAAGTTCAAGGGCAACCTGGGATGTATGAGACCCTATCTCAAAACCAAAAGAAAGGAAGAAAGAAAAAACAGGACAGCAGCATTTCCTCACAGTGCTGGAAGGCAGAAGAATGAGATCACAGTGTAAGATTCTTTTCCCTGGGGTCACTTGCTTTGACTTCTAGATGCCTGTTTTATTTCTTCCATGTCCTTACATGGTCATCTCTCCCTGCAAGTCTATCCTAATCTTACCTTGTGAGGGTCCCAGTCACACTGCACTGGGACCCACCTTAAGGAGTTCACTTTACCTAAGTTCCCTCTTTAAAGTCCTGGTCTCCAAATACAGTCAGAGTCTGAGGTTCTGAGGCAAGGGACACAATTTTTTGGCATGATACACAGAATAAGGACCCCTCAAAAATATATCTTAATCCTCAAGATCTCTGGATATATTACCTGGCCTGGCAAGGGGAGTTAAGGTTGCTGTTGGAAGATTCAGGATGGGAAGAGTGTCCTGAAGTTTTCAGGGGGATACAGTATAACTTATGACAAACATCACTACCTTGCTCTACCTGCAGGATTGCTCTTCACTGGCTACCACTGGGATCCTCTGCCTTGTGGTCTCGACCTCCACTTTCTTCCACACTTTTTTAAAAATTTATTTTTAAAGTATTACTTATTTATTTGTGTGTGTGTCTGTTTGTCATCTGTCTGTCTGTATATGTATGTGTGCAATTGTCCTTGGAGACCAGAAGTGCATGTTGGCTTCCCTGGAACAGGAGTTACAGGCAGTTGTGAGCCATCTGCTGTGGATACTGGAAAATGAACTCAGGTCCTTTGCAAGAATAGCAAATACTCTAAACTGCTGAACCGTCTCTCCAGGCCAAAGCCAAGGGTATTGGTTACTTTTCTCATTGCTGTAACAAAATATCTGACAAATGCCAACTAAGGGAAATAGGGCTTATTTCAGGAGGATATAGTCTATCAAGCCAAGACAGCACTGCAACAGGAGTATGACCCAGCTCCGCACATTGTATCCACAGGTAGGAAGGACAGAGAGAGGGAGAGATAGAGGGAAGGAATGAGGGAAAAATGGGAGGGAGGGAGGGAGGGAGGGAGGAAAGGGGGGAGGAGGGAGAGAGAGAGAGAGAGAGAGAGAGAGAGAGAGAGAGAGAGAGAGAGAGAACTCGTGCTCAGCTCCCTTTCTTCACATTTCCTACTCCCTACTTCCGTTTGTCTGGGTACTCAGCCCATGTTCACGGTAGTTTCTTTCCAGTTAAACACCCTTACAGACATACCCAAAGTTGTGTGTCTTTTAAACCCCAATCAAGAGAGCTGGAGAAATGGCTCTGCAGTTATGAGCATTTACTGCTCTTGCAGAGGCCTCAAGTTCAGTTTCCAGCACCCACATGGCAGCTACCAGCTCTCCCTAACTCCAGTTGCAGGACATCTGATCCCCTCCTCTGGCTTCTATGGGCACTGCGTGCATGCAGTGCACTTACATACATGCTGGAAAACACACAAAATAGAGAGAAATAAGATATTTAAAAGTATATTTTAAAATTCAAGTTGACAGTGAAGATAAACCATCACAATAAATAATTATGTTTATATTGTCTGTATTATTTAGCTTTGCTTATCACTCCTAATTATAGCTTTCCTTCTGTTAATAACCTTCAGGTAACACTATGATAATCCATAACACAGTCATAGTCTTGAACAGATTTAAAAATTTTAACTTATACAGCCTAGAGAGATGACTTAGTGGTTAAGATCACTAGCTGCTCTTGCAGAGGACTAGGGTTCAGTTCCCAGCACTGACATGGTAGTTAACAACCTCCTGTAACTCATATTCCAAGGGATCCAACACTCTCTTCTGGCTTCTGCACGCTAGAGCATGTACGTGGTACACAGAAATTCATGCAAGCACACATCAGACACATGAAAATAATGCGTAAATAATCTTTAAAAATTCTGATTACCTTTTCTGAGCATCAATCAAACTGCCTTATAAGCTCTCACTGGGGGGTATATTGTGAGTTCATTTCTAAAACTCACTGAGTTGAAAAAAATCCTAAAAGGATAGCACTTAAAACTAATAAACTTTTGAAGAAGAGTTTTAAGTTGACAGTAAAATTGAGCTGAAAAATGCAAGACATCACTGTATCTAGCCTCTACTCATCTCAGCCACATATACCATCAATGTGAATGAACACAGACACATATTTATTGCCGAAACACACAGCTTATGCTAAGTTTCATTCTGCAGGTCGTGAAAAATATATACTGACATGTCCTTACCATTATCTACTGTATGGGTTAGTGTCACTGTCTAAAAATCTCCTGTACTTTCCCTGATCATCCTTCCCTCCATCCAGATCCTGCTAACCACTGATATTTGTACCTGCCTTGTCTCAAATTTTGTTTTGGATCTTATCTATTCTCACAGCTGCATACTGGTATGTCATGGTTGCTTTTGCTTACAATTTCCCGAGTACACATAGTGTGGAATATCTAGTTTTATTATAGTACATATCAATAGCTTGTTTTTTGGTTGCATGTGGATATGTGTGGGTGCATGTGTAAATGGGCATGCACGTGTGTGTGGAGGCCAGAGGTTAGCCTTGGATATTGTCCCTTAAGAGCTTTCCACCTTGATTTTGAGAAAGGGTGGCTCATAAGCTTGTGGATTAGGCAAAGCTGGTAGGATAGCAAACCCCAGGGATCTCCTTCTCTCTACCTCACTTCCCCCAGTGCAAGAATTACAAGCTGTCTTCCTAGATCCCATCATAAGCACATTTAACAAATATTTTTGTAAAGATAAAATATCCTGACAAAGTTTTTAAATTTTAAAAATATTTTTTATTTATTATTTTTATTTTAACTGTATGAGGGTATTGCCTGCATGTAGGTAAGTGCAGCTGTGTTGTCCAGTACCTGCAGAGGTCAGAAGAGGGCATGGGATTACCCTGGAACTGGAGTTATGAACAGCTGTTACCTGCCATGTGGGTACTGGGAATCGAACCAAGTCCTCTGCAAGAGCAGCCAGTGCTTCTAACCACTGAGCCATCTCTCCAGCCCTCTTAAAATTTTAAACATCATCTTGTTTGTTTTGTCTACTGCTTCTCATTTTCACTAGCAAATAACATTTTTGTAGAACCTAAAATCTAAAATGGAATCTTTGTATCAAGAAGATGGTGGATTTGGTTCTGGTCTCACTCTTCAAGGATGTGAGCTTGCAAGAAATTCACTTTTTCTGAATCTCTGTCTATTCTTTAAAATAAGAGGAATGGCAACAATGATTTCAAGTTTTGCAGCTTTGGGTTTCTTCTGCTTTTATATTCTACATCAACCACTAGAATGACCATATCAACATACAGACATCTGAACCTTTTGATGCCTCATGATGCATTTAATATACCTTGAAAATTTTCCATATTTCCTGTCCAGATTGAAATGAAGAGCTTTGAATGAGGCTGATACCTAGCAACCAGCTCTCTTGAAATACCTCACTAAATGCGTTTTCAGAGTGTATCAGGGGAGAGTATAGACAGCAAAAATGGTAACCACGATTCAGTGTTAATTTCATTTGGTGACTCACCCACTCTGTCATCCAGAGATGGCATTGATCTAAATTGTGACCTTTTCTTCTATCTTATATCATTAAAATAATGCCAGTAAAAGGGCAATGACTCACCACGAGAGCAGATACTTTTTCAGAAAATTAGCAGAGTTTTGTCATGGAAAGCTTTGGTAAAAGGGTCTTTTATTAGCCTTACCTGGTGAGTAAGCAGCATCCTTTGCTCAGCTCATTAAGTACCTTTTCTATAATATGTCCTGTGGATTCAATCAAGTCTGTGTTGTTTTGTTGATTTTCTCTCTCATTTTTGGCCATACTTAAGAATTTGAAAGCACAAGTAATTTTCCACTGAATCAGAGGGTAGCCGTCATTGCTTCTGTTAGTCAAAGGGGCTTTGGGGGTGTGTTTTATGTTTTGAAATAGTTTTCACATGTAGCTTATGAATATAGTCATATGTATGTTCTTAATTGTAGGTCTGCGTTTCTGGATGTGGATACTTGGAACAGTGGGAATGTTGAAATGAGTAGATCACTGATAAGAAAATCCAAGGAGTTTGGGTATTAGAAATAAGGCCTACCACTTACACACAGTTTGTTTATTATTTCAACCTTGCCTGTTCGTATTTTATAAGAATGATAGCACACCTTTTGTCCCAGGCAGTTGGATCTCTGGGAGACCTAGGCCAGTCTGGTCTACATAATGAGTGCCAGGGCAGTTGGGGCTACCGGGAGACCCTGTCTCAAAAAGGGATGGGGGTGCTAGAGAGATGGCTCAGTGGTTAAGAGCACTGGCTGCTCTTGCAGAGGACCTGGGTTTGGTTCCCAGCACCCAGATGGCAGCTAACAACATCTGTAACTCCAGTTCCAGGGAATGTGACAGCCTCTTCTGAACTCCATTGTCACTGCATGACATGGAGGCACTTACCTGCATGCAGGCAATACACTCACATACATAAAATAAAATAATAAAATATTTTTAAAAGAATAATAATCACTTGCATTTAGTTTAAGCTGTATTTCTCTGACCTGCCAAGTTCTAGAAGGCACTGGACATAAATGCTTATATTACCTTTGTAAAATAAATAGTGTATCAATATAAATCAGTGCTGTGCAGCAAATGGGTTGAAAATTTATATTCTGTAAGTTTTACACCATCATATTATGTGGTCTTGATAATATAGTTGCAAGTTATCATCTCAAGATCATCTTGTCTCAATCTTTTTTTTTGTAAATTTTTAAATTGAATTATTGTGTATTTCATACAGAATATCTTAATCATCTTTATACCCCCTTCCCCAGTGGCACAGTCTTGAACCCCCCCACCACTGGACTTCATACATTCTGTCATTTGGGTTAAGGTTTATCAAATCAAATTAGCATCCCCAGACGTCCTTCAGTGCAAGTTCATCCACTGGGGTCTAGTCAGCTCTCTAGAGTCTCGCCCTTTAAGAATAGTTCTTCCTCACCCAGCAGTAATCAGTGGCCAATAGTTCTTCAGCTAACAGTGGAACCTGCTTCCCGTTTCCACAGTTCTGTGCTGAGATTTTCCTTAAGTTTGCATGGGTCTTGTGCATGCTGACACCATTCCTGTAGGTTCATATGAGCAAAATCCCAGAAGCTTGTAGGACTCTATTTCCATATGGTCATGCACCTCCTCCCCTGGCTCTTACAATCTTTCTGCCCCCTTTTCACATTGGTCCCTGAGCCCTAGGTGGGTGAAGTTAAATAGAGGAGTCTTGTCCCAGGACCCACCCTGGGAAGACTCTTATCCTCTACACTTTGGCCATTTGTGGCCAATCTTCATTGTATAGAGGTAAGGCCAGGGGGAAGAGGGCAGAAATAGTCTCATATCAGTTCTTGAAAATGCCAGGACAACAACTCAGTTCTTGAACTCCGAGATGAGGTCTCTTACCCTCTTACTCTTATGCACTAGAATTCCCGAGGATAATGCTGTGGGTTCAAGAGAATGTTAAATGATACTGTGCCTCATCTGTGAAAGAAATATACATTATATTTACAAACATTTCCTTACAAAGAATCATGATGGATAAGTCCTTGGATTAAAAATAGATACATGAAGATACTTTAAAAATTACCTTCTGTGATCCCTTAATGCTCAGTAAAGAAGATGGGAAGTTTAATGTCATTATTTCATGGGATATTATGATATAAAATTTATTGGACATATGGTTTTCAACTCATTTAGTGTACACTATATGGTTATATCATTTAATTTATAAAAGGAATACGAGTATTTACTTCTGCCTTCTATAGAAAGTCTTCCCCCCACAGTCACACTAATAGATACTTCTAGTGAATTATGAGCCAATTATTAGCTTTTAATTATTTTTTTTGGAGGTGACACCAACTCTTGGCTTTCTGCAGCAGGCTACCAGTTGTCTCTGCTCATCCTTTTTCAAAATTCATTCCTAGAACATATGCAGTTTCTTCCCTCTAAATGTTCCCTTAGTTTTATAAGAAGCTTGCTTAAACTAAAGGGTAAACAATTGTGTTTCATAAGAGTTTGAAGCGAATACTTAAGGCAATACAATAAACCCATGAATCATTGAATGAAAGCAGAGCTTTGGAGTCTATAAATAGCAGCATTTGCTGGTTTCAAATCTCCCTGAGATTGTATTCCGTCAACCTTGCCTCAACCTGTGTAAATATCAAGCTCGTTTTCCTGGGGGCTATTGTCAAGATGAGACTTCATACTTCTATGTAGATATTAATATATCAAATATCTAGTGAGTACAGTCTGGGTGCCTAATGCAGGGGGAGCAGAGAGACAGGAAGGGCAGGGTGCAGAACACAGAGTCTTTCACACAGAAAAGGGTGAATTGCAAGGAAGTGGGCACGCATATGTACAGAGGAATTCCAATAGATGTAAGTGATGTGCAGACAAGAGTCAATTCTGTGCATGGCCTAGAGGAGTCAGGTCCCCTAAGGCCAGAGCCCGCATTGGTTGGGTGCCACTAGGGCGTGGAGAGGAAGTAAAGGAGTGGTGGAGGTGGGGTGTCTTACCTGTAAATTCAAAACACATAAAACAATAGAGTACATTCCTTCTCCTTACGTGGGTGCATAGAAGAACCCAAAGTGTGGAGAGGGGAACTGACTACCTATCTGAAGCAAGCTTGGCAAAATGTTTCAAGTTCTGTACTAGAATAAGTTATGAATAATAATGGATTTCATTATGACATTTCTATGTATGTTTATACTGTATTTGGGTCACACTTACTGCTCTTATCCCTTTGTTCCCTTCTCATTCCTGATGATCTCCTTCCTCTTCCCTCTATTTTCATGTGTTGTGTTTTTTTGGTGACCCACTGAGGTTCATTAGGGCTACTTACAGGATGAGGACAGGCTCATTTACATAAGTAGCTTATTAGTGGCCGCACCACTGAAGCCAATGTGTCTCCCTCTCCCAGCAACTGTTGACTGCTTATAGATCCTCAGGGAAGGATGGGTCTTGTGAACCCCCACCTCTGTGTTAATGGGCCCAATCTTTTATAGATCTAGTTTGGCAAAATGTTTCTTTCTGTCTGTTATTTCTAGTATTGGGGGCCTAGGTAGATGCTAACTGAATTACTGTTTGTGTTTTTTGATGAGTCTGAAGAATTTCCAAAAATTTTCAGTGGAAAGATCCAAGAGAAAATCCCTGTGTCCATTCCATTACTGTATGTAAAAGAACAGTGTCTGTAAAAGGCCAAGAGAAGAGGTCTTATTTTCCATTAAGGGGTTGAAGAACTGTTTCTGTTGTGGGCTACATTTGTCCTGCTGCCTGTTTTATGTGGTCTGTTAGCTGAGGTTTTCTTACATTTTAAAATGAACTATAAAGCCGAAACTGTTTACTCTCTGGCCTTGTAGGAAAGTTTTCAAACTCCTGCCTCTCAGTGAACAGAAGAACCCAGAGAGAAGTACAAGCTCCAAGCAGAATGTCCCTCAAGACGATGTCCGAAGGGGAAGGGCAGGACTTGCTTCCCATGCCCTTCACTTTGCATCAGGTAAATGGTCGTATACCAAAACTTTCTAAGAGAATCCTGCTTGAATCGTATTGGCCGGAAAACAATCACATAGCAATCTTGGGGCTAGGAGAAGGACTGAACCGATTTCTTCCATCTCAGGAAGGCTTCTATTGGGAGGGAAGAAGGAACAGGGCAGCAGATGAAATAAACCTGAAAAGTAAAAGCTTGAATTGAAAGCGCCAGAGACGTTGTGGCATAGCAGTTTAGGTGACTAGTAGCCTGTCCACCACTGGAAGAGAAGCAAGGAGATACTGTGGACTTTGGTCAGGGGTGTAGTATGAGGAGAAGTTGTTGGGGTTTGTATTTGGAACATTTGGTCACTAGATCATGTATTGGAGGGAAGACCTGAACTAAACAGGTCTTGCTTTAGGAAAATGGCATCATTTAACAATATGAGGCAGCTGCAGTTTTGGTGTAAGAGAGGAGCCTATCCCAAAGTGCTCCCTGATTCATTATGTTTTCAAGTAATAGGGACTCAAGAAAATAAAGCAGAGACTATTTTTGTAAAAAAGAACCATCATTCAGACTGTTGGTTCTCTGCTCTGGAAAACTGGAGTTGTTCCCGACTAAGTGAAGAAATGCCATACATGGGCCCAACGTTTTAGTACTTTACAAATTAGTTAAGGTGTTTTGTTTATGAGATAGACTGGCCTGGAACTCACTATGTAGCATATGATGGTGTTGAATATTTGGCAATCCCCCAGCCTCAGCTTCCGTTGTGCTTTCATACCCATTAACTCACTTGACCCTGCAAATAGTGACAAGATTCACCAGCCTTTTTGAAATTGAGAAAATGAAAAATGAGACAGAGAGGGCAAGTTCAACAAATACACTACAATGGACAGCCCTGTGGGTCTGAACAGGGCTCTCCCTATGTGACAGCACTGTCCTGAAAGAACACTAACCCAGCCAGCCAAGATTCTGCTCGGTTTTGTCCCTTCCTCAATATGATGCACAACGTTTATTATTGTACATTTCAAACTATTTGTTTTGTATTTTACTATTTCCACGCTCCCAATGCAGACAGTAATTTGCGTTGCTCACTTCTTTTTAGACAATTGCACGCAACTGTTTTGATTCATCTTTAAGAGCTTATTTCCACAGAGCATAACAAAATTAATTAAATTGCTTTTTGAAGCAAGGCTGTTTTGTTTCCCACTGAAACGATGACTCATGAGGGCCAACTGGGTCTCATTCATATTCCTCCCCAGCAGGTAATTTAAATGTGATTTATACAGGAACACAAAGAAAAGAAGAAAGGAAGAAAATAAAAAGAAAGTAAACTTAGCCTGGCTTTCTCTCTTTGACAAGTTAGCTTTCATAGTCACTTAAATGGGGGAAACTTGCCGCTTTTCTTTCTGAACCAACTATTCTTAACACCTATGTTGGTAATTGACCTATCCGTGTCTCACATATAGGGAAAGTAAATTTGGGGCTAATCTAAACAAACACTTTCTGATGTACTGAAACCTGTGTGGGTGGTGCCTACAGGTTCCAGTGGCATTGGTTCATTGCTCCTGCATGCATTGATCTGATAGTTATTTCACAGTGCACGGGTCCTGGCACACTGAAGGAATAGGAAGGAGGCCAGTCTGAAATGTGCGAGACTAGGGCAGGGTGCAGCATGATGAATAGTAAGAATATCTCCATTAAATGGTCTTTTCAACATTCACTTTTTATTTTGTAATTAGAAACTTGTCTGCAGTTGGGAACATGATACCAAACGTACAGCAGACATGGAATGAGTGCTTGTTGAATGCATGCTGGGATCAGGGAGAGGAATAATGGCCAAGGATGGACACACGCTTGGCAGATTAGCGTGGAAGAAGAGCCTGCTTACAGACTGCAGAAGATTGGTATTGCAACAAGAGGAACTGCTTTGAGTTAGATAAGTGCTGGATGAGCATCTCACTGGGCACTTTGCTAGCAGTAGGGATCAGGAGAGTGTCCAGGCAGCCTTTCTGTTTTGTCTTCCCAGACAATCATAAGTGAATTATGGAGCTGCCCCCACCCCCTTAATTGCCCCACCGCCTTTAGGGACCCTTACCCACTGCACCAACATCTAGATTTAATGCCAACAGTGGAAGGGTAGCCAGTTCATTGTTCCTTTAGTTCTGACGGGCTTTTCTCCTGCAGCTGTGAGAGCACTATCAGTTGCACTGATGGGGATAAAGAAAAAAAAAAAAAGAAAAGAAAAGAACCCGAAGAGGACAGACAGACTATTCACAATATTCACAAGTTGTGTTAGTTACTTTTCCTGTTGTTGTAACAAAAGCAAGTTAAGGAAAGAATGGTTGATTTTGGTTCATACTTTAAGGGTGGGGAAGGAAGGGCAGAAGCAGACAGAGTGAACACATGTTCTTAGCATGCTTTCTCCTTTTGATTCGGTCTGGAACCCCAGTATATGGAATGTTGTCACCCCCATTCAGGATGAGTCTCCCTTCTTCAATGAAACCTTTCTGCAGACACTCTCATAGACAAACACAGAGGTGTATTTCCAGTTTCCTCAGTTTGCTTTATAATACAGCACTGCTTTTATTGCCACACTCCTATTACATATGCTGCTCTTTCTGACTTTCAGATGGCATCTATGAACCGCTTTGCACACTGCAAGGGGAAGTTTCACGCTCTCATCCTCAGATTAATACTCCTGCGAATTGATTAATGCGCATTTTGGAAAATTGATCCTGGAAAACTACCCAGACAAAATGCAAATCTAATCCCACTGCTAGCACAGTCTACTTTGTGAAATTACCGAGTTCAGTCAAGAGCTATGTTCCATGGAACATAATTGCAATTTTAAAATGTGAGTCTTGGGGCTGGGACTGGGCTTCATGTGTGGCGGGCATGTCTAGTATACATGAAGCCCTGGGTTTGAACTGAGCATCAAATAAACTGGGGACAATGAGACAGGACTGAAAACCCAGCATTTGGGAGGTGGAGACAGGAGTATTCGATCCTCAGCTATGTAACAAGTATGAAACCTCCCTGGGATTCATGAGACTATTTTCTTTTAAATTCAGCCTTCAAGAATCACCTGTAAGTCTGCAGCCATTTCGCTGCCCTTGGATCCACGTCCCAATTGCTTTCTGAGCTGCTATCAAATGACATTTACTTATTCTTCCTTTAAATAGCATTGTAATTTTGCATACAAAGTCATGGCTTTCATTCTGCTCTTTTCATACATGCTGTCTCGTTGGTCATCCTCCCCCACTTCCTCAATCCCACTCCAGTAACCCTTGTCATGTGCATTCCATTACCCTCTTTTGTTCCCACTTCCTCTTCCTTCCTTCCTCCCTTAAGACTTCTTTTTCCTCGGCTGGAGAGATGGCTCAGAGGTTAAGAAAGTATACTGCTCTTGCAGAGGACCTGAGTTCAATTCCCAGCACCCAGGTCAAACACCTCCCAGCAGCCTATAGCTCCAGCTCCAGGTGGTCTGACATCTTTGGACTCCATCCACAGATACTTGCAGTTATGTACACACACACACACACACACACACACACACACTTTAAAAAATAAATAGTACTTTTTAAAAAAGATACCTCTTTTCCTTTCTCATGGTCCCCTATTGAGTTTCTTGTCCTGTACCCATACCATTCCCACATAGATGGACCCATATATATGAGATAACGTATTTATCTGTCAGAGTCTAGTTTCTTTCATTTAACATAATGGCCTCAAGTGTTGTATCCATTTTCCAGAAAATGCCAGGATTCTGTTTTTCTTTATGACCAAGTAAAACTCCATTGTGTGTATGGACCACGTTTTCTTTATCCATTCATCTGTTGATGGACATCTAGGCTGGCTGGCTCCATATCTTGGCTACTGGGAACACTGCAGCAGTAAGCATGGATGTGCAGGTGTCTCTGTGGTGCGCTGACTTCGAGTCATTTGGCTCTGTGCCCAGCAGCGTGTAGCTGAATCAGGAGTGAGTTCTGTTTTCAGTTTTTTGAGGACGCTCCATACGGATTTCCATAATGCCTGCACCAGTGCACACTCCCACCAGGTCTAACAGTTCCTCTTTCCTCACATCCTCTCTAGCACTTGGGACTGTCAGATAACATTTACTAACATCAAGGCTGGAAATAAAAAGATATGTCCAAATGAGAAGACTTTACCAGATCCCACACTCCCACAGTAGAGCAGAAACCTCTCTGCTACCATTTCAATTGGCCACTTCTGAAGCAAACTAAAAAATAAATCTAATTTTCTTTGTGTCCACAGAACACGTTTCTCTATACAAACTTTCTTCCTAACTATGCCTGACCCTTAGTGTCTGTGCTATCTTTCCTGTATTTCTTTCTCATGGCTTCAGAATTCAGCCTTCAAATGGGCTGTTGAATATTAGGGCTCAGCTATACATGTCCTAGGAAGACCTCATCTTTCCAACTTGAACATTTTTGTCTACCATATACCTACACGAAGTAAATGAAAAGAATGATTCACAGTTTAAAAACAACTCCTTAATTATTTCTTAATCTTTTATTCATCTCCTTTATGAACTACGGGCATATGCTAAAAACAAAGATATTATTGTTTTTTCTGCATCCATAATAAACAACAGTAATTATCTGGTGGAATGCATCTCTTTTCTCTATAGGGAATGGCTGTTCGCTTCAGGACTGAACAAAATGAAAAATTATGACATCACTGAATCCATTTTAAAATTATTATGAAGCACTTGTCACGAAAACATGGATCTGTGCAATGGGGGAAATATGACTAATACCAACCAAATCAGAAATATGAAAGTGTCATTTACCTGAATACTTTGCTTTGGCTTTATACAAGGAAGCCCTACAGCAATTGGCAATTGTAGAAACAAATTATTCCAAATCAAATATCAAAATCAAAGCCAGACAAAAACAATTGTCTTCTGAAGTGTTACTAGATGGCTGTATTTTCACTGGTTTTTAATCTGAGTCTGAAACCAACAAAGCTACATAGAAGTTTAGAATTGATAAATCTAGAACTTTCTTTCTCAACAGAACCTCTTTTCTTTTTTATTTATTATTTTTATTTTTATGTGTATGAGTGTGTTGCCTGCATGGATGTAAGTGCACTTCTGTCATGCAATGCCCACGGATGTCAGAAGAGGGCATTGGATTCCCCTGGAACTGGAGTTACAGAATGTTGTTAACCTCCATATGGGTATTGGGAATTGAACCCACGTCCTCTGCAAGAGCAGCCAGTGCTCTTAAATGCTAATTCAGCCCAGGACCTCTTTTCCTAATGAAACTTAATGTGGAGAGTTGCCCCAAAATTTTGGCATGAAGTCACTCAGCGAAACCAGAGCCCCAGCAGAACTTGACCCAAAAGACATGGCCTGGTTTGGCACTGTACCCTAAGCTTAGCTCTGTAGAAGTTCTGTGGCTGTTTCTTCATACAGTTTTTTTTTTGCTTGGCTCTTTTACTCATGGAAAATAGGTCTGGGTACTGAAAGGCATTGCTATTAGCCAGCTTTATAGTTCAGATCTTGAAAAGTTCCCTGCTCTGACATGAATGTGGGTCTTCTCAGAATTATGTCTAGTGTATGAATAATCTGTGGTCCTTTTGTCCTTGATTAATGTAGTGGCATTTATTCCAGAAAGGAAGCTTGCAATTCCTTCCTCATTAATAATAAATTTTCCACTTTTGTGAGATAAATGTAATTCAGGCCCAAGTAAAATGTCCCAATTTTTTTTCGGCAAGGAAAATCCATTTATAAATTAACCTTGCCATATGTTTTTATCCCAATATTTTTGTCATCTTGATTAAATTGCCTGCAACAGTTTGGAATTTAGAAGCTCTGGCAGAGCTGGGCAGTCATATTTCACAGCCTGTACAGTACGCATTATCTGCTCTTTTTGTATGGATGATCATAAAAAAGCCAACTTTATAATGGATCATGCACTATTTTTAGTGTATTTCTGAGACATTATTAATTGAATTCAGTTGATCTCTGCTTCAACGCAAGTGCTTGGCCAACCATGATTTAATTGATGAAATCTGAGACATCACTCAAAGCTATCAAAATAAAGCCCAGGTTAAATTCATGGGTCCATATACTGTCTTGAAACCAAACCACAGGATTAAATCATATCACCAGGTCATTCCTCTAGCTAAAGGAACCACTAAATACGTATTATGTAATGATCTCTCTCTGGTTCTGTAGTCGTTCCAAGGGAGATTGCCTAGGGTCAAGGTCAGGGGCATAACTGGCCCAACCATATACTATGCAAAGAAGCCCTGATTCAATGAGAACAGGCTAACAGAGTTGCAATTGTATCCTACCTGACTTGCTCTAGATAAATAATCAATTCCCTTGATTTCAGACAACCCCATCTGCGCATCTGTTGTTGACCAAGCTCTTTCAGTGGCAATAGGGCCCTGGAACTAGATAAGATTTAATATTATGTGAGTCTAGTAAAGACTGGAAGGCAGAGGCATCAGTGAGCAGGCCAGTCCCACTTGCAAAGTGTACAAAGAAAGGGACGGACCTGATGCTTTGAGGGTACCAGGTAAAAGCAGCTAACCTATGCTACACAGAAATGATAGCAATATCTGGGCTTGGAGAAAGCTTATGGGAGATCTGGACTGTTCCTCTTCATTCAATGTAAGGTTAAATGATCCCTTGCCTGTCCCAATCTGTTCTATATACAGACATCAAAATGACATACTCAACGTAAAATTTAGTGAATATCAACAAATGAACGGGTAATACAAATATATTATATTTGCATAATATACTTTTATGTAAAGAAAAATGAAATTTAAAAATTTGCTGGCAAATGAATGAATGTAATTCTTTCATCCAAAGCTTTCTTTGTACCAGAAGTTCCGTGTAATATTTCTCACAGTCATTCCACTCCAGATTCTGTTGCTTCTCTGATTCTATCTCCCCCTTTGCTCCTAAATGAGAAAGTTGGAAAGAAAAGAAGCATTGGGCCTTGAAAAAGAAGATGTGTGGAGTGTAATAGCAGGTATGACCCAAAGGAAGACAGAGCGGTTTGGGTGCAAGTGAGGCCTTTGTTTATGAAGTATATGGACTCTGAGCAGGGTGGCCAGCTGTCTTTTTCAGTCTCTTGAGGCTAAAGCACAACCCAGCATCTACAGTGATGACAAAGAATTCTCAGATAGCAGAGGGAGCTGCTATTATAGAGAGTTTGATGGGTTGTAACTTTTGCTTGCTTGTTTGATATGGCTTTGAATCTTATAGTAACCTAGAGTTATACAAAATAAAAATTGTAACAATAAAAGAGGCTATGAGCACAAAACTTTCACATAGTTTATTTATTTTTTTATTTTATGTGTATGAGTGTATTGCCTGTATATATGTAAGTACACCGTGTCATGTGGTGCCAACAGAGGTCAGAAGAGGGCATCAAATACCCTGGAACTGGAGTTATGGAGAGGTTATTAGCCGCCATTGGGTCCTGGGAATCAAACCCAGGTCTTCTGCAAGAGCATCCAGTGCTCTTAACTGCTGAGCCATCTCTCCAGCCCCCTGGACACAGAATTTTGAAGACTATTTGTCTTGATTTCAGTCCTCTTAAACGTCACAATGGGAGACTAGTAGCAATTTTAGAGCCTTCTCAGTTCTGAGATTAGCTTGTCCAATGCTTCATTTTGAAGACTAAGAAACAGACTAAGAAACAGAGTAAGAGTAGTGACATTGTGCAGTGTCCCCTCAGGAGTCCTGTCTTACATCTTCATCCTGCATTTGTTGCGTTAGGCTGTGTGATACAAGGTCTCAGCATCAGTTTGTTTGGGAGTCAATGAAGTACACCAAGTTACTTGAGAGTTAAGCTTTTCCAAATAGCAATGATCTTGAAGACAAGTCAACAGTTTTTTCCTCATTGTTCACAGAACTGAAGTATTTATTTTGGGGTTAAGTGCTCTAATCATCTACAGTGTTATTCAATGTATGTATTCATCTAGGGTTTCTCTGTTCATTTTTGCCACTGTGGTATTTTCAAATCAATGCATTATTCACAGTGCTGGAAGAAGAAATCATTTCAAACTTTATGCAAACATGGGTCAGAAAACACAGTTCAATAGTAACTTAAAAGCAATTAGACATCCATAGACTAAATGGGCTAAAATTGCCTGGGTACATGTAATTATGTATATTAACTTTCACCTTTCAAATAGAATGTTCACCTGTTTATTTTCAAAACTCTTGCATCGTGTGAAATATGAAAACCAGTAAGAAAATGGCAGAGATGACTGAATTAGGTCACATCAGTCAACACTCAGAACATTACTCAGAACCCTGGCCTGCAATTGAATCTAAACAGTATTGTATGCCACCATGCAATAAATACTGCAATGTTGGACCCAAGGAATGAGCTAGATATATTAAACTATGAACAAGCTCATTCAAGAAGCATTTTAGGGGCTGGCAAGATGAGGCAGCAAATAATTGTGCTTGTCACCAGGCCAGAAGACCTGAGTTCAATCTCTGGGTTCCCACATGGTATAAGGAAAAAATTGACTCCTGAAAGTTGTCCTCTGACCTCCACATGAATGAGATGGCACACTGCCCCCACAAAATAAATGAAATATTTTTAAAAAGAAGCATCTTAGGAAACACCTATTATATGTTCTGGCATTATGCTAGACTGTGAGGGGTGCTGAAGTGAGAGTCATCCTCTGTCAAGTTGAAGGAGATTACATGAGAAGACATGACTGGGTGGGTCCACTGCCAAGTGTGAGTTGGAAAAGGTAAGGTCTTAGGAGTAAGACAGACCTGCTTTCAAATCATAGCTCTGTATTGTCATAGCCCAAAGCCACATAAGATAGACTGTGTTTTGTGAGCCTTGATTTCCTCATTTGTCAGTTGTGCTTAGTAATGGTGGGCACCACGGTGAAATGACATGAAATTCAGGTGGAGTTTCCAAACCCATTAGGTACTGAGTAAGAGTTGGCATTCTTCTCCTGTGCTGCTCTTATGCATGGAATGTACTTGCCATGTAGAAAAAGGGAATTAATAAGTGTCTTCTTAGCTAAACCCTTAGGAAGAGATACATCAATACATCTTGCCTAAAGGACATAAGAACTGATAAACTTGAGATGGCCAGAAGAAACAAAGACAAAGTACAGTTGAAAGTTTGCTGAATTTGTTTTCAAATACAGACCTATTTAGAAGATGACAATATTATACCACACATAGGTCTTAGAAAATGAAGCTGTTTTCAGATTAAAATGTCCTTCTTGCTGACAAAGCCTCAAAACCTCTATTCATCAATAGGAGGGCTCAGGGGATCAATATCTACAGAAGCGTGTATCCAATTTTAAACCAGTAGTTGGGAAGATTTGACACAGAGAGCTTAAAAGTTCAATGATGCACATAAATTTCCTTACATCTTTTTGTAATGAGGAAGGGGTGAACAAATATGACCTCAGGTAAAGATGACCCTGATCAATTCACTACACCTAGCTTTTCAGTGATCAAAAATCACTGTTCTATTTCACAAGATATTGTGCCACCTACTGGGAACAGAGGGTCATATATGCACAAAGAGAGCAAAGGCCAAATGATGAATGTCTTTGAAACTCTGCTCTCTTACTCTGTTTGCTCATGCTATAACATAACACCACAGATTGTGCAAAATTTTAAACCACAAAAATGTATTTAAAGCTAGCCATGATGATATATGCCTATAATTCTGTCACTCCAGAGTCAGAGGAAGGAGGATCAGGAGTTCAGGGCCAGCCTTGGCTACATAAGACCCTGTCTCAACAACACAACAACAAAAATTGAAGTTTGGTTGGTTCCTTGTCCTTGGCATCTGGTGAGGGCCTTTGTGCTTCTTCATAACATGATGAAAGGTGAGTGTGTGCACACAATTAGGAAGGCACAACCCTCATGACCTAATCTCTACTAAACAGTTCTAAATGCCATTATGATGGGGTTAAACTTACGTTTCAACTTGAGAGCTTTGTTTTTTGAGACAGAATCTCACTACATATCCCTGACTGATCTGGAACTTTCTATGCACACCAGACTGGCCTGAATCATCCTGTCATTGCCTCCCCAGTTCTGGGATTACAGACATATACCACCATGCCTGGCTCTCTATGAGTTTTGGAGGGCATTCTGCCCCCCATTTCTGCCCTCTGTGAGTTCCTTGCACCAGTCTGACTAAGATGCTGAGTCTTTGCTATCTGACCAAAAATGCTTTCTACATTGGCACTTGATAAATATGTGTTGAAATAAATTAGGCAGATAAGGATCCTGGCAGAAGGCCCTGAATGCTTGGGTCTGTGCCTTGCACAGATGCAAATGTGCAGGAAGGGGAGGCTCAGCAAAGTCAGGGCTCTTCAGCATTCCTTTGTTCTTTTTAGCAAACTGCAGTTACTGGGCCCAAAAGTCACTTCCAAAGTAAATATTTTCCAATGACTCTTACACTTGGATGTAGTAGCCTCCGTGAATTATAAACAACCCAGCAACTGAGTTTCTAGTGTCTGACCTTTCTTGAAGGAGGCAACAGGAAGGGAAGTCTGACACATTATGTAACAGGGATTACCCAGGAAGACATGATGTTCAGTGAAATAAGCCAGGTCCCAAAGGAAAAGTACTGTATAATTCTATTTCTATAAAGTTCTGAAACAAGTCAAATTTCTAAAGAAAGAAAATAGATAAAATTTAAAAAGGCTGTGGTGAGGAAAGGGAGTGACAGGGAGTTTGTGCTTAATGAATATGGGATGATGAACAGGTTCTGGAGATGGTTGATAGGGATGCTCACATAGCAACATGACTGTGCCAGTGCCAGTGATCTGTGTACTTCAAAGTGGTTGCTGGAGCTGAAGTTATGGTTCACTGGCACAGTGCTTGACCACTGTGCATAGCACCTTGGGTTCCATCACCAGTACTGCAAAACAAAATGCTTAACATGGTAAATTGTATGCTATGTACTATGCACCACAAACTTTAGAAAGAAAAAAAGTAACGAATACACATAAAGTTTAAGCAATAAAGTTGGTCCTTCATTTTATTATATAAGACAAGTCATTATATATGGAAGTTGATACATTTTAATCTCATTTTGTAATAAGCTAAGTCACATCTATTTTATACTTCAGTCATTTGTGTTTCTTTCTAAGACAGGGTCTTACTATGTAGCCTAGGTTGACCTGAAACTCATTATGTACACAGGCTGGCCTCAAATGCATGAATCCTCCTGCCTCCGCCTGTCATCTTTATCTCCGTTTCAAAGGCAGATTTTAGTTGCCCTCTTAGCACTGAGGGCAGTACATCAGCCTCATAATTCAAAATGGATTTCAAATGTGCTTGGGCAGGTAAAAAAAAGCTACTTTGGTTGGAGTTGCTAGCAAGGACTTACAGACACCCAAAAATGGGATGAGGAGGATAGACAGAAATACATAGAAGGCTGCGAAGCTGCTCTTGAAGGATCATAGCAAGCAGCACCTCCCACCAGGCTACCAAGGAAGGCCTTGCTGAGGCTGCTGCTATGTGGCTTATTCTGTAGGAAAAGGTATTCCTTGTGCTGTCTTCGACATGGCCTTGTCTAAGGCTTTGGTACATCCTCAGAACTAGGTTGGGTTACGGTGCCCCCTCCAACAAAGTTGTGCTAAAGCGCAAATGCTTACTACGTCAGAGTGTGACCTTATCTACAGATTCTCTCTCTCTCTCTCTCTCTCTCTCTCTCTATATATATATATATATATATATATATATATATATATATATATATATATATATACACATACTGGGAACTTGTGGAGGCCAGAAGTGAACCTCAGGTATCATTCCTTACCTGGTATCCACTTTTTTTTTTCTTTGAGTCACAACCTCTCACTTGATTGGAACTTATCAAGTAGTCTAGGCTGGCTGGGGAGCCTAATGAATCCTCCTATCCTCAACTCCCTAGTTCCAAGAGTACAAGCATACACCACCATGCCCAGATTTTTTTACGTTGGTTCTAAGGCTTGAACTATGGTCCTTCATGCTTACATGACAAGTACTTTTTTACTGAATGAGTTATATCCCCAAGTCCTGAAATAGTGTATTTACAAAGTACTCAAATTAAAATGTGGGCAGAGCTAATCTGACCTCACTAGTGTCCTTACAAAAGGGGGCAGGATTTGGACATTGAGATACACATGTGTACAGGGAGAATGTTATATGAAAACCCACAGAAGATGGTTCTCTTTAAGTCAAAGAAAAAGGCTTGGAAGTTTTCCTTCCCCTACAGACCTGTAAAGGAAACAACTCAGCGCAAACATTGATTTCCCACTCTCAGTCTCCAGATCTGTGCAATGATAAATTTATGTTATTTAAAGCATCCTCAGTGGCAGAAGCTAGCATATACAATGTCCAGCACCACAAAGGAACAGAAACAAAAGCACGCCCAGTTTGTTACAGGGGCCAGAGACAACACATAGAACAAGGAAAACAAGACTCAAAGTGATCTTTTTTTTCTCTTTTCACAAATAGATAGGTTATAGAGATAGAAGGAGAGAGAAAAGACCTATAACAAAAGATTTACTTACCAAAGGACTCTAAGCAACTTTCTTGGTCCAGGGATCACCTCCAGTTCCCTCACTTCAATGATTCATTACTGTATCACCAGTGGCTTCCCGGGAGAGGATAATTTTTTTTTATGCAAACTTTGTAATGTATTCTCATCACAGAAGGAAGTAAAGCGCAGTGCTAGGCTAGAGGGCTGTTTTGAGCAACTTAGAATGCTAAAGGCTGACTCATATGGACTCTCCATGCTGCCTAATCAGTCTCACTTGGCTAGTGCTAAGTTTTTAGTTAGTCTATCAACAGCCTCTCACCTCCTCTCTGTTCATTACTGCGTGTAGCTAGAGTGCCTATTAGGGAGACATGGACTGTCATCAGCAGCCTAGACATTAAATTAGACTCTGTGCATATTGGCCAAAGCACCTCTACTCAGCTCATCACGATTTCTCAGCCAGGACTTACAAAATTGCTGTCTGATTATTATCTTCAGCTCCAGCAGTTAGGGAGCCTTTTCCCATCTAACATCCAAAGATTTCACCAAAACATAGTTTTTCCTAAAAAGATTGGTCCTAATGAATGATATGAAGAGTTGTTCAAAGTGGTTTTGGGAACAAACTTCATTTTATTTCATCAAGGTATCTTGTCTTCCTCATGGATTCTTTTTGGACGAATTTCTCTCTAGTTAAGTTCCACTGCCTGAATGCCTGTAAAACAGCTAACAGTTACAACTGTTCCTACTACAGTTAATATTTAAAGTGGCAAAGATACAGTGTTGGTAATTAACTCAGGTTTCCTGACTTTTCCCATTTTGTTTTTTTGTTGTTAGTTTTGTTACATTACACAGTGGGTGACTATAAATGGGAATACGGGCTCACGGAGATGGTTCATTGTGTAAAATGCTTGCCATGCAAGCATGAAGACCAGTTTGGACCCCTGTACCTACATAAAAGAAACCAAGCCTATAATCCTAGCACTGGGAAGGATGCATGGAGCTCACTAGCCAGCTAGCCTTGCCCAGTAAGTGAGCTCCAGGTTCGGGGAGACACCCTGTCTCAAAAAATATATGTATGAAGGGGTTGGAGAGATGGCTAAGTAGTTAAGAGCACATACTGCTCTTGAAATAGACCAGAGTTTGGTTCCCAGTATCCACATCAGGCAGCTCACAACTATCTGTAACTCCAGCTCCAGGGTATCTGATGCCCTCTTCTGGTATCCACAGGCAACTGCACTCACATGCACAGACCTACACACACATATACATATAATTAAAAATAAAATCGTATCTTAAAAAGATAAGATGAAGAGGGATAGAGGAAGACACCTGGCCTGACATCAACTTCTCAACCACACATGCTCATACCTACGTGTGTGTGCACATATATAGATACACAATTATGGACAGATCCAGATAACCCACAACATATGTGTAAAAGAATAATGAACTATATATTTCAAAAAGCAATAAAGAAGGATTTTTCAATGTTTTCACCAGGAAGAAAATGACGCATCTTTACTCCAATTCCAACATTATAAAACATATAGGTGTATCCAAACATCACATGATACCCCATAAATATATATCATTTTTGTATTAAAAATGAACTTAAATTTAAAGGAACAAGAGGAAGTGTTTCAGAGAAACTTGGAGAAGGAATAAGTGACTCAGCTCTGGCTTTAGTGCTATTTTCTCTTCTGTTCTATACTATATTCCAGGCCATTTTGTCCCCGGGCAATATGTTTGTTCTGATAGTTCCCAAACTTACATGTCTCCAGCTCAGAGCACTCCACTGGATGCTAGACCCATGGTTCCTCTTGGAAACTTCCACTCAGTTGTCAAATTCCTCTCGCAGCTTATTTATCACCATCATCCTTCCCCTCTTCTTTCCTGTCTGCTTCTCCTCTGCTTTGTAGTGCCTCACAGATCGTTCTCCAATTCTCATTCTCCAGAACTTTCCCTTCATTTTGAACCTTATGCTGAAAGAATATCCACATGGAGGATGCTGTCTCGAAAGTGAGATCACAGAAGGTGAGCTGTCATTTGAGCTTACTCCCGTTGAACTCACTAATGAAACACTAGCCGCAGAGCTCGACCTTACGTGGTACAGTCCTCTCCTATGCACACTAGCAATCAAGCTAATTGGCAGGTATCCCAGTTGAGTAGAGAGGAGGATTAGTACTAGTATGCGAGTGTACAGGGTTGGTGCACATATATGCACAAGCACATACACACTCTCTGCTATGGTCTAATTTCTTACATCTTATTTATTTGTTTTGTCTGCCAGAAACAGGGTATGTATGGCCCGAGGCACGTGTAGAGGTCAGACCACTTACAAGGGTTATTTTTCTCCTTCCACGTTGTGGGTCCCCGGGATCAAACTCAGGTTGTCAGTTTTGCTAGCGGGCACCTTTACTGGCCCAGCTATCTTGCTGGCCATAAGTAGTGGTTTTATGTTCACAGCTTAATCTATAGGAAGGCACAGAGTTAGTTTACAAGCATCCTATCTCTGAACATGCTCAGCCTCCCACGTCATTTACATCTCCAAGCCGAGTGGTACTATTGTTACAAATGGGGTTCTTTGTTCATAATGCAATATGTCCAACAAGCAAATGACCAAATATGGTGATGCAACCAAGGCTCACAAACCCTAAAAAAGAATTACTTAGTGCAGTTGAAGCCCCCTTTCTGTTTACCACTTGTGGTGGTTTAAATGAGAATATGCCCCATGGGTTCCAAATATTTGAACATTTTGTCTCCAGTTGGTGGTGCCATTTGGGGAGGGCTTAGAAGCAAGTCACTGGGGGTGGGCTTAGTGAGTTCTTAAGCCTTGAGGGATCGCCAGTCACTCTCTGCTTCCTGTGCCTTCTTGAAGATGTGAGGGCTTAGCCTCTGCTCCGAGGCCAGCTACCTCTGCCACCATGCCTCCCCGCCATGGTGGACTCTCACCCCTTTGAAACTGTAAGCTACATAAACTCTTCCTCTTATAAGCTCCCTTGATCAGTGTTTCTATCAGAGCAACAGAAAAGTGACTAATACACCACTGATTCTGTTCTCCCAACTCTACCCCAAGGGCTATTGAATGTAGTGGTTTTCATGCCCATACACCCAGAAATGTGCAATATTGCCCTGCATGTTTTTAGGCCTCACAAGTGGTATTATAATGTAAATTGCCCTTCTAGAACTTGATTTACCCATCTGTTCTTCAGGAATGCCTGCGTTGGTGCATCTTCTTTTGGTTCATGTATGTTAATGCCTGTCTCTCATACCACAGCAGGAATTTACCACTATGTATTTATTCTTCCATCTTTGCTTGGGCATTTTGTGTCTTCAGATTTTTTATTTTATAAATATTGCTTTTAACTTTCTTTGAATATGTTTCTATTTCAGTAATTTTTCTACTGCATTCTTTTGCTTTTCTTTTGACATTAAAAATAAGTTTGGACTTATGTAAAAGTTGCAAGGATAGCAGAGTGCCAAATAGAAAGAAATCTATTTGTAACAAATGTGCCACTCTGCTTGGGGATATAGATGATGTGGGAGACTGAGCATATTCCGAGTTAGGATGCTTGTAGAGTGAACCCTGTTCACTCAGAATCCTCTGATTTCAATATCACACAACCATTGCACATAAATAAAAATGAAAAAATGAATAGCAATACAATTCTCTTGCTAAGATGCATATTCTATTAGAATTTAGGCAGTTAGAATGGTGTTTTTCAAACTTCCTGCTGTGACCCATTAGTGCATTGAGTCCCAGTTTTACCTACACATTGCAATAGTTTAGGAAACTTTAAAAACTACTGATGTTAGGGTATCACCTCCTACCCCCATGTTCTCATTTAATTTGGGTTATGGCATGGGTGACAGAAATTTAAAAGCACCCCAGGTGATTGCGGCATGGAGCCAAAGTGGAGAAACAATTCATTAGTAGATCATGAATAAATTTAACTGGTCATGTGTAAGTATTTAAACATTAAATGGGGAATTGGCAAAATGACTCAGTGAGTAAAGGCACTTGTGGAAACCTGAAGACCTGAATTCCATCCCCAAATCCTATGATGGTAGGAGAGAACTGGTTCCTGAAAATGTTTTCTGACCTCTACGCATGTGCTGTGGCTCATGTACACTCACAATCATACACACACACATAACAAAGACATACACATACTAATAATAATCAAATTTTAAAAATAAAAATGAAATGGAATAGTAAATAACGAGGGGCTTTGTATGCACACCAAGAGTTGTTACAGAACTTTTTTGCCTCAATTATCAGTGTATAGAAGTTACAGTATAAAATGAATTTCATAAAGTGATTCACAAAAAATATTTTAAGGCAATATCTATGCTATAGATCTTGGAGTGAAATCATTGCCCCACAAAACACACAGACTTTTCATTTTCCTTGATGCACACTCAGAAGCACACTGCCAGCCATGAATGAGAGCTCCAGGCTGTCAACTTTCTTGTCAACACCTGGTGCTGCCACAACATTTACATTTTTGCTGATTCTGTGGGTGTGATCCAGTGTCTTGTTTACTGGGCATTTCTGAGATAACCAGGATGCTTGAACACTCTTGTATGCATACATTAATCAAGTTTCCTGTTTGAGAATTGCCTCTTCATGTCTTCTGCCCATTTAAAAATTAATTATTTTATAGTGCATCAATGTCTATTTTAGATATCAGTGTTGTGTCAGAAACCAGAGCATGACATGTCTTCTAGCACTCTTTGGCTTGTCTTTTCACCCTTTGAAATGCCACTTGTTGCACAGGCCTTTTGCTTGAATGTAGTCAAATGTATTAATGTGTAACTTTATGATTTGAGTTCTATATGTCTTTGAAAACAATTCCCCTCTCCCTGTGGTAACAAAGACATTCTTCTATATTTTCTTCTAAAAATTTTAAAGTTGCATTTTCATAACTGTTGTTGTGTATTTAATGCTTGGATTTCATTGCTTTGATGAAATCAATGTAGAGCCATATCCAGAATCCACTGCTGGGCCAGTTGGGTGGCTCAGCAGATGAAGGCACTGCTGCCAAGCCTGAGAACCTGACTTTGATCTCTGGAACCCAAGTGGAAGGAGAGAACTGACTGCACAAAATTGTCCTCCGACCTCCATTGACCCAGTGTGGCATGCATGCCTGGCCACCTCAATTTTTCTTTTACAAAGTTATAAAAATAAAGTGTTACAAAAAGAAATCCCTTACTCACTTTGTTCAGTTTCGCTGTTATAGATGAGAGAGAGTACAATTTTCTGTCCTAGTTGCCATGCACACAGTAAAGACTATGAAGAGTTCCTCCACAGCTTACAAGGTTTGCTCTTGTAAGCACACCCAGCTCCCCAGTATCTACACTCTGGTCCCCTCCCTAATCTCTGGCATCCACTCATCTGTTCACTATCCCAGGATCTTGTTAGTTCAAGAATGTTGTATAAATGGAACCATGGAGCATATAACTTTTGAGACTGACATTCTCAGCAAATCCTTAGAGACTGTTTTGTGTATTGTTAGTTCATTCCTTGTTATTGGTGACTACAAACCATGACATGGCTGTATCTCAGTTTGTTTATCCAGTCACCCATTGAAGGACATCTGGGTTGTTTCCAGTTTAGGGTTATTAAAAGAAAGCCTTTATAAACACACATGTATAAGGTTTGTTATGAACATAAACATTCACCTCTCCAAGGCAAATGCCTAAGACAAAGCTGCTGGATCTTACGACACTTGCAGGTTTAGTTTTATAAAAAACATTCAAACTGTTTTCCAAAACTGCTGGAACATTTTCATGTCCACCAGTGACATCACTAATTCAGTTTCTCGGGATCCTCACCAATATTTGCTGTTGCCACTATTTTTAATTTCATTTTAGTAATTCTGATAGTGATGCGATATTACCGCATTAAGGTGAGAATTTGCTCTTACTTGTGGTTAATGCTGTTCTGACTCTTTTCATGTGCTTTCTCTGCCATGTGTAGATACTCTGACAAAATGTCCTGTTGTTTGTTTTTGTTGTTGTTGTTTTGGTTTTGGGGTTTTTTGCAGATTTTCAGAAATTAGACTGTTATTATTGGCTGGTAAAGATTTTCTGACATTTTGTCACTTTTTTTTCTCTGCTGATAATATCTTTTGCTGTGCAGAAACTTTCATATAGTCCCATCTGTTGATACTTGGGGCTAGATCCTGTGCTACTAGAGTTTTGCTTAGAAAGTTCTTGCCTATTTCAACGTCCTTATATTTTTGACTAGAAGTTTCAACATTTCAGGTTTTAAATTAAGGTCTCTGATCAATTTACTTTAATTTTTTGTACAAGGCGAAAGATACTGCATTGACTAGCTTTAGTTGTCAACTTGACACACCTGTGAAGAGGGAACCTCCATTGCGGAATTTCTTTTATCAGAATGGCCTGTTCACATGTCTGTGAGGCATTTTCTTGGTTGTGATATGAGCCGGCCTAGCGCACTGTGGGCAATGCCAATCCTAAGAAGGTGATTCTACTACGTTGTGTAAGAAAGCAGGCTGAGCACAGGCTAAAGGAGCAAGTCAGAAAACTGCTTTCTTCCATGGTCTGTGCTTCAGTTCTTGTTTCCAGGTTCCTGCCCTGAGTACTTGCCCTGCCTTCACTTAGTGATGAACTGTGGTTGGGACATGTAAGCCAAATAAACCCTTTCCTCCCCCAAATTGTTGTGGTCATTGTTTTGTCACAGCAATGGAAAGGAAGCTAAGACAGATATGAAACGAATTTCATTCTTCTGCAGGTGAATATACAGTCTTGCTAGAACTATTTGTTGAATAGGCTTTTGCACTGCCTGTTTTTGCCACCTTAAAAAAAACAGGTGGCTATACACTTGTCAGTTTATTTCCGGGTCCTTTAGTCCAATCCAGTCTTCCTTTCTGTTTTATGGTAGCACCAGGTCATCTTATCACTATAGCTCTGTAATATAATTTGAGATAAGATACTGTGATGCCTTCAACTGGGTTCTTCCTCCTTAGGATTGCTTTGACTATTCATGGCCTGTTATGGTTCCCTACGAATTGTTGAAGTGTTTCTTCTACATCTGTGAAGTATGACATCAGAATCTGAATAGGTATTGCATTGAATCTGTAGATTAATTTTGATAATATAACTATTTTCATATTAATTCTACCAACCCAGAAACATGGAAAGTCTTTCCATCATCTACTATATTCTTTGGTTTTCTTTTTCATTGTCTTGAAGTTTTTATTGTAGAAGTCTTTGACTTTTTGTTAGATTTATTCCTATGTACTTACTTTTTGTAGCTATTATGAAAGAGATATTTTTCCTAATTATTTCTCTGAGATTTCATTGTTGGTATACATGAAGACTACTTTATAAATCTTTATACTGATTTTATACCCTATGACTTTACTGTTAGGGTTTATTAGATCTGAGAGTTTTCTAGTAGATTCTAGATGGTCTTTTAAGTAAATAATGATAATTTGATTTCTTTCCCTGTTTTTATTCCTTTTCTGTCCTTCTCTTATCCAATTGATTTAGCTAAGATTTTGAGTACTACAGTGACTGAGAGGGGTACAGTGAGTATCCATTTCTTGTAACTGATTATATTTTTAAAATTTATTTTTCTAAATTTTATACATGAATGTTTTTGTCTGAATGTAAGTGCACCACATGCATACAATGCCCAAGAGACCACTAGAGGGTATCTACCCCATGGAACTTGAGTTATGGGTAGTAGATCCTGGCCATGTCATGCTGAGAACCAAACCTTGGTCCTCTGCAAGATCAACCAGTGTTCTTAATCACTGAGCCATCTCTCCAGTTCCTCTTTACTGATTTTACAGCAATGTTCTGTTTGTCTCAATGTAGTGTTAGTTAAAGCCCTTACTATTTTGCACCATGTTTCATTCATTCCTAATGTGTCCAAAAATTTTTAAATGTTTATATTTTATTTTATGTGTATGAGGTTTTTTTTTTTCTTTTTTGGTCATTTTTGAGACAGGTTCTACCTGTAGACCCAGCTGTCCGGGAAGTCACTATGTAGACCAGGCTGGCCTTGAATTCACAGAGATCTGCCTGCTTCTGCCTTTCGAGTGCTGGTATGTGCCACCATGCCCAGCTTGTGTCCAGAACTTTTGTCATGAAGACATGTTGACCTTTGTTGACCTTTACAGCATCAATTGAGATGATTATATAGTTTCTGCCCTTACACATGATTTGTTGATTTACGTATGTTGAACCATCTCTGTATCTCGGGGATGAAGCCAGCTTGATCATGGTGGATAGCCTTTTTCTTTTAAACATTAAACTTCTGCTGTCAAGTCTAAGAATTCTATGCCTAGTCCCAAATTCTAAAGATTCTCTTCTAATTTTTCTTTAACAATTCTATAATTTTACATTTCACCTTTAAACTAGTTTTACATTTTTGGGTTTCATTTTATGTTGACTTCATTTTGTACCTTTATCAAAATACGTTTGGCATATTTGTGTAGGCCCCTTTGGATTTTAACATATTTATCATATCTGGCTCCATGCCACAATGTATGTTGTCTTAATTTCCTGCAAAATACATAAAAACTAAATCATCATTTTGCTGTGATACTAACATTGTAATTAACAAGAATTTGGCAACAATATCTAATTAAACACTGATCACACAGTGGAAATTTAGTTTGATCACTGTTGGTCTCTCAACTCCTCAGGGGGCTAATTCTTACAATTAAACTAGTATGAAGCCACAGAGAATTGGGAGATGAGTTAGAACTTGCATCAAAGCAGGGGTAACTTCAAAACTATTAGACTCTAAAACTGTCAGAAGTGAAAACAGCAAGTGGGAATGTCCTAGCTATGAGGTTCTGCTAGCCACTGGAATGAAGGCCTCTTTCTATTCTATTTATGGGAGAGCCTTTGCTTATGATCTAGTGATGTTGTCCTTCACAGTAGTTGTGTTCTTGAACATGTGTGTACACATCACTCCAGCATGTGATGACTAGAAAGAGCCCTTGTGAAATTTGGAGAGATGTCTTCTGGGTGCCAGGGTATCCAGTGAGATAGACGGAGATGACCTGAACACACATCTTACTTTTGAGTTACTTTTTTGCCTGTTTGTGGCATCTACAATTGTTTGAGCATTTCAAATAGCTTAGGCACGCTGGTAAGCTCATTACATGCCACGTTTTCTTCAATCTTCGCAGTAATGTAAGAAAGAAGCTAATATACTCCTCAAAAATGGAAGTTACAGCTTGGTCTGCACATATAAGGCAGGATCTTGATCCTGTAGAACTGAGGGAAATATTTCAAGAAGCAGAATGACTTATTTATTTATTATTTAATTAATTTATTTACTGAAGCAGGCTCTCCCTGTAATCCTATCTGGCCTGGTACTTTCTATGTGGACTAGGCTATCCTCAATCTCAAAGAGATTTGCCTACCTCTACCTCCTGAGTCCTGGGATTAAAGGCTTGCACCACCATGCTTAGCAAAAAGCAGAGTTATAAACAGAGCTTGCATGTATTTTCCCTCTTTCTTTTTTCTTTCTAGGTCTCCTTTTGCATTGTTCATTGTATGTGGTGCTAGAGTTAAACTACTGATACCTTGTTATGACTTATTGTGAGTTACTGGGTTATATTTGCCCATCATTCCATTTTCTTGCTATGTCCTTGTCTTGTTTTCATATCTTGGGGTTAAACCAACTTCATAAAGTGAGTGAGAATATGATTTTACCTCTTGTATTTTCTCAAAGACATTGAGGATAATCAGTCTTTAAATCCTTGCTAGAATTTTCCCATGAAACTGCCCAGGCCTGGTGATTTATTTTGTTGGTATTTAAAAATTATGCATTGATTTATTTAATAGTCTTAAGGGTATTTACATTTTCCTTTTATACTGAATGACTTGTAGTAGTTTGTATTTTTATATCCATTCTTTTTGTTTAAATTATCAACGTTATGTGTGTATAGTTGTCTGCAGTGTGATCTTTTCAGTTTATTCTTGATTATTTTATTAAAAAGTATTTTCATTTATGTACATTATAGGATTTTAAATTTTCCAACTAACATATAAAAAGACAAAAATCATCCATAGTCATAGTGTATCAAGGAATGTTCTCAATACATGTACGCAGTAGTAAGCAATTTTAAGGCAAACTGCAGTTTAATAAACACAAAATATAAAAATTTTTCTGAATATTTTATGAGTATTAAAATGAAAATTAAGAACCTACAAAAATTATAGATGTGACTAAGGAAGTTTCTGTGTGTGTGTGTGCTTTTGTGTGTGTGTTTGTCAGTTGCATGTGTGTGTCTGTCAGATGTGTTAGCAGTTTGTCAATTTTATTGATCTCTATAAAGAAACAATTCTCTCTTAAAATAGTTTCTCTATTTTTTTCTCCTTTGAATTTCATTGATTTTTGTTGTTACATCATTTATCATTTATCATTTCCTTTCTTCTGCTTGCTTGGGGTTTATTTTGATATTATTTTTCTGAAGCTGTTTTTTGACAGCACTGAGTATTAAAAGTACAGCTCCACATGAGCTAGTGAAGTGATTAGAGACTTTTTTCCTTTTTCTAATCTATGGAATATTCTAATATATACATTTCCCTCACATTTTTTCTTTATGTATGTTACAAATTTTCATTTTCATAAAATATAGTGTAGTACTTTTATGTTCCAGAGACTTCTTCTTTGACTCCATATTAGTCAGAAAAAAAGATATACTTTGCTCTTTTCTAAAAACATCATGGGTGTTTCGTTGATCCTTATAAATGTAGAAGTTTGATTTGGACATCTGCTGTATCTATTAAAATCTTTTGGGGTTTTTACTATGCCTATTTGGAATCTACAGATAGATTTGGGGAAAACTTGATATCTTAATAATTTTGTATTTCACACATGCCACAGAAATGGGTTATCAATCCACTTATCTAGATCTTTGGATTTCTTTCATCAGTGTTGTGTGATTTTCAGGCCTAAAGACCCTGTACAGATTCTGATAGTTCTTCTTAGCAATTTAAATGTTGTGTGATTTTGTAAATTTTACAAAATCAAATCATTCAGTACTATTGTATGGAAGGACAATAAAATTTCATATGTGGTTCTTCTTAAAAATTCATTCATTTTTATTTTATGTGTATGAGTGGTATGCCTGCATGTATGTAAGTACTAGTGTTGTACGGTGCCCATGGGAGACAGAAGAAGACATCAGATCCCTGGAACTGGAGTTACAAATGGTTGTTAGCTGTCATGTGGGTGCTGGGATTCGAACCTGGGTCTTCGGCAAGAACAGCCATTGCTCTTAGCCACTGACCCATCTTTCCAGCCTTCTATATGTAGTTCTTTTAACATTAACCATTTAAAATCCAGCAATTCTAAGAAAAAAAAATTTGTATATTTCTTGGAATTGTCTATGTAGACAAGTCATTTGCAAGTAGAGGAAGATATATTTTGTCCTTTCTTACTTTTTAATATAGTATTCCGTTGTGTGTGTGTGTGTCCATGTGCGTGTACATCTAGGCCAGAGGTCTTCCCTGGTGTCTTTTATCACTTTTCATCTTTTTTTTTTTTGTGAGACAAGATTGCTCATTGGTGCTAGAACCTGCCCAAGGTTTCTCCTGTCTCTACCTCCCTATCTCTGAGATTGCAGGTGAGTCACTGTGCCTGACTTATATTTTCTTCTGTGGTTAATTCCTTTCAAAATAATTTTTTATATAGGCTGAGCATGGTGGTACACGCCTTTAATCCCAGAACTCAGGAGGCAGAGGCATACAGATCTCTGTGAGTTCAAGGCCAGCCCAGTCTGCATAGCAAGTTCCAGGCCAGGTAGGGCTACAAGGAGACCCTGTCTCAAAAAGACAAAAAAAATTTTTTTATAGATCCCAGAATTTTATACAATGTGTTTTATTCCCATCCAGACCTCTTTTGCTCTCTCCATCCCCTCCCCACTAACCCCCCCATTTCTGTTATTAGCTATCATTTTCCCCTTCCTTCCTTCCTTCCTTCCTTTCTTCCTTTCTTCCTTTTTTGTTTTTCAAAGTTCTATTGAGAAGAGTCTATTGGCCACAGATCGATGCTGGGAGAGGGAGAATCAGTTTTCTTACTGTGTGACACCAGTAGGTTGACCAGACTCCAGGGCATGGATGTGCACCCAGAAGCACTTGTGAGGTATGGATTTATTGGAATCGATATGCCTGGCTTTTTTATGTGGGTGCTAAGGGTAGAACTTGGGTCATTAAGGTTATAAGACAGCACTTTACCAACTGATCCATCTCCCTAGGCCTTCAACATGTTATCCTTTCTTTTTCTTGACTATTTTTAATAAAATTGTCTTGCATTCCTAGGTTTAGATAGATGCTGCCATGAATAGATATTGAATTTTTTCCAGTGCTTTTCTGTGGACCTATGGAGATGGTCATATGATACTTTTCATAGTGTATTACTATAGTGAGTTGACTGATTTTTGAATGTTTAACCAGTCTTGTGTCTCTGGAGTAAACCCCACTTAGACACATTGTATTCTTTTTTTAATACCTTAAGTTTTAAGGATTAGGTTTTATTATATACTCCACCCCAGCAAATGAATAAACCAATAGAGTGAATAGAGGACCCAGAAATATATCCACATAACCTTGGACACCTAATTTTTGTAAAACGCATCAAGATCACATACTGGTACTAGCAAAACAAGATAGCTACTTGCAGAAAGAGGAAATAAACCCACATCTCTTACTATAAAACTTGGAACACTGAAAATGGTAGAGGCACATGTGTAGAATACACTTGAAGTTACAGGTATAGGGAAACCTTTCTGAACAGGAGTTCAGCAGCAAAGCATAGGAAATAGTCCCAAGAATTAACAAATGGGCGTATATGAAATTCAAACTGTTTTGCACATCCAAGGAAGAAGATTAGGAGAAAATCTTTGCCACCTATGCTTCAGACAGTAGGCTGATATCTGGAATTTATAAATAACTGGAAAAATTAAACACGAAACTCATAAAACTGTCAGTAAATAAATGGGCTAATAAAACGAATAGACAATATTTTTGTTAAATGTTCAATATTCTCAGAGCACTAAAGCTGCTTTCAGATTCCACCTCATCCCCATCATAAAACAAATAATAGTCTGAGTTGGTGGCATATGCTTTTAATCCCAGCACTCAAGAATTAGAAGCAGGTAGATCATTGTGAGTTCAAGGCCAGGCAGATCACTGTGAGTTCAAGGCCAGCCTGGTCTATATAGTGAATTCCAGGTCAACTGGAGCTATAAAGAGACACTGTCTCAAAATTATTTAAAAAATGGTAGCAAATGTTGGCAATGATATGGGGAAGGAGGAACCTTTATCCCCTATGGTGGGAGTGTAACCTAGAGTAGGTATAGTCATTATGGATATCAGTATGACAGTTCCTCACACAATTAAAAATGAAACTATCATATCACCCAGCTATAGCACTCCCGGGTACATTTTCAAAGAACTTTGTACCCTACCATAGAAATACTTGTATGTCTATCTTTATTGCTACACTATTCACAATAACAAGAAAATGGAAATAGGCTAGATGTCCATCAACAGGAGAACTGGTAATGAACATGTACAGATACACAGAATGGAATTTTACTCAGTTGTAAAATGAAATTTTCAGGGAAAAGGATTTATCTTGAAAATATTAAGTGAGGTGACCTGCCTCAGAAAGACAAGTATTGCATGTTCTGTCTCATATGTACAGATAATTTTTAATGTTCATACAATGTAAATAAAGGGCTGTCAGATTGAGAATATACTGTAAGATATATAGGAGAGCATGAAGAGGAATAACATGTGTTAAAGAAAGGAGAATGGAGGCTGGAGAGATGGCTCAGAGGTTAAGAGCACTAGCTGCTCTTGCAGAGGACCAGGGTTTGAGTCCCAGCACCCACATGGCAGCTAAGAACTGCAGTTCCAGGGAATCGGATGTCCTCTTCTGGTCTCTGAGGACTTTGCACAACACAGGCATACTTACAAACATGCAAGCAATACACTGATACACATAAAGTTAAAAAAAAATAATTCCTAAAATAAGGGCTGGAGAGATGACTCAACAGTTAAGGACACTGACTGTTCTTGCAGAGGACCCATATTTATTTCCCAGCACCCACAGGGTGCCTAGCAATGACTTGTAAGTCCAGTTCCAAGGGATTCAATATCCCTTTCTGACCATCATGAGCAGTACATGACACGGGTGCACTTACGTACATGCAGGCAATACAATCATACACAGAAAATAAAAACAATAAAAATAATTTTAAAATCTTTGTGTATTCCATACAGAACACCTCAATCGATGTTAATGATCTTTATACCTTCTTCCCCACCAGCACTCCCCATCGCTCCCCAACTGGAATCCATACATTCTGTCATCCATTTGTATTAAGGTCTATTGTGTCAAGTTAGTGTCCCAAGACGTTCTTCAGTGCAGGTTCAATACACTGAGGTCTACTCAGCCTATCCAGAGTCCCTTGCTTTAAGAAGATTAGCTCTTCCTCACCCAACAGTGAGCAGTTGCAAATATTTCTTCAGCAAAGATTGGGGTCTGCTGCCCATTTCCTCAGTTCCATACATGGTTTTTCTCTGTTTGAGTCTGCGTGGGTCTTGAGTATGCCAACACCATTGCTGTAGGTTCATATGAGCAGGATCCTAGGAGCTTGTAGGATTCGATCTCCGTATGGTCACACACCCCCTCACTGGCTTCTGCAATCTTTCCACTCTGTCTTCTGAAATGGTCCCTGAGCCCTGGATGAGTAAAGCTTAATATAGGAGTCCTGTCCAGGGATCCACTCTACAGACTCCTAATCTCCACGCTTTGACCATTTGTGACCTTTTGTGTTCCTGGCCCTTGGTTGCATGAGGAGCTTCATTAATGAGAGTTCAGAGATTCATCAGTGTCCTCTTTACCCATTGTTCTATGTTGCATGAGCCTTGGGTATAGAGGTTGCATTGTAGATGTGCTGCTTAAGCATGGGCAATTCACAGACAATGTCTGTGTATGACCAGCTGTGTACTCTGTAGTAGTCTCCATCTGGTGCAAAAGAAGCGTGGAGACTGGCACTGGAATGCTTGACTGTAAATATTACGATACATATTTTGCACTTAGTAAGAAGTTACATTAGCCTAGGGATGTGACAGCCTTGGAGATCTCTCTAAGATCTGTGACCTCTTCAGCCATGTGTATTTGGTTATGATTACATTACCACACATGAGTTTCCAACCATGGGCTCTAAGACCAATTAGGTAGCTGTTGATTAACCCCAACATAAAAGTGCCACTACTGCACCAGTGTCATATGCTGTGCTAGTCATTGATATGGCTATTTGCTCAGGAAGCTGGTGTTGGGCCATTGATTGATGCTTTCCCTTAGCAGCTTGCATAGTGCTCTCCAGAGCTATGAGAGCTAGTCTTCATGGGAAGTGACTTCCAGGTCAATTCCAGCTCCATTGCTCTAAATTTAGTCTACAATGTATGTCTTATTTTTAGCAATAGGGTCTTAACTTCAAGTTCTGGGAGTCAATCAAGGGCTGTGGCGATAGCCTGTGTAATTTTGGGAGTCACTTGGATCACCAGGGCCAACAACTCAAGGGAAGGTTTCTCTGGTACTGTTTCTTATTATGTAGCTTTCAGCTATGCATATGGGTGCATGTAGATACTGAATGTGTAATCTGTCAGTAGGTTGTTAGAATAATATGATTGCTTCTGGTGTTTTACCCTAGCTAGGCCTTATTTATTTCTCTTCTCTCTCTCCCTGTCTAGGTTTCTTTCCATGACTTCTCCATTTAAAATGTCCCCATTTTCCCCATTTCTCCCTTGATAATAGCAGTCACCTATGTCCGCCTCTCTCGTGAACTCCTTCTTTCCCTTTATCCCCATAGTTCCTTGTAAATCCTTCCTCCCTCCTCCCTTTTAAATCCCCCCATTTTATCTATTTCTCCCTTGGTAACACCCACGTCCTACTATTCTTCTCTCTCAGGTTCTATCTTCCCTTTTACTTCCCTGGCTCCTTTTTATTTTCCTGGTTCCTGCAGTTCTATCAGGGTACATACTCACATATAAGGGTTTGGTGCTAGGATCCACAAATGAGGAAAAACATATGTAGTTTGTTTTTCTGAATCTGTGTTACTTAGCATAACAGTTTCTAGTTCTATCCATTTACCTGTAAATGTCACGATTTTGTTTTTCTTTACCACTGAATAGAGCTCCATTGTGTAAATGTACATTTTCTTTATCCACTCCTCAGCTGAAGGACACTTAGGTTGCTTCCATCCCTTAGATAATGTGAAAAGAGCAACAAAAAATATGGATGTACAAGTATCTCTGCAATAGGATGAGTCGTTTAGGCATGTGCCATGGAGTGGTATAACCACGTCAAATGGTAGGTTCATTTTTAGTTTTTTAAGAGTTCTCCACACAACTTTCCATAAGGCTTGCATGATTTTACAATCCCACCAGCAGTAAATGAGCATTCATATTTCCCAACATCCTCTCCAGCATTTGATATCATTTGTTCTCTTGATCTTAGTCTGACTGGTGTAAGATGAACTGTTAAAGGGGTTTTAATCTGCATTTCCCTAATTATTAATGATGTTGAACACTTTTTAAGATGTTTCTTAGCCATTGTTAATTCTTCTTTTGAGAACTGTCTGCTCAGATCCTTAACTTAGCTCATCTTTTAATTGGATCACTTGTTTTCTCGAGTCTTTGTTTTTTGAGTTCTTTATATATTCTGCATATTATACCTATGTCAGATGTGTCACTGGTAAAGATTTTCTCCAACTCTTTGGGTTTTCTCTTAATTTCCTTGTTTATCTCTTTTGCTGTATGGAAGGTATTTAGCTTAATGAGGTCCCACTTACTGATTGTTGACCTTAATTCCTGAGCAACTGATGTCTGATTTAGAAAGTCCTTTCCTACTCCTATATATTGTAGGTTACTGCCAATGTTTTCTTCTAACAGTTTCAGATTTTACATTGAGATCTTTGATCCATTTGGAGTTGACTTTTGTACAGGTGACAGATAAGGGTTTAGTTCCATTCTTCTACAGATGGAGATCCAGTTTTGCCAGCACCATCTGCTGAAGATGCTGTCTTTCCTCCAGTGAGTGTTCTTGGCTCTTTTGTCAAATATCAGGTGTCTTTGGTCATGTTTATTACAAGATATTTTCTGAGGCTACTGTGAATGGAGGGCTTCCATGTGCTCTTTCTCCAGTTGCTCGTTATTGAAAGGCTGGTTACTAATATACAGAAGGCTACTGATTTTTGTAGATTGATTTTGTAACCTACCCCTTTGCTGAAATTGTTATTTCTAGGAGTTTTCTGATGGGATTTTTGGCATCTCTTAGGCATAATATAGTGTCATCTGCAAAAAGGGATCATTTGACCTCTTCTTTTCCATTTAGTACTCCTTTAACTCCCTTCTCTTGTCTTAATGCTCTAACAAAGTTTTAAGCACTATTTTGAAAAGGAGTGGAGATAGTGGACAGCCTTGTATGGTTCCTGATTTTAATGGGAATGCTTCCAGTTTTTGTCCATTTAGAATGATGTTGGCTATGGGTTGGTTATATACAGATTTAATTATGTTGAGGAATGTTCCCTCCAGTTCAATTCCCTTTAGGACTTTTAACATAAATGCATGTTGAATTTTGTCAAAGGCCTTTTCTGCATCTATTGAGATGACCATGTGATTTTTGTCTTTGAGTCTATTTATGTGTTTTATGACATCTATTGGCTTATGTATATTGAACTACCCCGTATCTCTGGAATAAAGCTAACTTGACCATGGTGGGTGATCTTTTTGATTTATGTCTCCTCTGTATGCAAGTATTTTGTTGAGAATTTTTGCATCTATGTTCATTAAGGATATGGATCTACAGTTTTCTTTTTTGGTTGTGTCTTTACCTGGTTTTGGTACTAAACTGATGCTGGCTTCATGGAATGAATTTGGAAGTTCTCCTTCTGTTTCTGTCTTTATGAATAATTTAAGTATATTGGATATAGATCTTCTCAAGTGTCTTTTAGAATTCTGCTGTGAATCCATCTGGGCCTGAGCTTTATTTAGTTGAGAAGTTTTGTATTACTGATTCACTTTCCTTATATGTTAAGGATCTGCTTAAGCTGTTGCTCTCTTCTTAGTTTAGCTTTGATGATTACTATGTTTGTAGATATACATCCATTTCTTCAAGGTTTTCAAATTTAATAGCATTTGGGTTTTTAAAGTATTCCCTTACAATGTTCTGAATCTTTTTGTTGTCTATTGTGATGGTTCCCCTTTCATCTCTGACTTTGTTCATTTGGAGTTGCTCTTTCTTTCTTTTGGTTAACTGGGCTAAAAGTCAGTCTATCTTGTTTATCTTTTCAAAGAACCAGCTCTTGGATTCAATGATTCTTTGTATTGTTTTCTCTGTTTCTATTTCATGAATTTCTGCTCTGATTTTTGTTAATTCTTCTGTCTTCTGGGTTTGGATTTCATTAGTTTTTGGCTTTCAAGATTCCTAAGTTGCAATGTTAACTCATTTATTTGTGTTTTTTCTGATTTTTTAATGTAGGCACTTAGAGCTATAAACTTCCCTCTTATGATTGCTTTTAAAGTGTCCCAGAGGTTTTGTTGTGTTGTATTATCCTTTTTGTTTAATTCCAGGAATACTTTTAATTCTTTCTTATTTTCTCCTTTGACTCATTCATCTCATACTGATTGGGGCATCTGGGAAAGCACTAGAACTTATGTAGCTATTTGGGTTAGAGCATATACTTTAACAATATGAATTTTTAAAATATTCATTTACTCTTTGACAATTTCATACTGTGTATAATATATATATTAATCATATACATTTTATAATCTCACATATAGCCCTCCCACTCCTTCTGAATTATTTGTGATCTCTTTTTAACCCTGTCCCTTCTTATTCTAAGTCTTTGAAACCGTGTATATTTAACATGTTTTCTGGAGACAGGGTCTCATATATCTCAGCCTTGCTTCCAATTCATTGTGTAGCCAAACACACTCTGAACTCCTGATCCTCCTGATCCTTCTGCCTGCAGCCCCTGAGAGCTGAGATTACAGGTATTTACCACCAAGTTTGGTTTATGTGGTGCTGGAGATGGAACCAGGTGTCTCATGCATGCTAGGGAAGCAATCTCCAAACTGAGCGACATGCCCAGCCCCTGGTCTTTGAAGCCATTTCTCACTGTATAGTTCAGGCTGGCATGGAACTCATTAGGTAGCTTGCTCTGGTCTTAAATCCATGGTAGTCTGTCTGCCTCAGCTTCTTTAGTGCTGGAGTTAAAGTTTTGAGCCGCTGCACCTGACTTTACGTTTTTGCTTACCATAATATGTTAGAGGCAAAACTAGTTTATATTATGTGACACATGCTTCCTAAAGCTAAATGTTAAACAGAAGAGTGTGTGTTTCACAGCAAATCATCCACTTAACATGTCTTAACGTCACTTTTCATAATATCCTACATTAAGCCTTATTTCTCCAGATCATTCAGTGTTATATTGCCTTCTTCCAGGATAAATTTCTTCTTTTGTTTTCATTCTTTCTAGTTAAAGGTTATTCAGAGCTTTATTACAAAATACCCTTGCAGCATCACGTCCATGTGACTTTTAGAACTAGACGCAATCACAAGCATCAAAAGGCTTTTTAAAATGCATTGCGTTTCTAGGATTTGAAGTTTATTACTTAATACAGAGAAAAGATAGGTGCTTTACTCCTGGGGGTACAATCGTCCCTTCTCAATTAGATGAGACAAATGGAAGTTTAGCTCTGAAGAGAAGGCCAGCATGCAACTCCACCAGGTCCCACATGTTGTCCAACCTGGAATTTGTTGATCATTTTAAGGAACTTTTTGCCTTTTTGCAATGTTTTTAGTTTGCATCTTTTGGTGTTGGACTCGAAAATATTTTCTCTTAATTTCAGGACCATAAAAATATAAAATATTAAGAAATATTCCTCAAATAAAAAAGCAAGATTTCATAAAGGAAAAGTGATTAGAAACTACAATCCTAATTTAAGAAATATATTGATAAACAAAAAGACAAAATTCTTGTTATGAGTTCAGTACTGTCCCATAAACTCCTATGTTGAAATCCCCTAGTATCTCTGAGTGTAGCTTTATTGGGAGATATGAAACACTTAAAATGTACCGTAAACCATTATGTCTTGTCTTTTTGTCCTCAAAAAAATGGGACATTTGACTGTACACACGGGCAGAGAGAAAGCAGCTGACACTCAGGAACAAGGCATCCATCGGCAAGGGAAAGAAGCCTAGTAAAAGACCTTCCCTCACTGCCTGCAGGAGCCAACATTGCTCAAGTCTTGATTTGGCATTTGTAGTCTAGCTTCCCCCAGTGTGATTTCTATGCTTTCTGTTTGGGGGGGTTGGTAGTAGTGGTGCTCCTGCAGATTCAATCCAAGCCTGGCAAATGCTGAATAGGCACTCCACTACTGTGCTGCTTCTAGCCCTCAATTTCTATTCTTAAAGTCATTCATTCTGTAACTTAAGCCCTCCAAATCTGTGGTAATGTTGTTAGGACAGCCCAAATAATGGAGCTGAAGTCTGTTCTGGTCGTTCTGCAGAATCTCCCTGGGAGTGCTTTGGTTTTCCTTTCAGCCGGGCAGTTGTTTCTTTGCAGCACTTGTGTATATGTAGGAATCAGAGTATGTGTGAGGGAAGTTTTGTACGGACAGGGCCATGTGGGTGAAGGAAGAGATGGAGAAGTCCTGAGAAGTGTTCTCAAGGTACAAGATGATAGAAGCCCTGGGATGACTATCTATCAGCCTTCTTTCCCCACTTTTCCTAGTTGATAATGCTGTATTATGGTTTTGATTTTTCTAATACTGGGGATTGAATCCAGAGCCTAAGCTAGCATTCTGCTACTGAGCTATGTTTCTAAACGAGTTTTGTATATTTTTAGAAGAATATTAACTCTCTTACCTGTTAGAATTTTGTAATGAAAGTCAAAGTTCAATGCACCTACCATTTCTATGCATTGTAGACTAGTGCATGCTATTGTTACCAAGGTATAACTATTGTTATGGTAAGAACCTGGGCCTGGGCAACCCTAACAAGCTAGGCTTAGCATTGTTCTCACCAGGCTAATCAAGAGACAAATAACAATAAAGAACAGAGAGGAGAAGGTTGTTTAATGTAGCTACATTGACCAGAGGAACAAACAAAGAGCTCTAAGGAGCTCCAGCATGCACATCTTTTGCTACTAACATGAGGTTTACAAACTTTCCAAGAAGTATGCATACCTACGCAGCTTTCCAAACGTTTGGTTCCTCCCTCGTTGTTTTGGTTCCACTGTCTCCTATACTGTGGTCTGACAAGTTGTCAGAACTGTGTGAAATACCTTTCTGCAACAGAGCTTTGTCCTCTCCTCACACCAAGGCAGGAGCCATTTTCCTTCTCCCAGCATGAGGGTGCTGGGGAAATCTAATTCCTAGGGGACTGTTGTTTTAATCATAATTTGATAGGGAAATGGAGGATCACTGAGTCTCGCCAAAAATATCTTTGCCCTTGCCAGGGTGGTGATACCACCACACAGCTTTGAAAGACTGAGAAATAGAGTTCCCATCCTTAGATGGGTGGTCAGTTGGAAACAAAGGGAAGAGAGCAAAATCATGGTGCCATGTACTTATGAGATATGGAAAGCTGTGATATTTTCCTGTCACCTCCGCTCTGTGATTGTTATTGTCTTGTATTCCTTAGGCCTAAAACTTTGTAAATACTTCCTGATGGTATGGTTTGGTAAAGCACAGAAAAATCAAAACAGGGCCCTAATCTAATTTGTGGTCATTTTTTGGTAATTAGGAACAAAGGGATAATGCTCAGGTTCTCTTTGGCGATTCTAGGTTAGCTTTCCCGTAGGGCATTCTTGCCCTCACTCTCCCAGCACATATTTACTAGTCAGAACAGTCGAAAGAGGAGCTTAGAAGCTAGACTTGTCCTTGAGCCAGGTATGGTGGTACACTTGGGAAGAGGTGGCAGAAGAAACAGGACTTCAAAGGTCATCCCTACCTAAATGAGTTCTAGGACAGCCTAGGCTACATGTGTCCATATTTCAACAATAACAAGAAGATAAATATCAGCTTGTTCTTGGTCATCAAGGAACTTCGAGTCTGACTTGGGGGAGCAAAGTATTGGGGAGAGGAATAGTCCTCAATCAGCAAATCATTTAAATATTACTTTAGTCACTGAACCAAACTCTGAACATTTGCCAGGAAAAGCATTCATTTATTCATCCACTTACTCAGCAATTCATTATTTCAGTGTCAATGTTGTGGCAAACACTGAGGGTAAAGTAGTCAGTACAACAGATGTAACCCCAGCTGTCAGGAGACAGAGAGCAGACAAAGACAAGGCACCAGGAGGATCACATGCCCATTCATCCAGTAAGGGCAGTAAACAAAGGCTGAGGTGATACTGTTGAGTCTCCCATTCAAAAGAATGAATCACACAGGAAAGGGAATTGTATTAAGCTAGCTAGTTCAGTGTTTTGTTGTTCCTTGGGCTTTGGTGAGAATACATGACATTTTAAGAAGAATCCTACTACTTGAGAACAGGACAGAAAATTTGACTACTGGGTTATCTACAAAGACTTCTCTGAGCAAGAAAAGTGAGAACCTGGCTGAAGGAGATTTACCAGGCTGGGCAATGTCACTCTTTGTTTTTAACAAATGGTTTATTTATTACTTTGATTTTATGTGTATAAGTGTATTGTCTGCATGTGTGTAAGTGTACCCATGTCATGCAATGCCTGCCAAGGTCAGAAGAAGGCATTGGTTCCTCTGAAAGTGGAGTTACAGATAGTTGTTAGAGCCTATGTGGGTGCTGAGAACCACACCTGGGTCCTCTACAAGAGCAGCCAAGTGCTCTTAACTGCTGAGCCATCACTCTAGCCCCAACCCTCTCTTCTTCATGGAACACTAGTTTTGTTTTTTACCGTCAATGACATTTTTACCATTTTACATTGAGCTGTCAGCAATGAAGAGGTCTGGCCTTTCTGAGAACCTTTGGAGTTTGGCTCGCACACCCACATAGACATACTCAGGTATGTCTCCTACTTGATTCCAGATCCAGTCAATGAGGGTTACACATCTCCAAGCATGACTGGTACTTTCTCTCCTTACTTAGCTGGTCACATTGAAATCTGTGGAGGAGGAATTTGTGTGCTTGGTAGTGTCTTAGCTCTTTTTCTCAAGTGATATATCAAATAAAACTCACATTTATCACATTGCATTTTGAAAGGCAGTTTGGTGATGACTAGATCATTAAAATGAGCAACAATCCAGTGACAGTCTCACAGTACAGAAATTATCACTATACTTTCTGGATGGAAGCTGAGACTCACAGAAGGGAAATGACTGGCCCAAAGTGAAATGGCTCATAAGTGGCTGATCTTAGAACATCTAGTTCATCCTCTCAAACTAGCAGATACTCTGCCTATACAATCATGTGTAATCAACAGATAAATGGCATTCAGAAAAGTTACATTTGGGAAGGGTGGCAGCTTGTTGGGCATGATGATTTTCTATGATGAGCTGTGAATTTGATCAGGTGGTTTAGGCTGTTTTGGTTTTAAGTCATCAACTTTCTGTCAGATATCTGTGCTTTATACAGTTCAGGGATCCTGCAAGCCTGCTATCTAAATCTTGGAAATTCAAGCCATAATGCTTTTATTTTCACTTAGAAGACCTAACTTCTTTTAAATTTTTACTTATTTATTTAATGTGTATGAGTGTTTTGCATACATGTGTGTAAGTTTACGCATGTAATGCAACGCCACTGCGCCCAGAAGACAGCGTTGGATCCCCAGGAATTGGAGTTATGCATGGTTGTCTGCCATGTGAGTGCTGGAAACAACCCAGGTCCTTTGAAAGAACAACCAATGCTCTTAAACACTGAGACATCTATCTAGTCCCAAGACCCGACTTCTTTTATATCTAGAATCATAGAATGTCAAAATGAGAAAATATTTAAACCAATAATTCAGTTTTCGCAATCAACAGGCTGGGAAACTTAGGCTCAAAAGGAGGAAACTAAATTCAGGGGCCAAGACCTGTCGTTAGATTTCAGAAGAACTGCTGTTATTGGTGTTGATCAGAGTTCAGAGGGCACCTGCCAAGACTTTTGTATTCTTTTGCCTGGAACAGAGAATTGAATCAGGAACATGTGATTAGTGTTAGAAATGGAAACAGTTTATTAAGACAGAGAAACACACTTCTGAGAACGAGCCAGAGAACTGCAAATCCTGATCCCTTGTGAATTATTTACATAACATCCATTCTCCCACATTTGGAGGTCCTGGCATGTTTCATGCATGTTTGTTTTTGTTACATGTATCCTGAAGTGTGTGTTGGGGGAGTTTCCAGTCTTCCCCTGCCAGTTGCTTCTTTCACATGTTAATCCCATGTCTCCCTCTCTCCACGGTACTGTCCTGCCACACTGCCAAGGGGCAAAGGAAACAGATATTCTCTTGTCATAAACACTTGGAAATAGGACCCAAGGCAGATTTGGATGCTTTCTGGGGAAACTGTTCATTTGCTTATATTTTAATGAGTGAATCAATTAATTAAGGCTTTCTGAGACAGGATCTCATGTAGTCCAGGATAGCTTCAACTGCTCTTAACTGCCGAGCCATCACTCTAACCAGAGACTATGTAACTGGTCTCAAACCCTCACCTTCATTTTCTATGTGCTAGCCATGTGCCATGACATGTAACCTCTCTGACTTTCAAAACCTAGGCTTCTTTTGATGTAAGGGCACACAAGTAATATAAGCAGTCAGGAATATGGGAAGGCTTAGAACAAGATGGGAAAAATATGACTGTTAATCAAAAGATTGGGCAGAAAATCCTGACTTCGGAAAAGTGACATGAACACAGTTTGTGACTCTCACCCTCCCTTATCTATGAGAAAAATGTACACAGCTGTGACTATCAATTTGGGCACCAGTATACATGTATCAAACCAGATACAGACAAATGATAGACGATAGCTCCATTAATGGATAAATAGATGATAGATAAAGGCCCAGTATGGCGGTGCATGACTTTAATCCTAGCACTCAGGAAGTAGAGGCAGGTGAATCTCTGTGAGTTCCAGGCCAGCCAGTGCTACATAGTGACACTTGTCTCAAAAAAAGAGATGATAAATAAATCATAATGGTTGATAGATTAATAGATTTAAAGAGACACTTTGCCTAAGAGGACCCTTGAATGGCAAGTAAGCACACGAAAAGATGTCTTCAACATCATTATTCAGTAGAGAATTGAAAATGTAGACTGCAGTGATGTTGCCCTTTAAAAAAACACATTATAGGGGCTTTCATAATTCTATGTGGTAAAAAGATGCAAACTGACTGAATCTCTCATATGTTCCTAGTGGGAATGTAAATTAATACAGCCATTTTGGAAAAATCTGCATTACATATACAACCCAACAATCCTGTCCTGGCTATTTCCTCAAGAGAAGCAAAATGCATGTTTATGTAACACCCTGTGTGTGAATGTTTATATAGGGTTCAGTCATAAGTCAACAAAGCTAAAAACAACACAACAGCCTTCAACAAATGAAAAGACAAACCCCTCGTGGTTCTTTCATAATGAAATGCTCTACAGAACTACAAATTAATGAACTGATTCCCACCAATCACATGGAGGAATTTCAAGTGTATATGCTTCCATTTATATAACATTTTGTAGGAAGAGAGACTACAGACAAAAAGCATATGAACAGCTTTCGAGGGATATGGCTATTGGAAGGGACTGACTACACAGGTTTGCATATGTGAGCATTGTTAGGAAGAATAGAATGTTCTGTCTCTTGACTGTAGTGACAGTTACATAACTCAAAGCGTTGCTCAGATCTCCTAGTATAGTGCTTTCAAAAGGGTGAACTGTAAGGCGGGTGGTGTAGCTCAGTGTTAGAGCTCTTGCCTAGGATCTGCCAGGCCCTGGACACTGTCACCACCACTATCAAGGGAAGAAACCCATAGATAGTATGTAAATTACATGTCAATAGACCTGGGTTAGAATGTTGTAAATCACATTCCTTGGGCCAAGCATGCAACAATATTTGTAGTAGAGAAAGCAATGGCTTTGTAGAATCAAGTTGCTGCTCTAGGTGTCTTACAGTCAGAACTCTGTCTTTCAGTACCTGAAAATACTGACCAGCCTTTGACCCCTGTTGCCAAATCCACAATGAAAAATCATCATAGGCTGACAGTCTTAATGAAGAGCACAGGAATTAAAGCAGGTATCCAGTCCATGGCAATACAGGCATAAATGAAGCCCTGGAAAAGGTTTCTTGGGTCTGTTCCTTTCTTTTGTGGATTCCTAGCCTCATAACATATGAACCAGAAGTCATCTCTTAGCTGTGACCAAATGTAAACTGGAGATGTCTGGAAAGATTATTATTATTTTTAATGTGAGTCTTAAACAAATGTAGCCACACAGCCTTTTCTTATTTTCTCAATAAGAAAAGGTTGATCTCCTTGCTGTTGTGGATTTTGTTTAAACAGCAGCTTTCAAGAGTTACCTTCTCTAAAGTCAGACCTCTAGATTCCATTTTTGCACATGCTGAAATCAGTCATTGTTACTTCAGAAGGGTACAACTTTGAGGATTTCCTCCAAGCTTCGAATTGTCCAGTTACAGGGCTTTTGCTACACAGGAATCCTGCAAATCATAGCATCAAAAGATGTACTTGTCACCATTCAGTCCCCTATCTTTTCTACCCTTTGAACTTCTATAGCATGCTGCCATTGTTTGTTCCATGGGAACATAGCCTACCTCCTTCTTCCTGTATGCTCCAACTCTCCCAGTTATGAATTCATTCATTCTTCATTCGTTTCCTTTTGTCCTTTGTTTTGATGCTATAGGGATCCAGGGGCTTGTGTATGCTAGCAACATAAACCTTGAATCCTCCCACTTTTTAAAGGCCAAGTTCCCATCCTTTCTCCTTGGGGAGGCCGTATGGAGACTTTTCCCTGAAACTTCACCTTCCTCCACTAACCCTCCTGAATGATACGAATATATATATATATATATTACAAAATGATACGGTATCCACATATTCCTTCTACACTCTGATGTGAGGAGACAGACAGGGTCTAAAGTCATCCTTGTTCCTGCCTGTCCGACATGCCTCTTCTCCCAACTCTGTATCTCATGTGGATCTGTCATAGTGACCTCCTCAGAATGGGCAATCAGAAAATGTTTGCTGACAGAAAAAGTGAGAAGTGAGGACAAACAAATGAAATTCTGCTGTCTGCATTAACCCATGGGAAATTAGACAGATTGTGAATGTATGCCATATGGCATCCAGGTATCTAATATTGTTTGTAAGTGTTTAGAACTTTAATATATAATTGAGAATTCAAAACTCTATAGATTTCTTCCACTTCCACATCACATACAAATAAAAACTACTTCAGCAAAAAAAAAGGAATGTCTACTTGAATTTGAGAAACTTGTGCATTCTGATTGTTTAAAGCAAACTTCAATCCAGAACGGAACTGATCAGTATGTAATTCTGAGTTTATTTGATTACAGGTGAGACACACAGTCCCCTGTGTAAATGGCAATAGAAGCCTGCATTGTCAATTACAGAACAAAACACAAAACACAAATTTGGAAGTTGAATTCATACCTTATCTGATTTGAAGCCTGAATTATTTACTATTGAGATTTATATGAGATTAGGTATCTCTGCTTATCTCCTAAATCAAGCTTAACAGGAGGAGATATTGCAAATAAACAATGTTCTATAAAATGATGTTTCTAATATTTTCATTAGCAAGGAAATCTAGGTGAGCATTTTATTGTATACATTGATGACTATATAAATTTTTATGAGATGAGGACTAGAATTCATGTGCACTTAATAAGAGAAGGTGCTGTTTGATTACTTACTGATGCAGCATGGCTTACAAAGCTCTGACCTAGGAAGGTCTAGCTTCTAATTCCAGCTGTGCCACTGACTTGGTCAAGTGCCTTCTTCCCAGCCCTGTGTTTTTACAGTTAGAGTACTGACCTGGGTTTCAATTTCCCTTCAATGAACCTTAGACAATGAATTAAAAGATAGTTAAATTGTAGTTCTCCCTTTTTTAACATTATTATTCAATATTTAGTATATTCTTAGTTATATCCTAGAATTTTAAAAAAATACTAACAATCTAAGAGATTGACAAGGAATCAGTATTTTTTAAATGCCTCTGGCATTTTCCCTCCGTGGATGCATTAACCTTCACACCATTTCAATGAGTCAATATTAAAGTCAAAGTAGGAAATGTCAGCCTTCTTTCCTTCCTCATTTGCATTTGTTACTATGCAGAAGCGTCACTGAAAGTATTGTATTAAAGCAAACTCCCTTAACTTCTTCATTCTTCCTCTGCACCTTAAATCTGCTGTTCAATGCCTGCCTCAGCCATGTTGTGGCAGCGAGAGGCCCTGCTTGGCAAGTGCTCTGCTACTGAGCTGACCACTCTCCCAGTCTGTCTGATGAGCCACTATTTGGTTAAAAAACATACTTCTCCAGGGATGGAGAGATGGCTCAGTAGTTAAGAGCACTTGCTGATCTTTCAGAGGACCTGAATTCAATTCCAGCACCCATGTGGAATGGCTCAAAACTATCCATAACTCCAGTTACAAGGGAGCCAGTGACCTCTTTTGGCCTCCTTTGTCACTTGTACATAAACACACACACACACATAAATAAATAAATAAATAAATAAATAAATAAATAAATAAATAAAAATACTTTGGGGGCACACACACAAATAAATAAATAAAAATACTTTGGGGGCAAGAGAGATGTCTCAGCGAAAGGCAAACTTGATGACATGAGTTTGATTCTTAGGACTCACATGGTGAAAGGTGAGAACCGACTCCATGCCTTACCGTGGCATACATGTGCACGAGCATGCACACACACACACACACACACACACACACACAAATACACTAAATAGATAGACAGATGATAGATAAGTAGATAGATAGATAGAATAAACAAACAAAAAATTTCGCCTCCTCTCCGATTGGCTTTTGGGTGCCTAGTAGGAATCCACCTGCTCTGAAAACCTGGACTACTGTTTTGCAAAATAGTCAAATTTGGACGGACAATTTGAGCTATTTTGTGAAAAATAAGACATGAGATTTTCTTATTTTCTACAGTTATATTGACTTTGGTGATGATGAGTGCTTTGTAGTTTCAATTTATTTTTGCAATTTGGTAAAATATTTATTCCTAATATTTATTAGAAACAACATAAATTATAAAATATATTTAAAATAAGTATTGTATTTATCTAAATATATATACTTACATATATATTCTTGTGCTAGGGATTAAGTCAAGGGCTTTGTGTTTGGTGGGCAGATACTGTACTGCTAGGGTACATTCCTCAGCCCCTAAATATATGTATATATTCTAAATATATGTATATATTAACTATGCAGCAAAATGATTATTAATGTTTTTAACATCACTAGAAGTGGTAATTTCTAAACGTAAAGATTGGTTTTTCTAGTTTTTCTTTATCCAGAGACAGAGTCTCATAGGTTGGCCTTGAACCTGCGATCCTATTGCCCCTACATTCTGAGTGCTGGCATTACTAGCATGTACCACCATGCATAGTTTTTGCCTCCATTAACTCTTGCTATATATTTTAATTGACCGATTATATTTCATTTTTCTTTTATGATATCAATTTTGCTTCTTGTTTTCCTTTCAAAATTTCTTATTTGATTATTTTTAAATTTTTATGTGTATGAATATTTGCCTGAATGTATATAAGTGCATCTGTGTCATGCAGTGTCCAAGAGGGCGTTGGATCTCCTGAAATTGGAGCTATGAACAATTGTTAACCACATGTGGGTGATAGAAACTGAACCAGGGTCCTCTGCAAGAGAAGCCAGTGCTCTTAATGGCTGAACTATCTCTCCAGCCCCATTGTTTTCCATTTTAATTAGAGTCTCTTTATGGAATTTTCATGTGTATATGCCCTTATATTTTTCCTTATTTTTCTTCCTTCAGTGTTCTCCTCCATGTCTCTTGCTCTGCCCCCCTTCTGATCCCTTTTTTGCTCCCAGTACTCCCCTTTCTACCTTTATGCCTCATGTATTCTGTCACTCTTTTTTCCCACCTACTTCCGAAAAGATGTCCTTTTCTCCTTTCATAGTTCCCTTTGTAGTGATATCACTTATAATACCTACCAATATATAAAACTTAAAATCTAAATTTTGTACATAATTGAAAACATACAGTATTTGTCTTACAGAGTCTGGTTTATCTTACCTCATGTAAAAAATTTCAAGAAAATCAGCGGATTTTGACCTGTTAGTCACAAGATATTAGGTCCAACTTAGAGGTGGATATGGAATGGCTCTTTAGCGGACTAAAGACTGTCCAAGATAAATTGTAATTGAACTCTGAACCTGCAGCATTTCAATGTCTCCACATCACTCAGGTTCTAATCAGTCAATCAGCCTTTGAAGACACAGCTTCTTTCCAGGATGACCCTGAACTTCTCATCATGTTGGTTGTACCTTCCTGGTACTGGGATTACAAGCTTATGTAACCATGCCTGGTTTATGTGGTGCTGCAGATTAAATACAGTGCTTTGTGCATAGAGGCAAGCACTCTACCAAAACTGACTTACATCATCAGTTCCTCCCCCATTATGTTTAAAATTGTGCCCAATTGTGCAGAAATGTATATTAAACCATATTAAGAACATGTCCCATGTATTAAAAAGATGCATTTAAACTATGTAACTCTTCTAACCTGTTGGAACGAAGAAGATACCTAGCTCATTGTTCTATTTGAGAACAGTTTCCCTTGCTGGTCACCACCATTTGATTCTAGATCTTACACCTCTGGATTTGAGCACCATCTTCAGCATATCCTGCCTGTCTTCAAAATCATCTAGAAACTCTCTGGCTTGGATTACTTTGGGGGTTGTCTTCAGCAAACTCCCAAGTAAAGTGATTCTTCTCATTAGCATGCCTAAGGCCTGTTCCGGTAGCTGAAATTTGGGAGGTGTTGTTAAGAGTTAGCTAAAGGAGTTTGCTTCGGGCAAAAGTCCTAGGAAGAAAAGAAAAACATTCCCACTTAGGTGCAAGAATGTATCAAAACAAGAATATGCACCATAAAGAAGGCCACCCAGGCCATGAGTCAAAGACTGTTTTTGTTATATCTATCCAGGTGGGGGGAGGGTGGAAGGTGGGAGGTTGGGGGTGTTGAGGCATCTGGGCCAAAAGATAAAATATGACAAGAAGTCATATATATTAAAAAGAAACAGTCCCAAAGTCACTTGGTGGTCTACCTGCTCTGGAGACCCCACTCTTCACAACTTTATCTTTGTCTCTTTACTTTTTCTTTATTTTCTGCTTTAATAAAGGCTTGTTTTCACCATTTTCTGAATCTTTACTTCTTTGTACACCTCTGGGAAGAATCTAGACCCGAGGGCAAGCAACCCTCAGCCCTCATCCCCTGTGACAGTGTGGTCAGCAAAGAACTTAGACTGTGATGTGGGTAGATTATATCACCTGGCTGAGTTTCAGGAAAAAAGGCATAATGATCCCTCAGTGCAGGGATGCCACAACAATTAAATATAATGATATGTATGTAAAAATTAAGACAACTCTAGGTGAAGAGTGAGGGCTCCTAATGAAAGTGCTAAGTTCTGTGCAGTTTGAAACAAGGAATTCCAAGTACCGAAGCCTCTGGTACCCACTGTGTCAACTAGAAAGATAGTGTAACTGTCTTGGAAAGAATAAAGATATTGTAAACAACAGTTTTCCCCTCCTCCCTGTGGCTATCAGATTATTGAAACAATAGGCCCTGAGAAACTAGAATTACCCCTGGAGTCTCATACAGGAAGAAAAAGGCTGAAGCTGGTGCTGCCAGAGTGCTAATTTGTCACAGGAAAAAAAATTTCACACAGTTCTGACAACTCTTCAGACCACCTTGCAGGACAGACTGGAACCCAGACAAGGATGGGTCAATGGTAGACAGGACCAAGCCTTTACAGTCCTGCTTAGTTATGCAAACGTATTGTCTTGCAGTAACAAGTGGAACCAGGAGGGATCTGCCTTTGTCTCTATAATTTCAGTATCTTCTTTTCAGGTCTGTGCTGCTCCATCCAGTGCTTGCCTGGCAGGATTGCAGTGGCTAGCAGCAACCCCTCCCTCCCTATTGCACTCACACAAGCTTCCCACTGGCCTGTGTCTTTCTCTTGTTCCAGTAAAGGGCAAACTGCCCAGAAGCTCCCCAGATACCCACATATTTTAAGCCACCCACTTCCAACTCCCTTGGGTAGGAAAGCTCAAAGCTAAATTGCTCATTTCTCTTCCCATTTCAATACCCTGTCTCCCCTCAACTTGTATGCAATGTTGTAACATCTCTTAAAGGTTTTAAGTTTGGTTTTCTCTCTACCCCCGTTCAGTATGTTCCATGAGCATTAGGTGTAGAGGTTCCACTGTAGATGTGTCCCATAGGACTGGCATCTCTAAGATGCATATTTTGTGTGTGTGACCAGTTGTGGGATTCTGCAGTAGCCTCCATCTACTGAAAAAGCAGCTTTTTTGATGAGTGATGTGTGGTATACTTTGTAAATATAAGGATCCATATTTAGCATATGGTAAGAAATTTCATTTGTCTAGAGATATGACAGACATAGAGGTTTCTCTAGGATCTGTGGCCTCTCCAGTCGTGTGTATTTGGCTGTGTGTACAGTGCCACCCATGAGTTGACTCCCACTGAGGGGATTTTAAGCCCAATTAGATAATTGTTGCTTACCCCCCCCAGATAATAGTGCCACTACTCCATCAATAGAGGTAGTTTGCTGTGTCAATTGTTATGGCTATTACTCTTTAGGGTTGGGTTGGACCATTGATTGATTTTCTCCCTTAGCTATGAAAGCTAAGACTATAGGCTGAAGGCTTCCAAGTCAGTTCCTGTTCCATTGCAGTGCATCCCTCAATTTTCACCAGCAAAGCTTACTTATACAACAGAATTCAGTACACAAAGACCACAGCTGGCCAACTATTAGAAAATAAGAGACTGTAGAGTGTGTGTCCCTGGACAAGACTCCTATATTAAACCTCACCCACCTATGGCTCAGGGACCACTGCAGAAGAGGGGTGGAAAGATTGTGAGAGCCACAGTTGGTTCATGAACATAATGGAGGTTTTTGGTGGGTCACTGGAAGCTTGCACATCTGACCTATGGCAATGGTACTGTTGAGCACAAAATCCATGCCAACTCAATCAGACAAGGGCCCAGAGTGGTGCAAGGGAGATGAACAACAGTCTGACCCTAGCCTGGGAACTGTTGGACACTGATTACTACTGGGCAAGGGAGAGTAGACCTTACTTATGATCTCTAGATAGACTGACTAGACTCCTGTGGATGAACTTGCATCAAAGGACATCTGCTTGACTGGATAGAACTTAATATGCGTGGCAGAATGCAAGAGGTCCAGTGGGGGTGAGGAGGCATGAATAGGGGAGGGCATGCACATTTCATTAAAATGTTCTATGAAATGTACAAAAGATAATAAAAAAAATAAATAAAAGTTTTTAAAAAAGAAAAAAAGTTTTAAGTTTGAATAATGTTTTCATGACTTCATGGAACAAAAAAGAAACAGTGACGCTAACCTGATAATTTTAAGTAATGAGAAATTATCTCTTCCAAGGCTGAATATACTCATTTGCTTTTTCATTTGGCCTAAGATCTAGAACCCTACCATGTACTGGGCATTGTGTCAGCTATAGTGAAGGCTACAAAATGAAGCAAGGCTTGAGCTCAGAAACTTACATGCAGGTGGGGATAAGAGTGAATATATTGCTTCCCAGATCATTGTTGAAATGTGTATCAAAAGCAGGGGGACTGACTTCCACACTGGGGATCATTCATTCCTACCCACACCTTGGAATATTCCAGGCTTCTGCATGCTCATATAGAGGTATGTACACACACACACACACACACACACAATTAAGCATTCAGGAGAATCAGACTTTCAAGGACATCTTCAGCTTTATAGCAAGTCTGAGGCTAGCCTGGACTATGTGAAAGTCTCTCAAACCAAACAAAACAAAGAACTGGTTACACAGCTGGAGTTTAGTAAGTGACAAGGCAAACTAGAGGAACAGCTCAAGTTAAAAGAAGGCATCAGCCAAGGTTTTGCTGGAAAATTTGGAGTTCAAAATACTTTGTTAAAAGCTGAAAGAAATAAATCTGGGCAATACAGTTCATCTTTCTTAACCTCAGTTTCCTGGTCTGCTAAATGGGAATGATTTTTAAAAATGGACACATATTCACATACTATAAAACACATTCTTTTGAAGGATTATAATTCTGTGTGGAAAGTATCTTCATAGTGTTAGGTGTGACTAGAACTTCCAACCTCTCCCCCAGCAGTTCCAGCCCAGACTCTCTGGGGCCTCTGAGATCTGAGAAAAGAACTGACCTTTTGAATAGATAAGGTTCCCAACCCAGGATTCACAAACAGCTGTAAAAAGGACTACTTCCTCACCAGAAGCCTACCTTAAACATCAATCGGAGGTCATGGCAATCCCAACCCCCTCCTCTAAAAGCCAGGAGGGGCCTGAGGGTTTTTTAAGGCTTTGAGGTTTTGAGGCTTTTGGGTTTTGGAGCTTTGGGGCTGAGCTTGCTCTCCAGGGAGATAGCATCTCACACTCTCCTTGAGGGAGCTCCTCCATCCAGATCTGGAGCCAGGCACACCAGCCCGGCTGGTTCCCCGGAGCCCCGGCCCCCAGCCCCAAGATGATGTTACCAAGTACTGGGTGACACTTGCCTATGACACTGTGTATTCTTAGTTCACAAATGACAGCATTTCCATATAACTAAATCCAATAGTGGTCTTGGCAGCTGCTCCTTTGAATATTGTTTTAATTTTTAAAATATTTTATTTATTATTATTTTACTTTATGTGCATGAGTGTATTACCTGCATGAATGTAAGTGCACTCATGTCGTGCCATGCCCATGGAGGTCAGAAGAGGGTGTTGGATCCACTGGAACTGTATTTAGGACAATTGTTAGCTGCCCCGTGGGTGGTGGGAATTGAACCCCGGTCCTCTGCAAAAGCACCCAATGCTCTTAACTACAGAGCCATCTCTCCAGCCCTGCTTTAAAGTTCTTTTGTTGCTAAAGAACAAACACTACAAAATCCAATGAATTTTCCTTTTGTTTTGTCTTTCAGAAAGCTACCAGCCAGTTAGTACTCCATAAGTTACAGCCCTCTTCTGCCCTCAGTTTTCCTATCAGAGAACATCATTTGCACCAGGCCACTATGCTTTCGCCTCTAGGTGGCCCCAGAGCATCTAAGAGCAAAAGAAAGACAAAGGAGCCCTGGGCACCCCTGTAATCCCAACACTGGGCAGGTGGAGGCAGGAGGCTCAGGGAGTGCTAGGTCATCCTTACTTACATACAGAGTTTGAGCCAGCCTGCTTATAAAAGAAAAAAAAAGAAAGGAGGGAGGGAGGAAGGGAATGAAAGATTTGGAGATCCACCTGAGAAGCAGATTACCAGCTGTCTTAAAAATGAATTGCCTAGTGCCTAGTGATGTCCTCTTTCTGTACACATGGAACCTCAAAGCCACACAAACTGATGGGCTCCGAAATCTTGGTCTCTAGTGCTGGTTTCTTCTCTCTAATGACCACACTTTCAAATCCATGCTAGGTTCTCAGAAGTCCAGGTTTCACCCAAGCACATTTCATGCATGTTTAGACTTCTTTCCTCACCTTTGGGGTCTGGCTTCTGCTCACTCTCTAGGCTCATGTCTTCAGCTTCCTCTTTGTGTCTTTTTCTGTTCCCCTAATACACCATGTTCTTGCCTATGGCAAGAGTTTTCTTTCATGTTCCATTTGCTTCGTATATAACTCTGCAACCTTACCATCCTCAAACAACTCTTTAGTTAGCTGTCAGTCTGTACTTTAGACTTCAAATACTTTCTTCTTTGTTTCTTTTCTTTTCCGTCCTTTCTCCCTCCCTCCCTCCTTTCCTTCCCTTCTCTCTTAGAGATGTGGGTCCGGTTATGTTGCCCAGCTTCTAGACTACAGTTCTGTGCTACCACAACGGGGTCATTACTTAGATGTCAACTTGTTAGTGCATACAATGAAGAGTGGTTTGCAGCTCAAGTTTAATGAATCCAAAATAAGGGAGAACTTCATACTTGCAAAGGAATGAAAGCTCCTTTGTCTACACAGAATTCATTTCCAGGGATGGAAGAATTTTTAGAAGAAGCAGGATTTGCAACATCAATATCTGCTTGACTGATTATTACATATTTGTTGGGTGAAAAAACTCTGCAGAATATAAGATTTCAAATAAGCAAAGTTACACTAACTTTTCAAATGAAAATTTCTAGTACGTGTGTTCTAGAAACAAATCCGTGTGTGGTCTGTGTGTGTGTGTGTGTGTGTGTGTGTGTGTGTATGTAGCACTAAAGATAAATCTTTGGTTTCTCATATTCTAGACATTGCTCTAGTACTGAGCACCACCCAAGCCACCTTCAAGACTGAGTAATTCTGAAGGTATATGCATATGTAGAACTAAAAGTTTCACTGAGGCTAGGAACTAGGGATCCACATATTCCCAGTTTGATAGCTAGCACTAAAGTTGGTCCTCAGAGGGGCAGGCTGCCAGAATTTGTTTTTGTTTTTTTTTCAGATTGTGAGGTTTACTAAATAAAATAGTAACAAACGGTATGCAGAAACAAATTTCTTGAGTTATGGCTTTGATAAGCACATTGACATCATACACATGCTTTCTAAGTAGAAAAAGGATAATAAAATTAAAGCACAGGACTAGAATTTCATTTTTATTTTTGGCAGGTACAAATAAGAAGCAGAGCAAAACACAGTGACTGGTTTGGTCTTTGTCATCTACAACATGAAGTATCTTTCTAAGAGAGTATGAGCAGATACATATAAACATTCCATTTCCATGATTAGAATCATTCTCAATTTTAGAGTAAGTGAATTTGAAATTGAAATTTTAACCAACAAGGTTAAAAAGAATAGCATTTGTGCCACCATCATCCTCAAGAGTCCCTACAGTTAGAATATAGTTATAGAATACTTTATAAGTCAGAGCAGCAGCATCTCCAATGGGATTAGAAAGGAAAATTGGACTCTAAAGACTGCCTCTTTTACAAAGCACTTGGAATTCTTTGACTTAACTAGAATTTTGTTACAGTGAACACCAATTCATATTTTAAAATGGCACTGCCTACTAATTAGCAAAAATCTACCTGTGCCCAAAATTCTGAACTTCACATATTTTTGTTTTTATCTATTTTAAAATTTTATGTGCAGGAGTATTATGTCTGCATGTATGTAAGTGTACCCATGTCATCCAGTGCCCATGGAGGACAAAAGAGGGCATTGGATCCCCTGGAAATGGTGTTTCAGGTGGTTGTTAGCCACTATGTGAGTGCTCGGAATCAAACTGAGGTCTTCTGCAAGACCAGTCAGTGCTCTAAATCACCGAGCCTTCTCTCCAGCCCTCACTTCAAATATCTTTTTAAAAAAATTTAGAATGTATTATTAGTATAAAAGGCTGTGTGTGTGTGTGTGTGTGTGTGTGTGTGTGTGTGTGTGTACCCATCCCACAGCATGCATATGGAAGCCAGAGGACAACTTTGCAGAAGTGGCTCTTGTTTTCCAGCTTTCTGTGCGTTCTGGGGGCTGACTCAAGTTTCTAGGTTTGCCTGGCTAGCACTTTTACCACTGACTTTGCTCCAAAGTCAGCTCCAAAATTGTAATTTCTTTCTAAAAAATATTTTATTTATTAATTTTATTTTATTTTCTGTGTGTAAGTGTATTGCCTGCATGTAGGAAGGTGCATCCCTGGCACACAGTGCTCATGAAGATCAGAAAAGAGTGTTGGATCCTTTGAAACTGGAATTACAGACTGTTGTTAGCCACCTGTATGTGCTGGGAAACAAACTCAGGTCCTCTGCAAGAATAGTCAGTGCTTTTAACCACTGAGCCACCTCTCCAGCCCCAAATGTGTAATTTCAAGAATGATCTAAGTTTCAAGGCTTTGCCTGTGCTACCAAGCAAATTCAGGTAAAATGGGCAATTTTGTAAGACCCTATCTCAAAATACCAAAGTAAAAAGAGCGTGAAGACCTGGGTTCTATCTCTACTATTGCTTTGAAAGTGATAAAAACAAATAAAACAGCAACTTGATATAATTCCTTTAAATTTTTTTTATTGATTTATTTATTTCTATTTTATGTGTATGAAGGTTTCGTGTGCTTGTAAGTGGACCCATGTCGTGCATTGCCCCAAGAGGTGGGAAGAGGGCACTAGTTCCCCTGGAACTGGAGTTACAGATGGTTGTTAGCCACCATGTGGGTTCTGCAAGAGTAGCCAGTGCTCTTAACCGCTGCACCATGTCTCCACTTCCTAGAAATAAATTCTTCTTAAAAAATATTTTAGTATTTTTAGTGTATGAATGTATTGCCTATATGTATGTAAGTGCACCTGTATCATACAATGCCCACAGAAGTCAGAAAAGGGCATCAGATCCCTTGGAACTGGCATTACAGACAGTTGTTGGCTGCCATGTGGGTGCTGGGAACCAAACCCCAGTCCTCTGCAATAGCAGTCACTGCTCTTAACCACTGAGCCATCTCTCCAGCCCCTGAAATAAATTAAGGGACAGTGGTTTATTGTGACTTAAAATTCTTAAGAACTGAGTGATTTGGACAAAACTTATACAAACCAATTTTACTGTGCCATGAATGATCAAAGTATCCTGTTCTATAATTAAATCTTTTTAACAAAATAACTCGTCATGTACCACTAGATGGACTCAGTACTATATATATATATATATATATATATATATATATATAAATGTTTTTATATATTTGTGTATATGTAACAATATGTATGTATGAAGAAATTGAGAAGTGGGGGGACATAGGAGGAGCTAATGCAGCACTGAGAGAGATGGAAATAATGTAAAGACAATATTCATGTATGAAATTCTAAAAATAAAAAAATTAAAATTTTTAAAATGTCCTCTAAAAATAGCTCATCACTTATTTTACAACAATTGTTTCTTGCAAATAGTATACTATATACGTCTGTCTGTGCTCAAAAACAACCAAAATCAATGTACGACTTCCCGAGTATCATTTCAATTGCAATACAGTTGTGTCTTGAGAGATACGCTGCTTTTTCAGTTTGTTTTTGCATGAACTTAGAGCCTCACAAATGCTAGCTGAGTGCTCTCACATTGACTTCTATATAGCTGCAGCATAGGAAGCAAGTTTCTTTTATGAATAATCCAATAAGACAGACTTGATAAATATTACTTCCTTTAACTAAGGTACACTAAACTATAATTTAATAAATTCCAAAGATCCATCCAAGTTTCTGTCCAGCAGGTAGAATTCTTTGTTTATGCAGAACAAATGTTTAGAAATTTCATTTTTTCCATACATGTATCTTTTGTGGTAAGAAAAACTTTCAAGAATCCCACATCTGCTAATGAAGAAAATACTATTGCAAATAGACATCAAATCAGTGCGGCCTCTAGAGAGCTTTCCTCGTCTGAGGAACATGGGAGAAATTCCTCAAATAAATATTCTGAAATGTTTCCAAAGCCACCTTAAAAACATCTTGCTTATTTCACTCATGGGTATAACGAGGACACCCATTTATATTCAGACTAAAGAGATCAAGACAGGATTTAGCCACTCAGGCAAACAAACACTCTAAACTATTCCATGTTAATAGATCCAAATGAAAGACCTCATTGAAGGGTGAATTCAATAATTATCAAATGAGTCTTCCTTCCTCAGGAAGCAAAAAGGATAGTAATACATTTTAACTGTTAAAGAGAACAATGATCCAACACGTTCTTAAGTAAATACATGGAAAAAAAAAAACATTAACAAATGGATTTAGTTGTACCTGGTAGCACATACCTGTAATCCTAGCACTCAGGAGTCTGAGACAGAGTTGCTGCAAGCTCCAGCCTAGTCCGGGCTAAACAGTGAGAGCCTGCCTCAAAACAAGAATGGGATCATTACAGGTATGTTAGATGCTCTCCAGAAGAGAAGGTCAAAACTTTACTGGACACCAGCAAACTGTTTCTCAGATCTTGGTAAGATTTCAAACTTTTCCTTCCTTTTTCAAATTACTTTGTATTTGGTGATGTTTTGTGGGGTTTTGTTTTATTTTTATTACTTCTTGAGACAAGGTCTTACTGTAATGAGCATGTATTAGGAATAAAATAAGAATATGAAAATGAAATTTAGAAACTTAGAAAACTGTGTGCAGTGAAACATGTGTGATGAAGATAAGAGGACTGATGTAAGCATCACTGTAGAAATGCTCACGTCACTAAATGACTAGGCTGATAGTTTCCTGTGTGAAGTAGATAAAGATGTGTGTCATGGAGAGGACATAAGGAAAGCATATAAAAGACGATCATGAGGAGACACTTTCAGAACTTTCATTCTGAAACTCTCCTCTGTGGTGAGACACAGGAGCTCAGAACGTCTGACGGGCTTCCATCAAGAGCTGTCGCCTCCCGGACCTGAATGACCAGACGTTGCTCTCCAAGAGTCAAGTAGTTTGTTCCAGTCATCCTCATTCGAGACCCAGAGCGCCGACTAGAAGCCTTCGTCCTGGCTGCAGGCACAGCACTCCTGTTCCTGGAAACTGTGGACTTGCTGACAGCTGCCACCCTGGTGATCATTGTGGTAATTCTGCTTGCAGAGACCCTTGACCTCGTATAACTTGTGTGAGGTATTTAGGTGTGAATGTGTACTGTGTGAATAAATGTTGCTATAAGACACATTTGCTTACTGGTCAGTTATTCCCCTCAGATACCTCCAAGGAGTGCTCACGACACTTACATAGCCAGGCTATCCTTGAGCAGCCTATGTAAACAAGGCTGGCCTTGAATTCTTGATCATCCCACCTCTACTTTCCAAGAGCTGGGGCCACAGGTAATTTATGTTAGATTTTAAAACGACCATACAAAACAATGGAATTGATTATGGGATTTTCACACATCCTTTGTCTTCATGCCCATCTCTACTTCTTATTTTCCTGCCCTCTTCTTACTGATCTCCGTCTCCACAGTAGTTACCCTTCTGTCCTCGTGTCTCCTGTATCCTAGTACTTCCCGAATCATGTGTGTGCACACATATCTATGTGGAGATACGTTCCTGTCAGTACAATGCCCGTGGAGATGAGAAGAGGGCAGTGGATTCTCCCTGAGCAAGAGTTACATGGAGTTGAGAACTGCCCAATGTGAGTTCTAGGCTTCTGTAAGAGCGTATGTCTTCTTGATGGCTGTATCAGTCATCTTTCCAGTCTCCTGTCTCTTTTTCCTTCCCTTCTTCCTCCCTCCGTTAGGGTCTGGTTGTCTTTCTGGTTTTGTAACGTACACCAACACACACACACACACACACACACACACACACTCCTTTTTCCTCTAAAAAGGACACTGTGTCCTGTAACATAGGTACCTTCAGATAACATACAAGACTTCTCAAGGTGAGTAACAGTTCTTAACTTGATGATACATTTCAGACCTGGATACTTATGATCACTGTAGGTCCAAAATGTCATGAAAAGCAGAAAATGACACATTCTCTATGTTTAGTATTATTAACATTAAGAAATGATTATAGTCCAATGCATGTATTTGACTTTTCTTTGAGACAGGGTCTCAGGTAGTACATGCTGGCCTTGAAATCACTATGAACATCCTGCCTCCATTTCCTGAGTTCTGTGAATACAGGTATGTGCTATGACACCCAGGTATATTTCACATTTTTATTGTTGTCCTTTAGTCAACATCTTTCTGCTTTAATTCATTAGAGAGATTAATTTTTATTCCATTCATTTTGAGATGGCCTTGAACTCCTGAGACTTCTGCCTTAATCTCTCAAGTGCTGGGATTACAAATTTTCATCACCATGCTATGTCTTTATTTTCATTTTATGCCTTTACTAAACTGCAATTTTATTACTACCAGAGTCTGTCCTTTTATCTGGCATTTATTTATATGTTTATATGCTATAATATGTGGTGATAGTAGTGTTCCAGAAATGTGACTATAGGCTACTCAAATAAAAACTTCAGTTTACTTTTCTGAAATGGGTTCAATTAGAGGTGTTTCTTTTTAAAAACATTTTGTTTATTATTATTTTTTCATGTGTATGAGTGTGTTGCCTGCATGTGTATAAGTGTATCCTGGTTATGAAATACCCATAAAGGTCAGAAGAAGGCCTCAGATCCCTGAAACTGGAGTTACAGATGGTAGTTAGCCGTGATGTGGGTGCTCAGAAACACTTAGGTCCTCTGCAAGAACAGTCAGTGCTCATAACCACTGAGCCACCTCTCCAGTCTTGAATTGTTTCTTTTTAAGATTTATTTTTAATTGTGTGTGTGTGTGCGCGCGTGTGTGTGTGTGTGTGTGTGTGTGTGTGTGCATACCAGTACTAGAGCCCATGGATGCCAGAGGTGTTGGATCCCCTGGAGCTAGAATTATAGTTGATTGTTCAGTGTCTGACATGGGTGCTGAGAATTGAACTCAGATCCTCTGGAAGAGCAGTGCTCTTAACTGCTGAGCCATCTTTCCAGTCCACAGAGGTTGACAGGGATTTTACCTTTTTTTAAAAAAAAATCTAATTTGTATAACAAGTAAAAAATATCCATAGACATATGTATATTCTGAGAGATTACAAGAACAATTGGACTACATAAAGTTTTCATTTAAACATCACAGGTGTGAACTTGATAAATTTTAGCAAATACAACAGGCTTACACTTCTCTAGGAAACAATGGGTCACAGCTTTGGCAATGTCATTCATGAGACAAAATTCCTTACAGAAAACATTGAAAAAGTCTAATCACATAAAATCCTGCTAATTTTGAAGGTCATACATTGATTACAAATAAAACAACTGTAACTAGCATTTGTAAGCATCAGGTAAATAATGCAATGGTTTCTACTAGTTTACTAAACTTATTAAAGTGGATTATGTATATTTGTTAGTCACCTTTAGGGATTTTTTTCTATGTGGTTGTACCAAAGATTGTGCCTTGAAGCTGTTGTGTAAAACAATGATCAAAATATCCATGGTCTATCACTAAACATTTAACTCTCATTTCATTTGCAAATTGCCAGAATTTCTTATCCTCTTTCAACTCCAAGTTGCAGATCTTTTGCCCTAGGTGAGAAATCTGAGAGCTCTGAGTCTGGAGACTCTCCTTTGAAGAAGGTAAGGATAGGCAGGGGAAGAAGAGAGGAAAGGGTCTGGAAAGGATGGGTAGGGATGGCTAGAAGAGGAGAAACATGAAAACCAATTTGTTTTGCGGGGACAGAGTCTCTCTGTAGCTCCAGGTGCCTCAGAACTATGTAGAACATCCCAGGCTGGCCTCTATCTCACAGGAATCTCCCTGCCTCTGCCTTCCCAGTGTTGGTATTAAAGGCATGCGTCACCATGCTCAGCACAAAACTATTTAAAAAAAAAATCAATAAAAATTGATAAATGCTTAACTAGAAGACTGAAGAAAGATATAAATGTAAGACGATTCAAATAATCAAAATCAGGAGTGAAAAAGGGAACAGATCTTTTAGTATTACAAAAATAAAGAGAGTTCTAAAATTGGGCATGGTGCGGCATGCCTCAAAATCCCAGCACCGGAGAGACTTAGGCAGGAGAATCAGAATTTTGAGGCCAGCCTCCATACATAGTGAAGACTCTATCTCAAACAAAATTAAACAAAAATATGACAAACAAACCCCCTAAAATATTACGGAATATTACTATGAATATTGTATGACCACAACTTAGATAAGATGAAACAAAAAAACACAAAATATTTTAAAAGTTAAAACTAATAGGAAATCTAAATAGTTCTATTGAAAGAAAAGCAACTGATTTGAACAATTATAATAACCTCCCACAATGAATAGAATGTGTCGATGCAAAAACGTAACTCTCACCTCAAAGGGAATAAGAGATAGTTTATTCTGGAGCCAAACAAGAGTAACTCTGGGCCCAGGAACACAGAATCAGGTTACCCCAAATTCCATGTTTCATTGTGATAACAGTTTCATGAAGTTTTTATAGTAACAAAACAAAGAAAATTCATAAATCAAGGTGCTTTTCAAGTACATTGGTGGAAATATTGAGCAGGTGGTTAAAGCAAAAGAGAAATCTCAGTTGCAGGCCTCAGGTGCTGTCTGCTGACACTTAAGTGGAAGTTGATACTTCTACTAAGGTAATATATTACAAAAGGTATTTATCTTTGGTCACAGGATGTTAAATCAGAAACAAAGGTGGGCAAGGAATGGTTATTTAGGGGGCTAAAAATGGCCCCAAATAAATGGCAATTATAGGCTCTGGCCCTGCAACATCCCAAGCTTTCCACAATCACTGATGTTCTAATCAGTCAAGTTGTTATTAAAATTTCTCTTTGGGAGAGGCAGACCAACTTAACCTGCCTCTCTCCCCCTGCCTTGCAACAAACACACACATTTCTCCACTCACAGTTAAACAGATTCTAGCTAGTTTACTTGGGCTTACTAACAGAGCAGTGGGTAAGCAGTTACTTACAGAACAGGGCGCCCACCCTCCCCTCCGCAAGTTTCATTAGTAAATCCACGTGGCTGGGATCTTGTAACTTCCCTGTGAACAAATCCAAATGGCCCATGGGGGAGGGAAGAAAAAGGGCCAGCCTCCTGGGGCCCCAGTTTAAATAACTTTAGCTCCTCTTCTTCTCACATCCAAGGCCAATAGGCAGGATGGGTGGGTCATAGGACTCTCCCAGCTCCTAGTCTTTCTCCTCAAGGTGGTCCTGGGTGATACCACTCTGGGAGGGGTGTTTGTCCACCTTTTCCCTCGGAGAATCAATCCAGTCTACACAAGTAATCAGCCTTTGTAGAATGTTCAGTTTTAAGATGCAGTTTTTCTGGGAACTTTTATTCACAAATGGGTCCACGTGGCTTCATCATTGAATTCTACTAAATGTTTAAGATGTTTACACCAATACTTCTCAAAGTTCCAAAAGTAAGAAAGAACATTCAATGAGGTTCTTATTAATACTGATACCCAAACCAGACAAAAACATTTTAAGAAAACTCCACAGTAACTATCCTTATGAATGTTGATTCAAAAATCACCAGCAAGTGCTGGGTGTGTGTATAGTTTACTTGGTAGCGTGCTTGACTGGCATGATCAAGGCTGTATTTCCAAACCTCAGTACCACTCAATAAATAAATAAATAAATAAATAAATGTTGGGCATAATGTAAGGTGGGCCTAGCCAGGCCACCTACTAGGAAGAATAGAGGAATGACTCCTTTGGGTATGGTGTTCTGCTCTGGCTACTTGTGAGCCCAGCATCTGGAAAGAACCTGCTTACCTGGGGACAAACTTACTATTGGCTGTATTTGGGACCCCACTCCATAAGGTCATTGGCTATCCAGGCCCATAAGAGCTTGTGTGCCTATTCAATAAACGAGTTTGCAGTGCCACGGACCTGGGCTGCTACCCGTCCAACTCCCGGAGTCTGTGGCTTGACTCTGTGTCTACTCACCCCTAGCCCCTCGGGCTGGCCCCGCAAAGTCCACTCGGGCTGGCCTGGAGTAGTGAGACACAACGGTAATGGATACGACAATAAATACACATCAACAAAAATTAACATCTAAAAAAATCACTAGGCCCTAGGTTTGGTTTCTAGAACTTCATAAATGTGATGGCCCTCACCTGTAGTTCCAGCACTCCTGAATTTAGGTCATCATTAGTTTTACAGTGAGTTTGAAGCCAGCCTAGGCTACATGATATTCTTTTTCCAAAAAATCAGTAACAAAAGAAAAGCAAAAGGAATTCTACAATAAACAAAATGGATTAAACAGTATGACCAAATAAGATTTAGCCCAGGGATGTCGTTATTGAGATATCCATCCACATAGAGAGGTTTAGTTCCATACCACTGCAATGAAGCAAATACTGCAATAAAGTCCATCACACATTATTTTGGTACCTCCGTGCGTATGAAAGATAAGTTTATAATATACTTTAGTTTATTAAGTAATATTTTGCCTAAAAGAGGGCATACTATATATACTTTAATGCATACCGTAATACTGGGGTGAGTTTGTAGAATCTTACTGAATCTTTGTGAAAGATTTATTTGTAGCATGTGAATCTACATTATACCATTTCACACACAGTAGAATATCTTTCAAAATTGAACTCAATAACACACCTGTAATTGTAGAACTGGGGAGATGGAGGCAGGAGGATGAGAAACTGATGACTACACAGATTTGAGGCATTCCTGGGCTACACAAGACCTTGCCCCAAGAAAATAAAACAAGAGAGTGAACTTAATAATCCAGGTGTAGGGTAATGGATGCTGAGAAGGGAGATGACTTGAGCCAGGAGTTCAAGGCCAGTCTGAACAGCATAACAGGACTGTATCTCAAAAACCAAAAACAGAAAATCAAATTCCTGAGTAACAGAAATGTTACTCTACCAGGCCCATTTTGCCTAGAGTTACAGAACCTTTTATAAAAGAGAAACAGTTTATTCAAAAGGCATCAAACTTGCAAGTGAGAGAGCTAACTCTCAAATTTGCCTCCATGAGAATAGAGCTTAGGGCTATGGATGGGACAAAGAAACAAGGTGCAACTGGGGAGCAGTGGTACACACCTGCAGTGCAAGCACATGGAACACTGAGGCAAGAAATTGAAGAATGAGGGCCAAGGTGGGCACTTGTCCAGAACAAAATTTGGGAGAAAGAAGTCCACAGTATCATTGTTATCTTTAACATACAAAAACATTTTTACATTTTATTTTATTGTGTGTGCACGCCTGTATTTGCAGAACTGCACTCGTGCATGCAGAACATCCCCTGGGCATGCAAAACCAATGGCTCACATGTAGAACCACCTGTGCTCGTGCAGAACCACCCTTGCACGCTTGCAGAACCTTCCTGAAACACCGTGCTCATGCAGAACCGTCCTTGTGCATGTGCAGAACTGCCCTTGCACACATGCAGAACCATCTGCGCATGTGCAGAACTGTCCTTGAGCGTGCAAAACCTCCTGTGCACGTGGAGCATCTCCCGTGCCAGTACGGAGCTACACAGGCAGAACTGCCCTCACGCATGTGCAGAATGTCCCTGTGTGCAGATCCACCTGTGCATGTGCAGAGATGCCAGGGCATGCAGAAACACACACGCACATGCAGAACCATACATGCACAGATACCAGGACGTGCACCGCCCCGGCCCGCTGGCCTCAGTAGAGCACGAGTCCTCAGAAACCTGGGGTGAAAGAGACAAGAGGGAACATGGAGGGCCATTAAGACAATCTCCTGATCAAATCAGCAATTCTTTATTCTTTTATATAAATTTATAATTTGAAGGAGTCAGGCACCCATACAGGAATATGGTAATTAACAGAGACAAAGGCCCATCAGGAAGAAAACATTAGGAAATGAGGCAGGGGCTAAGTGGGGCATGGACTAAGGTTGCTGGGATAGAATCACAGGAAGAACCAGGACCTGAGGCCATGTGTAGCCCAGGGCAGCTACAGGTAGGGGGGCTTGTTTGCTAGACAATAAGAGGCACTCAAGAGACTCCAGCCTAACATAATTGGTGTCAACAGGTATGCACGGAGTCACAAGGTGTTACATTTGCAAAAGGGCAAGACAAAGGTCACTTGGTCTCCAACAGTGCACTTGGAAGTCTCTGTTCAAAAGGCAAATTACAGAAGTTTGTTCTTTCCTTCCCTCATGTCAGCTCCATGGATTGAACTCAAGTACTCAGGCATGGTGGCAAGCTCCTTTTGCCACTGAGCCATCTTGCTAGTCCCAATAAAGCATTTTAATACCTTAACAATTTTTTTTAAATCTGCATTCACAAAACTGATCCAAAATACATTTAGCCTGACATCATCAAACATTTAAATATTCTTTCTTTTTTCTTTGACCTTCTGGGTACTCATGCATGTCCAGCTATAACTGATGGTTTCTATTACACAGTCCACCAATTTGGAAGTAGTTCTTAGTAGAGAAACAGTGGTGGTGGCACAGAGGTCAATTTCTAGTCCAAGCAGGTTCTTTTACTCACATGGACACCCACACTGAGCCTTTGGAAAAGTGTGTGTGAGTCCCTTGCCGTATTCCCCCTCCCCCGCCCAAGAAAGGAGAAAGCTAACAGCATTTCCCAAGGACAGGTCCATAACAGAACACCAGTCACGTTTAGATGCGCCTCCACAAAATGTCAACTTTTGTTCTCTTCCTTTTGGATGATCAATATCCCAAAGGAACTTCGATGTTGACTTTCACAGTTTCTGATGTCTCTGAAATTTGTGTTCTTTCAAGTTTAATATCTAAGAAGCATTTGACTATCTTTACTCATTTAAATTTCTCTTCCATTTCCTCTCCCTCTCTCTCTCTCTCTCTCCTCCAATCCTCTTCTTTTCTTAACAGACTTCTGTTGATAACTTATTGCAGGATGTTTTTACAGAGAGACGTTTATTTTGCATTAATTCTTGCCTGCACTGACACAGCAGATTCACAAGCAAAGGCTGATCCTGAGTGCAGGGAGGGGCTGCCTTATGTTTTTATTTTTGGTAACTTCCCCTTTTACGCGTTAGTCCTGTTGTCTCCCTTGTATGGTCACCTACATGCTGATAAGGTGTTCCATGCATAGACATTGATTGATTGTGTCTTGCCTCTTCTTTGTTCTGGAAAGCCTCTACCTTCATTTAAATATATATACATTTGTGAAATTTTCAATTCACTTTGAAGAAGCATTACATAAACATTCCATGTAGTCTTTTTTAAAATGAATGTAACATTATTTTATTTTAAACAGTAAACATTGCATAAAGCTCAAATGTGAAATAAAAATTTTGGATGTTTTCATATTGAGTACTCATAGGATGTTACTCCAAGAAGCCAATCTTGGTGTTTTTATAAAGACCAGCCTAAAAATTAAAAAGTCATGTGGTCTGTAAAATTTATTTATTTTCAAGGTTTCTTAAATCTCCATTAAGAAAATGCACAGCTGACACATGAAAGAGCACCAGAACCCATTTTCGTTAATGGAAACAAATTCTACAGGAAAGTAACTGATTTTGGTTGTGGTGGTAGAAATGTATTTCAACAATAATGTGTCACAGTTGTGTCTGAAGATGCCTATAATATGGTCCACTTGTAAAATTTGCATGTGAAATTGTATATTCAGTGTACTCTCAATTATAGAACATAAACAAATGAAGAGTACAAAAACAGCATCTACGGTTACTTTGGCTTGATGAGATTTTTTAGTCTTTGTCCTTCAGAAGTTTCATTTTTCTGCAGTAGGTAAGCATTACTTTTGTAATCATAAAAGAGAGAGAGATGATACATGTTCAGTTGTTCCGACATTAGAATGCAGCACTTGAACAGTCATAGTGAAAAGGCTCTGTTCTCTTTCTGATGCAATAGGAAGAGCATCCCTATCAGTTTCCATTTTTGAGAACAATGTGTACTTTTCCACTCAGTTTTCCACATAATGCACTGGCAAGATGATTCAAAGCCCACCCACATGGCCCCACACACATATCTGTTGATTAACTGACACTTTGAAGTCACTATAGAAAAGGGTTTTCCATGTCCTCTAATTTCACACAATGGATGTCATTTAAATATATACATTTGCAAGATTTTCAATTCGGTTTGAAGAGGTATTATATAAACATTCTGAATATGCAATTTCAAGTTCAAGATAATGGATAGCACCTCTTTAGGGCTACTGTGACAAAGACAACATGTGGCCTTTCATGGGCTTTAATTGGCAGTGACCTTTTTGCATAGAAAGAATACCTTCATTTAAATCCTCTTCGTATTTAAGTAGCTCCTGCTGCTTTATTTATTCAAGAATCAGCTGATAGATCATCTGTACCCATTTTGTAGACACATATCTCACATGCAGATCAGTCTATTTAAAACGAACAAAGGGGCAAAGGTCTCTTTGGAGCTGCTCTGCTGGGGGAGATGGAATGAGGATGGATGCTCAGAGCACCCTTGAAAGCATCAAGTTGCTGCTGAGTCACAGCCATGTGGTGAGATGTAGATGGTTTCGCCCTGTATAGTTTCTCCTCTAAACAGTTTGGTAATCAAAGAGGTACATTTAAAAACATTTTTTGCAACATATTAGGCAAGTAATCTGCTACTGAGCTACAAGAGCATCCACAGACTCCAGCACATACATTTCCAATTGATAGCATGTGGGGGCAACAACTGGCAGAGAACCCAGTGTGATGGTTCACCTTTGTAATCTCAGCATCAATTGGTGAAGGCAGGAAGCATCTGCTATCAGCAGGTTCTATTTGGGCCCATTTCTCAGCTCTCATATTATTGTCTTTCCACCCTTGTGTCCTTAATTTACTGTATTTTTAACTCTTCTTGCTTTCAAAAATTTTATTTGGGAGGCTAGAGTTTCTTGTTGCCTAGCTGGCCTTAAACTATGTAGTCAAAATTACCTTCAACTCCTGATCTTTCTGCTTTCATCTTGATGCTCAGATTGCAAGACTGCACCATCACACTTGGTTCTACACTGTGGTGAGGACTGAACCCTGGACTTTACACATGCAAGGCAACTGAGTCACGTCTCTAATTCCTGAACTTCTCTCAGTCCTTACCTTTCTGCATCATCTCCTATCTTGGGGTTCTATTCCAACCTTCTAGCTCCCTGTGTACTCAGTGCCCAGGACTGATTTGATTCTGCTTTCAGTCTTTGGAAGCCTATGCACATTTCCCTGCGACCCTGACCTCTAGCCCCTTCCCCTCACCCTATGAACCCAGCACTCTAGCAAAAGCTGAATTCTAACATCGGCTGAAATTAGCCTTTCACATTTCACTACTGACCAGACCTAGACTAGTTCAAATAAACAAATAATTAGACCTGAAAAGAGATACATGGATGTTCACCGAGAAACTAACCTGCAACATTATCCAAAGAGGCCTTCTAAATTAGACCTTATTTTCCCACATCAGTAAGGAAGTGTATGATTTTAAAACATTCAACAAAATTGGTTTCTCCTCTTGTACTAGATCCTGAATATTATCCAGTCTCCATTGTAATGTTGCACAATTTACTCATTTTCAAATACTAGATGTGAATAAGTAGCACATTTATGTGAGTGAAAACCAATGTCCTAAAAATTGAAATTGATTGCATTCCATTGAAAGTCTAGGAAATCAGACTGCAAAGGAATCTTGGACACTGGTTGAGGCGTGCTGCCCTTCACAGACCTATTGCCTGCATTTATTGGGCATTAGACAGCTTTTGAGGGGTTTGCTAACACTTTGATCCTCTTGGAGATCACTAAGTTATTAATCTACTTGTCTGCTTCAGAAGTGCTGAAGTGTCAGGACTGAGAACTTGTTTTATGGTGTCTGTGGCTGGGATTCAGCAAATATTCAGCCAGCAGGAACATCAACATCTTTACTCACTATTTTCTCCCAGCCCCACAAAACAAGAAGTTAATTGCTTGCCAGCCAGGCAGGGTGGCCCAGGATCTTTGGTTCTTAGTGATTGAGATAACTGAAACTTGTTTGTATTTTCTGGTCAGAAGCCATTGCCCTTAATGCTTTCAATATGGAAGCACTCTGGTTAAAGCATCGAGTAGAATTTAAAGGAATTATTGAGTCTTCATAATTAAAGCATAAACATAGGGCAATTTTCAGAAGTTTTAAGTCCTTCTTCCTGGCTCTGATGTCTTTACCTGAAGCTGACATTAGGCAGGACTGTCATTTTCCTTTGGTGGAGAGGCATCAAGTTAAGCTTCCCAGGAAATTATTTTTTGTCCTTGCTAGTTCTGAGTTTCCTCCTCAATCAAACATTGCAAATTCTTAATTCTGGTATTCTAAATTTATGATTAGTTGGGCCACAGAATATTCTAGTTTTGTATTTGGTAACAGTCGAGGGCGACCTTTATAAAGTAATGCATGTGAATGCATCTGAAGTGGGAAAAGCACAACACACAGGGACGGGGATGTATGACGGGGGACTTTAAGCACTTTTCAAACACTCCGCTGTCCTGTCATACCCAGTTCTTCCTTGCCCAGAGTCTTGGCAATTGTTGCTCAATTTTTATTTGTATTTGAAGACATGGAAACAAGGGACGCACCTATCATTTGAATCACCATTTAAACTCAACTTTTACATATTTTTTAACAATCCCCAGCTTCTGCTATGATTTCTGAGATTTGATTACTTTTTTTCTGGTGCTAGGGTTCAAACCTAGAGTATTGCGCTACAGCTTTGAAGAACTGGTTATACATATTTCAGAATTTGAAGGACTTAATATATGCTTATAAGGTATTGATATTGTTTAGTGTAGCCCATCAAACAGTCAATCCACCTTACTTATACTTTCACAACATACTCAACAGTGAGAAGCCACTGAAATAGATGTGTAGTTCCCTTTCATTCTTTTTTCAAAATTACAGTATGGCTATCAAGACACAAGTCAGAGGACAAACAGAACCAGGACCAGTAACTGCAGTTTGGTTATTTATTGTTGCACACGGTCACACAAATCCTATACCCATACTAGCTCTCTCTTCCCTTGGCTCTTACCAGTCGACGTCTTCTGTGCAGGCAAGTTCGAGGCTGGTCCTCCAGGGGATGAGGTGGGTCTCAGGTGGGAGAGCCCAGCAGAACAGCATGGAGGTGAGGGGCTCTGATGAACTCTTTTGAACTCTTCTCGGCAGGGGGCTTTTATACCTGATCCTGGGCGTTGTCTTCTGGTTATCTACGTCCTGTTCTTGAGAGCCAAGGGTTTCCTATCTCTATCCTACATACACACACAAGCAGTTTTGGCCTTAGTTCCTATGTTCCAAACATTTTATAATTGTATTTGTAGTTTGTGCTCCTTACAGATGCCTACTGTATTCACAGAGCCATTACACTGGCTTCAGAACCTTGTTGAGATAGGATCTCTTCTTGTCTCCCAGGCTAGCCTTGAACTCACTTTGTATAGGAGAATGATCATGAACTCCTAATCCTCCTGTCTCCATCCCCTGAGGACTAGGATTATAGACATGTATCACCATGCTTGGTATATGTGGTGCTGAGTATTGAACCAAGGGCTTTGTGTATGTTAGACAAGCACTCTTGCCTAACTGAGTCCTACCAACTGAGCTACATCCTCAGCTCAAGTCCATAAGATTTTTTATGTAGTAACTGTACCAGTACAAGTACTATTAGGTCCTCTATTCTAATTTGTTTGTCATATTTTCTTCAATGATTACACTGAAAATGATTTCCTCTGAACAATGTTAAGTAAAACGTTAAGAGAGGGCATTCTTGACTTTCTTCCACCCACATGATAGTGCACAGGATACATTTTGTGTCTGAAGGGCATTGTTAGTGTAACAGGAGATGTGAAGACTTTTGGTGGAAACTCTTTTCAGACACCGATTAATGTATTTTTCATGTAGTCCAGGTTGGCCTTGAACTTACTATGTAGCGGAGGATGACTTTGCACTCCTGATCCTCCTATGCCCACCTCCAAGTACGTGTATTACAGGAATGTATTACCGTGTCTGGATAGTGCACATCAAAAGAAAATACGGGAAGAGTTAAGGGAAGGGATGAATATGATTAAAATACATTGTATGAAATTCTCAAAGAACAAATACAAATTTGTAAAAAGATAAAATATTGTCAAAGCTCCTTCAAATGGCATCACAGTGAATGGGAGACATGCCAAGTTGATGTCGGTTTTGTTAATGCACTTTATTTTGAGGGTAGAGATATGAAAATAACACACTTATGTCTTTGGGGATGAGCCGAACAACGGGCAGATTGATGGAGACATACAGCTGAAACTGCTCATCAGCTGGCTTTTTATGTTCTGGAGAATCTCTTCAGAGCTACCATGGAGTTTCTAGGCTTGCTGCTAAGGCTGCTTGGAACAGCACTTTCTTTGAATACAAGTGCACTGTCTCTGATATTGGCAGCTGTCCTGTGAGAAAGACCAGAGGTGAAACAGTACTTTCAATAGGTCCCCTAGAGTCTGGTGGAAATCTCCAGACGTCCACATTCTGCTTTCTGGCTAGCTGGGTATCTGGACTCCTTTCCGCCTTTGTTGAATATTCTGTTACTGTTTCACAACTTTACAGGTCCAATCCTGTTCTTGACTGGGCCCATTGCTGAGAGAGCACTCCACAGCTTCAGAAATACTGGCTACAGTCTCCTAGATTGGGTAGCTTTTGCCCTTAAACAAAAGCTCTTCATACCTTGCTGCCTTTAATCTTTCTGTTTCATTTCTGAGGAAGCTTAGCTGAAACATTAGTAAGATAAATACATGAAAAATCCTGGTTTTAAATATTGCTTCTGATCACATAGTACTAACTGCATAATTCAATTAATATTTGCTCCGTAAGTGGTAAATATTATATACATGTATGCTGTCATTATCTTGTTTCATTAAAGTGACACTGAAATACAAGAAATGATTGGTCTCACCATGAATGGACAATGGTCTTAGAAGTATCACATACATGGCTATCTCAGTCACTTAAACAACTTTGCTTTGTGATTCCCTGCTTAGTTTTTAATTACATGTGTGTGTGTCTGTGTGTGTATGTGTGTGTGTGTGTGTATGTGTGTGTGTGTGAATACAGCACACATGTAGAAGTCAGAGGACAGCCCTCAGGAGTCGGTTCTCTCCTTCTAATATGTGGACCTCGGGATAAACTTAAGCTCCTTGGGCTTGATGGAAAGTGACTTTACTGGTTGAGCCATCTCTCTGGCCCTGCCTGTCTGTTTCTGGTGGTGAGTTTGTGATACCTAAAGGATGTAGGCACAGCTACAAATTACAAAGTTCTATTTGAAATGCATTCAAAAAGCTTCATGGTGTTTTAATATAGAGCCCATCAGAAACTAAGTTGCAGAGCTTGTTCTAACATTAAATGTCTTTCTATGTCTTGTCTTCTTTGAGGGGCAGGCAGTGTCATTGTTGTGAAGGAAGTTTTGTATTAACAGTGAAATATTAATATTTACTTTGTCCATCCTGGTCTACAATGCTGGTGGGAAATTAAAGTATGTTACCTTGCAATTCTTCACAGAGCTTTCCCACCCCTCACAACATTGGCCTGCTTGACAGTACAATTCATCTCAACTCTGTTCACTAAGAATCTTAATTCTTGAATACAAGACCAAATGAGGTTATGAAGGCATTTTCTCTATGAGGTGGATTTAGAACTCAGGGCCTTGCAAACAACAGACTAGGACTGCAACAGTGGAATAGACTCCATACCCCCTTGTGAGTCTCTACAGATTTCAGTGCCAAATCATGCAATATAGAGCAACTTTGCTATTCTTCAAGGATGTTTCTTGGTGTGTGTGGGGGGGGTGGGGAAGCAGGCGGATGGGTTGGGAGTGTAAAAGGTATCAGGAGAGGCATTTACCAGGTACAATTTGATATTCACCAAGGACATTTGTTGGTTTCTAGAGACCCCATGTCTCTTTTGGTAGGATAAGGTTATAGATTCTTTACATTGACAATGGAACCTCAATTAATGACCAAAAGAATGTTAAGAAAAAGAAAATTATTATCTGTACAGCTGGTACTAAGCTAGTGCCTTGAATCCAATAAAATGGGAAGGCCCTGGGATGGAGTAAAAGTTTACAGCCAAGGATTTGCAAAGATGTTTTTATCTTAAGCCCAGTAGAAGAAACATTGTTTATCCCCTTCCTAATACACAGCCTGAGGAGAAGGATGGAAGAGCTCCCCACCCTAATTTGCATCCTGGGAGGCTGTTGAGCTCACAAACCCCTGAGGGCTTTTCCCAACCTGGTTGGTGCTAGCCTGGAGCTGGGAGGAATTTGCTGCTGGTCACAGAGGAAACCTCAAAGACAACGTGGTCCAAACTAAGGCTGGCCTTCAAATTGCCTCCCTGAGGTAAGAGAGGTGCCATTCAGGGACACCTGCTGCTTTGCCACTGCTTATTTGGGTTTCTCAGCAGCTAGGAAGAGTTTCTTGAGAGAACTCTGTCCTGTTTCCATTGGGAGGCTCTTGGATTTAGGTCTGCACACCTTCGGTAAGGTAAGCTGTCTAGAGGCACCATCTGACTGTTCTGTGGAGGTTTTGCAGATTCCAAACCTTAGAAATAGACCTGCGGGGATATGCAGCAATATTAGGCGTGTTCACTGCTGGGTTGTCCTGGATAGCGGGTGGCTCTCTTGCTCCTGTCCTAGTGTGCACCTGAGGCAAAGTGAGCAGGCTGGGGGAGTGTGGACTCAGAGGACTTGACTTACGAAGTGGTGTGCAATTTATGAAGACAATTTGGCAATTTCTAAGGATTTCCTCAAAATATTTGCTTGTCTTTTGTGATGGTTGCTTTTTGCTTTTTGGAGTTGCTTGTATGTGAACAAAGCTTGAATTGGGTTTCTTGAAGTAAGGCAGTTGTGGCTCACTTTGAGAAAGTTTTTTATGGCTGGCAGAATAACCTGTTCTTTGAGAAACATGGATAAAAATGGGTGCAGAGAAGAGCACATGCTGTTTTTGAATTCTTTATCAGTGTGAGAGAGAACGTTGTGTTCTGGACCTGGTCTGGGGGGGCAACCTTCAGTGAAGGGGAACCACTTGGCACTGCGGCTTAGGGCTCTGTTGAAGACATAAAAGTTTGGAATTGATAACTGGGAGCAGATAAACCTTCTCTGTAGCTAGACAGATTGAGCGATTACTTCGTATCTGTTGTTTGGATTTGCTGATTCTGAAATCTACCCTATAAATTTACAGTGTACTTACAAAGGTACTAACACAGTTGATAATCCTGGTCACTCGAAAGCCATATTCAAGGACTTTGCAAGTGCAAGGATCTAAGTAAAAGAAGATAAACGCAGTGAAGTATGTTGACTTTTAGGTGTGAAACAGCACGTTTAGATGCTAGTGTAGTAAAGCTTAGTGAATTGCACAACAGGGTGTGTGTGCATCAGACTCTGTGAAAAAAAAAAAAAACTAAGGTTTCAAGAAATTGTGTGTGTGTTTTTTTTTCAAAATTAAAAGACCAAGATGAATTAGCAAATCTTTCTTGAGTAGAATAAAAAATATGTGAAAACTTTCATGACCAGAAGATGAAAATTACCCATGGCAAAGTCCTTGAAAATCTCTCTTTTTCCCTAGAACTTATTGAGGATTTATATGTAGTTTTCTGAGTACAAGCTGAGGAATGAATCACAAGAATAATTTTTCTTATTTAATTAGGAGTTTTTTTTTTTCTTATTTGGTTTTTAGTTTTGCTTAGTTATTTGTGTGTGTGTGTGTGTGTGTGTGTGTGCATGCACATGTGTGTACGCCTAGAGGCATCATCTTATTGGTTTGTGAAGATTTTGGAGTGTCTTGGCATTTAGGTTTTACAGATGGCAAATCTTAGAAGTAGACTTGCAGTGGTAACAGCAACATTAGGTGTGTTCACAGCTGGGTTTTGGTGGGTGGTGGGTGACCTGTGGAAGCCAGAAGACAATTTTTGGGAGTCAGTTCTTTGCATCCACTATATGGGTTTTGGAGATTGGACTCAGATCATCAGTCTTGGTAATAAGTGCTTTTAACTACTGAGCCACTCGCTGGCCCCATTGTTATTTTTAATTTAATTTTTGAATAAAATGAAATAAGAGGGTAGATAAATGTTATATCATGTTTATCTCTGAAAACAGTTGCATTTCCCCCATTTTTAGTTTAAAATGCCAACTGAGGAGCTCCTTTTTCTAATCTCTTGATGGTGGGAGAACACGTTTTCTGAGCCCAAGCTTAAGAAAGAATTCACAGGAATAATTTTCATTATTTAGAGGAAGTTTTCATTATTTTTCTCTTTTATTTTTCTCTCTAGTTATTTTGTTTTATTTATCTGTCGATGGATAGATGGATGAGTGTGTGTGTGGTGTGTGTGTGTGTGTGTGTGTGTGTGAGTTTGTGTGGGTATGCATGGGCCCATGAGTGTGGAAGTTAGAGTCACAGGAGACTTTGTGGGAATCAGCTCTCTTTTTCCAGCACCTGGGTTCTGGGAATGAATGCAGGTCCTCAGGCTTGGCAGCTGAGCCATCCCACCAACCTCTATTATTTTCTTATTTATTTTTTCAAAAATATGAAATAATGGGATAGAATAAATCCCTCTAGCTGCATATAATTAAGCTATCCCGTAGTCAGATAGGTAGCCATCTTCATTATGTGAGGGTTCCTAGGCTCTCCCTCTCTTCATGCACATCCCTGAAGGGCACAGTCTTCTTTGCACTGGCAAGAATCAGCATGCTGAGCCCTCTGTGCTGAGCCCTATCCTTATATGCAGGATTTAGCAATCTTGTTGTGGCAGATACAGTAGTGACTAACTTACTTGGGTTTAGGAGGATGAGGATTTAGATGGGAAAACTTTTAACAACACAGTCTTACTATGTAGCCCAGGCTGGCCTGGAAGTCATGACTCTCCTGCTTCTACTTCTAAGTCTGGGCCACCATACCAGCTTCCCGACCCCTCAAGTCAGGGTTTCACTATATATCCAAGAATGACCTCAGATTTGTGACCCTTCCACCTTCATTTGCAAAGTGCAAGGATTACAGATAGTAGAAGGCAGAGGGAAAGCTAAAATGAAAGATCATGAGAGGACCAGTGTACAGTTACTACCTCTGAGGGCTTTAGAAGAGGAGGGCTAGGATACTGGCAACTGGGAGCTAAATCAGTTTGAAGAGTCCCTTTTATTTTCTCATTTCAGTGCTAGGGCTGTTAGGAAAGCTCTACCACTGAGCCACTTTCCCAGCCTCAGTTCTCTTTCTGTGTGTGTGAGTGTGTGTATGTTTGTGTGTGCATGCACGTGCATGCCTGCCTGAGTATTGAGTTAGTGTGTCACTCTGTGTAGACCAGGTTGCCTGAAGCTTTGCACAGTATTCCTGTGACTTTAACAGCTGTGTACCATGGCATTCATCCCCGTTTGTCAAATGAAAACAACAAACCAGTTTTGAACTAGTTTATACTGTGTAAAGAGTCGTTCCATTTTACCATTGTCTGTGGTCAAGAACTTAAAAATCTCTGTAAAGCTTTTCCTAAGCACTTTGAAGATATTAAATTCACGGAATGCTGTTTATGAGAAACAGAACAGTGGTCTTCTTATTTGCTATGCATTTATGGAGTGTGTGTGCTCTGACTTGATTCTCTCTAATGTCTCCACAGAAGAGAATGCTTTGAGGTTGATGAGTTTCTCCTCTTGATTCTAATAATTAAGCTCTTTGTTTAAGTAACAGGTTGTTCTTTGATTATTGTGTTCATGACTGTCAATGAATGTCCTCCATATTTACATACAGAAGTTAAACCTCTGGGAAGACAGGGAGTTAAGGCCATTATTTTTTATCACAAGACACACTAGATATTAATTAAGTTAATATGTATTTAGTTTGGGAAATTAAAGCATAAATCCATGAATTTGATTATTGCTCTTCTATTTAACATAATAAATGAATGCAAAAAATGTTCCAAGCACTTTCTTTTAGGTTGTTGGCATCATTAATACTATTGTTATTTTTCAGGAGAATGCAGTTCAACAGGTATTGAACTGTCAGTGTGGTTGGTCCCTTGAAACTTGGTTCCTTAAATTTCAAGATTCAGGTAAATCTTGTCATTTGAGATTCTTACCAGATGTGTTGGCTTGCAATGTACCCTACTGCTTCCAGCATCTGTTCCTCCCAAGAGATTGTGGATAAGAAGGTCAGAGTCTAGCACCATTTTACAGCTACACGCAGCAATAGAAAAGGACTTGCTGAAAACCACAGTTGGTATATTAGCTGGATTGGAGACCAAGATTTCTGACTTAAGGAATGGTGTTGATTTCCATTAGTTTCAGTTTTTCCTACTTAAACCACTGGGCTAGCAATTTTTAAAAACATAGCTTCTTTTTTATATTTTTATCTTTTATTCATGTGTGTGTATGGGTGTCTGTATAAGTATGTACCATATGTGTGAAGGTACCCAAAGTGGCCAGAAGAGAGCACTGGATCTACTGAAATTGGAATTAAACGCAGATAAAGGTGCTGGGTATCTAACTCTGGTTCTCAAGAAGGAGTAGTAAAGTGCTCTTAATCACTGAGTGATCTCTCCAGCCCTTGTGTTAGTAAATAGTAGCAGGTACATTGTATTGGTTTGTTCTAACTTTAGGTCTTCCAGTTGGGAAGATGAACTACTAAGCTGTTTCTTTGTAGGAAATAAATAATTTTCTAAGTAAGTCAAGACCATTTCAAAACATTCCTGGTATTCTTTTCTTCTCTAGTACTGTGGATGGAACCCTGAGTCTCACTTATGTTAGGCAAATCATGCTATGCAAGTGCCTATCACCACATTTTTTGGGTGTCTTAAACATAGTCTCACGTAGTCAGTGATGTTTATTCTCTGACATTTTCAACATTGGCAACTTTCACCTGCCATTCATCCCGCTACTTATCTTGATAAATCAAAGTATGAACAGTACTATAAGGTGTAGATCACCCAGCCATTTGAAGCACAAAAGCTTTAAATTAAGAATTATGGATTTGTCTGTCTGTATAAAAGGATTGCACTTTGAACTAAAAATCACAAAGTCAACATGGAAACCTTCCATCAGAATTGCTTCAATTTTATGAATGTTTCATAAGAAAGAAGTTGGAAGTTCTGTGTAAAATTCTAACATGTACTCAGAGAAGGGATTTGAAGTGTTCTGAGGAGAAAAGAGATTGTAGCTATGGGATAGTACCTTTGCAGAGTCATACTTTATTGTGCAAATGGATTAACCATTAGCAAGGCTAAAAACCAGTGATTTAGGAGTAGGGGCTGTGTATAGGATGATAGATATGCCATCCTATATAGACGGGCTCAGGAATATTGTGTCTGGGTCAACAACAATTTTGGAGGTCATTTTAAGGGATGAGATCCACAGTTTTCTGGGAAATGCAAGGTTTCCTTGGCTCCGCTTCCTAATCTGAGAGCAGGATGGCTAATACATTGAGACTATTTTAAGTAATACAGCATACAGTTTGTGATCTTTCAGGTAATATTGGCATATTAAAATATATTGATCTTAATATTTTTGTTGCATTTGTGTTTACATGTATGGAAATTGTCCCTGTTAAACTTTATTCTGTACTTCCTAGGACCCATCTCCTTTGCATTTTAGAACATATAGAGCAATCCAGTTGGATTCAGAACTGGGGAATAGGCAGTGGATTATTTTAAGGTAAAGGATTTAAAATAAGTTAGATAGCTGAGGTATGCCTCTATTGTAGAACTGTTTATTAGTGTATGTGAGGCCTCAGGTTCAATACTGAATGCCACAAAACATAAAAATCACCTAATTTCCAAAGAGCTTATGCCCCCTCTCAACTTTTCCCTGATTAGAAAGAAATAGATCATCAGACATGGAGGCATGAACCTGTAATTGCAGAGCTTTGGGGCAGGAGGCAGGAGGATCAAAAGACCTAGGTTATCTTTGGTTTCATAGTGAGCTTGAACCTTGTCTGGGCTACACGATAGACTATCTTAAATAAAAAGACAAAATAAAATTAAAATAATCAAAACAACCATATCTATGCAATTTTCATAGCAATGTAAAACAGATTAGAAGAAACAGTCCTGTAAAATTTCAGTGATGAAATTATGTTTTCATTGTCTTTCAGTTTTGTACATTTAACACTCTTCAAAATAAGAAACTTAAAATAAGTTTCCTTTGAAATCTGACAATTACAAAAGAAACAAGAGCCAGTTTTATTCCTAACATTCTAATTAGAAATGATTATAGAGTTTTAGAAAACTGTCCAAGGGGCTATGTAGCAAGGAAAAGTTTAGTCATTCTGAGCAGTTTTGTAGGGAACAGTGCCCATACCTTTTTTCTTCTGTGGACAGGTGAGTCTGGGCCTTTGTGTTGAATGGGAGCATCATGGCCTGCATCTGGGAGTGCTACCAGTGGGCAGTCCTGGATGGATCATGTGTGGCTGTGAGGCCAAAACATGTCTCTGGTCTTACATGGTGAGCTGTCACGTCTGGGGCCTGTGACCAAAAGTAGGTGATTGGTTACTCCGTTCCTTCACTGTGAATTGTCAGCTGAACAAAGTGGCCCACCACAGCTTTGGGTATAAAAGCTAACCATTAGAATTACACTGGACAATGCCTTTTCAGTGCTCTACGGCTCTAAAGCAGGTGCAATGGTGGCAGCATTAAGTTTGCCACTTTTATGTAAATCCCTGTTCTTTGTTCAGAAGCCCCTAAACACAGAGGTCAGTTAAGCCCTTCTGGGAACATAGGCTTTTTGCAGGGCTGTGAGGGTGCCCCAATTTAGTTGTTTCTAAGAGGAGAAAAGGTGGATTAAGATGGTTTTGTAAGCTGGGCCTAGTGGCCCATGCCTTTAGTCCCAGCACTTGGGAGGGGAGGCAGAGGCAGGTGGATCTCTGAATTCAAGGCCAGCCTGGTGTACATCATAAGTTCCAGGCCAGCCGGGGATACAGGAGACCCTGTCTCAAAAAGACCAAAATGATGGTTTTGTAAGTGCCATGGCAGAACTTCTGAAATGGAATAGATTGACGTGCTATGGTGTTGTGGAGTAGTGAAACTTTCTTGCAGTTATAGAAAATAAAATTCCGTCTTTATCTGCTGTTTGCACTGTGTTATCACTGTGTCCTTTCTACCCCGAGCTTCCCACTGTGCTGTTCCCCACAGTTGTCTAAGCTCTTTTCTGTCTTGTTACTGCTCTACCACTTCACCATTCTTGATGAATGTTTCAGGGCATTCTCCTGGGATCCTCCTTCCCTAATATTGACTATTCTCTGTGAACATGTCCCTCCATGGACTCTCTCCAGACAGAAATTACTAAGTTATGTATTCACCTTACATTTATATATTCAAAGAGATAAACACTAGTACAAACAGAGCCTAGAATTTTTGTTTTCCATTTTGGTGCTGGGAATGGAACCCAGGTTCATGCGTATTAAACATCACTATGGCTCTGTGCTGCACTGCCCCAGTGTGGATTTTCTTGTAAGGTTCATTGGTGCCTAAAGTGGCAAAGATTACAAAACTGGTGAATTTTTCTCTCAGAACTGTTGGGCATAATGTAAGGTGGGCCTAGCCTAAGGCCACCCGCTGGGAGGAATGGAGGAATGGCTCCTGTGGGTGTGGCGTTCTGCTCTGGCTAACTGTGAGACCAGCACCTGGAAAGAACCTGCCTACCTGGGGACAAACTTACTATTGGCTGTATTGGGACCCCACCCCATAAGGTCATTGGCTACCCAGACCTGTAAGAGCTTGTGCACCTATTCCACAAAGGAGTTTGCAGTGCCAAACTAGTTTGCAGTGCCCCGCGCTTGGGCTGCTTCCTGTCCAACTCCCGGAGCCTGTGGCTTGACTCTGCGTCTTCTCACCCCAACCCCTCGGGCCAGCCCCGAGTGGTGGGACAAGGTACGAACACGACTGTACAGAACTGTTCAATGATTCAATTTCCCTTTAATCAGTTACTTTGATCAGTGCTGTTGCAGATCCAAAATAGTAGTATTGCACTGGATTCAGAACTTAAGTTTTGTGTCTTCTATTATTCTGTCTTCTTCATAGCGTATCTGTAATTCATTGTCTCTTGTGACTTTATTCTGTTATTTCTGAAATAACGACCTTTTAACTTCCTTGGTGTCCCAAGTTCTAGGAATGGGCCTAAGCTACCACAACTAGCATGCAGTGTCAAGTCTTTAGGCTAGCCAGGCTTGGTGGCACAAGTCTGTAAAACTACTCAGGAGGGTGAGGTAGAAGGATCACAAGTTCAAGGCTTGTCGGAGCAACTTAGATCCTGTCTCAAAATAAAAAGCAAAAGAGGACTGAGGATACATAGCTCAGTGGTGTTGTCCATGTATGAAGTCCTGGATTCAGTCCTCAGTCCTGAGCAAACAAAACCGAAAGGAAAACTGACTATGAAGATTTTCATGCCACATTCCCTTGATGCATTGATTTAGGATGAAGGGGAATTGAAGACAGCAGAATCTCTTGGTCTCTAGTAGGTTAAAAAATAAATCTTCTTGGCTTAAGGATTTTTCTCTTCTGCAGAAACAATGACATAAAAACTTTTCAGGTCAAGAATGAGTTTGTTGAGATTTCTGAGGCTCTGGGTTTGCTCTCCACCTCACTGCCGCCCCCGCCCCCCAAACTTGGTTGTTTGATTTTGTTTTTCTATTTTCATAGAACCATCTTTGGAGATGTATGGATCATAGATCAATTTCAATTCAGTTTCTGAAAACCCATTATTTTCCACCATAGAAACTGGTATTCTCCATAGTTAGACAAATCCACTTTGATATTTTTGCATATGTTAATTGTAAAAAAAAACGAATTTCTTTTCTTTTCTCTCCTTCTCTTCCCCTCCCTCCCTCCCTCACTCCCTTCCTTCCTTCCTTCTCTCTTCTGTCTCATTCTGTAGCTGAAACTGACCTGGAACTTGTGGCAGGCCTCCTATCTCAACCCCCTGAATGCTAGTATTACAGGTGTGAGCCATTGCCCTTGCCTTAACAATGAGCTATATTATGACATTTCGTACATGTACACATTGATTTTTATCATATTTCCCTTCCCCATGAACCATTCTTCTTTGCCCATATTCTCCTCCTCACCCAGATTCCAGTGCTTGACTTCTTCCTGAATATTTTCCTTCTACTTTTCATGTCCTTTTCTTTTACAATATAGTTTCTTTAAGGAAACAGTGAAGCATAATTTCTCTTAATTCACCAAACTTTGAAATTCTTTGCATCACGTTTCACAGAGTTGTTTTTTTTTTCAGGAAGCATAATTGGAGTTCTGTTAATTAAAAAAAATCACAGGATCTGTTTATATTGCATATAAAGTAGAACCAGCATGGACAATTCTATGTAAAAAGTTAATGTTACAGGTCATTAAAAGATTCAGACTTAACATAAACTTTTAACTCTTAACATAAACCTTTAACTCTTAACATAAACCTTTAACTCTTTTAGGTGTGATGATATTGATAATTTTGATAAATTATTTGAGTAACATCAGTGAATAGAATAACCCTAGTGTCTTAATTTCTCTCAATGAGGCATGCAGCATTTCTGGTACAATAAAGCGAACAAAGTATGATTTTGTCAAATTACAGTTTGGGAAACCAGAGTTAATTTGGCAACCTCCACTGCCCTCTTCTCTTTCCCAGATTCCTTCACTCCCCTCTTAGTCCCTCCCCCTATATACAACTAAAGTCAGTGGTTGGTTGTGAGAGGTAGCTGACTCTTTTGGCTTCTTCCTTTGTCAATCAAGGCCTTGTGCTGTGTTCTCATTGCACACATCCCCATTCTGACAGAGGAAAAACTTCACACAACACCTAGCTTGTAGAAATTCTAATAAGCAGAAATGGGGAAATAAAAATAAATACAAAAATTAAAAGTTTTACCCCTCCATGAACACTGAAAGTGACAGAGGGATGATCTTTACTCTTCTGTAAGTCTTAAGGAACCAATTGCAAATGCCAATGTTTCAGTCAATACACAAGCACGATTGTCTCACTCATTCATTTATTTATTCCTTTAATCGAAATCAGTGAGGGAAAGTGGGCTGTGCTATGTAGTGGCCAGGCAACAAAGCTCTATTGTGGATTTTGAAAGGCTATCCTTTACTAGCTTTTATTATTTTTGTTGTTGGAAAAGAGTAAATATGTTGGCTTTATTCAAAGAGTTGAATGGAAAATATCTTGAAATATGTATTAAAGTAGTAAAATAGATTTTCTTTCATAATGGTTTGTTCTGTGAAGGTGTAATGTCTTCTTTTTCAGTGATTCTAGGAAAAGCAGTCTGAGCTTTCTACTAGCGAGCACACCCTAGGCTTTCCTGGTAGAGTGCAGGGAATTGCATTTAAGGAAAAGTCCCATTGTGGCCTGGAGATGTGGCTTGGTGGTAGAGAATTTGCTTGAATTATGAGAGGTCTTTCAGCTTGACCTTGGGCTCTAATTTACTCTTAATAAGTCTGATCTTTAGAAATTGACTTCCTTTCTTTACTTCTCTGACTATGCCTTAGAATCTGACTTAGAAAATGCCTATATGATATTAAATCAGAGCCAGGGGCAGTGGTACCAGACTGTAATCCTAGTAGTGGGGAGACTAAGGCAGGAGGATCACGAATTTAAGGTCTCCTTAGACTGCAGTGCGAGTTCAAGGCCAGCCTGTCTCAATAACCAAAAAGAAAGGGTAAAATAATAATCAATGGGATTCGATTTACACAACACTCCAGGAAAGATATGGAGAGAGGCTTCCTTTTGCTCCCACAAAGGAGTCCCTCAGAGGCATGCGGTGAGGAGAAGCAGGACACTGGCCAGACGGTGTTCTGCTGTTGACTTTTCCCCTTCACTATGTGTTCTCCCAGCTTCACCCTGAACCTTTCGAGTCTCTCATTCTTTATTTTTGGTAAATTCACAGACTGCTTGCCTTTGGAGGAATTGATACTGGCACATGGGGACTAAATGGTGAACATGGGAACCAGGGAAGAGCATGGAAGGAAGTGTCCATTAGCTAAGCCTGGAGAGATAATGCGCACACACCTCAGTTAGACCAGTTTTGCCCAGTATCTGAATTTGATTGGCTAGAGATATGATTGACAGGAATGGACAGTGAACTTTTTCTACATAAATAGGGATAATATTCTGGACATTGTGTCCTTGGATGCCATAGTCTTATCTGATGATGGAAATAGCAGATGTCCACAGGAGCTCTTGCACAGTTCTGGGATGGAGAAAGGAGTAGCAGGGGCTTGGAACACAACCACTGGACTGCATAAAAGTGAGTTGGCAATAATGGAATGCACTTTAGGATTCTTCCTACAAATCCCAGAGTGCTATTGCACTTCAACCTTGAGACTGTCTAGAATCTTGAAATCCAAGGAATTGAATTTCTTTCAGTTCTTTGCTACAGAGCAGAGATTATCAGATAATCAAATTCCTGTTGAGGGACCAGGGTCTCATCATGAGAGAACCACTGGTCCCCAATTTTACCAGTGAAAGACACTGATGTCTCTACAGATATATTGCCAACATATTTACAATTTTACAATATTTTCTTTATCCTTTATTTGTCTGAATGTTCTTACCCCCTGTGAGTACACCACATGAAAACAGTGCCCACATAGGCTAAAGATGGTGTCAGATCCTTGGATTAGAGTTACGGGTAGTTGTGAGCTGCCATCTGTGTGGCTGGGACCCAAATCCTGGTTCTCTGCAAGAGTAGCAAATGCTCTCAACTGCTGAACCCTCTTTCCAGCCACATATTTCTGATTTTTGTTGAATTTCAAGAACATGATCAGTTGTAGCAAGGATATTGGATGTGAATATGATTGCTACAGAGAATAAAAGCAGCCCAAAGATAGCTTTCTACCAAGTTTGAGAAGCTTTAAAGGGAGCAAGGCATTTAACTGGTACATCCTCAGCTAGATTTTATAAAATTACAATTTGGAAAAGGTTATGAATTTTATGAAGTCATAAAATTTCCCAGTGTTCCATGAAACATTAGCTAGTCAATCAAATTCACTTTTCATGTGGTTGTTGAAAGTCCTTTGCTCTGCTAATCCACCTACATCTTGTAGATTTCAGAAACACTTGGATTTCCAAGTGAAGCTGTGCACTCTTTAAACATTAACTCTTCATCTCCCACCCTTCCCAGCCCTTGGGAACCACAATTCTGCTTTCTGTTTTCATTTTCTCGTGTGTGTGTGTGTGTGTGTGTGTGTGTGTGTGTGTGTGTCTATGTCTGTGTTCAGAAGACAACTTAACTTTCAAGAGTCAGCAGGTGCCTTTACCTGCTGAGTCATCTTGCTGTACCTCCACTGTATTTTCTGAGACAGTTTCTCACTGAACCTGGAGCTAACCAATTAGATTTGACTGTCTCTGGTCCTGCCTCTCAGTGCTGAGGATATAGGCACCCACAGATACACACTGTCATGTCTATCTTTTATACGGGTGCTTTGGATCTAAACTCAGGGTCCTGATCCTTGCACAAGTGCTTTGCGTACTGAGCCATCTCCACATTCTGTACTTTTTGTTTATTATCACATTTTCTTAAAACTATCCAATGATACCTCATTCTGTTCTGGGCATTAGGCACTTTGACATCCCTTATTATTCCTAGTTTATAGATGAGGAATCTGAGGCTTAAAGAGGTCAAATAACTATTTTTGAGACACAGAGTCTCATGTAGCTCAATCTATTCTCAAGGATGACCTGGAGCTTCTGGTCCTCCTGTCTCTACTTCTGAGTATTGGGATTACAGACTTGCATCACCACATTCAGTTTATGCTGTGCTTACAGTGGAACCCAGGACTTACTTTGTCCACATTAATGATGCACTCTACTTACTAAGTCACATCCTCTGTTCCCCTTTTGTTTCTTTATAAAATATTTTTTATTTTCATGTGCATTGAGTGTATTGCATTGCACCCATGCTGTGCAATGTCCAAGGGGGTCAGAATACAGTGTTGGATCCCCTGCAACTGGAGTTACAGATAGTTGTTAGCTGCCATGAGGGGAACCTGGATCCTCTGCAAGAACAGCCAGTGCTCTTAACCACTCAGCCATCTCTCCAGCCATGCCCCCTTTTGATTCTTTAGCTCTCCTTATTGTTTTAGTTGAAAAGAATCCTTCATGGTGTAGAATCAACCATAGATTTAAATTCAACTTTGTTTCTTTGCCCTGTGTGTGGGGGCGGGATTTGCTACTCTTATAAGACTGGGATCATTCCTTTCATTGCTTAACCCACCCCTCCACATTCTTCACTAGGCCAGGGCCTAAGTATGTGCAATGAGAGCTTGCTGAATGAAATAGAGTCAGAGGAAAGCAAAGGCACCTTCAGAGACATCTGAATGGAACCAGGAGGGTTCCTTCTATTTCTCAATCTCCTTTGGAGCAAGGCTTTGACCTTCCAGCCAGTTCAGCATGGTGTATGACATGTATCCTTACTTAACACAGTCTGGATTATTATAAATTTCCAGACTTGATTTTATCTATTGTGAAGATATGATCTCTTAAGATAAAATAAATGTTTAAATATAATCTTACGTGTTGCAACTTTTTGAAGAAAATTTTGATCAGAAATAAATTGGAAATTTCCAGACTTGATTGATCTAGTTATGTCATGCACATTTAATATCGTTGCTGTCTACTTGAGAACTGTAAATATTTCAGTCTTTCTCACTGATTAAATGCCTTCAATAAACCTTATATGCATAATGGAACCTGACTTATTCAAGTTGATGAAATATGCTATCCTGCATTTTCCCTACAAACTTGAAAATATCTCAGGAATAATATTGAAATTTGAAAGATCATTTTTCTTTACTTAAGTAATAGTTTATAAAATGTGTATGTCTTTCTCAGTATGAACAGTTGATCCTTGAAAATGCACAGCCTGTTTTATAACTACAAATATGTGGTGTGATTATCTTCTGCAATGACATTTTAAACACTTGGAGGTTTTATTTTTCAGTAAATATTGTAACAAGGGTAATATCCAAAGATGTATTCATGTCTGTATTCTGCTTTTCTTCAGACCCTCTCTGATTTTCTTTCCAATTTTGTGTAAACATTTTAAATGATGTTTATACAAGCCAAACACTTTCTGCCCATTATTTCACATTGAAGCCCCAAGGTTTGCTCCTCTCTGTCAGTCTTGCTGAGCACTTGTAATTCTCATTAGAAGAATCACAGCAGCTGCCTGGGGTTCAGACCACCCCCACCCCATCTCCCCCCAGTAAGTACGGGTGTCCTTGGGGCAGAGAGCACCAGCTAGGAAGTATCGCCTTCCAATTCGGAGACCAAGGCGAGCAAACTGTTCTCTTTCACATCACTATTCTTCACCACTTGTGACCTTTCCAACTTAATTCTCTTCAGTTCCCAGAGCCTCAGGTCATTGTGTTGCTTATCCTTTAATACCCCTGCTGTTTGCCTCAAAATTTCTTCTGAAGCCCCATAATTGTACAGATTTTCTCAGTGGGCCATCTTGCCACCCCTGTGTAGCCTCTTGGCTCCTCACAGTTCAATACTTCAGTTACACTTCCGGGGCAGTATCTGGAATAGACCCTATCTTCCTTGGTATCCCCTAAACTCCAAGGAAATGTTTGGCAACTTGTCCTCCCCTTTCATCCCAAACTACTGATTGCTGTTGTAAGGGAGGGAGTGTCACTGTGATGCGAGTTACTCTACCACTGCCCAGTCACATGTTGAGCATTGTGAAGACTGGAAGTCATTGTCGTAAAAGAATGTGATAATAAGACATAGGGCACTGCTGATTGATGATGTATTAGATTTCTTCAGCTGGCTTGTTGCATGGAGATAAGTCTGTACTGCTTTATTCATTCTTTCCACAAAAGACAGGAAATATCTGGACAGCCATGGTTTTGCTCTCACTTCCCCTCAGAGTAAGTGTACCCTCTTCCCAGTTCTTAAGATTTTAAATTTTAAGATTTAATAGGCTTCTACATTTTTTGTTTGTATTTTATGTGTATTGAGTGTATTGTCTTCATGTGTGTAAGTGCACCTGTGTTGTGCAATGCTGTGAAGGTCAGAAGGTGTCGGGTCTCCTGGAACTGGAGTTATGGATGGTTGTTAACTGGTCAGTTGTTAGCCACTATGTGGGTGCTAAGAATTGAACCAGGGTCCTCAGCAAGAGTACCCAGTGCTTTTAACCCATGAGCCATCTCTCTATCCCCAAGACTGAATACTCTTAAAGAAAACTGTACTTCATTGAGGAGCTGCTATGAGCCAGTTACAGTGCTAGTTACTTTATATACACTAAAGATGAAGTAGATCGTTGAGATTCATAGAGGTTAAAGAATTCACCAGAGGTCACCCAACCATAAAGAGGTAGAGTCTGGAACTGAAGCCAGGTTAAAGGATTCCAAAACCAACACTAATTAACAGATTCTTGTCAAATGTGGTCAGTAGCCTCTGCACTGACTTAAAAACAGAGGAAATATTCTCTGGGATGAAACTCAGTGGTAGATCACCTGCCTGGAACACATGAGAGTCTGAATTCCAAACTCTTCAGTATACTGGAAAGTTTTATAAATGTGAACTCTGAGATAAGAAATGTAATCTGGATAGGGAGGACAGAGGGAGTTTGGACTCCTAGTTCTGAGCAAACGTTACTGTATTTCAAAGTGAGGATTTTCACAAGGTTGGGCATTTTGCACAGAACAATCAAGTTCATAAATTCTCAGAAGAGGCCAAGAGAGGAGCATAAGGGTTCATTTGAGTTTCCAGAGATATCTGAACTTGTAGAGGCATTAGAAATAGTGTGAGCCTTGAGCAGTCTAAGTGAAGTCCTTGAATTGACAACCTTAATGCTCTTTCCTACTCTGTTAGTCTTCATTCTCTGTTCCCACTCACCTATTTTCTAACCCTTTCAGCTGCCTGGGGTGGGAACTGTTCTACACCAGGTTGTAACCTAGGCAATACTCACCTTTTGCTAAGTGAGACCAGGGAAGCTGTGCTCACTTTGACTCTAATTCAGGAGAACACTTTTAGTGTCATGTAGTCCTGAAACATTTGCACTAGGAGGTGAAGACACAAGTTAAATATCTCATTTGTACTCCAGTTATGTTCCCTGAAATATGTTCCAGGAACCCCCATGTGATCTGCAAATTGTCTTACAGAAGCTTGATACTGTCTTGGAGTCTGAGCTGAGAGACAAACTATTTCTGTTGGGCAAGTATTGCAACCAAGATTTAGATTAAGGATTCTTTTGATGTGGACCTTATCTTAACTGAAAACTTAGAAACCTGTCACATCAACATGATCACACTTGAAAGTACACAAGTGAGCCTTCACTGCAGAAAGCTAGTGATTCATTAAATCCATCTATTCACTCTTTTCTCTAATAAGCAAAAATCATAGGTTTATGTGCAAATATGTGTATATACAGTATTTCTTTTTTGTAAGTGGTAGCTGTGTATATGTGTGCATGTTCATGTGTGCACATGATTCTAGAGGCCAAAGGTCAACTGTGAATGTCCTCTTCAGTTGCTCTCTATTTTTTGACAGTCTCTCACTGAACTTGGACCTCACCAACTGGCTAGGCTGGCCAGCCAACAAGATCCAGGGATCCACAAGTTGCCAACAGTCTCTTTCCCATGGTAACTAGTACTGGGATAACAGGTGCACATCATTACACCCGGGTTGGAGATGTAGCTCAGTGGAAGAGCTCTTGCTTACCATGTGCAGTCCTGAGTCCAGTTGCCAGCATTGCAAAATATTGCATGGGCCTAACACCCTCTCATATCTCAAACAGAAGAAATATCTGCACTGTTGATACCCCTGATATTTACACTTAATTTTAGTGATAAATATGAGCCTGCAGATTATTGCCCGTTGATTTCGAAAAATTTATGTGTTATAGTACTATGATCTCACAACAGACTACTTTTCATAAGGGGGTCAGCTACTCCTCGTCATAGAGCTTCTAATTAGCCTTACTTGTTTTACGTTTTTTGCTAGTATAAGGTTTTCCATTGTTGTAACACTGAATACTGATTTGAAAATGGGCAAAGGGTGTTAGCAGGTGTGTATATCTATGTTGTTCAATGGATAAGGTGAGTGGATTGATAAGCATGTTTTGAGCACTATTTTGTGTACAACTGGAACTATTGAAGGTATCAAAGATATGTAAACCTCGGCACTTGCCTTTAAAAAGCTTGTAAACCAATTATTGGTACCCCAAATATACAATGGGCTATATTAAGCCCTACCACCAACTGGAGTTGTAGCTTAGGAGTAGAGTACTTGCCTAACATATAAGGTCTTAGGTTCAATCTCCAGCACTGCAACAACTACAAACTACCTGTGCTTTCACGATATAAACCTCAGAATTATAATGCTTTTTAATTATAAATCAAATTTCATTTTATGCATAGATATGTTCCTGTGTTGTCACTTATGTCCATTATTTTGTACAAATCTGTTTCATAGTACTGGAACTTTATAGGAAGCCTCGATGTCCAGTAGTGAACTTTTACATTGTTGTTCTTAAATTATTGTGGGGATTTATGGATCTTTGATTTCTGTAACCATCATGTTGATAAAAATTTCACAAATTAATCATAAATTCTGAATTGGTTGTATGTCTCAGTTGAGTTGGAGGACATCTGGACTACAAGAAACCCTTTGTCAAACAAATAAACAAAAATCAAATAAAAATACCCACAATAACCCACAGAAGCAGCAAGTAATGCCCTCTTGTGTTGCAGTTCTTGTGTAGGCCTCTGGTATTTGAGACCCTTAGTTCTACAAGTGTTGTAGCTCTTGTGTAGGCCTATGAAATCAGGACTCTTTCGCTTTTAACACAAGCCAAGATTGTGTTAACACTAGGCCAAAGACTGGAGACCCCAGGCCCAAAGACTTGACAGCTCTCTTGAACTCTTCTGAGCATCCAGAGCCTGCTCTTTCTCTTTTAGGATGACTTACAAGTTTGTCCTCTTCCTTAGCCACAGCAGTATGCTTTCTCCTGCTGTCCCTCTTCTACTGCTCTGCTTCCTGCCTTAGCCTCTCTTGAACTGTTCAGGTACTATTTCTTCAGCTGTCAATCACCTGGCTGCTTTGCTCCTATCACAGTTTAGTCTGCTGCCATCTCACTTGCTGCTGCTGCTTAACTGCCTCTGCCTTCACTCTCTTTCCTCTACTGCTTTATGTCTGAGTCACCAGTTCAACACACACCACAAAAAGCTGACAAGAAATGATCACTTAATAGAAATCTTTATTTGGCCAGGTGTTACAAAACCAGGTAGGAAACACTATTGACTGTCTCCCAGTTGATTCACTGAGATCAAGTGTCCCAATCACAGACATTGGAACTTGTATTTTAGTCCAATCATAGCCTTGCTTCTTAGCACCAATCACAGTCATTGGAACTTACATTTCTAGACCAACCACAACCTTACCTCTTAGCACCAATCATGGTCTTTGAGACTTGTGTTTTAGACCAATCAGAGCCATGATTATGTAGTTGGAGGTAGTGAGTTCTATAGTTGCCAGGATGTGGTAAACATAAGAGCAGTTGAGCAGTTAAGACTGTTGGTGAGCTAAAGCTGAGTCAGGTTGGTCTGCTGTTGTAAGTCCCCAGTATTTGTAATTCTTTCCTACTTACATCTCTATCAATCACTGAGAGAGAATGTTAAAGTCATTAACTGTTCACTATGGGTGTGATCATTTCCTTTTACAGTTCAGTTAGTTTTTAGTTTAAAGTTCTGTAGTAAGATGTATACCCACCTATTCATGTTTGTTAAGTTTACTTGACTAAGTTTATGTAATGTGCCTCCCCTTCTCTAGTAACTGTCCTTATTCCAGAGTCCATTTTGTCTGATATCCTTATACCAGACATTAGGTATTGGGTGAGATGTTCTGAGTGTCTGTTTTTAGCCATTTACAGTTTTTCATAATGAGGGATAAACAGTATAACTAGATACATAATGGATGATAGGTGATAAATGATATACTATAGATCATCAATGATAGAGATTAACTGTCATTTAGGCTATAGAGTATATATGATAGAGCTGAGCATAGATGGTAGAAGATTAAGGATAGATGATAGATTGAATAGAGCTATAGAAGGTAGATAGGTGATAGATAAAAAAGAGATAACAATAAATAGTGGATAGATGGATATTTGATGCTAGAAGATACAGGGTAGCTAGAGGACAGTTGATAGATAGATGGAAGATATAGGATAACTAGATGATACCTGATAGATAGATTGAAGATAGAACACAGGGTAGCTAGAGGACAGTTGATAGGTAGATGGACGATATAGGATAACTAGATGATACCTGATAGCTAGATTGAAGATAGAACACAGGGTAGCTAGAGGATACATGATAGATAGATGGAAGATATAGGATAACTAGATGATACCTGATAGATAGATTGAAGATAGAACACAGGGTAGCTAGAGGACAGTTGATAGGTAGATGGACGATATAGGATAACTAGATGATACCTGATAGATAGATTGAAGATAGAACACAGGGTAGCTAGAGGATACATGATAGATAGATGGAAGATATAGGATAACTAGATGATACCTGATAGATAGATTGAAGATAGAACACAGGGTAGCTAGAGGATCCATGATAGATAGATGGAAGATATAGGATAACTAGATGATACCTGATTGAAGATAATAGAACACAGGCTAGCTAGAGGAAGGATGATAAATAGGTGGACGATACAAGATAACTAGATGATAGCTGATAGACTGAAGGCTGAACACAGGCTAGCTAGGGGATAGATGATAAATAGATGGATGATGCAGGATAAGTCGATGATACCTGATAGATAGATTGAAGATAATAGAACACAGGCTAGCTAGAGGAAGGATGATAAATAGGTGGAGGATACAAGATAACTAGATGATACTTGATAGATTGAAGGTTGAACACAGGCTAGCTAGGGGATAGATGATAAATAGATGGATGATGCAGGATAAGTAGATGATCCAAGATAGATCGAAGGTGGAACACAAGCTAGTTAGAGGAGAGATGATAGATAGATGTACAGGATAACTAGATGATACCTGATAGATTGATTGAAGGTAGAACACAGGCTAGCTAGGGGATAGATGATAAATAGATGAAAGATACAGGATAACTAATGATCCAAGATAGATAGATTAGAGATAGACAGATGATAGATGAGAGGATGGAATATAGAATACAGATAAGAGATAGATGATAGCTTATAGGCATAAGATAAATGAAAGATCATAGTGGATAGATGAGGATAGAAGATAGAGGACAGATTTTAGATTAGATAATAAATAAAGAGATAGCATAATAGAAGGTATATGATAGATTGTAAATAGAAATCAGATCAGCTGGTTGATAGACAGTAAACAGAACATAGTTGATAGATCAGAAGACGGATGATAGGTGATCAGTAGATAGAAGATATATGATAGAGGACAGACAGTAAAGAGGATACATAGAAAATAGATGATAAGGAGATACAAGACAGATAGATGACAGGATAGATGACAGAGGATATATATATATATACCCTTCTATCATATATATGAATAATATTCATATTATATTACAACAATATATTATATATTAATATATCCTATGATAGAATATTAGTATGTATAATATTTATATTATATTAAATATGTACTATATTAATTTATAAGTATGTAATTATATCATATATGTGATAGAAGATATAGAAATAGGAAATAGACATTATATGGATGATAAAAGATAGATGATTGATAGAAGAGAGATCATGCATAAATGATAGAGGGTAAATGATAGGTAGAAGTAGATTCCTGCTACATGATACACAGAGGACAGAATGTAGAAAATAGATAGAAGATAGATGATGCATAGTAGATAGATAAAGATATAGGATACCTGAATATAAATAGATGATAGTGTTTAGACAGAAATGATAGAAGATAGACAAATAGAAAATACATGCTGTAATACTGAGCAAGAGCCACAGAGGTGTACCATATAGTGATGGTAAAATCAGGAGTACTTTATTTAACCAGTGGTCAGAGAGGGGGCTAATGCTCCAAAGAACTCCCCACCCTGAGTGGAGGCAGAGTGGGGTGTATAAATCTTAAAGCAACAATTATGTCATGCCAGGAACAAAGCCAATAACCATAGTTACTTATGTCATCATAGTTACATCAAACCAGGGGCAGTCAGTTAACAAAGAGCTTTTCAGTTAACAAAAGTTTTGGTTAGGAAGAACAAGTTTCTCATAATTGTAGAAATGATGGGCTCCACGGAGATGCAGGTATAGCTGGGTAGGAGGATGTGCTACCTGGACATGCTGTCTGGCTACTTGTAAACTTCCCAGTAGTGTAGAAATAATGTCCTCCTTAAAAGTGCCTGAATGAGTTCTGCCTGGATGGCTGCAGTTAGCATGGACTGGGGGATAGCTAGGCAGAAACACAGGGTGGGTAATAGTCAGCTACAACAAAGTGGAGTAAGGCTTTGCCATTTCAGATGATAAATAAATGATAGGTGATAGTAGATAGATAATAGCTAGATGTCCAATAAGTTGATAGATGATAGTAGATGGTACACAACAGAAGAGAGAGGATCAATGATAGATGGATGATAAATGACATACAGAAGATAGATGGTAGATTATAAAAGACAGGGTAGAAAGAACATACATAGGAGATAGATGATCAAAATAGTATAGGTAGGTACTGATTGAAAGATAGGTTATGAAAAGACAATTGCTTTGTATAATATTGGTCTGATTTGATTTTAGAGTGCACCTTTAACCCAACTGAAAAATGAACAGAAAACAACAAGAAAAACGGAGGAGGTAGGAAATCGTAGCTGATGTAAATGGCAAAGCCTTTTGCCCTGCTGTAGTTACATTTTCATATCCAGCAACATGGACTTTCTCAGGAAAGCCTTGCTCTTAGGAAATTTGATCTCTTTCTTGGGTTTTCCATTCTTCCAGACTCAACTGCATTGGAACATGTAGTCAAAACTATTCTTATTCCAACAGATGAGAATCGACCATGGAACAGAGATTCACCAGTACACTCAAGTTAATTCAGATTCAGTTTATAAGCGATTGCTAGGTCTGTGCAAGACATTGGGTTGGACTGTGCTGGGAAGACATGGAGATAGATGGCTTCCCTGTCCTTAAGAATTTCAGTCAATGTGTGACAAATTTGCCCTTCATTTCCTTGTATTAATATAAATATTGGTTTGTCTGTTCACTTATTTGTTTTTGAGACCAGCTCATGCCATGTAGTCCAAGGCTAGCCTCAATCCTATGATTCCCTGCCTCTCTGAGTATTGGGATTACAACCATGTCCTGCCACAATAGTTATTATTCTGTGTGTAATGAAGGGACTGAATGTTTGCTCCAATATTGTGAATCCCTGCCTCAGCTTTGCCTTGGATAAACCTAGCTCTTCTCTCTTAATTAGCAGTAAGTTTAAGGAACACAGGAGGCCAACGAAAGAGGAGTGCCGCACTGTGTTGACAAAACTGCGAGATCTGATGGACAGGGTTGGCTACCCATCACTTAGAGACCGACATGGAACACGAGCTGCAGGGCGCCAGCAGCTTCCAGCTCTTTGGGCAGCATCACCACAATGGAGAGGTTTGACTTCTGCCCAGCACTCCCTTCCACCTTTCCAGAGATGGGGAGCACCACATGTGGGCCCCTCACAGTGCCTCAGGCAGGCTTAGGGAGGGAGTCCAGAAGACCTTGAAGTCTCTTTTGGTTACACTGTTTCTCTCCACTCAGAAGTTTTTGTTTATTGTCTATGCATAAAATGTCCCTGAGGCTTGTACAAAAGTAAACAAGGAAACAAAATTCAGTTGAAAAGGAGAGTGTCTGTTTTTTTGTGCCTGTAAGACAATTCTCCCTTCACTGGCTAAAGTTTAGCTGAGAAAGTCTGATAGCTTTATCCCCTAACCACATAGATATCCTTTCCTAATTTTAGGTGAAAGAAATATTTTCTCAATGTGCATTATATTTCTAATAAATTGTCCTATTTCTGTGCATTCTTCATGGCTAATGCTCCTGGAAGGCTTCCTAGGCCCCTGTGTACACCATCACATCACATTTCTTCCTCAGGTCTTTTCACTCCCGGTTGTGGCTGCATTGATACTGCGCATTCTATTCTCCTTGACTCTTTAGTGAGGGTTTTGCAGCTCCTGCTCTCATGCATGTTTGGTCCCAGCCAAACCTACCCCTAGGAAATGCTGTGAGACTCCAGCCCTAAAATCAGAATCGCCCTTGACAAGGGTTGTATGACCAGTCTTTCTTTTCTTTCCCCTGGGAGGAGAGGAACTGATGCTTACTGACAGAAAGCATTGAGATAGGAGGGCTGTGTTTCTGAATTCCTTTGCTGATACATCCAAGAGGAGGGGTGCTGGGATAGTGGCTGGAGGTGGAGGCAGAGGATAGGATCAGGTGCACTGCTCACTGAGCAGACTGAGAGAATGAGCAGTGGAACAGTAACAGTCGCTGAGGCTTGAAGACGCTCAAGAGAAGGTCCCTTGCTCAGAAATGAGAGAAGTATAGAATTCCAACTTAGGATGAGGGCCTAGGAGTGTGGGACTATGTAGAGTTCTTGACCATGTCTACTATATTATGGATTCTGCATTTTGGTAGAACAAAAAGAAGCCAAGAACTGTAAATTGTTGGGTAGATCATGATATGTATAGTGCAAAATTAGTTGGATGATTTTCAAGATCTCTTTTTGATTACAATAATTTCTATGTTTACAATAAGCACGTTGAGTATTTTCTGTAATATTAATTATAACTTTGGCTCAAGGATATGGCTCAGTTTTAAATATGTTTGGCAAGAATCCCTGATGGCATGAGTTCAATCCCCATAACTTACCTAAAGAGAACTGACTCCTAAAATTTGTCCTCTGACCTCCACACATGTGCTTTGGAATATGTAAGCTCACACAGATCATACACACACACACACACACACACACACACACACACACACACAAATAAATATAATGAAAATTAAGAATATAACTTTGAGAAACTTAGTATCCATAATTAATGTGACACCTCTCTATTCCTTCTTTTCTGAAAAGGAAATTTCAATCCAAGAACTAATCATGATCAAAATCTGGTTCCTGAGTTCAATAATTACAGAGATTTCCATAATATGGTACTGCAGGTAAGGGGACTTTTGTTCATTGGTAACTTATATTTAGAATATATACAGTGTAAGATGCACAGTAGCATTTTTCAAAATGTGGCTAGGAGACCATAGACATCAGAATCATGTAACAAGCTTTATAAGAATACACATTGTTAGACTCAAACTTAAACCTTGTGGGAACATCTTTCTTTTCTTTCAAGTACTTTAATTTTTATATATGTTTTATTTATTTTGCTTTAATTTTTTATGTGTATGAGTGTTTTGTATGCATGTATTTAGGTGTACTATGTGTATGCAGTGCTACGGAAGCTAGAAGAGGGTGTTAGATCCCCTGAAACTGCAGTTATGGATGGTTATGAGCCACGATGTGGGTGCTGGGAGATGAACTCTGGTTCTTCTGCAAGAGCAGCCAGTGCTCTTTACCACTCTTGTTATCTCTCCAGCCCCTCAAGCACTTTTATAAGAGAAGTTTGTGTTTAGGAATCATGTACACAAAATTGTGTTACAGAGAGGTCTCAAAATGTGTTATTTGAAACATTCACTAATTTTACAAAGCCAGAGACATATATGAAATATCATAGAAGCTAGACAAGGAACGAGTCTATACTGCAGGGACAGTTAATAAGCACACGTGCAGAGGATATGCTATTAGACTGAGCTAATTCCCATCACCACCTTTAGTTTTCTGTTAGACATTAGTCGCTTCTCCTGCAATCCTTTTCTTAGAGAAGTGTTTCAGACCACAAACATGCTAACAGCCTATCTGCTCATATCCGACTTCAAGCAGAAAGATGGAAAGAATCATCAGGGAGTCTAGAAGGAGGGCGGCTTGGGTTTCTTTCTCTTTGCCAATTTGAGTACAGCTGTGGGTTATTATTTTGACTCATGGAAGTGGTTTTTAAATGTATTTTAGTTGATGCTAGGGATGTAGCTCAGTGCAGAGCTCTTGCCTGGTATATATGGAACCTTCTTTTCAACACCTTGACACCAATATAAAGAGGATAAGCTTTTGATCAGTATATAATGATTCTAGTCACTTGCTAGTTATGTGCTACAAATTTCTTTTCCTGCATGAACATTTACGTGACACACTCAAGGCATATCAAAGCCATTGCACTTAATAAAAGAAACTAATGATTCAGTTCTTTAATGGTTATGGTATTGTTCATATTGTCTGTATTTCACGAGACATCTTTGTAAATTATACTTCCCAAGAATTTGTCTATTCTATCACTGTCAATTTCCTGGATGACAAGAGAGCATTAAAATCAGGGGCTTATCAATGGTATTCTTTTCAAAGAATGGAGTTTTCACTTTGATTTTTAGTTTCTATTGTGTCTTTATATTTTTGCTCTTCATTTCCTTCTACTTTATGTTTTGGATCTTTTAGAGACAGGATTTCCCTATAGCCTCAGATGTCCTAGAACTCGCAATGCAGACCAAGTTGGCTTTGAACTCACAGAGATTCTCCTGCCTCTGCCTCCCAAGAGCTGAGGTTAAAGGTATATGCCATCACGTCCGGTTCCTTGTACTTTCTTAGCTTATTCTTTTGTTCTGTATCTAAAAAAAATAAAGATTTTACTGATCTCCAGCAGTTTTCATTTTCTAATGTAAGGTCACAATTTCTTTAGCATCTTGATAGTTCCTTTTAAAATTACAACTTTATATGTATTTTATAATTCTATGATTTCTTTTGGTCTATTTTTATTGTGATTAAAACATAGAAAATGAAGTTTGCTATACTAACTTTTGAATTATAGCGACATTCAACTTATTGTGCAGCCACCATCACTATCCATTCCAGAACTGTGACTGTACAGCTGAAAGTCTACACTCATTATACACTAACTCTACATTGTTCTGTCTCTCTATGAATTTTATTATTCTAGGAATCTCTTGTATTTCCTTTCCTAGCTGGTTTATTTCAGTCAATACAATGTCCTTGTTGCTCATCCCAATTGCAGTAGGTGGCAGAATTCTCTCTTGAGGTTGAATAAAATGCAGTTGCATGTTATATTACATTTTGCTGAACTTTTTATCAGCTAATCTTCTAGAGTATATGTTAATCCCTTTTAGTGGCTATAATAAATATCTAAACTGGGTCTCTATAAAGAAAAGCGTCTGTGCGGCACTGCTGGTATACAGATGAGCATAGCTGCCTTCCAGAAAAACAGGCTTCTTGAGCTCACAGTTCAGGAAGCTGAAAGGCTAAGATTCTGTGGACTTATCTGCTTGGCCTCTTTTGATAGCCCCTGGATCCATCAGTTGTTTATGGCTTCACAATGGAAAGAGTGTGTTTGAGAGGAAGCAATGATACTGTAAGACAGAAAGCAACAGAGTGGGGAGGGATCCTTAAACTTTTATAACAACCACCTGGTAAGAACTAATCAGGGTCCCATAAGGACTAAATGAATTCCTAAGGCAGTGTCCACAGTTACCTAGTGACCCCCCACCCCCGCAATGGCCTTTTAAAGGATGCTGCCACCTTCCACATTGTACAGGGAGAACCAAGTTTGCAATTCATGAATGCTTAAAGGACTTCTCACATCCAAGCCATAGGAGATTATCTAGACCTTTTGGCCACTTCAGTTTCTGATGTCAACTCTTTCTCTTGTACAGTCAGAAATAGTCACTAGAGCCGATGGTAGCTCTGAGTTTGAGATTTGAGGAGAGGCCGTATAGTTTTCTACAGTAGCTTCATCATTTTAACCTTTTGGCATTGGTACATGGGGTTTCACAGTCTTTTCAAGGCTTGAAGTCAGAGTTATTTCTTCAGCTCAAACTCCCGGTTCAAATATTTTCCTTCCAGTTCTGCTTGCTTTGGTTGTTTGGTGTTGGGGGTGAAACGCAGGGCCTTGTGTCTACTAGGCGAGCACTCTACCAACTGAGCTGTAGCTTCAGGCCCCGTGCTGATATTTTTGATAATACTGCCATTTGTAGACCTTATGCTTTTATTTCACATCTCTGATTTTGAGTCTCTGGTTATTTAATTCAAAACCCTTGCTTTTTTATGTTCATTAATTTGGCATATTAGATTTTGAGTGCATTATGTTCTGTATCTGAAAATTCTGGTATTTTCTTTTTAATCTTATTCTGCATTTTACTATTTCTATACCCTCTTCATGTCATGACATGAGGATTTATTGGCAGTTAACAGTAACTACGGGGAGGGACTTATGAGACCCAGCCCCCTCCCTGAGGATTTATTGGCAGTTATTGGTGGCTCGAGAGGGGCATTTTCTTCAGTGGTGGAGCCACTGGAAAGGGGCCCATGCAACTATAAATAACCCCTCATTCATGCTTCTGTAAGCAATCCTAATGAAATTCATTAGGTCACCCTTCAAAAACTTTTTATAGATTTTTCTCATCATTTTAGATGTTCTCTACCAAGAAACAGTTACCTGCATGTCATATCCAATATACAACAGAACAGTGATGGCAATATCTATGTTTATAAGTAGCTAACTAGACCAACCACAAATGAAAGTACCCTTAAAAATATTCTTAACATTTACAATTAAATATGCTTCAGGTAAGAGGATCTACACACAGAAATGAATCTTAGCTTGTGTTGGAGAGTGTTGTGTTAATTGGGTGTATATTGAAATCTGCTTGTTTAAGTGGCACATCACTTGATAAACATCTCATGCTTAAGGTTAAGTAGATTTGGTGTAGGAGGTAGAGTAATGGAAATTTAATTGTGTGCCTATGTTATTGATATGTAAGAAATGAAATGTATTTTCAGTTTGCTATAATTATTTATGCACTTGGAAATAAAGCTATTATTTTGTTATTGTTCCACTATTTAATTGTTATTATTTTTTCTTCATTAGTCATTTAAAAATATTACCATCGTACTGAGCATAGACGGCATCATTGTTTTTCTGTCAGAGAATATATTAACTCATCTTGGCCATCATCCAGTAAGTTCTTCACCTTTGGGGGAAAGGGGTCATCTGATCTGGTGTTTTAGGTGATCCTTTCTTTTTAGAGTTGTAGAACTTATTCTTACAATGTGCCACTGTTCCTTAGTCCTTTCCGTTGGATTCATGTTTAAGTCAACAAAAAGAAATTCTGGTTTAGGTAACGAAATATAATTTTTGTTTCCTTGGGTGGTTTTGCAAAAACACTGTTTTTGCTTACTTTTTGAGATAGGATGTTGCTTTGTAGCCCAGGCTAGTGTGAAACATGACTTTCATGTCTCAGCTTACAAAGTGGCCTACATGATCATATAAGGCAAGCATATAATTTTTGACATAGCCCTTTCTTCCTCAGAATCAGTGTATATTTTCTGGGTGTTTGCTTTTGGAAGAAGCAGGCCTCTCTGAAATCAATGTGCCGTGGGGTCTGTTGCATCCTGATTAAACAATGAAAGAACATCATGGTAGTCATTCCAGGTTGAAATTTTTCTATATCTTTAATGAGGGGTGTGTGTGCATTAACTGAATAGCTACAAATACCTTAGTTTTTAAAAAATTGTGTGTGCGTGTGTGTGTGCATGCCTTTTTGTGCAGGTGTCCACAGGGACATATAACGAAAGGCATATAAAAATACCTGAGGCAGTAGTTCATGTCTTCCCAGTCTATCCACCTGTTGTACATTTTTAAAGTCAGTCATTAGCAATTACAATCTGAGAAGTTACACAGAGTCATTTTCCTGTGTACTTTTTAAGCAAAGGAAACTTTTAAAACATACAGTACACAATGGGAAGAGTTTCTTAGCTTTGAGTTTTGAATATAGGTATATAGATTGCTGTGATAATTGTGAGGGGGTTGGTTTTGCCCTCTCTGAGAAGGCTGAGAACTGTTAGAGGGAATGCTTTGTGAGAGAGTTGAGCAGATATTATATGGAGCAGTGGTGTCAATTGACCCATCTACATTCACTTGCACAGACAGAAGAACACATGCGGATGATCACGGTGAACCTGGTCTGTGAGCTGGGTAGGGAGAGCTTCGACTCATTGAGGGAGATAATGCATAGTAAAAGCATGGTCAGAGTAAATCACAGGGCAGAATAATTGTTGGAGGGTAAGGTAAACTGTCTGAGCACAGCCTCTGTGACCAGTAGTGGCTGAGGGACCGACTTAACTAAGCTGGTGAGGAGATGGGGGAAAGGGTCACTAGTAGCACATAAAGCAAACTTTCTTTTCTTTTCCTCTTACAGTCTCAAATTGTGGGAAGATCAATATTAAACATTATTCCTGATGAAGAAAAGGAGAAAGTCTCTCAAATGATCATCCACAGACTTCCTTTAGCCCACTTAGGTATAGTGTTAAATTCTTGGGTTTTGAGTCATCAGTAGCACGGGGTGGAGGGATTCCCCGCTCCTTACCGCAATAAGTTTTGAAAAGCTATTACAGTCCCCATCGCTGTTGATCTTGTATTAGCTGAGTTTCATACTATATAATATCAAAATTACATTTCTAACATTAAAAACTGTATTCTCTAGTGGGAGGGACTCATGAGTCCCCATCCCTAGTTGAGAAACTATTGACAGTTAATGGGTTTTCTTTAAAAATGTGGCTCCTGGTGGATGGAACACCCTCCAGAAGATGGCCACACATCCATGTATACATGGGCAGCAGTAACTGGACTTAGGGGGCTATCAAAAAATCTAAGCATACAGCAAAATGGAAGAGGGTTGCAGTGGCTTTGGTGAGATGTAGGGGAAACTGGGCAATAAATATGAACCAAATACGTTCAAAGCATGTAGGAACTTCTCAAAAGAATTGTCAAGAACATTTAAAAATTATTTGTCAGAAATGATCCACCAGAACATGCGTGCATACAATGTAGCCTTGTTTCTGCTCTCTTTAGTTGGAAACTACATTGAATTTTGCTGTTATGTAAAAAGAGGAAACATAGGAGAAAATGCCATGCCCATCTATGAGTATGTGAAATTCATCTTGAATCTGCAGGATTCTTATGATGGTAAGCACAACAGCTCCTGATCTTCAGATGACATTTAGGAGTTATGTAGCCCCTGATGGCCAGCAGGAGTGTTCACATACTCCTGGTGTTTACAAATTCTCTGATAGCTCTGCAGTCACAGTTCCTGGCTACACCTAGTCGACCTTAAAAAACAGTGACAATTACAAATTGGGGTTATATGGAAACGTGCTGAAATTATATTGGTAAAAGGATGGCTGTCACTTCTTACAAAACGAAATAATCTTTGAAACCTAGTGAGAGAAGTTTAATAGTCTGCCAGACTTAAAGGGAACCCCATGAACACCAAAAGTTAAAAGGTGAAGTAGCACTGCAGTGAAAAGATGAACTGGATTTTGTGGTCTGTAAATCATCCCACATCAAGGACCAGTATATAAAATCTACATACCAAATGTCTGTCCGCATACTAAAGTTCTTCCCAGAGGAAGAAACATGCTATCACTCTAAAATTTTCGGCAGACAAAAACTGCTATTTTCAAAAACTCAGAATGCACACTTGTTGCTATGAGGCCTGATTTGTGTGTTTGAGGTTTAAGGAAGTGCAAGCTAGAATTTAACATATACAAATAAAAATAACTGATTTGGGGCCATAAAACATCTGGAGTAAGATGTACCTTATGTTCCAGTTTCCCAAATGCTTGTCAAACTATTTTTCATGTTGCTTAGAAGTTAAATTCCAGTATTTCTTCAACAACTCACACATGTACACATTCACACACTAGCCATGTTTTTTAAGAGATTAACACAGCCGTCCATGGGGTAACAGCAGAACATTGACAGCAGCATTAATTCACGACTGTTTTTCGGTAATGGATGTTTCATGTTTTGATGCTGACTGCCTGTGGAGGTTGGCTGGAAGGGTAGGAACACAGGGAAAATCCCATGGCTCAGAATTTTGATTTTTGCCAATGGGCTGGTAAATAGCATGGTGATGTGAAAGTTGTATCTTCTTGTTTATCCAGTAAAACTTTTAACTTGATTGCTGTATGTATGTTTACCTCCCTTAGAGTCATTTGTATTTTTTGGAAACATCGGTCCTAACAGCAGAAACATTTGGGCATCAACTACAAGGCAGTCATGGGGACAACAGTACTACCTTGTTGGAAACATCTGCGTGTCTTGTCCAAATACCATAGCAGTGAGTATGCTGCGTGTATCTTCCACACTGAGGGATGCATCCTTTTCCCTTCAGCCACTGGGCATCAGTGCTCAGACACTCAGTGCGCAGTAAGGAAAGAGCAAGTTATGTTTCTATTGTAAAGTGGTGTTCGATCGATGTATCAGTACCTTCTTTCTCATTAAGTAGTTTATTGAACAGACTTCCTACCTCTGACAGGAAAAGCTAGTTTTTAGAATCCATGTAAAAATTTAGGCCCCATTACTTTATTCATTCAATAGCATGGTATATGGCTCAAGTCGAAGACACTGTGGCAAGTGCAAGGGAAACAGGAAGGTAGACAAAGACAAAGCACTGATACCAAGTGCTATGAAGGTGTTAGACTGATGACAGTGGGCGGTTTAGACAGAGTAGACATGGAGTCTCTTTCTGGTGATAAGAGTTTAGGGAAAGGAACCTCCCAAGGATGATGAGAACAGAGGCAATCTGGGAAGAGGGTGCAAGACTAGCTTGGAAAGTTGGACAGAACAAACTAGGTTATGTGACTCAAATAAGGGAAGAAAGAGAAGGGGTAGTGGAGCAAGACAGGGAATAGGTTGTGTAGAGCTTTGCTGTCCATAGCAGTGAACACATGATTTATTGAAAGTGCATTGGAAAGCAGGCGTATAGCATGAACTCATTTGAAATCACCATGCTAGTTTCCGAATGGAACATGATGTATAAAAAATGAGAACAGGGGCAAGCAGACATGAACAGGAACTTGGACTGTGATTGTAGTCATGGAGGTGGAAACTCCAGAATTTGAGATATATTTTGGAGAGAGAGTACTTGCTGATGTATTGAAAGTAGCAGAGAGCGAGGAGAGAGAAACTACTTTTTAATTACTCTTAGCTTGATGGCCTGTGGACCTCAGGGAATAGAGGCACCATTAACTGATACAGGGAAGACTGGAACATTGTAGACTGGTCAGTATCGGGATCCAAAAGGAGAGCTCTGTTTTGACCATGTATCATGTTAATAATTTGAAGGTATGGTGGTTCACTGCCTCACTTTACAAGAGAGACCCCATGATAACAGGCCACGTAGGTTATACTTCTTTTCTGAACTGCCATGTGACTTTGCTCAAGTCACATCTATAATTTTAGTTTTTTTTTTTTTCATTTGAAATAACTGCTAGGTGTCCTTAGGATCCAAAGATGGATATCTGTGATTTCCTTCAGCTTTCTTGGTATCTAGGATATTGCTTATATATTAGGAGATATTTTGGAGAATAGTTTCATGAGAACAGGGGGCCAGTTGCAGAAGAGTCTTTATAGGGAGATAGGGTAGCATAGTGGGAGGAGCACTGAACAAAAACTCTTCTGGATCTACTAGTTTGGGGACAAATCACTGTATGTTTATAGCCTGTTTTCACATCTGTAAAATCTTCACATTGGCATGTGGATCATCTGTAACTTTAATATGAAATGCATGCTATAAATGTTAGAGATTTTTACTATATTTATACATTTAAGTGTCAATTAGGAGAAAAATAGTTCTATTATATACAAGACTGTGGGTTTGATCACTAGCACAGCCAAAACATTGAAGACAGACAACAACCACAGAAATCAATATGCTAATCTTTCTGCAGGCGCTTTCTGCTAGCAATCAGTCCAATGAAGTTGTAGTTATTGACTCGGATGACAAAAATGCTTTACAGAACAACAGGTAAGATGTAGCACTGGTGTAACTAAATAAAACTAAAACAATGGAAAGAACATCTAATCGTATTTTTCATACATTTTTTAAACTTTATGAGTATATTGCCCACATGTATGTAAGTGCACCCATGTTATGTAATGCTTGTGGAGGTCAGAAAAAGGCATCGGATTCCCTTGAAACTGGAGTTATGGGTGGTTGTTAGCTGATTTATGAGTGCTGAGTACCAAACCCAGGTCTTCTACAAGAGCACCTAGTGCTCTCAACTGCCGAGCCATCTCTCCATTCCCAAATCAAATAATTTTTAATGAATGTACATGACAAATTTTCTGGTCTGAACCTACTTTATTTTCCAAAGGAATAAATACAGATAATTGCCTTTTATTGTTAATGAAAAATTGTACATTTTTTACATTTTATTTTTTGTGTGTCTGTGTGGGTATGTGTGTGTTCACATATGCACCCCTGAAAAGATCAGAGAACAACTTATAAGAGGCAGTTCAACTTGAAGGATTCAGTTCTTTCCTTCCATAATCTGAGACTGAAGGATCAAACTTAGGTTCTCACCTTTGGCTCCCTTTTTCCTTTTTATTTTTCAAAAATATTTTATTTATTATTTTCAGTGTTTTTGTGTATGACTGTATTCCCTGCATGTAAGTGCACCTGTGTTGTGCAGTGCCCTGAGAAGACAGAAGAGGGCGTCGATTCACCTAGAACTGTAGTTATGGACTGTTGTTACCTGCCATGTGGGTGCTGGGACTCAAACCCGGGTCCTCTGCAAGAGCAGCAAGTGCTCTTAAGTACTGAGCTATTCTCCATCTCCTTCCTTTTATTTTTAAAAACATTGAAGCAATAGTAGAATGACTAACAGAGACAATGACTTTCAAATTAAGATAATACACCTTGAACTAATATTTCACTACCATTTTCTTGGAAAGACAATGTTCAGAAATAGAAGCCAACATTCTATTGTTTTATTTTATTTTGAGATAATCTTATGTAGCCCAGGATTCCTTTTAACTATTTTAAAATTTTTATTTATTTTAAAAATTTTATGTGTATGAGTGTTTTGCTTGCATGTACTTAAGTGCACCTCTGCGCAATGCCAGTAGAGGCCAGAAGAGGTGTCAGATGTCCTGGAACTAAAGTTGTTAGTCTCCATGTGGGTGTGGGGAAATGAACCCAAGTCCTCTGCAAGAGCAGCCAGTGCTCTTAGCCACTGAGTCAGCTATCTAGCCCCAACATTCCATTATATTAACTAAAATAAGTAAAAAAGTATTTATAGCACACAGTAACTGAATTTCTTATATCATTGTATACTACCATTCCATACCTCAGGACAGATTTCAGAGAGGCAGGCAGTCAGTGTCAAGATTCTGAGGTTGCCCCGTAACATTTGAGCCACTATGTGTGCCATGCACAGTCATTTCTGTGGATCCCATGATTCGCAGACTGTTGACTTTTTTACCTCCAGCAGTCTACATAACACCTTTTGGTACTAGGAAAGTTAGGTAGCAAGGAGGAAGTTTCCTGATCAGTACATAAAATTCAGTTTAGTAATAAATTCTGTTACAATTTTATTAAGGTTCCGAAAACGCCGCCGCTGCAGTGGAAATCAAAGTCTCCAGGCTAAGGCTTTAAATTCCGAAACTTCTGATTCATCTTCAGATGTACGTATAATGACACCCATAGAGTAGGTTCTGAGGCCTTTATCCCTGTTATGTTAGTTATTTAGTTCACATGGGTTGCCAACATGGAAAGACGTTTCATTTTAAGAACTGTGTCTGATGAGCACAACATCTGAACCGTGTTCCACCTTTTGAATTTTTCTTACTGTGTGCAAGTAATCATGTTTAGAATGGTCCCAGTGAAAACTTCAAAAAGAATACGCTAATTTCCTTTCCAGACATTGTTGTAAAGGTGTTTATTTATTTGTTCATTTTTGCATTTCATAAAGAAAGTTTAAAATTTGGGCAGGGTAAATCATACCTCTCTAATTCAAGCACTTGGGACACTGAGGCAGGAGGATTATTGAAAATTTTTGACTAACTTGTGTTACATAGTAAGTTCCAGGTTATCCTGGGCTACAAGGTGAGATATTTTAAAAAAGAAAAGTTTACTATGTGCTGGAGAGATGATTCTTTGGGTAAGAAAGCTTGCTGTGCAATCTAAGTATCCAAGTTTGAATCTCCAGTACCCATATAAATAGCTGGGAGTAACAACTCACACCTGTAACCTCAGCACTGTGGTGAGATGGACATGGGAGAAGTTCTGGGGCTCTCTGACTGCTAGCCTGGCTCTAGCTTCATTAAGTGATTCTCCTTCTCAAAGATATAAAGTGGAGTGTGATAGAGAACTCATAAATATCAGAGATGCACATGGGCCAACAAGATGGCTCAGTGGATAAGGATGCTTGCTGCCAAGCCTGACGGCCTAAGTTCAGTCTACAGAACAACCCACATGGTAGAAGGAGAAAACCAATGCCTGCAAGTACTCCTTTAAGTTCCATGCACATATAATGCCATGCAAGCATCCCTCTCCCCAGTAACTAAGTAAATAAATAAATATTTTAAAAATACTAAAATTTGATGCACAAATGAGGATTCCATTAAAAATTCTTCTGCTAGCCTCAAAGAAGTCTCAAGTGTGCGGTTGGGAGGGTTTTAAGAACTGCATCGCCAGGCTGTGTCTATATGCAGGCACTCCTTTTTTGCTTTTCAGGCTGTAGCATGCTTTTGCCTGAAAGGGTTTATGTGTGCCTAGGTCAAGGCATGCAATAGGTTTTTCTTGGTATTTTTTTCCCTCCGGTCACAGTAAGAATCTGTGAACATGCATTTTAAACATGAAGTGCTGATTTTGTGCTGAACTTTCCAGCTATTCGTTTAAGGACATAAGTTACATTTCACATACTCCAAATGCTGTGTATATGTGTGTATATGTATGCATATATAATGTTACATTCTAAAATCATGTTGAAAGTCATCTAGGAAGCAAGGAGTTGATGCTTAAATAGATACACAGTCATAAGCATGGAGGAGAAAGACAGGGCCTTATTCCATCTGAAGTGATATCAGCTCCCCAGAGTATCTTTCTAAAAGAAAAGATTGCCAGATTTCCAATAGTGTAACACTTAAGTGGGACAAAACACAGAGTGAGGTTGTACATATTTCCTGAAATGCTTGCATATGATCCAACAAACAGGTTTGTTGCCAAAAAAATTGTCATGGATCTATGTCTTAAGCCAACCCAACAAAACCAATCAAACTGAACTAATTTAGGCAGAGGTAGATATAAAAGATTTCAATATTAAACACACTTCATGTGTTTAATTTAAAAAGTATTAAAAAAGATGTGGTTGTTAAAGAAATGAATTGAGATCACTCAATAGAAATAAGATATTCAGATCTCTAACTTACTGAGGTCTGACAAGAGTTTTCAACCTTTTGATGGTGTCAAAATGATGAGCACCAAGGACTGTTCAGGTACCATAACATGACTGCCATTCAAAGATGAGGGTTTGATCTTGGCCTTCAGAACCTAAGTACAAAATATTGCAGCATGGTAATATGTGTTTATAATCCCAGTGCTGGAGGGGGAGAGACAGGCAGAGCCTTGGACTAGCCATACTAGCTTAGTTAATGAATTCTAGGTCAAGGAGGGACCCTGACTCAAAAGAAAAAAGGTGGATTATGCCATGGTTGTCATTTGGACCTACATGCATATCTATATGTGCATGCATGCATGCACACAAACACACACACACGCACACACACGCACACACACACTGATGACTATTTGTAGAAACTGTTCTATTAATTTTCAATTTTAGTATTTTCCCAAGCTAGTGACATGCCATTTTATACACTCCTGCAATACAGAGCAGTAGGCCATTACACTCACTGATTCAATGCTGAGTAGTCACAGAGAGCTAAGGCTCCCATTTGACACAAGATCATGAGGGTAGACACAGGATGTCTACCTTGTAGCATGACACTGAGCTATGATATTGGGTGAGGTATATTAAATGCGTTTCTGTCTTAGAGTCCATTCTACTTAAGATGAGTTTCTTGGCACCTAACCCCATCATGTGCTGATGATCATCTGTACATGGGTTAAAGAACAAGTGGATAAAATACAAGAAACTTAGGGAGAGAACATTAGATTTAATATCAGCTAATTCTCTCATTCTGCTCCTAACCATAACCCCAACCCCAACCCTAATCCTGATCCCTGACTCCTAACCTCTAACCCCTATCCCCTAAACACTAAACCCTAAACCCTAACCCTAACCCAATTCTAACCCTAACCCTAGAAAGGCTGGAGGCCAATGTATGCCTCTGCTCTGACAGCAAAAATACTTACTTACTAGTAGTACATCCCATTTAATCTGCTTAAAACGTGGAGTGATAACTAAGCAACTCATACTTGGCTTGCTCTTCTTGAAGCCTACACTCTGCATGTACAGGAACTCTGGGAAGATTCCCATCAGTGCTATTTCCCCATTCATTATCTTTGAATCAGTGTTTTTAGGTAGAAACCTGAAATGGGATCAGGAAGGCATACATTTTTTTCCCAAGGCTCTGATCTGTAAACATTTTTGACACATGTATTCTTACCATATATATGTATATATACATGTGCATATGCTAATTTCTCATCTTCAGCTTTGCAATGTATATCTTATGGCATCCATGGTCCCTGTTGGTGTTTTTCAATAATCTTCAAGGATATATGTTTGAGGATTTTTGTTATGTTTTCCATTGATTGAAACATGATCGAAATGGTATCAAAGTTCAGATTCTATGATTTGTCTTATCCTACGTGGATAATGAAGTATCATCTCTCTCTTTTTTTTAAATCCAGGTTGAGATTGTAGGTGTCCAGCCACCTACACTACGATTACCCTTTGAAATGGTCGAGATCAGGAAGCATTCTTCCTCTCAAACAAGCACATCATCTGCAGAAATTAGAATACCATCACCGGGTAGGTACCTTTAGCTATTTGGATATGGACTACTAGAAGAAATAGGATGACCTGTGAGGTAGTTGCAAGGTTTCAAATGAAGACCATGTTTTGTTTGCAGTGGTATGTAATCAATCATGTGTGTGAATTCCAACTTTGCTCATTTTCTGTAAATCTTCTGATATGACGATTTGAGAACAACAGAAGTAAATATCTTTTCACAGATTCAGGCAATCACAACGCTTAAAATTTTTAGAATCACAGTCAGAATGTCATGAATTTCCTCCTTCTTATTGGACTAATATTATTCTCTGTTGTTTGATTTTAGTATTCCCAAGATTGTGAAAGAAGTCATCCCTTAAAGGAATAGCATTTTATCATTTGTGTTCATGCAGTCTATTCTGTGGTACAAAATTATTTTTGTTTTGTTGATGTTGCCAGAGATAATCTTACTAGGGAGCTCAACTTGTCATGGAAGTCAAAGGAATCATTTTACCTCCGCTCTTGAGTGCTGGAATTGTAGGATTGAAGTCATGGGCCACTAAATTTTAATAGGAGAGGAGTGAAGTGGGACAATCTTTTAAAAATACTGCAATATTGAAGACATTATTATACCATTATATATTGTATAAAAACTGCAAAACGTAAGAAAACGGCACATAGCCCCTACCATGTAAATCTTATTGTAGATCATTTGTACTGTTAGCTTTTCATGTTTTAAAAACTTTAATAACAACGCTCCCATTATTTCTGCAAATTTCAGAGCTTTGCTCTAAAATATCCTTTCAAAACAACATAAGAGGGTGAATATTTTGAAAGTTTATATGAGCAGTGATTGCTCTTAATCCATTAATCTGGATTTACCTTGTAGGCTTATTCTATGGAACTAAATTAAACAAACTGTGGTCAAATTCTTATAACCTTTCACAGCTGTCCTTTGCAGTCAAATGATCATATGGAGATAACTAGCAACAACCGTCCTATGTGGTTGAAACTGAGCACCTTCTGGATCTCTTGCTGTCATTTACTGATATGTGATTTGTTCACTCAGAACCAGAAAATTGCAGATATACTACCGAGATCACAAAATTGATTTCTAAAATTGTTGACAGTAGAAAAGGACATGGGTAGAAGAGTTTAGGCAGATGTCTGAACACCAGGTGGCTCATTCTGCCGGATCCTGGTAATGATATTTCCTAACTTTTTCATTTTGAAATAGTTTTGGACTTCTAGAAGGATTGTGTAGGCTTGGCTGGCCTAGAATTTTCTATGTAGACCAGGCTTGAACTCACATCTGCCTCCCTCTGTCTCCCAAGTTCTAGAATTTAAAGGCATGTGCAAATATACCTGCTCGCAATGACATAAAGCAAAAATGTTACGTATCCATCAGCACGGTAGCAAAGACAGCAATTCTGTCATTCCTCCGAGCTGCCTTTCTGGACTCAAGCTTTGACCCAACATCCATTGCTGTGTTTCCTTCCTCTAGGTTCCCTTTTGCAGAAGGTCATATAAATGGAACCACGTAATATCTAACCTTTTCTTCCTCATGTCCTTGGAACCCAGGGCCTGGTACATACTAGGCACACACGGTAGTATTGGCCTCTCCTCCATCCTCAATGTCAAGCCTTTACTACCTGACTTCTTTCACTTAGCAAAATGCCATTAGCAATTGTCGATGTCACATGAAACAATGATCCATTTCCTTTCATTGCACTTTATAAATGGGCCACGGCATTTTAATCCATTTATCAGCACAGGGTCATGTGGTTGCTTTCCAGCTTCTGGTGATTATGAATAAAACTACTCTAAACATTTTCACAGACGTTTTGTGTGAATTTAAGTTTTCATTTCACTTAGTTGAGTAAATTCCTGGCTGTGGTACTGCTGGGTCATAATGAGAAGTATGTTTAACTATTTTCAAAACTGCCATATTTTTTTCCAAAATGAGTTCACAATTTTTTCATTATTAAATACCTTCCGCAATGCTTTAGTGGGTTCTTAAAGCAAAAGCATACTGTGGTATCTCACAGAGCACCTTTTAAACACTCCTGAAGTAGTCAATGACTTGTTTTAGTTTTATTATTTGGAGAATACCAAATATCCAGGAATAGAACTTTGCACTGGTATAAGTGGGGAGACAGACAGAAATTCAAACATACTGTAATTGTTCTTCATTTTCAAATGTGGGTGGATTTTAAAAAATAATGTTCTGTGAATGAGTCTTAGTACCTGACACATCTTACTCTTAAACAGGAAATTAACCCATACTGTCCTGCTGCGTTATGTTGGCAAAATTTTCAGTTTTAGTCATAAACTCCTCTGTGCTTCCTTCCCCAGTCACTACATCTGCACAGGTGCCTAACGTACATCCATATAAGCAGTTAAAGCCTGTGGATTTGGAATTCGAAGTAGACCCAAAATTCCTCCTGCCAGAATGCACAGATGAAGAGATCTTCTTGCCAGATCAAGAAACATCCAAGAGTGTGACTACAAAGAAAACCTGGGTTATGAATGCCGAAAACGACACTGAAGATACGGAGGACTCTGACGACTATGCTAGTTATTATGTGCCTTCCGATGCTTCTGTGGCAGCAGAACTGGTCGTAACACTGGACGACTCTGAGATCTCTGATGCAGGGGAAGACATGGTGGCACCAGAAGACACGGTGGACCCAGAATACCGGGAGGAAGGTGACATACTTCCTAAATACCCATGCAGACCTGTGCAGCATGTGCGCCCAGAGGCCGTGGTGATGCCAATAGTGCGGAAGGATATCCTGGTCCATGGCACAGCTCAGGTACCTCTGAAAGTTTTCCAACATGCATTTCTTTTAGACCTCTTGCTTTTCCAAGCTTAAACTCCCTCTCTTGTGCTCAGGTTTACTTTGCAGAAAGTGTGATCTTTATTTCTTTTTCAACCTTGTATCACTTGTTTTTCAGATACAGAGGGGAACCTGTTGAGCCCTTAGAAACGGTGGGATTGAAGGTTCTTTAGGTTAGATCACTTCCCTGGTGTGCTCATCCTAGTAAATACACAAGGATGCTTTGTACTTTATGGAAAGTTTGAGCTAAATAGGAAGTTCAGATGTTATGAAAATGTAGGATCTTTAAAATATTTTATTTATTTTATTTTTTATGTATAAGTGTTGCCTGCATGTATATAAGTGCACCCATGTCTTGCAGTGCATGCAGAGGTCAGAAGACAGCGTTGGATTCCCTGTAACTGGAGTTATGGACTGTTGTTAGCTCTCATGTGAGTGCTAGGAATCGAACCCAGGTCCTCTACAAGAGTAGACCGTGCTCATGACAGCTAAGCCATCTCTCCAGCCCCAATTGTAGGATTTCTTAACGGCTCTACTCTTCATTACTTGTGAGATGATGCTAACCATGTCAGGGAAAACCACTTTCCTAACAGCCCAAATCGACCCTCCCCTCAGCACACACCACCACAAAGCTAGGTGTTCTTGCTAAGTAGGTTTTCATCCTGAGTGGAATTTGCTCTAATTTAAAGCATACATTTCAGAAGGTTAGATGGTCTTCAAATGTCACTGTTGTTGCTTGGTCCAAAGCTCATTCCAAGCATTGCCTTAACTACTCTGTATCTCTTCTATCCCTCAAATTGTGGACATAATCAAAGATTGGGATAATCATTTTTATATGTTTTTTGTTTATTACTTTTAGTTTTTATGTGTATGAATGTATTGCCTGCATGTTATAAGTGCAACTGTGTCATGCAATGCCTGCAGAGGTCAGAAGAGGGCATTGGATCCCCTGGAACTGGAGATATAGATGGTTATTAGCTGCTATGAGGATGCTGGGAATCAAACTCAGGTCCTCTGCAAGAGCAGTCAGCACTCTTAACCGCTGAACCATCTCTCCAGTCCTGAATAATCATTTTTTTTAATATTAGACAGAATTGTTAACATACAGGGTGGGCAGCCAAGGAAATGAGTTTATTGTCGGTTGTGTTAAATTGTCAGCAACAATTATGAAATCCAAAAATGAGTTACTCCATCCCTAATGCCAAAAACAATGCTCATATAATAAAAGGTTGAAGGGCTGGAAGACAGTTGTTTAGTTTAGCCCTAGCAGTGTGACTTTGGCCAGTTCCCTAGCCTCCATTTTTCCATTTTCAAAAGGCCTTCTTGCCTTGCAGTGATTTTTGGAAGGCAATGACATTTCTTTGAAGTAGGAAATGTGTATGAGAATCCAATTTGTTCTTTTTTAAATGCCCTTATGCAAAGATATTGTGGTTCTTCTTTGACCACTGACGAGTTTTTCCTGTTGTTTGAATTCATTTGAAATTAAACCTTATGTATAGATGTGTTTTTAAAATTTCAAAACAATCAGTATGAATGTATAATCTGATCATGTTCAGGAGCTGAGGTGAACCTAGCCAGACTTTGCAAGGGCCAGTGTGACTCTTATGTAGCTAAGGTCTCCTGTGTGCTTGTGTGAGCAATCTTGTTCCATGTCCAGTGTGTTTTGTGCCCTAAGGAAAGATATATGGACTAACAGTAAGATCATTGTGATTTTTGTATTCGTAACAAATGCAGCAAAATAGACTGTCTTTTATCCAACAGCCACCTTTGAGAGAAAGGTTTGGCCAAACATATGCTTTACAAAGGAGGGCAAACCTCATTGAATTGAATGTGAGCAGATCCTTCCATCAAGTATCAAGTTCTTCAGAGCTTACAGAAGAGGTATGGAAAGTTTGTCTTAATTGTAACTGAAAGATTTGATTTGCATGAGAATTTTGATTGACACATTTCATTTGATTCAGCCTACCTAATAGGTTGCAGTTTGGTTGCCCCAGAGAATAAAAATTTGTGTGCTACACACTATCGAATGTGTCTTTAGCTAGCCCTGTCCTGGTGGTATTCTCGGTACCCACTAACTTTGCCTGGTACAGTATGAGGGTTGTGACTTTAATGCAGGTTCTTGGGTCACAGGAGAAATTAGTTTATATATATATATATATATATATATATGAATGAATGGTAGGTTTTTTCACCTTCAGTTTTCTCTGATGTAGCTTAGACAAAATCGTTGTTCTCTTAACTAGATACTACTCTCCAATGGCAAAAAAACACAGCTGTTTTGTTGGCACTTTAAATGCTTCTAAGTATTTTTTACTAGAAAGATCCTGTGCTAATTTGCCCTGAACAGAGGCTAAACAATATTTACACGCTTGTGTAGGTGCTCTGGATTCTCAAGTCTTTAACCCTGGTGCATGTGCTCCACCAAAGCACTCAATATTCCCATAGCCCAATTTGCACAGAGAGATGGGATTCCCAGTGTTTTCAGCTTTACTGGAATGTTAACTCCCTCAGATCATGGGGCTTTTGTTGTTATCTATTGTTTTCTTTGTTTCTTGAAGGAAAGGGAGCAGGAGGAAAATGAACTGGCCTTGGCTCAGCATATTGAGATGTTTCGGACTTCAGCAAATGAACTGCAGACCACAGAGGGATACTTAGAGCGAGAACAGGAATACTGGAGACAGCAGATGGAAGAACAGGTACCAGAGTATCCAGAGCCAAAGAAAGGCCTGTGGGGGTACCAGAGTATGCAGCGGCAAGCTTTTACCTGCCATACCTGATTTTGTTTATAATAACTCTTTCTTTCTTGCTTGCTTGCTTTCTTGTTTTCTTCCTTTTTAACACAGAACCAGTCACGAGTTGATAATGATCCTGAGACTGAGTCTACTGATTATTATGAAAATGAAACCTCTGAGTTCCCAGAAAATGAAGAATGCAGGTAAGAGATGAATCGACTTGGGACATTAACTGAGCCCACTGCATTTTCCACAGTTTCTGTGTATACAGTGCCTGGTTCAGCATCTGTTGATGAAATGGGGGGCTCTTCCACAACAAAATGACTGGATAAGACAGTCTCAAAACTAGGGATTTCACTAACTTTGAAACCACATGTGTTTATTGCCCAAGCCCAGACACTTGACACTGAGTGTTTATAGAGAAATCTTTAGAAATGTTTAGTGATCACAAGTAAGTACCTCCTGAGTTTCAAGCTCCTTCTCCATCTTTGGTGGAACCAAGACACTGACCATGAAAACCAAGGAACTAGGTTTAAAATGATAGCTGCATTGCCATGAATAGCCGACAATATAGAAGGAGGACTGTGTCCTAGACAGTAGCACTACGAGCACACGCACATGCACATATTAGCCTGATAATCAAGTCTTCAAATGCAGAAAGAAAAGGTTATGCTTAGCATGTAGTCAAGGTTCAATAAGTACTTTTGAGTGACTGCTGTGTCTACAAGGCAGCATCTCAAAAGCCCTCTGGATTGCCTGCTGGCCTTACATGTGGTGACCCTGAACATGTGTGGTGAGTTAGTGCCATGTTTTCTAACTCTCCTGATCATCAGATTCCACTTGACAAGGGTGTTTAAACTGCAAATTTAGAGACTATGGTGAAGTTCTATATTGTTCCCTAAATTTCCCTAGCCTTTGGTTGTGGAAAGAGCCCAGGACTCGAAGTTAGGAAATGTGTCCTGCAGGCATTACTCAGCCACCAGCTTCCTTAGTGAGTGATTTTGAACCCAATGGAATGGCATATATAAAGCCACAGAGAGGAGTCATGGTAGAACTAGAACTATTCATGGAACAATAAAATCAATTGAGACAAGTGACTATCATTTCTTCCAACATCTGTACTCACTTTTCTTTGACCACTGTCTTCCATCAAAAACAAATGTGCCTTAAATACCCACTGAAGTTCAAGTTTCTTTTCTTACAGAATTCAGGAGGAGATTGTTGATAAGAATTCTCCACAGGTGTACCGATCATCAGAATCATCATTTGGGGATGATTCTGAAACACCTGTAAATTCTACATCACCCTTATCTGCCTCAGAGTCCTCAGAAAACTTTGTGCAGCAGTGGGAGAATGCCAATGCTTATATTACAGAGGAGTACCATCATTTACTAAAAGAGGACTCTTGGCTTTACAACTATGAAGATCAACCCAGTAGAAATGAGGTATTTTATATCCTTGTCTATTTCCCTAAAGCCTAGGTCAGGAGGGATTCTGTGCCTCTTCTTCATAAGGTGAACATCCCAGAAATATGCTCTGTATGTGAAATGCAGTCTTAAAAGCTTGATCCATTTGATGGCAGTTACATTCACTGTTGAGTGAAAGTTCTGTCTACAGGAGTCCTTGACTTAAGTGAACTGCCTTAATGCAAAGAGAGTACCCTTTCTTTACCCATTTGCAAGATGTAACCCCCTTGAATGAGGTCCTCAAGTTGCCACAACATTGAGCCAATAGCCCAGGCTAGTGAAGAAAGTAGGATTTCAGAAAGCAGATCCACTGTGAGAGACGCAGACAGAGTAGGAGCTCACTACTGCCCTGATGCCTATCTTCTCCAGTGGGTAAACATGGAAATGACTTAACTCAAAGGGCAAGGGTGGGGCTTTGACTAGGCCTGGCTGCTAAGAAGCTGGAGGAGGTGGAAGGAGCAGACAGAGACCATGCAGCTGTAAGGCAAGTTTGGAAAGCTCAGGACTGTCATTAAGCCACGATGCGATGCTCCAGAGAAAGGGGGCAGGAATGGTTTCTTCCCAGGCTCTCCTGCCAGCATCCTGTAGGATCCTGCTATGAGGCACTTGTCAGTGGCTTGTTGGCTAGAAAGAAAGGGATCGTCTTTCTCCCTTCACCACAAAATGGGCCCAGAAACTCTAACAAAGTACTTTAATATTTTACCTTACCTTCCCTCCCCCGCCTTTTTTTTTCAGACACCTTCTCTTTTCAACCATGCACAGGAAAGATCACATTTTATGTCTGTTGATCAAACAGATTCTGTTTATCTTGAGAATGATGAAGATTACAGTCCTTACCTATGAAGAGAAGATGGGGTTGAAAACAGGCCATTGTGGTCTGTGTGGACAAGGGACATACAATGTGGGGAGGGTAAGGGGAAATATTTCTTTTTCGTTATTCACTAAATTGTTTGTAGTTATTTGTTAAGCATAATAAGTTTATTGGAAATTGTCCTGCAGAAGAAACCTGTCATCTCAAGCTTGGTGTATAACAGCAAGAATTTGCTGTCCCTTGCTTTCCCTGCCCAAATTCCTGTGTATTTCCGTGCCTTTACCATGGGCAGGTATACTTCACTGAGAAGAATTTAGGGGGTGTTTTATTTCATTGTTCTCTGTTTTACCAAAAAATTCCACATGTTTTAACAATGTAAAAAAAGGAGGTTCGATCAAGGCCATATAAAACCTGGGGCCTTAACCTTGATTTATTATATATCCCTGCCTGCAGTCTCATTACATTTGGTAACCTACAAGAAATGGGAATCCAATTTTAAGAAGCTAAGATCTGCCCCTAAAATGTGTATCTTTGCCTAATAAACATTGTGCTTCACCAAAAGTCTCTGTATATTTTTGGTTGACCTTAAGTTCCTAGGAATACTACTGACTCAGTGGACTTGTGACCCATGCCTAAGTCCTGGTTAAAGGCTCGTTTTGTGGAGTTACATATTTCATATAGTACTTTTTCCTATCATCCTGTGTGCCACAAACAGGTCAGGGGCTGCTGTATTCCCATGTAGCGGGGGACATCGGTTCCCTGGCCTATCTACAGCCCTTTTGTTTGTTTGTTTGGTTTAGTTTGTCTTTGTGGGATGGGATATGTGTGTGTGTGTGTGTGTGTGTGTGTGTGTGTGTGTGTGTGTGTGCATGTGTGTTCACATGTTTATGGAATCTAGAGGCTGACAATCAGGTGTCTTCTTTAATCCCTCTCCAGGTTACTTTAAAAATATTTTTTATTATTTTTATTTTATTTGCATGAGTGTATTGCCTGTGTTTATATAAGTGCACCCATGTCATGGCATGCCTGTAGAGGCCAGAAGAAGGTGTGGGATCCCTTGGAACTGGAATTATCGACAATTGTTAGTCTCAGTGTGGGTGCAAGGAATCTAACCCAGGTCCACTGCAAGAGCAGTCAGTGCTCTTAATGGATGAGCCAGCTCTCCACCCCCCTCCATGTTATTTTTTAAGACACAATCTGTCACGGAATGTCATGGTCACAATTATGCTAGATTGGCTACCTGTCCAGTCAACTCCAGGGATCTGCTTATTTCTGCCTCCCTGGCACTGGGATCAAAGATGTGTACCACATGCTCATCTTTTTACATGGGTTCTGGGGATCCAAATAATAGTATGCAGCAAACACCTTATCCTCTGAGCCATCTCTCCAGCCCTGCAGTCGTTTTCATTGCAGTGTACTCCCTGGAGGAAAGGTGATTGTACAGCCTGAAGGAGAGCATCTTCAATCTGTGTGGCGGTGGAGGCTGGGGAGAAAAATAGGGCTTTGGATATTCCTGCTGTTGTGTGCCATTTTTAAGGTAGTAGAGGTAGAAGAAGAGTAGTATGGCTTGCCTCAAGCCATATGATCTCCTACCAGTTTTGTAAACTGAATATTTGTGTGTTTTCCAGATTCATTTGAAGTCATAATCCCCAATGTGATGGATTTGGAGATGAGGCCTTTGAGAGATGATGATGGTTAGTCGAGGTCATGAGGGAGGGGCTCTCAAGATGTAAAAGAGCTTACTTTCCCCTCCTAGCACCTTTCTGTGTGATCTACAGGACATTAGAAGCTATAATGCCTTCTCCACACAGTTCTTTGAGCACATGCTGATCCACAAATGGAGCAGAGAAACTGAAAGAGCTGTAAGGAGAGATAAGGAAAGTCAATGAGACTGGAGAGGCATTTTGTGGGGGATGTTAGCTGAACTTCAATGTTTATATTATGCCTGGGTCAGGATTCATGAGGCTCTTCTTTGTGGCAACCTGCTTCTTGGGAAGCCTTAGAATGGCAGAAGCATTCTGCTTCACATCCTGAGCACAGTGGCCTTTAGACTGCTGGAAGGCTAGACACCTGGCTTTTGAACACTTCTCAGAATTTCTTGATTTGGCAGTACACCTCTTCCCTCACTCCATATGTTCATCTCTACTTCAGTGAACAGAAAAGTAGAAGCACAGAGAGGCCAGAGCATTGGGAACTTGTTGGCACATGGTTCAAGGGTACGAGCTGGCCTGGCTTGGCACATCCAGGAAGCCCAACCCTTTTCTCCATTCCACAGGAACTGCTGTGGCAAATCTCTAGTTAGAGTAGAAAGAAAGCCCCAAACCCTGACCTGAATACATCAGTGAAGTAGTCAATACCTCCAAGGTTTAAAACAGGCAGCTCTGATTCCCTCTCAGGTGCTTCTTGGCACTAGTAACAATGTCAACAAGGTCATCTTTTTAGTTGATACCATCTTATGACCCTGTGAGACTAGGAGGAGGTTGTTTTAATTTGGATTTGTTTACTCCTTCTGCATGAGGTCAAGGTCAATTCACCAGTCTGGGAAAGCCCAGGGGTTGCATTTCCATGTGGCCTGTGGAGACTGGACCAGAATAATGAAACAACGGTGCTCCAGCTGACACAGCAGAACTCTCAGACATAGTTACAGACACGCAACCCCCAGGGCCAGCTCATTCCCAGGTGAATAGCACAGGGCTCAACTGTACATAATAGAGCAGTATGCACAGGCTTACAGCTGAATATTCATGAGTTTTCTATGATATCTAAATGTATAAATATTCCTATTCCCAAATGCATTTTATAATGAAGAGTGTTATTAAAATTAGTAGCCCCAAAACATGTCTTTCCTCAACTCTTCACACCACGCAGCACAGTGCCAGCTAATGCTCAGGGATGTTTATTGAGGAAGTTTTTGAAGTATATCTTAAAGACAACGAAAAGGAATGTACCCTTGGAATGTTTTGGAGTGTTCATCCCAACTAAATTATTGAGATTAAAGTTAAAGGAGAATAGGTCAGGGAAAGGAGCCAAATGGACAGATGGGCTGAAAATTGCAGCTGAAGGCTAGCTATCCCCACAGGTGACCACAGTAAACTCCATTGCCATTCCTCAAAAGTGGCTATATAGGGCCAATGAGATGGTTCAACAGGTAAAGGTGCTTGTACCAAGCCCAAGGACCTTGGTTCTAACCGTGAAACTCACATGATAGAAATAGAGAACATACCTCCAAATGTATATCATGCCACATGCAAGCATACACATTTCCATGCCACCCTTAATGAAAACTCTCAGGTTCAGAGGCCAAGTGTGTTGAGCTGTGCACATGTTCCACAGGTAGCGCCATCTACCCCCTCTGACTCCAAGTCCCAGCCATCTGAGGATCTGAATCTGAGCCCTAGCTGACCAGAAATTAATTAATTCAAAATATAACAATAGCCCTAGTAGAGTCTTTGAGGGACTCTCAAACTTCACTCTGAAATTTCACAATCCAGGCCTCCATTGTTTGCATTGCTCTCATAGTTAACTTCCAAGTTCAATAATAACTCATTAAGCTCTGAACACTTAATGACTTTTACAGCCCAAAGCTCCAAAATCCTCCATAATCCTTCTCAAAACAAAATGATCATGTCCATCACAGCAATACCCCACGCTTCTGGTACAAATTTCGGTTATAACTTACTCTCTCTGTTGTTATGATAAAACACCATGACCAAAAGAAACTTTTCAGAGAAAAGGATTTATTTCATTTTACAACTTTCAGGTCACAATCCACCACAGGAAAATCAGGGCAGGACCTCAAGGCAGGAATCTGAAAAGTAGAGACTGTGGAGGAATGCTATTTATTGGTTTGCTCAGCTACTTTTCTTAGACAGTCCAGGCCCACTTGCCCAAGGATGGTACCACCCAGACTGAGATGAGTCTTTCTATAACAATTATAAATCAAGAAAACCCCACAAACATACCCATAAACAAGTCTGATGGAAGAAATTCAATTAAAGTTACCTCTTTCTACATGATTCCAGTTTGTGTCAAGTTGACAAAGCTAACCAGTACAATTGACCCCTTGTCATCTTCACACACAAATATTAACACATCAATAAGAAATAATGTTTCTTATTATTTATTCGGAGTGCTTAGCTCTGAATGAGGCTCCTATATGACACTCCTCCACACACATACCCTTTCCCTCACCTGGTTAGAGCTCATCATGGAAGAGGGGGAGAAAGACTGTGAGTCAGAAATTGTGAGGAATTGTTGCCAAACTGTTTTCTAGACATGACTGAGCCACCCTAGTTGATGAGCTACTGACAATTGGTGGCTCCTGGGGGAGGAAGATCCAGCTTTCTTCCGATGTGACCACTGATAGGACTCTCATGTCCCAGTGGATGACCATATACCCATTCACATACTAGCACCACTAAATCGACTCAGTAGGCTTAAAAAGAGTACATGAAGTTGGAAGAGAAAAGTGGTGGGAAGGGTGATGATGGGAGAAGTTGGAGGGGAGAGAGTAGGGGGGTGATAAAACACATTATATTCATGTATGACGTTCTCAACAAATAAATAGAGTTCTCAGTTTCAGAGCTAGATTTCAATTAAATATGTCACAGTGAATGTTAAGTGGTTGGTCTTATCAGCATTCCTGTACAAGTAAGGCAGTGTTGCATGGTCATCTACTATTCTCAAATGCAATCCAAGTTCTCTTGATGGCTCCTGTCCTTTCCTCTGCAGCTCTGGGCTTCCTCCCTGCATACAGTGTGTCCTCAGTTTCACTGAGCTTCTGCATAGATACAAAACTTTTGGGCCTTTCTGCCCTCGTGTCTTCCAGGCACCAGAATGCCCTCCTCTCCTACCCATGCATTTCCAAGCCTTGCCCACAAGGCAATGCCCCAGTGGGAAGAATCCTCTGGCTTTCTTGGAGTATTCTGGACTCTGTTCATCACCAGCTGTATGTACATCATTGTTCTTCTAAACTGCTCCTCACTCGGCACATTGGGGCTGACCTTAAATGTGCCTGTAATCTCTGTAACTTAGGTTCTTGAAGAAGTGAACCAGTCTTCCAAAAATATTCTGATGAACATCTTTGTGACTTAGTGGATACTAAGAAAACATTTTTTAAAGAAAACCAGTTGCTTAATGCAAGAGCAAGTTAGAAATTAAGCCTGGCTTGGACCACTGCCCAGAGCCTGGGAGATGTAGTCAGGAAAGTGTTCCTTCTCAGCTTCTATTTGGCTCAGGCGTAACTCTCCCTAAGCTTTTGAACCTTGACAAATAACCAACAACCTTTCTCAGGCTTCCTCCTTAGGGAAAGACCCCTGCCACCAGGGATGCAGTTCAGGCCCCTGGGGTAACCACAGTCCAATGAGACTGGGGAGGTGATGGAACTTGGTGGATGAGCACTACCCACAATTTGCCAGGTATCTCTGGTGGTGGCTGTAGTTAGCCTCTGGCAATTTCTATGGTATACACAAACCCTAATACTGCAGAGAGATGGGGGCGGGGAGTGAATGAGGGATTGACCAAGACAATTAAGTGCCAAGATGCCTGAAACTGCTGGAGCTGTGTATGCTTCCTGTCCGGATGGAGGCTCTGACCCCAAAAGTCAAAGGGTAATTAACCACCCAGTCACCTTGTTGATGAAACAAAACCCACAACTCTGCAAAATCAAAACATGTCAAATGCAGAGAGGCAAAGGTCAGCAGAGGGGACAGGCAAATTGCAGTATTTAGAATAGCGAATTCAAGTGTTTGTGTAATCTAAGTTCCAGCCCGTGGGGCAGGTAGGTGGGAAAGGAGATGGAAGTGCAGCTGATCCTGAGTGGGGCCTAACTTCAGCAAAGAAACATGGGTCCTGAGTGAGAGCCAAGATCATGGAGAGATTTAAACCATGGGCCTTGGGGGTATACGGTATGTTAGGGAAGTTTCCTTGGGGTTCCTACTCAAAGAGGTATCTGTGTACAGTGTATTCCCCAAGATAGGTGATGGAGTTGTCTGGCTTGGTGCTATCCTTCTATTTCATGCTCCTCACCGGCCAATGGTCAGTGCCCAAAGTATCCAGTTATGGGGCAGTGTGGAAGAGGGAGACAGTGCTTTGACTTTTCATCTCTGCACCCTGTGACTCCCTTCAGCTCTCCATGTCTCTCCAGATTCATGGGATTAAGGGTGAGGATAAAATAGCTGCTTGAAAGCAGGGACTTCCTCTGTATTCTGAAGTTCTATGAGCTCACAGAACCAAGGTGTGTGCTCAGTGAACACACAAATGTCATTCGTGAGAGAGTGCATGACATCTTCCTGAGCTCTTACGAAGCCACAGAGAGGGCATCTCATTATTTTTACTGCCCTCCCCCCATTCTCTTGGTACTGATGGGTTTTCTCTCATGGTCTTCTCCTTCAGCCAGTGTATTTCTTCTGTTAGGAAGAGCCCTCCCCAGACTCTCAGTCACCAAGAAAATACTCAGCCATATTTGTGACTCTTTCCTCCCATATGCCACCTTGGATCTAATTGCTTGTCTCTTTTCTTAACACATGGTAAGGAACAGTGAATGAGAGAAAGAGGGAATGAATGAGGAAATCAAACAAGAGAACAGATGACTAGAGTCTACATTGTCTTGTGTTCCCATACTCAGCTTGGGGCAAACATACAGACATTAAGGAAAATTAGCTGGCCAATGGCCCCTTACTTCAGTGAGAACACTTTTGGGGGGTTCTTCACATTTAGTTCTCAGAACTTTGTGGATTAAGGCCAGCCTGTGATGTGAGGCCCCAGCCTCAGGTAACAAAACCAATGACTTTTCAAGGCTGGCATATGCATTGGATTTCTTCATATGAGTTTCCCATAGCTTCTGCTGCCCACAAACACTTAAGATCTGTGGTTACTCAGACTGGAGTCTTGCCCAAAGCCAAGCCCAGGATGAGTGTAAATGAGTAAGTTTTCTTTACACATTGAAGCTCATAGTTTCTCCTGCCCTGGCCCACTACGCCACACCACCAGTCATTGTGGGGGTGCCAACAATGGCTCCAGTTCAGTAAGGAGCTCCATGAACCCAGAAGTGAGCCAGAGGGCCAGGGATGCTCTAGATACACAATCCCCCAAACTAGATGAGGGCGTGGCCAGATTCATTTCTTGTCCTCTTTTGCCCCCCCGTGCATGGTAGCGGTATTGCAACTATCCACTGGCCTCCCTTGTGACCAATTCATGTATCCAGAGTGCCCACTGTGGGCCAGGTCACACACTAGACAAAAGTCTTTTCTCACCCTTTTAGACCAGCTCTTGGTCAACTCCCCAGTAAGCTTTCCTTCTGTGCTTTCCTTGCGTACCCTTAGATTCCTGACCTACCACAGTCAGTTCTTTGCCCTCTTTGCCTGTGTTCAGTTGATCGGCAAGCTGCCAATATTGGTTGTATCCCGCAGTCAGCACCCAGAGTCTATTCTTAAGCATCTCCATGCTACAAGAGAGAATAACAAAAGCTGGGAAATTGTATAACCTACAGGGTTCCGACCTTCAGTAGCTTCACCTAGGCACTCTTCTCTTCTCAGAATGCCCGGTACTTTGTACCATTCCGAAACTGTCAATTAGCTTACTGCCCAAAGTCTCCGTCTTCCCTTGCTCATACTCAATTTAGAAATCAGGAGATACCAACAGAAATTGTCTTGGCATCTCTTCAGTGGGTCTTCCTCTGCTTCTTGCTGTACTCAACCTTCCCTCTTCTCATGATGAAACAGAAGCAGTCTCCCGTCTAAAGGCAACACCTTCATCTATTGGATCACATCACATCCTATTCGACTCCTCCACAGCATCAAGTTCCCCCTTTCATCTTGACCAGTTCTATCAGCATGCAAACATGGTGTTCACATCCCTTACCTTAAAACAAATCGTTCCTTGATTCTTAAGCCCCCTCCCCCAGCAAGTGGACAGATCTCTCCTCCTTTTCCAAGCACTTGCCTATTTCTTCTCTCTCTCTCTCTCTCTCTTTCCAGAACACTCCTTAATACACTCACGTGCAGCTACAGTGCATACCACTCCATGGAAACAGCTCTTATGCAAGGCATGTGATAATCAGCAGGTTGCAAAATTTCCCATTAACTCCCATGTTACTCTGGCTCTAAGCAATGCTGATTCTCTTACCAATTTGTCCTTTCTGTTAGCACCCCTTTTCCAGAATTCTCCGAATCTTCACTTCCATTTCTTGTTTCTCCTTCTTACTCTCCCTCGCTGACTCTTCCTCTCAATAGCGAAGGCCATAGGACCTAGATCTTAGATTTGTCTATATCTTTTCACACTCCAGGTGATCTCACATAGTCATATATCTTTAAAGCACACACTCACACACTTACCCACTCAAGACTCATGCATGCACCTGCTTACTTTTTCCCCTAAAATTCAGATACCGGACTGGCATTTCAGATCTGCCATGAGTGGAAACAACCTTAGCACCTCATCCCTATTCCTTCATAACATTTCCTCTTTCAGTACATAGAATCACCATCCTTCCAGTTATCTTGGACAGAAATGTAGTGTCATGTGCCTTCACAATATTGCTTCTGCATAAAGTACTAAGTCTCAGGCCCAGAACCTCAGAATGAGACTTTATTTGAAAACAAATCCACTATAGTATCCCTCTTTTATCCATAAGGAAATGTCCCAAGACCCTCAGCAGATGGAGATGACATTTTGGACAATCTTACTATGGAGTGGATATGATTTGACTATTCCATAAGACTGTGCTCTGTTGAAATGTATTTCCCATTGTGAAGTATCAATAAGATCCCAACCTCCTTTGACTATGGTGTTTAGATATAGGGACTCTGCGGTGGGGGGCAGTAATTAGAATTAGATAAGCCTATCAGCATTCAGCCCCTGAGTGAACATTATGGATTTGTAAGAAGGAGAGGCAAGATATGCGTATGGCCAAATATGAACACTCCTTGTGTCTCCAAGTGATGACCTTCACTGCCTTGGAACTCTGCCATCACTTTGTAATATTTTGTTAACAACAGAAAACGGACGAACACAGGGCTAAAATATGGCTCAGTGGTTGAGTCCTTGCTGTTTTTGCAGAGGACCCGAGTGTCATTCCTAGTAACCGTGTTGGCTGGTTCATAACTGCCTGTAACTCCAACTCCAGGAAATCTGATCTCCTCGAGCATCCATACACATGTATACATACATGAACACAGATAGAGACATACATATAAATAAATAATGAAATAAGTATTTACAGAGAAAGGAAATGTGTGTGTGTGTGTGTGTGTGTGTGTGTGTGTGTGTGATAGTATGTTATCCTATAGGTCTTGAAGTGTTGCTATAAAGCACCAGCATTCACCAGCATTCATATTTCCTTCCAGGCTCTATGTCTCCTTTGTGTCATTCTTCTTCTTTTCTTGCTGCTTTGGCATGATGGTATGGCTATACTGAACAAAGGCATCATTCCTTTACCTTGCATGTTCCATGGGAAAGCAGGAGACTTTCTCACACTATTCAGAATATTGCACAAAGTGATATTTATGAACTGTTGGGAGAAGACTGGAGTGGAGTCTCTTACAGCCCTCAGAAGGAACCAATATGATGGACACCTTGATTTCACACTAGCCTCTTGAATTACAATGCAGTGTGTTTCTCTTGCATAAGCCACTGTTATGGACCCCTCAAATGATATGCCAAAATCTTGCCTCCCAATGCTACTCTATTTGGAGCAATGCTCTTTGAAGAAATAACTAAAATTAAATGAGGTCAGAAGAGAGGAGCCATAATGTAATAAACATAGGGTATACACAGAAGAAAGCCATGTGAGTACAGAGATTTGTTGCTGTCCACAAACCCTCACCAGAAATGATATTTGCAGACACCTTGATGATGGACCAGGGACTTCTAGCTGCAGGAGTGTCTGAAAATTCATTTCTACTGCTTAAATCACTCACTCTATGATATCTTGTTATAATAGGTTACAATAGCTCAAACTAACAAATACAAGTGTCCAGTTGGTGGCACTTTGTTAGACATTCCTGGGAAAGCACTAGCCCTCGAATATCCCTGCCTACCTCCTTACCTTTCCTTTTCCTCAGATCCAAACAGTACATCCTTTTGGTTCTGTCTTCAAATTCTATCTAGATCCTTCTTTCTCTATCTCCAAAGAACAGCCATTATCCCCCACATGTGTTATTTTTGAAGCTTTAAAAACTGGTCTCCTTATTTCCTTAGGGAGCATAGCAGTCCATTCCTTACACAGCCCTCAGAGTGAACTCTCTGAAACCTGTCATGTCACTGTCTTGGCTAAAATTCTCCATTGTAGGGCTGGAGAGATGGCTCAGAGGTTGAGAGCACTGGCTGCTCTTGCAGAGGACCTGGGTTTGATTCTCAGCACCCACATGGCAGATAACACCCATCTGTAACTCCGACGCCCTCTTCTTGCCTCCAGCTTTGCATGACACAGGCGCACTTACCTACCTGCAGGCAAAACACTCATACACATAAAAATAAATAAATAAATTATTAACTAAAAAACTCTCCATGGCATTGCATTATACTAGCAATTGTTGATTTATAAGACAAAAATTAATTAAAAATTGGCTTGACTACATGTTTCTTGCTAAAAGCATTTCTTAATTGCTTTTGCTTTCTAAAAGTGAAATCATATCATTTTCAAATAATGGTGTAGTTTTTTTCCTGTGTCATTTCTAATGAATGCCTCATGTTTCTTCTTCAAATCCTGCTACATTATGTTAAGTAAGATTCCTTCCCTGGTCCTAAAGTACCCTCAGAATATAGCACTATATTAATTTGCACTGTATTTTGTTTTGTTGAATAAATAAATGAATAAATGCACTTAAACAGATCAAATATATAACTATTTAGTTTGTGTTGACACTCTGAACTGAAAGCAATAACAAGCGAGATTGGCTCTCCCTCTTTCTAAAATATAGAGAACAAGCCACACAATCATTATGTGTTTATTTTTTAGAAAAGAATGAAAGACATAAAACTCTAATGGAAGCACGTAGCTGCTTTTAAGTGAAGGTAAACATGATGGAAAGGCCATTTTTAGCTAGCTGTTGCAGGCTTTTCCTGGATTTGGACTCGATATCAATATCACCAGATAAAAAAGTGAGGTAGGCATTAGAGGGAGAAGTAATTTCACTGAAGGCCCAGGAGCTTTGACAGCACTGTGAAGCCGTCATGCTCTTTGAGCTGGTCTGCCTTTGCATTGGCTGATTTCTCCAACTGTAAAGGCACAAAATAATTCTGATCCTTGAATGAAAAGATAAGGCTATGTTTAAAATAAATATAAACATTCACCATGGAAAAACAAGGTAATAGATTTATCTCCATCAAAAATAGCTAACAGAAATATACCAAAAAATAAATAAAATTCAAATGGTGGTATAAATGTGTGCTACACCATGTGCAAAAGATGTATGAAATTCAATAAGAAAAATCCAGATTATAGCAGAAAAACAAGACTATTTACAGGAATAAAAGGAAAAAGATATACGTGAAAATATACATATGATTAAAAATAAAAACTGAAACAGCAAAATATTTTAATTAAATCCTCAAAAACAAATGGGGCTCGGGGTGTAGCTCAGTGATAGCGTGTCTTCCTAGCATGCTGTGGACCTCCGTCAAATAAAAACCCACATTGGGCATGGTAGTGTACTAGCTCTCAGAAGAAACAAAACAATTGCCAGTTTAGATGTAGCCTAGTCTACACATAAACATTCTGCCTCAAATAAAAAAGATAGGCTCACCCCCTCCTAGGGCTGTGGTTAGAGACACAGCCATTCCTGATCTATACACTGGAAATGACCTGATATTGTACCCAGTTTGTGCCTCCTCTACTCCCAGAGTTAACTGGCTTAGGCTCAGGTAAATTGTCTTTAGAGCCCTCCGCACCTGCATGTTCTGTAGCCTAGACCACAATTTGATGATTTGGGTACCTACAGCTGAAGCTTCCCCTGAGCTGACAGGGTTATGATTAAGAACATGTGAGCACAGGATGAAGATAGTTTGCATCATACTCATCTGTTTGATAGTCACATACTCTGGTTCCTTATGCATCAGCTGAGTCAGAGAACCTGGAGTTGGAGCCACAGATGTAGACTTTAATAGACTCTCCCAGCTCCTCAGACAAATCAGTCAAGGAGGAGGACCCTCACTGGTGCAGTGCATGCCATCTTGAGGCCCCAAACTTAGGAGGGGTAGACTGGGGCTGGCAACCCAATCCTGTCTGTGCAACTCTTTCCTGTCTCGGGGTCATATATTCAGCAGAAATATTCTTTGAACTTTCTGTTTAAATAAAAATAAGCAATCCAAGGAGGACAGACCAAAGATGACTGAACAAGCAGAGAGTCCTCAGGAGCGAGAGTTTAACATTGCTATTGGATTCCATGGAAAGATGCAAAGGACTTAGCAGAAAGGGCCTCAGCCCAGAGCCTTTTATTTTCTTTTTAATTGTTTGGTGGCAGCTGTTTTCCTGTCTTTATCACTGTTAGAGGCCTACTTTTATATCTATGAATATATTAGAAGCCAAATTAAATTTGGATATATCAGGTTAAAGTTATTGTCAAACATTAACTACTTATATATTCTCTATGAACACAATGTAATAAAGGAACTTTTTCAAAATTAGCTAAATTACAATATTTCTTTCTGGTTTGAGTGAGGTGATATGGGCACCCCAGGTCTTTTAAAAGCTCATATTCCTTAACCTAGTAATTTTAGTGCAAGAGATCCATATTTCTCTTTTAAGACATAAATGCATAGTTCATGTGCATCATTGTGAACAGTAATGAAAAAGTGAAAACATGTTATGCCTACAATTACCTGGAAAATTGTTAGGTAAAATTAGAAACCTCTATATAATGGAAATTGGAAAATCTTTCAAATGGTATATATATTTTTTTTTTCAAGGCACTATGTACCTTGTACTACATAGCTATATGAAAATGTCCTTACATAATTCAGTACTATGTACAATAAATATATGCTATTGAACAAAATCTACAAAGTAAAAATGAACTCTTTCAAATAAATAGAAATCACTTAATACATTTTTAAATTTACTTATTATTTCTAAATTGTGTGTGTAAGTGCACATGAATGCAAGTGCCTGTGGAGGCCAGAAGAGTGTACTGGATCTCCTTGAACTGGTGTTAAAGGTAGTTGTGAGTCACCTAATGTACCCACTGGGAAACAAACTCAGATCCCTTCAAGAGCAGTACGTGCTCTTAACCACTGAGACATCTCTCCCTCCATTTAATATAATTTAACTCTCACTCCTGATTTAAAAAAACCAGTTGAGGCAGTAATACAAGGATTATTTTTCAAATTGATACATCAATGGTGATCAGTTCCATGTACTGCACATCACTAGAGACATTGCCAGGAAAGTCGGAAAAATGACCTTGTAGTAGGAATTAGGCACATTTGTCATTATTTCCAGATTCTATGATCATATCTTTAATAATGAAATGTGATCAATGAATATTTCATGAAGGTAGATGGGTTTTTAAAAAACAGCATGTTTTTCTAAAGCCAGGAATAACAGATAGGACAACACAATGGGAAGAAAGCTCATTCATAATTGCAACAAATATACATATAAATGTACATACATATATATATACATATAAATGTATACATGTATATATATACATATATAGCAACTATACATAAAATATTTTAAATATGCAGAATCTATATATAAGAAGAAATTTTATATATAACTATAAATTTTAATGAAGTGCATTAAATAAGACTTAGGAAAATATAAAGTAACATAAAGAGCTTGGTGGCAAAGAATTATCTATATCTAAGTGTATGAAAGAGAGGGGTTCTCGATATGTAGCCCTGGCAAGCCTGAGATTTGTTATGTAGACCAGGCTGACCTTGAACTTGTGGTGATCCTCTTGTCAATACTTCCTAAGTGCTGAGATGAAAGTTATATTTTAAAATTATCAGTATTTCCAAATTCAATTCATGGATTTGATCTTATTTCAACCCAAATAGCAATGAAACATATTTTCCCTCTTGTAACTTTATGAAACTCTTCTAGAGGGAAGACAGAATATGAAATAGGCAGCAGTGATCCAGGAAGTCTGGAGATAAAGGAGTAGAAATGACTAGGATCAAGGGTGAGAGGGCCTGTGCTCTCAAGACCATAATAGCTTTGTTAAAGCACCAGCAGGCTGCAGTCACCATAGGAAGAGAATGGTGAATGCGTTCATCCCAGATGTTGAAATTCAGGAAGATCATAGTTCCTAGAGTCTCATGTTCTCTAAAGATCCAAATCTCAAAATATAACAGTCCTAGAAGATTAACATCCTGGATATTGAAATCCTAAAAGCTAAAGCCTTGACAACTGCAATCTTTGCAGGCCTGAAGTAACCCCATTGTATTAGAGATAACAAAAATTGGATTCTAGGCAGATATTTTATACAGAGTTGTTCCCAGTTACTCAATCTGGAGCTTCTTCTGTCCCTCCACACAAAATATCGTGCTTGTCTTTAAGGCAAAACCTCCTCAAGAGTGAAATGAATCTGATGAGCTCAAAAACTTTCTGAATGGAAGACAGTGATGATACATAGGTCCTCTAGTGTTACAAAGCACAAGGAATGGTGAGAAATTTGACTACATTATATATATATATATATATATATATATAATTCATGCCCTTGTTGAATCAAAAATTTATAAAATGTATGCTCTCATTTATTAACAACCTAGAAAAACAAAGCACTGTATAATCTCTTATTTAAAGATTTGTGTGGACTTTGAGGAAGAAAATGGAGCTCAAGTGAATTTCTAAGCTCTAATAGCACATTTGGAATTACATGAAACCAAAGTTGGGAAAAGTGAATTCCAAGGCAGAACCAATAAATTTCTTTTCTTCTTTCTACTCAAGCTAAAAGATACTTCTGTTGCTTGTTTTCTTTTTCTTCTGTCCTCCCTCCTTCCCCATCTCCTTCCCCCTTCCTCCCTCCCTTCCTCCATTCATCCTCTCTCTCTCATCTTCCTTTCCCTCCCTCCTCCCTCCCCCCTTCCTTGCTGCTTTCTTTTCCTATTACCAGTATTGCTTCTGCCAAATGCGTGGTCCGCATATGAGTGCATGCAGAATGGATTTATGCATTAAAACAACAGATTAGTACTGCATACAAGATGGCAAGCGTTAATATAGAATGGTCACAGTCATATACATTGAATCATACACATTTTTCAAAAAAAGCAAAGCTGCCAAACACAGCTGCTGTGAGTTCATGAGTGAATGCAATGGCCATAAGAAGTCCTGAAGACTCTATTACAGCAGTCCTTTCTGACTTCTGACTCTTAAAATCTTTCCATACCCTGTTAAGAGATGCTCCCCAAGCCTTGGTTGGGTTATGGACTGAGCACTCCACAATCCCTTATTCTTTTCGCTTTAACCACTTGTAAGTCTCTGTATTAACCATTGCCTACTACAAAAAGAAGGTTCTCATAAGCACTGCTATAATCTATGGGTATACCGGCAGGTATTTTGAAGACAATGTGATACTCTGTCCATTGAGCAAAACAATAGTAGTAGGTTCTCTCTCAGGTCTTATGATCTCCCTTTCTTGGCCAGGTTAACAATATTAGGCACAACTTTCCTCCTGTAGAGTGGGCTTTAAATCCAAGTAGAAAACTGCTGATTGACCCTCTAACAGTCAATAGTCCAGTAAAGACATGGGAAGGGCTCATGAGTCCCCAACCTTACATGAGAAGCTATTGGCAGTTGAAAGCAGATATGATAGGGAGAATCCACTTGCATCAGCAGGGTAGCCCACGGTAAGCTGCCCATACTCCGGTGAATGACTCCACATCCATGGGCATACTGGCAGCACTAATTGGCCAGAGTGGATTATAGAATGAGAAGTAAAAAGACAACATGAAGTTAAGAGGGGGCAGTGTTGGAAAAAGGATGCGTGGGAAGATTTTGAGGGGAGGTGGATATGATCAGAATACATGTATGAAATTAACAAAGAATTTTAAAAAGTTGATGTCACCTAGAAAGTGAACATGAACATGTTCTCCAAGAAAACTATGCTCTGAATGAAAAGTAGTTCCTCCGTCTGATAACAGACACCACAATGCAGAGAAGGAATGTCTGCTCTAATGAGCTGCCTCCATGCAACTGTCCTTGATTTATCCCTGTAACAGAATCTGCCATATGTTGAGGTTTCATTGTATCTACTATTTTAAACAGTCAGTATTGGTTTCTACAATTTGCTCTATTATGCATTTCATCTTCTTCATTATTTCCAACACTGTAAGTATAAATTTCATAAGGGTTTTCATAGATTTGTAATTTATTTTGTACTTTGTTTTAAAATTTGACAGTTTAAATGTACATTATCACAACGATGAATTAGTGTGTAATATTCTAGGATTTCCATATTAGGAATTATGGCAATAAGGACTGTGTCTTTCAGAACTATTATCCAAATTCTCAAAAGTAGACCAAGCAATTAGAATATTACAGTCAACCCCAGTCTTAAATCTTAAATCAAACCTAACTCCATACAGTTTAAAGATTGATATACCAACTAATAAAACATGAAAATGTAAAGTAAAATTAAATTTTTTTCTAACAGGATCTCATTTATCCCAGGATACTCTTGAACTAGTTATGTAGCTGAGATGACCTTGAAGTTCTGACCATGCTTCTTCGAGTACCCTCATGCTGAAATGACAGACATACACTACTTTGTCCACTTTAAGTGCTTGGGATAGAACCCAGGGCTTCATGCATGTGAAGAAAGCACTCTACCAGCTGCACTACATCCATAGGCCCAATAAATATACATTTTTATACTTCATCTCTCATTTAATTTTATATGTATGAGTGTTTTTTCCTGAATGTAAGTGCACCATGTGTGTGCAATGCCTGCAGATGCCAGGGAAGGATACAGGATCCCCTGGAAACAAGAGTTACAGATGGCTGTGAGCCAACATGTGGGTGCTGGAAACCAAACGCAAGTCCTTTATAAGAGTAACCAGTGCTCTCAGCCACTGAGTCATCTCCTAATAATAATTTTAATCTTTGACGATAGAGAAATCCTTCCCAGGCATGAAAACAGAGATAAAAAATGGATACTTCCAAAATTATATGTACCAGTGGAACAGCTGTAACAGCATTTGTTTACAATGACTGGATAATCAGTCACCCCTTAAAGCAAGCGAGTGAGAATTAGCTGATAGATGCTCTGTATTAAGTCAACAAAGTCATTCATAAATCTGTTTCTTTGTGTTTGTGTAAAAAAATTATGTGCGGAAGAAAATATACAGAAGAATAGATACCGACATACTAAATAGATTTTTTTCTCAGATTATACCAATTGGGGTGATTTTTAAAACTTATTTTGTTATTATGTGGTATGATGTGTCATCACGTCGTTGCAGCAAGTGATTTTTAATTCTGTGACATAAATATTTCATCCAAATATTTTTCTAATGTGTAATTTGTGACTATTTATTTATTTATGTATTTATTTACTTATTTACTTATTTATCTATCTATAGACAGGGTCTCATTATCCCAGACTGACCCTGAACTTGCTATGTAGTTAAGGATAACTTTTAACTTCTGATTCTCCTGTCTCTACCTCCTAATGGCTAGGATTAGAGGCTTGTGTCATCACAACTGGTTTATACTGTGCTGGATATGGAACCCAGGGTTGTCTGCATTGTTCATAAACACTCTATCAACTGAACTACAACCTCAATCTTGTGGCTTTTAAAATGAGATAAAAATAAAAATAGAGTATCATAATTAAATGTTATAAAATTGAAATGAATTGCAAAAAAGGAAAAGACAATACATAAAGATTTGAATGGCTTGGTCTGGTAGGTGTGAATGTGATTGCTTATTGCAAAGTATATATAGATATAGATATAAATATAGATATAGATATAGATATAGATCTTGGGTTATGCAGTGGGGAATGAAAAGACAAAGTCAGGAAGAGACTGAGACAGAGAGAGATGCCCCTGTGCTCATAGAACTAACAATTTGAGGCTGGAGGCAGAGAGGTCAAAGTGGCAAAAGCTCTTGCAAAACAGAAACAAGGGTTCAGACACAAATGGAGGGAAGATGCTATTTTGTAGATGTGACATTCTAGCAAAGATTGGAACCATAAACCAAATCTGCTGTGGAGAAATCTGGGGATCAGGTGGCCTTACTGAGCTAATCTCCTGCCACTCTTCCTAGATGATCTGAGCTCCAGCTTTACTGAGCTCCTGTGTGTTCCACAGGAACTGGGGTCAAATGATCAAACAATGGGCAGCGCAAGAAGTTGTGTGCTCTGCTGCTGAGGGACCACTACTGTCCTGAAACAAATCAAGCTCAAACCTGCAGGTGGACGTTCAGGGAAAAGGGTGTCCAGGCTAGATAACGTATGAAGAAAGGAAAGACATTGTTCACAGTTCTAAAAGCTAAGGATTGTGAGGCAAAGTACTAGCAGAGTCAGGGTCTGGTGAGGACAGACACCTTAATATGCCCGTCTTCACATGCTGCAAAGAACAAACTCAAGCCTCCTCAAATTTCTTCAAGCCTCACAAAGCCATTCATGACATAGTCAATGCCTTAAGGACTTATCTCCAGTAGTGTCACATTGAAAATGAGGAAATTTGGCAGCTCACATAAATTTATGTCGTGCCAGGGGAAAGTGGAAAGGAGCATTCGTCAGCGAGTCAGAGATGTGTGCGAGAAATTGCCTTGTGGTACCCTTGCATAAGATAGGAAGGAGAGAAAGAGTCTTGATATCATTTCTCAAAAAACTTCTCATCTTCTGATCTTCCTGGGAGGACCATGGGACATTCCAACACTTGAGTCACATTGTGCTTGCACCTTGCCTTTGTGGCTAGTGGTCTGACAAGTGCTTAGGTGTCACAGTAGAGCCTTTGGCTTGCACTTCTAGTGCTTCAAACATGCCTTCAGAATATTCTCCAAATTATCTGTACATCCACTTTTCTTACCTCCTTTAAATGAGGCTAAAATGTTACTTCCCAGTGAGTCTTCAGGGCAGTCATCTTCAGTTGGGATCTCTAGTCCTTTGCACGCAATCTTTCTGCTTGGTTTTTCCTCACTGACGTGGTTGCCATCAGACATGCTACCATGGATCCATGATCCTAGGACATATATGTTCTACCCTGATTTCACATTTCCTCATTCTCTGTTGGTGTATCAGGCTTTGAAGCACAGGAAGTGTCAGGATTTAAGAGGAGACTCCTGAACACAGGACATATAGCTGTCTGGATCCATGAATGATTTAGGAAAGCCGGACTTAGAATGTGAGCACGGGTACTTTCATTATTTTATTTTGCTTGTGTTGTAATTTTGGTAAGCACTGCAGAGAGCTGTGATAGCAAAATAAAAATAATAAAAATCAATACCTGATGTGTTCCACGTGGAAAAGCAAGCACTGCATCATTGCTCTCAACTGGCAGCTCTGCTTAATTGGTAGGTCAGGTAATTGCTGTCACCTTAGATTTGATGAGCTCTGATCTATACTGTGCTTATTTATCAATGTATCATTTGTCTTCTTTGTTGCAACCTCCATGAAGACTCGATCATTAGTGTGCATGACTTATTGCTCTGTTCTAAGTATCCTGAGCACTCCTGTCCTCTGTGGAGTCTCAAGAGACATACCTGTGAGGCACCTTGAACGGGCAGAATTCCAGAGAGAACAGGCTCATGGGCTTCCTCCTCGTAGAGGCCACTGTGATTTAAGTTCATTAAAGAGCCTCTTAAGTCTCTCACCAGCCTCCTCACTCTTAAAGTTGTCATTATTGACCACCACAGGATTGGTTTGTGGTGGATGCTATTTTCCTTTGGATTTTGTTAGTTTGATGCTCCAGCCTGGCCTTGAACTCTCTATCATCTTCCTGTCTCACTCTCTGATACGCTGAAATTATAGGTGTGCACCAACTGGTCAGTTATTCTGATGACTCTGATAGGAAAAGAATGCTTACAAGGAGTGGAGGTGGTAGTTATAGTGTTCATAGTGACCAGAATGTGGCAGGAGGAAAACTAGATGCACTGGGGGAGGGTGGGCTAGATGGCATAGTTTCCTGGCTTAAGGTGTATTTCAGGTATATGCTTTGGGCATTGGTTGGAATGGAGGGTATATGGGAGATGTTTTTGGTGGTTTCTAGTAATTTGAAAGACATGTGTTTGCTCACTAGACCTCCCAATCTGAGGCCAAGCTGCTTCCTCTTACAGAGCATCACTTTCGGGTGACGTCTGATGAGTTGAGTGTGCGTGTCTGTTTCTCTCTCTCTCTCTCTCTCTCTCTCTCTCTCTCTCTCTCTCTCTGTGTGTGTGTGTGTGTGAGAGAGACAGACAGACAGACAGAGATAAAGATGGAGAGATAGATAGAGACAAATACAGAGATAGAAAGATAGAGAAAGAGGTCTCTGGGCTACAGCAATATTTTGGAAAGTTTGGTTCTCCCAGGGCCCCACATTCAAGTCAGTGAGCATGCTAGATGTTTCATGCAGAGCTCTAGCTCCCAGTCATAATTAGCCATCCTCAAATATACATAATATTTAAAAACAGGGCATTACATCTTATCCATCAGTTTAAAAGAAGAAAAGGCTCAGGGACAAGGCAAAAGAAGAGCGGCTTTTGCTGGGGGTTGGGGGTGTTGGTAATGCTCAGTGGTAGGGTGATATGAAGGACAAATGACCTTGAAAGAGCAGTGAGGCTCTGGGAAAAGGTGAAGCTCTGCGCTGGTGTGCTCCTCAGGTGCAATATGAGCCCACGGCATGAGATGTGCAGTTGTAGAACAGAGATGGCGTCAAAGAGCTGGTATCAGACTTGGTTAAATGTTCATGTTCTTAATGACTTCAGTATCAGCACAGGCTATTCCAGTCTCTGTGTTCCTATTTCCTTCTGTTGCCCTCCTCTCTAGCATAGCTGCTTACTTCTACAAGCACAACAGTTATAGAGTCTTCCGATTGTGCATCCAGCTCTCCAACAGGAGAGGTAAGGACACAGCCAGGTGAATGTAGAGATCCTGTGACTCCTGTGGGACCCAATGTCCTGATGCTTTCTCACTCCCTTTCTCCAAATCCTGACTTTGTCCTTACCTCCCTCCTTATGCAGTTGAAAGTCCACAGTCAGGCCCAGGACTTTCTTCCTTGAATCCCCACACTACTCTGACAGCCTTCTGTCATTCCCTTCAAACACATATGACAAAACCCCCACCCTGAGCCTGCCCCCATGTGATTGAACATAGCTGCAGAAAATGGCGCACATACACTGAATAATTTCACTTTAAAGTAAGGGCCATTAACCCTCAAGTGGGTCCTTGATGCAGTCTGGCAATCACACTACAGTTCTAAAGAATATACAACCTTCTTTCCCGAGGAGACTATTTCAGTCCTTCTCCCCTCAAATCACCAGCTGACACCCCTTTTTGCTGAATATTACCTTGGACTGATACTTCTCTAATGCCCAGGGTTGACTTAAACATAGGATCTTCTCATCTCAGTCTCCCAAGGGAAGGCTGGGATTATAGATGCCAAGGCTCCTTCTCGTGATACACTTGGTCAGTTGCCTCCACATTTGGCTGGCTCCCCTCCTACCGTATCCATAATTACTTCCGGCCTCTTCCAGTGGCTTCTCTTCTTCTATCCTGCCTTGGAATATGATTGTTTGGGGCTTATTTCCGAAGGTACTTTTCTTTCTCCACATGCACACACTTGTTGAGAGTCAGTCTCCCAACTTAATAGCAACTAAACAATACTTACTTTTCAATCCCGTCTCCAGCCCTGATATTGACTCAGAACTCCAGATTTCTCCATGTAACCTGTGGTCTTCCGCATCTTAGTTACTGCACCTCTGTCTTTCCCTTCCGCTGACCAGAACTCTGAGGGCCTTCCTTGCCTCCTATTTGTGGGTCTTCAGTAAAGTCTAAACTGTCATCCAGAATCTGCTTGTTTCCCACTGCCTGGTAAAAGCCACCTTTATCCCTCTCCTGGATCATTTCAGTGATGTCCTAGCTACTGCCTTTGTCAGTCATAGTCACAAGGAAACCAAGCTGATAGTTTGCATGAAAATAGAAAGGCTCACTGTACTCTTTGATTCAGACCCCTCAACATCTCTCAGGATGGTCTGGGAAGCCTTACCTTGATCTCTTGCCATTGCCACCTCTCACTTGCTCCTCCTCAACCCAGTAGCCTCCTGGCTCACCCTAGAACAGGCTAAATGTGTCTCTGCTTCTGGGACTCATCTAGATCTGTCCATATGGAACAAGATAGTCCCTCATATCCTTCACTAAGGTCATGTTCTCAGTAGAGCCTTCCCTTGCTCTGCTTCATCTTGCTCCATAGGACCAGTCACTAGTATCATCTTACATCTTTGATTACATTGGGGCTTTTGTCTAATTCCCATGAGACAAGAATTTGTGTTGGACCGTTGATCTTTCTATTCCTGGATCCTGGAATAATGTCTGACATACAACATCAATGAGTAGTACTGGTTATATTACTTTGCTTGGGATATCAGAATTAATCTCCATGGCTGCCATGTAAGGATGCGGGAAGGGGTACATCTGAATGAACAATCTAACTGGAGGGTGAGGAATGTGAAGAGAAAGAGTGAGTCTCTTATAGGTTAAGGATTAATGCTTTAACTCAAGAATGAAGTGAAGCTTGGAAAGGATGGGGCAGGAAGACTCACAGAAGAGTTCAGTTCTGATGAATGGGTCTCATAAAAGAGTTCATGCATCTGGAAACAGGCACTTATTTCAGCTATATGGAGAGGTACAGGGACGAGTAAGGGATAGTAAAATTGGGAGAAGGTGATGGAATTGAAGTTGAGAGATGAGGAAAGACAAATTGACCAAGGCTCACAGAGGGAGGAAGGCCAGGGTTGCCCTTGGTATTAGGGACAAGTTCATTATGGTGATTTGATAGCTGACCTTGGGTAATTCACTATTTTAACCTCCCCTCCCCCAGATCTACAAGAATTTAACGAGTTCCTGGTGTGGGTGAGGCTCTGTGCTGGATGTCAGGGATGTAGGGAGACAGGGTCCCTGGCTTTGAGAGGGGAAGCAAACTACCCAATGAGTAGAATGAGATCTAGCGTGTCTTTATATTAAGCTCATTTGTAAGCACTGGACTACTCTAGGTAATCACCTCACTGACCCTATGAGCACCCTTTGGAAGAAGGCACTGTTAGCCTTATTGCTGTGTGGCAGATAAGCAACCTGAGGTACAAAGATGTTGACTTACTTTCTGAATACTGCGGAGCAATATGTCATTCTGCCAAGAGGGCTATCGGCCCCTTGCACTTCCTCCTTCCCCTCCCTTGCCATGAAGAGAAGCTCATATTTCTATTCTTTGCAGACAATGCTGAGAATGTAATGCTCAGTGTGGGTGGGGGTGGAGGGCCTTGCAAGACCTCATTCTGTGGGAAGAATGAACACAAGTGCCCTGGCTGACAGTGGGAAGAAAGAAAGGCATTTTGAATGCAGAGGGAACTCGACGTAGGCTGCTGCTGCTAGAGGCAGAAGCTCAAGTGCAAGGGTTGGAAAGAGGCTAGATGTATCCTGTGTGCACATGGGCACACTCCACTCTGGCACATTCTTCAGTCATGTGCTCAGGGTGCATAGTTGAAACCAGAATGGAAGCACACACCACGATGGCCTATGACAATAAGCTGAGCTGTGGAAAGAGTCCCGGTCCTTTCCACCACCTGGCCCACCATAACTCCAGCTTTGTCCTCACACTGGAGGATCTGCACACAGGTTCCCAGGGAATCTTGGTTTCTCTGTGAACCTGACCCATGGGCTCTGAAGGATGTCTCTCCTGGCTGTCCACTGGATGAAGGCTGCAGAAGGTCTATCATGGGGAAGGCAGGAAGACTTCTGCAGCTTAGGAAAATGAAGCAGGAAGGAGGACTCCGAGTCCAGGGGTCAGGGAAGAAAGAGAAAGCGGAATGGGTGGAGGGAGCTAGCCTGGGAAGAGAGAAGTGTCAAGCCAGGAGCAGCAAGGAACCAGACCTGGGAGCACTGGAGGCCTTTGGTGATGGAAGCCCTCCTCTATGCCCTCTCTCAGAAGTCTGGGACTTTCTTAGGCTCACTCCTATTAAATGCATGGGGGAAGGGAGGCAACCCTAGTATAGAGCTCTGCTGGAAGGAAGCAGAAGACAAGAACCTGTTAATACAGCAGGGTGCACTGGGCCCCTCCTGGACTTTCCCAGACCCAGACCCTAAGATCCTTAAGAATTATCTTGTCTTTCAGTGGTCCAACCTCATTCGCGGCCTAGTGCCATCTCTGTTACCAGTGCTTTGTCTGGCCAGGCTGACCCTTCCACTGAGGTGGACGTGCCCTCACTCAGCACTCCTTTCAGGGCCACAAGATTGCTTCCGCGCTTTCCCTTCACTTCCTTTCTCTTGTCCATTTCCTCCTTCACCTCTTGGCAGCCTTGTGAAGGAAGCAGGATTTTCTTCCCATTTCTCAGATTTTATAGGAGAGAAGCCTGTCATTCCTGGGCAGGGAGGGGAAAGTAAGTAAGGAAGCCAAGGTCACTCAGACATTGACAGAACACGGCCTCGACTCAGTCCATTTTCCAAGAACCAGAGGGACCTCGGCAAGGAGGCCTTGGATTGCTGGCACGGGCCCCTCTTGCTCCAGGGACCCTGGGGCCTGGCGGGCTGGAATGGCAGGTGAGCCAGGGTGGGGCCCAGGAGGCGGGTGGCACTGCGCCGCGCCAAGACGCCTAGCGAGCGGTTCTTGGACTCTGCAGCTCGAGCCCGCAACCGCGCCAGATCATCGCGGGGCCCGCGCTCTGGGTCACCAGTGGGCCAAGGAAGTGTCCAAGGGTCCTCAGGGAACCCCAGGCCCGCCGGCCAGGCCCCGCCCCCCGGCAGCACGGGCGCGGACAGGGGCGGCGCTGGCGGAGTGGGGCGCGGGCGCGCGGGACTCGGTGCGCGCCGCCGCCCCTCGGCCCAGCTTGCTGGCCTTCCCCACCTAAGCCCCGGGCGGGCTCTGCTGACCCCACCCCTCTTCCTCTCCTGGCCCGGAGGCCTGGTGCGCGGTGCAGCGCGACAATCGCGGCCTGGTGATCGGGGCTCGGCGGCCGTGGCGCTCGAGGGTGGCGCTCGAGGCGCGGGGCGCGAGGCCAGAGCTGGCGGCGCAGGGTGCGGGGGGCGGGCCCGGCGGAGCCCCCAGAGGAGAGTAGGGGCAGGCAGGGGGTGCCGAGGTAATAATGGGCAAGGCTAGTGCGCCTGCTGCAAGGGGCGGGGGCTCCAGGCGCTCCTTGGTCCTGGCCTGGCGGGTGACCAGGCGCCAGGGGCGGCGGGAGGGAAGCGGGGCGGGGAGGGATTAAGGGAGGAGACCGCTGGGCTGGGTCGGGGGCTTGGCCGATGGGGAGCAGGTGGGCGGGGACAGGGGCCCTACTGGAAGAGGCACAGCAGCGAGGTGGCGGGCTGCGTGCGCAAACAGGGCGGCCTCCTCCCGGGCCCGGAGAATGGTGAGACAGTTTGGTTGGGTGCCCCAGGCCCTAGGATACGGCTTGGTGTCCAGCGCCAGCGAGCTGGGCGCGGGGCACTGTTGAGGAGGGAGGATTTGGAAGCCAGGCTGGCTAAGCCGTTTGGGGTCTTGAACAGATCTGGGGGAAGAGTGTTGCTGGGCCAGAAGCAGGAGTTCTTGACCAGGGCGCTGGTGTTCTGAGAAGGTGGGCGAAGCCAAACTCTTTCAGTGCTGACACGAATAGATGGGGATAGAGACCCCAGAGTTGGAGTTTGAGCATAATTTAGGAGTTGCCGTGTCACTGGGTGGATCGATGAATCATGAGATTTGGAGATGGTAGAATCCTTTCCTGCTGAGCAGTTCTGAGTGATAGAAATTAAAGGAGCTAGGATCGAAGAAGTGATTTGGAGGCCTGGTCTGGAGACATCAGGTGCTCAAGCGGGCCACCCGTCTCCGTTGGAGGCACTTTGGGAGCTGTGTCCCAGACTCCTTTGATTCAGAGGCCTCAACCTGGGGTGGGGTTAAGGAAGGTCTTTGTGGCGGCCAGTTCTCTGCCTTCCTTCCTTTCTAGGCTGTCAGGATCCAGCTGTGTTCCTGTGGGGAGTGGGTTAAAATTCCTTCAGCCTACAGGCAGCTGTACAGTATCCACCAGGGACAGGAAGCACATATACATGCGTGACTGCAGCAGCGTTCTCTGTGTGGAGCCCTTATGCTTCTTCACTGTTACCATAGTAACTGCCTATTGATGGTGTATTTATAGGGGAAGAAGCAGGCGCTAAATTTTGGGGAGGGATGGGAAGGAGCTCTCATGACAGCAGCAGCAGCAGCAGTGATGGTGGCTACAGGATTGCTAATGGGGTGGGCGATGCTATGTGGACTGTTTAGGGAAGATTCTGGCTTCTTTGAAGCTCAGAAATGAACTAAGGACTTAGGCCACAATAACACAAACCCGGGGCTATGATATATGTATGTATGCACGTACCAAAGTTCCTGTGTTTGGGACCAAAGACGGCTGTATATAAAGCTATTATATAATTTTTCCATGTAAATTCTTTTGAAAATGCTTTGGTAATCAATGGGACATGTCTTTCTTTGTTTCATTAATGAAAGATTCCTGCACTTTTTTTTCAAACTTTGACAGGACAGCTTCATTTTCTTCAACCAGTAACCCTCCTCTTAAGCCAGTCCCTGTGTACTCTCACCACATGGTGAAGCCCACTTTTGAGATAGTACTTATTTTTGCCATTGTAAACATTGAGGGCCAACTCTTTTACAGTGACAGGCAGTTTCCATGGGAGTGTTTGCAGGTTCTAATGATCCTACAGATGGATGTTAGACTGGCTGATTTTCCCATCATTTTAAATTTATTAATGATTTCTATCTTCTTGTTCTCCAAAGCAGATTAGAAGCCATATCATGAATGGCCAACAGCGATAAGACTCTGAAAACATAAACAGAAAGCCATACCAAGTTGTAGGAGAGAAGCATATGTGCTTAACAGCTGGGCTTCGAGAGCATTTGTATTTGACCATCAGTGTTAACACTAAACCTTCTGGCAGTCTAGGCAAAAAGGGTAGGATAATGGGTTACAAAACTCAGGTGTCTTGCATCACATTAGCCATAAAACATGAGCTTCTGCTTGGGGAGGGAGTCGAGGGGTGATTGCTCCCAGATGTGGATGGCTTAGATAGTGCTCCAGAAAATGTGCATGAGTAGGTCTGCGTTAGCAGGGGAAAGGCTTTGGAACAGTAGTTTACATTAGAGGCCTCTCTTCTAAGTTACCATCTCAGACTTATTTACATATTTGTTGTGATCCTGAAGATCATACCCAGAGCCTTTCAAATGCTAAGTATGTGTTCTACCAATGAGCTACACCCCAGCCCTGTGTCTCCATTTTGATCTTTTAAATGCATGTCATAGTTCTCTGCTTCAGTGGTCTTTAATGCAAAGAGAAGAGTTCATGCATCTTTCTTTTCTTTCTTTCTGGGAAAGATGAACCTAGTAGACTATCTGAGTTTGGCCCAATGGATTGGGCTAGTAATGATTATAATATGTCTGTGTTGTATATGGTAGGTCTGACCTTGTACAGTAGTCATGGAAGATTACTGTAGGTCAACCTCGACTGGGCTAGGACTTGGCTGTTACTGCATTAAGTTTGGTGTTCAAGGAACATGTTGATATTAGACGTAGCTGAGGCTCACCATTACCGTCAAATTACCATCAAAACCAATTCTAGGTCTTCCTTCAGGCACTTTCAGTTTGGTTAACCTTGCCTCTACCCAACCCCATGTCTGGGCTCCATTTCTCCTCTGTCTCTGGAGTCCTTTCCAGTTTGAAGACAGATTTATAGAAGACATTGAGAAATAGGGAATGTTAGCCCAGAAATGCTTCCCCTTTGAATGAAGGTTAACTCTTAGGTCTTTGAGACCTGCCAGGAGATACTGTTGTAGAACATGGTGGGAAGGTTTGCTCTGCATTCTGCTGTGCCTTGGGGAGCTCTGGAGAAGAGCTTTGGGGAGAAGCCTTATAAGCAGTGGCCATGTGAGGGTGCTGTGTTTCATAGGGTGCTGTTTTGACCTTGTATCTAGGTCTGTGGGGACTACATTCCAGGGTCCAGTGGATTCATCACAGCTCTCGTTTGTCCTTTGCCAGGCAAGTAAGACGCTGGAACTGAGGAAGCATCATGGCAGGTGAGTGTTTCCGGGACCATCAGAGTTGGGAAAGCTCATACATTCGTCTTTCCTGCTTTGCTCACCTGAGGTGAACATAGAGCACACTAATGCAACAGCTCATGGAGCTGGGGGAAAGAGGGCTGACTGGCTTGTCCTACCAGTCTGGGCACTGAGAGGCATCTCTTACTGTGAAAAGTAGGAAATCTCACCCATGGCTGAATACCAGAAGCGTGCATCACCACAGCTTTCAACCTCCAAAGCCTCAGCTCAACTGACGGGGGTTCATAACTCATGTCATGCCAGCCAAGCAATTGTAGCTGGGCGTCTTTCTTTGGAATAAGTCGGTTTGGCTATCTCCAGTGGCAGTTTTATAGAAAGTGTTTGTGCCAAACCTGCAAATGCTTAGACTCCAGTGAGACACCAATAGTACCACTCTAAGAACTCTCAGGTTCGTGAGTGCTTAGTCCCCTGACCGACTTCAACCTGGCCTCACACTGGACTTCCTGAAACAGGACTACTGATGATCTATGGCTGAGTGGCACAGGTGGCTAGTGCAGGTGGAGAATTGAAACTGGGGGGAAGCAGGGTTATCTGATACTAATCCCACCAGTGTCAGCCTGGAAGAGGAACCAATTCTCGTGACAAGGGTACTGGCTTTTTTTTTTTTTCCAAAACAAATGCAGAAGATAATAGGTATGTATTCACTTAACAATACAATACCTAAAGTTCTTACTCTTTCTTTTTCTGTGCCATGTGAAGTTCCCTCTCAGTCGGGTTTCATTTTTCTATGTATGACCAAAGACCCGGGCCTGCTGGGACCCTGAGGTCCTAGCTAGGAAAACAGTATCATGGAAAGTCAGACCGTCTACCTCCTTTGCAAAAGTCCAGTCCTGGCCTTCGGGTGGGGCCTTTGTGCCTAGTGGATTTTCCCTATTTCCATCCATAATTGGACTAGCTTACCTTGTAGACACTTAATTGCTTCACTGTGGGTCTCTCCTCAGTGTTTCTGGAGGCCAAGAATGCCCATGCTGTCCTGAAACGGTTCCCTCGTGCCAATGAATTCCTGGAGGAGCTGCGTCAGGGTACCATTGAGCGGGAGTGCATGGAAGAGATCTGCAGCTATGAAGAGGTCAAGGAGGTGTTTGAGAACAAAGAGAAAACGGCATGTACCACCGGGTGCCTGGGTTCTGGGAGGAAGGGAACGGGTGTGAGTATCTGAGACAGACAGTCAGAAATAACTCATGAATGACACTCCAGCCTACAACATGCCTGCTGGAGCCCGGATGAAACAGATGAAGTTCCTCTAGGCCTATTGTATGATGTGTGGAGACTTCCTCACTTGGGAGCTTTGTCCATTCTTAGTGAATTCCCCAGCCTGAGACCTCTCTCAGGCTGGTAAGATGGGTCAGGGTGGGGAATGAAGTGAAAGCCTGCCCTTCTTGATCCATGTCTTGCTAGAGGACTCTGACATCCATGAGGAACATAAACCTTAGGTGAGCATCACCTTGTGTCTGTATTCCCAGGGAGTGAGTGGCCCATCTTCTCTTGCAGATGGAGTTTTGGAAGGGATACCCAAATGCAGTCTACTCAGTCCGAGACCCCTCACAGAGCTCAGACGCTATGTATGTGGTGGTGCCCCTTCTGGGGGTAGTCTTACTGATCGTCATTGCCTTGTTCATCATTTGGAGATGCCAGCTGCAGAAAGCAACTCGTCACCACCCCTCGTATGCTCAGAACCGGTACCTAGCCAGTCGCGCCGGGCACAGCCTCCCCCGAGTCATGGTGTACCGGGGCACTGTGCATAGTCAAGGAGAGTCCTCTGGGCACCGTGAGGTAGGGAACAATCCACAGATAGTGCTGGGACCCAGCCGGGGAAGCAGAACCACAGTCCGGCTGGAGAGCACCCTCTACCTCCCTGAGCTCTCTCTCTCTAGACTGTCCAGTGCCACCCCTCCTCCCTCCTACGAGGAGGTGACTGCACCCCAGGAGGGCAGCAGTGAGGAGGCTAGTGTCTCTTACAGTGACCCTCCCCCAAAGTATGAAGAGATAGTGGCTGCCAGCCCCAGTGCAGACAAGTAGCTGGGCACAGACCCCGGCCTGTAGGAAAGCCTCTTCCCGAGGCTTCCTACTTCATTTTGAACTTCTGAAAGACTGTGCCACCACAAAACAGCCTTAGCCTCCTTGTTGCCAAATAATTCCCTAACCGTGGATTTGTAGGAAGTCAGTCGGTAGAGACAGTTGGGGGTAGGGTAAGTGCATGAACCCCTTGGGAAGAGCTTAGCTCTTCCCAAAGCTCCCCCAGGTCCCCACTATCCTGCCCTCCCATCAGGGACTGGCTTCTGTTATGCCAAAGTAACTACCCCATGGTGTTGATTGTGACCAGAGTGTCCATGTGATTGACCCCTGGGGCTGTGGGGCTGGCTAGGGACCACTGTGTGTCTGGGGACCTAGGCCACTGGGATGAGGGAGTCAAACCAGCCCCTGTAGCTCCTGTTTCCCCAACAGTTCTATGCTTTCTGTCCTCACTTACATTGGGAGGACAGAAACAGGGATTGATCTAGGATCAAAACACAGGTAATAGCAAATTATGAACACCACAGAAGGAAACAATAGCACTTGGACCATTCTTAGCCCTCCAAGGGAAATCAACTGCACAGTCCTGTGGCACAACCCTGTATTCCTCAGCAGTATGAAAGGAAGACAGACTGTGGGAAGGAGGAGGGAAGGGCGCTGGGTGGCAGAGCTCCTCTCAGACCAATCAAGGGGCCCACTTGAACTCTGCCGTCCTGTTTCTGATGTGTGCCAGCTGTGCTACCACCCCCCCCCACCCTGCATGAGCCCACATATAGCCTTGGAGCACTCTGTGGTGGGGAAAATTGATGCTCCTCCCCTGCCCATGGGGTGGAGGGCCTCTCACTGGTTATTACAGACTGACACAGAGAGCTCAAGTTTTCTCCTTGTGGGGTTTCTCAGTTCATAGAACAATTAAAACCATGAGCTCTGCCCCCTTGGCACTGTACTCTCTGGCTTTGAACTTTTAGGATACTTCCTTTTTATGTAAATAGGTGCATTGAACTTGAATTTCAGATTGTGATTTCTTCTAATGATGGTGCCCACATGAGGGAGGAGGACAAGATCCTGAAGTGTCTCTTTAAACAATTTTTCTTAGTGAGAGAGCCTGTGACCTGGGGTCTAAAGCCTGTCTGGGGTTTGTTCTGCCATGGCCAGGTGCTGATCCATTTTCAGTGAGGCTTTGGAAGCAACTGGACAGTGGTGACTTGCTCTTTAATTGTTAAAAGACATTGTTGATACCATCTCTCCCCGCCCCAGCTCCATTCTTCTGGCCTCTGAGCCAAGTCATTTCTCCTCTGTGGTGCTTTAAAAAATGTAGCACATTTTTGTGGGGCCCAAAAAGAAGTGCATAGAGTGGGTCGGTTGGAAACTGCAGTGGTTTCCAACCCATGGAGTTGACAAGCTTCCTTCTGTCCAAACTGGTCTCCAAGGCAGACATTGGGACTCATTCCTTGAATGCAACCTTGCCTTGAGGCCCCAGATGACATCTGGAGGCTACTTCCGTGCTGGGGGCATTCCCAGGGATGTAGTTGCAGTCAAGCTTATGTTTTTTTTTTCTTTACCCCAGTGAGGCTGCCAGCTTGGATAACTCAACCCTCTGGCTAGAGTTGTCCATTGCTCCCCTACCTCACAGGCCATTGGAGGCTGATGGAGCTAACGCTTATAAAGTGCTTAAAGCGCCATGGAGCCATTGAAGTTTGCCCTTAGCAAGATTCTTCTAGAAATATGCAGTAGCTATAAAAGACTGGTTTTATCTGAAGTCCTCAAACGCCTCTGATGTTGAGTATCAGTCTAAGCAGACAAGCTCTTTCTCTTGTCATAGAGTTTCCTGATATGAGAGAGGCTGACCAGGTGGCATTTCTCCCTCCTTCCCTGCATATTTATATTCCTTTCTTCCTTCTTCCTTCTCTCCTTCTCTCCTTTCCCCTTCCTCCCTCTCTCCCTCATTTTCACCCTCCTTCTCTCCCTCACTCTCTTCCTTTCCTCTTGAAGCAACCTGGGTCCCTGAAGTCCCCTGCTTTTGCTCTGATAGAGATTAGAACCAATCTCTTCTAGACATGTTGGAGAACCTGGGGATGCTTGAAGCTCTGGGGCCAGCCCAAATTCTCCCAGCATTTTGTCAAGTTGATGCCCAATTGAGTGTTGGGAATATGTGAAAAGAGACTTATTCCTCCCCACGTAGCAGTGTGACTTCACCCCAGGTAGCAGACAGTAAGGCATAGGCTCCACTGATAAGAGCCAAAGGGAGGATGCCAAGGAATGCCCACTGCCTTTGGCATCTTCCGACCCTGGCAGCTCCAGACTAGAGATGCATGAGTAAGAACAGGACAATGACTCTTAAGGCCTGTGGAGAGTGGCATATATCCCCCAGGGGCCAAGGACCCAAGGCAGGGTGAGTGACAAGCAGCTCCTCTCATATGGCCTGTGTGCTCGGGGTTAGGTGCTTCACAGAGCTCTTCCAGGTGACTTGTGCCAAGGCCTCTGCAATGGTTTTACAGCATATTGTACAGTACACACAATGGGCATATTTCCTCACGGTGCACACTTGGCTTTTACGAATGCCCTGTACATATCTTTTCAAATTCTGTCTTTGTATAGACATTGATTTGATACAATGCTAACACTTCAGTAGCCACATTTTTGTTTTTCTGAGATGTGTGTGTGTGTGTGTGTGTATGTGTGTATGTACACATGTGGGCAAGTTGCCTTTCTCATTGCTTCTGTGAAATGATGGCCGGTGTATGGTTCTTTTTGTCCCAGGAGGATTTGCTCTGAAGGGAGGACTGTCTCCATCTTGTGGGGACTGCAGCCTGTGAAAGCCCCCAGTCACATGCCCTTTTGGCATGGTGCCCTCTGCCTCAGCTCCCATTCTATAGGCATCAGCAGCTGAAGGAAATCTGAGCACTCCTAATGTGTTTGTGTGTGTGCGTGTGCGTGCGTGCGTGTGTGTGTGTGTGTGTGTGTGAGAGAGAGAGAGAGAGAGAGAGAGAGAGAGTGTAGATGTGTGACTGTTGACTTTTGGGAATAGTGGGACTAGTTACTTAGGTTTTTTCACTAAAAATGACAAGGCTTTAAAAGCTCCTTAAATTATGTCTGTCACTTGTTTTCAACCAGAAACCTTTGTAAGACTTTTTAAATAAGAATGGCAATCCTGTCCCTCACCCCCCACCTCCACACTGCCCAACACCTTGGGTTTTCAAAATGAAAGCACAAGTGGAAGAGTGGGGCGCACAGGTGCCTGGCCTGTGCACATTCCTGCACAGCTGTGTCGCGCCCTGGCTGAGGGAGGTGTGATCCTGAGTAGTCAGACCCAGGAGACTGAAACCTCCCCTGCCTCTTGCCAGTCCCACTACTGTTAGTGTGAATTACTTAGGATACTCCAACAAACAGACATCTCCCCAGTTGTTTGGACAATACCTCTTTTGTAGGTCAAACATGAGTGATTAGGGACAGGAGAGTGTTTTCTCTTTGTAGTTAGATGCTTCCCCTCTCCCAAAGGATGGTCACTCCCAAATCCCAGCCAGAGCTGATGGATCTTTTGACAACAAAATGGCATCCTAGGAGAAGGGAAACCTATTCAGCATTGTTGCTAGATTGTTCTTTAATCCAAGTGAGAGCAAGATGGCTGAGAGAGGCTGTTGAGTCACCAAGGCTGTGTCTTTCTTGGACAGTGTGTGTGCTCAGATTGTGTGCCTATTCTAGACTGGGCTGCTTTTCAGCTTGTTAAGTACTGAAGCTCCATTCCCAGGCTTCACTGATTCCGAAACAGTCACATCCTCCCCACTGAAGTCTCCTAATACTAATCAGTATAATTAGCTAATTTTAGACTACTGTAATCAGACTGCTTCCAACTACAGTAAAAGCCCATTAATTTGGAGCCCACTAATTCAGAACTTAGAGGAAATCCAAAATTTGCGATAATTCACAGTAACTGTGATTCTTGCTACATAAAAAGATTTGAAACAATCTTCCATTCAGTCAATCTTCAGGGTCTTCTGTGTAAGAGGAATCCAGTTTAAAATGGGTACCTTCTTCAAAGGAAAAGATTGAGGTACCAAGGATCCCTTCACTGTGCCTTCAGCTTGGGGTTCAGCAGTTCTTGTGTGTAAGGCTTCTGTGCAGGATAAGCCCTTGTTCTCTCTCCATTGTGGGGACATTAGATTTTGCAGCCTTTCACTCCATGTATGTATTTATCCTGTGAGTAACATAGTTTGTGGTCTTGACTGCAATTTAAACACAAGTGTGCGTCCTTCTGAGTATTCTGTGAAGCAGATGTTGCACTAACACTCTGCCTGCTCTCATCATTCACCCCCAAATCTTCAAGCTTCTGGAGCTTTTCCTTTCCCAGGCTGTGGGAGGCAAGTCTTTCTCTAGCAAGAATTTCTCTCACAAAGATCTCCAAACAGCATACTCCCTCAGCTCAATGCCTCAACAGTTGTTTTGCTGTACTGCTGTCTGACTGCTGAACGTGCCTGCCCTTCCTCCAGTGCCCAGCTGAGCATTAAGACTGATGTCTAGGATTGGGACCAACCCTCCAGCTGCTTTTTGCCTCCCAACCTGTCTTGCCTCACTAATGCCACTTTCCCAGGCCTGAATCCACCTGCTATTTTACTCTGTCATTGTGAATTATGACAGTGGCAACCCTGATATGTGCAATTGAGCTTCTAGAAATGATTACTGTGAAATGGATTAATTTTGGTATCACTTGAAACTGTGCTCATTTTCATGTGTTGACCCACGTCAGCTGGGAAATCTGTACATTCAGTCGTGTGTTGGGATTTCAACTGGAGCCTGGGGGCAACAAACCAACCTGCTTCTGATCCCTCTTGTGCACGCTCTCTGGCTCCCTTTCTACAATTGTTGAGTTCAGCTGTTACCTTTTGTCTCTTTCTGTATAAGAAGATGCTGAATAACAATAAAGAGCAAATGGCATCCACATTCACATTGTCCTGATCAGTCATGGATCTCAGATGACTCCCAAAGTTACAGAGTGTGTGCCTGGAGGTCAAACTTGTTCAACCAAAAGTGAGATTGTAGATAAGGGAACAGCCCAAACCAGTTTAGGAGCCAGTTGGAAGCAGAGGTGGTCAGGATCCTAAAGTTTGTGCCTACAGTGTGTAATATAATCTTGTAGCCCAACCCCTGTGGGATGAGGTTCATTAAATCTGTCACAGATCTTGTTTAGCAACTTCCTAGTCACCTGATCCCTGCCTACTAGCAGGTGTCCCTTGCTAGACAGATGTTCTGCTTGGTTTCAGGAGCCTGGGGGAAGGGAGGGGGACAGAAATCTTCCTCTGCTCCATGTAGATGGAACACAATACCTAGACATTGCCTTGGCTGGCTTTCCTGACTTCTGAGGGTGGCAGGAGTCAAGGACAATGCAGAGGGCAATGGTGCCCCTATTCTCCATATAGAAGAAATGAAGGCTTGGCCCAAAGACTCCAAGTTGTTGGTGAGGAGTAAGTTGTAGCTAGGTGAATGCTGACATAAATTGTGCCAGTAACAAAGCCTTTGAAAGTACTTCATTTAAAAATGTATTGTGGTACTGAGGACTGGACTCAGGCTCTTGCTGCCCTCCATACCACCAGCCTTCCCACTAATAAAAGTAATCCTGATTTTAGTAGGCACAGCCCTAGTAGCAATGGGGCCATCATAAGGAATTTAGGGTGGAGATTAGGTGTCAGGAACAGCAGCTAGAGGCCTTGGGTTTCATTTTTGTCCCAGCCTGGCTTGGTTGAGTGATTTGAACTTTCTGTGATGTTAGTAAGTTATGTGAAGGCTCTTCAAAATCCCAGCACAAGCTTGGGTGAGGTTCTGAAACCGCATTTTGAATTGTAGTCACTCTCCCCAGAGATAAGTGTTTATAGACAGTAACTTAGGGCCAAAGCAAGCACCTTCAAGGAAGTTAACACAAGAATAGGCTCCAGGCTTCTGAAGTGTCCCTGTGGACACCGGCTGTGATGGTTTGAATGAGAGATGCTCTCAATAGGCTTATGTGTTTGAACACTTGGTTCCCAGTTATTGGTGCTGTTTTGGGGAGGTCACTGGATCTTGAGGAGATGCAGTTTTAAAGCTGGAAGCAGTATGTCATTTGAGAGGGCTCTGAGGGTTTGTAACCCTCCCTCCCTTCCGATTTTCTCTATCTCTGCTTCCTGAAAGTAGATAAAAAATCTGTACACTTCCTGTTCCTGTAGCCATCACTTCTTGACCTTATGCGTTCTCTCCCTCTGGAACCATTAGGGAAAACAAACCCTTTCTTCTCTAAGTTGCACTTGGTCATGATATTATCACAGCAACAGAAAACCTGAACCGCCAGAAACTAATACACCACCCAAGTGACTGCATTCTCTTTTCTACCTGCTTATTGTATCATAAAGTCACAATTCCAGGGGGAAGACAGCTGAAATTAGAAAGAATGAAGGCCCATGAGGGTTGATGGTGGGGGGCATTTCCTATTTCAGTCTCCTCAGTGCCCACCGGAGTCAAGAGTGCGTCAGGTGAAAAGCAGAGGTGTGGCTTGGGTGAGACCCCTTTTCTTCTCTTTTTGCTGTCTGGTCATCCTGGACTACTGCAATCCCGTCAGCAAATGGGAGCAGGCGGCACAGAATGAGGGGATTGGGAGGACAGTGAGAAGGACCAGTGAGTTGTGCTTCAAGATGACCACAACTAATACTTATTGCACACTGTGTGGTACATTTGAATTGGGGGGTACCATTCACCCCAGAACACTCCAGTCATGGCAAGGGGCATCTTTGTTGTTTCTTTTCCTAACTTGAGCATGCCACACCCAGTCCAGAAAAGCAGTGGGGTATCAAGGCTTTCTGAGATGTTATCAGAGACTTGGGTACCTTGCTAGTCTCAAATGAGATTTTGAAACTGTTGCTTCCCCGATGCAGGTGAAAAGACTCAGGATACTGGTCCCTTATGCACCAGTAGGGCTGTGTATTATTAATTCCTTCTCTGTTGCTGTGATATAAACGCCATGACCAAGGCAACTTATAGAAAGAAGACTTTATTGAGCTTATGGTTCCAGAGGGATGATAGTCCATCATGGTGGGGAGGCATGTGGCAGAGGTGGCTGGAGTAGAAAGCTGAGCAGGGACATCTTTAAATAGTCACAGGAAGGAGAGAGAGAAGCTGAAAGTGGGATGTGACTCCGTACTCTCAGAACCTACCCATAGTGATGTGCTTCCTCCAGCATGGCCACACTTCCTAAAGGTTCCACGACCCTCCCCAAGAACCAGAACTAGTGTTCAAATCCTTGGGGGGCCTATTGGGGACATTCTCATTCAAACTACCACAGGCTGGGAGAAGTTGAACTTCAGAGTGGTTTTCTCTGGGGTCCTATATGGAACATAAGAGACCCCAATATATGAAAAAGAGACAACATATTTGGATCCCTCACATGATTTTCCTACATGAAAAATACTGTTTTCAGGAATCACAAGAATAGTAGCTGCAATAGCACTGACTTCTTGCACTTTCTCCAAAGAACTCAAACTGTGATTAATTCAGTTTCACTAGGATGCCTGTAATATTTAAATAAGAAACTGGGGGATATATCTTACCTGCCTTGATGGTACTGAATCCCAGGAGCCAAATGGGTGGGGCAGTCAGTGATGGTACCCTAAACTTGACAGCCCATAGCAGTGTTCTGTGCTGGAAAAGCATGATGCAAGCTAAGGAGTCCCTGCCTTAAGTCGGGCTATAGGGATCCAGAAGTGGATGCAGTACAGCATGCCAGATCTCAGCCACCAGCAGTACCGAGCATAGCTGGGGGTGGGGCAATAAAAAGTCATAGTAATGGTACAGTCCAAGCTTAGGATATTAGGAATACCAGTGGGGCGGGTGTGGAGGCTTCCGGAGAAAGCTATCTTGAGGGCAGTGTGGCTAGTTCAAATGATTAGTTGATCTCATTCAGGCAAAGAACGTGGGAGAGACACGAAATCAGAAGGAAAGCATGTGAAAAAAATCCTGGGGTATAGCAAGCCCATAATGTTAAGAAAACAAGGAGCCCAGATAGCATGAGAGAAAGTCTTGTGCAAGTTGAGATTGGCAAAGTCAAAGGGAAGTCGGGTCATACAGGACCCTTTGGTCATGCTCAGAATGGTTCTTTTCTCTAGTGATAATAGGAAGCCATAGAGAGGTGATTTCAAGAGCAAGGGGACATATCCACACGTGCTCATCTGCTCTATGAAGAACGATGTGAAGAGGATCAGAAATCAAAGGGTTAGATAGGCCAGGTGTTTGCTACAGTTGTCCTCACAAGAGATGGTGGCTAGAAGAGACAAAGACAAACAGACTAATGATAAGGTTTTGCTCTAACTTTGGGAGACACTATGGCCATCTGGCCATTTAAAATAAAGATCTTGAAATCCCAGGGAGACCTTGGACTCATGAGTATACATTATTACAGAAATGAGCCCAGATGATTCGTCTGTGTAGATCTTTTGGTCATCCTGGGACTGGGAGAAATACTTAGATCTGTTTTTAAGAGGCCAAACCCTGCAGGAGGACTCATGGCTAGAAAGAGGTGAGGAAACATTCAGGCTTAGATGGCTGGGCCTTTCACTATGAAGGAGCAACAGGTTAGAGGTAAACACAGAGCACAGGTTTGTGTTCAGGTGTATCGAGGGTGTGATGTGGAGGATGTTTGTGTGCAGCTGAGGCTGGAGGCTTGGCATGGAACAGGACAGGTCAGTGTTGCTTAAGTTACCAGAAAGAAGGTGGGTGAAGGCTTAAGGAGAGAAGTCAGCCAAGCAGGAGAAGTACAAGCGTACGAAGAAAAAACTAAGTCACCTGAAATGCTTCCAAAAACTGAATGAAGATGACACCTGCATTTGATTTATTGGAATGACTCAATAGAAGGTCGCATGTGACCAGCAAGGGCTGGTTTCAGTTAAGAGAATGAGCAAGGGGGACTAGAAAGAGTAGTGGGAGGTCTGGTAAACAGAAGAGCGGAGACAGTGTGCGTGGTGAAGACCTCACTTTCAGAGACCCAGAAAGGACAATGGCATAGGAACCTGACCTGGAAGGGTAGCAGGCACGTCATTCTTTGAAACTATCAGGAAGGCCTCATGCACTATGTGAAACTTGTAGCAATTCACATGTCTCAAACATTACCTCTGTGCTTGGAAGAGAGGGCTTCACATTATATGACTCCTTATCTATCTTTTTAAAGAAAGATTATGGAGGCAAAGAGTAGACAGGTGAATTACCTAAAGTAACAGAGCTAAAAAGTGAGGATCTTGCAGTAAAATCCAAAGTCTTGGAATGGTGGGAGGCTGAGTTAAGGCTCTGACTCACCTCCTTCTCCATTTGTCAGCAGGGTGCTGAGATACAGCCTGTCTGCTGGCCTCTGTTTTCCTAGAGCAAAAGACTGATTGGCACAGAATAGGGGTTAGTGCAAGTTCTGAACTTTCTTGAACCAGCTCCTCCTGTTGACCTACCACAGACAATGACTGATGTGCCTTGAATTGGTGAATGGGATCACATCTGTCCCTTTATGACTGCTCTCCTCAGCTTTTCCATCTGAAAAATAGAGGTATACTTGGAGGAGTATTCACTTCAGGTATGGAAGTTGTGATCTTTGTTGTTAAGGTGCACACATTTAGAGCAGATAGGAGACACGTATCTTGGTATTTCTGCAAAGGCATTTCCAGAGAGACTTAACTCAGATGAGAATACGCACCCTGAATGGATATGTCCCCATTCTCTGAGCTGGGTTCCCAGACTGAACAAAGAAGAGAATGGGAGTCAAGTACCAGTATTCATCTGTGTCTGCTGCCTAATTGCAGTCCAGTGTCACCAGTCACTTCACACTCCTGCTGCCATGCATAACTTCTCCATCATGAAGGCTGGTATTCTCTCACACCATGAGCCAAAATAAATCCCCTCTTCCTTCCTAACTTGCTTTTATCAGGTATTTTGTCCCAGCAATGAGAACAGCGCATAATAAAGGACTGTCCTTTTGTCTGAGAAAGTATGCAGCCTCTATTTTGCTCTTCTCCAATAGCTAATAGTGAAGAGGTAGAAAAGGCGGTGGCATGTCTCACACAACGGACAGCTAAAACGTATAAGCAGAAGCTTTCCCAGCAAGCTGGAGAGAGATACTGGCCTCTGATACTTCTGAATTGTGTGTACATATTATATTTCAGTTACTGGGTACACAAACAACTGAAAGCAGAAGCATTAATACATGAGGAATCACCATAAGGTGAGGTTGAGGGTCCTACAAGTCACTTTGTCTAACCCTCTTCCTGGGGATCAGCAAAGAGGCTTTTCCTCTTGGACTTCCAAGGTTTTTTGGTGATAGAGGTCACCACTCTGAGGCAGGTGAACATTAGGCCACTGTATGACTGACAGGGAGGTGACTGAGCCCCTTCAGGTGTCAGGATCTGCTGCCAGCCTTTGGGGTAAGGATTCTTGGACCTGCAGTGGAGAAAAGAGAAGCTGCAAGAAGGAGCTGTCAGTGACAGCAGTTGGCTGCACTCAGAGCTGAGCGCTCCTTCTTCATGCCTGATGTGTTCAGTAGCTGTTTTTCGTCCTGTACACTGAGTAGTCCTAAGTTATCCTTTAGGCAGCTGACCTTGGCAGCTCCTTCAGAGTGGTTGAGCCAGCTGCACTCCCCAGGAGAAGAAGCCATCAGTTCCGCAGGGGACTTGGTGCAACAGAGTGGCCTTTGGTTATGCATCCCAGGCTGTAGACCTCTTGGAAGTGTAAGCCAATGCTGCAGCTCTTTGTCTGAGTCTTCAACTCAGTTCTCAGTAACAGCTCTTCCCCTCCACTGAACTCAAGTTTACAGTCCACGCAGAGAAGGCATTGCTATCAATCTGAATTCCTATGGGAGGTAGCACACTGTGCCTGGAGGTTTGCAGGCACTGATTGCAAAAACTGAGGACAATGGTTGAACAAAATGCCCTCTTTGCCCTCTCCCTAGTATTTTGGCATAGCTGTAGCACCCATCATATTCCAAGAAAGCAGGCATGGTTGTGTGCCAAGACCCATATACTTTTACCATGGCTGCTTGATGTGGACTGCATATCTAACACGATGACACAGACCTTGTCTCCCTCCCTAGCACTTAGCACAAGGTTAATCTTGATACAACATAACCATTTTGAATGAGGCAAAAAATTAGAAATTGAGGTGGCCCTTTGTTCATAGAAATTTCAGTGTTCTCTTAGGGGCTCTGCCATCCCTTTTCATTTAAAAAGCATTTGTTTTTTTAAGAGATATTAGTATATATTCATTGTATAAAATGATGCATCTCATAAAGATATTTTCATTCAAGTATGTCATGTACTTTGGACCTTATTCACCCCCATTGTAACTAGAGTTTTAGGGAAGAAACTCCAGCTCCAAGGCCTAACAAGCTTTGTTTGGTTTCTATCCCCAGTAGACCAATTAGATGGTAATGATGAAAAGCAGAAAAGGGAAATTTAATCAAGGTGGTGGGAAGAGAAGCAGACTAAGTGGTGCATTGACCCCAAGTTCATCTACAGGTACCAATATTAATTTTAGGTTTAAATAGAGGGAGAATTTGGTCAGAAGGGCAGAGAACATGCATAATTAACCAGCTATGGTAAACGTATGGTCTGAACCTACAAGGTAGTCTTCTGAATTCTTTATCTGTTAATCACTGTCATCATCACATGGAAAACCAATCTGATTTTGACAATTTAAGCCACTCAACTGTGCAGCCCCACCTTCATAGATGTTTGCCCTTCATTTTAGGGCTTTACACATAATCACTGTCTTCTTGAGGCTGACCTTTCCTGCCAGGCTTTGCTGGTCCTGGAATCCAAGGAGTCTGCAAGTTTAGGACAATGACCTATCTCTGTGCCTTCAACCATGAAGGAGGATGGGTAGGTTAGGTAGACAGTGACTCCTTGAGTGATTAATATGTCTATGAAGAGTCAAGGAGGAGTCAAAGTAAACATGACAGACACAAAATGAATATAGAGCTGCCAGTCTGTCCTCTTGTATTTTGTTACTTTGCCAACCCAAATGAGGACTCAGTGATTTTTAGAAAAATCAGCTTCTGGAGGTGGAGAGATAGATCCACATTTAAGAGCACTAGTTACTCTTGTAGAGGACCCATGTTTGATTTCCACCACCCATATGGTAACTAACAACCGTCTGTAACTCCAGTTCCTGGGGATCTGACACCATCTTCTGACATTTGTGGGCATTGCACAGCACGAATACACATACATGCAGACAATACACTCATATACATAAAAAATAAAAATAATAAATAATGAAAAAACCCAGCTCTACAATTCTGTTACTCAATTGTCTTCCCCTTTCCTGACTCCTCCTCCTTTTAGGAAATAGTGTTCCTTCTCCTTTCAAGTCATAGTATATACATACATATATTATATATATATATATGTATATATTATATATATATATATATAAACACATATACATTTTCCACAATGAAAGAAAATTATATCTGTATTTCTTTCAGCAAAGTAGCAGGTTACAAAAATTACCATACAAAATATTAGCAGCTTTTCTATGTATATCGATAATAAACATGCTGAAAATGAAATCAGGAAAACAATACCATTCACAGTAGCCAAACAAAACAAAGCAAAACCCTAGGTGGGTATTTTTCCTAACCGGGGGTGGGGGCCACTTCTAGCGTGAGAACTTTGAAAGACTGGAGAAACTGAAAAAGAAACTACAAGCTGGAAGCCCGCTCATACTCACAGACCAGCAGAATCAATATCATGACAGGGGCTCTGACACTTTTTATTTCCCTTCCTCTGCTCATAAAGTCCTTCCTTCCCTTGGCCACATCCAGTTCTTGCAAATTGACCCCATGCCTTTTTGTCTGTACTTCATGTCCTTTTAAAGCTCCTTTAGCCTCCCTTCCCCTTCCTGTCTACTGGGGGTAGGGTCCTGGGGCTCTAAGTATGAATTGAGTAGCAGCTGCTTCCAGGGGCCTGAAGAATTGTTTACTGGTCTATAAACCTCATTAGCAAGCAAAGAGGAAACTCCTGGTTGCTTGGAAGACCTGAGCTGGTAGGATCACTTGCTTGAGTTGGGAGCTACAGGTATCTAAGACTGGGTTGTGGACAGGGCTTGGAGGCAGGCAAAAGGTCATTACACCAAATGGATTTGGGGATTTGGGGATTTTCTTTATGGTTTGAATGGCCTCTTTCATGGTGTCATGGTTAAATTTAACTCCATTCAACCTAAAATCACATAGGAAGAGATTCTCAATGAGGAATCATATACATTGGATTGTCCTGTGGCATGCCTGTGCTGTGATTGCTGTGAGAAGAACCAGCGCATTGTGGGTAGCACCATTCTCTAGCACAGGCAAGCGAACAAGTGTGCATGCATTCATTTTGATTGTGGGTGTGTTGTGACAAGCTGTTTGAAGTTCCTGCCTTGAATTCTCCACAATGATGGACTAAGACCTGGAATTGGAAGTAAAAATAAACCCCTTTCTCCTTTAAGTTGCTTTTTGTCAGCGTATTTTCATCACAACAACAGAAATGAAACTAGAACACATAACTCACAAGAAGAACATGATAAGAGCAGACTACTGTGCATGAGGAAAGCCTAGGGTCTGCCATGAAGCCCTGGTTGCCTCCAGTGTACTTCCCTGAAACTACAAAACGTAATTTGAAAATGTGGTTTAGCTCAATCTACAATATGAATATTGGGACAATGAGGCTCAGAGAAGCAACTTCTGCAAGATGCCCCACTGACAAGCCTACCGGTTATTTCCTTATATTCTTACTCCAGTCCTGGGCTTTTGCCACCTCTCACCACTGCTGCCAATCAGGTAGAAATGGGAATGTAAGTATAGCACCTATGAGGCTTAAGAGCTGAAAGAGGCTAGTGATTGAGAGGCATTATGGGAAGCAGGAGATGAAGCAGGTTGAGAACTGGCCAAGAGACAGACAGACACAGACAGACAGACAGACACACACGCATACACACACACACACACACACACACACACACACATACACACGCCGGCAAAAGCACACAGGCATTAGCCTGTGTGAAGTTAGGCACTTGCTTTTTGTAGGGGCTGGATACCCTCCAGGATTCAGCCTGAAACTTGCATGCAATTAACTGGATGTGTTTGGTCCCCAATGGAGGCTGTGTACTTAAGACCACCTTAAGGAAAAAGATGATATGTTTGCTATGAGGAAGTTTGACTTGAAGGGAGTAAGAGTTTTCATCCCCATCCCTTTATGCTAATAACACAGCTCCTCTTTTAATAAAGATTCAAGCCCTCCAGCAGAATGTTCACAGGAAAGAAATACAGAAGATCAATAAACAAATGAGAAATGGCTCAGGTTTATTCATAATTAAAGCAATATAAATTAAAGAAACAAAGAGATACATATCACTTTTCACACATTATAACAATGCCTCTCAAAAAGTCCCATAATATCTTTTGTGATACTAGAGTGAAGCAAAAAGCATTTTCTTTCTCTGGGTGTCCCACTTTCTATAGCCTCCTTGGACTGTTCTTTGATAGTTCTGCCCAGCACAACTTGAAGTCATCAATGTACATGCCTTAGTTCCTCACAAAGCCACTTCTTCTTCTACAGACATGTTAACACGTGTAAAAGAGACATATTTAGAAGCACTCAGTCTCACATGGTTTGTAGAAGCGAAAAGCTCTGGACCCTCACGGTGGCCATGGGGCAGTGAGAAGCAATAGAGTTGGGTTGGAAAGAAATCCAATACTTCTGACATGGGGACCTCTGCAAAGCACACTATGCACTTGTAAAAGTAAGTTGGAGACTTGTACACATCTCACATACAAGATTTCATTTGTATGACGTCTCTGCACACTGCAAATATATAGACACAGCTACAAGTCAGAAGTGCTCCAGTCTCCTCCTTCCCAGGTACCATGTAAGACTTTGCAGAGCTCCAGTCCTTTGGAATTTTAGGATGAGAACAATAGACAGTGGTGGTTTTTCAGAGTATTTAGGTTACAAATTTAGGGACATTTCAGAAAGAAACTATAATATAAATACAATTATGTAAAGGTTAACATGGTAGTGACGTACTATGCATAAGTTTAAAGTCACACAGAGAATTGTGTCTCTTATCTAAGGCCATCCATGGCACACAATGCCAGAGAGGAAAGTTTACTAAGGGGTGGAATGTCAAGGTCTCTTGGTGACCTTGGGGATCTAGGAATCAAGAAAGAAGTCTCCCTACCCTCTGGTCAGTTAAGGTGCTGGGTTCCTATGCCACCAGGGGGCAGTACCTCCACATGCACATGGGTCAGTGTTCCTGTTCCCAGGACACCCCAGTGGGTCAAGGCCAGTTGGCAGCTGGGAGGTGAATCTAGTCTGGGAACAAACAGTAGCTCAAGGCCATGTGATGAGCCAGTGCTGACTTCTGAGCTCTTCTCTCAATTCAGTCACTCTATAGGGAGAAAGGACTGCGAGTCCCATTGTCCATCAGATAGACTGAGTCACAAACATTGCCCAACAAATACTGAAATCCTGAGGAGGAAATACAGGGCAGGATTTGTCAAATAAAATACAGGAAATCTATTTACATTTGAATGCCAAATAACTCATGGATTATTTTAATATAAATAGATCCCAGTGTTACATGGAGTATAACCCTAATGTTAACAATCATTTTGTTAAAATATGAAGTTCAAATTTAGTGGTGTCCTATATTTTTATTGGCTCACTGTGGTGACTGTGGTTGGACAGAATTGTAAAGCTCAGCTTCTGGAACTCCTGACTTCCCCAGCAGGCACTGAGCAGTTTCTCTGCTGCTAAAGTGTGGCCCTCCACAAAGCTCAGGTTTCATTGTAACTATTTTGCTGGAAGAATTGTCCAGGCCCTCAGTTCTGAGCTGGACAAGTAGGCTGGGGTGTCACCAAGCTGCTCTCTCTCAGCTAGTCCTGGTTCTCATCCTTCCTCCGTCCCTTCCTTCTCTTCTCCTCCTCCCTTTGGTTTGCTTCTCCCTTCCTCTTCCTGACTGGGTCCAGTAGGGCCTGATTCCTTTGAAAAATAGCCTCTTCTTCCTTCAGAGGCACTGGGGCTGTTTATTAGAGGCAATGTTTGACCACTGGTAATTATATCAGCCAGGGTTCTACAAACAGGATGTACATGAAGATACCTAAGTATACAGAGATTCACTTAAACAATAGGCTCTAGGTACCACAACAGGCAAGGTGACTTGAACTGTACTCCCTTCCTGAAGAAGACTTTTGTCTTCTTCCTAAAAATCTCCATGTTTGCACTTATATCGTTCTGCAGATTGGCTGAGTACCACCACGTGACTGAGTTGGATCCCCTTTCATTTCAAGTGGACTGGGATTCTGATCACAGCTAAAACATACGTTTGTAGCCACACCTAGATGCTATTGGATGGAGTCACTGGGGATTTGGGCCTGGCCAAGCTGACACACACACCTGGTCTAATCAGTAGGAAAACTAAGGAGGAACTGAAAATTAGATTGGGGTACATGGGCCCAGGACCTCTGAGGGGCTCCAGTGGTTGCAGCATGTCCCTTTTCTCTTGCACCTCCCTGCTTTGGTTTGCATGGTTCCTGCCATGGGCCCAGATCAGAGAATATTATCTTCCTTGCCTGGGGACTCTGAATTGGGGGAGGCACAATGCATTGTACAGAGAATCTCTTGTGACAGAGTGTTGTGCAGTGGATTATTGCTGGTGCTGGCCTTGAAGAAACCATGAAAGCCTGGGTCCTGACATTGCTTTGGGCTTGACTGATGCTCAGACCCTGTGCTAGCCCTTTTGTGTTTGTAGAAATGATTGAGGGTGGGTCCCACTACCACTAAGCAGCAAAACAAAGGGATGTTGAATCAGAGCAGTTCTCAGAAGTAGGATGGCCTGGAATCCTATCTCTTTTCTTAATTTGCTTACACAGTAGCGAAGAGAAGGCCACTGGCCCACAAGATACTGCAGGAATACACATTGCCAATTCAAGGCTTTTAGCTCAGAGAGGGCGGTCTGGCTCCACCCTCATGGGCTGGTATATCTTGCTTGCATTGGAAGAGTCGGTCTTCCTGGTGTCTTCTCTGTGCCTTCTGCCCTGAGCATACAAATGAACACACAGTAGTGATGGCGGGGGGACGTTCTAACGTCAAAGAAGAGATAGAAATGACCACCCTTGAAGATCTGCGGACTGAAAGCGTCAAGAAAAGCCAAGAGCAACTGGTGGCACAAGGTGAGGGTCCCCTAAAGTGCCCCCTGGCTATAGTCAATCATGTGGGCTCACTTGTATTTTTTCTCCGGTACCCCACAGTCTTTGTGCTTGCTGTTGACTTGGTCTGGAAGGCTCGTTCCCTTCCTTTCTTATGGTTAAGCTATTTGTCTCTTTTAGGGCTCTAAGTGTTGACTTCTACCCGCAACCCCCTTAGGCTGTTTTAATCATTTATGGAACATTTGTTTATCTGAATTTATGCTGATGGATTATTTTCCATTTCGTACTTCTCATTCTCCCTAACACAGAGGTGGTCATATTTGAGATCTTGTCTGTTTGCCTCTGCTCACTTTCTAAAGCATCCCAGGCCCAAGTTAAGTCTTCTGTAAATACTTACTGAATTTTTGAACACGCGAATAAACAGGCTTGGGATCAGAAGTGAATGTTTCCAGTGATTGCTAAAAAAATTGGAAGTTTGTCTGCTATCTCTGTTACTTCTAATGTGATTTCTGAGACTTCCTGCTCTTCTCTCTAGAAATGATGGAACGAGGATCTGAGTCACTGGGGGGTGTCCAGAGACGTCCGAGGATGGAAACAAAGCCTGCTGGAGCTGGACCATTTTGGAATGTGACTGGGCCCCGTCCCAAGAAAGGGGTACAGTGTGGGATCCTTGACGAATAGTGGTTAGGTTGGTGTGGGGAATACTATCTTTAGGAGTTCCTCTCTGACCGTAGTAGATTAGATCAAGCCAGACTAGAAGTTGGCTGTTGGGAGGAGGAAGCTCCTGTATGTCAAGAAGGCAAATGGGAGCAGGGAAGTCTCATGAAAGTTCAGGGATGTCCTGTGGTATGCTGGGAATTCAACTGTGGGAATCCAGCATGCCCAACAGACATGTTGCTTCGGGAGTACATGTATAATCGGTCCTCTGTATTCTTAGCTTTTGTATCCATTTGAATTAAGCAACCATAGATGGACAACATTTGTTGGAAAATTGTATCAGTAGAGAAATACATGCAGACCTTTTCCTTGTCATTATTCTCTACATAATACATTGTAAAAATTATTTAGGTAGCATTTACATTTTATTAGATAGTATAAGTAATGTAGAGATGATTTAGATTATATGGAAGGATGTGCATATATGCTTTATGCAAGTACCATGGCATTTTATAAAGGACTTGAGAAATTGCAAATTTGGGTAACCATAGGGAAGGAGTATTCTGGAAACAATCCCCCATGGATACCAAGGGATGACTGTAACCAATACTGCATAGAACGACAATGTGAAATTGTCCTTTATTTTAAATTACTTAAAGTCAGTTTGAGGGTTTACACATTCATCTTCTGTAGGTAGCATGGCCCTTCAAGGCATCCTACATGCAGAAGTTCTGCCAGAAGACAGGAAGGCCTGTCACTGCTCTTCCCTTGCCACAGCATGAAAGGCCAGGGAGCTACTAAAGGGGCATGTTGTAGGTGGGCTGCTGGTAGGATCCAGCATCATGGGACTCCCCTGGGATGCACTGTTCAGTCTGGTATAGTCTGGGGAACTGCTTTGGTAGGGCTGAACAGTCCTTGGAATGGCACTTCTTTCTTTCTTGTAGGGGCACCAGCTACAGATGCCCAGGATGCCAAGAGAGCAAAGCCAGGGGGATATCCATCTCCACGAGTTTACTGGCAGCTTCCAAGGGGAGAGACTCCCATGCAAACAGTAAGAACCAAATTTTATTGCCCCTGGCTGCTTAGGCAGGGACAAGTAAGCAGCAGGGGCAGAGGGACTTGTGAGTAGCCTGGCCAAAAGGCAGTATTAGGTGCTTCGATTATTGGGTGCTATTGCCTTCAGGTTATTTGGGACCTTTATGTACTCTGGGAGAGTTAACACATGATGTAAGAACTGGGATCACTAACTGAAAAGCCTCCAGGCTTACCAGCTTTCCTCTGTCCTGCTTGAGGCCACAAGCATCTCTGACCCTGTGTCTTTTTCCCAAGCAGCCTGGAGGCAGATATAATGGCGGAGATTGACCTGGAAGAGCTCAATGGACTGGAGATGGAAATTATGAGAAGGCAGGTGAGCATCTGCTGCGCAGGTGGAGGCAGCCACATAGTGCCTTGGAATGCATGATCTTGACACCTGTGAATTATGTCAGCCCCTTGAGTTTGCATAGCCTTTATTATAATCGTAGCCTGTAGGATCAGAGGTGAGGTCAAGCTCCTATCTCAAATCTCATGGCTTGGGTACCATGTCATGCCCACCTTCGAGTTTTCCTCTATGTTGGAGATGCTGGAAAGAAATTGAGGAAAATAACATGACAACAAAGATTATTTTTGTTTTAACGTGGTGCTTTCCCCCTTACCCTTGGGTTCTGGCCTTCCCATAAGGAAAATCCCTGCTCACCAGTCGTGTTTTGGGTTCCTGCACAGATGCAAATGCTCAGTGGACGGCTGCGCACCCTTGAGGAACAGAGTGCTGCCTGGCGCCACCATAAGGAGGCTATACTCTTCACTCTGCTGCTGTTCATCTGCGTAGCCAACCTGTGGCTGTGGATTCGCCAGTGAAACTTCCCAATCATCACAGGCCTGCTGAAGCGCTTCCATCTTTCACTCTTTCCTTTCCTTCCAGGGCTGCCCTTGCCCATTGTCCATCCAGATCCCAGCAGTCAGGACATCTCACCACTCTGATCAGGCCTTCTAAGTGGAAATGAGCTCACTCTATCATGAAGTCCTAGCTGCTGGGAGGCGAGGGAACCACTGGGCAGCAGCATTACAAGAATGTGCCTGGACTGAGCTGTCATTCCTTTGGAGGGATAGGAGGATGACACCAGTCCTAATAGTAACATCAGTATAGGCACTGCCACCTGCCTGCCCACAGAGCAGGACTCTGTGGGCCTGGCCTCTGTGACCCAGTATTCCTTCTTTTTTATCATCTGTGGGCAGGGTCTGGCTTTATATATCTCCCTCATTTGCTTCCACACTGCTCAAGGCTTTGCTTGGAGAATAAAAGCTTTACATTGCAGCAAAACCAAGTGTCAGAAGTTCTTCCATCTAAGACTCCTTTTTGGCTCAGTTGGGGAGTTGTATTAGGGGACAGCCCTCTGGTCACAGCTACTGTGAATAGGCTGCAGCCATTACTCCAGGGTCCCTGGTGTCCTCCTCTGCCTCTCAGTCCCCATCCTTGCTGTCTCCAGCCTAGGCAGGGCTTCACATAGTCCTTCCCTTGGCGTCATGTCAATGATTGCATGTCAGGTGGTATGGGAACTCAACCAGAGGAAATGTCATGGAAAGGAATAGAAATCTTTCCATTTGACTAGTGTGGGTGCGTCTCCATCTCCAGCACGGCTGTTGTGCTCCAGCCATGCCAGAGAATGGAGGACGATGGAACGGGACCTCAGGTGGCTCAGAGTGCCGGGGGAGAGTTCCCTCCTGGGAGACTACGTCGTCGGTGGGTAGTTCGGTTATTAGAGTCAATGCAGGGGTTTATATAGGGAGGCCTTCCTGACTGTTACAGAAGGTGGGAAAGTTAAAGTGGGGTTTGGGGGTAAAGGGTGGAAAGGCTGTGGAAGTTCAGGAACGAGGAAAAGAAACCCAAAAACCTGGTTCTGGTCTGGGGTGGAGGAAAGGAAGATTCATATCTACAGTAGCTTCCTGGGGCCAGGTTATCACACAGGCAGAGCAGGTCAGACACACCTGCCATCCCTTTAGCGTATCTGGAGTTGCTTGCCTTGCTCAATACCCAGATCCCCACAGAGTAGGAAGAAATTGAGTTCCTGAGAGAGGAAAGATATCCCTGAAGTTTTCTAGCAAGACCAAGAAAGGGCTGGAGCTGGGCTACATTCTCCCAAGTCCTATGCTAGGAAGTGGTCTGCTTCCTACAGACTGTCTGATGATGAGGTCCTGACAGACTTCTGGAGGTTATGGTCCAGCCTCCAGTGCTTACAGCCCCAGAGTCAAATCTTAGAGAGCCCAGTCACAGGGCAGGTATGCCTGACTGTTGGAGCACTGTGAAAAAGCTACTGCCTTCTTTCCCTGGGACCAAAGGATCAACACACATCTTAATGCTGAATTAAGATGACATCCTTAATGCTGATGTCAACTGGAGTGGATTAAGAAATATCTAGATTAGTAGAGTCCAGCTCTGTGTGTGTGTATGAAGATGTTTCCAGAGATGGTTAGATCATGAGGACCCTGATGTAACAAATAGATTCATTCCTTGTTGGGAACTGGGGCACAGTGATGCAGAAGTCACAAACACAAAATCTCTCCAGGAGAAAGGACGCAGAATTTTTACATTGGCTTGGGAGGTAAATACCTTTTGTCTAGGACCTTAAATCTATCAAGACTTCTCCATCTCTAAAGGTAGGAAAGTGTGTCACTAGATATGAAGTGAATATAATAGATGGGGTAGGGGAGGAGAGAGAGAGAGAGAGAGAGAGAGAGAGAGAGAGAGAGAGAGAGAAAAGAGACTTGGGTCCTGGATTCTGCTGTGCCATTGGCCATGTCATCTCTCTCTGGTTCTCACTGGGCCCCATGCACAAAAAGGTTTCCCCTACTGCCAATACTTTGGGGATTGTGATGCTTCTGAGACAAAGATATAGGGCCTACTGTCAGCCCAGTGGGACCCCACATATGCAGACTTGGAGTCTCACCTTGCTGGAAGGTGAGAAAACGACACTAACTTAAGACACATTTGGTGAGTTCTCTCTCTGGAAACATTTTGGAGATCAAAAAAGTGCCCAGTCACAAACAAATTGTGTTAGGAGGGCCAAGAGGACCCAGCAGAGCCAAGAGCATTCCCTATCCTCTAAATGGGACCTGGAAGCCCAGGACTCACCTGAGGGTTAGAAGCAGGATTCGGGGACTTTGGCAGAATTTCCCTCCAGTCTCTGTAGCCTCAGGTCAGCAAAGGGCCACAAATGCAGGAGAGTATTAAAGGAAAAAGGTAGATGGAGTGATCCACTGGTTCACACAGAAGCAGCATGTGACACTTCCTGCCAGCAGCCTGATGCTCCCACTGTTTTTGATGCCAGAGCAGGCAAACCAAGACGAAGGAAGGGCTAAAAGCTAGATAGCAAGAGACTTTCCCTGCACATGGCCGTCCTAAAGATACCTCTTTTTTTCTGTCCCAACTGGGCCCCACAGGGAAACTCCAAGGAAGAGAAGGCTGTAACCAGGCTGGGCCACGTTTGCCCTTTGGGACCAGAGTGTGCGTGTGCCTGCGCAGACAAGCCATGTTTGCAGAAAAAGTCTGGTTGAAAATATGTTGTGAAACAAAGGTTTACTCCTGGGAGCAATTTAGCTGACTTGCAAACAAACAGCCTGGTGGCCCCTCTGGAGGAACACCTCTTGAGCTAGGTGAGCTCAGATGGAGCCCTTGGTGGTGTCCTGACCTCTCTACCTCCCCTGCAGGGTGCTTGCTTGGCTGGCTCCGGACAGGATCAGAGGTCAGTTCCTTGCTGTGTTCTCCTGTCAACTGCCTGTCCCATACAGGAGGCAACACAGGTCTCCTGAGGGAAGCTGCAGTCAGAGAGATCAGCACTGAGCGACTGGCGGGCTTCCTTTAAGGGCCATGGGGACTATATTACAAGGACAGGATGCTGAAAGGCAGGAGGACAGGGTGTTTGTCCCTTAAACTATGACACCTGGAGCATTTGTCCCCCAATTATATTCCCTCTTCCTGCCCAGATGCTCCATCATGAACTGAGTCCCTGTTCACAAAAGCCATGAATGGACTGGACAGGTAACTTAGTGGTTAATGGCACTGGCTGCTCTTGCAGAACACCCAGGTTTCATTCCCAGCACCGATGTGCCAGCTAGCAACCATCTGTAACTCCAGTTTCAGGGGATCCGACACCCTCTTCTGACCTTCGCTGACAATGCACCACACAGGTGCATTTACACGCATGTAGGTAATACACTCATACACATAACATCTAAAAAAAAGTCATGAGCATGTCCGTGGATAAGCACACTAGACACACTGTCATTTATCACTCACCTGTGAAACTTTCCTCACACTGCCTAGGCCAGGGATTAGAGGTACACAGTTAGCACTTGACAGCCTCAGTACTTTGCAAGTTGGTGGTTCCACTGCCTTCTGTATCATTGGTGTCCAACAAGAAAGGGCTGGTGGGAAGCCTTTGATCAGGGGTCTCCAGAAAGCCATTCTGACTGTGGTCACATACTTGGCTTTTGAGGAGCAGTTCCTGTAGAAATACCTTCTCCATCATCCTAAGTTTATTCTGGCCACTGATTACTGTGGTACACCTTACTATGTGATACCCACATTGCATTTTCAAAATATTTAAATGTGCACGTCATAGATGAATACATTCTCATGGAAAGAGCAAACATTAGCTACCACAGGCCCTAGTTCCCCCCGTGCCAAGCACCTCCATACAGGTAGAGCCCATACATGGCTTAGTGTGGTCCTTGCAAACTCTACCTGTTGTTCCATGCTGTACATGTTCCAAGATTTAAGCCCAAGATGTCAGGTTAGGCCTTAAATGCTCACACGCTCCCACCACGAGGGAGGAGCTTGTCTTCCAAGTCACCTGTGTAGGTGAGGAAAATGTAAGCCTCTGGCTGATCCTTCCCTGCCGGGCTACCTTCCAGCCCCCACCATCGCCAGGCAAAAGATAAAACTAAATATTCCAGCTCTTTTGCCTCAGGTTGGCCTTTTGGCAGCTGTGAGGAGTAAAGCATAAGACAATGTGCCGTGGGAAGGGGGCCATGGAGGCTCAGAGCAGGACTCTGGTGCACCCTAGGAGCAGTCTGGAATCTTGGACTTGAAAAGGAGCCAAAGAGTAGGCCCCAGGGCTCTTTTTTATTTTACTTCCCTAACCCCAGGCCTTCTGAGAGGCTAGGTCAAGGGGATTTTTCCCTTCTTGCTGGCTCCCTGGGTTTCTCTTTTTCTTCCATATTTTTCCCTGACTGGGCCTCCAATCTGGTGGGCTGTCTGGAACTATGCCGGCTCCTCAAGGCAACGGCTTCGGTGGCCATGAGCTGGAGGCCTTCAATCTTCAGACACAAAGCCTTGCACCTGCTCTGTGCCACGGAGAGTCCCTCAGGGAGTTTGGGAGGGGCTAGCTCCTGGGTCTGGGCAGAGAAGCCACTTCCGTAGACAGGCAGCCCAGCATCCAGTGCTCAGCTGACGACAGCCTGGGTTGCACAGGATCCATCGTGAGGAAAGCTACGGTGGGCAGGTAGTGCCCTGAGCTAGTCCATCAAGTTCACTAAGCTGTGGGCATGAACTCTGCTGGGCCTGTGCTGGCTTCCTGAGCTGGCATCAGGCAGGGTGGGGCAGCTCTCTGATTGGGAAGTTGTGGCTACTTGTTGGGGATCTCAGAGATCCCTCTGACTTGCAACAGAAGAAACAGAAAACTTGCAGGCTTTAGCTCTCATGAGCTCCCAAGAGCTTGTCTTTGATTGGACTTGGTGTGGACAGAACAACAGATGTTGACTGTGGTCACGGGACTCTGTGTCTCTAACGTCATCTGACTGGTGAGTAAAGGGGCTGACACTTTGCCTGTGTCCACAGGCTGGTGTCTTTTATGGAAGTCAGGGATGGGTCTTATGTGAAATAAACCTGCAGACCCTTAAGCCATGATTGACAGGGCCCCTCCTGTCCTTGGGGGAGAGTAAATGGTTATGTGGGGGAAATTTTGTCCCCTATAAAAGCAGCCAAATGAAATCTTGGGGGTTCCAGGAGTGTGGTGGCAGGGTGTGCCATACTAGGCTTCCCCTGAGGCATCTGAACCTTTGCTCTCTAACAAGAAAGTAGCAAGGAGAGGAGGGTGATGGAAGACTTGGGTGTTTATGGTTTTGCGGAAGAGTGGGGAGCCTGTGGACCTACCCACTGAGCATGCCTCCTTTGCCTGCCTGGCCCACAGCACTGCTGGGCCTCCAAGCCTCAGAACATGGGGAGTGTGCCTCTTGTAGCTCTGTGGCTCTCTGCACAAGAGGAGCCTTGAAGGTGCGGGGGGGGGGGCGTTATACAGTGCTTCTCCCAGTAACTCTGCTGGGATTTCAGTTTTTGCTTTGGCTCTTGGAGTTCCACCCTGGTCTGTCCAGGAGATCTTTGGAGAACACCCACCCCAGCTGCTCAGACTTGGGAACCAGACTTTCTGCCAGTCAGACCAAGTAAATATGCAGTGACGTCTTCAGATCTTTGTCTTGAGGGAAGATTCTGGAGTCAGACAACAAGCCTGGGGCAGTGATAGACTATCAAGGCTGCATCAGATTCAGCATCATGTTTTGACCTTCTTCCTGAATCCAGAGAAGAACTTGTATTTCCCATTCATGTCAGACTGAAACTGTAGGATTCAGTATTAGAATAGCTCCATTTGTAAATTCTTTTTTGTGGCCAGGACCTTAGAGCCTTCCTTCTCCACAGCTGGACCCCTTCCAACTTCGCATAATTGTTCACATAACCACTTGTTAGTGGTTGCCTCCTTCAAAGAAGGGAAACTGGGAGCTTTCATGAACATATAATTATGATTCAAGTTGAGGCCCAACCATAGTAGATGAAAAGCAAGTAAGTCATAGATCACCATTAGAACGTACTAAATCAATAATATGGAGGAAAGAATAGGAAACCAAGAGTGGAGGTGAGAGAAGATAGAGCAACCTCAAGGAGTTCAGTCAATCATTAATCCGTTTATCCATTCATTCACTCACTTGTCAAATATATGGAGCAAGTTCCTAGTATGTGCTTGTCATTGGACTAGGCTCTGGGAATATATGGCTAAACAAAACAGAAAATTCCCTGCTCTTAGAAACTTTTTTTTAAGGTGAAGTCTTTTTGTTCATGCCTTTGAAAGTGGGAGTGACAGTTGGGCCTCAAGTGTGCACCTATGAATTCATTCTGGTGGTGGAGAAGGTAGACAATAGGAAAAGTTGGGAATCTGATGGTGGAGGCACATGGGTCTAAGGCTGTGACCGGGTGCAGACAAAGCCTAGCATAGCGGCACTCAGGAGGCATGGGGAATACAGTGGTTGGGGAGTGACTTCAGAAGGAGAACCAGCAAGATTTGGAAGGTATCAAGGACAATGCTTAAGTTTCTGGACTGAGAAAATGTGATGAAAGAAGAGTCTTTCTCAAGCTAAGACACTGGCGAGATAAGATAGGAACTTGGGCTCACAAGTACAGGGTCATGTCCATTTGGAATATATGAGTCCAAGGGTTCATTGTTCTTCCCCAGGAGATAAAGGATCCTCTGTGAGTGCATGGGAATGTGGAGTTAATTGAGGACAAGAGGGTTTAAAATGAATTCCAACTGGGATCCAGCATGTCTTGAATGACCTTCTAGAAAGGCCTTCCTTTTGGACATGAACCAAGCATAGACAATGCTAGATATATCACTCCAATCTCAACTTATAGTAAAAGAAATGAAGTATCTCTTGGCAAAACTAGACTAGGCACTAAAAAAGTTTCTGATACCAAAGAATCCATACTAGAAGTTCCAGCTGCTTGTTGATGCAGGAAGCAACTGGACCCATCCACTAGGACCCTTGAGAGCCATCAAGTGTCAGTTTCATTGGGGGACTGTTTGGAGCTTGACCTCAAGGCAGCTGATGAAAATCAAGGAGACTAAGCATCAAGGGCTTATACATGCTGAGAGGGCCAGCGTAGGAGTGCCAGTCAGTTCCCTCCTTCAACCCTCAGCTCTTCCAGCTCTTCTCATAGCTGGACCCCATAGCTGTGCCTCCTAGGTCACAGCAGCTTCAGCTCCACTCTCAAATGTCACCCTCCAAGAACCTGCCACTCCTGATACACTTGTGACCTTAGCTCTGCCCTTTACACTCACGAGGAACTCCCTGGCTCCATCTGTCTTCCAAGTAAGCCCCCATGGCGTGGCTGGGTGTGGTTTTGAGCTAGATTGCCTAGTTGTGCCTCCGCAATGGGCAGCACAACAGTATCGGTCTTTTCAGGTTGTCATGGGGATTCAATAAGTTGATTTAAGTCAATGGTTTAGCACAAGGCTAATGAATGCTCAATTAGTATGGTCATGTGCCTGGATCACTAAGTTCCAGCTGCCTGACAGGAGCTACATTGCTTCCATTCAGCCCTCTGTATTGCTTTCTACCTGCCAGCCCACTTCCCTGCTTCTGGCTTCTGTGTTTGTCTGCCCTCCTGCCTCACCACTCAAAATGTAAGTGATGTTACACTTGGTACCATTTCTTATCCACTGCTCAAGACTTTTCCACTACAATGACAGGAACTAGGGACTAGTTTCTAGCTAAGATGTGGAATCTGCCTCTTTAGGCTGCCAGTCATGGCAACAATCACAAACATTGTGAAAAATCCTTGGCTAGATCTGGTATTATCTTGCACCTGAGGTTGGGGTGGGCTACATTGTATAAGAAACTGAGATCTTTTGTTACCTAGACAGTTTTAAGAGCTTCCCCAGAAAGCCCACCTCACCTAGCATCCCCTAAGCCCTGACTCAGGATCAGAATTTCTATTCTCTGAGCTCTGTCTTCTGAGAGTCCAAGAACCTCATCAAGTTCTAGTCTTAATGTCTCCCTCTTTCCCTCTCCCTTTCTCTCCCTCCATTCTTTACTTTCCCCTTCCTTTTACAAACATGTATGTCCGTTTTCCAGGAGGCAGCTGCAGTACTAGATAGGTCTGTCTGTCCTCAGGCATGCACACTACAAAACAGGAGAGTCCCACATAGAAGACTAGAATGAACAAGACATCTGTTCACGAGTGGGCCTGGGAAACTTGGCAGAAAAATGTGGAGAGAGAGGAAGAGACTAAGCATGCTCTTTAGGGCAAAGCTTGTATGTCAAGCCACTCTGAAGGCCAGCAGCTGAGGATTTGAAGTCCTGGTCACTCAAAAATGTCTGGTACTGGGGCTGGAGAGGTGGCTCAGCAACTAAGAGCACTGGCCACTCTTGCAGAGGACCTGAGTTCAGTTCCCAGCATCCACATGGCAGCTAAGAACTGTCCATAACTCCAATTCCAGGAAATTTGTCTCCCTATTCTAACTTCCATAAGCATTGCACCACACAGGTGCATTTACATACATGCAAGCAACATACTCATACATATGGAGAAGATAATAACAGTAAATAATTATTAATTATTTTTAAATGTTTTCCTATTAAAGTGTGATGAATTCAATGTGACTTGGGTCAATGTGAGCTATGGCTTTCTACAGGCAATCACAAAGAAATGTCTGATTGGCAGTTGGAAAGAAAGTGTGAGGCTTAGCACAGAAGTTTACAGTGGCCTGCTTACTGGACATGTGATACCATCCTTATATTTGTCATACAGCATATAACATGCTTTATTTCATGGGTTCTCTCTCTGTGTGTGTGTGTGTGTATGCACATGCATGCAATTAAGTGTCACTGAGCTTTTATCTGTAGATTTATAGCTTTCATCAAATTCAGAAACAGGTTGGTCATTTTTTAAAATATGTAAAGACTTTTCTTTTGGGAATTTATTGACACTGAAGTTGTCCTACAGCTTACCTATGTTTTGCTCTTTTTTTCTGATTCTCACAACATTGGCATTTTATTAGACATTATAAGCTGTCTAAAGAGACTTTAAAGAATATGGGAGAACATGCATGATTTATATGCAGATACAGTGTTCTACTTTTCCTGTAAAGCTCTTGAGCATTAGCAGACTTTGGTACCCTCAGTGAGGCCCATGCATGTTGAGACAACATTGCACTGTTTCTCATTCACAAGTTGGACCTTTTAATCTTTAGGAATTTGACCTTTACATATATATATATATATATATATATATATATATATATATATTTGACCTTTTATATATGTTTCAAGTCAAAAGTTAAATTTTTGTACATTTTGAAATGCATTTGTAGTAACTTTTAATGCCTTGTTTGCTAATTCTACATCTGTATCAATTCTACGCTTATTTCAATCTATAGCTTGTTCAACCTTGATTATGGAGAACTTTCTTGCATATTCTGTAATTAAAAAATTTTAATTGAATCATTTTGTATTTCATACAGAACATCACAATCAGTCTTAATCATCTTTATTTGCCTTCCCCACTGGCTCCCCTCTCATAGTCCTCCAACTGGAATCCATACATTCTTTCATCTGTGTTAAGGTCTATTTTTAAGTGGATACTACACATGATCTTTTTACCTATTGAATGCAGGCTACTTATGTATTTCTGATCACATTCTTGGACTTTTTTTCTGGATTGCATCTAAGTTGCTTGGAAAGAATTTAATGTATTTAGTATTTTAAGATTTTCCAGTAGGACTAAAACATTGCTCAATCTAGGAAGCAATAATTCCTCACTGATGAGGCGAGCCCCTTCTGGATACTCTATCTAATACTCTATGAATCATTAGGTTTCCCAGGTTTCTTTCTGGTGACATCAGGCGCCATGTGAGAACTGAGACCTGTAGTGTTAAATTTAGGGAAATGGCTCATTCCTCATTGATGTATGTGTATAAGCACTAAGTGGGTCCATTTTCAGGTTCCTAGAAGCTTTGGTCTCCTTGAACTTTCTGCAGTCGTCCTAATCTAGGGAATCCCTTAGATGCTACTGAAAGATCACAGGTTGAATGAGGGGTGATCACAGATCCCACTTCCCACTTCATTCGTTTCCTGCCTCCTACGGAGTTCTGTTTTTGTTGCCTAATGTTTAAAATCTAGAAATCTGTTGTTTCATATCTTTCTTTTCTAACTATGCTTATTGCATTCTGGATGGTATATTCAATCCCTGTTGCTCTAACAACCCAGAGAAGTCCTGTATGTTCTTTGAAATAGCATATCAGTTGTATCAGGGGCATAAGATAAACAATGAAAGGAGAGAGAGAGAAAACAGAGAGATAGACAGCATTGTGGCATAGAAAAAGTACAGGAGGGGCTGGGGAAATGGCTTAGTGGTTAAGAGCACTGACTGGTTTTGCAGAGTACCTGGATTCAATTCCCAGCACCAAATAGCAGCTAACAACCATTTGTAACTCCAGTTCCAGGGGATCTGACACCATCTTCTGACCTCTGCAGGCACTGCATGACACACTTGTAGGCAATACACTCATACACAGAAAATAAGAATAAAATGTAATAAATAAATATTTTAAAAAATGAAAAAAATGTGCAGGAAATATTCATTAACTGTTCATCCAAAGCCTATTCATTAATCATCTGCAATGGCATGCACTGACAAAAGTTGCTTGCTTGGGTTGATATAGTCCTAATGGATATAGTGAGAGATTGATGCTTGACTGTAGAGTCTACATGCTTTACATATATAGAATTGGTCAAGTGTGAAAGTAAGGTAGAAAGCAAAGGTTTTGGAATCAAGCACATGGAAGAACTGCATTAACATGTCTTACTCTTGATTTTAAAACATTTTTTTTGAGGATTTCACTCTTCACCTAAGATTCCCCGCCCATGTGTCTTCTCTGTGGCACCGCCATGGCCTGCTGTCTTTCTTGCCAAGCTTTGCTGTCTCTCACAGTTGTTTGAATTCTCACAGCAGCTACTACAAACTCAGCCTCAGCCAAATTTTGCACTGACTGTCACCTGGCACATCTGGAATTGGAACTCCCTGCCATTTCCATTACAATGCTGAGTTCTGTGAAAGTAGATCCTTTCAACTGCCTCTCACTGTATTCCTATTCCCATGTGAAATATCTAGTACTTTCTTTCTTCATGGTCTGTTCGTTAGTAGCCACTGCCCATGCCCTTGATAAATCTGTTGTTTCTTCTGGTCCATGAGCCCACCCATCATACCCACTTTCCATGGGCTCTACATCTACTGGAATTAGTTGCCAGCACAAAACATAATTTCCTCCGGAATTGCTGGTCAGAACTGCTAAGATTTGCTTTGTTGTCTCCTTATATAAAAGAACAAGAACTTAACTCTGCATCCTTCTTCTGTTCCCACTAATCTCTGCTCTTTCTCAGCCAAACTTCGAGTTAACTATGTGCCCTATCTCCTGTCCTTCATCTTTTACTCCTTATTCCTGAAACTTAACTCCTTGATGCCACTCCTATTGTTCTCCTCAGCTTCTGTCCCTACCTTATCTCTGGGACAGAAACATGAATTCTTCAGGCAGTCTTTAATGCCCTGATAAGGAAGTAGAATGAGCATTGGCATTGATGCTGCTCTCTCTCCTAAGAACTCTCTCCTCAGGCCTTCTCTGTCCTTTTCTGTGTCCTCCATTTTCAGCTTCTTGGACTACCCGTCACAGTTGCCCCTCCTCAGAACTCCACCCTTATCTTTCAGCCTTCTCGCCTTCTTTTACCAAGAGACTAGGCTTGCCGGCTGAGTTTTAACTCTTTTGTAAACTAAACCTTGACAGTATTCATAACCCTTATATGGGACAGATTCCAGGGAGTGTCAGTCACTCAGAGTCCATTGCAACAAGCTTTTGGAGCCATGGGGAACAGTGGAGCCCTGATGGAAGACAACTAATGGATAGATGCTTGAAACTTTGAAGGGGTGGGATTAACACTGGAAATGGGCTGCTTGGATGAGATCAAGGAAGCAAAGAGTTAGTGTGACATCCAGGTTTCTGACTTGAATGACTGGGCAGAAAGAAAGCCACTTTAGGAGACTGACAAACCAGTGGCGAGGCTACTTTGGGGACAAATGTGTCAAATTTGGTTTTAGTGCTATGTGCTTAGAGGGTCTGAGATGCCTCAATGGAATTGTTTAGCAGGCAGCTGAAGATATGGGTATGAAAGCAGGTAACAGAAACTTTGGGATTAGATGAGGTGGTGTCTTGCCACACTGTACCCATAAGAACCACTTGGTTAACTGTGGGTGAGCTGCTTCCTCTTCTTCCCCAGCAAGTGGTTTTAGTGGGTAGTTCTGATAAAAGGGCACATGTGGCTGTGTCACAAGAGTGTCAGACAGAGGGAAAGTCCTGTTCCTGGCAGTGAGGCTGCAGCCAGTCACAGGAGAGGATCATTCTTGATTGCAAAAGCATGAAAGGGGTAAATATGTGCTCCAGCCCCTCGTGATCTTCAGCACAAGCTTGAACACCACCAGCCCTGAAACTGATCTGTGTGAGTGGCCCTGTCTTTGTTTGCATTACCTGGAACTTTCTGTCTCCATGGTCTGTTGCCTTCAGAGACCAAGCAGGCACTTGTGGATGCTGGTTCCTTTCCCTCAGGTGCCCTCATTACATCTTGATGCCACAGTCCCACAGAGAGCACCAGGAGAGCATCTCTGTGGCTGCTTGACATGGCTGCTATCACCATGGTGACAGCCACAAAAGCTGGAATAAGTGAGAAAAGCTGGAAAGAAGTCAACATTGAGGGCAAGTGCTAGGGTTCTGGCATGACATGGAGTGTATCCAGTAGAAGCAGTTGTCCTCAGATTTCTGGCTTAACAACAGGAAGGTCTTCAGAGCAAGATGGGGGTTTAAGTCAGGACAGGTCAGCACAAAGGATGCCCTTGGCTTGCTGATTTCCCTATTGATTCTATAACTATGTGATGAAAATTTCGGGATCCTTTATGTAAGCCCCTCTGATGTGAAGGATGTTCCTACTTCTGCTGGTGCTGATACTGCCAAGTATGATGGGAAGCATTCCCCTGCTCACTCCCAGCTTCCAACCTCTAGGGTCTCTGAACTCATAATGGTGATGCAAACTCACCACAATGACTGTGAGTCCAGCAGCAGAGGCCTCAGGGAATCTGGCAGGGCATGCTGACCATTTCTATCCACATCTGGTGGAACATATTGATCATCCCCTAAACAGAAAAGCTACTCCAAAGATCTCTGACCCTCAACCCTCGTGACTGTGGTGCACAACCTCCTTTCTCACTTCTGGATTACTCTTTCCTTCACTTTTCTTTCTCAGTCTATTTTGTGGATATGTTTTCAGTTCTCTTATGCTGCATCAAACCTCAGAAACCACCCAATTCCCCCTCCCCAAGTACTGACAGTTAGGGCAGTATGAGATGATAGGACTATCCACCACTCTGGTATGCCATTTAAAATGTAAACAGGGAGCTAGACAGATGGCTCAGTGGTTAAGAGCACTGGCTGCTCTTTCAGAGGACCTGAGTTTAATTCCCAGCACTCACATGGTGGCTAACAACCACCTGTAACTACAGTTCCAGGGGATCCAACAACCTCTTCTGACCTCCATGGACACTGCACATCATGGAAGCACATAGATATATGCAAGCAATACACTCATATACATAAAATAAAAATAATGAAAAAATGCAAACAATGCTAATACTTCAAAATGTGGTTTCCTTTCCTTGACCTAGTGAATCTTTTGACACATGAAGCATTGAAGCCAGTGGGTCTTGGTTCTCTTCTCACGCTGTTCCCCTGCTCTCTTTGGGACCACATTCTTCTGGAACTACCCTTGGTTGTTTCCTTGGCAGGTGAAAACCCTGGATGTACACAGAGGATGACTGAAAAATCCAATGGTGTGAAGAGCTCTCCAGCTAATAACCACAACCATCATCCTCTCCCTGCTATCAAGGCCAATGGCAAAGATGACCACAGGACAGGAAGCAGGTGAGTCCACTGAGGTTGGGTGATCTTGTTTTCTTTCTTCTTTCTCTTTCTTTCTTTCTTCCTCCCTCCCTTCCTTCCTTCCTTCCTTCCTCCCCTTCCCTCCCTCCCTCCCTCCCCCTCCCTCCCTCCCTCCCTTCCTTCCTCCCTTCCTTCCTTCCTTCTTTCCTTCCCTCTTTCCTTCCTTCCTTCCTTCCTTCCTTCCTTCCTTCCTTCCTTCCTTCCTTCCTTCCTTCCTTCCTTCCTCCTCTTCCCTCCCTTCTTTCCTTCCTTCATTCTTTCCTTCCTTCCTTCCTTCCTTCCTTCCTTCCTTCCTTCCTTCCTTCCTTCCTTCCTTCCTTTTCTCACTTCTGCCCTCTTTCCCACTACCTCTCCTACTCTCTCTGTGTTTTGCCAGGCTGAAGATGGAATCTAGACTCTGGAACATACCAAGAAAGCAGTCTACTACTGAGTTCCACTATCAGGGATTTTATTGATGGCCCAATGTCTATACTGCCTCTTCTCAGCTCTGACTTATTGTTACAGAGCAAGCCACGTTTGGCTCTAGGATATCCTCTAAAGTGACTGTGGTGCTTTTTTGCATGTCCCAAGAAAAAAGACAAGTCATATTTGGAGAACTTGAATCAGCATTGTTTCTTTGTTTTCAGGCCACAGTCTGCAGCTGATGATGACACTTCCTCTGAATTGCAAAGGCTGGCAGAGATGGATATCCCACGGAGGGGGAGGGGTGGCTTCAGAAGGTGAGTCCCCCACACTGACCTGTTGTTACCCCTTCTGCCCTTGCGACCTATCAAATGGCTACTGTGGCCCTCCTCCTTCCAGGCACACTAAATCTGTAAGATTCCAGACTTGAGCAAGTCAAGGCTCTTGTGCGGCTGGGAGTAGGCAGGGTGCTTCTCTTCATACTCGCCTATCTCAGCATTAGGGGGAGTGTGTTCTTTAGAGCAGAGGGGCCTATATACAGGGTCTTAAAGTTGCCGTAACACAGCAGACATAAGATCAATAGGAAATCAGGAAGCCTGGAGCAACATTTGTGCTGGCCTGACCTGAGAACACAATCTTTATCTTGCCTTAAAAATCTCCTATTTGTTCTTCACAGTGAACTGAAATGGCACATTACACAGGAAACCTTTGGAAGATATCCTTCCCACAGGATGCACTCGAGGTCATGCCTGAACCCTAAGGCTGGCCCACAATGCTGGCGTCTTTCCAGATCTTAGCATACAGAAAGTTACAGCCTGACCTATTTCCTACTTTCCTTCTTCTTTCCCATCTCCTTCAACAGTATGTGATCATGGACAAGCTCTGTCTGAAAAGCACTGGTCTTTTCTTAGGGCACACACTCTTTCCTTCTCCCCTCTAGGATCGTTCGCCTGGTTGGGGTCATCAGAGACTGGGCCAACAAGAATTTCCGTGAGGAGGAACCAAGGCCTGATTCATTTCTAGAACGTTTCCGTGGGCCTGAGCTCCAGACCGTGACAACACAGCAGGGGGACGGCAAAGGCGACAAGGATGGAGACAGAAAGGGCACCAAGTACAGCTCTCTATTCGCTGGGGCTCCAGAGGCTCCCACACCTTCAACGGGGGCTTTTAGCACTATTATCAGGGGCAGGCCAGGGCTGTGCCCAGCTCTATCACAGTAGATAAAAACAAGGCAGAGATGGCTTGCTGCTTCTTTTGATTCTGAACATTTCCATTGTCCTCTCCCTTGGCCCCTCCTACAGCAGTGATCTCCTTCCCACGGGAACCTTGAGAAGATTTTCTCCTCATAGCCGTGCCCTTTCCAGACACCCTCTTGCCTCTCATGGAGTCAAGGTGGATAGGGTAGGGACTCAACCAAGGGCCTACCTTCAGCAGTCAGTAAGTGATCATCAGGGAGGCTGTAGTCACAGAATGCTACTTGAAGTCATGACCATTCCAGTTCCACTGAGACCAAAGAAGTGGGATTTTGGAGACACTATGTGGGAGTATGGGGCATAAGACCTAGATGATTGAATAGGAGAGAGCAAGGTGCACAGACATGTAAAAGACACAGTTGGAGGGTCTGGCCATACTGACATTTCCCATCTGTGGTGAATGGATGGAAAGGGCTTTTGCCAAGATAGGTTTCAGCATCTGGGAAAGCCATTTGGAGGCTGAAGGCCAGAGAACAGAAAGGGAGGATAGCGTGCAGAGGAAGTACATGAAGCTCATTTGCCTGGAGTTTTTTGTTTTCCCAAGGGGGATCTGGGAACAGGCCTAAGCTCTGTTTCCATCCTGGGGCCTCTATTTCCCGCCTCAGACCTCAAAGTCCATCCCTATTGAAAACTCTATCCTTAGGTCTTCTGATCAAGGCCTTTTCAATGGTCAGAATGGACCAGAGGCCTGGTACTCAGTTGTAAATCCCTGAAAAAGGGAACTGTAAAACAACTTATCCCTCTTCCCACACATCTCCTTAATCAGTGCTTTGTTGGGGACGTTCGGGCCCTGGGACCTGGATTTCTATCACCCTATTGGCCTGTATTTGTTTCTTTAGGAAGAAATTTGAACTCTTCGTCTTGGATCCAGCTGGGGACTGGTACTACCGTTGGTTGTTTGTCATTGCCATGCCTGTCCTTTACAACTGGTGCCTCCTGGTGGCCAGGTGAGCATGGAGGAGCCTGGGTGCCAATGGTCACAGTAGCACAGTCTGCAGGAAATGGGATTAAAATCACATCAGACCCAACTGTGGATAAAAAGTACACACCAACCCAACACTCCTTCTGAGCTTTCTGACTTGTAAACTTCCTTTATCTATCACGTTACCCCAGTGCTCCCTACTTTTTAGTATGCCATCGGGTCCTCTTCCAGGTGTTTGTGATTTTCTATTCTTTCATGAATGTCAATACTGCCCTCGGTAAGGCTATTGTCCTCTGTGACAAAGCTCAAGTATCCTGCCTCTATGCATTGATGGTACTCTTGACCCCTTTAGTGCATCTGCCATACTTGTAACTAATGTGCTATGTAGAAATTGGAAATGGGTCATACTAGTCTCTTCCAAAACCATTCATGGCTCCCCGTTGTTCATGCGATAAAGTTCAAGTCTTAAGTTATATCTTCAGGATCCAGTGAACTTGATGTTCTTTCGTTCTGATATCATTCCATATAGAACTCCACTTTTTATCTCAGTCATTCCTTCAGCCAGGATTTCCCTGCATGCTGATTGGGTGCTAGGCTCTGTGTTCCATACTGGGTGGGCTGTAGTGAGCAGGACAGGCATAATCACTGGTTTCCCAGTGTTCTTAGCTACAACTAACGTAAACATGCAACAAAAGACAAAGAGGATTCCAGGGACTGGTGGTAGCAAGTTGCTAAAGGAATAGCCATCACAATAGGCCTCTGTGAGATCTTAGCCAAGACTTTGGTAGGAGGTAAGAATCTGTTTGGATATGTGAGGTTGGCAGAGGGAGCCTTCAGGGTAAAAGAACAATATGTGCAGGGCCCCTATCTCTGGATAGTCTAGTGTGGCTGAAGGCTAAAGTCCACTTTGTTCCACACACTGTGTGGGAGTCAGGTTCTAAATGTGACCATTCTGCCCTTGGACTAGTACAGTTGCTGATCACCAGATCTCTCCCCTATTCTGTCCCCCACCGAAGGCCCTTCCTGAAGCTCTACCCTCTCCAAGTCCAAGTCTTGCAAAGCTCCTGTAGTCATTAAACCTTCTCTCATCTGTCTCACTACCTGTAGCCTAAACCCTACTACTACCTACCTTCACCTAGGCCAGGGTTCCGTGTTGGATGTTCAGTAGGAATGTGCCGAAGAAAGTAACAAAGAAACCACTCAGACATTCTTCTAATGCCTTATTTATTTATTCAACTCACAACACTGAGTTCTTGAATTCTGGATCTCTTGGCACCAAGCAGACTATGATTCAACCATGCCCTGGTGGCCGTCTGAAACCCTCCCTGCACAAGTAGGCACCCGGCTTAGGGTTACCAGGGGGATCTTAGCTGACTTAGAGTGAAGGCAGCCCTGTCCTCTTACAGAGCCTGTTTCAGTGACCTACAGAGAAACTATTTTGTGGTGTGGCTGGTGCTGGACTACTTCTCAGATGTGGTCTACATTGCAGACCTCTTCATTCGACTGCGTACAGGTGAGTGAGCACCAGGGCCACACAAACAACAGTTTGACCCCTAAGTCCAAAGAACTGAATTCAACTTTTGAGGAAACCTACTGGGAATAATGGAAGTCCATTTCCTGGCTAGGCCTCCAAGAGGTGACTGGTCCTCTTTACAGGTTATGACTTCATATGTTTATGGACATTTTGATCTGGCAGTGGATTTGGAGGTCCTTCTGGCAAGCCATGCTATGTGGCCTATAATCCTCTGTGGGAAGGAAGGCTAAGTGAGCAGTGTATTCCTTACTGGGTATTATCTTATAGGGAGTGACCGGCTTGAGAGCAGAAATGACATGTCGTCTTGTGTCTCTTTAGGCTTTCTAGAGCAGGGGCTTCTTGTTAAAGATCCCAAGAAATTGCGTGACAGCTACATCCATACCCTACAGTTCAAACTAGATGTGGCTTCCATCATACCCACCGACCTCATCTATTTTGCTGTGGGTGTCCATAGCCCTGAGGTACGCTTCAACCGCCTGTTACATTTTGCCCGCATGTTTGAGTTCTTTGACCGCACTGAGACACGCACCAGCTACCCCAACATCTTCCGAATCAGCAACCTGGTCCTCTACATCTTAGTCATCATCCATTGGAATGCTTGCATCTACTATGCCATCTCCAAGTCCATTGGCTTTGGAGTTGACACCTGGGTTTACCCTAATATCACTGACCCAGAGTATGGTTACCTGGCTAGGGAGTACATCTACTGCCTTTACTGGTCCACACTGACCCTCACCACCATTGGGGAGACACCACCACCTGTAAAGGATGAGGAGTACTTATTTGTTATTTTTGACTTCCTGATTGGTGTCCTCATCTTTGCCACCATCGTGGGAAACGTGGGCTCCATGATCTCCAACATGAATGCCACACGAGCAGAGTTTCAGGCCAAAATTGATGCTGTCAAACACTACATGCAGTTCCGCAAGGTCAGCAAAGAGATGGAAGCCAAGGTCATTAAGTGGTTTGATTACCTGTGGACCAATAAGAAAACAGTGGATGAACGGGAAGTTCTCAAGAACCTGCCAGCTAAGCTCAGGGCTGAGATAGCTATCAATGTCCACCTATCCACTCTCAAGAAAGTGCGCATCTTTCAGGATTGTGAGGCTGGCCTGCTGGTGGAGCTGGTACTGAAGCTTCGTCCTCAGGTTTTTAGCCCTGGAGATTACATTTGCCGTAAGGGGGACATTGGCAAGGAAATGTACATCATCAAGGAGGGCAAGTTGGCAGTGGTTGCTGATGATGGTGTGACTCAGTATGCCTTGCTCTCAGCTGGGAGCTGCTTTGGAGAGATCAGCATCCTCAACATTAAGGGCAGCAAAATGGGCAATCGGCGCACAGCTAATATCCGTAGCTTGGGCTACTCAGATCTCTTTTGCTTGTCCAAGGATGATCTTATGGAAGCTGTGACTGAATACCCAGATGCTAAGAAGGTCTTGGAGGAGCGGGGTCGGGAGATCCTGATGAAGGAAGGGCTGCTGGATGAGAATGAAGTGGCAGCCAGCATGGAGGTGGATGTGCAGGAGAAGTTGGAGCAGCTGGAGACAAACATGGAGACCTTGTACACTCGCTTTGGTCGCCTGCTGGCAGAGTACACCGGGGCCCAACAGAAGCTCAAGCAGCGCATAACAGTGCTGGAGATCAAGATGAAACAGAACCACGAGGACGATTACCTATCTGATGGGATAAACACCCCAGAGCCAGCTGCTCCTGAGCAGCCATAGGCACCTCTCCAGCCTTGCTTTGACCCCTGGAGCTAGAAGTGCTGTATAGATCTTAACATTTACATGCATTATCCTCATATCCCTCTGAAGTCTCCTCAAGGCCTTGCTGAAGTGTAGGGCTTTGGCCCCCCACAACTCGAAGCTCTCCTTTAAGTCTAGCTAATGGCCAAGTTGTGGACATTGCAGATTATGTAGGCTGGTTTTCCAGGAGCTTCAGCCTGCCCAAGTCTGAGAAAGAATAAGGGAACAGTTAAATCCTTCAGGGGTCTGTCCTGGGACCAGAAATCTGGACAATGATCTGTCCTGATGAGCCCATCTGAAGAGCAGTATGCACGCAGTGCCTGAGTCCCCTCACTGGCTTCTTTACACCCAACCACTTCCTTTCTGTTTCATTCTGGCCCCTGCCTTTTCTAACATGTGCTCTGAATACCCCATTTGCATGCACATGTGTTTATGCACAAACTGGCTGCAAACTCTGGGCCCCAGCACCCTAATTCTGTCTCTCAAGGCATGCAAGGGCTGTGAGGCTGTGAGGGTGGTGGTAGGATGTTTGGAGTGTGCACACTCAGGGCATACCTACTTGTCAGGCGATGGCAGTGTGAGACAGAGGTGGCTAGCAGCTCTGGCCACCTCCCTTCTATATAGACAAGTTCTAAAGAGCTTGTAAAGGCTAATGCTGGGCAAAAGACTGGGAGTTAGAGGCACTTACAAGTTAATAAATTCCTTTCAGCTACTTGTGGTTGCTGCTCAACTCTGCTTTTCCCATTACCCCCTTCTCTTCACCAAACCCTTTGACTCATGTTTCTCTTGTCCTTATGCAAGAATTTTTCTTCTGCTCATGTATTCGTCCAGCTTCCTGTACCTACCTGAGCCTACTGGTCTTTCAGGACTCATCCCTGGCCTGGATCCTAGAAGACTCTTTTGAATACTGCCACTCCTCCACTAGGGAGTCCCACCCTCAATAGGCTTCCACACTGGCCAGGATCTTCCCCTCTCCTGGCTTTTATTATATTGTGTAGCCAGTTCTGATGGATGTGGTTTTTCTTCCAGACTCTGGACACTTTGTTGGTAAGGCCAAGGCAATCTCCCTCACTGTTCTTATAGCAGCCTTGATGACATGTTTGGCACAGGGGAGGTATTTAGACAATGTCTTTTTTTTCACCTACAGAGTAACACAGTGTACAAGTGAATTAATGAGGGAATGAATGAACACAAGTCATCCAAACTCCTCTGCTTCCTCTGCCAGCAGCTCCATTGTAGGAGAAATACTGACTCTGCAGGAGCAGATCTTTAATTTCGGTGTTCCCTGATGATTAGGAGCTGCAGAAGGAAGTTCTGGTTGGTAGATCCGTGCTATAAGTAGCAGACCTTGGATTCGTGTTCAGGCTGTGTTCATTCTCTCATTCATTCATTCATTCATAGAATATGTAAAAATCTACAAACCAAGCAGTGTTAGGTATATTCACCTTGTGTAAAATCAATATCCAAACTTTTCATTTTGACAAAGTTTCCATTAAACAATATTTCATCCCCTGTTTCTTGATAATAATCACTCAATTTTAAACAAATGCGACAATAGAAACCGCATATGAATGGGATCATGCATTATTTGTACTTTGTGTGTTGCTTATTTCACTTTTCATAGTATCATCAGAATGGCATCCATGTTGCATCACATGTCACATCCTTCTTCTTTTTAAAGGCCAAATACTATTCCACTGTATGGATATTGCTTATTCATTCATCTACTTATGAACATTTGGCTCATTTCTACCATTTGACTATTTGAGAAGTTTTGTGAATATGAGTATGCAAATATCTCTGAGATTCTGTTTTCAGTTCTTTTCCATATATATCTTGGAGCTCCTAGATCCTATGGTAATTCTATTTTTACTCAATTTTTCCTTTAGAATCTGCCACACAGTTTTCTTCAGTCTTCTAATTTCTCCACATCCTTGCCAACATTTTTTATTTTCACTTTTGGATATGAGCCATCTTACTGAGTATGAGACAGTTCTATACCATGACTCCGTGCAGATTTTCACACATTTGTTGGTCGTTTTTTGGTTCTTTGGCCACTTTTTATTGTGTCAACAAACTGGAAGAGTTCTTTATATTATAGATATTAACTCTACCACATTTGCAAATATACTTTCCCATCCCGTAGGTTGCCTTTTCACTCCATTGGCTGTGTCCTTCGATGCATGGTTTTTAATTTTGTTGTAGTTCGTTGGTCTATTTTTCACTTGTGTTGCCTGTGCACAGTCACCATTCATTTTGAAATGCATTCGTCATCCTGCCTTTACCTCACTTCTTTTACATGTAGTGCAGTTTTTGGTTTCTAGTCTTGCTTATAGTAATAACCCTTTTCCACAGTAAGCATCCCTTGGTGGGATCTGTAACATCATATAGGCTCAGGTTCTGGTGGGGGCAGTAGTAGGTAGTTGGCATTGGAGATGTGACACTGCATTGTATGTAATTGCATTCTTTCTTTGGGAATTATGTTGCACAAAATGACTTGAAGCCCCTTCAGCTTAAGACAGGTCCAGCCAACAGGAGGAGAAATTCTTGGAGACTTAGCCATCTGCTTGTTGAAATGCTTGTTGCTAGGGCTGCAGTAAGGAGTACATTTTTTACCAAGCGCTGGCGCCTGGACAAGATGCTATTTTTTGCAAGCCTAGGCTGGCACTGGCACCAGAAGTAGGAGGATATTTGCCTTGCTTCTAGCAATACAGCTGTAGTTTCTCCATTGAATGTGTTCATCTTCAGTCAAATATCACAGTTGCTTGATTTCCAGCCCACATCAGGAGATGGGCATTGAGTCTTGAGGCTGGTTTTCACTTTGATAAAGTAGGCATCCCCTATAGGTCACTAAAGAACCCAATGGTTCAAGACACGGATTTTAGAACTCAGGTCCTCCTTCCCAAGACATCCTCGGGTCTATTCTCACACAACATTTTCTGTGTGTCAGATGCTTATATTATTTTCAGCTTGAGTGAGTGAGACACGAGTGCTTGCGTGTGCATGTGCTTTTGTGTGTGTGTGTGTGTGTTGTGTTTGTGCATCTGTCTGGACATGGCGCAGTCACCAGGTAAGCCCTTGGACGTCAGCCTAGGCAGACAGTGTCTGTTTCTAAGCACACCGCGTTCTCCCCCTCTGCTCTGTTCTCTCAGCAAGATCGTGACTCTGCTCCTGGTTGCTGGCCGCCACCCCCGCCTCTTCTGTAGCTGGCTGAAGTACATTTCCATTGTGTGCTGTGTTTACTCAGCACAGCCGGATTTCTCTGCTCTTAATTTACAAATGTTTAAACTGGAATGGTTTTATTTTCCTCTGAAAACACCCACCAAAGGTAATTTTCCCTATTTGAATATGGTCATCAATTTTCTTTTGCATTGGTGACCTTTTCTAGAAAACAAAAGCCCCCTGCTACCTCCCACGACTTCCCCTCCCCTTTCTGTCTGACCCTTCTGGCCCCTTCATTTTTCCCAGACAACCATCCATATACTGGCCCAGTCTGAGCCCCAGTCTCAGCAGCGCTAATTTATTTGTTCCTTAATCTGTAGCTGAAAGCTAGTTAGACCACTTGTCATATCCATCCTGTGAGGGAGGCCAAGGCCCAAAGTTCTCTTCTGTATCATAGAAAGTAGGACGTCCTCAAGGCACACACAAGGAACCCAACCGCCAGAGGGCGCACAGACATCAAGAAAGGTTCTCTATCACTGCTCCGCACAGCCCACGCAAAGAACAGAGTGGGGCTTCCTACAGCAGTTAGGTAGCACTCCTGGGGCGTTACACAGCTATTGAACCAGTGTCTGTCCCACAAAGTTTCACAGTAGTCTCTTAAAAGGCTTACAGAGCTTCCTAGGTATCAAGGCCTATCCCCCAATCCAAATCTATGCATGTTAGGTTATGCCCAGATCCTACCGGACGTTGGAGAAGAAGGAAATGTCAGAATTGAATTCCAAAGAACCTGGACAATGGTCATTATTTCTGATTTGAATATATATTCAAGAAAGGAAAAAAATTCTAGCAGTCTACAAAACCCTTGGGGTCATTGGTAATATTCATTAGCATTGAGCCACAAAGTAAAGTCAGTTAAGCTAGGGTTGATTTAAATAAAATCACTACGCAAATCCTTGTTCTGATGACAAGTGAAGGTGGTTTACAGGTGATGGTGAGTATCCAAACTCTACTGGACACCATAATTCTAGGCCACAGTGATCAGCATCACAACTCACTTCACTATTTTTCAACCCATGTCAACAGCACTAAAATCATCCTGAATTCTTTTCTGTGTCCACCACACTAATCTAATCATCTAGGAAATACCATATGCTTAACTTTCAAAGGACACATCATTCATGCACCCTATCCACTTCCACTGCCCATGTAGTGGTCAAAGCTACCATGAGGTAGGTCTATCCTTGCAGCTTCGATCATAGTTAGAGCGTTGGTCTGACTTTCACCCTCTTCCCCCCTCAGTCCATTCTCCACAAGAAAATTATATCCCTTCACTCCACTACTTAAAACTTTCAACTAGGTTTCTATTTTTCTTATGATATAATCCAAACTCATGGGGCTGGAGGGATAACTCTGTGGTTAAGAGCATTGTCTGTTCTTGCAGAAAGCCTGAATTTGGTTCCAGCACCCATGTGGTGGCTAACAGCCATCCATATCTCCAGTTCGAGGAGATCCAATGCCTTCTTCTGGACTCTATGGTCACTGTACTCATGGATCCATATATACTATATATATGTGATATATATATATATATATATGCAAAACACTCATATACACAAAATAAGAATAAATTAATTGAAGAAACTTAAAAAAAAACCTCCTGTGTGCAGTTCCATGGTTCTGCCCAGTAGAATGGCCCTGTCAGGGTTTCTGACCCAGTTAACTTTTTTATACAGCCTGCTTCTCTCCACCTCAGGCTTTCAATCTCCTTCTGAATCTTTACACACATACATATACATACACCAAGTTTGGGCCTGCCTCCATAGCCTCTTACTTGCTCTTCCTTTTTTTCTAGTTCTCAAATTTAGCTCCTTTGTCTTCAGGACTCTACAGGAGTCTTTGCACAGACAGCCTGGAAAAGGATCTCCATCTCCTCAGTGATACTCTGTCTCATAACCTGTTTGACTTTCCTTTATAGTACTTAACACCATTCATGTCAGTTCCCTCAGATGGGCATTTTGTTGATATCCACTGCATCTTCAGCATCTAGAGCAGCTACTAGAATGCTAGTGTTCTCTAAATGGAAATGTTGGGAAAGTCTTAAGGTGGTGGCTTCCTCTAGCGTATCCAGTGGATTGGACTCTGAACCCTCAGCCTTATTTCTCTTCCTGTTCTTAGTCATGGCTATGCTGTATCCACACACAACTCTTCACATTCTGGAGCCCACCTCAGAGCTCTTCCACAAGGCACACAACTTACTCTTATCACTTTCCCCCAATTTTGACTAAGATACCACTTTCCTTTTTCAAAGTCATCTCTTAATGTCACCTCCTCCCTCAAGCTTCTTTCCATCTCTTATAAGAAGGTGTATATTACTTCTCTCCAGTGTCCAATGTTTATGTGTAATACTGGCTTTCTTCCCCTTTCTGCTTTGAGGACAGATCTCTGAGAGATTGAACCTCCCTACCTGTAGTCAATGTTACCGTGGTGTGTGTGTGTACACTCAGTGTCTCTGGATGGTTCTACTGAAAGCAGGGTTCCTCAACTAGAACAAGGAGCTGGAATAGGCAGGCTTGGAGTGCCATCTGTTTCCAGCAGGAGAAATGGTACAGCGTACTGGCTACAGGTTCAGTTGCAGGTCATCTTCCCCCTGAAGGGGACTAATCTGCCAAATACTAAGTGATTTTGCTTCTCTCTGCATTTGACATTTCCCTGGAAGGCCAACATGACCATGATTTAGGGCCTTCCACCAAGCCAGCTACAGCTAACCCCAATGGGGGCAGTGGCTGATGGAGATGCCAAAGCCTGCAAAGCACAATTCCAAAAGGGACTCAATGCTGAGGCTTGCTTGGACCAGGACCGTGCTTCCGTGGGGGGCCTGGTAAGAGCACTGGACTGGGAGCTCCAAAAGCTAAGCTGAGTTGTACTCCATCTCCATTTGCTGGAGACTTGGAAATTTCAACTCTGGGAATACAGGCATCACACAGTAGGGCAGCTGGGAAAGAGGACACCATCTTGATAGCCAATGAAATAATATTCCCTTGACTTCTCCAGGCTGGGTGAGAGCCTATGATTTTTCAGCATTTCATTGTAGCTCCAATTAGAAAGTGTTGTAAGGAAGTCTCAGAAAACTATTATTTTGCCCTCTATGGGCAGACTTGTCCCTGAGAACCTCATATTGGTCTTGAAAGATGAAGAGGCATTGGCTGGACAAGTAGGATGGAGTGCCAGAACAGGAAACCAATTGAGTAGAGTTGCTGAAGAGCAAGTCCAAGGGACCCAGTGTGTGGCTGGGAATGGATGGAGCCTATGGTTGCCAGAGTGTGGGGTGGAGCATGAACTCAGTCCTTTCCTGGGCTTTACAGATTTGAGAATTTCCTGTGCCTCCCTGGTTGAACTGAACAAATTGATCTGTCCTTGATGCTCATGGTTTCTCAGGCATTTGGAGTCCCTCACGGGGGCAGAAAGAGAATCCATTTGTCTGCACTCATATCCTCATAGCACGTTGTTGAAGTGCTAACTTCCAGCAAAGCCTTTAGAGTCTTCAGTTTCTATGGATCAATGTTTTTAATTAGATGGGTTTTCCTGTTTTCCTTTATTGGATTGAGTAAGCAAATTAAATTGAGCAATTTGTTGTTAGGTCATTTAAATGCCAACCCGATTTCATAACCTGGTCTTGTGCCACATTCAAGTCACTCCAACTTCTGGGAATGGGGAATCCAGAGAATAGTCAGAGAAGTGTCATCTTGGAGACTTTAGGGGGCCCCCTGGTTTTTAAGGGCTGATTACTCTAGGCATAGTACAACTCTTTTGTGGTCTTTCAAAAGGGTGAATTGTGTGATTCCAGGCCTTTGGGACTAAGGTTGGGTGCTAACAGTGCTGAGATGCTGCTAATCAGAAGCTCCTAATGCCGTCCATGGTTAAGGGACTGCTTTATGTGTGTGGCCTCTGTTTCCTTCACTATATGGTACGCATCCTCTGTGGAGACCATTCCTTTTGGCATCTGGGGGTGTTCAGATTCTACCCCATCACTAACATGTAACTTGTCTGTTTGGTACTGATTCCAGGTCTTCAGATGTCGAGAGAGGTGGGGTGGATATGTTGCTTGAGTGGGAATAAGCAATACCCTGGCCATGCAGCTAGCTGACCACTCTTTCCTTTCCAGGTTGCTTCCGGCTCCAGAAAGCTCGCCCTTGTGCTGTTCTCTTTCTAGTCGCAGAGCGTAGTGGGGGCGCTCTAGCGCTATGAGTGGAGTCTGTCACTTGACAATTCAAAGCCCTTTCCTGTTCTTCAGTCTGAGAGCCCTTTTACAGAGACCTGGATATGACTGAGGGAGATACCCTGAGACCCCTAGTCATGAAAGAATTTAGGAGGGACAAAACGCAAATGCAAGATGTGGCACAAGAAAGATTTCCTAATATCTACCCTAAATCTCCCCAAGCCTCGTCTCCCTTAGTGGAGTCTCTTGCCCCCTCCTTTCACCGCTGAAGCCTCTGGCCACATAGACCCGCAGCTCTGTCTTCCTGCTGAGCTGCTTCTGGAAAGTCGTTCACTTTTTTTTTGCCTGTAAGCACAGAGGAGCAGTATAGCTGTGGGTATTCACCTCTGTGATCTGTGCTAGAAAGGGGTGGGTTTGGGGTCTGTTGGGGGATGGGAGAGGATTGGGGCCTCCAGAATATTTTCCCTGCTCCTGGGATGGAAGACTGAGCAAGCAGGCATGCAGTCAGGCTGCCCAAACCTGTTGGATTCAGAAAGGCAGTGACAAGATGTGACAGACATACAGGAACATTGGCTGGAGGGCCCCAGCAAGGGGTGGGACAGGCATTAGGGCCATAGGCATTGGTAAATAACATTAACAAGGCGAGAAGCAGAACAGGCAAATTGGGAATGCAGACAGGGCTCTGTGACTGCACTGGCTGTCTGCCTGTGAGTCACCTTTGTAGATCGATTTCAGCTCAGAGCACCAGGATATGCAATGTGCTTAGAAAGAGCAGCTGAGTTGGAAAACAGTGGAACAAGTGATGGGTGCGGCACCGGGGGCTCATGAGCACTGCTGGGCCCCAAGCCCTGGCCCATGCGTCTTCACTCTTGCTACTGTTGTGCAAAGGCTGGGTTTTACAGGTTTCAGATTCAAATAGACTTTTTGGAGACAAGGGTATAAAGGTATAAAGATAATTAAGATGTTCTTTATGAAATACACGAAAATTCAATAAAGATATTTACAAAAATAGTCCCCTTGATTTGGGGGTGTTCCATAATTCCTCAGCCTTGCTAGATCTCTTTGTTCAGTGCTTGGTTAACATTAGATGCCAGTAACTGTTTTTTGAATGAATGATGCAGTCTGTGTATGTGTGTGTGTGTGTGTGTGTGTGTGTGTGTGTGTGTCCTATGTCTGTGGATGGCAGAGAACAACTTTTATAATCAAACTCAGGTCTTCGGCTTTGGTGGCAGGTGCTTTTGCAATTGAGCAATCTTGCCAGTTCCTTGGTTTTTAGTGTGTGTATTTCTCTGTAACAGGAACTACTTCAGGAAATAATTGAGGTCTGTGTAAACATGGGTCAGTCTATAGTTTGGTGGACAGAGTGTGAGAAGGAGGAAATTGGCCTGCAAACGGTCCTGAGAAGATGCCCCACTTTGTAAACTGTCACGAGTACAGTTTTCATTGGTCAAAGAAAAGGGCAAAGGAATGACTGTCTGAATGACTGAGGGCTGAGAGCCGCTGCTGCACGATGCTTCATTTCTGCTTGAATGAAGTTCCTGAGAAACGGACTACTTTATGGGTGTGACCCTGAGTTCCCAGGTGACAGCAGTAGGCCCTAAGTGAGACACTGTGAACCTGAATCCCTATTTCAGGTGAAGTGCTAACCCAGTTGCACCAATTTAGTGACACTTAGAACTTTGATTTGGAGTCAGTTCAAACTGATTTTTTTCTCATTGTATATTTTTACTGAATTTTTGTGCATTTCATATACTACGTCTTATCATATTTAGACCTCCTCCCTCATAGCCCCTCCAACTGAATTTCATGAATTCTGTCATATGTGTTAAGGTCTATTGAGACAGGCTTTTGTATCCAGACGTTCCCCAGTGCAACTTCATCCACTGGGATCTAGTCAGCCTATCTAGAGTCCCTCCCTCTGCAGTAATCGGCTGCCAATAGTTCCTTGGCTAAGGTTAGGGCCTGCTGCCCATTTCCCCAGTTCTGTGCTGTATTTTTACCTGATTGAATCTGCATGGGTTTTATGTATGCTGTCATCATTGCTGCAAGCTCATATGAGCAAGTTCCCAGAGGCCTGGAAAACTCTGTTTACCAATGTTCATGCACCAGTCCTGGCTCTTACAATCTTTCTGCCCCCTCTTCTGCACCAGTCTCTAAGCACTGGGTGGCTGATGTTTAATGCAGGAGTCTTGTCCGTGCGGTTTCTAGTCTCTCTATCTATAGAGGAATGAAATTAGACCCCAATCTTTCACCCTGCGTAAAAGTCAACTCCAAATGGATCAAAAACCTCAATATGAAACCTGATATGCTGAAACTGTTAAAAGAAAACATAGGCACTACCCTTCAAGATATGAGTGTATGAAAGGACTTTCTAAATCAGATATAAGTTGCTTAGGAAATAAGGTCAACAGTTGACAAATAGGACCTCATTAAACTAAAATGCTTCTGTTAAACAAAAGAAACAACCAAGGAAGTACAAAGGAAAGCCACTGAGTGGGAGAAAATCACCATCTACACATCTGACAGAGGATTAATATCCAGAATATACAAAGAACTCAATAAACAAAGAAACAAACAACAAAAAAACACAACCCAATAAAAAGGTGGGCTAAGGATCTGAACAGAGTTCTCAAATGATGAAATAACAGTGGCTAAGAAACATCTTAAAAAGTGTTCAACATCCTTAGTAATTAGGGAAATACATTTGAACTCCACTTTAAGCTTCAAACTGTTTTTTGTCTATACCATGTATTGAATCATTTTTGAATGCTCTGAAAATTTTATTTACTTGTTAATATACTTGTCTATGATTTAAAAAATAATTTCATTTAAAAATTCACATAAATTTATTTAGTTTCATTATGGTGTTTTCAAACATAGTTTTGCTTCTATTAACTTCGTCCAATTCTCCATCATCATCCCTCTTTTCCTCTTTTCCTTCTTGAATGCTTCCATCCCAACTCTTTTCTGATTTTATCTTAGATGTGTGCTATCTATCATATGTATACATCCTTCCTCAACACCTTTTCCCCTCGTATGGTTGCTTTTCTACTTTCATCACACACACACAGACGACAGACACACACACACACATGCACAAAACATACACACACACGACACACAAACCCTATGTTCTACATATAAGGTAATAAGGTGTTTTTATTTTGAGCTTGGATGGTCTTAATATAATAGTTTCCAGTTCCATCCAGATACATGTAGATTTCATGATTCATTTTTCTTCATAGCTGAATAAGATTCCATTGTCTATATCATATCTTTATTATCTATCAGTTGATCAACATCTAGGCTGATTCCATTTCTTAGCTATTATGACTAGAACAATAAACCTAGGTCTTTAAGGAGCTCTATGTTGAGGTATATAATCCTTTGAATATGTGATTGGTTCATATGGGAGTTCTATTTTTAATTTTTTGAGAAATGTCCTTACTAAGTTTCATAATTTGCCTGTGATTTTCAAAGCACATGTTTTACGGCAAGTGACCACATTTAGAACTAAGAAGATCTACTCCTTTGGGCTAGGGGCTCTGGAAAGGAACTAGAAAACTATTGCAAAACACACTCTTGGTTCCTGGTTGGTTTCAGCGTGGATTTGGGCCTGTGGGATTTGGAGAAGAAATAAGGCTGTGGTCAGCCCTGAGTGAAGAAGAAGAAGAAAAGATGGAGGGATGGAAAAGGTGAAGGATGAAAGTAAGTGAGAAAGACAAAGAAGGAAGAGAGGGAGCAGGGAGGAGAGATCAAAGTGGGAAACGGGACACCTGCAGAGATGGTTCAATGTTTAAGAGCACTGGCTACTCTTGCAGAGGACCCGGGTACAATTTCCAGCATCCACATGGCAGCGAGCAACCATTCATAACTCCAGTTCCAGGGGAATCCAATGCTCTTTTCTGACTTCCATGACCATTGCATGACATGGGTCCAGTTACACACAAGTAGACAATGCACTCACACACACAACCTAAAAATAATAAAATATTTAAAAATTTAAAAATATATTATTGAATTTTGAGCATGGTAGTATACACCTTTAATCCCAACACTGGGGAGGCGGAGACAGGCAGATCTATGTGAGACAGAGGTCAGGCTTGGTCTCCATAGTGAGTTCCAGACCAGCTGGGGCTACAGGGAGATCTTGTCATAAAAAAATTATTGTCTATTTGTATTTTGTCTTTTGAGAACTCTCTGCTCAGTCCCATAGCCCACTTGTAAAGAGTTGTTTGTTTCTTTGATGCTTATGTTTTCTGTATAGTAATCCTCTGTGACATGTATAGCTAAAAAAGATGTTCTTCCCCTGTCTTTTCACTGAATCAACTACTTCCTTTCCTGTACAGACGTGTTTTAATTTCATGAGGTTCCATTTGTTAATCGTTGACATTATTTTCTGAGCAACTGGAGTCCTATATAAAAACTCGTTACCTATGACAACTCTTTTCACTAATAGTTTCAGACGTTTGGCTCTTACATTATGGTCTTTGACCCTTTTGCAGTTGACTTGTTACAGAGGGTGAAAGAAGGGGCATTAGTTTCATTCTTCTCTGTGTAGTCACTCAGATTTTCCAGCACCAGTGTTAAAAGACATTTTTTTTAAATGTATGTTTTGTTTTGTTTTTCACTTTTGTCAAATTTATGTTTGAAATAACAGATCTTTATAAGATTGGATGGTTGTTCATCTCTCACAGTTGAGTTGTAGTCACTACCTGAGGTTCAGGGATTGCAGAAGGGGTCCACCTCACCTGAACTGCTTCTTTGCTCCTCTTTCCCCACTCTCTCTTCACTGCCCTCCTCTCCACTGTTCATTGCTCTCCTTCTTATTTTGCTTCTCTCCCTGCCAGCTCGCTTTCCACATTGTCTCTTTCTACTCCAAATCTGCCTCACCTGTTTTCAGCCCTCTTTCTCAACTCTCTGGTCTGCGCTTTCCTGCCACCTTTGCTTCCTCCTCAAGTACCCCATATCCTTATTTAGATGCTGTTGCCTTCTTTTTTCTTTCTCTATATCTTAGCCCTCCCCCTCCAGTCATTTCCTTTACTTATTAGCCTTCAGTTTCTTTCTTTTAAAAAATATTTTTTGTTGATTCTTTGAGAATTTCAAACACTGTATTTTGATCATATTCAGACTTGCTCACTCATCTCCCATTACTTTACTACCCGCTTCATGTCCTCTATTATTGTTCTTTTTTAATGGCCTATTAAGTCAAATATGTGTTCCCCAAGTACTCTTAGATGTAAGTCTATCCTTTGTATTCTGACCAACCCATCAGGTACAACAGTCTTAAAGATGACTCTCTCTCTCTCTCTCTCTCTCTCTCTCTCTCTCTCTCTCTCGCTACCAATTGCTAACACATACTCAGTTAGGGGTAGGGCTTCTTGTTCACCCCTTCCATGCTGGGTTTTGTCTGCCTTGGGCTTGTACAGGTCCTGTACATGCTGTCACAGCATATGTGCAACTATCCTGTCATGTCCAGACAACATAATTTCCTTGTATTCATCTACCACCTCTGGCTCTTGCAATCTTTCTGCTCTTGTTTCCACAATGATCTTTAGGCCATAGGAGACGCGGTATGGCATAGATTTCCCATTTAGGGCTCAGCACTCTGCAGTCTCTTATTCTCCACATGTTGTCTGGTTGTGGATCTCTGTGTTAGTAATCATGTATGGGAAGAAACATCTCTGGTTACATTTGGAATAGTCATGAGGCTGATGATTACTTTTCTTTTCTGGGAGCATGTGTAGTACCTTTAACACTATGAAAGCTAACCAGTAGAGATGAAGATTTGAGATTAGTGCCAGCTAAATTTCTCCATGTTTGTTTCTATGACTCACATATGTAGTGTCTTGAGCAATAGGGTGAACATCTCTAAAAGAGGCCGTTCATTCCTAGCATTAGGCTTTTGACTTGTTAGCTTGTGCTGTCTTGTAAGGCCATTAAACCCCAGTCATAGGGTAACTACATTTTTATATTGCATATGTACATATTTTAGAAGTTTCTACAGTAGTAGGTTTCTCTATAACTTTTTAAAAATGCTTTATTGCTAGTTATCCCTCCCCACATGCCCTCCTCTGCCATGCTCTCCCATTCCCCAACCTATTTGGTCATTCCTATCATATTATTTTTCTTTCTCCCTTTCTATCAGTGTATTCTTTGTGTCCTCCCATGAAACTTGCATTTACCCTGGCTTTCCACCCTCTCTCTCCCGCCCTCCTCATCTTCTCTGTTTTCTGTCATTGCTATTCTGTTTCTCTCACTGAGAGCCTTGTTAATAGGTCTTCCATCATCCTTCTCCTCTCACAGCAATTGTTCTGCTATCAAGCTCTCTAAAGCTTCTCTTCTATTCCATTCACCTCCCCATTCCCTCTCAATAACATCTCTCCCATTTCTCAGACCCAGCTTTTCTCCTTCTTTCCTTCCCTTCCAAGCTTCAAACAGGAATCATGGAACCAGTCTCTGGTCCCAGCAGTATGTGGAGCTGGGGGAGGTGGGCAGGAAGAAGGTTTGGCTCTTACAGATATTTCACTGAGCCTAACTGTCTGGATCCCATCTCCCAACTCTAGCCTTATACCCCTAACAGTCCCAAACTCTATCTCACAATGTAAAATTTCAGAGAGTATATGAAGCAGAGAGAAAAGAATAAGCTCTAAGACCCAGGCATGTTGGGCCTATTACTTACTTTTTGTATTGCCATGATTCTATGCTTGACAAGAAGCAACTTACGGAAGGAAGAGTATGTTTGGGCTCACAGTTTAAGAGGTTACAGTCCATCAGGGTAAGGCAGCTTGTCATATTGCAACTACAATCAAGAAGCAAAGACAGATTAATTCTGGTTCTCTCCTCGTTTTGTCTTTTTGACTCAGTCTAAGACTGCAGGCAATGGAATGGTGTTATCTACATTTGGGGTGGGTTTCCCCTGCTCAGTTAGACTTCTTTAGAATGACATCAGACACATGCATTTCCATGGTGAATCTAAATCTCATCAAGTTGGCATCAAGTTGACAGTAAACATTCATGACCATGATGGACTAGTTTCCAAATTCTAGAGTAACGGACTATTATGAAAAGAAATATCTACTCCCTCCAGATGGGGAACTAATGATAGACCAAAGTAAGAATAACACTAAAATCCAACTTGATGAACCAATAAGGTTTACTGGGGTTGTTTGCAGGAGTGTGGGTAGGTGAGGGATTATATACAGAAATAGAAATGACTCAGAGATAGCTACATCACCAAAGGCCCACCCCAGCATGGGTTACAGCTCTTGAAAACAGGAAACCAGGAGCACAATGCACAACCTTCATGGAGCTCAACAGGTTGGACACTGCTTTTTTCAGGTAGCTTAGTGAGACTCTGCTTCTTCTAAGCAGCTCAGCTTATGTGAGTCTTCTAAGCAACTTGGCTTGTCAGAGAGTATTTCTTAATACTCTTACAGCTTATATGTATTTGGGGATGGAAGGCCCTAGTAAACTTGGTCAATTTCAAGGACTTCCTGAAGCTATTGAGTTATTTGCTTCCTTTTTAGAACATCCTGTTGTTGACCTAGTTTTAGAACATCATGTCTAAAGGAGTTTTTCTCCAAGATAGAAGGTTGGAGGAAATTATCCCACCACACAGACCCAGTGTGCTGCTGATGCCAGCTCTGACAATTTTAAAGGGAGATACTATGTTCCATTTATTAGTAATTGCTTCTGATGGACAGTCCTATCTGTTATGAACAACAGTTACGTCCTGATTATCTGTGAAGATCTTGGGAATGATGACTCCTTTCTCCCTCCTAGAATTTCCTTTCACAGATGGCCTTCTATCTGTCCTTTCTCTATACTATCTAGCCATCTGTACTAGTTACATTTGCTGTTGGTGTGACCAAATACGTCACATAAAATCTTTCATGTAATAAGGCTTTATTTTGGCTTATAGCTTTAGAGGTACTAGTCCATCACTGGATGGGAGAGCTTGACAGAGCCTGGATCTCATGTCATGACCTGCTAGGTTGCAGAGAAAAGAATATCAGCATGTATCTGGATTTCTTCTTTCATCACTTATATTCTGTCCAGGTTCCTGATCTATGGGTTAGTGCAATCCACATTCAGGGTTATTCTTCCTTCCTCAGTTAATTCTCTTGAAAAGGTCCTTATAGACACAACCAGAGGTATGCCTCACAAATCTCCTAGGTGATTCAAATCCAATCAAGTGACAATGAAGATTACCCTTCAGATCACCTATTGTTATCACCTCCATTGTCCATTTCTGTCCATTGTCTGTCCCAAGACCTGAGGCCCCTGCCTTCCTCTTTGTTTATAGCTCATCTCATTCTTTGCCTCTGCTTACTTTAATACCTTGTCCTTCTCCTCCCAACCTGGCCATGGGGCCTATCTTAGTTTCTTTTCTTGATGTTGTGATAAAATCCATTGACAAAGCACTTAAGGCAGAAAGAGTTTATTTTAGATCACAGTTCAAGGTACAGTCCATCATGGTGCAGAAGTCAAGATAGCAGTTGCTTAAAGCAGCTGGTCAAGTTATATCTACAGTCAAAAGAGAGCAGTGAATGCATCTATGCTCAGAGTCAGGCCACTTTCTCCTTTTTCATACATACCTGGATCTCAATCAGGGAATAATCCCACCTACAGTGGGCAGGTCTTCCCACCTCAATTATGAAATCAAGATAATCCCCTACAAGCCTTCTAGGTGATTCTAAATTGTCAACAGGAGAATTACACAGTAGTACACTCCTTTCCATCTTGACAGTGAAACACAACACTTTTAAGCCATAATCTTCTACTCCTTGTCCCTGAGTCTCATATTTATTTAACAATTTTCTTAACTACAATCTCCCATAAAATTAAAATACAATAACCATGCTTCCAGTATGTAACACAGAGTAAACATTTGTTTCTAAATTTTAAATTAGTTAAATTTTTTGCATGTATGAATATTTTGCCTGCATGTATATATGTGCACTTGTGTATGAAATTCCCATAATACCAGAAGAAGGCATCAAATCCCCTGGAACTTGAGTTACTTAGCCCTCCTGTGGGTTCTGGGAACCAAATCAGGGTCCTCTGCAAGAGCAGTCAGTGCTCTTAACCACTGAGCATCATTCCAATCCCAGAGTAAACATTCCAAAAAGAACAAGGGCATAACAAAAATAATCAGGGTATAGCAAAACCAAAATCCAGCAGGGCAAACACTAAATTATGCAGTTCCTTGTCCAGCATCTGAGGCTCATAATACAATGTTCTATGAAATGGGCCTTTGAGCATGCCTATGGGATTTTACCTTGATTCCACTAATGGAAGTGAGAATACTCACTGACCGTGGATAGCACTATTTCTTAGGAAAAGGATCTTGGATAGTATAAGAGTCAGAAAGTGAGCTGAACACCAGCATGTATGCATTTATTTCTCTCTGTTCTTCATTATGGATGAAATATGACTAGCGCCCTCAAACTTCTGCCATTGTGACTAAAACAATTCTCCTTGAAGCTGCTTTTTTGTCAGAGTATTTTATCACAGCAACAGGAAAAGAAACTAATATAGAGATTGATGTCTGATACTGAGAAGTGAGGCCATCACTGTGATAAACCTGACTATGGGATTCTTAGGCTATTGGAACTTTTCTGTGGCTAGAATGTGGAAGAGGATGGATCACTGAGTCAGAAAAAAAAAAACTGTTGAATGTTTAAAGTAGAGGTTTCAATGAGCCATTGTTTACAGAGCTTAGAAGATAGTAATGCTGAGAAAAACATGGACAGTAGATGCCCAGCCCAAGAAGTTTCAGAAGAAGAGATTAAGTACTCTATCAGGAATCAAGCTACAGGCCATTGATGTCGTATTTTAGCCCAGAATGTGACTTCATTCTGCCAGTATCCTGAGAACTTGAGTGAAGTTGAATTTAAAGATGGTGGACTAGTTTGTTTGACAGTGAAAATTTCAAGACAGGTTAAGCAATAAGGTTGGTGCTGAGAAAGCAGCTGTAATTGCTAAAGGGGTCAACACCACCCAAGAAAAATATCTTGTGCTTCACTGGGACAATAAGAAAGTTGTCCTGATGGTAAAACCACATTATTTAGAAGGCATGAATGATGCAAGTTTGAGGGGACCATGGAAAGTTACTGAGACCATGCAATATGTGATAGGTTCAGATTTTCTGCAGGGGCCTTGTCATGATTGCATGAGAAGTGCACCCGCCCCCCACACCTCCTCAACGCTTATGTGGATGAACACTTGGTTTCCAGTTGGTTGTATTGTTTGGGGAGGATGTGAAACCTTTAGAAGTGCAACCTTGCTGGAGGAAATAAGTCACTGGAGGTGGGCTTAGGGAATTTATAGCCTCACCCCACTTCCTGTGTCTCTGTCTGCTACCTGTGTGTGGATGGAAGTGTAATTAGCTATCTTCTTGCTCATGTCACTATGTCTGCCTGGTACCATGCCCTTTCCATCATTAGGAACTGTATCCTTTTGGCACTGTAAGCCAAAATAAACCATTTCTTCCCTAAGTTGCTTTGGGTCATGGTGTTTTATCACATTCACAGAAAACTAACCAATACAGGTCCTGAGAGCCATTGTCTGAAGCTGTGAAGTCTCTGTTACAATGGAGACCCCAGGGTATAGGCGATGCCAGGACCCTGGAGTATCCACCAAGGAGATCTGTAGGTATGGATTGAAGCTAGCCTAGGAGATAATCTATGTGTGGTTTAGGTGGTAGAGCTGGAGGGATCAGGTTCCCAGGTCCTTTGGTACTCAGCCAATTTCGTCATGAGCTCCAGATCCTGATGCTTCAAGCTCCTGACATCTTGACTTTCCACCATGATGGACTGTAATCTGGAATTATGAGCTATAATAAACTCTTTCCCCCTTAAATTGCTTTTATCAGATTTTTTCACAGCAGCAGAAAAGAAACTAAGACATCCTTGAAAGCCAAGTGGGGAGGGGAATCTGTGTTAAGCTGTCATGTGCAACATATGCATGCAGAAGAGACATGCAATAAAATCCTGATTTTAAGGCAAGACAGATGACCCAGTCAGTTAAGTGTTTATTGCACAAGCATGAGGACCTGTATTTGGATTCCCAACAAACATGTGAAAGCCAGGTGTGACGGTACATGCCCGTAATCCTAATGCTGGAGAGGTGGAGACAGGTGAATCCTTCTGGCTTGACTAACCAGTGTAATTAAATTGGAGACCTCCAGGTTAAATGAGAAATATCTTCTAAACAATAAGATGAAGAGCAATAGAGGAATGCTCCCAGTGTTGACCTCTGGCTTTCAAATACACACACACACACACACACACACACACACACACACACACACACACACGTGCTGTCAGCCTTGTGCTCTGGGGGCAAAATAACTTTTGAGGAGTCATTTATGTTTAAGTGATGGATTTTATCACTGCTCCACACTTGATGACTTTCAGTTGTTTTAATTTGACATCAGGAGAGATGAACAAATTTTTGGCAAGCGCTGGGAAAGAAGGGAAAGATTACAATATTGTCTCCTTAAAATCCCAAGTCACTGAAATGGAAATTGGCTGCCATGTCAGAAAAGGAATAAGGGAGATAAAATTGCCTTGTGAGCAATTCAGCTTGGTCATAAATATCCCCAATAATCCTTCAAACTGCACTGTGCTTTGTCAGGCAGTGAGCTCTTTTCCATCCATCAGCCCACTCAATCATCACGATGTGTCTGTGAGGTAAACAGGTCCAGAATTAGGTACCAGGGAGATGGGAAGATGTGGAGCTAAGAAACAGACCTCCTGACCTCATATTTGAGCACTGTTTTCGTGCTAAGAGGTCCTTGTGCCGCAGAGGGAAAGTTGGTCTCAAGGGCTAATCAAAGAGGGACAGGCCTGCCATGAAGACTGAAGACAGGAGGGTAGCAGGCCAAGCCCCCATGGTCCAGATTGATCAGCCCCTCTCACCTTTGACTTTTCTTTATTTTTTGATAGCGGTTAATATTGAGGTACAAACCAAACAACATCAGATTTACCATTTGAACTATCTTAAAATGCACATTTCAATGGAATTTAGTATATTCAAAATGTTATGTAAAAGTGAATGTGTTAAAACATATCTATAATCCTAGCACTCATAAGGTTGGGGGAATTACAGGTGCTGTAAGTTGTAATGGGTTACACAGAGACTTTTGAGATAGCCTGGGCTACGTAGGAAAACTCTGCCTCCAATAAAATGTCAGGGCTGGGAAACAGTCTCAACAGTTAAGAGCTCTTGCTGTTCTTCCAGAGGATTTGAGTCTAGTTCTCAGCACTTACATTGAGTAGCTCACCATTGCCTATAATTTCAGCTCCAGGAGGTCTGATCCTCTCTTCTGGCCTTTGTGGGCACTTGCATACAAGTGGAATGTACACACACACACACACACACACACACACACACACACACATACATAAATAACTTTTTTAATCTTTAAAAGAACTTAAAATTATTTAACCATCATGATTTTATAATTCTAGAAAAAATTAGGATTCTAATTTACTATTGAAATTTATTTGCTGACTTGAGGTGCAAAGTTGAATTAATTCCATTCATCTCTCATTTCAAAGCTGGCTCTAGTATTACCCATAGTTTGGACAAAGCCACTGTCATGGGATTTTTTTTTTCTCCCCATATCCCAGGTTCTTACACCCTTTGCTTATTCTACATATTCCCACTCTAGTGCACTTGAGATTAGTTGCTGAATGTGTATGCATTCTCATAAAACAACACTGTTGTTTTGGGTCTGTGTTTTTAATTTGCATAAAGGTTATTGTGCTATAAATCTTGTTCTTCTTCTTACTTTAAAAAAAGAAATCAGAATTATAATTTTGAGATCAGTCCATGTTCCACATATACCTACTTACTTCAAAAAGTGCTCCTTAATGTTTTATTCAGTCCAGGCACTGCTGCAGCAGTCATTCTGAGTATGTTTCAACAGGCTTGTGGTAAGATGGGCTCTAAGACATAGGCTTACTGGATTGGACTACATGCATATTTATCTCACCAAACACACCAGGGTGTTCTGTAAGTCAGAAGAGCAGTTTGTGGGTCTAACCGGAAGTTAGGCAGGAGAGTTCTTACTTCATCTTTCTCATAGTTACAAACTGATACAGAATGAGTTTATTTTGTTTTCCTTTACATTTTCTTAACTACTAGTGACTTTGAGGATGTACATTGGCCACTGGATTTATTGTTATGTAAATTACTTTTTCAAAATCAGACTCTCTCTCACACATACAGACATTTGGACTTCTATATTCTTCTTAACTGAATGTCTTTTTGTTGGTTTTAAGTATCATGCCATTTGTCTTTAATTTTTTACATACATTTAGTAAAAAAAAGTCCTTAACTTCGGCTGGATTTATCAAGTCTTATGGATTAGAAACTTTACTTTAAGTGTGATCTTTATCCTCTTCAAGGTCACAAATGTTTCATTCCATTTTATTTCAATAGCTGTATGTTTTAACCTTTCATGTTTAGTCTTTGAATCTATAAGAAATCAGTGTTAGTATGTTGCAAGACTAAAGCCTAGCCACTGTCTTCTTAGCATAATTTATTAATAAAACCTCTTCTTTTCTCAGTTTATTAGTGATAAAGATATGCATATATTAGAAAAAATATATAAGGACATATTAGAATATATGTTCTATTATTTTCTTCTTCCATCTGGCTCCTAACTTGCTGAGTGATGCATCTTGCTGCACTATATTTTCTTTTGCTATAATATCATGGTGTAATTTACAGAGAAAAATAATTGTTATATTTTTGGAAGCTGGGAAAGCCAAGTCAAGGTTTTGGCATTGGATGAAGGATGTCTTGTTATATCCTTACATAATGGAAGACATCGCATAGAATGTGTACAAGAGATCAAGAGGAGAGAGTACATAGCAGAAGAAAGTAGAGCCAAATTGATTTTAAAATAATTAACTAATTAATTAATTGATTTTTCTTTGAGACAGGGTCTCTCTATGCAGTTGAGTTTAGCCTTGACCTCTTGAACTCACAATTGTCCTAATGCTGTGATTACAAGTGTGCATCATCACATCGGGATCCATATTCATTTTTCAAACAATCCATCTTGAACATTTACTGCCTTGATAATGATATTAATCCATTGATGACGGCACAACCCTCATGATCTAATCACTTCTTAGTGGTTTCACTGCTCAACAGTATTACAGTGGTAATTACATTTCAACGTGATTCTAGGTGGGGGTATATAAATCTTGGTGAAAACCCATTTGATAGATGAAGATATTGAGGTTCAGAGAGAGTTAAACCATCCCAGATATGCATAGTGATTAGTAAGGAAGATGGGACTTAAAGTCATGTTTCGTGAGTCCTTGCCCTCGTCCCTTGTCACCACATTATGCTATTTAAAGTTGTTCAGAGGCAGTGAACACCTTGGGCTGCAAAGCACATACTTGCCACTGCTCAGCTCTCATCTGGATGGACAGGGCAGAGGGAGCTGAACAGTGACGTGCTTTGAGGAGGCAGAAGCTGAAAACCTATAGGCAATTTTTAGGAAGGTCATCAAGTAAAACTGGGTACTATGTGCGAAATGATGTTAAATCTGGGAGGCCATTTTCCTGTGGAGGGTGAAAGTGGTTCTAAGGCAAGATGAGGACATCTTCTGGGAATAGACAAAGAACCAGTTGAACCTTAATAAATCAAGCCCTCATCCATTCCAGTAGAATACAGAGCAGAAAGAAAGGGACATAATGGCACCAGTATCTACATTTAGTAAGAAAGCAATAAGACTGTATATCTTCGTAGGCAGAGGAGGTATGAGTAGCAGGACTTAATATGTTTTGAAGAGAGGCTGAGAGTCTACCGAGGGCCTCTGCCTGATGATCAGGGATAATACCTAGTTCAGGTACGCTAGGAGCACAATAGTGCCCCAGGGGATTCTCACCACAACCTAGACAACATTCAGCCTTCCTGTCCATTTGAGTAAGTACTGTTTTCAGGTCTCAGAATGTTATCAAAATTTTAGAGCAAAACTCTTCCTATAGGAGCCCTACAGACCATCCTTGGCCACCCATCCCAGTATGCTAATGAAAGACATGAGAGTGATGAGAAGCAGACAGAGGGAATTTAACCAACATGGCAAGTTGGGAAAAGAAGCACAGGAGTCTGGTGATCAACGGTATATTTTCAGGGTACAAGCACAGAGATTTACGTTCAAACAGCAGAAGAATTGGAACAGGAGCAAGAGGTACACATAATTACGCAGTCATTGTCAAGGTGTGGTCTGTCTGATCATTGTGTCAACTCTGGGTCTACAAGGTAGTCCTAAAAGAAGTTGGACTTGCTGTCTTGGTTGGAGAGGGATCATCTTGGCCTAATATCAATAGCCCTGATCTAGGATGCAACCTTGCCCTCATGAATGATTGCCTCATTTTAGGCTTATCTGTCTCACAATGCTTTGCTGTTCCTAGAATACAAGGTGACCACAGGTTTGGAACTATCCTTGTGTCTTCAGCCTTGAAGGGCAATGAATAAGTTACAAAGATAAGCCCTCCTCAGTGAGTAGCATATCTGTCCAGAGTCAAGTTGGGGTCAGTTTTAGAGTATATGACATAAGCACAAAATAAAGGTAGAGATGCCAGAATGTCACCCTGAATTAGTCACCGTGTGAGACCAAGTGGGAGGTCATAGCCATTTATTCAAATAGTTCTAAATGTCTATAACAAAGATGTAGGTGCTCTTCAACCCTGTAGGTGTGCAAGGCATCATTATATGGCCACATTAACATTCAGGCTGCACTTGTAATTCTTGTTTGAGATTTAAGCTATTTTATACAACTGATCCATTGGTTCGCAAAACTCAACTTGGGGATCATCTTCACAGAGGGTTAAAAACACAGACACTGGTCTCAATACTGTGCCGGTCAGCACCAGTTTTTCTCAATCTACATGTGATGGACAGACTCATTCTGCCACAATTTATACTTTTGTAAAACACAGAGTCATACTTTCTGTATTGCAGCAATGTCTTCCTGCTGAACAATACCTTACTATTGTTGTTCCCTCTTTCAGTGGTATGATGTCTCAGTCAACTCATTGTAAGTTGAAAACATTGTAAACCCAAAGTGCATTTTAAGACATCTAACTTGCTAAATATTGCATCTTAGCAAGGTAGTATATTATTCAGTGTCCTTTGTTCTCTTGAGATGATGTGACTGATTGAGAGCCGTGGTTCCTTCCTGCTGCTTCCACTAAATGCATGATGCTTTTACACCACCATAAAGGAGAAGTCCGACTATTGTCAAATCACAGACTGTATATATCTAATCTCTTTGCTGTTTGTTATCTCCTGCTTGACCACTAGTTCTAGACTTGGACTGACCTGGGTTTCCAGAACTATTTCTCTAGATGTTGCTGCTGGCCCAGAAGTGCTAAATCATTGTTCTGCTCCTGGTTGGTTGGGAAAGACTGTCCTGCCTCTATTCTGGCTTGATTTATCAATTGATACAGTTTGCTTTATGTTTTTCTTTGACCCCAAATTCTTGCTCTCTGTGAAGTTGGCATCACCCCAGAAGGTCTAAAGACAAGTAATGTTTTAATAACCATTGTCTTTTTTGTTTACTTTAAAGTTTCATGTTAGTAAGACTTCTTATTTGCTTTCTATGAGATAAATAAAAAATACATTGACTTACCAAAGATTGAACCTGGGCCAGATGGACTCTTGTAGTCTCCAAAGTGAAATTCCCAAACCAGAGTCACAGTTCTCTGGCCATACTCCAGAGGCTGGAGTCCAGAGGGTGGAGGAACATTTGGGTGTGTCTGATTATGAAGAAACAGCTGCAGCAAGCTCCCAAGGCAGGCAAGGGAAGATAATGTTGAGGGAAATGGGTCACTTTAACTCAAAGGAATGGAATGTACCCCAGTGATTGCTGAGGCTCTGTCCTAGTCATGGTTTCATGTCTGAGAAACAGTTACTGGCTAAGATGCTGGATTCCCTCACTAAGGGTTTAGTACAGGGCCCAGCAGCTAGAAGATGCTGAGTAAATGTTGCTACAACAAAATGAAAGCAGCTTTCTGTCATGTCCCAAATAATTTCATTTCGTTGTAGCAACATTTATTCAGCATCTTCTAGCTGCTGGGCCCTGTGCTAAGCCCTTAGTGAGGGAATCCAGCCGCGAATCATATGTGGATCCAACTCTGGAGCTATATTGAGCTCACAGTGCAGTACAGAGATAAAAGATTCCAAGACCTAACAGGGTAACTTCAACCAAGAGTTCTTTCATTCTTTGGTTGTCAGCTCCAGAAGCACAATGATTATTTTCCACCTAGCTTATCACTACGTTCAAAGTATCTGTGGTTCACTTCATGTTGTTGATTCATATCCTTATCTTTCATGTCTATGATCAATGGCTAGTTTTATGTGTCAATTTAGCCTGGTTGGATTTTACAAGTAAATGTTTAAACACTCATCCTTATATTGCATTTAGCAGCCACGGTTAGCATTTCTAGTCAATCAAATAGAAGTAAAAGAGTCTGTCTTGGAAAATGTGGTAGATATCAGCTTATTAGTTGAGAGAGTTTAAGAACAAAAGTGTGCGCCTGAGAAATAGCAAATTTCACATGAAGACTGCAGTGTCAGCCTGTTCTTGGGAGTTTTCTAACTGCCCTTCCTGATGACCTGTCTTATGGACTATGGACATGCGTAGCAAGCTCCACAATTAAGAATGCCCATTTTTCATAATAAATGTATGTATTAGTCACTTTTCTGTTGCTGTGATGGAAACACTGACTACTGACTAAGGAAACTTATAAAAGGAAGAGTTTATTTAGCTTACAGTTCCAAAGGGGGAAGAGTCCATTATGGCAGGGAGGCATGGCAGCAGGGGAGGCTAGAGCAGGGGCACTCATGTCTTCAAGCAGGCACAGGAAGCAAAGAGGGACTGGAGATCTAGCAAGGTTTAAGAACTGTCTAAGCCCGACCCCAGTGATGTTCTTCCTCCAGCATGTTCACACCTTCTAAGACCTCCTAAAAGAGTGCCACCAACTGGGAACAAAGTGTCTAAATACTTAAAGCCTATGGGAGATATTGTCATTCAAAGCATCACAATATATATATGTTATATGTGTATAATATATAAATTATATATGTATATTTGCCTGTCTACCAACATTATCATTTATATATCTTAAATGTTCTACCATAGAAACAGAACTTCTGTTCTGTGTGTGTGTGTGTGTGTGTGTGTGTGTGTGTGTGTGTGTGTTATATGAAAAGCTCTTGGGCCCACATATTTCATATATGAGAGAAAACATGTTAAATTTGTCTATATGAATAATTTTTCCTTATTGCTGAATAACAGTTCAGTGTGTACTTATACCATTTTTTTATCCATTTATCTTCTGATGCTTTTGGTCATGCTGTTTATCACAGCAACAGAAATCCAAGTAGAACACCAGTATACTCCCCAGTCTAGTATGTCAACTCAAATTATTAAATTTCTCTCTTCCCATTCTTATTGCCACAATCTGGTTCCCACCATGAACATCTCTCTCTTAGATTAGTGCAACAGTCTCATAAATGGTCTACCTGTCTCTGGCACAGAAACCAGCAGAATCTTTACAAAACTTGTAACTTCTGCTTCTCAGAGCATTCCAGTAATCTTCCGTTACATGATAACAGTGATCTAATCATTGGCTTCCCAGTCCTGACTTCCATGTGGTATTGTTATGCCCAGAGAATGGCTCCCCAAGAACTACCGTATGAGTCTGGAGTGTATGCAAAAAAACAAAGAGCCTTTATTCAAGCTTAAGCTTGGTCTCCCAGACCTCACCAACACAGTGGATCTGTTCTGAGAGCCCTGAGGAGAGTGGGAAGGGGCTTTTTATAGATTTGAGCATATTTTAAATTGATTGGTTGCTATAAGCTGTATACCAAAATTAGTTAAAGGTGACTATGAAGCCTCTCATTGGTGGGTGCTGTTTCCACACCAAAGGAATATGCTGACCATTGCCTAAGTCTGTTGAAATGTGCTAAACATTGTCTAAGTCTGGTCCTGTTATAATATTTGCAGAAATTTGCTAAATTTGCGTGGACTTGTTCCCTTTTTTTCAGGTCCCATGCTGACTGAAGTCTTGTTAGAAAGGACAAAATGGAGTCATCACTGTTCAGTTTGATATTCTAAAGCCAAGCGTTTTACAGAAGCGAAGAGAGCAGTTAATCTACAGATATTGAGTTGAGAAAGGGTTCCAGGGGTCCCACAGTATCATATGTGGGGTTCTAAAGTACACTGATTTCTTTGCTTTTCCTCAAACACAGATACTGTCCCTTTCTAAAAAGCTTAGGTATACATTGATCTAGTTGGATGAAATTCAGTCAAATTCTACTATTTCCGTCTCAGTTCATACACTACATCTGGAAAGAGGATTTTCTTCATTGGTGTATTTCTCTGATTAATATTTGCCTCTTTTAATAAAGCCATACGAATGACTTTTATAAAAGACATAATCTGGACTAACTACTTTTAATTAACCTTGGAAAACTCACTTAACCATATGTTCTTGTGATCTGGGCACCTAATCTTGTTTCTTGGAAACCTCAATTTGCTAGTCTACCACAAGATAGGGAATGAATATAGGTACGCTTGAGAATTACCATGTCAAAGCACTGAACGACAGCATATCCACCTTCACTGAAAATATGAAGATTGAGAAAAGGTTGCTTGACATTGTGTACATGAGATTTTCTAGGACTCAGGGTGAAAAGACAGGCTGGTGTGACTAGATAAGGGCGTATTCAAGTTTTTACTTCCCCAAATGAATGTGGAGAAATGGTTTTGAATAAAATCATGAGTGGAACTTGATTCAAGGACACAGTTCCAGACACAGTTTCAGCAGCACAGTTCCAAGAGATAGTTCCAAGAGACATCTGGGAGAATGGATGGTCTCTGAGTTCAGGCCAACTCTTCTTTAAGAGTCAAGCTGTTTCATTGTGGTTAACTGTAATGTGGAGTGGTAACACCACAAAAAGCTACAAGGTCTACAAGAGTAAAGATCTTTTCTGCCTGGTTGAAAACTGTGACTATAATAGCTAGACAAGTGCCTGCCACATAGTAGATACCCTATAAATAACTGTTAAATGGTTGAATCCTTGAGGAGGTTTTCAAATTGGGCTTAAGAGATAGATAGGTTTTGAAAAGCACGTGTCCAAGGGTGGTGGGTGGGTGGCATGGAAAGTGAAAAGGAGATTCTAAGCGAAGAAACAAGATGACTGAAGACACTGGTTTTTGATGCTCCTGGAGAGACACAAACAAATGTCTACTGACTCCAGATAGGGAACCAACTACAGACCAAGTGAGAATTCTTACAAAATCCAACTGGTGAGCCAGTAAACTTAATTGGGGTTACTTACAGGTGTATGGGTGTGGTGTTAATTACAGGAGTAAAAATGACTCGAAGGCAACTATATCAGCATGGGTGACTGCTCAGGAAGGCAGGAAATCTGGAGTGCCCTGCACAACCCGCAGGCAGTTCAACAGGTTGCACAGTGTCTTTTCCAGGCAAGGCAGCTCAGCTGGTCTCTGCCTCTTTGAAGCAAGGCAGTTGGTCTGAGAGTGCCTCTCAGCAGTCCTTCCCTCTTAAAGATAGTTGGGAAAGGAAGGGCCTAGTGAATCCTGTCAGTGTCAGGGACTTCCTGAAGCTATTGAGTTGTTTACTTCCTGGAGTTACCAAGCTCCTCTGCTGCATGTTTCAGCTTCCCTTAGAACATCCAGTTGTTTACCTCCCTTTTAACATCCGTTGTTTCACCTAGGAGGAAGTTGCGTCACAATAGACACAAAGCCATGGAAATAGAGGGATGGTAGAGAAAATGATGAGGAATCATAGCAAAAAGGTCTATTGGCCAGAGATGGGGGTGTTGAAGATGGAGGGCAGTGTGGCTGCCAGTTCACAAGCATCAAAATAGTCTGCAGAACAGTGGCTGGATGAGGAACTGTGCTGCTCTGAGAAAGCTAAGCACAGATGAAGACTGGCATGGGCACCTTGCCTCAGGCACCCTTCATTACAAGCCACTTTCAAGAACAAGCCCTGAGAATCCAAATGGTTTGTCTTTTCTGGTCTTTACCTTCTGAGGCTTAGGAGCATTTCTTTGGCTCCAAGTGAAGCCTGGACCAAGGAAAATGGCTTCTGAGAGGACTTGTCAACATGATAAACTCTAGGTTTCAGGACCTGAAAGATGAGCTAAATCTAGAATAAAAAGGGGGGAGGGAGGGAGGGAGGGAAGGAGGGAGAGAGAGAGAACACAGAGAACATGAAATGAGAGAAAACAGAGATATGGAGAGCTGTGGAGACGCATCTGAGTGCCCAGGAGCCAAGGGAATCCAGGTAAAAAATAAGTTTGTCAACTTCTTAAAAACTTTATCAGCAAGGTTTTTATGTCCATCAATTTCTTCTTTTCATATTCAATCTGTAACAATAGTACAAGATGATAGTTGCAGAGGGTCCTCAAAGAGTATTGCTCAAGATAACTAATGGCAGTTTGGATACTTGCCAAGAGATTGAACCCTATCCTACCCCATGCTCTAGAATACTAGATGTGTCATGTAGATTCTACCACCAGCACTCAGCCACAGTCATTATTCTCCTGACCTCAGAGTGCTCAGGGATTACCACTACAGCATTCAGGGATTTGTCTTGACCCTATGTTCAAGAGATCTTTGGGGCAGGGCATCCACCTCCAAATATGATGAAAGAATGGTGTTTTCTGGCTTTCCACTGCTGTACTAGAGGTCGGACTGTAGAATACCTTGTGTTAAAATTTATTTTTAATCCAAATTAGAAAGAAGCTCTGCATATTCTGGATGAACACATCGTGCCAGTTTTTCCTTGTGAGTAGAATTTCGCAGGAAATGTGAAGTCACAGTGTACATTATGGGGAAGAGAGCTTCTCTACACACGGCTACTTGGTGGTTTTACCCATTCCTCTCTGTTGTCATCTGTCTTCCTTGTTCAATGTAGAAGAGATAAGTAACCAGCAGTGCACTTGTTGGCATTCCAGGAATCGCAGTACTTTTGGAATCCTCATTTGGTAGTTACCCGTTAAAGATTCTCATATCTTTTTAAAGAAATATGAGCCAAATGCTCATAGCAGTGAGTAGACTCATAGCTTTCCAAGCAACAATTCCAAAAGTGTGCCCATGGAAAATTTGGGTTCAACATTGGGAAGACCTCTTCTGGGACATGTTTCAAAACTCAGCTCTTGAGTTTGATCAGTTCCACATTTATATAAGTGATTCAAACAAAGATATAGAAAGTAGTTTGGCAAAATCACAGAAGCTACAAGTCTTGGAAAGAAGAATGTAACCATTCCCCATTGTAGTACTTTTGCCAAACCCAACAAGATGACTTTAGCAAGTCAGCCAAAAACTCTATCATGCTTAAATTCATTGTAAATTCCCTGTTAAAGAGCTATGGATATGAAGGAACTCGGGAAAAACATTCCTGATTTGGTGTACCCTAATATTCAAAAGGGGCCCACAATGGGATGTTATAGGACTAGCTGCCAGTGGATTTGGTTGTATCATCCCGAATTGAGGTGAGAAAGAAAACAAACATTAATTGACAAAAAACAGAGTAGGTTGCCTACAAAGCAGCAGCAACAACAAAATAGCCCCTGTTTATCTGAGAAGACGGCTTCTATTTTACCCAAGGAAACCACTTCTTTGTACTTAAGAGAATAAGTTTGTTTAATTGTTACTTCAGCTTCAGTAAATATGCTTTCTCATTTGAAATTCCAGCTCATGTCTCCCCACCCATAGGCTGGAGACCCCTGTGCATGGGCCCTGGTCATGTAGACCCTTATGTCATGGTCTGTAGTCATATGATTAAGAGGCCCCATAACTCCGGGGCCCACCAGTGCAGGTGTGGGTCAGAAATGACACTGAATTTCAATAAATATTGTAAGAAAACTAGTTTGTGCTCAGAGTTTCAGAGGTAACACCACCGAGCCTGCTGATAAATAAACCTGTTTCTTGTTTTCTGACCTGCCACCCCATCAGTCTGAAGTGCCTGTTTGAAGCTTGGTGTCTTGTTGGCCTCACCTTCCCCTTACAGAGGAAGTAGTGAATACTTTTCAAGGCAAATGTCCAAAGTCCAGAGCTCAGCTCGGAACCCCACACGTGAATAGGTCAGCATAGTCTGATGTGTGTGAAGAAGACTATGAAGATGAATGAAGAGGAAAAGGATATGTGGGATCTGTTTGCCATGAAAGAGAATAGATTTCTGGGGCAACTTGGCCACCCTCTTGAGTGCTGACCACCATCAGTCCTGGAGAGGAATGGCCATGGCTCATCTGCCTGTGTGCCTGTGCCCTAGAAATGAAGAGGAGCTACCAGGTGGCCAGTTAGTGGAAGTGGTTAAATACAAGAATGTTATATTGTGTCAACATACCAAAAATGTCTACTGTGAGTGCTGATGCCAGAGACAGCCTGGTCTGCTTTCTGGGGCTCTTCTAGATGTGAGTTCAACGAAGTATTTCCAGGTGACTAGAGGAGCAGATGTCAAGGATTGTGCAGTGGTAGCCAGCCCTTTTGTCATGTTCCTGGCAATTTATTTTACTTGTTGAATAGCTACCCATACATTTATTCATCCACAAAGAAGATTCTCACGAAGAAGTAGAAGTAGCTCTTTTTAGTAAGCTGCTTCATGGCCAGAGAACTTTGTGAGCCATGCATTAGTAAGAGCTGTACTGGAAACAGAGATATCTGCACAGTGTTGTTCTTTTGTGATAAGCTATCTGTACTAGAGATGGGAACCATGTGTGTCCAGGAGAGCTGGCCCAGCCTCAGAAGGGACACAACACAGTCCCATGGGAGACATGCTTAGCACTGTGCCTGGAACCAAGCCATGACCTTATCATCATTCACATCAAAGTGTTGGCAGCAGCCCACTCCCATTTCCATTCTGCCACCACAGTGGTATTTGGTGGCACCACAGGCAGCAAAGAAACCAGGGAGACCTCCCTCAAGGAGATGTGATTAATCAAAGGTGAATATCACCGGATCGCAATGATGTAAAAACCTTGGAGATGAGTTTGCCAATTAGTATAACAAATGAGGTCACAGGGGATTCAGACTCCTGTTATCTTTCTGTTTCAGAGCATTAAGAATTTTGGAGGCAGCCTGGAATCCCTAACAAAGCTGGAGATTCATGGTGGGGCCCCTGAGATATAGCTTGAACCTCACAAATTCCTCACAATTTAGCTAGGAATTTATCTACTGTAGCGGAAGTAGATTTGGTTACCATAGATGTTGTAGGAATCTGCAAATAGGGCACCTTTTTTGCTTCCCTTTACACAGGGCTGTCCACTGTTCCCTTACGCTCCTGTGGAGCTTAGGGTAGAGTCAGTCCTGGGTCTTCATCGTATGGTTTGCATCTGTAACTTGCTGCCTTGCTTGGGCTACAGTGTGACCTGTGTATTGTTGTAGTGAGGGCTTCATCTTTGTCTAGGATTAAAAGAAAGGAATTGTGAGAGATTGTTCTCCTAGAATGCCAGCTAACCATGGCACCGGCTGAATTCCCTAGTCTCTTCCATCTTGACCTGCCCTGGGGAAGTGATGAGCCACAGATCTGAAACTGATTACTTCAGAGCCTGGGCTCCTGTATCAAGATAGCCTGGTTGTATAAGCTGTTGTTACTGCCTCTGTTAAGGTGGTTTGGCATTTGTGCACCCTGCTGTACAGGGCATTTACCAACCTAGTGATAGGTGTTTAATCTGTAGCCTGAGCTTCAAAGACGATGATGGCTAGAGACAGAGGCAAAGGGAGATTCACAGCAAGTGTTAATGGGAAGGCCTTTTTCACTACCAAATAGATAATAAAGGGCAGTGAGAATGAAAGTGACTTTGTGATCACTAATAAAAGTTTGTACTGTTGGAGTCCTGAAGTGTGTTATGCTGCATTTTAAAGGAGGCAGAGCGTCCTCAGGATAAGGACAGGGCTAAGGTTCTGCTGGGACAAGCAGAGTTCCTCCTAGTGACTAGTATGTCAGGTCGCCTCCACCCTCCCCATTTTTAACCTCTGACATCATTATTGCCATCAAGGACATCACTAGGAGCGTTTCTACTTTCCAGGGCATGCTTGTGATTGCAGGATAGTCCTAAAAGACACCCACCCAATCTTCTATAGAGGAAGAACAGAATGGCCACCAATACAATCATATTATTTACTTGCCTTTTCTAGAGACTGATGGAGGCTCAGCAAACTGGGCATGAGCAGATGGGCCATGGGATCAGTCAGGCTCTGCTTTTCAAAGTGGGCATGTGGGAAGTTTACTCATAGTCACTTCTAGATTCTTAAATTCTCCTGGCACATGTTTCAAGTTTCCAAAGGTAGTTGCCTTCAGATAAAAGTCCACTGCAGGATATTTATGGTGAGCTTGAATGTTTCTTCTTCTAAACTGTCATTAGAGAAGTACAGCGAGGTATCAAGGAGTCATGGAACATATAGCTGAGGTAAAAAGGGCTCTTGGGGCTGTCAAACTTATCTCTGAATTCTGTGATCAGCTGCAGAAGTTCTATCCTGCAGAAAAGGACAAATGCTGGCTGGTTGTGTAGGAATGTGATGATGCAAAACTCCTGGAAAGCCTTATGGGTCCCAGAGGCACCTCTATGGGCTGCTTACTTGAGCCTGGCTGTGTAATTTGCTTGGTGACAAATAGTGGGAGGTGGGTGGGTGGGGACACACTTTCATTTAGAAAACTGTCTCTTTTTAGGAACACTGAGGCCAATAAATGTGTCTACTGATCTGTTTAACTCAGGGTAATAATGCTTCTGAACTAAATGGCTTTCAAATTCCAGTTCTACCCTGAAATTATTTCGTTGTATTTTATGGTAATAAAGTGCTGTGAATAAATGGAAAGACAGGCTACATTTCTTTTGATCTAGTTAATGATGTTTGTGAAGAGCCAAACTCTTTGGACCTCGAGGCAGTAACCCAAGCACCATCATTCCTTCAATGTTTATTTAAATTGGGCAGAGTATTGCTCAGTATTCTGCTGTTTATGATATGTTCATCTTACAGATTTGAGTCTTGGAAGGGAGGCTTTTTCAGAGGCTTGGCAGTGCTCTTTCTCATGACTGGCCAGTCACTGGCCCTGTGGACATGCATGGTAAATAAATAGGTGAATGAATACCAGATCATTACCATAACCACCTTCTTTCCTAGGAAGTTTGACCCTTTCTCTAAATATCTTCACTTTCACTTGCATTTTCTATATTAGATTGGGACTGAAAGGACAAATGGCACAGATGGTGAGTCGATTCAAAACTCTGTGTCCCCATTATCAAATCACTCTTTTCAATGATTTTTTCCTTTTATCAATTATTTTCTTATCCGAACTTTAACTCCTTTCTCATTCCACATTCTTTGGATGCTGTGCCCTCAGGTTTGTCACACTTCCAACTGAAGGGCTGCTTAGGGCTCCTTTTTGCCCCTCTGCTTAATTCTACAGCACTACCTGTCAGCTGGGCCATCCAGCTCAGACCTACCCTGGCATCTCATAGCTAGGTGAGCAACAGCTGCCTTTGTCTCCTGGCATCTCCTAACTGCTACTCTTTACACTAAGTGCTCATAGCACCCTGTGCTTAGAGCCCATTTTAGAGCCAGAGGATCTTCTAGACCCAGAGGCTCTGTCACAGAAGGTGTGTGGTGGTGAGTCCAAGTTTCATCTTCTAGTATCCTCAAGTTTACAGAGCCTCTTTTCTAGGATGGCATTATTAGTCATTGTGTCTGCCCTTTATTTCCATTAGAATGTTCCCTTCCAAGCCTATTCACATAAGTAGCTTACAGTGTTTTCTCCCAAACCTACTAAGAGAGATACATAGTCTCAGTTGAAATGACACCTTCTTCTAGAATCATTCCCCATTCCATGATGAATTTCAAGGGTCACCAAGGTGGAAGAGATTTCTGAATGCATGCAGTCCAATCTCCCATTGTACACATGGGAACACTGAGCCCAGCAAGGGTTGATGTATGTTCAATACTGTGTCAGTAGAGTAGGTGTGACTCAAGTTCAGGCCTCTCAGCATTTATATTTATAGTCGTTCATTCCTTTTCACCTCATTGCCATTTGTCACCAAACAGTAGAATTAAAGCAAACATACACAAACCCTTCATTACTCGGTGAGATTAAAAGAAATATGGAAAAATATTTATAAATATTAACTGGGCCTATCTTTGGGCACTTAGAATGTAGATATTTTATGTTTCCTTTGCTTATCTAAAGTACTTCAAATACTCCTTAATGAAGGGAGTCAGCACATATACAGAAAAAGATGAGGCAGAGAAGGAGGAAGAGGATGAACTCTTGCAATGCTTGTGTGAGTATGGGGCTATTTGGGAGAACCTATTGCTTCCTTAGAAGGCTTTGTACATGCCTTGTGAATGGAGGAATTCAGCCAGCTAACTCTTCTCCCTTGAATTAAGGAGCATATAGCTCGCACATCAGGCCTAGCCCAAGCCTCAGGCCTAACAAATAGCTGTATCCCAGGAGAAGGGCTTCCTGTCCAAAATTTAGTGAGCTCCTGACCCACATCGACACTGCTGACTTCACACTTAATCTCATAGGATTTTTGGATTATTGGGCTCCCTTGTGGGCATCAAACCATCATGTATTCAGAGCCAGGTTCTAGGGTGTGGGCTGTGGGACGATTGTGACAGAAATAGGAATCAGATGCAATTCTTGGCTGCAGGGTCCCATTTAAGTGAAGGACACAGATGTGCACATAAATCCAACAAAGGGAGGATGGAAGGTGCTCTCAAATCCCACCCCAGATGCCTGGTACATGACATCACATCCCTACAGGGAAACACAGCTGTCTTCAAGGGGTGATATTTCATTCAGCAGCTGCTTTCAAGGTTGCTAGAATCAGCCTGTTGAATGAACTCAGCTGGGTTGGACCCCAGAGGCATATGCAGGCCTTTCACAGAAAAAGTCTTCACTCTGGAGCAAATACCTCACCTCACCACTTTCTAATACTATTGGGCTGAAAAGATAGCTCAATTATGGATTAGGAAACAGGTTTGCAATGCAACCACCAGGTCAGAGGCCAGCAAGAATAAGCAGAGCACAGCCTTAGGAAGTATTAGAGTCCATGATTAGGGCTTTCGTGTCCCCCAGGATGCGTGTCCCGAATCTAGCAAAGCTTGAATCACACTGTGTCCTCTCTTACCTTTTCTTACGCCTTCCTCTTTTCCCTCTGCTGCCTGAGAAGTCCCTTTATTCTAGCCAGTTATCTCCCATCATGAAATGTAAGGTCCTCTAGCAGCTAGGCAAACAGTATGTGTGAGCCTACATTCAGTTTCTCAAAGCTGCAGCATATCAGGTCCTTAAAACTACTATTGCAACCCTGAGCCACATTTCTGAGCTGCCTGGATGCTTAAGGCTCATATGCATACACATGCTTTCACTTCTAGAAGCACTGGAAAATGGAATTGTTGAAGCAACAGCTTTGGGAAACAAGGAAGTGGAGCTTGGATCCAAGCCCTCGGGTTCCCAGATCGTCTGAGAAACAGGCATGTCAGTGTGGATGTAAAAGGGGCACTGGAGAGCCCATTAACCAGACCCCTTGCAACCTCTGTGCCAGACTTTATCAGCACCCCTCCCGCACAGCTATGTTTCAAAGGCACAGGGTATGGCAGAGGTTAGACTGTCCACATCCACCCCTCCTAGGAATCATCTTTCAGATGTTGTGTGATGACGAGCCTGATGGCTTTCTTTGCTGCAGGACATGAAAGATAATATTTACTATATTGATACTGAGCCAACATGGTGGGTAGGTTTATTTTTAATTGCCTCTGGAACTGTGCCTTCCACTTGGATTGGAGTTAATTATGGCTCTGGGAGACATGAAGATGGAGCTAACTTAAACATCTGAGGGTAAGAGCCTTTCTTCACAGGTCACCAGGTCACATGCTATGCTTCATCACGAAAAGAAAAGGTAGGCTCAGCTTCTTGTTAGTTGCCACAGGCCTCTATTATGTTGAGAGATATAAAAAAGAGAGTAAGGACTCCTGTCTCAGCCAACCTTAAGCCAATGTTTAAAAAAACATCTTGCTATGTTTAGAGGAACTGGGAGGTAGAAGGAAGAGGGAAAGAGAAATGACCTGCTTCTCCCTAGGCTTATGGCTTAGGAATTGTGTTTTTGTTTCAGCTTCCTCTTATCAATTGAATCGTGTCCTTCAAAAATTTATATGTTAAAGTTTTCACTCAACTGCCTCAGAGTTTGACTGTGTTTGGCCTTTAAAGTAGTGATCAAATTAAAGTGAGGATGTTAATGTGGGCCCTAATCCAATGTGACTACTGTCCTTATGGGAATAACTTAGGACACACAGAGAGGAGACCGCATAAGGATGGAAGAAGCTGACCATAACAAGCCACGGACAATACCCTTAAAAGAAACCATGTCTGCCCCTGCCTTGGTATCAGTCTTCTAGCCGTTAGATCTGTGGGAAAAAAAGTGTCTGCTATTTAAACCACATGGTCTGTGATACTTTGTTATGGCAGCCTGAGTTAAACCAAAGCAACTTCTTTCAGGAGGAAACCTAAAACCTGGCAATGAGATAAAATTAAGATTCATTTGCTCAGCTTCAGATGCAATGTTTTAGCAAGCCTGAGACAGGGCCCTCTGAGTCTTCTTGCACAAGAACTCCCTTAGGGGATGCTGAAACTTATTGGTCTTGAACCATACTTTGAGAAAGCAGGACTAGAATATTGGACTTGGACTCAGAACCGGTAGAGTTGAGTCATAGCTCTGGCCTAAATAGCTCGGGGACCTTAGCTAAATGAGGATGCTTTTTGGACCTGTTTCCTCTGCAGAATGAGGTTCATACTGTGATTGATGCCTGGTGTATAGGCTGATGGTGAACACACATGTGGAAAGCAGAGCTCTGGCTTCCAGTCACTAGTACTTAGCTAGAAAAAAAAACATACACAGACTGGTGGCTGAAAGAATAGACCTTTCTTTTCTTGCTGTTAGGAATTTGGGGATGTTCAAGACCAAGATGGCAGGCAACATGATTGATTCTGGTGAGAGCTCTCTTCCTCATTAGGTACAGGCCCGTTTCCTGCTATAGCTACCCAGAGATGTTCCAGTTCTTTGTATAAAATTGTGTATCTTTGAATATCATTTACACATATCCTCCTGTGTATTTTAAACCCTTCTCTGGGTTGCTTATACACTTAATCCAATGTAAATGCTATGTGAATGGTTGCATGTCCGGGAAAATCTAGGACTATATTCTCCACCTCCTCTCAGCACCAAGAGGCTAGAGAAAGTGAGGAAGACAGGGTTGGGAAGAGAGAATTGAAGCGGCTTCCACTGAAGGTGAATCCTCAGGAAAGAGCCAAGATATTTAAAGAAATTATCTAATACTTTTCCATTGTCCTGCGTATGACCCTGGCTCTCCTAGAAACTTTCAGTAAATTGCTTCAGTGACTGTACATGTATTTGCTGTAAAATTTACTGTTTGTTTAAAATGTTTTACTTTTTATTTTTACGTGTATGAGTGTATTGACTGCATGTATGTAAGTGCACCTGTGTTGCTCAGTGCCCTCAGAGGTCAGAAGAAGGTGTCAGATCCCCTGGAACTGGAGTTATGGGTGGTTGTTAGCTACCATGTAGATCCTGGGAACTGAACCCAGGTCCTCTGCAATAACAATCAGTGCTCTTAACCACTGAGCCATCTCTCCAGCCCCAGAGTTGCTATTTGTGAGAATTAAGTAAGATGCTAAGACTGCCCATGGAAGCCATTACACATATGTACTAAATGTAGAAGAGTGTTATTAGCCTGGTCAGTTGGCAACAAGAAAAGTTAGCATATAAAGTAATGGGTTCCAGTTTGGGATGTAGCTCACTTGGCAGTGCATTTGCCTAGCATGCACGAAGTCATGAGTTTGACCCTCAGTACCGCATAAACTAGGCATGATGGCACATACCTGTAATCCAAGAAAGAGTATCAGAAGTTCAAGGTCTTCCTCTCCTAAGTAGCAAGTTCCAGGACAGCCTGAGATATATGGTAACCTGTCTTTTAAAAAAAATAGGGGACCACAGGGCCTGGAGAGATGGCCCAGTGGTTAAGGGTACTGACTGCTCTTGCACAGGAACAGGGTTTGGTTCCCAGCACCCACATGACAGCTAAAAACAGTCCATGACTCCAGTTCCAGGGGACCTGACACTTTCTTCCGACCTCTGTGGGCACTGCACAATACGGTACAATACACGTACAGACAATACACTCATACACATAAAATAAAAACAAAAAATAACATATTAAAAGCGTAGAGGAGCATAGATGGGTCAGTTGGTAAAGTATTTGCTGTGTAAGTATCCTGAGCAGGAATAGGAGCCTATGGTTGGATCCCCAGCACCATCGTAAAGCAAAGCAGGGCAGTATGCACTTGTCATTCCAGAGCCAGAGATGCAGAGACAGCCTGTTTGTATTGGTGAATTTCACAAATCAAGGTGGAGAATAATTTAGCAAGACATTGGCCTTAGCTCCCCCCCCCCCGCCCAGGTACACACATTTTCACATACACAAACACACAAATGGTGGGTTTCATTGTGGCATTCCATATACCTTGTTCTCAGCATATTTCCCTCCTTTCCCTCCCCCATCCCTTTGGCCATCTCTTGTGGTGGTCTTCTTTCTGAATTCATGTCATATGTATTCTATCACTGTCTTTTCAACCCTTTACCATAAGAACTCCTTTTCCTCTCTCATAGTCCCCATTCTAATTTTTTTAAAAATCTTTTTGAGACAGGGTTTCCCTGTAGCCTCAGCTGTCCTGGAACTCACTATGTAGACGAGGCTGGCCTTGAACTCACAGAGATTCCCCTGCCCCTGCCTTCCCAGTGCTGGGATTAAAGGCACATGCCACCACATCCAGCCTCCCATTCTAGTTCCAACACACACACATACACACACACGCACACACACACACACACACACACACAATTAAAATCTGGGATGGAACTGGAAATCATTATGTTCAGTGAAATAAACCAGACTAAGAAAGACAAATTCCATATTCGCTATCAGATCAGATTCAGGAAAATGCCTGATGGCTACTTATCTATGCAGCTGCCCTGATCTCAGTTGCTCTCAGACAAGGACTACCAGGCCACAGAGACCCTCTACTCAAGAAAGGAGAAATCTGGAAAAGTCAATGAAAAAGCTTGTGGGTATAATGAACATGTAGGGCAGTACAGCACATACTTCCAATGCCAGTGTGGGGAGGCAGAGACAGGCAGATTCCTGGGGATTGGAGGTCAGCCTGTTGGCATGGAGCATGAAGTATGAGACAGGTTTGAGGGTTCGGCATGTGTGAATTAAAGCCTGGAAATGGGAAAACATATTTTCCACAAGGAAAGCAGAATCATGGCAGTAGGATGGACTAGATGCATCGGTTCACTTCAGATTTGGCTTCGTGCCTCGTGTTGGATGAATGTCCCCATTCACCCCCAGACCACTGGTGAAAGTGGTAAGAGATACACACTGACTTTCCCAATTCATGCAGAAGTCTAAACACTTCAATAGTTGCAGCTGGCCTTCCTGCAGAGCCAGCTTTGAGTTTGGTATATTTGGAACACAGTTGGGAAGCAAAGTAAAACCTTCTGATGTACAATCCAGTTTTCCTGTCCTTGTCCGAGCTGATCAAGTTCCCAACAATCTTAGAATGAAATCAGGACCAGGAGGCAGTAAGGTATGAGCACTGCTGAGGTGACAAGGGAATGAAAGAGGCTTGTTCTCCTGGGAAACAGAGATTGGCAAGGGAGTTGAGGTTTCCTGCTCCAAAGCTGTTCTCAAACTCTTACTTTCTTTTTTGGAATGGGCTGACAGTACTTCGGGTTGGAGAAATGCATGGAGTTGGGAGTCTCGAAAGCTAAACTCGGGTCCTGGCTTGGCTCCCACCTCGAAACATGGCCTTAGGTATAGAACAGCCTCTCCCCAGGCCTCCCCTGTCTTCCTGGAGGGGAGATTCAGAGCCCCTCAGTCTGGACTCACCAACAGAAGAGGCTGGCTGTGTAACATCTAGCTCTGCGGTGCATACAAAGTTCTGTCTTTGTGTGCACTGACTGCAGTGTGCTAGGCACAGCACTCTTCCAGACTGTGGTTAAAAGAAAAAAAGGTGGGGCCCTTGTCTGGAAGGGATTTGGGGAAGAAGATGTCTAGTTAGTGCATCTTTAGCTCACCAACACTGAAATACCATTGGTATATCAGAAATAGGCATAAACGATGGAGGTCTTCAAGGGGTTGGGGAAGAAGCCAAGGTGAGACCAATTATGGGAGGAGGGAATTCTAGCTCTTGGTTCCCAAACCCACTTACATAATGTGTGTTTTCATTTTCCCAATGGGCCTCCGTAGTTTGAGGGCAGGGACTGTTGTAAGCTAGTGGCTCCCTCTGTACACAGACAGTCACATTCCCCAACCCATTCTTTATGTAGCATTTAGAGTGATTTTACTTTATCCTTTTAAATTTAACATTTGATATTTCTTCTCTTGCCTGCCTTCCTTCTTTTCTTCCCTTTTCTCTCCTTTTCTTCCCTCCCCTCTCTCTTCCACTGCTCTTCCTCTTATTCTTTCTCTTTGACACGGAGTACCATGGGATTGTCCAGGCTAAGAGGGGAGCTCCTTCGTTAGTCTTCTGCATAGCTAGGAATACAGGAATAAACCATGACACGGGGCTCTTATTTTGATGTTGAATTGACATAATTTGACTTGAAGCTGGCTCTGCAGGAAGGCCAGCTGCAACTTATCTAAGTGTTTAGACTTCTGCATGAATTGGGAAAGCCAGTGTGTATCTCTCACCACTTTCACTCGTGGTCTGGGGGTGAATGACAAATTTGTTGATTTGATGATATGCATACAGTACGATAGCTTCATTCATGATTATATTGTGTAATAATAATCCAAAGGACTTGCTTAGTATTACTTACTGAAATATTTGTTTTTTTCTTTTCTTTTTTGACCCAGGAACTTATGTAGTTTAGACTGGTCTTATACTCACTATACAGAGGAATATAATATTGAAATTCTGATCATCTTGCTTTCACCTCCTGAGTCCTAAAATTGCAAGTAAATGCCACCACACTCAGTTAACTGTGATGCTGGGGATAGAACCCAGGGCTTCACGCACAGCAGACAATCACTCTACAACTGAACTACGTACCCAAACATTGATCACTTTGTCATGAACTAATCTTTCAAAATCCTTTCTTTTAGCTCTTTTAAAATAAAGAGTGTATTATTGTTAGCTATGCAGTAGCACCACAGCACTTTCCTATATAATGACAGTTGAGTACCCATTGACCAAGGTTTACCCATTCCCCTCTGTATTTCACAGTTTTTGGTTACCACCATTCACTCTTGGATTCTATGGAATCAACTTACTTTTTGTAATTCATATGTGAATGGACTCATACAGCATTTGTATGTTTCTGTGCCTGATCTCTTTCACATAGTTTCCTCCAGATCTACCTAAGTCATGGAAAATCATAGTATTTCACTTTTGGTATTACTGAGGCTCAAACTCCAGGCATTGACTAGAACAAACATGTACTCTACTATCAAACTGTTTCACCAGCTCTCCTTTGAAATTGCTGAATAGGGGGCTGGAGAGATGGCTCAGCAGTTAAGAGCACTGGCTGCTCTTGCAGAAGACCCAGTTTCAAATCCCAGGACCCACATGGCAGCTAACAACTGCCTGTAAGTCCAGTTCCAGAAGATTGGACACCCTCTTCTGCCTTCTCTGGACACTGCAAAACATGGTTGCACTTATATACATACAGGTATAACACTCATACACATAAAAATAAATAAATAAAATATAAATTGCTGAATGGAATTCCACTGTGTATATATAAATTTACTTCGACCATTCATCCATTTGATGTATTTTAGAGGAAAAAAAGTAAAAGTAACAAATGCTAATAAGTATGTGGAAAAAGAAACCCTTGTACAGTGTTGGTAACAATATAAACTGGTATAGCCATTATGGAAAACATTATGCCAAGTCATTAAAAAAATTAAAATGGAACCTCCATGTGACCTAGCAAGCTGACTTCTGACTATGCAGTCAGAGGGAATGAAATCCCTGTGTCAAAGAGACAGCTCCTTCCTTTCACTTTAACTGCAAGGATTTTCACCATAGCCAAGACACAGAGTCAAACCATTTCATTCCCCTGCTCCTAAACCTCCCACGGCTGCCCATCATTGCGAAAATGAAATTCAGCCTTGCTATACTCACTCTAAGCTCCCAGGGATCTGGACCTGTGTCAAGCTCTTATGGAACTACCTTTCTGTTTTCCATGTGTAGGCCCTGTGGGCTTTCATCCCTTGTTTTCTTAAACAGACCAGACTCGGTCCGTTTTCCACATGAGAACACCCATTCTCCCACTTACTTGATTGGTCTTGAGACAGGGTTACCCTGCAGCCTCAGCTCTCCTGGAACTCACTGTGTAGACAAGGTTGGCCTCAATTTCACAAAGATTCTCCTGCCTCTGCCTCCCTAATCCTGGAACTAAAAGCATGTACCACCACGCCTAGCATTCTCACTGGCTTGGAAACTTCTGACTTCTGGATATGACATGGCTGACTTGTCATCTGTTAATTAGTCTGTTCTCCAAGGTCACCATGGCACATGTCATTCTTTATGTGTGTGTATGTGTTAGTGTATGTGTCTGTGTGTATGTGTGCACAACTGTGCTTACGTATGTGCGGGGAGGAAGCCAACATCAAATGTCTTCTGCAATCACTCTCCACCTTAGCTTTTGAGATAGACTCTCAAAAGCTAAAGTTTTGTCCAGACCTGGAGTTAAAGAAGCACGCCACTTTGCTTTGTTTATTCTCTGGTACTGGGGATCAGAACTCAAGTCCTCATGCTTGTGTGGCAAGCACTTTAATAATGGAACCATCTTCCTAGCCTGGCCTGTCACTCTTGCATTTTCTACCTCTCCTGCTTCACTGTGAGCAGCTTGAGGTCAGGTCATTGTGTCCCTTGCTCTGGTATTTCTACTACCTGACATTATTCAGGCACTCAGGAAATATTTGAGTAGTGAAAGAATAGAAGAAGGTTGAATGCTGTGTAGACCATATCCATGAAAGGGTAATGGTGAGGAATGCAACTCTGTCCAGTTCCCATGGATGTGTTAGCACTTGTGCCGCCGTGATCACAATTTTGATGCTATCCCTGTATATAAAGCTACATCCTCAACTGCTGCTCAGTCTCTAAGGCTCTGGATCATTTCTGTCTTGCTCAGGAACCACTGTTTACATTTTCTTCCATCAACTGGGCGTATACAAGGTCACTGACAATACCTTCCATTTGACTAAATGACTAATCTGCCCTCCTTAATCAGGCAACATAAATAGAATGAAACCTTATATATGTTTGTACAGGGGGGAAATGAGGCCTAATGAGACCCATCCATAGTCATACCCACACTAGGCCACAATCCAGGTCTTAGTAGGAGGACTATTTTCCTGTAAATGAGTCAAAATTTGGCCTGACCAAGATGTCTTTGTAAAGCCAAGCAACTAAGCAACCAAAGTCTAATCCATCACTTTTTCCAGAAGATGAAGGGAATCTTGTTATAGAGGCAAAGGCCATACTCAATGAAATGTCACATCATCAGCCAGGACTTGACTGGCTTAGACAAGAAACAGGGATAAAGAAGCTGTGTCTAGCCCTGTAAATATCTGCCCCTACTAGTACAGGCCCAGGGTTATTATTTCATCTCTCTGACCACATTTTTATAGAGTGGGGCGTGGTGAGGCTGCCTCTGTCAACTGCCACCTTCTTTGGTGTGTCATGATCAAGGAGGTGAAGCAGACCAGCTGTCTGTGGGCTGGCATACTTGGATCTTTTATGTGTGTCTGTGCACTGAGAGTCAGGGGGACTAACCTTCTATAGACAGGATGGCTTAAAATATAGCTGGTCTTTTGACAGCTCTAGCTCATAGAGGCAACCCCAGCAATGGACCCACGGTGGTCTCAGAGTAGAGTCACAGGTGGTGACATATAACTACTGCTCTAATTGAGGTCTGAGGCCTAAGTCCACTAGTTACCAACATAATGAGAATAGAGTTGGGATATTAATTTGTTTGATAATCTATTTATATCACTTTAGAATGTAGAGTTCTCAGCCCTAAATGATATGCCTATATGACACTCTCTCCTTCCAAGGCTCAGGGATCATTGCGGAAGAAGGGGCAGAAAGATTGTATGACCAGAGGTGATATTGAATTTTCACTTTGGGTTATATTCTGTTATTGCTTCATTTACTTTGCTACCCATATTACTTCAGTGTTTGCCTTTGAGAAACTTTCATTTGTTTCACCTTTGTTTAACATGCTCCAATCATATGGCAGCTTTGTTTTATCTTTAACACATCTTTGCCTTTTGCTGTTACAAGATACTCTAGGCTTATTGTCTATGTTTCCTGCTGTAGTCTTATAAATAATTTAGCCAGGGAGCCCTGGCTCTTTTTATTGGAGAAAGATATCAGAATACAAGATCTAGGTTCTAGGTGCACTTTTGTAAGAGTCCTATTATTAGTTGCAATTTTACATTGATTCATATGATGATTTAATAAATCCCTTTATCATCCACAGTGTCTCAGAAAGATGAGGACCTTGTGTGCTTTCACTGCTGTTATGCTCTTAGAGTCAAGCACAGGCTCTGTTAAATAATATGCATTAAATAAATATTTCTAGATGCTGAGACCACTGTGGGTCCATTTATGGGGTTGCCTCTATGAGCTAGAGCTGTCAAGAGACCAGCTACATTTTAAGCCATCCTGTCTATAGAAGGTTAGTCCCCCTGACTCTCAGTGCACAGACACACATAAAAGATCCAAGTATGCCAGCCCACAGACAGCTGGACACATGGAAATATGACTCTCCAAGGTTATCTCAGGAAGAAATATTAGAGCAATCTAACCCTCTTCCTTTTTCACTCTCCATAGCCAGTTACCAAGTCCTGGTGATTCTAATTCTGCAATGCATTTCCTAATTACCACTGTACTAGTATGTTTACTCAAGCATACGTTTCTTATTATGGATCACCATAAAAACACCACAAGAGATATTCATTCTGATGGTCCAACCTATACTGAATATTGCTATGAAATTAATCCTCCTGAAGCACAAATCTAATGAAGACACCTTCTTAATGAAAAACTCATTAAAGGGATGGATAAATATGACACAAACATGAATTGCATATTATTTGTGAGATGCAAACTAATTACCACAAATTGATGCAAGATTTATCTAATTTATTTAAGGATTTATGAATTTAACATAATCATGCTATAATCACAAAATTTTTTGTGGAGATCAATAAAATCTATGTGGAAATGAAAAATCAAAACCTCGAGTGATATTTAAAAAGATGAGCACAGTTGAAGGATGAAAGTTACCAGACTCTGAACGTTTATATAAAGTGATATTAATCAAGATAGTGTGTTATTGGTGTTAAGTATGACCAATATATCAAAGTAGCAAAAACAAGATCCCAAAGGTAGGTCCACTTTTATACAAGTCATTTGGATTTTGATAAAGGTAGCAAAATAATCTAATAAGAAAGAAAATTATACTCAAATATTGTAAGTTGCATAGCTAGCTGTGCACATGCTTAAGTGATCTTTCCCCTACTTCATAGCATACATGACACTAGTCAAGTATGAATCAGAGACCTAAACGTAAAATTAAAAACGATAAAGCTTCTGTAGGAAAAACAAGATAACATTTTTATCACTCAGGGGTAGATGCCTTTTAGCCAGAACACAAACAGCAGAAGCAATAAAGAAAATGGAGAATTAGGAGTCCTAAAATTGGAGAATTCTGTTCATTAAAATGATTCTGTTAAGAAAGTGAGTAGGTAAGCTATATTGGGGGCAAAAGTATTTTTAAAACTATATATTCGCCAAGGGACTGTTGTGCAGAATATGTGAAAACCTCCACAATTCAATGGTAAAAGGCTAAATAAATAAATGAGCAAAAAGTATTGAATGAGCAATTCCCAAAAGAAGATATCCAAATGGCTAATAAACACAAGAATGCAAGTTAAAATCACTAGACGATGGTACTATTTACCTAAAATAGTTAAAAAACAAAGACTGACGATACTAGATACTGATAACCATGTGGGGAAAATTGCCTTACAATGTTGGTGAGAATGAAAAATAATATAATCCCTTTTGAGAAATGACACTTTCCTATAATCACAATATCCACTAACCATGGACTCAGTCACTCCACTCCTAAGTAATTATCTAAGAGCACTGCAAAAGAGCACATATTTAAAGAAAAATCACATAAGAATGTTCCTGACTGCCTTATTAAGAATAGCTGAAAACTGGAAAAAGTCAGGTATCCATCAATAGGATGATAAAACATATACACAGAATGGATGGGAAAAAAATTGTGACATTTCCATCCAGTGGAGCAATGCAACAGAATTAATGCTGCACGGTGCATGTAATAATGTGGACCAATCTCCAAAGCATCACAATAGGTACAAAGGGATTAGATTATTTAGATTCAGAGTTCTGCCTTCTCCAGATAACAGTGTGAAAGTGACTAAGTAGTATTACGCTGTGTCTTTTCTTTGTTATTTTTATCTCTACATAAAAAGATCTAAGTTAATTTTACCCCAAATTTCTCTTCATTTATCTCAACACGCTCGGATGCTGGTTTGAGATGCTTCTTCCATCATGTAATAAATATGCATACATTTGAGGCTGCTTCTTGGAGCATCCTGCATACTAATCTGTCTCTTTTGTCATATCTTGTGATAATTACTATAACTTTAGAATATATTTTAGTGTCTGTGAAGGTAAGTGTCCCTATTCATTTTAAAATACTGGTTCATATTCTAGATCAACTGTATTTGCTGCCTTACTTGCTTCTCTGCTTTAGTTTTTGGATTCTGTCTTATTTATGGAGGTATAAAGTTACTTGCTTTTACTTCTGTTTACTTACTATGGATCAGACACTACTAAAAGAATGAAGCATGAGTTCACATTTTCTGACCTTTCAGTAACCCTTTCTTTTAAAAAATATTTTATTTGTTATTTGTATTTTATGTATATGGGTATAATTGCCTGCATATATGTAAGTGAACCCGTATCATGCAGTAATAAGCTAAGAAGAAGGCATTGGATTCCCTGAAATGTGAGTTACAGACACTTGTTAGCCACTGAGTAGGCACTAGGAATGGAACCTGAGTCCTCTGCAAGAGCAGCCAGTGCGTTTATCTGCTGAGCCATCTGAACAACCTAGCTGTGGACTATTTCTTGAATGCCTGGAATAAATATATGATATTTACAAATTTAGAAGTTTTGTTCTGTTTGATTTCTTTTAATAAACGTTGTCCTGTTAAACTCTAGAACCAGGCTGAACACTGTTAAATAACTCAGTGGGTAAAAGTACTTGTCTGTGCAAGCTTGAAGACCTAAATTCAATCTCGGAAAGCCACAGTGGAGGGGAGAAGGAAGCCAATTCCTGAAAGATGTCCTCTGAAGTGTGCGCACACACACACACACACACACACACACACACACATCATGAAAATAATAAATATTTTTAAAACACCATTTAGGGGTGGGACTGGAGTGATAGCTCAGTGGTTAAAAGGACTGGCTGCTCTTCCAGAGGACCTGTGTTCATTTCCCAGCACCTACATGGTGGCTAATAACCATCAGGAACTCTGGTTTCAGTGGATACAATGTTGTCTTTTGGCCTCCGTGGACATTGCATGCACGGGTACGCTTGCATACATACAGGTAAAATGCTCACACAGACATTAAATTAATTAACACCTTGTAGAACCAGCCTAAATCCCAACAATTCCAATTGGAATTATTTATGTTATATATATCGACTTGGAAGAGAACTAAACTTTCTTTGTTAATGAGCAGAAGCATAACAATGAAATGTGGGACTCCTGTCCATAGCTATGGACTGAACAGGGAAGTGCTAGTCTGGGAAAAACAAAACACAAGGATCCCATCTCTTTCCTTATGTGACCACAGTGGCCCTCCTCGTCCATTCTACTTTGGACCCATGGGCTGGTTAGTTATGCACTAGCCATTTGTATGGTTTTTCTTCAGATATTCCATTTGGGTAAAGAGTTCTATTTTGTATGTGCACTGTCCACTATGTTGCAAAAGTGATGATCTGGGACATTGGTTTCTGTGTAAACTTGGATTGAGCATGTACTGTGGAGATTTTGATTATTCATCTGAACAGTGAACGTGATGTTTAATCTTGATTGTCAACTGGATTAGATCTGGAATCAATTAATAGATTACATGTCTCGTTGGGTCTATGAGATTATTTCATGGAAGGATTAACTGAGGGGTAAGATACTCTCCCAGAGCTGGCACATTTTCATGTGGAGGCCCAGATATAAAGAACTTCAAGGGAAAAACAATGCCGCTGGCTTGCCTGCCTTCACTTCTTGCTCCTGAATGAGTCTATCCTGTTGCTGCTGCTGCTGCTGTCTTTTGCTTCCTTCCAATGTGGATTGAAAAGGAGAAGTTCCCCATTAATTCTCCAGGCTTTCAATACTAGACTGGGATGGCTGAAGTATCCAGCTTCCTGGGCTGACCAGCTACTGGGGTCTTAGGCTCTCCAGAATGCAAATAGCCATTGTTTGACTACCTAGCCCAAATAATGTAAGCCAATTTCATAAATCTCCTTTTATAGTATTCCTCCATTATATTGGTTTTGTTCTTTAAAGAACCACAATTAATCCAGTGAGAGAACTCTGTGATGACTATCTAGATAGAGAGCTCTTGTATTTCTTTAGTTTTATGCATTATGTCGACTCAGTCCTGGTTCTTGGAATGCAGAATTTTAATAACCTACTCTGTTGTAGTAGTTCTCACATGAAGGAAGGAACACAGGCCTCCCCAGGACCCTGTAGTTTGAGGACTGTATAGGCTAACAGGAAACTGGGAAGACCATCCAAAGCAGAGCAGAAGTCTATACAATGATATTTGGGCTGGGCCCTGAATCGAGGAAGGTATCCAGAAATTGGAGGTACAGTCCAACGGCTGCAAGTAATCAGTGAAGGGGTCCAACCAGCGGTCAAGGCTATGAGTCACAGAGCTGACAGAGCCAGAGCTGATTTACAGGCCACGAGTGACACATTGAGATTATAGGATCAGGCAGTGCCTGCACTAGTTTGACAAAGCAAGGAAACAAAGATGCAGGGAAAGGCTGCTATAAACACCAAACCATCAGGAAAAGGAGAGATATGGGTAGATACCAATCTTTGGGCATGTCCAGATTCATACTAGCCATTTGTTCTAGAGAAAGGATCACTTGTAAGTAAGTTTCTCAGAGAAAAACAGATAACACCAGAGGTCAGATCAGCATCCCAAAAGGGAAAGTTAGGAGGAGACAGTCTCCTGTTGGGGAACAGAAGCTGTTCTCGGTTAAGCCTGACATGTTAGGTTTCTGAGTGTGGATCTCTGCCCAGACAGACTGATTACTGCCAACCCAAAGTGGACAGAGGCCCTGAGTGAAGTAAAGTATCCCATTGGTCATTGTAGAAACACCAGCTTTGTTGTAAGGACTTGTGGGATCTCAGATAAGTCTCTGCACAGAGTTACAAAGAACTAACCTTGAAAGCACATCCTTGTACTTAGCACTCATCTCCTTGCCTGTGAGATGCAGGGCGCTGTCTGCTTCCATCTCCTTCCACTTGCTCTTCTGGGTTTTTCTTCTTCATTTTGCCAATGATTTGAGGCCGTTTTCCTGGCTCCTATTTTCATTTCTCTTGTCCTAAAGAAGTCACCAGCTTTTTATACTGAGCACCCTGGAAGATGTTCTAGAATTTTCCAATACTCTTTTATATCACCCTGTATTTTATCTCCTCCCTCTTCCCCAACTTCTGTAATGCCCACAATACCTTGCTTTCGCATCCCTCTATTATCTCAGCAGAAGTGCGTGCTGTTTTCCTTATTACTCAGAATTTCTCCATTCCCTGGATTAACAGTTTCCTGTCTCCAAAGCCATCCTTCTAGTCCACTAAGAAACAAATCAAAACAATGGATGTCTAACTTCCAATCATACTCAAGCCAGTCTTTTGTATTTTGAGGCCTGCAGAGCAAACAACACAGGGGTCCGTGAGTCACAACTGAGCACTTCTCAGGAGCCTCAAGCAAGCTACAAAGGGGATTCATGTAGGGTCTGATTTCACAGCACATGTGGAAAAAACATTTACATATGCCTATTTAGAAATCTGCTTATGGTCTTGGAATGCTTTTTTAAATATTCCATTCTGGCATAATTCATTTTCCTAAATCCAAGTTCTAACAGAAAACAGTTTGGGGAGTAGTAATTGCTAAGGGACCATCCAGCATACATTATGAATACCATACACTCTGGCTTTAGAAGGCAAGGAAGTTTGGTCTGGAGAAGGAACATTTAATTCCCCTTGATTAAGGAAAATATAGTCATAGGGTTTCATGCCCGGAAGGAGCCCATCCATGGCCATCTTTCTTTCCCTTTTGGCACCTCTCAGATCCATGGAGACAGAAGCTCTATGATGAAAAGAAAATGACACATCTGATTAATGACTTCAGTACATGGTTGTTAGAAAAGAGCCACAAAAATTATTCCTTGGTGTCACAGCTCATGACAAGGTGAAGATGGTGCCCACATCATTCTTCTTTCTTAGAGTCACTGAGTTAACATATAGTCAAACTCTTGAAGTATGCTGAAGATAATTCTCATGTGGACTCTGTTGCATTAAAGTGGGAGTAAGAGAAGATGAATGGAGTCCTAGTAAGTCAGAGCTGTTACTTCTTTAAATTTTGGTTTAGTTGCATATCTAATTTAAATAGTCTTTCTAGTTTATCTTCATGCCCAACTGTATAAATGATGTGGTCCCTGTTAAACCTGAGTATCAAAATTTATTAGTCACACTCTGGGTCTTTTTATACTAGAAGAACATAATGGAGGCTCTAATTTCAGCTAGCTGGCAACTATCTGAATTGCAGGATTGCACTAGAGAAGAAATAGCTGTCCTATTAAAGATGGCCAACACACACTGGGTACAAACTGCTAATTCCCAGAGTGTAGGACAGACCTCGAGATGCTGGAACTTCCTTGTGCTGGTGTTCTCTAAGGGACAAAACTCAGGCCTAAATGATCATCGCAGGCATCCTAGGTATCTCACTGCATCATTTTTGTTTGGAGGATTATTAGCCATATTTCTGGTTTGCCTTTGAGACTGGCCGTTTGCTCATAATCGACACATATTCTTGGGGTGAGGGACAAAGAAAGAAGAGAGGCAATACATTATTCTCTAATTGACTAAAACCAGTGAATCTGACCTTTTCTGAAAAAAAAGCTATGAATTTTCCAACAATGAAGCAGCCACTTGGCAGATTAGTCATTGTCAGATTTGTAAAGGGCTGACCTGCCCAGATATGACAGCTCCCCAATACTAACAAGATATGCTCAGAGATGCCACTAAGCCTCCCTCTGTATGTTTACAGAGATTCACTTGCTTGTGTCTGTTTCCAGGTGGAGTGGAAGCAAAGTAGAGGGCAAGGCAGAAACGGTTGGCATGTTGGCAGGGATCAAGGACTAGCTAGATCATGTAAGTTTCAAAGTAAACCTGGAGTACCAGACTTATATCTCATCACAAAGCAGGCTATGTTGGACACCAGAAGTTGCAAATGGAAGAAAAATAGTTTAGGGGCTATGATGAACATACAAACCCAAAGACTCTTTTCACAGTGCTCATAGCTGCTCACTCTCTAGCAGAGTGTGGCTTCCACCCTGGCAGAGGTTAGTCTTCCTGAGGCTCTGGACAGTCCTACTTGTGCCAGTCAGTTCTACTCTCGTAAAAAGAAGTCATCATGAAGTTCCAATAATGGAGAGTATCCCATCAATCAATTGCACATTTCCTTCTACCATCCACATTGCTCAGAATGTCATGGGAAACCAATACAGGTCCATGGGAAGGCACTGATTGTCAGGCAAAATGCATACTCCGCATCCCCATTGAAACCCTCCAGGATCTTTCACCACTGTTCTTACCCCCAACTCACAAAACCTTCTCCTCAGTCACACGTGTTGACTCTCCCAAAGGCATGCACTTCCTGCTACTCTTCCTGGACTTCAGATTTTCTTTTTATCCCTCTATTAAATTCCTCCTCCTTGCCCCATCTCCATATTCCTTATTTACTTAACACTCCTCAGAGGCCAGAGGACAAAGGATACCCCTACCAAGGTGCCCATTCTGTGTTCATCATCCCCATTGGAACATGGCTTTCTTACGCTCCTCTGCCATGTTATTCAAACTCTGCTGTGCTCGCTCTATCTGTTTAGTGGCAGAGGTAGGTGTGCTAGTGACCTGGAGGAGATGTTGACTGACATTGGCCAAAGCCCAACTCATCCCAGGCTCCACAACAGCGATTGCCCAGATCCTGCTTTGAAACAGGTTCAAAATACAAGCTAAGTGGAGTGCAATACATTCCTTCTACCTTGGAGAAGTACATGTCTTTTTTCTTCTAAACTTTCTCAGTTTTGATTTATGGAATTCATTAACTTAGATATTTTCTTTCTTCTCATCCTTTCTGTTTGGTTCTCAAGAAAGCTGATCTTTTAGTTCCAAGGTGGAATTAAATAACTAACCTTTATGGAACACTCTGTAGTTTTCCAGGCAGTTTCCCATCCACTACCTAATTGATTGCCACAGCCACCTGTGAATTATCTACAATTTAGAGCACAGGAAACTGCCTCCTATGTGAAGCAACTTGTCCAGATCAGAGCAATTAAGTGGTCAACTTTGGATTAGAGCCCAGGTTGTCTGCCTCTAAATCATGTTCTCCCCACAACCAGCAACCCTGTAAAACAAAGAACCGCCACAGCCACAGGCACTTATTGACTCTCAGTGCCAGATGCTATGCTAGGAACCTCCCATGGTCACCATGTTCTAGTGTGTGTGTATATGTGTGTGTGTATGTGTGTGCATCTGTGTTTGTGTGTGTGTGTTGGTGGCATGCATGTGTGTCCACATGTGTATATGTGTGTAGAGGTCAGAGAACAGCCTCAGTTGTTCCTCAGGAGTCATACACCTTGATTTTTGTGACAAATCTCTCACTGACCTGGTCATGACTGATTAGGCTAGCCTGGCTGGCTAGTGAGTTCCAAGGATCGTCCTGTTTCTGACTCCTTGGTGCTGAAATTAGAAGCATGCCACCACACCTAGATTTTTTATGTGGGTTCTGAGGACCAAACTCAGATCTTCATGTTTGCATCGCAAGCATTTTCTTGACTAAACTGTCATTTGCTCATTGTTCCACCATATTTTAGCCTAATGACAGTTTTGTTAGGTAAGGGCTATTGTCATTTCTGTCCTACATAGATTTAGAGATTTATTTCCTTCCTTGATTCCTTGGTTCCTAGGTTCCTTCATTCCTTCCTTCGTTCCTTCATTTTTCTTTTCTTTTTTTTTTTGTTGCACCAGAGCTTTGCACATGATAAGCATATGCTCTACCACTGAGATATACCTCTTGCCTTAATTTAGAGCTTACAAGTATCTGAGCAACTAACAGCAGGGCACATGACCAGTAAGTTCTACAGTTGACCCTTAAATGCAGAGACCTGAAACTTCACTGAGCATAGTTGCGTATAACTGCCATTTCTGAGTCATGCTATCCATGTGTGTTGGTAAGGGTAGGTACACTGATGCTGCCAGCTAGCTTTCTGCATTAACCTGCGATATTAGAACAGCTGCTAGTGACCTTAGAATCAGAAACCCCGAGCTCCAGTCCCGGCTCAGTTGTTTCTGATGAGAAAATCACAGACTGTTCCTGATCTTCAGGTTTTTATTTGTCAAAAAGGATCATATCTTCATGTGCTGTGACACTGCTAACCTCTGTCACGTGAGGGAGACTAACTTCCTATTTCGAGTCATATGTGGCCATTAACATAAGATGGTGTGCAGTGATAATAAGGATTTGGACCTTGTTTTCCCCCAGACAGGGGCTTTGTTCCTTTCTTCTGCTGGCCAGCTGCAGGGTATTTGATGTCTATGTGTTTCATTTCCTTCCTCTGAAGAATGCAGGTAATGATTATATGTACCTTGTGAGATTTTGTGGAAATGACACCAAATAACTATTCCTACAGAGCTTTCAGCCTGATGTGTAATATAGTGCACCCTAAAAGGTGGTGCTTGCAGACAGAACCATTTCTTCTCCCAAGTTTCTAATGTCAACATTTTCTCTGTCTTAATATTTTTCCTTTCTTCTGTTCACAGCCTCTTAGGCCTCTGAGTTTTGAGTCATCACATCCTCTGCTTCCTTCCTATCTTCTTGTGATCTACTAGGCCTTTCTTTGTAACCTGCTGTATGCTTAGGCATGCCCTAAACTCCTGGAGCATTTTTTTACTTTTGGTTTTCTTTTACTTTCACTACAAACATCTGGACAGGAGAGACTGCCTGAAAAGCTAGACACCTGCTCCTGTTACTGAAGACTTCTTAAGGACCAGGTCCAATGGCGCCTTCTTGGCCCCCTTTCCTCAAGCCCTCTCTATTTAGTTGCTGCCCAACCCAACCATTTAGCCAACTAGTCAGATACTAGTCCAATAGTCTATATATTCATCCATCCACTCACTCGTCATCTATCCATCCAACCATCCATTATTCATCTCTCCATCCATTCCAAGTCATTTCCCATTCCCATGTCTTCCTTGCCTTGCAAGCTTCATATTCTTCTTTGGTTAACCAAAAGGTTTTGATGATTGACTCCTCTTTCGCTCCTCTCCCTCCTCCCGTATATTCACAGAGGCTTTCCATAAGCACACCCAGCGCCCCACTTCCACACACTATCTCCCTTTGAAATCTTTCATACTCTCGTGATTTCTATGTCTACTACTGTGCAGATAGTGCCCAGCTCTATGTCTTCAAACTTTGTTGCCATCTGAGCCCCAGATTCCCATTTCTACATGCCTGTTAGATGTTCCACCAGTCAAAGCATCACACAATGAGTATTACTGCTGATGTGTGAAGATGCTTCTCTTAATCACCAAGGCTTGTGGTCTATGAGTCACTCATCTAGGAGAGCCTCCTCCATGAGAAAGCAAGCGATAGAAATTTTGCTCCTTAACTGCAGCTGCTCCCTGCCCCTTCTTTCTATCTCACCTGTCCCTTCCTCTTCCATCCTCTCCGTGTTCTTGCCTGGGTGACTATGATGACTCCTACTTGGTTCCTGACATCTGAGTTTCCTTCCTCTCACCCCAGCAGCCAGAAGGATCTTACAGACACACCTGATGATGTCTTTTTCTTGATGAGATAACTCTTTGGCAAAATAAAGTGGAAAAGGGAAACTGAATTTATCCTTTTATTTTAAGGCAGTAGCCATACATGAATCCCATTTGAAATCCACCCCTTCTCAACTTTCTCTATCCATCCTCATGTCTAACTATGAATATAAAAGCAAAGTCAGAATGTGACTTGTACTAGCAATGATTATGGGTGGGGAGCTATTTTAAATTTTCTTCTTTAAACTGTTCTGTATTGGTGTAATTTTTAATTAGGAGAACATAAACTGAAGATTCTGAGAAATGAAAAATTCCAGTTGCTTTTCATTGTCACTAGGACAAAGCTCCAACTCCTTAAAATCTAATTTAAAGGGCTCTGAACAGTTATGGCTCCTAGGCTTCTCGAAGGCCTCTGCATCTTCTGGTTCTTAGGGTATGACTAAGGAATACTGCCACAAAGCATACACATACCAGGTGCAAAAGAGGTGACAGAGCTACCTTCCCACAGGGTCTTTCAATTCTTTCCTTCCTTAGCCATTTTCTCTTCTCCTAGTTCTGCTCCTCCATTATAATGTCACTGAATGACTTCATTGCTAGGGCTGTGATTAAGGAACAAAGCAAAGTCTATGATCCATAGTGACATCTCATTGTGACACTTGTTCAACCAGGGCATAAGAATGAGAAAAAAGCTGAGGATTTATTAGGAGCTATGAATGTATACAATAATTACTTCTTACTGAGCATCAAGCATATATAAAACGTTGTACTTGACAAGAGGAAACCAAAATCTACATGATGTACTCAGTTCCAACTTTAAAGAACAAAACAGACAAGAGAGCTGCAGATGAGATGGTTACAGGGGAAACTCTCACAAGGGTTAATCACTGAGCCAGGTCTTGACTGCGACCATGTGAAGGGGAGGGCGCAGTGCGTCTGCAAGCAAATACACAGCATATGTGAAGGTGATGAGGCGTGAAACAGCATGGTATCTGTGTGGATCTAGGGATGAGGTGGACGGGGGCACCATTAGCTGTGCTCTGGGTCACAGATGGCATAACAGCTTGTGGTGGTGGTGGCAGAGCAGGGACGCACGGCTGTGTTTGAGATGCCTGAGGAGTAGTTAAGTAATCTCTGCAAAGGGCTGTTTTGCGGCGATGGAGCCAGGCACAGGAGGAATGGTGATGGTGGTACCTTGCCCTCCACCTTCTCTGTGGGCTAAGATCAGTGGAGTTTAATAGAGCTGAGGAGCATAGGGGCTACCCGTGTTTGCAGGGCTCTGTGACCCCACAACACTGCCATGTTTGGGATGGAGAAGTTTGAGCTTCTTTGTACTTCCCTCTTTTGGCTGAAGGTCAGTCCCCACTAGCGTCCTGAGCTCTAGGCCCCCTGAAGCTGCAGTCATTAGTCTGAAATGTCATTCCATGTCATGTCTGTCCTGGAGCTGGTCCTATCATGTCTTTCTGGAATATGAGATGGTTCTTCTTGCCTGATGACATTTACCCTACTCCTTTTCGTTTTTTTTTTTGTTTTTTTTTTTTTTTTTGTACAATTCTGGTGTCATTGTCATGGAGCACAAGGAGCAGACTGTACCTCAATTTAGATACTTTCCATCATATTTCTCTGGTGCCAACCCGGGGGACTGATTCTATGGCAACAACTTTGAGTCTTCTTCACACCAGCTGTTTGCTACTTCGCCGTTCATGTTCACCGGGACACTGACACTCATGTAGACGCACCGTGCGTAAGTTATCCCTTGAGCTTTTCTTTCCTCTTAGTTACCAGTATTCACTAAAAAGACAGTTAAAATACCTTATATATTTCTTTTCATTTTTAATTTGTTATTTCAATTATTTTCCTCCTGGAGAATGTTGTTCACAGCGAAGCCAAGGGAAACTACTCAAAATATGTATTTTCTTGTATCATCCTTCTGCTCAAAGCATGCCAGAGTCCAGGCACCCTTAACATGAAGCACATATCCTTACTGAAGCCATACCCCACCCCCGACTTCATTAATTGCATGGGGAATCTACTGCCTTTAAAACCATTGGTGCCCTGTTTCCTGCTTTGAGGTTTCAAGGTTCAATTTCGAAGCTGTGCACCAATGTGTCCACCCAGAAGGACTTTTGGAAGCTTGGCTACTACCAGATCAGTGTATCACAACAGGGAAGTTAAATCCTTGGGTCACCCAAGAAAGGATATAGCTTTGCCTCAGCAGGCACTTGGCTAAAATATGGGGGTGCTGGATCTTTAGTCTCAGAACCCCAGAGAACCCTTTCTCTGTTCCAAGTTAAAAGGAGGTCACCTCTGGATACCTTGAAGCCACCTCTCTGCCCTTCAGCTGTTGACCAGGCTGTGGTTTTCCATCTCTATATGAGAAATCCTTGGGGATGGTATTATGAATAACTAATACGGAGTACTGAAACATTTCTTTAAAACATAGCCTTCCACCAGGCAGTGAAATTCAGAGTCTCATTTAAGAGAGGAGGCCAAGTAAGCTAAGTGAAAATGAAATGGATTTTATAATGTGCTTGTGGATTTTTCCCCAAACTGGGAGAATTTGAGATTTCCTTGTGTATAGATGAGTGAAATTAAGTCCAAAGGGTATCTGTGGGCAGAATCCAGGGACAGTGAAATTAAAAGATAGAGTCCTAGGAAAAGAACTTTTGGTCTGTTTACACAGTAGTGCTGATGGAGATGGAAGGAAGGGAGATCAAACCACCTTCTGGACTGTGTACATGGCTCCAGGATAAAAAGTGTTTTGATTATCTCCTCATGGAACTCAGTAGTGGGAGAGATATACGTTAACCAAACAGTACCAGAAATAAATGTCTTTATCAACTAAGATTAAGTGCTGAGAAGGAAAGTCACCCGTCCAGGAGGTTGGGCAGGAAAAGATGAAGAGACTAAGTTCCAAGTTACCTTGGTAGCCATGGCAGTGGAGGGAGCACACCCAGGAGACCTTCATGTTCACACCATGGCTTTCACCTATTCCCCAGTCTTCTGTCTTTGGAGGTCCTAAGGGGACTGTCCAGGACAGCGAGCAAGCCTTAAAAATCAGCTTAAGGCCAGCAAAGCTTGCTCACTGTGGCACATTTCTCCTTAGCCTCCACTGAACTCTTTGGTGGGTATTCTAAAAAAAATCACTCCGACAAACCTATTAACTTGGCAGGGAAAGTGAAGCACGGAAGCAGGAAGTGATTGCACTAAAGTGAAGTGGGCCCATGTGCACCTCGGAAGACGCTATTTTGGGAGTTATTCAAGTTGGAAATCAAGTAATCAATCAGGTCAGCAAACGGTCAATTGGCTTCAGCCATTAAGACAACAAGTCGGTGGCATTATTATTGACAGTCACAGTGACTCAGAGACAGACTAAGAAGGAAGGCCAGAGCTATCCTGGTCAATAAAGCACTTTGGGTCCTGACAATGCAAGTAATTAGGAACAGCTGGGTTTCATTTTTCACCTCCTAAGTCAGAGTGACCCTCTAGATACATCTGTCAATGAACAAGGGTGGGAGTTTCAGTCATTCCCCTGGAGATGAGGGAAAATAGAGTTTAGGTCAAGAAATTCCAAATGAGCTATTTTCCAAAAAAATCTGGACCTCAGAAGTGCATCCCTATGTCCTCTACTTCTCCCTAAAAGGACAGATCATTACAGGTACTAACTCATCCCAAGTAGATGGATTGAAAGAAGCACTGCATGCTTGAGGTGGGACAGGAGTGGGCTCTTCGTATTTCAAGTAGAGAAGATTTTGAATAAGAACTCAAAAGAACAGGCAACAAAAGTAAAATAGACACGTGGGCTTGCATGAAATGAAAAGGCTTCTGCACAGCAAACGAAGCAACAAGCAGCAAAGGGATAAGGTACACAATTGGAGAAATGTTTTCAATGTTCACTTCTGAATGGGAATTAATACCCAGAATACATAAGGAACTCTAAGACCTTAATAACAAAACACAAATTACTGGAATTTAAAAAATAGACAATATATCTGAATAGATACTTCTCAAAGAAGATGTAGACATGACCAACAGACATATGAAAAATGCCACAATATGGTTGCTGTGTTTTATGTGCTTAAATTGGCATAATCATAATTTCACATATTTATGGGGTACAATGTGCTACTGTGATACACATATCTGTTATGCAATGGGGAAATCAGGGCAATTACCACATTAATCACCTCACACTCTCTTCAGTTCTTTGTAAGGTGTTATGTGAAATCCCCTCTTCTAGCTAGTTTGAAATTTGTATTATATGATTGTTAGCTATGGTCATCATACTGTACAATAGAACATATTCTTCACAGTGATAAGCAATCTCCTTTTGGTATTTCCCTCCCCTCCAGCTCTCTGGCAAATGTTAGTGTAATTTCTGTGACTACATAAATAATTTTTTTCAGATCCACATATGACTGAGATGTACTTGACTTGTTTTACTTATCAAAATCTCCACTTCCGTCCATATTGTACAAAATGAAGAAGATTCCATATATTACATGGCACAAGTATATTCCCTTGTTTATACTTACCATATTTTTTCATCCATTTATTAGTGAATGGATGCTTAAGTTGTATTCATTTCTTGGCTCTTACTGTACTGCAGTGAACATGGGCTCTTCACATACCGACATCATTTCCTCTGGATGTATACCCTGAGTTGGACTTTCTGGATCATATGATAACTCTAGTTTTAGCTTTTGAAGAACTTCAAAATTGTCTTCCATAATGGGTGTACTAGTTAGCAATCATGTAGGGGCTTTCCACTAGACACTTTATATCACTCATGGAGGTGGTTGTTTCTCTTTCTGTTTGGGATTTGTATATTTATTACAGTTCTTTTTACTTGTGAGTAACCAATCTTTAGTTAATCCAATTTCTGTTATACTTAATCATTCTTTTATAAAAGTTATCTTTATTAGTATTGAAATCACACACCAGAAAATCTACTAGTGTGCAATCTATTTAGGGTATAATACAATGACTTCTAAATAAGCTTATAAAGTTATGAAAGCATCATACCTATTAGCAGCCACATGATCACTAATAATCTTCTCCTTCTCCTCTTTCTTTTTTTCCTGTTCCTTCCCATTCTTATTTGAGACAAGGTCTCTCACTCCATATCTCAGGACAGCCTAGAGCTTGCTATGTAGCCCAGGATAGCTTTAACCCCATAGCTTTCTTCTTCAAATATTCTTGTCTATATGGGTTATCCTTTCCAGATATTCCACAGTATATGTTCTTCTGTGTCTGGCTTTTTTCTGTGTATATATATGTTATATATATATATATATATATGTTATATATATTATATATAATATATATATTATATATAATACTAGTTGTGGCAAAATCTGTTTAACAATAAAATAACCATCTTGTGCTAATGAAGTGGCTTAGGAGTTAATGAGTTTGCCACCTGTCCTAGTTTGCTTTCTATTGCTGTGGTAAGCACTCTGACATAATTCAACTTCGAGAGGAAAGGGTTTATTTGGTTTACAGCTCACAGTCCATCATCAATGGAAGCCAGGACAAGAGCTCATGGCAGTAATTTGTACTAGAGAGTGGGGTGTTGCTGTGAACAGCATGACCATGTTGTTTTTGGGAAAACTGTGAAAACATTTGGAGCTTTGGACTGGAAAAATGGTTGAGTGCTTAGAGCTCAGTGAGCTGTTCTGTGGGAACTTGGAAGATAATGCTGAAAGAGAAATTGATAACTGAGACCAGGCTTGTGAAAAATCAGAGGAACACAAAGATATTTGTATTATTAAATTAAGACTCTGTGGAAGTGAAACTTTTTGTGCTTTACCAGGACACCTGATGCTCATTATTGTGTGCAGAGCCTGTTATTAATGACATTAGCATCACTGAGGTGGAACTTTCTGGGAAGTATAAGCTCAGAGTCTGCATATAGAAGCTGTGGACCAGAAGGGCTCAAGGCTATATCTCAAGCTGGGAGCTGCACTTGGTAATGTGTAAATTTTCTACATGATACAAATTTTGGCAGCATGAAAGCTGCAGGACTGAAGGAGTCATGGAGAGAATCTGAGGCTTTGCTCCATGTGAGGCCAGGAGAGGCCATTATTGAAGATGCAGCCTCAGCTTCATCTCCAACATATTGGAGATGCCAGAACCATGGGATGGCCACCAAGGGCAGCAGCAGGTATGGAGTGGAGCTACCCATGCCCTTTCAGAGCCAGAAGATCGTGATTCAGTCCCAGATGTCCAGCACTAACTGGACTTCCTTTTATGTCTCCCCTTTGTTGATGGTTCTCTGGAGTCAGCTCTCCGATACTTTTTGTTTTTTTCTAGCACAGGCTCTTTCCATAAAATTGCCAAGGATGTGAATGATCTTCCTTCCAAGCCCTCCTCTCAGTGGGAGGTCAAGCTTTTGACAGCACCCTGAGGACAGAGCTTCTGTTCACAGTCCTAGGTTCTTCTCATCCACAGAGAGGTGCTCTCATCCTTACACTGGTATCTGATTGGTGGGACGTAACATGTCCTGCTCTCTTCCAGAAGGCTGTAAGTAATCTCTTATTTTATTAGGGTTTTGTGTGTGTGTGTGAGAGAGAGAGAGAGAGAGAGAGAGAGAGAGAGAGAGAGAGAGAGAATTGACTGACTGAAACTATTGCTCAGGCTGGCTTCTGACTCCTAGCCATCCCCCTGCCTCTGTTTCTTTAGTGTGGAGATTACAGTGAGCAAAGCCACCTGTAGGGAAGTTCTTTAGTGTGACTGGATTTCTCCTTCAGGTGCTAACTTGCTGGAGCAAATAATAGCACATGCTGTGATTACTGCAAACAGAAAATCAGTCTCCCTTTGGAATCCAGTGTGATACCTTCCTTTAATCCTCGCCTCTGGTGCCCAGACTTTCTTCCTAAGAGCAGTTTGCACAAGTAAGTGATGTGAGTGATGACCTCTTTAGCAGGAAGATTGAGTCCTCTAACCTCCAGGCCATTCTAGGTCTGTTAGGAAAAATGCAAAAATAGTTTAGGAGGCTGAGTGCTTGAAGCAAGGAAGAAGTGACCTGAACATATACTAGAGCTGAAAACTTCCTAATTCTTGCAAGTTTCCCAAGGTGTTCACTGTACTAAAATATCTCACCATGACCTACAGCAGCTGTAGGCATTGAAGTCTCCTAATTGAGTCAGCAGTTCCATTTAGTTTAGTGAACCTTCCCTGACCGATCACTCTATGCCCAGGTTTGTCCTATGTATGCCACAACATAGTACTCAGGCAGCACCTCTGTCCTTCAGAAGCTTGTGCTTGGGAGTGTGGAGGTGAGACATGAATGCAGAAAGCTGGCAGGATGTTGAAGATCTCAGAGAGGGACATTCCTAGGAGAGTGATCAGATCAGTGGTATATTGCAGAATATTCAAATATCATTTTTTTTCTGAAAAAAGAAAGCTTTGATAAATAGCTGTCCTGCTTCCACTCTGCAAATAATCTCAAAGTGGCTTATTTTAAACTACCAGCTTGGTATAAGCTGGATGAGCAGCTATGGAGCATATAATACACAGCTGTCAGGTCCTGCTGTGGACTTGCTCTCCCTAACACTGCACCCCCCAAATACCAAAGTAGCCCCTGTGGCTGGTCAGTGACCCCTAGAGTTTGAAGAATTGAGGTAAGGGATGATGGGAGATGATATGATGCTGTGATCAGATCCAGCTCGTGAAAAGCTGCTGTGTGATGGAGGGCTCTGTGCTATATAGCCCATGGAAGACGTTGTGTAGAAGGGTCAGTCAAGAGAGCACTTTGGAATCATCTGGATGATGTTTATAACTAAATTTCACTTTAGCAGACTGTGATGATTCAAGTTTGTTGTCAAATGTACAGGATTTAGAATCACCTGGGATATACACCTTTAGCCATGTCTGTGAGATTTAACTGAGGGGGAAGGATTGACTCATCCTGAACATGAACAGTACCATCCCAGGGGCTTGCTTTTCTGACTGAGTAAAAAGAAGAGAGTGAACTGAGCATCAGCTCCCCTCTCTTTGCTTTCTGATTGTGGGTGCCATGTCAGCAGGTGAGAGCTGCTCGCATTGCCTTGCTTTCCCTGCCTCAAACTCTGAGCCTAAACAAACACTTTCCTCCTTGACTTGTAATGACAATGAGAAAAGTAACTAATTTGCAGTCTTGTCAACAAGGTGTTTTTGAAAGCTATTCCCATGGTACCTAAACATGTGCAACGAAGCCAAATACATGATCACATTGCATATCAATATAAAGGGGAATAATTGGATAAGGCCTAAGCAAACTTATAGTTCCTAGGATGAGGTGAGGTTCAGGCAGAGACCACAGTGAAGATGCATAGAAAGAAACAATCTGTATCATGTTATGAGGCAAAATGTACAGGGCTGAACAATGCCCAAACAAGGAGCAGCACTCCTACAGGTACAGAGCACCAAGGCCACCTGGAATCCTTCTGTGGGAGAGGAAAAAGAGATGGGCCAGTTTGGATGATTCTCATCCAATAGACCACAGTGTGTACTATGTCCTTGCCCCTGCTCTAGGCACTGGGGCAAGCAAGAGATTTGTCAGACATGGAAACAGTAGGTTTTGGTGTCAGTGCCTTAGCCCCATCCCACAGCCTGTCCGTCTACGGTCTTCGCTAAAACTTTTCAGAGCACAAACTCTGGGGCTGGAAAGAGACACATATGTGGCCAGGAAACCATGCTTCAGTGCAATGACTGGCCACGTGATCAACTTCAAGGCCTCTTTTTCTATGACAGCACTGGTTTAGGAAGCTCCAGGCAGCCTAAGGCTTCTGACTTGCCTTTGTTCCTTTCAACAATAATTTACTGTAACAACAATATTATGATACCATTAAACAACATTACAGGAAATTTACAAAGAAAAAAAAATAGCCCATAATCTCACCATCTAACTCCATAAGAGCTCATTTTCTGTCCCACATTGTCTCCCAGGCCTTGGTCTATTTGTGTGTTTTTTTTAATGTTTCTGTAATTACAGTGTATTTACAGTCTTGCATTCAGCCTTTATAGTTACCATTAAATTGTCAGCCTTTTATGTGTCAAAACACTGTATTCATAATGATAATTTTTAGTAGCTGCATAATATTCCTTGGAAATGATGATCAACAATTTTCTTCACCAAGTCTATATTGTCTGACATCTCAATTGTGTTCAGTTCTTTGCAATTACAGATAATGTGGCAACAAATAGCTTTGTGTCTGGGTTCTAATTTGAACTGACCCTGAATTGCTCTGAAGTAACAGGCTCCACTAGCTCCATCCTCTTAAGGAAAAGACATTATACAAACTTAGACTCCACCTGAGGGGACCAGAATGCTTCACTGGGTACATTTGTAACTTAGACTTTCTATTTTCTGGTGGAGGAACAAAAGGCATGGTGCTTTATATTAAGACTGAACTGAAAGGTCATGATAAGTCAAGAGGTAAGGTGGTAAAGCAGTGGAAAGATTGAGACAAAAGATGCAAAGTGAAACAGTCACATGTGCATGTGCACACATATGTGTGTGTGTGTCTATGTTCACATGTACACGTTCATTTGATGTTTGCACATTGTACCATTCCTAAAGCAAACTTAGTACCCTATAATGCCTGGTATTTCAGCACTTTGAAATATGTATGGCCATCCCCACACCTTTCCTTAGTCTTGGCTTTCTGTGATCCTCTGTCATTGTGGACTTTGCCTTAGAGGCAGCTTCTGTGCCCCAGACAGATGCCCTGACTCTGGATCCTGGGCAGGACCTGCTTCCTTTTCACCCTGTTGTAAGCTTCAAGCTACCTCAATGGATGCAGCAGCCTAAGTCAGAAAGTTGTGCCCGTGATGCTGCTTTTCCCATAGGGCTCAGTGATTTAAGTTGATGCAGTTTCATCTTTCATGTTAGGAATATTTGAACTTTTGAAAAGTCAACACTAGGCATCACAATAAACCTATTATATACACATTTTTGGTATTGAACAGATCCTGCCTTATTGGTCAGAGGCAGTATCCACTACAGTGTTGTCCTCCCTGGGTACGAGCTGTGATGGCTTTCCCTACAGAGGATCAGGGTGACTGGGATAACCCAATATGAGGAGTGGGTTTACTTTATACCTTATAATGCCTGCTATTTCAGCACTTTGAAATATTTAAAGCCATCTCCCTACCTTTCCTTAGTCTTGGCTTTCTGTGATCAAGTTATTTTATTGAGCATCTATTCCATGCCAGGCTGTATGCTGGTGATTATATCACACCCCCCCCAAAATAAAAACAAGACCCTTGCCATGATGAAGATGAATACCAAAGGAAAGGGTGAAATGAATGGGATATTTTCAGTAGAAAGCATCAGCTGCAGTTGAAGAGTCATTGGCATTTTAGATAGGGCAGTGAGGGAAGATTCCATGCAATTAAAAAAAAAAACCTGCAGGAGCTAAGAGAACCATGTGACAAGCCAGGAAACAAAGTTTTTGAGCCAACAGAGGAGCCAGGGCATCGGGTGCCTCTGCCAGTGTTGAAGAAATGTGTCTCTGCACAATGTGCACCCTGGTATCTCTATACCAGTGACTGTGTTTCATCAGAGAGCTGCCTAACGTTTCAAAGGCTCAAGGTCTTGTCAACCACAGACCAAATCCTAGAAATACTTGTCTGGTACAAATGATTACATTAATGTTGCACACTAGGAGCTTCTATCCTTGCTTATTCTGTGGTCTTGAAGTAACCGTTTTGCCCTCTTTTGGCTTCACCTTTTCATCTGGACAATGGAGCTATAACTGTTTCTCCCTTTGGGGGCTCCTTGTGAGAGTCCTGGGTAGTTATGAAGATAGTAGTTTATACTTAGTTCTCTGAATATAGTACAATGATCAAAGTTATTCCTGCTGGCTGACACAAAACAAGCAACATACATACCGAAAACCATCACGGAGACGTGTAGCTTAACTGAGTCTCTACATTTGCACATCCATTTTCCGGTGCTGTGCATCACGTTCCCAGAAACTTAGCAGGTTGCTTGAGGCAGCTATCTGAGCAAGACTTACCTGGGCTCTCACCTGAGGCTCTGCAGGGGGAGAATCTGCCACCACAGAGACTCATGTTACTGTCACACTCTTGCTGCAATTATTGCATGAAAATCCCATTTCTTTGTTGGTGTCTATTTCAAGCTAATTTCTACTCCAAGAGGTCAGACTTTGCTCCTTGCCTATGGGATCTCTATCTTCAAAGCCAGCAAATGCTTCTTATGCTCTGATTCTCTTTCACTTGCCATTGGAGTTACCCATCAGAGAAAAAAAGTAGCTTGGGTAAGCTCCTATCTTAAAGTCATCTGACTTGGAACCTCAACTACATTTGGAAAATCCCTTATTATTGTAGCATCTAGATTACTGTTTTATTGAATAATCAAGGGACAGACATGTGGGAGATCACTTTAGAATTTTCTGTCCCACCACATGTTCCCACTGAGTTATTGTCTTATCAATGATTTGCTTTTGTGGGTCACTTCAAGACACATTGAATGAAACATAGTGTCTGATGCGCATTTGTGAAGGCACTGGATTCTTGTTAAGCACAGGACGGAAAGAATGTGTGGCCTCGCCATCCTTTTCTTGTCTCTCTGCCTTTTTCTTCACAAGTCTATCTAAGGCCATGAAAACAGGGATGACCAGAGGATCTATAACAGAAGTGGGATACTTGTCTCTCAGGAAAGTCAAGGAACACCGAGAGTCAATTGGATTAAGATCTTTAGGACAGAATACCAGTGAGAGACCTCAAATGGGAAGAGACTTGTCAAGGCTGCTCACTGTTGGAGGAGATGATCATGCCCTCCAGGAGTGATGGCCAGCAGTTTCTATCTCTTAGGTATCTGTAAGCAACCAGGTCAGTCTGAAATGGAATGTATTTCTTTTGGAAGTCTCACCATCAATCTTTCCATTGGAGTCCAGATCAGTTACTCAGCCCACAGTTTCCTCTGGCAAGAAGTTTGCATTTCAAATGGCAAATAACTTAAGAAATTTGCTCCCAAATCTTCAGACTAAACAGAGGAAAGCATGGCTGAGCCAAGAATCAGGGGGCTGGAGGACAGGGTGGGACCAGTTAGTGCTTCAGGAGAGTTTCAGCTGCCTGCTGTTAATAATCTGCAAATGTTTGTTCAGTCGTGGATTGAATATAAACAACTATTCCTAAATGCAATTAGAGCAACAGTCTGCAAGTCTGTGTAATTCAGAGACTCTGAAACTTTCACCTCAGGTCTAGAGTGGAAGGGCATAAGAACTGACTCTGTCCTCATTAAACAAACAAACCTGGTTCTGTTCTAATTGTAGCTCTTTTTTTATAGCTATGATTATGCTGGGAGACAAGTCACAGACTCCTTCCTATAATATAGCAGAATAAAAACCACCACAACCCAAACCCTCCACAAACCCCAAGATAAAAAAAAACAAACAGAGAATCCTGAAGACAGGTGATGTGTAAGCTATGGAAATGAATGAAGACACAGGAAACACTCAGGTAAGAGAACCTCCAAAGAGAGGCTGTGTGGGTGTTCTGACTATTTCACTGTGACAACTGGTAAGCCTTTTTATTCCAGAGATCAGGAAAAGTGGAATCAATGCCCACTTGAGGTACAAGGCTACTATAGTAAGAGTGACAAAAGCAATAGGACAACAAACAAAATATTAACTACACATGCGAGTATCAACCAATTCTAGTCAGTTCTTCAAACAAACAAACAGAAGGAAGTGGAGTTTGTCCCCAGGTGGCAAGAATAGGTCAGGAATAGGCTAAAACCTTTGAAACGAAATCATGGGAAACAGTTTTACAGATGCATAAAGATCATTTAATATAGTTTACATATCTGTGATTGCAAAACAGTTTCATTTTTAGAGACAGCATGTCATTATGGCTAGTCTCAAACTTGCTCTCTGAGGGTAACCGTAAGCTTCTGGTCCCTTTGCTTTCACTATACTGGCTGTTAGTCAGTGCCGAAAACTAAACCCAGGGCTTGATGCATATTACAAAGAGTACTGTGTCAATTGAGGTATATCCCCAACCCTAGAATACTCAAAAAAGTGATCTTTTTCACCCTATCAAGAATACCTGATCCAAATCCATAGCAGCTACTCTTCATAGAGGAGAAATTGTAGAAACTTCACCCCCAAAAGGATCAAGATGACAGTGGTGCTGTTACATCCTGTCTTAAGACAGTCACTCTTAGAATGAAATCAGAGATACAAAGATTGTTCAGGAAGAAACAAAAGTGAGTGCATTTAAAAGGGTGTGGTTGATTGTACAGAAAGGTTAAGCAAATTAGACAAACAGAACTAATGAGAGGCCAACAAGCTTGCTAAATAGGAAATCAATTTTCCAATACTAATAGTATCTTTTACAGCAGTATAATTAGAAAATCTAAAGGTATCAGGATGAGACAGATCAAAAGAAACAGGAGATAGGCAAATAATGACACCGGACAGCTCTTCAATGGAAAGATCTCTGAATACAGGTGGTATAGTTTGGATCCAAACTGTCTCTCACAGGCTAAGGTATTGGAAGCTCGGTTTCCAGTTGGTGGTGCTGTTGAGAGATAGTTGAATTGTAGGGTTCTAATGTTACCATTAGATTCATTGATTGATAAGTTCCTAGCTGATTGCACCTTTAGGAGGTGTGTCTTATGTGGAGGAAGTGGCTTACTGGAGGCATGCACTTGAAGGGGAAAGACTTTCTTCAACCCATTCCTGTCTGCTTTTCTGCTTCCTGGCTGCCATGAGATGAACAGCCTCTTTCACCACACACCCACAACTGTGATGTTCTGCCTCATCTAGGCCCATAAAAATGTATCTAGGTGGCCATGGACTAAGTAAAACCTCTGAAACCGTGCACCAAAATATTTGTTCTTCTTTATATTATTTATCTCAGGTATTTTATTACAGTTTCAGACAGTGATTAACTCTACCGTTTATTGCATACCATTTTCTTCACAGTGTCCTGTTGCTAATTAATTCTTGCTGTAACTTTTTCAAGTTGTTAGCAAAATGTTTCCTGTGTATAGGAAAGAAAATGAAGGTGTATCAGTGGCTTGCTCATCTAGTGTGTAAGTTTTGAAGATAGGATCTAAATCCAGACAGCCTGACTTCAAAGACTGTTCTTTGACATTGTGCTGAGATAAATTTCATCTCAGGGTGTCATGTGGTCATAGTAGAATAAATCCTCATGATTTATCCCATGCTCCATTTTTTAAAAAGCACTTTATGGGCCAAGATCACATAGGTCTTCATAAGACATTTTCAGATTGAGAGAAGAGGAGTTCAGTGACTTTACAACTTGTCAGAGGAAAAGAAGGATCCAGGAAGTTACCCTGATCCTTTGACCCCCAGCTTAGCAGTTGGCCTAAGGTGCTGAAGTTGTGCTAAGGCTGGCAACCACCTTTTGCATCTATCTTCTGTGCTTTGAAGTAACCATTCTTTGCTTCGTTTTAGGTTTCCAAACAAATTAAACCAATATCTTAGGAAAATGCAATAAAATTCAATTACTGAAGGAGTAGTAATATATCCTTAAATTATTTTTATTATTGCTATTATTAAATTTAATAACCATTATCAAATTGCTATAAAAGTTTGGAGGCAGTACTTCTCAGTTTCTCTGCTTACCTCCTGGCAGTCTCGCACAGATCCATGGACTACACATTGAGCAGCCCTGCTCTTCACATGTGTCCTTCCAGTTTCCCACTCCATTCCTATCCTCAACTTACCCCAGAAATCCAGAAATGAAGTCCCTCTCCTCCCAGAGTTACCTTACAGATAAGCAAGGCGCTACCCTTAGGAAGCACGGTTACTGTCGGGATACAGAGTGGGACTAGAATCAGGATGTTAGGTACCAACGTTTAGCAGGGCTACTTAGCTGTGGTGTGCTGGACAGTGTTGGGAGGATGGAGATAACCTAAGAAATTAGAAAAACTGGGAGCAGAGATATATACTTTGGGTCTGAAATGGCCCTCAAAGTTCTATGCGTTAAAATCTTGGTGTCTGTTAGTTCTTTGGGGTGGTGGTAGACCTTTAGGATATAGAAAATTATGGTATGTCCTTAGGTAACTGTGAACATGTCATTGAAGGAGATTTGAGCTCTGCTCCCTTTTCCTCTTTTCCTCTGCTATATGCTACCACCAGAAGTGTTGCTTGGCCCTAGATTCTACACAGTGGAACCAACCAGCCATGAATTAAAAACTCTGCTGCTCTATTCAAAAGTAACCTTTCTTCTTTATGTCACAGTAGCCAAAAGCTAATTAACACAAGAAAGATATAAGTCTGTTCTGGCTGTTTATAATGAAATGAAGCATAGTTGTCTCCAGGGCTGCTTTGTCAGAAGTCTAACAGCCAGGACTCTAAACTGTGGCTTAATCCCTTCTACTACCCAGCCATCTCTTGGGAGACACAACCTGGTGTGAGTTCTTAGTGTAAAGGTGTCTTTTCAGCCAAGCACGTGACTTTGCTCTGAACTTCAAGATCATGGTCTTGGTACTGGGATTGGCTTTGGGGCAAGGACCACTTCATAAGTGTGTGACTATTGATTCCATTCAGGGACTCATTCTAAGTCTAATGCTCTCCTGTCTCTTTCTTGGGATTCCTAATAATTTGAAGAAGGAACTCTACATTTTCACTGTGCACTGAGTAGCACAAATTATATAGCCAGTCTTGATTTGCGTTTGTGTCTAACAGGGCAACCCACAGCATGGTGCCTTGGGAGGCACTGGGTGAGAAACAATCATACAGGATTTCCTCTTGTATGACAGAACAGACACACTGAATCCCCTACAGAGCAGAATAAAAATTGACAGCCACCAGGGGTCACATGTTTCTCCTTGTAAGTCAGACAACATCAGTTTTGCTGGGTGGGGGGCTGAAATTGTACAGAGAATACTTAATAAGAGGTTAGGCTCTGCTTTGATAGATACATCTTTCACTTTTATATTCTGAGTTTCTTAGGGAAGAGGCAATGCAGGCAAAGCAATTATCTTTGTTAATCAATCCTTCTCCTGAGGTCGCTGAAACTTCACAAAGAGGAAATAAGACCACAGTGTTTCATTCATTTCTGATTGGAAACAAGCAGATCTTACAAATAACATTCTGAGTCACGAAGCAAGTATTAAAAAAAAAAACTGAATCAAAATAAGTTCTTATAGCATACCAAATCATAATGGAACAAAATGAAGCTGATAAAAAGCAAAACTATTAAAAATGTAAGAAGCTATGCCAACACATGAACGGTGAACAATGCATTTTGGAGAATCACTGAAGAAACTAAAGATGAAATTAGAAATTCATAAAAAGACAATGAAAACACAGTGTGTGAGAACCGACATAATTCTAAGAGAGATGTACACAGTAATGCCCACATTAAAAACTCAGAGATCTCAAATGAAGAGCCTAATGATGCACAGAGTTCCAAGAAAAGAAGAATGACCCAAAGTCAAAATAAATAAAAATAAAAGGAAAAAAGTCAGAGTTCAAATTAAAGGGTGACATTTAAAAACACTGAAACAAAGAGTTGGTTTAAAAAGTATTTTATTTAAATTCATAAACTATATATTGATCATATTCCTCTCCCCAACTCCTCTCAGATCCCCCCTCCTTACCCACCGAACTTGGTGCCCTTTATTTAATCGCCATAAAGTCCAATTTGTGTTGCCCAAATACTTTTGAATGTGGAACCAACACTAAAGTTTGGTCAACCTAACAGGAAGCCACAACCTTAAAAATAAACAGGATTGAGAAACCCTAAGTGAAACTAACCAAAAGAAACAGAAAAACCAAACGAATATAATTACAGGTGAAAAGGAAATGTTACAATAGGTACCAATGGAATTCAAGCAATCATCAGAAAATATTTAGAGAACTTGAATTCCAATAAATTGTAAAATCTAGAAGAAACACATAAATTTCTGCAGATATATGACCTACCAAAATTGAATGGAGTTGATTCAAAGAACCTAAACAAATCAATAACAAGCAATGAGCTCTAAGCCCTAATCACAGCCTCACACCATTACCAGCACCCACAATGCACCAAACAAGAACAACAAAACACAAAGCAAACAAAGAAACCAACAAATCCAAGACTGGGGAAATCTGCTGCTGAATTCCACCACATTTCCATTTTTGTTTTGTGGTTTCCCCAGATGACCTAGAACTTGCTATGTAGACTAGGCTGGCCTCAGTCTTACAGAAATGCACCTACCTCTGCCCCAAGTACTGGGATTAAAGGTGTGCACTACCATGCTCCGCCCTACCATGCTTTTTAAATGAAGAACTAGTACTCCATGAAGTAGAAAGGGAAAGTATAATTTCAAACTCATTCTACAAAGCCCATGTTTCTCTGATAAGAAAATGCAATATAGACACAACAACAAAACAAAATAAAACTGCCCCCAAACATACATTATAGTCATGCTAGTTTCATTTCAGGTATATATCATAACTTGATAAACCCAATTATCACATAAATGCAATCAAAGGCCAATACCTGCATGCTTATTTCAACAGATTCATTAAAAATCTGTTGAAAAAATTGAACTTTACTTCATGATAAAAACACTGAAGAAATTAGGAATAGAAGGATTATATCTCAACACAGTAAAGGTTATATGTGTAAAAACAAATAGGTACATTATGCTGAATGCTGAAAATCAGAAAGTATTTTCTCTGAATCCCAAATAAGATGGGGTAAAAGCTCTCACTACTCTTATTCAGTGTTATACTTGATACCTCATCAACAAATTTGAGAGAAATAAAAGTGATGCAAACATGAAAGGTAGGAGCCAATTTGCTCCTATTTGCAAATAGTGTATTTCTATATTTAAAAGACCGTAAAAAGACTCTTAGATCCAATAAATAATTTCAGTGAAACAGTAGGATACAAAATCAACATAGAATAACCTGTAGCTTTTCTTTTTTAAGGACTATCTTTGTTAATTACAGAACGTCACATAATATATTTTGCTCACATTCACAGCTCTTCCCCTGTGCCAGTCCTCCCCATTACCCCACTCAACTTCATGTCCTCCATTATTATCTGTCTCTTTCTTTTCTGAAATTAGTAAAAAGTTTGTTTTTTAAAGGCCCATCAAATCCAGTCCACACTCTCAAGTGCTCCTGGATGTGGGTCTATCCCCTGGAGTCTGGTCAATCTACCAGGAAGCACATCAGTAAGGAAAACTGACTCTTCTCCTCCCAAACATCAATTGCTATTAGAGTCTAAGCTAGGGTGGGAGCTTCCTGTCTCCCACCCCCATCCATGTTGGACCCTTGTCTGGGTCTGCACAACTCTTGTGCATGCTATCATAGACATTATGAGTTCATATGTCCAACTACTCTGTACTGTCCAGAAAATACAGTTTTCTTGTATTCATATACCACTTTTAGCTCTTGTGGTCTTTCAGGCCCCTTTCTACAACGATCCCTGACCTTTGGGAGGAGAAGCGCTATATAGGCATTGGCAAAGACTTAAAGGGGACTCCAACAATAAGGAAATTATAGGACGAATTGATCCATGTAAAGAGGTAGACATGTGTATCCAGCCAAATGAGTGAGCTTAAGGTTCAATGGGAGACTTTGTCTCAAAAACTAAGATGAATAGCAACTGTAGAAGACAAATGATAATGACATCTAACCTCCAAACATGCAATCACACAGGCACACACAAGTATGCACACATACAAGCACATCCACACAAAGAACTGAGAATTGAAATTGTCTATATTAAATCTTCAGGACAGCAAAGGGAAATGATAAACAGACGTAAGAGACAGCTAACAGAAGGTGAGAAAATCTTTGCCAGATGTGGTGGTTTCGATGAAACTATCCCTCAAAGGCTCTAAGTATTTGAATATTTTGTCCTCGGTTGTTGGCGATGTTTGGGGGAGTTTTTAGGAGGCGTGGCTTTGTGAGAGAAAATGCATCACTGGGAGCAGGCTTTGAGTGTTCTTAAGTCTTGCTGGATTTCCAGTCTTTCCCTGTTTCCTGTGCCTGCTTGAAGATGTGAGCGCTTGGCTTTCTGCTCCTGCTCTGGCCATCTCCTGTCACCATGCCTCCTATGACAGATTCTGATTTTTCTCAAACCGTAAGCTCAAATAAACTCTTCTTCCTACAAGTTCCCTTGGTCACAGAGTTTTATCGCCGCAGTGCGAAAGGAATTAATAAACCAGTTATTCCCGTGACAAGAGATTAATATTCAGAATACGTAAAGAACTCAAAACATTAAATATTAAATGAACAAATAGCCTCATCAACAAGTGAGAAATAAACTGGACATTTTTAAAAGAATAAATGGCCAATAAACATTTGAAAAAGTGTTCAGCACCCTTAGTCATCAGGGAAATGCAATCTAAAACTATATTGTGATTCCATTTCATACTAGTCAGGATGGTTATCATTAAGAAAAGAAGTAGACACAAATGCTAATGAAGATAAAGTTCTGTCATTTTCAGGAAAGTGCATGGAACTGTAGATCATCATATTAAGTGAAGTAAGCCAGATTCACAAAGACCAGTATCACAAGTATATGCTCAGATATGCAGATTAGGGATTAAAAGAAATAATGTCTCTGTTAAAAGGGGAAAGGAAGGGAATGGGGCATAAGGGATGGGGGAGTGAATATGATAAGAAAACCTATTTTAATTTAGTTACCTGTTGCTATGATAAAGATCCGGACAAAAACAGCATAGGATAGAAAGGGTTTAGTTTAGTTCACCACGGAGAGGAAGTAAAGGGAGAGGAGCTTGAGACTGATGGTCACATCACATCCATAGTTAAGAAGTAGAGAGTAAATGAATTCATGCTTGCTCGGCTGCCTTCCTCCACTCTTACACAGTTCAGGGTCCCCTGCCTAGGATATAGTGCCACACCCAGTGGCTGGGTCTTTCTACCTCAACCAACATAATCAAGGCAATCCCCCACAGTCATGCCCATAAGGCAACCCAATGTAGACGACTCCTCACTGTGACTCTCTTCTCAGGTGGTTCTACATTGTGTTAACAGTTAAATCCGGGCACCACAGTACCCATTAGTTTGTACAATTAATAAATACTAAATAAAGTGCTTGACATTTCCCTCGGGTTATCCTTCAATATATCCACTAACAAACTCCTCATCTTTCTTCCCTCTTAGTTTCTAAATACTACTAGACTCTGGGTATGCCATTAAAAGGATCTCTTAAATATCTCTGAGTAGCTCACAACACTCACATCCAATTTGATTGATTCTTCATTCCTGTCACTTTTTACTACACCAGCACATCAGGAAGTACTTTCTGGACCAGTTCAAAGATCTGTTTGCTCTGGGTCTCTCAAATTTTTGTGATCTCATTCCAAATCCACCTGTTGAGCCTAGTTTTTATTCTGAGAAACTCTTTTCAAGGACCATTCATGGCTGCCCCTCTTACCTACACAGTCAAGAACTAATGGGTATTTAAAACCTTGATCAAGTGCTAACCCTTATTCTCTAATTCTTCTCTAGCAAAATAGAGTCATTTAGTTATTTACTATTCTCGAAACACTCCTTGTATTGTCTACCCATGGATCACACATGTGCTTCTCACATCCTCCTCCCATCTGCTTCTGTCAAACAAAATCCCAAGCCTTTGTCAAGGTCAAGGGCCAGTATTAACTTTTTCATAAGCTTTCAGTGAACAAGAATTCATCACTACCTGATTTCTTCACTATTGTGACAGTTAGCAATGAGATCTCTTGTCTTTCTCTACCTGTGAGCCTTGAGCTCTGTGAAGGCAGGCCAGTAGTGTTCTTAGTCCTTTGTGTGCTTTCAGCACCTTGCAAAAAGTCTATGCTAAAGAAGTTCTCTGATTAATAGCTTGCATGTAGTCTTTCTCCCAGGATCAAGTGCTTCTTTCGTTGGCTTGCTGTTTCGCTAAATGCAAGCATTTGCTTAGTTCCTCAAGCAAAATGTAAGTCTGTTAATGTCTTGTCCACTGCTATATTGGTCTTTCTACCCTTGCACATGTAAACCCTCAAGCAGTGTGGGATAAGGTGACTACATAAGAAAGCTAACAATGTTCTTGTGTAAGGACCCCCCAGAAATGAAGAATGAAGGCTGCAGCAAATCTGACTCCATCTTGTTAGAAAAAGCCTCAGCCACATAAGCTTGGCTTCCTGGCTTCAGAAACTCTTTCCCACCCGCTAGTTAAACAATTGCAAGGACATGGCCTTCAAATATCAGGTGGTTTGTCATGGCTTAAAGGGAAAGCATAGAGTCTGGTCAGGGTGACCAAGACATGAATCAGAAACCCAAATAAGCCTGAAACCTTGAAGCATACTCTGGTAAGCACATTCCACAGGCCCTGTAACCTTAATATGAGTAAGATGCTTTTTTGCGCCAGTGGGCTTTCTTAACCAATCCCAACCCTTGTCCCTCCTCTCTTTGTTTTAACCCTATAAAACATCACCTCACCCTCCACTCGGGGCCACTGTCTTATCACCCGCTGCGTCGGTGTGTCGGACTGTGGACCGAGCTCGAGCTTGTAAATAAAGACCCTTTGTTCTTGCATCAGATTTGACCTCCATGGTGGTCTTTTGAGAGGATTCTATAACCTGGGCACAACACTTGCACACTGGGTATACGTGGAAATACCTGTAAAGTTTGTTAAAACTGTAAGTCACTCTGGCACTGAGGATGGCCACAGAGCAGCCAAGGTGGCTGAAAATGAATGAGGAAGTAAGCAAGGGACAGAGTGATCTTGTCAGTGTGTATACCAGTGAGTGAGTGATGCACGGAAAGTGCAAGGCTGAACTACTGATTAATAAGTAACTCAATTAACCAAGTTAATGAGTGAGCAGAGCTGTGATTGAGTGGATGGTTGAGAAAGTGAATAAAGGAATTTGTTTTCTTTTTCCTTGGTCTATGGAGCCCTTACACAGGTTATCTGATGCCTTGACAGGGGTCTCTCATGGAGTTTAGAAGATTTTCGGCTCTGATCTTAAATTATAGCTCTCAAGCATATATATATATATATATATATATATATATATATATATATATAGTCTCCAAAGAAGCAGTGCCACTTGAAAAACTCAATTAATTACTAATGTTCTTCATCATTTATCAAGCACTGGTTGTTACTTGTAATCTTTAAGGGGAGTGAAATTAAAGAATTAAGAAACAATTATCTAGGGAAAAAGAAATCACCCTCCCTAAATGTAATCACCTTCTAATGGAGAGCTTTGTGCTGAGGTGGCTCAGGAGGGAGGGAGAGAGGAAAGAACCGCCCACGCATCACAGAGGCTCCTGATGCTGCTCTAGATGAAGAAAAGTTGTGACTAGCAGCGCAGTATGACAGCATAGTTCCTGATGCTGGGTCAAGAAGGCAGCCTGTGTCCTGCTCTACTGCTGGGTAGAAGACAGTTACTGCCTTCAGGGACTTCTGTGAGAGGCTGCTGAAGAGACAGACATCTTCTTTCTTAAACCCTCTTGCCCTTCATCATTGAAGAAAGGAGGAGGATTGATGTGGGGTATAGAAGAAGGCAGAAATTATAGGACAAGAACCTATATGGAAGACAGCCAGGTGCAAGATTACAGGTTAAATGTGGGGCTTTGAACTTGATCTACTTTCCATCCTATCTGCACAGGCTAGCAATTGTGTGGGCCCACCTTTACTCGCCCCTTCCACATCAAAACTAAACATGAGGCTTAAACCTCACTCAATCTGGTTACCATTGTTGGGAAACTATGAGAACCTGAAAATCTCATGGAGATTTAAATACCTCAGAAAGACCTGATGCCTGATTAGTTGAATAGACTCACACCCAAGAGTACCCAGGAAATACTGTTAAGACTTGACAAGCTTTTTCATAAAAGACAAATAATACAAGACATGAAGTTTTGGGGAGTAACTAGGTAGGGGTGAAGAGGAGGGAGAGGATCCGAATATGATCAAAATACATTGTATGAATTTCTCTTAAGAATGAATAAGAGTTTTTAAAAAGAGCTTAGCCTGAAACCAAGCCTCTAAAATCAACTCTTCCACATGTGCAAGGACAATATTTCCAGGACTGGACTCTCCAGCTGAAAGAGAAGGCCTTCCTTATGGAAGTATCCAGCAGGGCACATGAGGAAACAGTTTCATCCTCATAGGTCATGTTCCTTGTGGGAAGCTAGTTTTTGGCAATGCACACAAACATCTCTGTAAAGACCTGCTTTGCATTCAAACTCAGTGACAGCACTTGGCAATGCTAGTTTCATCTTTTAAAAAATTTTTACTTATTTATATTTTTACATTTATGAGTGTTTTGCCTGCGTCTGTGTAAATGCACTAGTGTCAGGCCCGCACAAGCCAGAAAAAGACATCCGATTCCCCTGGAACTGTAGTTATGAATGGTTGTTACAGGTCATGTGGGTGCTGGGAATCAAACCCTGGCCCTCTGGAAGAGTAGCCAATGCTCTTAACTGCTGAACTATCTCTCCAGCCTCCACTGTTACATATTTTTAAGAAGTCTGTAACAGGACTCCTTGGTTCAACCATACCTGTTCAGGAGCAGCCAGAGAGAAGGGACATTGTCTGAGACTTTGAACATGCAGGGATTTCACTGAGCAAGGCTGGGTCATTCTTCAAACACCGCACTTTGTTCCATCTTTATTCACCAACCTTAGGCCTCTTCTAGGCCTCCATTTCCTCCTCTAGATGTGGTCAGGCTGGAACAGTATTACTGCTCTTAAACTCCTCCTGGAGAACTTGTTACAATATGGTCCCAGGAACCTGGAGACCCCGCTAAGAACACTGGACTAAATGCTTCCAAGTACAAAGCAGTGCCTTCCTTCTTTGCTAACTTCTCTGAACAACTTGTGCCCTGGGATAAGTCTACCCTTTTTAGAGGCTGGGAAGCATGCCCATAGGAGTAGCCAGACTTGCCCAAAGTTCTAAAGACAGACAATAGTCAATGCAGGACTTCATTTTTCAACCCTTTCTCTTTCCATCCCCCTCCTCAGTCCAGAAGCCTGAGGAATCCTTAGCTCCTTTTCCAACTCTTCTATTTGCTACTCCTGTTCTCAGTATGATGGAGATAGAGAAATGGTATTTATTTATACTGTATATAACTTACTACGTGTCAGACACTATTCACAAAACTTTCCAAATATTATACCATTAGATCTTCACAGCACTCTGGAAAGTTGATGTGTTATTATTGTCTTCCCTTTAAAGAATACTGAGTCACAAAGCTAAGAAGCATTCAAGCCAAACCTGGGCAATTTGGACTCTAGGTCCGCAATCTAAATACTGGATACCAAGGACAATGTCATCCTTGAAGGATACCTTGAAGGACAGTAAAGCTGACCCCACACATAAAGAAAGGATGCTCAAGGAATAGGCTCTAGTCCTGGAGAGAAAAAAGTGACTTTGGACCTTGTTATAAAAATTCCCACTGCTTTTCACAGAGTGCCTAGCATGCCGTCTGCCTCATCACTGGATCTCTCAGTCTCTTCCTTGTGTCATCCTCCCCAATCCGCATGCAAGCTAAGGATCCCTGTGAAAAGGAGTCAAGCATGTTTGGTAAGCTGTGAGATGCAGTAGTGTGGGCACGCAAGTGGGTGTGTGGATCTGCCGGGCTGCCTGTAAAAGGTTTGAATGCATAATGGCATTTAGAAGAAGGTACTTGTCTTTTCCTCAAAGACCTTCGAGATGATGAATTGGAGCTTACTGAAATGGCCTTAAATCAAACTTTCTATGCAAAATAGATTGCTCAGACTTGTGCAAAGTAGATTTCTCTTTAAGCGGTTGATACTAGTAGCTCTAAGCTTCTGGCTGCCATCTGGGCTCAGGGGTACGGCCAGGGGCATAAGTCTTGGGAAAGAGCTTGGAACCAAACAGCCACTCAGAATGAAAAGTGTGAGGTCCCTATCTATAGTTTCTTGGAGGAGAATATCAAATCAGTGAAACCCAGAAGTCATGGATACAGCTACTTTCTGAGTCCTAACCTAGTGTTCTTTTTCCTTTTAGGACCTGATAATTCCTATGTCCCCAAGGGGTCACTCTGAGTTTTCTTATATGTGATATTCTGCCCTCTCTAGAATCTTGCTCCTTCCTTTCTAGGATGAGTGTGGGTAATCTTCAGGCTGCTGTGTTCACTCCTAAGCCCTGTGTACTCTGGCGATACCGGTCCTTACAACTTCAACTTTTGCATCCCCCTTTGTGCATCACTCAACCTTATTACTACTTTAACAGTTGAGTGCACTTGTTTGAAATATCTTATCTTGTTTCCTGCTCTGTCTCCACAGCATCTGTAGCTTCAACAGGTTTGTCCACCCAAAAGTTCTGGTCTCTCTTATTAGCCTTCAACTTGCGTGTCTCCTTAAATTTCACATCCTTGGGGTTTTGCTTGTCTGATCCTGGTGCACCCTGGCATTTACCCTTGGCTTCAGGATTGTTGTTGCTTCAGAACTGTTCTCAAAGCAGCTTTTTTAAGAGACAGGATTTTGTATACCAATTTCATCACATTTCTGTGAGTTCGTGTGAATAAATGACAAGCTGACCAGAAGACTCTGTGCTCCTGTGGTCATCCACCCCATCTGACTCTTACAATCTTTCTTCCCCGTCTTGTGCAATGGTCCCTGAGCCTTGGGAGGCAGAGGTTTGATATAGGCATCCTATTCAGGGATAAGCACTCTGCATCCTCTTGTTCTCTCCACACTGGCCAGTTGTGGGTTTCTGTGTTAATCACATCTGCTGTATAAGGAAACTTCTATGGTAAGAATTGTGAGATGCACTGATCTATTGTTATAACAATAAATGATTGGCAAGACTCTGTTGCTGAAGACTCTACATATACAAACTGTTGAACAAACACGGAGAAATCAAACTGGTGCTGACTTCAGAGACTCATCTCCACTGAGTAGGGTCCATAGTGCTGACATGCTGCTGAAAGGAAAAAATAGCCACCAGTCTTACCCAGCTATGAATCCTGTGAACTACAATAACTACTGGCCTGGCAAGATACACCCCACTGATGCAATAGTAACACAAATATTATGGAAGTAATATTTGTAACCAATCACTCGCTAATTGGACTTAAGGTCTGCATTCTAGGATGGAACCCACACATCAGGCTTAGGAACCTGAGGCTATACAGGTCACAGGACATAGGGGCGAACCAAATAATAGCTTTCTACTAAATAGTTATGGTATTAAACTGAATCCTAATGACTTATTGTTGTACTCATAGATTAAGAGATTATTGAGAGGTAGAATACACTAGATTTGGGGACTGATTGGATAGTGAGTTGCAGACTGGAAAGTGTAATATTCAGACTTATTTCTTTGGCACAGAGTGGCCAAAGTATTCCTAAGATGAGTTAGCACTGGAGATAGAATAATGTTGAGAAGTAGAAAGGATAGAATAACCTTGGGAAGCAGAACAGGAATTCAGTTTTAGACATGACCTGCTGTTGGTACATCAAAGTGGAAATGCTCAGTAGATAGCTGGAAACACAAGTCTGAAATGAAGAGTTCAAGTATAAACTAGAAACAAAAGTTTAAGTTCAGACAAAAAGAAGGGTCACTAAAAGAGACAGCAAATATTCAGAGACATGACAGACATCACACAAGCTTATGAATTCCTCTTCCCAGTGCTCCTGAAAGATCAAACAAAATGACAATACGTGACCGACATAGGTAGCAATGAGGGTCTTACATTGCAGTGAGTAATAGAGCTATTGGTGAGATTATATGAATTTAATGTATATTATATTAACTCAGATGAAAGATGGTAGCTTGAGTCACAGTGGTGACAATAAAGGTGTCAGGAAGTGGATAAATGCTAAATGGTGAAGATCTTGCAGGTGACAGCTCCTGTCAAAGATAGAAGGTCATAGAGAATAGTCAAGTATGACTCCTCATTTTGAGGCAGACCACAGCAATTTTTAGATTTGTTGTGTTGGGAAGAAATTGAGAGAAAAGTGAACTGTGTGATAGCAGGATCTGGCTAATCAAAGTACACTTTCAAGTCTAAGATGCCTGTTATGCACCTTTGTGGAGATGACAAGTAGGCGGTTTGACTTGTAAATTCAGGGATCAAGGAATGAGTCAGTGGACAGGTCATTTTGTGCATCTCATCTACCATTTAGGAAGATGGGATATTTGAGACATTTCAACTTTCAGAGAACAAGATCAGGCAGAAACAGTTGCAAATGGGGTGAAAACTAGATGAGTATAATTCTAAGCCTTGCTTACAGAAGAGAATATATTAAGATAAAAACGATTAACATGTTGTTGAATGGTTGAAACTGATGAGCACAGAAGTTATCGTAAGCTTCAGCAGGATATAGGTCTTGGGTAATTTGAGAAGAACAACTTCAGTGGAAAAAAATTGTGTTTTTATGTGTGTGAGAGAGAGAGAAAGAGAGAGAATAATTTTCCATCACTGTGACAAAATATGTGAGATAATGTATTTTAAGAAGGCAAAATCTGTTTTGGTTCATGGCTCCTGAGGTTTCAGTCCATGGTTACTTTGGGCTTGTGCTGAGGCAGAACTTCATGACAAAAAGCAAATCTGCTCAGCTAATGACAACTTGGAAACAAAGCGAGACACAGTGGGGCTGAGATCCAATGTCCCCATAACCAAGCTGTTAGTTCATGAACCTTTTGGAGGACATTTAAAAATCCAAACTATAGTATGGTGGATCAAACCTGACAGATATAACAAGATAACTTCTTGACTGTGCATGAAATCTGGAAAAGGAGACAGAAATTGGTAGAACTCATTGCAATCATTTGACTGTGCCCAAGATAAGGAAAATTGTAGTTGGAGGAAAATGGGGAACAACACTTCGGTATTCTGAAGATAAATCATGATTACATGTCATCAGAGATGATCTAGTAGAGGGGCAGTATTGCGCAATGCAGTGTAGTCTTGAGTTGGTCAAAGGGCACAGTTAAAGAGAGTGACCTAAGTTCAGTTCATATATAGTAACAGCAGTTTGTTAGATGCATGTGCAAAGGAAACAGAACACAACTATTTATAAAGATTCAGAGAAGTTTCTAGTAAATAGATGGAATGAAAGAAATAAGAAAAAGGTCAAGACTACAAATCAACTTGAAGGTTATTTGAGAAACTTCTGCTCAGAAGAAGGAAATTATTTGAAGTTCCACAGATCCTTAGTGGAATGGAACTCAGGTGCGAATGGTTCCAGGATCTGTGTTCTTCCTCTGAAAACCTCCATCTTTGCTTAGGGACAGTCTGGGAATTCCATTTCGCAGCAATATATTCTTTGACATCAGTGTTTTAGCTGCTGTCATTTGGCCTTGGTGGGATCTGAAATTTGTTTGATCCGAGTCAGGAAGCTGACTGGGTGGCCTCTGGCCTTTGCCCTGCCACAGATTGCTGGCCTGGAAGGTTAGAGTTTGATGTATGTTTTGTCCTCATAAATTGTTCATAAAGTCTGACAGTAAGCTGCAGATTTGTCACTTCCTAATGTGGTGGTGGCTACAGCTGGCTGACATCAAACTCTGGAGAGCAAGTGCAGTAAATCATTTTTCCTTTTGTATAACAAGGAAAAGCAGAAACATTCTTCTCAGATTTCACTTTTGAATGCGCTGGTGCTTCTGTCAAGGCCTTCCTTCTTGCAAACAGGAATGCAGCATGACCCTTAGGCACCCTGTTTTCTAATAGACACTGACTGTCTTGGTAATGCACAGTCAAGGAGAGAGCACTGAACAACAATCAGAGCACTCTGTGACATCAGCTCAGGTATCCTCCAAATAGCAAGAACCTATAGTTCTAAGAGACAGGTTTTCCATTTTTCAGATCAGGAAGAATGGAAATTTACTCAGGTCATGTAATTCAACTCACTGGAGGTAGAACTCGAGCTCAAATCTGGACTAATGTCTGGAGTCCTCTAAATTTTTAAGTGGTCCATTTAGTCCTGGGTGTGTATTATAACCTGTATCTGCTAAGCTAGGTTTTGTTAAAACATGCTGAAGAAAAGAAAGAGCGGGGCTGGAGAGATGGCTCAGCAGCTAAGAGCACTGCCTGCTCTTGTAGAGGGCCTGGGTTTGATTCCCAGTACCTGCATGGTAGCTAACAATCTTCCTAATTCTAATTCCTGGGAAATTCAACACCCTTTTCTGACCTCTGGGGGGCATTTTGAGATACAGGTGCACTTATATATACATGCAGGCAATACACTGATACACATAAAAATAATAAATAAAATATTGAAAAAGAAATGCAAAAGCAAATTACTGATGATAATGATGATGATGGGATTAGTAACTTTCATCATTACTGTGACAAAGTGCAGAGACAAGCAACTTAAGAAAACAAGAATTTGCTTTAGCTCACTGTTTACTTGTCATGATTGGGAAGGCATAGAGGCGGGATCATAAGGCAACTACCTGGTCATATTGCATCTATAGTCAGGAAGTAGAGAGATGAATGCTGGTGCTCAGCTCACTTTCTGCAATTTATACAGTTCATGACCTCCGTCCATGAATTGGTGCCGCTAACATTTATAGTGGGTCTTCTTGTCACAATTAACCTAATCTAGAACATCTTTCTCAGATATGTCCAGAAATTTGTTTTGTTTCCATGGTAATTTTAAATCCCATCAAATTGGCAATATTAAACATGTCAAGATAATGATGATGATGGGATGATGGTGATGATGATCATGACTTGATTAGCTCCTCTGGAAATCAGAGAATTATAGATGCAGAGACACCCCAGTTGCTTTCTGTGCTCATGGCCAGATGGAGCAGCCTGGTCCCCACCGTAGGCCCTAACATGTCCAAAAGTATGTCCACTGCAGACTATGATGCTTATTTGCTTTCTTGCCACAAAAGATAGAGCAGCATGGAAAGACGAATAGCTGTTAGGTATTTTGAATAGAGCTTCCAGGAACATCTACCAAGCCAATCAGATCACCTCTTATCAAATAAGCAATAGTTGCCGTCACTACTGAACTACTCTAGGCTTCACTGGAGCATGGGCATCTCCAACTGGCATAAAAGAGCAGGCAGTGCCTCTGAGGCCTTTTCTTGTTTTTTCTTTGCTAGAGTTCACTCTCACACATTTTATTTTGTTATTGTTTTGAATATTTTATTTCTTTATTATTTTTATTTTATGTGTATGACTGTATTGCCTGCATGTATTTAAGTACACCCATGTTTTGCAGTGCCCATGGAGGTCAGAAGAGGGCGTTGGATCCCTTGGGACTGGAGTTATAGATGGTAGTTAGCCGCCATATGGGTTCTGGGAAGGTCCTTTGTCAGACTAGCCAGCGCATTTAAACCCTGAGCCATCTCCAGGCCCATCACTCACATATTTTCATTTTCTCTCTCTTGGTATCTCTCTCCTTCTCTCTTACTCTTAGTGTTTATTTGTTTGTTGTTTATTTACCCTTTCACATGGTCTTGTAATGAAGCTCAATCTGATCTTGAACTGATCACAATCTTCTGTCTCAGCTTCCCAAGTGACAGGCTTACACCATCATAGGCAGCCTTACTATGATCGCATAATACATTGGCTTTATCATCTACAAAACTCACTGGGGCTTCCTGCAAAAGCACAGTGGGTTTTGTAAATAAGCATTCTATTTTGTATCCAAGCAAATGTGGGAAATTTTTCACAGGCGTCTACTGTAACGTGACAGGCTTATTCTAATAGATCACAGTCATGACCTTGATCAGAATTCATTTTCAATTAATTGACAAAGTTCAGGAGGGACCTCATTTCATATCCATAAAGAATGGCCTTGTGAACATGAGAATCTACAGAGGTGACCAGAGGAAAATGAACTTGGAATTGGACTTCCCCTTGCCAGAATTAAGGAGGGGTAGGGAGTTCAGCAGGCCTGCCTTCTCATGAATGTTTGTGGAAGAGGTGAACAGAGTTATCTGTGAGCTGGTCATTAAAAGTCAGAGCCCACTTTCAAAGACATATGATACAAAACCAGGGATGAACTTTCCAGTCATCTCAACCTAAATGTAATGAATTCACCTTTTCCATCCACTAGGCCTTACAATCTCGGGAGGTGAACAATTGAATTTCTATTTTCATTAGCTTCTAATTGAAATTTCTCATTTTGCTTCACTTTGAGTGTAGGCAATGAACCATGGGAACATTAGGAATACAGAAGACTTTGCCACGGACAGAAATCATACATATTTTTGCATCACATTATTATCACAGCTATCTTCAGTTAGCCTTTAGAGTGGATATAATTTAGAAATTATACTCAATTTTGTTTTATATGTTAATAAAGAAGCATTAATGTCAGTATATCATACCAATTTTGTTTACTATTTGGCTATAACTTGTGTCCTCTGCAATCTTATGTATCTATGTGCTAACAGCATTATTTTGAGAAGTCCATGGATTTCAGTCATCCAGGGGCCATAGCAGAACACTCCACAGAACACTGCAGTCAATAAGGCACTGAGATTTGAGCCTGCTTTACAATAGCTGTCTCTGTCTCTGATCTTCCCTTAGACACCTCCCATTGTCAGTGTCTTACACTGCTCTGGAAGTCCACCATCTACTACTCAACCTTGAGGCTGCTACTGTTCTTCCAGTGAGAACAATTCTCCCTTAAAGGCTACATTAAGGTCTCACTTGGATGTCAACAGAGCGTAATTGTCCCATCATACATCCCTCTATCCAGGCTTTGCTGAAAGTTCCTTCCTCTCTTTTACCAGTGGGACCTTGTCCTCCCTCGTTCTGGTCATGTTTCTGTGGATTCTCCTCTCTTACTCTCCCTCCATGACCACCAATGGCACTACTGCATTTCCTTCTTTTTCTTCTCTGCCTCGCAGCAATAGCCCAAGAGGGGCCATAGGACACGATATAACCACCTCTCTCTGCAAAACTTTAAGATTACCCCCATGCAGCCACTGGAATTAGGACATCAAAGAAGTGGTGGGTTGTTCTTGATGCTGCTTCTAGGGCTGGAGGCAGCAGTGGCAGTGAATGTGGAACAGAAACAGACTGGCTACAGACCAGGTCTTGACACTCCCTGATTCAGTTCTCTCATAATACCATGTCTCTGGAGTCTTAGATCTTTTAAGAGTCCCTTGTTCTCAGAATTGCCTAAAGCATTGAATGTCAATATTCCTATTGGAAGTCCATGGTGGACCCACCCAGGGGACACCTTTAGATGACAAAGAGAAGCTGAGCACCAGGTTTAGAACCTCAACTCTGCTACTTCCCAGCCATGTGACTGGGGAGAAATTATTTAACCTTTTTGTGTCTCACTATTCTTACCTGTATAATAGAGATAATAGTATTCCTCTCATAAGGCATTTGTGAGGGTGAAATACATTATTCCTTTTGAAATAATTAGAAGAGCTTAGGCACTAGATCAAGGGTCTTACTACGGCCTTTAAACAGGCATGTAGAGCTAGGAATCCACAAGGGGGACTTGGCAAGTTACAACTCACTTTGCTGTTGTCCTTCAAACCATGCTGGTTTGAACTTCAAACCTGCAGGAGATCTGATTTCTTCTTGCCAGTGCTGCTCACAACTGCAATCTAGTAGTCCAATCTAGTAGCTCACCTGCTGAGAGTCACAGAGCCTGGATTCCACAGTACCCCTACCCCAGCAACCAGTCACATGACGGCTCTAATTCTCTGAAAGCTCCACCCTGCCCCTTTCACAATCAGACCTGGACTTGGGTCAAGTTTCCACCCGTCCCTTTGCTGTGAGCCAGATCCCTCTTTCTTTTCCCCTTCCCTCCTCTCCCTTCCTCCCATCCAAGCATGGGCCTTCCTGTTCTTTAAGGTCAGTGCTACCTCCTCCACAAAATCTGTCCTGACAAATCACGTCTTCACAGATGTCAGAGTCCCAGCCACCCCCATATTGCTCAGCCTCCACCGAGGCCCCTCGTTTGGATTCTTACAGCATTCAGGGCATTGCCAGGCAATTGTGTGCTTAATTACAGGCTCTCATCAATTATGCTTTAATTTTTCCTTGTGCATTAATGCCTTTTGTCTTGTACTATAGCTTCTTTCTGTCATCAAACATTGCTGGAAGCCCCTTCTTTGGTCCGTTTGTGTGTACCTCAGCCACACAGCTCGTGGAGCTCCCCTAACTCACTGCTTCTGGGCCTGCTGGTTGTGGCCCCAGTGTTCGGTTTAGTGTGTACCTAGTGCTTATACTAGTGCTTCTGAATATAAGGGCAGAGGTGAAGTCAAGCCACAGGCAGAACCTGGCTAATCTGCCTGCCGGTAACTGGCTTCTTCCTTTCTGCTTTGGTCAGGGTACTGTAGCCTGAGGACAAGTTTTCCCAGTGAGTCTCTGTCTTCCCAGTGGGCCCAGCCTGTCTTTATATGACCTTGTCCTGACGTTGATCTAGAGTGATCCCTCAGTTTGCCTTCCTAAACTGCCTCTGCCGAGCCAGTGAGCTGATAGCTAGAGAAGAAATGGCACTGCTCCACCTGTTGACCATGTGTTTTGTCTAGCATATTTATTTTGAACTTATGTTCCATGCCTGTTGCAAGATGCTACAGTTACAAAAAAGAAAAGGGACAGTCTTGTGGTCCAAATGGTCACAGTCTGCTGGGAAAGGCAGTCTCTATAACTAACTAACTGAACCATAGATGTTGTAAGGATTCATTCAAATATCCTAGCTTCCCAAATCAAAGCAAAACTCTGTTTTTTGAAGTTCCATCTTGATACTGTTTTCTCTAGCCATCTAGCTCCTGTTCCATCTGTACTGCACTCCTTCTTCCACTATAGCTACGCAAGGACCTCCAGACAGTGAGAAATCAACACACAAGCAAAGCAGCCCTGTTTTGGAAGAGGATATAAGATAAGTATGTCAGAGGTCGAGGTCCTAATATTGCTAAGAGAGCGCCACCAGTCTAGCTCCAAAGGAATAGCTGAGAGGAGCCCCAGAGAAACTGCTCAATAAATGGCCTTGGTACTGGGAGGGAAAGTCACTTACACAATCGGAGCTGTAATTGTCATCTCTCTGTGTGTTTTGAATTTAAATAGTCTATACAGAGTCTACTTAGAGCAAATGTTGCTAGCCAGGGTTCACAAGAAAGAGCCTTGGACTTGACTGGGGTCAGAAGGTTGTATTCTAATCCTAGAGAAGCCATTTATTGGCCATATGGTGTTAGGCAATTTGTATTTTCCCCAAATTTTTAAAATGAGTTTAATGATAGCATTTTTCAAAAAAACAAAGGAATTGCGTGCTTTAGAACTTCCTCCGTGGAACCTGACTCATACTATATAAGCACCACCTGGCTATTGCTTTGCCATTACAAATCCTTTCCATCCCTTTCTCCTTCTTCCCACTCTGTTTCCTCTTCTTCTTCCTCTGCATCATTGCACCAATTCCCTTTTCCTCTCTGGGGTCTGCTCTGCCTTCCTGTCAGCTAGCAGGATCCATAAGCAAGTGGGCAGAAATAAACCTGTAAATACGGACAGTAATATCATCAGGTGGCTCAAAGCTGCTTCCTGGCAACAAACTGGCAGTTACTACCTCAGAGAGAGCTTCTGAGGTACAGAGTAAGGACAGAATTCATATGTTCAGATTCTGTCTCTCTCTGTGAAGGTTAACTTGTACATTTCATCTAATGAGTATGTTAAAGCAGTAATGAATTCAATGTTGTCTTTTTTCTGGGAATTAATGACTAGGGACACAATATGGCCTTTTTTTGGAGCCATTAGTCCTGAACTCTTATTGATTCCGAGAAGGACTGCATTAGTGCTGTGGTGACAGTATGGGCCCAGTGCTTTCCTGGATTCGTTGATTGCCTGTGCGCATGTACTTGGTGCTTTGTGCCTCAATGTCCTCGCCATTAGCTACACAGGTGCATATACTATTTCCTTTCTACTCTATGCTTGCACTGATAATGTTTGTATGTTTGGGCAATTTTAAGTGATGTGATAGTCAATGCCATTGCCAGTCACGAAATTAGATAGTGCCCTTTAGATAGAAGGCACTTAGCTCAAACACAAAACATTATTTGGAAGAGAATGAATGATGGCTTTGGTTGCCTTTGGTTACCTCTTTTTTAATCTGAGGCTGAGTGTCGCCAGGCCTGATGCTTTAGTATTGGAAGCTAAGGGCCATACTGCTCTTCTCAACCTTGTAGCCTAGCTCTGTCTTCAGCCTGTGGCAGCTACGTACTGTGCATGCCCCAAGGACTGTGTTGGCTTACTCTCCCAAGAAGAGTCATCAGTGTATTTCCTGGCACTGTTACAGCACTCCGGGGAACATAAACTTTATGAAGAAAGGATGAAAAGATGCAAGAGGTGATTATTTTCACCTTACACGTGTGCAAAAGAGACTCAGAGCTTAAATGATTTATCATTTAATGATAGCATGCCAGTGGCAGAGAAAGAAGAGACAGCGGAGTGTCTACCTTGAATCCCAGTCATTTTCACTCCTTGAGTATATGAGGGAGGCCTACAAGTTCTCAAATGTACTCAATGTTTGAAAATTGACCTGTGTTAGAAGCCATCACTGTGACAAACCACTGAAAGAAATAGCTTAAGGAAGGAAAGTTTATTTGGGCTCACAGTTTCAGAGGCTTCAAATCACTGTTGCCTGACTCCATGGTTGTGGTGAGAGAGAGTATGAGCATGTGGCACTGCTCAACTCATGGTAGCTAGGAAACTGAGAGGAGAAAAGGATTCAGACACAAGATATAGCTCCCAAGGACAAGCCCCCCAATGACTTGCATCATTCAGTGAGGCCCCAACAACTTTCCAATTCCTCTTCAAATAGCACCTCCAACTAGGACCTAGCATTCAACACATGAGCCTTGGGGGGACACATTTAAAATCCAAAGAACAACAAGAAAAATTGCTGCATATTGTAATTCAATGTACCAATTTCACCATGGAGAAAGCCTTCCTAGGAAATAGATGCTAGCTGTAGTAAATAGGGCACTTAGTGATAATTTGGTTTGCTTCCTGACAGTAGGTCTTTATCCAATCAAGAATGGAAAATGGCTTCTGCATCACACCTATAACAGCATTAGCCTAGATGATCAGAACTGTAAGTTCTGTAGAGAGCAGGAACTATTTAAGTCTCAATAAGTTTACTAGCTGAGTTTCTTTTGGCCAGATACTGTGCTAACCACCATATGCCAATGATCCATGAGGTTATGTTGCCACTATAGTTATCTCCATTTTATGTGTGAGGAAATTCAGGGACATAAAAGGTCAGTAGATTTTCTATGGTCATATATTTTTATAAGTGGTGGAGCTGAGTGTTAAATTCTAGCCCTTGACTGGAGAACACAGTATTTACTACATTGCTACATGCCTCTCATGTAACTGTAATATCTCTAAGGGTCAAGTTCAGAAATAGCATATCTTTTTCTTTGGAAAGATAGGCTAGAGAGGTGAAAGACACATCATGAGTTAGATGGTGAGATAGAGGGTATAAAAAAGAATGAACTTGTCTCCTCATCCCCAAATTCATGAGTCAGACTTTGAATCTTGAAGAAAGTAACTTGAGGAAGGTAAAAAAAAAAGATTCATAAGTATATATGAGACAAAGGCTTGACAACAAATGGGATGACAACAGGATAAATCTGTGAGCTAGTCTCAAAAGGGTTGTCGATACTTGGGAGCTAAGGGAAAGCACAGGAGCACTTGGCTTAAGTTCTATAAAGTTATTTGGGGAGCCTTTTCCACTGGTCACACCTAGGAAGCTGTGATTTTTGAGGACTAGCAGCATGAACACCAGACACTTGTTTCAATTAAATTTATAGACAAATCTAATGGTTAGGAAATCTAGGGTAATGCATTGGCTCTGGAGTCAGATTGATCTGAGTTGTAATGAAAAACAGTCAAATTAATGTTAAATAATTTGACAGTCAGCTTTCGGTCATGGGAACAAATACCTGAGATAATATGCTTATAAAGACAAAAGATTTATTTTTGCTACTAGTTTTGAAGGCTCCTTTCCATAGTCAGGTGGCCCTATTGCTTTAGGGCCTATTGTGAGACTATATCATGGCAGAAACATGTATTGGAAAAAAGTGATTACATCATGGCTGGAATATGAAAGAAAAAGGAAAACACTGGCCTTCCACAGTCCACTCATGTGGTTGATCATGAGGTATTTGTTTTATGTGCCTTTAGCATAATGATGAAAAACACATTATGCCATGTTTTATGGTTGAATAATGACCCGATATATACTAAAATTATATTAATTTTAAAAGTAAAGAAATTTAGCTGGGCATAGTGGCACAAAGCAGAAATCCCAACACTTAGGTGTATAAGATATGGAGATTGCTATGAGTTTGGCCAGTTAGGGATATACAGCATGATCCTCTCTCAAAAAGGCAGAAAAGTAAAGAAACCGCATAAGTTGGCAATAGATGTGAGAAGGTAATATTAAAATATACAAACAAAACAAAGACAAAAGAAATGGGGAGAGAATGGATAAAAAAGAAATACTAAAAACAATGCTAATATAGTGATATAAAAAGTACATGAAAATATAAAATTATTAAACTGTATAAAGGAAATATCTGGCTATATGTTCCCCAAAGCAGTTATGTTTTAAATACAAAGACACCAAAGGAAAGATGACAAAGACTGTTTTGAGAGATAAATAGCAGTATTTCATAATAATAAGATTACACATAATGACCACAAGTACATATGGACATAACAGAACAGAGTCAAAGTGCATGAAATAGAAATGAGCAGATTTGAAGGGAGAAATATAGTAAAGATCACTTTTGAAGTGGTTAACAATGGCATCTTAATAATTGGGAGAATGCTAGGGAAAAGTTTCAGTGATGATATAACTCATACCATCTTCATACCCTTTGAAATCATAAGATGAATTAGACTGATTTGGAATTTCAATTGATAACTCAATGCAAGATATCAGAACATGATCAATGCAAACTAAGCAGTGCTTAGAAACAGAAAGGGGTTTCTGAGTTTCCATAATGTCCTAACTCTATATCCCACTGCCATTCTCATGACTGCAATTCTCTTACTTAATAAAGTGTCTTTCTGTCACCAAAAAAGGAAATAAAAAGAATGCAAAAATACAATCCAAAATTTTATTGTAAAAATGGCAATATAAAAAAATCTGCAGAAAATAAACTAAAATTAATTAGAAGAAAGAGCACACATACATACACACACACACACTTTCAAAGTGTGAATAAAATAAGTGAACCAATATTTAGAGTAATAAAATATAAAGGGGATTATGGCAAGTGACTTAGGCCTATAATTTCAGCACTTAAGGAGCTGAGACCAGAGGATCAAGGCCAACCTGGGGTACATAGAAGATTCAGACCAGCTTAGGCTACCATGTGAGATTTTGTGTCATAAACAAAACAAACATAAATAGAGGAATAATAGTAAATGGACAAATTAGCTGAATAATGAAGCTTGTTGAAGCTGACACATAACAATATATTATATCTGCATAGCTCTGTATGTATTAAAATTAATTAACTTCAAAAACTTTCATGGAACGAAAACCTCAGATCCAGATGGTTTCACTGGTAAACACTATCAATCATTTAAGGAAGAAATGACACCTATCCCACACAAACTCTTTCAGAACACAGAAGACAGAATAAAACCACATTGTTTGATATACAGCATAATCTTCATACCAAAACATGACAAAAGACATTAAAATTATAGAACATTATTTCTCCTGAAAATATATGTTTAAAAACTGAATTTATTATAATATATGAGTAAAACACATACATATGATATAGCATGACCAAGTATGGTTTACCTTGGGATGTAAAATTGGTTTAACATTTGAAAAATAACCAATATAATTGACAATGTGAACAGAAAAATAAGAAAGACAATATTAACTTTTCAATGTAAGCATAAAGTCTATTTGACAATTTTGAATAATGTCTCTTGATTTGAAAAAATACTCAAAAGATCTGTAGTGTTAGTTATTTGTCCTCATGGTCCCTCCTCTGCTCTGCCCTCTCTCTCCCTCAAGCCCATTTAACCCATCCTGTTCCATTAGTTCTTCTTTCCACTTCTATATCACTGCATTCTCTTTTTCCTCCCTAGAATGCCTCCTCTGCCCCAAGGCACCTTACAAATTTCTTGAACTCTATGGGTTTTCCAAATGAAACATGGCTATTAAAAGATTCAGAGCCAACATCCACTATAAGAGAGAAGATGTGACATTTGTCTTTCTGAGTCTGGGTTACTTCACTTACGATGATTATTTCCACTTCTATCCATTTACCTATGAATTTCATCATTTCATTTTTCTTAGCAGCTGAATAATATTGCATTGGGTAAGCATACCATACTTTCATTATCAATCATCAGATGATAGACATCTACATTTTTTCCATTTCCTGGGTTTTGTGATTAGAGCAGCAATGAACATGGATGAATAGGAATCTCTGTAGTAGGATACAGAGTCCTTTTGCTATAGGCCCAAGAGTGCTAGGGGTGGATCTTATTGTAGATCTATTTCTAGCTTTTAGTGGAACTTCCACACTAATTCTAAATGGCTGCACCAGTTTGTACTCCCACCAGTAGTGAATAAGGGTTCCCCTTTCCCCACAGCATTTTCAGATTTCTTCACCATAAACATGCTGACTGGCATAATATGGAATCTAAAAGTAGCTATAATTTGTGTTTCCCCAGTGGCTAAAGATATTGCACATTAAAAAATTTCAGTCACTTGTATTTCTTCTTCTGGGAACTCTCTGCTTAGCTGTTGCATTTTCACAATATTAATCCTACCAATTCATGAGCATGGGAAGCCTACTACTGTAGAAATCTATCTATCTATCTATCTATCTATCTATCTATCATGTGTGTGTGTGTGTGTGTGTGTGTGTGTGTGTGTGTATGTGTGTGTGTGTGTGTATCTCCTCTAACAGGACAGCAGTGAAGATTGATTGTGTTAAAACACCACAGGCTAACAAATAAAAAATCCAGTGCAAGTAATGGATTATATCTTTTGGAGTTCTTGATCAATGAGGTCCTATAGACCCACAAACAGAGGCTATTGCCAATGGTCTTGGTTACTCTCCAGATCTTGATCGTAAGTTCTTATTGCTGAAGAAACCACATACTTGAGACATGGAACATAGAAAATTCAAACTGGTATTGACCTGAAAGTTTCATCTCTAATTGCTAGTTTCTATAGAGCCATAAGGTCTTATGCATGCTAGTGAAGGAGAAAAGTAACCAGCAGTCTTAACCAGTTGTGAACCCTGAAAGCTACATCAATGACCAGCCTGGCAAGATACACCCACTGTTACAATAGTGGAATGAATGTCATGGATGTTACCAACTGTGGATTTCAAGCAGAAAGTAGTTGGTTGTATGGGAGAGAACCTACTACTATTATTCTGCTAAATGGACATAGATTCCTAATGACTCATTGTTGTTATACCCGTAGATTAGTATATCTCTTATCTCAGAGAAGCTTCTTTTTTTCTTTGGTCTTTTTGAGACAGGGTCTCCCAGTAGCTCCAGAAGACCTGGAACTCACTATGTAGACTAGTCTGGCCTTGAACTTAGAGATCCATCTGCTTCTGCCTCCCGAGTGCTGGGATTAAAGGTGTGTGCCACCACCCTCAGCAAGAGAAGCTTCTTTTGAAGTAGATGAAGATTAACACAGAGATCTACAACTATTTAAGGTTCAGAAAATATGAGTGACTGTGGAATCCTCAGCCTTAAATGGGACACCTATATTACACCCTGTATTAGTTATTTTTCTATTGCTGTGATAAAACTACACCATGACCAAGGCAAGTCATAGAAGGAAGAGTTTATTTGGTTTACAGTTCCATAGGAGCAAGAACCCATCATGGCAGGGAGGCATGGTGGCAAGAAGTGGCAGAAGCTGCAAGCTCATTGTTCACATCTTCAAACAGACCCAGGAAGCAGAGCAGACTGGTAATCTCACATAGTTTAAGAGCACTCAAAGTCTACCACCAATGATAGCTTTCTCCAGCATGACCACACCTCAAGGTTTCATGACACTCTCCAAACTGCACCATGAACTGGGGACCAAGTGTACTTGGACATTCTCACTCAAACCACCACACGCCCTCTCTTCTCAAGATTCAAGTATCATTTTCGAAGATTGGGCAAAAAGATTGCAAGAGTCTCAGGAACTGGATGATCACAACGAGGTAGTGGTTTCTGGACACAACAGGACAGCTTCACATATGAACTCACAGTAGTTGTGACAGTATGCACAAGACCTGCTCAGTCTCAAGTCAGACAAAATCCCAATGTGAGATGGGAGATGGACATGGTATCCCAGTTCTAACTGAGGAGCTCTTGGTAATTGATAGACATTGGGAAAGGGGCAGTTGCTTTTTAAAAAGTATGACCCTGGTAAGCTGACCACATTCCAGTGAATGGTAGCATATCCAAGAGTGAAGGAGCAGCACAAATTGGACTCAATGACTTTTTGGAAAGAGGACACAATATTTGATGTGGACCTGGGGGAATTGGTGATGGGGAAGAAAATATCCATCTCAAAGAAGTAATAAACATATTTTCAAAAACTACTCAACAAACTGGTATTCATAAACTCATGCTACATTTAACAAAACATCTACGCCTACTATCATACTTACTGTGAAATAGTGAATGCCTTCAAACTGAGATGAAGGAAAACCAAAGAATTTTATGGCCTGTGTGTTCCTAAACAGTGTCCTATAAATTGTAGCTAGATGACTTTGTTGTCGGAGACAACTATTGCTAAATAGCCCAGACTGGCTTCAAACTCACAATCTTCTTGCCTCAGTCACTTGAGTTCTGGGATTATAGGCTTTCAGGATTACAGGATTACATCACCTTTCCATGATCACAATTAAATTAATTTAAAAGAAAAAGGTACCACACACATAAAATGAAAAGTCTTTTTAAAAAAAGAAAAGAAAATTTCAAATTTATTTTATTAATTTTATATGTAGTGATATTTATCAATTATTTCTGTTCTTTTAAAAATATTTATTTACTTTTATGTGTATGAGTGTTTTGCCTACATATATGTGCATTGTGTGTATGCATGCCTGGTACCTGTGGAGGCCACAGAAGGATGTTAGAATCCCTGAAACTGGAGTTACAAGTGGTTGTTAACCACCATGTGGAATTTGGGAACTAAACCCAGGTCCTGTACAAGAACAGCAAATGCTCTAATCCCCTGAACAATCTTACCAGTCCTGAAGTTTGAAAATTTTGATTTATATAACATGAAAACCTGAACAATAAATTGAAGATAAAATATATAAGCTCTCAATTCTGAGAGTGATAAAGCACTACTGAAAACCAAATAGTTGGACAATTATTTTAGTAATTGAAGATTGAATATTGTTTAAAATGTCAATTTCTTCATATTGATTTATATATTGTAATCTCAGTAAAAAGTCCCATCACAAATTTTATATAGAAATGACAAGCCAATTCTAAAACATGTATTAAAATACAAATGATTTTGCAAGTTTAAAGAACTCTTAGGGGCTGGAAAGGTGGCTCAGCAGTTAAGTGCACTGGCTGCTTTTGCAGAGGATTCGGGTTCAATTCCCAGCACCCACATGGTGGGTGACAACTCTGTAACTCCAGTTCCAGGGATCCAGTGCTCTCCTATGACCTCCTTGGGGATTGCACAACGTGGGTGCACTTATATCCATGCAGGCAATGTACTCATACACAAAAAAGTAATAAAGAATTTTTTAAAAAATGAAATCTTGAACTACACCTCCTTCCAAGGCTTCTCATAGAAGAAGGGGTCTAAATAGTGTAAGAGCCTGTGTTTTTCTGGACATAACAAGGCAGGTGCATAGATGAAGTCTTGTGCACAAGACCTGTGCAAACTCAAGCCAGACAGAATCTTAGAATACAGTGGGGGATGTTGGCAGTAAGCCCCAGCCTTAGCTGAGGAGCTATTGGCAATTGATAACTGCTAGGAGAAGACCTACACCTAAGAGTATTTGGGCAGCACTAATTGGACTCAGTGCGTTTAAATAATAAAAGAGGACATGAAATTGAGGGGTAGGGAAGTAGAAGCGATCTGAGAAGAGATGGGGAGGAGGGGGTGAATATGAACAAAATAAAGTATATAGAATTCTCCCAGAATCAATAAATATTATTTTAAAACTAAAAACAAAATGAAAAATAGACAATAAATATAAAGGAAAAGAGGAGAGAACAGAACATCCCTCAAATAATTCAATTAATGAAAATATTTTAAATTTCTCAACAAATGCTGCTAATATAATTATATAGCTATGTTGGAAAAAGTGAACCTCAACCACATATATTACTTGATATACAAAATGTAACTTAAAATGAATTTTATCCCAGAAGAAAAATCTAAAGCCATAAAGTTTTAAAAAGAAAACAAGAAAAACATTTTGGTTGATTTTAGAATATATAAATATATTTTGATACATCACAAAGATTAACAGCTATTTCCAAATACCTCATGGCACAATGAATAGTCACACAGGAAATTGAAAATATTTTTCCCTCAATGATGAAAATGATAACAAAAACACAACATATCAAAAATGAGGAATAAGGGAGTGCTATAGGGAAATAGAGTTTTAAATATTTACATTGGCTAAAAGGTTAGTCTAAATCAACTAATGAAATTTCTAAATCAAATAAAGGAGAGAGGGAGAGGGATGTGGTGTAGGAGGAGAAAATTATTAAACTTGGACACACACATGTGTGTGTATGTGTGTGTGTGTGTGCTGTGTGTATGTGTGTGTGTGTGTAATGAAATACTAAAGGGTGAAAGTCAACAAATTAGAAAATGAATGCAAAATAGAGGAAAAAAATCAATGGAACCCAAAGTGGATTCCTTCAAAGATCAATAAAAGTGATGCATCTCTATCAAGACTAACCAAGACAAATGCACTAAGATCTGAACAATGGCAAGCCAGGCAGTTGCAGATCCTTCAGGCACTGAATGGATAATAAGATAATATTTTAAACACCTTTCTTCCAATAAATTTAACAATTTAGAAAAAAACTCTGACACATACACATTACAGAAAATTCTCATAGTACTATATTAATTGCACAGATTAAATTCATAACAAAAACAATTCAATGAAAAGACTTACTACCCAAATATTTGATTAGTATTAGAAATTCCAGTAAATAATTTTAGAATAAAAATGTACATTTTACACAGTCTCTTTGGAGGAAGAAATGTTTTCTGGTAGTTTTTATGACATCAATATTAATCTGTTTCTATAAATGAAACTGTTATAAGAACAAAAGTTATAAATATCCTTCATGAACATAGACTTAAAGTATCTTAATGAAATATTTTATCAAATAATAAGTCACAAAATACATATCTTTATCAAGTGGAGTTTACCCAGAATAACATGCTTAATGTTTGAGTATCAATATATGTAAATTCACCATATAATTGGATAAAAACCAAAGGATATGATCATTGAAACACATATAAAGAATGAAATTGATGTACTCTAAAACTCTTCCATGATAAAAGAAGAAATACCTGAGGAAATTAGGAATAGAAAGTAATTTTCTCATTCTCCTAGTATTAATATATCACATACTGCTAACAACATCTTTAATGAAGAAGACTAAATATTCTCTTCCTAAAATTCAAACCAAGTATGTCTTCTGCTACTTCTGTTTAACATTCAATTAGCAGTTTTACACAATGCACTGACTCAAGAAAGAAATATAAAGCCTGTAAAATTGAAAGGAAGATGTAAATGCTGCTTATTCATACATGAAACGATAATTTATGTAGAAAATTCCAGGTAATCATAAAAATTAACTAGAACTAGCAAGAGCTTCATAAGTTTCAGAGAAAACAAAAACAATAAAAATGAATTGCATATTTATATATTAGCAATGATCATTTGAACACTGAAATTAGAAAAGTAATTGCATATGCAACAGCATCTCAAAGCACAGATCGTCAAGGAAAAAATTCATGAAATATGGTCAACAAAACAAACACTACTGAAGAAAGATGAAAGAACATCCAAATATCCTAACATATGTGCTCTGTTCATCAAGTGACGTATGATTATTCATATGACAGTTGCCACAAACTGACACTATACATCCAGTGACATCCCAACAAAATTCCACCATGACATTTTCAGCACTATTTGAAAGGTAAATCTAAAATATCTATAGGACTTCCGCTCTCTGATACCCAGATTTACTGGTAAGTTGCAGTGATTAAGTGGGTTCGGACTGCTGAAAGGATACAGGCATAGACCAGTGGAGCAGAACAGACAACCTTCAAGAGGCAAAGTCATGTTATGCTAAGATGTTAAGGTAATTCAAGAGAAAGGGCACAATTCCTCCCCAACATGGGCCCAAAGAGCCAGATAGCCAGCTAATGAGTCTTACTTTAACTCAGTCACAGATACTAACTTGACACGAATCATCGACCTAAACATAAAACTAAAATAATGAAAACTGGAAAAAAATAAGAGAAATGCTTTCTGAATTTGAATGAGGCAAGGCTGTCTTAATTAGGATACACAAATCACAAATCATAAAATATTGATAATTTGGGTTTCATTAAAATTAAAACCTCTGTTTTTCAGAAGACATCATTTGGAAAATGAAGAGATAAGCTACAGGAAAGCAGCATATAATCAAAAGACTCCTATTTGATGTAGACTTTACATATACAGCCTATATAAAAAATGCTCATTCAATTCACTGACACTGAGTGAAACAACTCAGTTATAAATGCCCAAAAGATTTGAATAGGCCAATCCACAAAAGAAAAAATGGATAATATTACACACACACACACACACACACCACACACACACATATATATATATATGCATAATGTATGTGTGTATTTGAGAAGATGCTTATTATTATTAGTCTTTAGGGAGATGCAACTTTTAAAAAATGCACAAAATACTACTATATACATAGAAGCATGGGTAAAGTTTTCAAAATAACACTTGAGATGGTTTGAAATGTCCCCCATATGTTCCAGGTATTTAAATACTTTGGCCCTAGTTGGTGACTGTTTTGGGAGGTTTGGGTGGTGTGGCCTTGCTACAGAAAGCTCCTCTCTGGGGCCGGGCTTTGAGAATACATGGCCTTGCCCCCTTCTAATTTGTCTCTGCTTCCTGTGACTGCTTAGAGATGTGAGCTCTCAACTTTCCGCTCTGGCTGCCTCCCACATGCCTCCCCTCCATGATGGATTCCTATCCCCCTGAAACCATAAACCCAAATAAACCTTTTCTTCTCTAAGTTGCCTTGGTCATAGTGTTTTATTACAGAATCAGAAATGCAACTAATACAACAATCAAACAACACCAACCCAATGCATACTAAACACTATTGAGAACATGGGTCCCCTAAGCTTCATGGTTTTTAGTGGAAAGGTAAATGATCCAGTATCTGAATAACTTGAATTTTTTCAGAATATTTAGAATATATTTATTATACTGGACAGTAATTTTACTTACAATTATTTTTTACTAAAGTAAAATAAAAGTTCACATAAATTTTGTGGTAATTTTATTCACATGAGCCTAAATTTAGAAACAATCATCATTTTCAGCAAAGTAATAGTTTTTTTTTACATAGGATAGTTGTGTATATATCATGTGAGCTACTTATTTCAATTATAAAATATAGGTAGCTGCTTCATCTTTACTGAAGAAGGATGAAAGCAAATGTCCATACAAGACTTTGTTTATGTTCCAGGAAACATTATTTATAATAACAAAACCTGGAGATGCTCTATCTGCTCATCAACAGGTATGTGGATAAACAAAATATATTGGCTATAGAATATGGAATATCATTCAATGACATAAAAGAAAATATTTTATTGATTCCAGCAGCAATTGAATCATCCAAAAGAAGCATTTGCTCTGTGATTTCATTGGTGGGAAATTATAATTATTTCATAGTTTCAGAAAAGAAATAAACGACTGCCAATGTTTAGGAAAAATTTTATTCCATAGAGAAAGTATGAACTTTTTGGAAGGTTGAAAATGCTGTATAATCTCATATGTAAATTTATGTAAAATATCCTTCAAATGAATTGATTTTAAAATGGATGATGCAGCTAACATAGTTATTAGAATGAAATTTTAAACTTTCATGTTATCACATAGCAGAATGGTAAGATTATAACACTGGGAAAACTAGTATTTTCCAGTGCCATTGACAACCTAGTAGGGTGAGATGAGGTAAAATTGAAATCTACGTAACACTGAAAAGTCTCCGTTTGCATTTGATTTCCATGTCAGTGTTGCACACTGTATCTGCAAAGCTGGCACAATGCTCATGAATGATGTTGGGTGTACAAGGATGAATTACTGTTCTTGGAAACTCTCCAAGAGTTGCAATGTCTACTTGCATAGATTCCAATCTGACTGCTGAGGACTCATGGTATCAATACAGACTTCCCCATGTTGTTGGACACCTGGCCTCCAACATCTGGCAAGGATTAGACACACTACACATTTTGACTCGTTCAAACATCCCCCTGTACCAGTATCTCTACTGTTCTTTTCCATCTCTTTTAATCACCATGTAGTAAACCAAGAACCCAGAAAAGAACTTCTAGGTGAAACAGTATTGAGATTCCTAAGAAAACTGAAAATAGGGGCTAGAGACATGGTTCAGGGGTTAGGAGCGCTGACTGCTCTTGCAGAGGACCTGGGTTCCATTCCCAGCACCCACATGGTGGCTAACAACAGTCTGTAACTCTAGTTCCAGGGGATCTGATGCCCTTTTCTGACCTGCATCTGCATCTGCACTGCATGACATGGGTGCACTTACATACATGCAGGAAATATACTCATAAAATAAAAATAATAAGAATAAATAAAATATTAAAAACCCTGAAAACACAACTGGTTTATTTTCCATCAATTCCATTACTAGGTATATATTCAAAAGAAATGAACAGATATATACACTCTCTTATGTTTATCCCAATATTACTCAGAAATCCCCAATATATTGAATCAAGCTGATCCACCTTATGAATGGACAAAGACAGTTCAATATAGATAGATACTGACTAAACGAATAGCATTCATTATAAAAACAAGGAAACTTCCATATGCAATAATGTGAATGAAACTGAAGAATGTTATGCTAACTTAAATAAGCTACATCAAGAAAGGCTGATGTTTAAACTAAATTATCCACATAAATTTTTAAATTTTGTTTATTATTTTCATTTTATGTGTATGAGTGTATTACTTGAATGTTTGTAAGTGTACCCATGTCATGCAATGCCCTGGAAGGTCAGAGGAGAGCTTCAGATTCCCCTGGAACTGGAGTTATGAGTTGCTGTTATCTTCCATGTGGTGCTGGGGACTGAACCCAGGTTCTCTCCAAGAGCAGCCAGTGCTCTTAACTGCTGACCCATCTCTCCAGCTCCCCAGTGGTAGATTTTTTTAAACTGAGACCCTGGCCTATATCCATGTGAAGGGACATTCTTTCCTGCTCTAGGAAAACTATGGTGGACAGGTGGAGCCAATGATCAAGGAAGTAGGTGGCAGAACTGAGGGGACAGGCAGACTTCTAGTCTACAGGCTGGGGACTACAGTCAATGAAATGGCAGCAGGCAGTAGCCAACTCAGGAAGAGCAAATGTGTCCATTCCTTCTCAGCCAAAACTCAGTGGGCCTGTGGAGAAACAGGGATGTGTGCCAGCCCCCACATGCTATTCAAAGCATTCAATTCAATGAACATTTATTGGGCTTTTACTTCCCACCAGGCCCAGGGCTGAGTGCTTTGATAATGTGATTAGTAATCTGTGCGTCTCAGGCCTCTCCCACGGAAGTACAAGGTATGCACTAGAAATATGGAAATGGGAGAGGTGGGAGGGACTGCAGGTGAGAAATGCACAGAGTTTGGAAATGTCCCCAGGGTTGGGCACAAAGTGGGGAAGAATAAAAGGTTAGGTCTCCAGAGCAATGGTATCCGGGGTGGGGTCAGACTGACAGTGCAGGATTTAGGAATTAGATGTAGGAGGGAACATCCCAGGAAACCTGAGCAAGGCAGAAAGACACAGAAACAGGAGTGCACACAGTGTGATGAGGGATCTGCTTGCTCATTTCTAGGATTCCTCTAGACCCTGTCCTTTCCTCTTATGGGTCTACAGACTGACCTAATCTGTCAAGTCATTACTTCTTCCTGAACACTTGGTAGATTCTGCAGATGACTACTTCTCCTCCAATCTCCTCACCTTAAACTTCACTTTTGATGTTCACTCTAAATCATACTTCTTTCTCTCTGCCACTGAGAATGGAGGATGTTTGATACCCAGAGAAGCAGAGACTGAGGGATTGTAGACACCTACCCACTCTGCTATGAGTTGGGGTTAAGATATATGAAGGCTTCTTGAAAGTTTTCATCCATGTCTGGGTCTGAATATGTCTTCTCAGAGCTGGGGAGAGTCTGTAGCTGGTGGACACACTATTCCTTAGCCTAGTAACATGCAGTCTTTTCCATTTGTCAAGTGAAATGCAAGGCTTCTGAAGGTAGAGAGATAATGTCTTCAGTTTCTGATCTCAGGTCACTGGGTAATATGTGAAGCTCATTCCTAGATTTGGTCTTGGGGCTTGGACTACAAGTCCAGTGAGGAGATGAAGGCCATTCCAACCTCTTCTCCCTCTGTAGAGAGGAAGTGAAACAAGATGAAGGGCTGGAAGAACTAGCAGATAGTTGAGTGGGAGAGTAAGTAATGAGATATTGTAGAGGAACCTAGACTCTAATGTGGTCCATGGTCCCATGATGTCACTGACTATCTGAGAACCTTGGGAAAGTCCTCTGATCTGAACTAGTCTGGTATTACAAAGGATTACTGTGAGAATTTAGGATATACTTCATTAGATGCTTGAATGGCCCCTAACATGTTAGCACAATGTCTTTCTATGATCATTATCAATGTCACCTTGATCAGTGACCTATATCTTTGTTGATTTAGAGTAAATGGCAGACTCCACTTGAAGCATATGGTTCAATTATTTGTTTCAATGTGGGTGAGTAGAGAAGATTAAAAATTCAGGTATAGGTGCAACTTCTATATAAAACAAATTCTGACTTTGTCCTTGAATAGGAACCGTGTCCAGTTACTGTAATGGTCACAGTGACCTTGTCAGTCTTGCTCTGGCTCCTATCAAACCCGATTTCTTCCAAGCTAAACTTGAGTATACTCAACTCCCTGCCTGCTGTAGCACTCCAGCCCATTTCCTCACAGCTCAGTGAGGGAAGTAATGTCAGAGTAGCTGCATTCTCAGGTAGTCATGCTGGTTTCACAGCTGTGGCCCCTTAATGATATGAACTGGGAGATGATGCTGTGTCCCTCTTATCCCGGAACATGCTGCTCTTTGCAATGCTCAAGAGGCCACTCTATGTCTTTGGACTGTTGTAACTCCATGTTTTTGAAAATGGCAGTTTTTAAGGTTTGTAGGAGAGTGGTACAATAATGCAAGCACAGATTAACAGATGAGAAGCCCACCATTCAGTTGCTCCTTTTGTGATCTGGATGAGCTAAGCTCACCCAAGACATAACAATAGTGCAAGCTCTCTGGGTTGACATTCTGTTCCCATGCCAAGAAGATGAAAAATCTGGGACTGCTTGAAAGCTAAGCAGGCCCTTTGAGAGTCAGGAAAGTCACTTACTGTTTTCCGCATTTTTGAGATGTGCTAACAAACTCTCCTCTCCTCTCCTCTCCTCTCCTCTCCCCTCCCCTCCCCTTCCCTTCCCTCCTCTCCTCTCCTCTCCTCTCCTCTCCTCTCCTCTCCTCTCCTCTCCTCTCCTCTCCTCTCCTCTCCTCTCCCCCCTTCCCCTCTCCTCCCTTCTATTTTCTTATTCTCCCCTTCTTTGTATACTTTACCACTTGATGGATGAATCTTGCTCAGGCTTGCAAGTTTTATTCTGTATTATCTGAATCCTTATGATTGCCAAATTCATATCTCCTGCCCAGTCCTTTTCTTTAAACTAGCTTGATGTCTCACTACCAGCTTGACATCTGTACTTGACTATAAAATAGTACTTATTTCTTTTTTAATCATATATATATATATATATATATATATATATATATATATATATGGGTGTACTGCCTGCACGTATGTGCAATGTTCACAGAGGTCAGAAGAAAACGTCAGATCCCCTGGAACTGGAGTTACAGATGGTTGTCAGCTGCCATGTGGGTGCTGGAAACTGAATCCCGGTCCTTTGCAAGAGCAACCAATGCTCCTAACTGCTGAGCCATCTCTCCAGACTTTAGTACTTCTTTCTTTTCCAAAATCTAGAGCAACTAGGTAAGACAAAGAAATAAAAGACAGTGAAAGTAAAAAGGAATAACACATACTATATTCAAGCTCTTTATTCAAAAGAGCAAACTAACTCTATTTATGATCCTGTAATTAGAAAATCCCAAAGAACCCATAAGAGTGGTACTAGACCTAGCAAAACAATTCAGCAAAGTTTCAAAATTAGTATACAAAGTAGTTGTGTTTCTGTTCACCTGCAATTAAGAATTTGAAAAAGAAACTAAGACCATCCAAAGCTTATAGTAGTATGAATGAGTTTAACCTATGAGAAGAAAACCATGTATACTGAAAACCACAAAACACTTTGAAAGAAATTAAAGTATCAAATACTAGGTACAAATTGTCAGGAAGCCTTAATATTACTAAAATGTCAATATTAATTAAGGGAGTCCCCAAATTCAACATAATCCCCATTGAAATTTCAATAGCATATTTCAAAGAAATAGAAAAGCTACCCCTCAGCTTGATATGGGATTACAAGGGGCTGCAAACAATAAAAACCATCTTGAAAACAAACAAACTCGAAGCACTGACATGTCTCTGATTCCAAAACTTATTACAATGGTAGTAATCAAAGTATTGCGGTACTGGCAGTAAAGCTTGATATATAAACCAATGAAACAGAATTGAGGTCCAGAAATAAGTTTCTACATTAATGGCTAATTGATTTTTGGCAAGAGTTACAAATCAATTCAATGGGGTAAAAATAGTCTTTTCAATAAATGAAGCAGACACAGCTGGATTTTGCATACAAAGAATGAAATTCTACCCCTTATCTCACATATTGCATATGAATTAATAAAAAATGATCTAACCACAAGAGCTGAGTCATCAAGGTTTTAGAAGAAAATATAAAAATAAATCTTCTTGACGTCATATTTGTCAAAAGCCAGCAAAAACAAAAGCATCAGAAATGACAAAAAATAGACTTCATTAAAACTAAAAGAAAATTTATATATTAATATACACTGCCATAAAAAAGAAAAGATACCATATACAATACAAAACATATCTAAGTATGTTATATACTTTTACAACTCAACAACAAATAGGGAAGTATAAAAAAATGGGTAAGAGACTTGAATACGCATTCTTTCCAACGAATACACATCTTTTCCTTCCATATGAAAGGCTGATGAGCACATAGAAAGATGCTCAACATCTTTAGTCATTAAGGAAATGTAAATCAAACCTCATCCAGACACCACCTCAGGACCATTAGTAGATCTATATTTTTCAAAAGATAAAAGTGTTTGTAATAATGTGTAAAAATTTTCTTCTGGGTATATAAAGTGGTGCGGATGCTTTATATAACCGTTTGGCAATTCTTCCAAAACATAAACAGAACTAGTATGTGACCCAGCAATTCCACTCCCAGGCACACACTAGAGACAAATTGAAAGAAATCAGAGATACTTATAGTATAATGTTAACTGTAAAATTATTTATAGTAGTCATAATACAGAAGCAGTCAAAGCATTCATCAAATGAATGGATAAAAAATGAGGTATAATACAATAGAATATTATTCAGTCATAAAAACGAATTAAGTTCAGATACATTCTAAAATATGGGTAAAATTTAGAAGTATTGTGTAAAAGAAATAAATGGAACATAAAAAGATATAAATTGTCAGATTCTGCTACATGAAGTATTTGTAATAGGCAAAATGATGTAGACAGAGAAAGACTAAGAAGTTTGATGATTACAGAGTTTCTGTTTAGACTGATGACATGATTTTGGACATAGTCATAGTATATTCCTAAGAGTGCAAATATAATCAATGCCACATGATTATATATAAGAAATGTTTAAAATATAGAAAATTTTATGTTATATATATTTTTGCTACCACAAAGTATTGAATAAATTAAAAGTCTAGATCAATTTTCACATAGATGAATGCTTTGTTGTTTTTAGGTTTAACTTTTACCTTTCTTTTGTTACAGTTATTTCTAAGTAACTTTTTCCAGATTTGAAATTATTATAAAGTGAATTGTGTTCTTAGTTTCATTTTGAATGATTTATTGCTATTGTAGAGAAATACTTAATTTTGCATATTGGTTGATATTATTAGCTCAAATAGTATTTTTGTTAATCACTTATCAATTTCTGCACACATGTGCAGAAAGAGATCATTTTACTTCTCCCTTTCCAATTCTTTCATTTTCTTGCCCAGCTGCCCTGGACAGAACATGCAGTCAAATGTTAATGAAAATTGGTAAGGCAGTACACACTACTGATCATGTGCGAGGCAGTTGGTCCACTGGTGTTGCTTCTTTTATTGTCATTCTCCAAGCCACTCATTTACTTCTCTGTATGTAGCAAATATTGTCAATAGATACAATATATGGAAAAACAGAGGTCCAGAAACAGCCGTCCTTCTGTAGTGAGCCTTAGATCAATGAGGAGTTTCAAGGAGAGTAACAGTGGTGTCTGTGGCTAGGGTAATGTCTGGCCTGGAGGAGTTCTGCGGGACTTTGCCAGTACTCAGTGAAAATAGAGAAATGTATCTTTATCATTAAAGATCGCCTCCTGTCTGAGCTTTCTGAATGGAGGATCCATGCAGAAAGAAAAGAAGCATGCAGGATCTATGTGGAACTTGGCTGTGATCCTAGCTCCTGTTCTAGACTGGGTAAAGTGGTCATCCATCCTTTGCCCAACTGTAGATTTGATCTTGACTTGTAAATTATGAAACCCACTGTACATTATTAGAGGGATTTGCATGCTGTTTCTTTTTTTGCCACAGCCCAAGGCTACTTGGGGCCAGGCATCCTATTCTGCATTTTCGTTCACGTTGCTAGCTGTATTACAGATGTAGATTCTTCAGGTTTAGATTGAAAGCTGTGGTCCTGAACAGAACAGACACTTAGGCAGCCGTTTAGAGTCAACTGATTATGATTAAAGCCTGAGAGGGGAATGCAGGGCCCTGCAGATGGAGGGCTGTCACTTCTGATCTTTCTTCTACTCCATCATTTCTGTCCTACTCCTTGGCAAGCTGACACAAGGAAGAAGCCTGGAACGTGTCTGATTCCTCTGTGCTCATTGGAATGTTCTGGGCCTTGCTTCATTGCACTATTGGTATTTTCGCTTTACCAATGGAAATCTGGCCTCAGCAAAGCTGAGGAGCTTAACAGAAGTTATGTAGCCATAAGGACCAAAGGCTTGTAAGGTTGTCATGAGAATTCAATGAACTTATGTCAAATATTTCAAATACTGCCCGCCTCATGGTACTCAACAAAACTATGTTGATTGCATAGTGCATTTCCTTGACTTTTTATGTGAAAATGCATTTCCTTTTAAAGATAATTACTGAAGCGTACTTTACATGGAGAAAAGTACATGCTATGGTTTTCATATGAAGTAGTCTCACCCTCCATGCTCATGTGCTTAAGACTTGCTCCCTAACTGGTGATGCCATTGAGAAGTGATTGGGTCATGAGAATGGTAACGTCATAGATGGATCAACCTACTGATAAGTACTTAGATAGTACTGATAAGTACATAGATAGAACTGATAAGTCCAGAGATAGCTGAATGCACTATTAGGAGATGGGGCCTAGTTGGAGTATAACTTTGAAGGTGTCTCTGATTCCTTCCTGTCTTCCTGTTTCTGCTTCCCGACTGCCCTGAATACTGCTTTGCTTCAAGTCCAAAGTGATGGAGTGGTGTGTGCAGGGACTGAGAACTCTGAAACACTGACTCAGAACAAATCTTTCTTCTTTTAAGTTTTTTCTCTCAGATATTTTGCCATATTTGTGAAAAACTAACAGTATAAAATGTTAAGTGAAATTTTAGAGATGTGTAAATCTACATAAGCACAACTCAATGCAAGTAGGTGACATTTTCTGCCTTCTCCTCCCTTCACATTCAATGCTCCATTCCTGTATGCAGTTCTTAGTTCAATTTCTGTTACTATGAAAGTGATTTGTCAGTTTTAGAGTCCCACACAGGTAAATAATTTAGTTTGTATATTTTTCAATCTGGTTTCTTTCAAGAAACATATGTTTGAGGTCATTCATATTACAGGAAATACAGGTTATTATATTTGTTATTACTCAGTTATATGCATTTTGTTCTTTCATTTACCTATTGACAAAGTTTTATTTGTTTTTTATTATTTTCTGGCTATTTTGAATAATAATGTTATTATGAGCATTTGTATGTATGTTTTTGTGTGGACTTGTTTAATTTCAAAATAATTGCATGATTTTTGCATTCTCTACTAGCAACATAGGAGTGTTCGAGTTTTTCTTGCTGATTCTTGCTGTTGTCAGTTTATTTGAAACCATTCTATTAGATGTGCAATAACAGAATTTTATTAAATGATTATATTCAGGGAATCACAGCATCGAGGGATATGTATCTCAGAGATCACTATCGTCATTGTAGACCTGGGAGAAGAATGGCTTCATTCATTAAGCAATGATCATATGCTATGTACCTGATATCATGCTGGGCACTGGGAGACGAGGGATCAGCCAGACAGTCCTGCCTGCTTCATTAATGGTTGTAAGGCACTGGGGAGGAGTGTCTCTTGAGCAGGTATTCAGTCACATGAGCCATTAAAAGATTCACATAGGACTTGAGATCAGGAAAAACCATACCCTACCCTTTTGACATTGCTTTCCATTAGGCTAAGCCCAGTCAAGATTTGAGAGTCCTTTCTGAAAGGGACTTACTGTTCAAGTAGAATAATGTTACTGTACTATCAGGGTCGTGGGCAAGGAATGAAAGTTTGTTTTAACTCATGATTCTCAATGTTCAGTCCTTGATTCTTTGCCTTGGTACTTTGGGCCTACAGATAGGCCCCACATCATGGTGAGGAGTACGTGGCAGAATCACAATGCTTATTTCATGGTTGGAAAAATGAGAGAGAGAGAGAGAGAGAGAGAGAGAGAGAGAGACTCAGGAGGCACTGAATTCTACGTTTGAAAGGCTCCTTCAGTACCCAGTGGGTCCTCCCTTGGAGAGACACTTGTAACACATAGGCATTAGGTTATACTGAAGAACCAAAGCACAGAAGGTATGGGCAATTTTGTCAACCTGGTGTACTTGAGATTCCCTTCCCCATCTCTGGTTATAAGGACATACTATGGCTGGGCAGAAAACCATTTGTATTAGACAGGTTCTATCTTAGAGACTTTCCATTGGGGCATAATATTTGGGGATACTCACTACTATCTCTAGCCAAGGCCTTTTGGAAGGATATGCAAGAATATTATGGATAGGTATGTGCAAAATAGAAACTATTATACACTAAAAATCTCAAAATACTGTTGAGAAAATTAAAGACTGAAATACATAGCTACATTATGTTCCTCAGTCAGAAGGTCCAATATAGACAAAGTGTTAACTTCCCAGTCATCCCATAGATTCAATGTAAGCCAATCAAAATCTCACAAACATAGTATTTTGTAGAAAAAGACAATCTGCTGATAAACTTAATATGGAAAGATATACACTTAGAAGAGTTAAACTAGCTGAAAGCAATCGATAAGATGCCACGCAATCACCTTGGGAAGAGGGTAATGAATACAGCAGACCTGGGTGAAGGTTCTCTGAAACTTGTTCTTGGAGAGTTTTCCTTTAAATAACTGTGCATTTATGGTAGATTCACAAACCTATCATACTTGGTCACCAGCAATTTATCATTCTTCTAAAACCTGTAATTCCTTTCAAGAACGGCAGACAAGGCTACTTTACAGTAGTAAGCTTGGTGCTAGCGTTGCTGTGGGACAGGGGTGTTAATTTAGAAAGAACTGATAGGTCTTCTAATATCACAAAGGCGACTGTGACATGCTACTGATTGCTTTCAGTTATTTTGGTAATTTCATATTAATTTTATCGCCAGATGTCTTTTATCCAAATATCGTTTTGTTTTGTGGGGTGTTTTGATTGGATTATAACCATATCTATAGAATAACTTGGAGGAATTCACCTCTGTCTATACTGGGCCTTGCGACTGAGGTATGCAGTGTATTTAGGTCTCTAATTTTCTCAACAGTGTTTTGTGATCTTCAGTATATAATTGTTTCCAAGTTTTGAAATATTTATTCCTAAGCATTTTGGAGTTTTTGAAGCTACTGTAAATAGCATTTTAAAATTTCAGTTTGGGGTGTTTTTCCATTATATAGACATACAATTAATTTTGTTTATTGATCTTATTCCCTACAAACTTGCTGCATTATTTTTCTGTGGCTGCTGGAACAAATTACCACAAGCTTGGTGGTATAAAATAACAAAAATTTATGATCTGACCATTCTGGAAGCCAGAAGTCCAAAATTAGTCTTGTTGGGTTAAAATCAAGCTGTCATCAGGTCTGCATTCCTTTTGGAAACATCAGGAAAGAACTTTTCTCTTCTAGTTTGTAGCGGTTTCCTGTATTGCTTGACTCACCATGGCATTTTTCTATTTAAAAGCCAGCTATACAGCATCTTCTGATGTGTCTCTATTACTCTGTCCCTGTCATCTCTCTCTTATGATTACACTGTATCATCTGGATGATTCAGAAGAATGTTCCCATCTTAAGATCCTTAATTTAATCACAACTCTGTGTTGTCGTGTAAGGTCACATATTCACAGACTCTGGAGATTATGTTGTTGATATCATGAGGAGACCACTATTCTGATTCCAATACTTACCAAACTCAATGATTAATTTTAGCTATTTTTAAAGACGCAGTCAGATTTTCTATGTAGCAGTCAGGCTGTCCGTGAATAAGGAGTTTTCTTTTTCCATTCTAACCAAGACACTTCAATTTCCCTCTCTCTTTCCCTTCTTTTTTCCCTTCTTGTTTCATTTGACATGAAGTAGCACAACAGTTTATTTCCAGATGTTAACACAACTGTATATTCCTACATTAAACCCCATTTGGTTGGTTGTTTTCTAATTTTTTCAAAATATTGGTGGATTTAGTTTGCCAATGTTTTGTTGAGTTTTGTGTGTATCCATACTCATATAATGGTCTGCAGTTTTCTTATATGCTTATACAGCTTAGATAGCAAAGTAAATATTGGCCTCATAAACAAAAGCTGGGAAATGTATCATCTTCCAGTTCTTGAAAGACTTTGTAAACAACTGATATTATGTCATTCTCCTTTACATGCTTTGTACAGTTGACTAGTGAAATCATTTTGGCCTGGGATTTTCTTTGGGTATAATTTCCTGATGATTATTAATTCTTTTTTTGTTATTTATCTTTTATTCTTTTTTTTTTTCTTTTCAATTTGATGTTTAGGGACACAGGGTCTCACTCTGTACTGGTCTGGAACTCATACAGCCCAGACTGACTTGAAGTCTGCAGCAATCCTCCTGCCTAAGACTCCCAGGAGATGAGACACAGGCATGAGTTGCCACATCTTATTTTGAGCATTAATTCAATATTCTCGATATTTTTCTTTCTTGAGTCAATTTTGATAATATGTTTCTTCCTTAAAATTTGTCCATTCCACACAAAGGTATCCATTGTATTGATATACCATTGTTGCTAGAGTTCTTTAAAAATTATTATCCTTACTTCTACAAGGCCACAAATGATTCCCCTAATTCCATGTCTACTTTTAGTAATCTCAGTCCACTTTTATTCATCAATCGGGCTAAAGCTTTCTTTCCCCTCCGCTCACTTTTGGCTTCATTGATTTGTCACCACTGTTTGACTCTTTTCTGTTTCCCTAGCTTTCACTGTCATCTTATTATGACTCTTGCTTGTTTTACTTTTAGTGGATCCATGAAAACTGGAGAGCCAGGATAGCTTGAAGGCCTGAGAATCTGTTATAGTCTAGCTCTCATGCCTGAGACTCAAAACCAGAGAGGGCAGCAGAATGACTTCCCAGCTCAAGCTGTCAGGCAGAGCTAGTTCAGCCTTTCTCCACCGTTTTGTTCTAAACAGATTAGATGCTTCCTAAACACACTGAAGAGGGCCATCTGCTCTATTCTGCTCACAAATGCAAATATTAATCACTTGCAGAAACACTCCCACAGATACCCCCAGAAATAATATTTAACTAGACATTGGATATACTTATCGCCAGGTCAAGTTGAAATTTAAAATTAACTATCACAAATAGTAAGCTGGAAATCTGAAATGAGGTGAAACCCAATTTCCCTCCCAACTAGTAATATGCCTTTGGGTTTGTCCCTGTCTCATAGCCACATGTTAACATTCAATAATAAGGTAGAACCTGGGGGTAGGGGAGATCTTTCCAAGATGCTTGTGAGGTCTGGGAATGGCAGGAGTTTGGTATTGCCTTATCACCTTTGCTGTTTCACTACTTCAGACATTATAAAGAATATACCCCCAGTTAGATCTCCATAAACTCATCAGAAAGTACACATACACAGATGTCTAAGAGAAAGTATTTAATCCCACCAAAAAGGGCTTGATCTTTCTTGTACTAAGTCCTGATAATTACCCCCCCAAAGCCTCAAAAAGTTGGTAAAATCATCCTACCACTTCAGCATATTTTGCCAAGAAGAAAATGAACAAAATTGTTGCTCTTTGATTCTGCAGGCAGTTTAGCTGAAGTTTATGCCTCACAGAGCCAAGTTCAGAACTAGAAATTGGGTTTTATGTCAGACAAGGTTTTTGGAATCCAGTATAGCCATGCCTTTTGGTTAAGTGCCCCTTCCGCCCCGCTGGATAAAGAGTAAGCTCAAATCCCCACAGCAGCTCAGCATTAGTAGTACAATGTAGCAGACCATATTTAGGAAGAATCTAAATTTTACACTGCCCCATTTCTCTCTTACAGATAATCATGCTGACCATGCATGTGACTTCCACACAGATACTGTGCTGGTTTCAATGAGAAGTGTCGCTCAAGTATCTGAACAATTGGTCAGTTGGTGGCACTGTTTGGGGAGTGTCATGGAGCCTTGAGGAGGAATGGCCTAGCTGGAGGAAGACCATTGCTGCAGATGGTCTTGGAGAGTTGATTGCCTTGCCCCACTTGCGTTTCTGCTCTCTGTGCTTCCTGTGCATGTTTAAAGACTATGATTGCTTAGCATTCTTCTCCAGCTGCCTTCTGCTATGCCTGCCCTGCTATGATGGACTCTCATCTCTCTGGAACTGTAAGCTCAATAAATTCAATAAATTCTTTCTTCTATAAGTTGTCTAGGTCACAGTGTTTTATCACAGCAACAGAAAAGTGACTAATACAGACATCTTGCACATCAACTTAGCAGACCCAACTCCATTAGCTCTCTCTCTCCGTAACTTTATTGCTTGTCTAGATTCTTCACATCAGGGATAGTGTCTTCATCTTCTAAGGAGATTTGCCAGAAGCATGCTAGGAATGCCGTTCTTCCATCACATGTCCATTATGCTCTTTTATAATTTAAGAACAAATGCTATTTCAGGTCCTTAGTATATCTTGAATCTTCCTTCATGATGAAATCCTAAAACTTTCAAATAGAGTCCGTTACTTTCTTTCCATATGACCTATTCTTATTCTCTCTGGGTCTCTCTCACTGTGTATCTTTCTTTCCTGAGACAGGATTTCAGTGTATCTGGCCTTGAACTCAGCCCATGTCTCTGCCCATCATATACAGTTCAGATGTTCAGGTGCCATCTTTCACTGTGTTGCAGGCACTTAGCAATGTATTTGATAGTGTGGTGTGGAATCCCTGGGGTGCTATTCCACACTACTTATTCTATCTACTTGTCCCCCACCATCTCCTCGCTCTTAAATACCTCACAATTCTTCCTGTACTTCAAGTAAAGTTTTCTTATTATTGTTTTGAGACACGGTCTTGCTATGTTATGTTGAGTAATAGACACTTTGTTCCCTCTTTTAAAAAATGTGTTGTTACTTATCATTAGTTGTTTTTCACATTATTATAGAAAAATAATGGGTTTCATTCAGGTATTTTCATAATGCTTTTGTTGATAATCTTTCCCCTGCCTCACTTCCCCATTCCCTCGATGCCTTCTTTATACCAATAGCCCCTTCTGCTTTCATGTTGTATGTATTCTATGACAGTTCTTTTCATCCTTGTCTCATTTCCCTGCTCACAGTCCCCTTTGTAGTTTCAAGATCTACACCCATATCCCCTACACATAATGCACATATATAAAAGTTAAAATTCATGATCTGCATATGAGAGAAAACACGTAGTATTTGTCTTTTGGAGTACTAGCTATTTAGCTTAAAGTAATTTCCATTTCCACAGATCTTTCTTATTTATAACTGAATAACATCCTTATGTATATATGTATACCATTTTCTTTATCAATCCATCTATTGTTATTTGACTTCATATATTGAATGTTTAGACACTATGTAGCCCTGGCTGGCCTGGAAATTGCTATGTAGACTAGGCTGAACTTGAAATCATAGCATTCTGCCTACCTCTACCTCCCATGTGCTGGGATTAATTGCCTGTGCCACCACACCTGGCCAATTGCATTTTTATTTTAAAGAAAAGTAATCTCTACATAGTCCAGGCTGGCCTCAAAATTACTACATTAGCCCAAGTTGGTTTGGAATTCTAAATACTGCCTCATCTCCTGACTGCTGAGATTACAAGAGTATACCACTACACCCAGCTCAAGCTCAGTTCTTTACCACTTCTTTGACTTGTTTTCATACTTTTCTCAACCTGAAATGCCTTGAGTATAATCTCTTTCTAGCAAAAGACTCAATTCAACTTTTATCTCCTCCAAGGCACCTTGTTGGATTGTTTGGTTATTTGGAGGACTCTGGTATTATGCAGCACAGAGAATATCTCACTCATTTTTTTAATCAAATGATTATCTGTCCCTAGGTGTACTCGAACCTTCAAACTATGAGCATCAATACAGCAAGGGCCAGAGATATGCCATAGCCGAGCATGAATAAAGGTTCCCTAAATGTCTGTTGTGTTGAAGCTCACCGAATTCCTCCAGATAAAAACTCGAATTATGTTTTTTTTTATTTGTTTTGTTTTTCATTCTACACTGATTCCACTTGGGACCAGTTCCTGGGATATTACACAAGCAGATAGGTAGATGCTCAGGGGCCGCAAAAAATGCAGTGTGGTTTGCCAAATCACTACCCCCTCAGCTCCAGTCTATTTACACAGGTAGTTGGACCTTGCCCACAGATGGAGCTGCAGTGTAGGAAGAGAATTACTCATCTGTTCAAGACACGGCCAGAATTTTTCCAAACCAGAGAGCTATGCTTGGCAGAGGTACAAATAGCTTCAATTTCCGGATCTTTAATGATTCTGCCTGAGTAATAACTTAGACCTGCCTCATAGCTGCCTGCAGTGAGGGCCGGAAAGCCCCAAGTTTTATGTCTGGGATAAGACTTGTCCTCTGCAGTGAACCTAAATCCTTGAAGATTCAGAGAGAGGCCTGATAAATCAGCTGAACTTTGACACTCTTTGGGAAAGCCTGTGGTAGCATCATAAAGGTAACACAACTAAGATTTAAAGAAATAGAATCACTTTATTGTAATGAACTAATAAATAAATCATTATAACAGTTCTTTAAGGTAGCTACTCAAACAGCCACTAGCCCAGTCGCAAACTCAATATATCTCAGTGCACTTCTATACAATTAAAATATCCTGTCTGAAAGTCAAGGCGCTTCACTTAGGGTTTTACACCTTCAGTATCAATCGTATTTTTATGCACTTGGCCACTATTTAAAAAAAGTTTTTAAAAACTGTGATGGAGCTCAAACTAGAAAAATATAAAACAACAACAATAACAAAAATAACTACCTTCACATACTTTCATGACTTTTGTGTCCTTCTGAATTGTACCCTTCCTTATCACCTAAATGTTTGGACTTTACCCACATTTACAACTTTACACACACACACACACACTCATACATTATAGACTAGCATTCACTTATGAATGATAATATGTTTTTTATGAGTTCAGGTCATATAACATAACATCTTACTTTCCAAGTCCATCCATGTTTTTCCAAATGTAGTGATTTCATTTTCTTTACAGCTTTTCTGAGCATATGTACTACATTTTCATTCTCCATTCATATGTTGATGGACATGTAGGCTGGATTCATTCCTTGCTTTTGTAAATACAGCACAAATGATACGGATATGCAAATGTCTCTGTTGTAGGATATGCAGTTCTTTGGTCCAAAAGACCAAGAGAAGCAAGTCCTGATTCCAGCAACTGAAGAGGGATGGCCTGTGAGTAAGCCACTGAATACAGACTTATTCCCATGAAGGCAAAATTAAGCCCCACCCCCTTAGGTGTCCCATTATGTCCTTCAGTTCAATATATTCAATTTTAAATTCATTTTCTCTTTCCAAATATTTGCTATACAATTCCTTTCATATCAGAAAGTGACAGCAGTCACCCATAATGTAAAAACTTTTTTTTAGGACTGGAAAGATGGATCAACAGTTAAGAGCACTGACTGCTCTTGCAGAGGACTCTAGTTTCAATCCCAGGCCCCACATGCCAGCTGATAACTGTCCATAACTTCAGTTCCAGAGTATCTGATGCAGTCTTATAAACTGAATGGGTATTGCATGATAGAGTGCACTTACATACGTTCAGGAAATACACTCAGACACACAAAATAAAAATATAAAACCACTTCTTTAATCCCTCAAACATCACATATCTCCCTTGGTATAGAATTATTGTCATTTGCTTTTGAATCTGTCTTCTAAATCTATATCAAGGCTGACCTGTCCCATGGGAGTAGTCCTCTACTTGACCTAATGTCAGTAGTGTTCTAATTTGTCTTTCTGTTGCTGTGATAAACATCATGACCAAAAGCAACTTGGGGAGGAAAGGGTTTATCTGGCTCACACTTCCAGGCAGTCATCTATCACTGAGGGAAGTTAGGACAGTAATTCAGACAGATCTGCTGACTGACTTGCTCCCAGGTTCACAATCAGCTACCATTCTCGTACCACCCAGGCCAATCTGGCTAGGGATGGCACCATCCACAGTGGGCTTGGCTCTGCCACATCAGTGAGAAATCAAGAAAATGCCCTACAGACACGAACACTGGCCAATTTGATGCAGGAAATCCCTCACCCGAGGCTCCTTCTTCCTTCTTGGTTGACAACCAAGATTAGCCGTCACCATCCTAGTCGCCGTTGTGGTGGCTCCCAGGGTTCCCAGCTCATTGCTGAGTACTTTTCTTCTCTGGTAGCATATGTAGCACCTTTCAGCACTATGCAAAGTAGCCAGTAGGGATGACGCTTTGAGGTCAGTACCAAGTTGATTGTTCCTTGTTTGTTCTGTGAGTCACATATGTAGTATCTTGAGAAATAGTGTCCTACTGTTAAATCCTAAAAGGTGACTAAGAGCAATGGCAATAGCTAGTATTGGCTGAAGGTCTATGGAAGCCCTCTGACTAACAGCTCCAAAAGGGAGTTCATTTCTGATGCTGAGCTTTTTATTTGCTAGCCTGGTGGTAGTGTCCTCCCACTTCAGGGTAATTCCATTTAAACTCTTTTAATATATGTGTATATTTTAGGATGCTTCCATAATAGTAAGTTTCCATTTTTTTTTTCAACAGACCATTAGTGTTAGTTATCCCTCCCCTTAATTTTTCCCCTCTAACCTGTCCTCCCATTCCCTATCTGTTTTAAACCTTTCTTTTCCATTATTATTCTGTCCCCATGTATACAACTGTATGCTATGAGAATAATCAACCACTTTCTGGTTGGATTTAAGGCCTGGTTCCCAAGATGAAGAACATACCCAACACCATTTTTGTAGCCAAGGAATTATGGTTAAACAGGTCACAGGCCTTAGGAGAGAACCTCTGCTATTATTCTGCTAAATAGAAATAATATTCAACCAATTCCTAACATATTAGTGAATATCTCAACTCTCATCAGAGAAGTTTCTTCTTGCAGCAGATGGTGAATAACACAGAAATCCACAACTGGTCAACCTTCAGAGAATAAGAGATTGCAGAGTGATCAGTCTTTAATGGAACATCTAAATCAAACCTCTTCCCCTAAAGGTCAGGGGGCATCACAGAACAGATGACAGAAATATTGTAATTGGCAGAAGTGGTAGTGTTTTCTCAGAAACAACAGGGAAATTGCACATATGAGCTTCCAGTGCTAGTGACAGCATGGATAAGACCTGCACCAGGCAAAATCTCAGCATGGAGGGAGGGTGAACATAAGAAATTATGGTTAAACAGGTCACAGGCCCTAGGGGAGAACCTCTGCTAGGAAAGGAGAGTCAGTTTTCATTAAGGGTGTGGCACTTGGTGCCTTGACTGTGTTCCAGGGGATGGACCTACACTCAACAATATTTTGGGGTACAAAAATTTGACTCAATTGGCCTAAATTTAAACAAAGAAGAGGACATGAAGTTTGGCAATAGGAAGGTGGTAGTAGATCTGAGACAAGACGGGGAGAGGTTGAATATTATCACAGTATATCGTATGAATTTCTCAAAGAATCAAAAATTATTATTTGAAAGGATTAACCATCACACTGTCTTCTTATCGCCTCTTTTCCTTCCAGCATCCAGTATATATTTTCTAAAGTACACTTACCAGTCTCCTAATTAACAAACCCCAGTGACTTCCTGTAGTCCTAAATTCAGAACATGACCCACAAAACAGTATTCCAGCACGTTACTTTAAGAACCTATTTTGAGGCAAAGTGTATATCTTAACGCATAATTGTGAGGACCAGTTCCAGCATAGGGAGAATAAGGGATAAAGTGATGTGATAAAGGTCAAGAGCAGAGGCAGTTGTCAGGTAGTAAGTAGATTATGGACCTTGCTATATTTGTAAAGTAATTCATCCAGTTGCTCAGTCTCATTAGAGACTTGTAGCGAGAATAGCACTCCCTTGCCACTGAATGGCTAGCATGTGGCTTAATGTGGGAAATTTAACTCTGAAATTATTCATTTGCTTACACTTCCAGGATTTAAAAAATTTTATTTAATCATTGTGTATTTCACACAGAACATCTCTATCAATCTTAATCATCTTTATACCCTCTTCCCCAAAGGCACCTTGTCATCCACTCTTGAGGCTAAGGGAAGGAGATCCCATGCTCTCCAAGGCGCTGCCTCTGAATCTGGAAGTGATAGGAGGGTCCGAACACTGTCTCAATTCAAGTTGGATTAGGGTACAGTCACCACAATAGACACAATAGGGTGAGTATATAATGAGAGGGACCAAAATAAGTGGCATTGCCTGTTTATAAGGAACTAACAAGGGCAGAGGAAATCCTTCACTGAGAATATAATGTTGGTCCCAGGTGGGACCAAACCAAACTACACTGGCACACAACTTGGATCCAAAACAGTGAGCCTGATTGGGCCAGTTTCATCAGTGACAAGCTTCTTGCATTCTGCACGTTAGCTACACCCAACTTTCTAATGTGCTATTCAAATACTTAAATGGCTGCTTAAATGTAAATTTGATTTTCATGAATTAAACTCAACAAAATTGATATCTCTACTTCTGGCTAACATGAAGGAACATGAAGTGGATTTATTTTCCCACCCAAAGAAACAATCCTGTCGGAAAAAATAATTCTTGAGACATTAGACAACATAGACATCAGACAAAAAAGTACAGTGCAGGTTTATTCACTGAGGTGTAGTCAGCCTATCAGAAGTCCCACACTTTAAGTACATTAGTTCATCCTCACCCAACAGTAATTGCCAATATTTCTTAAACAAAGGTTGGTGTCTGCTTCCCATTGCCCAAGTTCCGTGCTGGTTTTCTGTCTGCTTGACTTTACAGGGGCCTTGAACATGTCAAAATTATTGCTGTATGTTCATATGAACAGAGTCCCAGGAGCTTGTAGGATTCTATTTCCATATGATTACACACCTCCTCGCTGGTTCTTATAGTCTTTCCACTCCCTCTTCCACAGTGATTCCTGAGTCCTGGGAGAATCTGCACTGAGGAACATTTGGGGACACTAACTTGACACAATAGACCGTAATACAAATGAAAGAATATATGGATTCCAGTTGGGGGCTATGAGGGTGCCCATGGGGAAGGGAGTGTAAAGATGATTAAGGCTGATTGAGATGTTCTCTATGAAATACACAATTCAATTAAAAAAATATTTTTTAAAAAGAAAAAAAGACAGTGATACCAACAACATACAGAAAAGTTTTGAGCCTATGATTCATTCAATATACAGTCTTGAAAGTTTCTGAGATGCTATTTAAGGAAAAGAAACACTCAGAATCTGGTGTTACCTCTGAGATGAGATAAGTCAGAGCGTCTGGGAAGACAAAAGAGTGAAAGTTCATAGTGCAGAGCACTACTCAGAGTAGGAACCTGCCTGGAATTCTGGAGACATGCATGTGAGGAAACTACTGGGGGTTAAGTAAGAATGCATTAAAAGAATGAGAATTAGTGACAATACAATCTATTCCGCCGAGCCAGACTAGATAAATTCAGAATGCACCTGGTATTGGGAGAGTAAGCAATTCTCTTGCTTCACACATAGGAGTTAATGGCCATGGAGTGAGCAATGTCTCACTCTTGCTTAATTCATCCTTTAAAAATATTTTTACTGATTTTTTTGTGTATTTCGTAGACAACATCCTAATCATCCTCATCATCTTTACACTCCCTTCCCCATCGGCATCCTCCCACAACCACTGGAGTTCATACACATTCTGTCGCTCTGTTAAGGCCTATCAAGTCAGGTTAGTGTCCCCTGATTTCCCTAAGTGCAAGTTTATCTACTGGAGTCTGGTTAGCTTATCTAGAGTCACTCCCTTAAAGAAGAAAGGCTCTCCCTCCCAAAACAGTAATCAGTTTCCCAACAGTTCTTTGGCTAAGGTTGGGGCCTGCTGCTCATTTCCCTAGTTCTACACTGGGATTTTGTCTGATTGAGTTTTCATGGGTCTTGTTCACACTGTCACCATTGCTATAGGTTCTTAGGAGCAAGGTTCCAGGAGCCGGTAAGACTCTGTTTCTATATAGGCATGAACCCCCTCCCCTGGCTCTTACAGTCTTTTTGTTGGCCTCTTGCACAATGGTCTCTGAGTCAAGTTAGTGTCCCCAGAAATCCCTCAGTTCAGGTTCATCCACTGGTGTCTACTCAGCCAATCTAGAGTCTCTCCCTTAACATAGATCAGCTCTTCCACAGCCAGCAGTAATCTGCTACCCAATAGTTCTTCAGCTAAGATTGGGGCCTATTGCCCTTAAAAGCAAGACCCAAAATGATCAAAATATTTCTAATTTGTTTAGCTGCATTTCAGAAAAATATCATTTATGCTCATGAGAATTCGATGTATTTAGCAACTGAGAGGTTATAGATCTTAAAGAAAGCCCTACCTCTGTCACATCCTTAGACAAATATAATTTCTTACTATATGCCAATCTGTACCCTTATATTTACAGATAAGTATGCCTGTCACTTCTTATCAAAGAAGCATTTTTAAGCACACAAAGACTAATACAGAGTTCCATAACTGATCACATATAGAAAATAGGTATGAGATGCCCACTCCTAAGTGACACATCTACACCTAAGGCTCACAGAACACAGTGGAACAAGGGGTAGAAAGAATACTAATGCATCTCTCAACTCGCATCAGCATCAGCTAAGCACCCTCATGCAACAGAGGGCAATGAGCACAGAAGGCTGTAACTGGTCAAAGTACAGAAAATGATACACTGCAGAGTCTGTGTCCCCATACAGGACTCAGATTAAACTTCACCCACCCAGGCCACTGCGGAAAATGGGTAGAAAGATTGTAAGAGCTAGGGGTGGCAGATGAACACAAAGAAACAGAGTTTTCCAGGCTTTGGGGAACTCGCTCATATGAACTTACAGCACTGGTGACAGCATGCGTGAGATCCAGGCAAACTCAATCAGACAAAACTCCAGCATAGAACTGAGGAAATGGGCAAGAAACCCCAACCTTAGCTGAGGAACTATTGGCAGCTGATTACTGCTAAATGAAGGAGAGTTGATCTCTTTTAAAGGAGTGATGCTAGACAGGCTGACCAGGCCCTAGTGAGTGAACTCACACCAACAGATATCTGGGTACACAAAATTGACTTGGTAGGCCTTAACATGTATAATAGAATGCATGGAACTTAGTGGGCAGGCTATGGGGGATACAGATAAGGGAGAGCATCTAAATATGAGTAAGATGTATTGTGTGAAATCCACAAAACATCAATAAAATGTGCACTGAAAATATATGGCTTCAAAAGTCAGGTGTAGTAGCCCACACTTATAATCCTAGTACTTGGGAGGTGGGAAAGTTCAAGGTTGGCATAAGGAGAATTGAGATCCCATTTTTAAAAATGTCTTGGTTCCCAAGCAGCATTTGGATAATCTGTGAGGAACCAGGAATATCCAAAGAATAACAAAAAGAGGAAACAGTTGAAACCAAACACAGAAGTCATACTTTACAGACAAGTATATCAAAATAATTATCATGATTGTGTTCCATATAGTATAAATGAGAAACAGCAGTATAAAAGTCACAGTCACAAATCAAACCTCTTCAGATAAAAATTACAGCAGCTGAATTTAAAATGCATGGTAGATGAAACAGGTTAGATATTACCGGAAAAAAATAAAATGAATTTGAATTTATAGTAACAAAACATTTAAAATGGATTTATAAGTAGAAAAGGAGAATTTAAAAAATAGACCATCAATAAGGTGTAGAACAAATGCAGAAGTTTTTCAAACTTTACATAAAATTAAGCCCACTAATTAAAATATAAGTTCTGAAAACCAATGATTAAAAGAAAAGTCTAAAAAGGAGACAGATGCTTATCACATTTGAAGAATAGAGATATGGATGCATCAAATTTCTCTGGGAAAGAATGGATGTGAGAAGGCAATGAGTGACATTTGAAAGCTAAAAGACTGTCAACATAAAATATCATGCCTGGGAAAAGTATTATTCAAAAGTAAATTGTTAGGAATATCAAGATGGGTGATAGAGAGAACCATCCCTATAGCAAGAACTTAAAAAGAAAATAGCTACAAGTAGTCAAAAATAAATCCTGCAATACAATCACAAAAATACAGAATTAATTCAAAAAAATTTTTAAAAGGTGCACATAGCAGAAACAGGAGCTGCAGAGATGGCTCATTGGCTAAGAAGAAATAAATCAAAAAGTAAAAATAAAAAAGGAGAAACAGAAAGAGAAAGTAAGATGCTGGATTTAAACCTGATCATAATAGTTATATTAAATATAGTAGTTCAATTATGACAAATATTAACGGAGAATCACTGTAGATACTATGTGACTGGCTCTCTCTTTAAGTTCGCCACCATGGTGGACCAAACCCTTGAACTGTGAGCCAAAATAAACTCTTTCTCCTTACATTGTTTTTCTTGTGTATTTTATCACAGCAGGAAATGTAACTAAGGAAGGGATGTATTTTGAAAATGAGAGAACAATAAAATGGAAAATTCACCCTTCATACAGTCTTAGTGCCAATATCAGGTCATGAGTCTCACTTTTGTTGTTGTTGTTGTTCTCAGGGTGGATTTGGAGAAAAGAAGATCTTCCTAAAGATATCTCAGGGTCTTTACCAAATCTGATTTTGGACCAACAAAGAAATGTTCGTGCCCTGTATATCTTTGATTTATTTGTCTCCTACAATTTTGCAAATACCAGACTAGGGTCAAAAGTTAATATCCAATTATACAGTAGCAAAATCCAAGGCCAGAATGAAATTCTGCATCAGTTAAGAAAAGATGCCGAATGGCTGCTGACTCTCCACATAATAGAACATGCCAGGCAGCAGAATCAAGATGAAAGGGAATCCGAATTTTCAAGACCGTGATGAGTGAAGCTTTTCCTTTAACAGAGATAAGCAACAGCCATTAGCTGTGGATGTCATTCCTTGCATCACTGTGTTTCCAAGGCAACTGAATTGCCAGAGAGACTGGGGAATGTGTGTTTCTCATAAACTGTGTTATCCAGAGTAGTTTCTGCTCTAGCATGGCCCTTTAAACCATAGATAATATAGAGTGTGCTTCTGTTTTCTCAAATGCCTTTAACCAAGGTCTGCATTTTCCAGTGATTTGACTCAAATCACTGTTCACGAATAAATCAGACTGGGCAATCCTGTCCCCTTTACTTGTAGCTATAACTTGCTTTGGCACAAGAGACTACTCTCCTGGCTTAGATTTTCCCCCCAGTCCTTCAGCTGGAGAAAGAAATCTAACACTACAGAAATATAGACCAAATTATTTGTAGAAATTAAGTACAGGAATACAGCTCTAAGATGTTAGCCTTTTGGGCCTTTCCAGAAGACAAGCCTTAAAGCTTTTTAACTAATTCATATTGACTGGGAAATATCTGGAATATTTAAAGCTCCTGTTCAATAGGAAACCATACCCAGATCTCATCTTTAAGAAAGAAATGGACTAAAAAATACTAAACAAACAAACAAAAAATGAACAACAACAGTACTGCAGGTTTGGCTATAAGCAGCTACTGGAAGTTTAGCATCAGCAATTACCTTGAGTTGGAGCCAATACTAGTCCTAGAAGTTGTAGATGCACACAACTGCCAGCATCTGCCCTGTGGCCCAATTTATACCATCCAGATCATGTTCTCCTTCCAACTTCTAAGTGTCCTGAAGACCACTGTGGAAGCCACAAAACAGTCCATTGCTACTACTGCCAAGACCCCACATTACAGTAGCTTCATCTTCATCTCATTTTTGGATTACAAGACCACTTTTCAGACCCCAATGCACTTCTTCTTTTGGCTGTGTACCTGGATGAATGGAAAGGAGCTAGGCATCCAATCACATACACACACACACACACACACACACACACACACACACTCCTTATTTGTTTCAAGACAGGGTTTTGCTATGGAGCGCTGGCTAGCCTAGCGTTTATCCAATCTGGCTTCAAACTCATAGAAATTCCTCTGCATCAACCTCCTGAGTACGGGGATTACAGGTGTTTTGAATTTATTTATTTATTTATTTATTTATTTATTTATTTATTTTTGTCAACAGAGAAGATTGAACCCAGGATCTTACATGCTAATTAGGTGTGCTGTCACTGATATACACCCCACTTCCCCCACCCTATCCTTTCCTACTGTTACAGAGTGACCCCAGAGCCTTGTGTGTGCTGAACACATGGTAAAACTCACATATGCTCCCCAAACAAACTTAATTTTCTTTTGTTTGGTTTTTGACAGGGTCTCCCTATGTGGTACTGGCTGGCCTGGGTCTTAGCATGTGAACCATGTCGGCCTCACTCTTGTATCCTGTGTGCTGCCATTAAAGGCATGAACCACTGTTCCTGGCATTTATTTTTCCATTTTTGTTTTTCTCCTTAGATGGTGCTGGGGATCAAATCCAGGGCCTTTCTTATGCTTCAAAAAGCTCTCTATTACTAAGCTACACCCTTAATCCTTATACTGGCCAGTCTATCTAAAGGAAATTAAAACCTTTGAAACTGCCTCACAGTCATGTTCCAATGACACTTCATATTTCTCTTCCTCTCAGGGCAGGAAGGGACATTCTACAAGTTCCCTTATCTGCCCAAAGCCCAGACCTGCAAAGATGAAGCAATTACTTCTCGTCACTTTTCAAAGTTTTCATCAACTACACTAAACTCATATCACAGAAAAAGACAAAAGAATACCAACACACCAGGAGAAAATTGGTTACCCACAAATTTTTGGTGGTCTAGTGTGGTCTCAAGAACAATCATTCATAAATTGGGCACATGCCTACAATACCACTTCAGGAGGATGAGGAGGAAGGATCGCTGCATGGTCCTGTTGACCTGATTTACATAGCAAGTTCTTTCTCTCTCCACTCACAACTTCTTATCATGAAGAATCACTATGGGATGGAGAGATGGCTCAGCAGTTAAGAGCACTGGCTGCTCTTACAAACGAAGCATGTTCCATTCCTATCATCCATATGGTGGCTAAGAACCATCCATATCTCCAGTTCCAGGATATCTGACATCCTCTCATGGCTTCTGGAGGAATTTTATGCACAGGTGTCCTTATATACATGCAGACAAAGTACTCATAGACATAAAATAAAAATGAATATGGAAACTTAGAAGGCTGTTTGTTTGATCGAGAATGGATTGGAGAGATATGAGACTAATTAAATTGAAGAGATATGAGACTTATACAGAAGTCTAGGCAAGTTTGTCTGGAATGGAGTGGTGTCAGCTGGCATGATGAGAAGCACATGGATAAGAGACATGTTTAAGAGATGCACTGGAGAGAACTTGGTGGTTTCTGAGTTTCAGTAAGTGAGAAAGACAAGGGTTCCCAGTAACTGCCAATTTCTGTGTTTGGAAGATGGATGGAAGATGGTGCTGCTTACAAAGGAGGAGAAACCCGAGGAAGAGGTCTTCTGAATTGTTTGGTGTGCCAGGAACTTGTTGACAGATAATTAAATTCCTTCATGCTTGTCATATCATAGAGTATATGTTTTTTTCAGTGTCCATGCAAAATGACTTTCTAAAATCACTTTGAAACTATTCCTTTTATTTTGTTACTAAAAACAGTAAACCCATTTTCTTTAAGTGGAGTCACTTTATGGAAAAGTTATTTTTATTCACTTGCCTCTAAGCCAAAATTTGCAAACATCTTCATTACTAAATAGACATGATCTAAATTTTCTCATTCTGGAGAAAAATGGACTTTTAGTTAGTATTCCTTCATTCATTCAGTCAACTTTTGAGAAGCTTCTTTGTGTCAGGACCTTTACATGGCATTGGTGATTTAGAAGGGTAATCTAGCCCTTCATTTACTCCCTATATTCCTCCATTCTATCTCATTCCTAGTGCCCAGAACTGCCACGAAGAGATAACCTCATGCAAGGTGTAATGAATGGGGCAAAGGGAAATTGACAGTGAAGCAGGTGGGTAATAGAAAAGATAAAAGTATCAACTGTTTAGTGAAGAGTTCCATTCAGCTGCAGTGAACTAATGACATCTAGAGTTTGGATCACCCCAATGTCAACTCAGTTCTTCCTAGCCATTGTTCCCAAAGCAACCAAAGCGAATTTTAAAGTATCTAGACCAAGTTACTTTCTCCTGTGCTTAAAAGAGTCCAGTAATTTCTCATCACACTTCAGCTCAAATTCACACACTTTTCCATTGTCCTTAAGAGGCTTTTGGCTTCAACAGTCCCACATGTCACCAAGATCTCCCTGGATCATTTTCCCAAAGCCCCCAGGACTCCAGTCTTTTCTTTGTGAATTCTCTCCGATTGAAATATGTTCCCTGTGTTACTTTCACAGTTGGATTTATTTATTTCCTTATTATGTGTCTTCCCTGACATAGAATTATGCATGAAGTCACTTCATTACGTTATGCTAGCTTGCTCCGTAGGACCTGACCCAATATAGTTACTGAAGAAATGAATGAATGGATCACTATATTTTCCCTGGGAGCCAGCTGTAAGTGCCTCCATTTCACTGGCAAAAGATCTAAAGACATGAAATGGCAGATGCCCTGATCCATACTTCTGATGGTAGGCAGGAGGTCTACCTCTGCAGACCCTGAGGCCCAACAGAAAAGGTTTTAGTCAGACTCTGCCAAACTCTTTACCTCAATTTCCTGTCAGTTCTGATATTCTCCTATAAAGCACCAGGGTGAGGAACCAAATTCCATTGGTTTTGCATATTTCTCAGACCCAGTAATGAACCCCCAGTGTACTACACAGCAGCCTCACAAGAGGAGAGTTGAAATCAGCTACTCATCGAATAGCTATTCATTTCTTCTGTTCCTGTTGGATGGATTAATTATGCCCAAAGAAATTGGTCAATAATGGAAGACTTACACAAATCAGTTATGTAGCTCCCTGTAGCCAGGGATAAAATAAGAAAGGTGCATGATCAAACAAAGTTAAAATCAATAATATTAGTTTGTGAGTAAGAGAAGATATTCTGTCCTGCTAGGTAATTTTATTGTGGAAGTGAAAGTGAATGTCGGCGGCCAAATACTTAGGGTTAATGGCTGTGGTTATTTGGAGACAATCCTCATCATACACATGCCTCTTTCATACAATCATGTGCCAAGTGACGGAATTCACCAGAACAGGCCATATGATAAAGTTAAAAGGCCTTAAATCAGCAAGAAGAACGTGTCTCCTTTCCCATGCAATAGTAACAGTGGTTTAGCTATGGTACAAGCCATAAATCAACTAGATTAGTGCTCTAAAGGATTCAGATTTTGTCCATTGTCATAGCTACCCAAATTGTTATTTTTTAATCTTGAAAATTTATCCTAACAATCTTTGCCCATTTTCTTTCTTGCCTTCCTTCTTCCATCACTTTTTTTCTTTTTCCTTGTCTTGTCTCCTCCCTTGTCTCTCCTTTTCTCTCTTTCCTTATGCTGTCCTTACCCTGCTGAACTATATATGTCTAGCAGGTGTGAATACACTTATTGTTCAGATGGCAGTTGGCTCGGATACACGTACCACAATGGTGATTTAAAGGCTACATAACGTGACTAAAGGCCTGATCACATGCAGTGTTTAAAGAAAAAGAGAAAATTTATTTCTATATTATTGTGCATGAGTTCTTGCAGTAAATCAGACCAAAAATGGTGGTCAGACATCTTGGTTTGAGCTCTGATAAACAAATGTGTATGCCACTTTTAATTAGCCCACTAACTTGCTACAAATCATAGCTAACAAAATCTTTTGCCCTAGAAAATTCTGTTCCTCCCAACTGTTATTCTTTGCCCTGCAAAGTAGACTTTTCCACTGTCCAGAAAGAATAAACATCTGTGAAGCTTGGAATCAAGGGGAAATCACTGCTATTTTCTTTTGAGGCCTGTGACTACCCTGTTGGGGGTTCCCAGCATTCAGGGCCAGCCCAAGGGGGACCGAAGGATCTCCACCATGGCGGGGGTGAGTAGGCGCAGAGTCAAGACACCGACTCCGGGAATTGAGTGGAAAGCTAGCAGTGGTGGTCTGCTGCAAACTCATTTATTCAAGAAAGAGCAAAGTGTCTTATAGATCTTGTTAGCCAATAGCCTTATGGGGTGGTGTCCTGACTACAGCCAACTGCAGTTTATTCCCAGGTGGATCAGGTTCTCTCCAGGTGCTGGGCAGAAACTGGCTTCACAACCAACCGGTGTGGAGCACCATACCCACGAGAGCCATTCCTCCATTCCTCCTGGCAGGTGGCCTAGCTAGGCCTACCCTGAATTATGCCCAACACTACCCAACCTAGTCTGAGCTTTGCAATGGTAAGTTTGCTGATTATTTTCCTATTTGAGTAGTCAAGGGACTTGACTTGGTTTTTACTCACAGCTTTCATTTCTTCACCGGCTTTCACTCACAACTTGCCATGTCTTCATCACTGTCCTATTGTTCCTCAGTCGTCTGTTCCTTTCTCTTGTGTACTCATAGGTAGTGTCACTGTCTCTCTCTCTTGAAGAAACACTATTTTATTCCTTAACATAACTTCATTTCCACTCCCCACCAGTGCCTCATGTACTGATTGGTGTATAGGATATGTTAACTGACAAAGGGCAAAGTCAGGAATGAAGAGATTCTCTTTTTGGGAAAAATATGGCTTGGGGACCAGGTACTTAAAATGACTCCCACACCAGCAGCATCAGGACCCTAGCCCAGATCTACTTAGCTGTTAGAACATTGAACAAGATATCCAGGTATTTTTGATGGTGACTAATATTTGAAAATCATTGTGAGAGTTGGAATGAGAGTTAAAAATGACAAAAATAAAAAAAAGAATTTTCAGTATGTCATAGGAACAAGCTGAACAACAGGTTTTAATGGTCACAATGCTTAGTCCAGCCACTGCCATTGTACAGATGAAAAGCTCTACAGAATACTTATCCCATTTCTTTCTAAACAAATGAAAAGGTCATATTACTCCAAATCATTCACATCTCTAAATTGATCTTCTCTCTAATCACCTGTGACTTTTTTTTTTCATTTGAAAAGCCATTTAATTCACTTGTCACCCAAATGTCGTTATTCCTTCTTCATCTTATAATGAGTTGGATCTTTCAAAATCTACTTACCCACTTCCTGGCAAATTTTCCCTGAGACAAGAAAAACAGACAACCATACATGAACCATTATGTGTGAGTCCAGATGCTGAAACTTCAGCTAAATTATCACCAGTAGACCCCACATCTTATTTCCTGGCTACTGACTCAGAACTTTGAACTCTCACAAATTCATTTCCCCTTAACTTCTTGATTTCTAACACATTTCCACAATTGCATACCCATACTCCATATTTGGCCTTTACCTGAATTCTGGAGATTTGAACTCAGGCCCTCACATTTGTATTTTACCCAGTGAATCATGTCCTCAGCTCTCATTCTTTTGTATTCAATCCTGACCCCAAATAGAGAAAAACAAGCAAATGACCATGATTTACCCTATTATAAATTAGAGTCTATACTCAATTGAGCTGTCACTGATGCCTCTTCATAGTCAGTATGTCCCCTACTCTCTTTAGGAATTTACTACGCATTGAAAGGGAATGACAAATGAGAGTGTGTTTGCTGTATCCCTAGTCTTAAGGGAAAGTGGATATGATGCTAGCTATAATTTGTTCATTATATCTATCATGAATGTGAACGGGATTGAAAAGTTATTTCTCATAAGCAATTGATTGAGTCAGATGATAGATTTCTTCATCCTGTATATGGTGCAGTACATTGATTGGTAGATAGTTCAATGTTGAACCAGCCTTATGTAGGTGGGAAAGTACTATCAGCTATCAGTCATGGAATACAATATTTTATACATTATTGGAGTTTATTTGCTTGTTGTTAAGGGATTTGGGGCAAGGTCTCATCTATGAGAGTCATTGGATATAATGTTTCCTTTCTTGCAATAGCTCTTACTTGTTTTGGTGGTAGGGTAATGCTGGCCTCATGGAATAAAGGAATGTTCTTTTTGCTTCTATTTCCTAAAACACTGTGGTAATTTGAACTTGAATCTTTTGTAGAATATATAAGCAAAAAAAAAAAAAAAACCTTGCACTGGTACTTTCTCCTTGAATTACATCAGCTATTACTTGAATTTATTTAACAGTTGTTATACTATTAATGATTTATATTTATTCTTTTATGAGTTTTAGTAGTTTGTATCAAAAGATACTTTACTATCAAATGTATGGACTTAACTTTGTAACATTTATTTGTTACCCCTTTAGTGTCTATAGAACTGACAGAAGGAACCCTTTTCCATTTCTGATGGTGGTAATTTTATTTTTCGGGATGAGTAGCATAGAGAGTTCTAGATCAGTTCTACTGGTGTTGTCATTGAATTGAAGTTTGGTTTCACTACTTTTCTTCATGATGCTCCTGTTTGCAAACCCACTCACTGATTTTTGTTCTACTTCTATCATTTATCTTCTTCTGGTTGCTTTAGGTTGCTTTTGACTCTTCATTACTAAGGTTCAATCTTAGATCACCAATTTCAGATATTTTACAAAAACACATGCAATTACATTTATGAACTTATTTGTAAGTATTAGATTATCTCATTGCACAATTTTTAATAAATATTTCAATTCTGCTTAACACGAACTTTTTAAAAATTTATATTGAAGTGTCTTTCATCTGTGATATATGCAGATATACATTGCTTGAGATTTTAAGGATTTGTCCACTTTTGCTTTCTGTTATTTATTTTTAATTTAGCATCCCTCTGATATATGAACATGGCATTATGAGTTTTATTTCCTTATCTTTTCAGGGTGTGTTTGGTGGTGTAGTATGTGATCTAGTTTGGTGAACACTGCATGTGAGCCTCACAAGAATGGGTATTATGTGGTGGTTGAGTAGTTTATGTTAGAAATGAGGATCATGGCAGGTTGGTTCATCATTCTGTACAGATTACTTGCATCCCCAGTGGCTTCTATCCACTTGATCTATCAACTGTTGACACAGGAAGTTTGGAATCTTTGACTAAAATTATTGGTTTGACTAATAGCCTTTCAGTTGAACTAGAGTAACCTTCACGAATTCTGGTACATTTTGTTAAATATATGCATGTATAAAATTTTTATGTCTTGGAAAATTCATTCTTTATCACTGTGTCCCTCTTTGCACCTGATTATTATTTTTTGTTCTGAAATACCTTTGCCTAAAGGTAATATAACTATGTCAGTTTTGTTTTTAATATGAGCAACATTATATACTATTTATATCTCTATACTTCTATGTTATCTAAGTATTTCTATTTTAAATGATTTAATTAGAAAATAATATGATGAGATTGTTCTTATAAAGAAAATCTCATTAATTTAATTTGGAGATCTATATGTCACATGTAAATTTATAAGTTATATAACAAGATTAATGTCAACCATATTTTAACTATTTTCTGTTCTGTACGTTTGCTCCTTATCTCTTCTCTATTCTCTTTCTTATTTTTTCTCATGTTAGTATATATAAACATTGGTAAAACCAAGACCATAATCAGCATACATGGTCATCTTAATGCGTTTCTGAAGACCAAATGTTGGCTGCCATCATTATTCTCAAAATAGTTGAAAGAGTAAATACTTACCTTCCACCACTAACAATTTACTTACAGACTTTTCTACTCTATGTCTCTGTCCCTTCCAGAATCCTTGACTCTGAGAAACCAATGATCTTTATGTCTCAAAACTTTAGTTTGTATTTTTAAACGTAAGTGAATTTTACACTAATATCTTAGGCCATAGAAGTATTAGGACTTTTATGATCATATCACTTTTTGACTGCATGATGTCATTCTTATAAAATAGAATTAAATTTTATTTTTTAAAACAAGAATTTTCTTTGTTTACTAAAGTACTTTTTTCCAATGTACATTTTAATTGAATTTTTGTGCATTTCTTATAAAATAGATCTTAATCATATTTAAACCCTTCCCTTATCCACACCCCCATAGCCCACCCACAGGATTTCATGCATTCTGTCATATATTTTGAGACCTATCAAGTCAAGTTTGTGTACCCATATGTCCCTTGGTGTGAGTTCATCCACTAGGGCCTGGTCAGCCCATCTAGTACCACTCCCTTAAAGATTGACTCTCTTTCACCTAGCAGGAATCAGCTGCCAATAGTTCCTCAGCTAAGGTTGGGATTTCTTACCAATTTCCCAAGATCTGTGCTCATTTTTTGTCTGATTGAGTTTGCATGGGTCTTGTGCATGATGTCACCATTGCTTCAAGTTCATATGAGCAAGTTCTCAGAAGCCTGGAAGATTCTGATTCCTTATGGTCATGTACTACTCCTAACTCTAACAATCTTTGTGCCCCTTCTTCTATAATAGTCCCTGAGCCACGGGTAGGTGAGGTTTAACACAGGAGTCCTATACAGGGACACACACTCTGCAATCTCTTATTCTCTGTACTATGGCCAGTTGTGACCTTCTGTGTGCATCACCCTCTGTTGCATGAGGAATCTTCCCTGATGAGAGTTGAACTCCTTGTTCTACTATGTTCCGTTAGCCTTTTGTGTTGAGGTTCCATTGTAGATGGGTCACTTAGGGCTGGGTTTCTCACAGAAACTTATTCTCTATGTGTGACCAGTTATGGAACTCCGTAATAGTCTCCATCTTTTATAAAAAGTATCTTCTTTGATGAGTTGCAAATGGTATACTTTTCTGTAAATATAAGGATCAATATTTAACATATAGTAAGAAATTGCATTTGTTTAGGGATGTGAAAGATTTATGTATTACTCTAGATCTGTGAAGTCTCCAGCCATGTGTATTGGACTACATTTACAGTGCCACACATGAGTTCTCTCCCACTGAGAGGGCTTTAAGTTCAATTAGATAGCTGTTGATTACTTCCCCAGATAAAAGTTCCACTACGGCACTGCTATAGTTTACTGTGTGGGTCATTGTAGTTATTTGGTTTTAAAGCTTGAGGTGAACCATTGATTAATTTTCTCCCCTAGCAGCTTGCATAATATTTTCCAAAACTATGAGAGCTAGTCTTCAGGGAGGAAGGAGGCTTCCAGGTCAGTTCCAGCTCTATTGCTCCAAGTTCTATGTTCTAATTATGTCCTATCTTCAGCAGTAGAGTCTTACCTTCAAGTTCTGGGTGGTAATCAAGGGCTGTGGAAATGACTTCTGTTATTTTTGGAGTCTCTTATACTATCCTGACCACCAGCTCAAAGGAAAGTTTCTCCTGTCACTCTGTTTCTTGTCATATAGCCTTCAGATATACACATGTATTCATGTAAAGATATTGGATGCGAAAATGCACAAATATTCAATGTCTCTTAGGTCAATTAGATTTTCTCACAAAACTTTCAAAATAATGTTGCATATATGAGTTATTTGAAACCACGAAATGTTCACCAATATAAACCTGAGGCAGGGCTATTGCCAGGAGCTTATGATAAACCTGGATTATTCAGAGAGATCTTGTCTCAAGAAAACAAACAAACAAGAAACTAATCTGGTGATCTTTTGATAATAATAATGTAGAAAAATTGGAAGGAAATCAATTGACTTATTAAATTTTGTCAAATTCATATGATAAAGTATTGCAAAGACTGAAAACAAATGATATTGATAGAAATCATTAATGTATTTCATAACCATAATACTGAATAATACAAGCATATCAAAGAATATTATATACATATGAAAACTGCTTGGGAGGTCAAGGGAGGAGAACTGTGAGTTCAAGGCCAACCTGAACAACATGAGGACATTCATACCTCAAAAAATATCCCAAGAATATAGGTAACAACTATACAAATGTATTTATTGAAAATATACACAAAAATATGCTCCTGGCAATAACCCTGCCTCAGCTTTATTCGTACTTTTTATGTGTGTGAGTGTATGGCCTGCATGTATGTAAGTGTACCTATGTAGTGCAATGTCCATGGAAGTCCTAAGAGAGCTAAGATTCCCTGGAAATGTAGTTAATAATAGTTTTTAGCTGTCATTTTTGTGCTGGGAACTGAACCTGGGTCCTCTGCAAGAGCAGCCAGTGCTCTTAACCACTGAACCATTTCTCCAGCCCCTAATACAAATAATTTTTTAAGATCTCTATTATTTGGGTTGGAAAGATGGCTTACTGGTTAAGAGTATATACTTACTATTTTTGAAGACAACTCAAATTCAGGTCCCAGAACCCAAGCTGGGTGACTCATAACTGCCTGTAACTCCAGCTCCAGGGGTTTCAATACCTCTGGCTTCTGTAGGCACCTGAGCTCAAGAACCCACCCACACCCTAAATGAATGAATGAATACTACAGATTTTAAAATCTGGGCAGGCAAGGGCAGACAGATCACTGGAACTTCCTGGCAATCTACTTTAGGTTAATTGATGATTGAAAAGTCAGTAATAGATCCTGTCTCAATTCATAGGGGATGGCTCCTGAGGAATAATACTGCAAGTTGTCTGGCTTATGCACATGCAACCCCCTTCCCAACCACATATGAAATAAATTAATTAGAACTTTATGTGAATTTTTATGAATTTCATACAATATATTTTGATAATCTTTAGATCCCATTCCCCCATATGCACCCCCACCTTCACCCCAATTCATATAGTCCATTATATACAAACAAATCAAACATGTGTCCCCAAATGCTCACTGGTGTGGGTCCATTACCGGATCCTGGCATGCTGACATTTTTAAAGAAAACTGTCCAACTAGTTTTAAAATTATGATGGTCATACTTTACATCACTACTAAGTGTGTACAAGTGCACCATCATTTTCTTCAATACTTGGTGTAGCCAGTCCTTTCAGTTTTAGTAGAAAAATAGTAATATCTCCATGTGGTTCTCATTTGCATTTCCCTTGTGATTTCACTAACATCATCAATCCTAGGGAAATGCTGCTTTCACCTAGAGTTCATATATGATCAAGGGTTGACGAGGAGGCAAAGAACAAAGACATTCTCATACACTGTTGGTGGGGATGCAAATTATGATAGACAAAATGGAGAAGAGTGTGGAATCTCCTCCAAAAAGTACAGTGAGGTCTACAATATGGTCCAGCAATGTAGGTCTACAATATGGTCCAGCAATGTCACTTCTGAGTATATATTCAAAGGAAGTGAATTCATATTTAGAATATAGTAAGAAATACATTGGTCTAGAGATGTAGCAAAAGCAGATTTTCCTCTAGAATCTATGACCTTTCCAGCCATGTGTATTTGGCTATGTTTATAGTACCATACATGAGTTACCTCCCATTGATTGAGTAGTCCTTAAGTTCAATTAGACTAGAGTTGACTACCCTCAAGATAAAAGTACCACTGTTGCACCAGTAGAGATAGTTTGTTGCACCAATCATTATTGTGTTTATGGTCTAGAAAGGACCGTTTATTGCTTTTCTCCTTTGATAGTTTGCATAGTATACTCCGGTACCTTGAGAGTTGGTTTCAGGTAAGTTCCAGCTTGTTTCCTGCAGAGCCTGTGTTTAAAGCATGTCTTGTCTTCAGCAATAGGGGCTTGCCTTCAAATTTTGGGAGGCAACAAAAGGCTGTGGCAATAGGATGTGTTGTTTTGGGAGTCCCTTGGACTACTCTGACCAGCAACTCAAAGGGAGGTTTCTCCTGGCTAGCACTGTTTTTTGTTATGTAGTCTTTACCTATACATATGCATGTTTATTTTGGGTGTCTATTTTTCAGTAGGCTTTTGAACTAATACATTTCTCTCTGTTTTCTCACTTCACCTAATTATTATTTATTGCTTCTCTTCCTCCCCTTCTATAACCATCCCTTTCCCCTCCACAGTTAAAGTTCCCTGATTTTCCCCATTTTCCCCATTTTCCCCTTAATAAACTTCTCTTGTACTATCCCCCTCCTGTGCTCTTTTTTCTCATTTACCCACATGGTTCCTTAGGTCTTAAAATGGTTTTGATTTGAATTTATCTAACTAAAAAGGTTGTTGAACACTTTTAAAGATGTTTATATTTCTTATTTTTAAGAACCCTCTGTTCAGATACATAGTCCGTATTTTAAACTGGGTCATTTGTTGTCTTGATTCTTCTTTGTATATTTTGGATATTACTTATCTATCAGATGCAAAGCTGGTGAAGATTTTCTACCATTCTGTTGGCTTTCTCTTCGCTCAGTTTGCTGTAAAGAAGGTTTTTTAGTTTAATGAGGTCACATTTATTAGAAAAAGACATAGAAGCCCATTAGCTTTTATTGTTGTACCAAACACAATAGTCAATATATAGAATCAAGAAGGTGCCCAACGCTGGATAAGTGCATAAAAACATATGGTATATAAACACAATGTATTATTCATCCTTTAGGAAAAATGATCAACTGGAGAGAGAGTTCAATGGATAAGAGTGCTTGCTACTCTATCAGAAGTAGTTCAGATCCCAGCAGTCACAGCTGGTGGCTCACAATTTCCGTAAATTCAGTTCCAAGGGATCCATCTCTATCTGACCTCTGTGAGCCACCATGCATGCACAAATGCAGACACACATAAATAAAATGCATCCCGAGAAAAGAAAAATGAGGGCTGGAGAGATTGTTCAGGGGTTAAGATCACTGGGTAGTCTTGCAGAAGACATGGGTTTGAATCCCAGCACCCACATGATGGCTAACAACCATCTGTAATGTCAGTTCCAGGAGATTGGATACCCTTTTCTGTCCTCATAGGGAATTGCATAACATGAGTGCACTTACATGCAGGCATAACACTCATGCACATAAAAAACTTAAAAAAGGAAAATTAAGTTCTATGATTTATGGAAGATAAATAGAATTAGGAGACATATTAAGTGAAATAATCTAGACACTGAAAGATAAATGTCACATGTTCTTGATCATATATGGAAGCTTAAATAAATCAACCTGAGTGTAGACTATTGACTGCTACAGATTGGACCAGAATAGGGAATGGTAGACAAAACAAAGCTGTATTTGATTAGTTTAGAGTGTATGCACTTGTTGAAATATTTAACGGAACCTCATTAATATGTACAATTTATAACACACATAATAATAATAAAAAATAGGGCTGGAGACATGACTCAGAGGTGAAGAGCACTGGTTGCTCTTGCAGAGTACCCAGATTCAGTTCCCAGCACCTACATGGTGGATATCAACCATCAGTAACTCCAGTTCCAGGGGATCTGACACTCTCTTCTGAGCTCCATGGGCACTGAACAACACAGGTGTACTTACACATATGCAGACAATATACTCATACACATAAAATAAAAATAATTTAAAAATAATAAAACATTTTAATAAAATTTAAAAAATTATTGTGTTTTTGACCTGCCATGCAGATTTCAGATGTACAACACTCCAGTCACATGAGCAGAATCTTCAAACTATCTGTATTTCTCTTTCCATTCATTTTTCTGTAGAGAAAATTGCATCTCTATCCATACACAGATGGAGATAGATGTAGATCCATATCATATGGATCAAAGCTTACTTTGTGCACACGGATATGCAAATTTCCCAGACTTAGTCCATTTATGGAGAATTCTAGCCTTCTTCTAATCTTCACTTGTCTCTTTACCAATAATTGGTGATTTACAATGCTTACACATTCTTTCTTGCTCAAGTTGTTTTGTCATGGTATATTATCACAATAATAAGAAAAATAAGGAATATGGTAAGTGAGAGAACCCGACCTCTTAGATTCGAAACAACAGTGATATTTCTATTTCACCAAGTCTAGTTGCTGAACTGTGACAGCCTAAAAGTCATGAATTCAGATTTCAAAACAAAAACTTAAGGGAATCTTGGTGGGTTCTAGAAAAGGGGACTGGGATGGAAATGTCCCTGTTGGGTGATAAGAATTGAGGTTCTTAAAGTGCCTAAATGTATTAGCTACTTTTCTGTTGATCAATGTGATCAAGGAAGGCAACTCACAGAAGGAAGAGATTGTGTAGCTTACAGTTCCTGAGGAATGAATCCATCATGGCAGGGGAGGCATGGAAAGAGGCAACTGTAACAGAAAGTTGAGCATTCACCTCTTAAAGTGTGCAGAGCAAACAGAGAGATTGCAAACTCAAAGGTGGACAAACTTATGAAGTCTCAAAACCTTCTCCCACTGATGCACTTCCTCCAGCATGGTTGCGTGTCCTCAACCTCTGCAAACAGTGTCACCCACTGGGGCAAGTATTCAAATACTTGGAGTCTTTGGGGGACATTCTTCATTCAAAGCACCACAATATGCAACAGTATTAGGAGAGAAGAAAAATGACTCATAGTTCCAGAGTCTTAAATATGGCCATATCAGCGTGAGTAGGTTGTATACACACTCTCGGTAATAAGAAAAGTTAGGAAAGTACAGAATGCACCACAGAATTGGGTATCCATGGAAAACATGTGGAGGAACATACTTTCCACGCTACGGTACCCACCTGAATTGATGTGGAGTGGTGATTAAGTGTGTAGGTTACTTTCAGTACAAACAAAATGTCCTCTTTCTCAAGAACATCTTGAGCCGTAATCATCCACAGAAGAGTCGGGATGGTGATATGTTATGTCTAAGATCCTACCGTCAGGGATACTACTAGCTAGGGGAGTGACTTTATGGCTAAGTAATAAGTTTGTGGTCACTCATTATAGAGGAAAGGGATATACATAAGAAGAGCAGTTGACCTTGGGCAGAATTTTTGGATGACCTGGGATATGACAGATGTCCACCTATAGCAAATAATGACTAATCAGCTCAAGGTCTTCTTCCTGTTTCTTTTGACTACCATTCTGTCCTTAGCTGGTGCACTCTCACCTTGGCCTGCATCTCTCCCCATGAAGCCCCTGTTCCCATTCCTCTTCCTCCCTATTCCTGCAAACTAGCTCTTTTCTGTGACTTTCCTCTTGTCCTACCAGTTGTCCAGAGAAGAAAGAAGGCAAAAGGATCTCTGAAATGAAATTTGAAGAAAAATATCATCTTCCAGAACGTAGACCAGTACAATTGAGACAAAGAAGGGAAGAAGGACAGGATAATGTAGCCATGATCACCAGCTGAATGGAAAGCTGATAAAGGTGAGCCATAGGAGGTTCAAATGGCCAAGGAGAAGTCCACTGGCCTAATTCATGACCTAGACAGATGGTAAGGTAATTGTAAAGCAAGAAATCTTAGAACTGTCAGAAGATCCAATAGTTGTGAACTCTGAATGGCAGTCAACTGGAAGGAGAGTGAATTTAACACCAACTTGACTGGTATTCAATTATGGTTAAAATAAAATATTAAATATAAATATAAAATATAAAATAAAATAAAATCTTCTGAGATGTGTCTGTGTGCTGTATGGTGGCAGGGAAGAAGAGAGAAGAGGTGGATAGAGTCTCTTCTTTGGGGACAGTTAAGTACTGCTATCCTTTTCTACGTGATTTGCCTTGTTCTGTATTTAATTCCTGAGCATGGAAGTTTAGGCTATCAAATTTAGATCCTATTTCTAAATGAATATTTAGACTGTAAAGTGTGTGTGTGTGTGTGTGTGTGTGTGTGTGTGTGTGTGTGTTTAGAAAGGGTGAATCCTATTAAGAGTCAAGGGGAGACCTGGTAGTGTATTGAGATATTCTTACCCTAGAAAGAGGATCTTCAAATAATCTAACTGTACTGTAGATGTACTCTTTGTATCAAACTAGGGCCAATGCGTAGAAAGGAGCCCATCCTACACATCTGCATCTACATCTAAGGACGTGGAGGACTTAGAACAATTTTGTGAGTTTCCTGGAGCTTAGAGAGCCTCAGAACTTTCAGGTTCAAGGTATGAGTGGACTGCAGAAGCTTCCGCTTCAGAGTCAGGGACCACATACAATGCATTTGCATCCTTGTGGTCAGTTCAGCAGCAAACTGGGTATACTTGTTGGAATTTGCTCTTGCCTAGTCCATCTTCCTAGACTCTGTTCCTAGAATGTTTTTGTCAGGGTTTCAGGAGAGAAGGAACCGCAAAGCTTGCAGACTGAAAGCAAGGCCTGAGAATGGACATTGGAAGGCCTTTCTGGATAGAGGGTTCCCAAATAATATAGTGGCACACTTATGCTGAGCAGTGTGACAAACAGGGGCAAAAATTTAAGACTGGGCCCCTTAGCCCTCTGTTTCTGGAAACCCCACATTAAAGCCATTTTCAGATCTTCCCTGAGTGAAAGAAGGACAAGAAGCTTGCAGGAAGAAGGTGAGTAGTAAGAGTGGACTGTAGAAGCTCTGCTCTAGATGGAGGGAACCCAGATAACATGGTTCAGCCAGTGTGGAGAGTGCTGAACCAATGAGCACCCCACAAAGGCAATGAACCTGAACCTTTTCCCTTCCCTCTTTGGACACTTTGCCCATAAGAGTCATTTTAGGAGCTTCTAGAGAAAAGGGAGCTAGATTATTTTTTGAGTCAAGAAGATAGTTAGGAATGAGTCACCCAACTAATCACTCCCCTCCTCCCATAGACAAGCCCAGACAATAAAGTTACATTGTGTCTTTTGGAGAGTCCTTTACAATATTGGGACTTTTTAAGGGTCCTGCACAAAATAGGGGCTGACTTGCAACCATGACCCCCTCCGCCCCCATTTCTACATCTGCATCTGGGGACTTAGATGGCTCAGAAGTTTCTGGAGGAGAGACAGCCACACTGTAATGTCAGAGTCAAGGTGAGAACTTACGACAGCAGTGGCCCCTTCTGGGATAAAGGATCCCCGAATAACGTAGTTTCACCCCTTTTCTTAGTACGGCACCAAATTGGGTACACTTGTCTGTTAGGCCTTCTTCCTCTGTCTGTCCTTCAAAACCCTGCACAGGAGTCATTTTCACAGGTTCCCAGAAAGAGGTCATGCCTCCTGATAAAGGGCCCCCAAATATTATGCCTGTGACCCTGTAGTCTGCACTACAACAAACCAGGACCCAGTTTTAGGAATGAACCTTTGCCCCCTCTGTCAGAATGTGTACAATAAGGAGGGATTTTCCAAGGACTCCCTGACCTACACAGCAGCTAAACTTTCAGGGTGTATGTAGGACTTCCAAGTGGAATGTAGAAGCCCCATTTCATCTATTAAGTTCCCAAATGATAAAACATCTGGGTCCACTTGCGGGGGGAGAGAGAGAGAGAGAGAGAGAGAGAGAGAGAGAGAGAGAGACGCATTTGGGAAGTTCTCAGAGAGGAAAGGACTTTAGGTCAAGCTGAGATGAGAACTGGAAGTGGATTACAGAAGGCCTACCCCAGATAAACATGCCCGAAAATCAGCTACTTTGTATTCTTTTAGAGGGTCCTGAACGCAGTGGGGCCCGAGTTTCAAGAAGAAGTCCCGCCCACCTTACTGCATCTGCATCCGGGGACTTGGGTGAAGAAGCTTGGAGCCATTTTGAGAAGTTTCTGGAGGAGCTACAGCCGCACTGCTCTTTCGGAGTCAAGGTGAGAGCTTAGAGGAGATAGCAAATGCCCCTTTTGGGATAAAGGGTCCTGAAATCATGCACTTTCATCTTTGTGATCAGCCTAGCACCAAGTGGGGCATACTTGTAGGAATGAGACCCAACCCCATCAAATTCCTTGAGCCCCTGCTTTCACGAAGAAAGTAGGCCCTGAAAGTGGAGTGTAGAAGCTCCTCTCTGGACAGAGGGACCCCAGATAATATAGTTCAGTCAGTGTGGTGAGTGCTGCACCTATCAGTGGTTCACAGGGAGCAATGAACCCCATGCCCCTTCCCTCTCCTCTCTGGGCACTCTCCCCATAGGAGCCATTTCATAGGTTCCCCGAGAAAAGGAAGCCAGAGATTTTTGTTGATCAAGATGAGAGCTGAGAGTGAATCAGAACTGTAAAAGTACACTGTATCCTTTTGAAGGTTCTGGACTAAATAGGACTGACTTGTGAGAATGAGTCCCTCTGAGACTTGTACATCTTCATCTGGTGACTTGGGGAGTTTCAGAGCCCTTTTGAGGGGTCCCTGGTTGAGGTCCAGCTACTGTGAAGTTTTAGAGTCAGGTCCCTTTCAGAATAAAGGGGGTTCTCAAATAAACAGTTTCTCCCGGTTGGTTCGTTGTGGTAGTAAGAATGGGGTTGACTTGTAGAATTGGGCCCCATGCTTCTTTGTCCTTGGGTAGTGAGGAGAGCCTCTGAACCTTATTTTCAGAGGTTCCCCCAGAAAGGCCCATCATGTCAAGCATGAAAGTTAGACCTGAGAACACAGTGGGGAAGCTCCACCCTAAATACAGGACCCCAAAATTTTACAGTGGTGACCCTGTGGTCAGTTCTCTGCCAAATGTGGGTGGTTGTAAGAATGAGCCCTTTACCCTTCTGTTTCTGGGTACCTTGTATAGGAGCCATATTTAGATATTCCTGGAGGGAAAGATAGGCTCGTGGCTTTTGGGAAAGAAAGCAAGACTTGAGAGTGGATTGTGGAAAGTATGCCTCTGATATAGGCACCTGAGATAATATAGTTTAGCCACTGTGATGAACAGTGTCTCAAAGTGGGGTCCACTTGTACAAATGGGCCCTTTCCCTTTCGTCTGTGAGGACTCTGACCATGGGAGCCACTTCTGAGGTTTCCAGACTGGAGCGTGGTCAGTGCCATTTTGAGTAAAAATGTGGGCTGGGAAGCTTGCCCCAGATACGGTGGGATCATCAAGCCACACTGTATACTTTTGAAAGTTGTGCACCAAATGGGAGCTGAGGTGTGAATTTGAGCCCCTCCCCACTCTTCCACACGTGTATCAGGGGACTTGAGCAACTTGGGGCCTTTTGTGAGGTGTCTGGCGGTTAACGGGTTGAGCCCCGCCCCTCTTTTCCTCACCTACATCCGGGGTCTTGGAGGACTTGGAGCCATTTTGTGACCTTTCTGAAGGAGAGACGGCCACGCTGTGCTGTTGAGAGTCAAGGTGAGAGCTAAGAGTTGGTGGCAAAAGCCCCTTTTGGAATAGAGAGTCCCCAAATAACGTAGTTTTACCCTTTTGATAACTGTGGCACAAAATGGGGTCCATTTGTCAACTAGGGCTTCTTCCTCTGTACGTCCTTCAGGGCCGTGCCCAGGCACCGTTTTTAAAGGTTTTCAGGAGGGCCGGTGTCACGTGGCCCCAGTAGGGCTAGGCCTCGTTATGTAGACCAGGCTGATCTCAATCTCACAGAGATTTGCCTGTCTCTGCCTCGTCCCACGTGTACACGTGCCACTATGCTGCTTTATTTTATTTTATTATTTTATTTATTTATTTATTTATTTATTTATTTATTTTAATATTTATTTTATTATTTTTTGACAAGGTCTCTCAGTAGCTCCAGCTCCTGGAAGTGACCGTAACCTCTGAAAGCTGAAGGTGTAGTCCGTATCTACCTTAGGGGACTTTGGAACATTCCTGCATATTGTCCACAGTGACAGAGGGGGCAAAAAGCTAATTTCTATAACAGGGCCTCCATTTGGCACTGTACAGACCTACAGGAACACAGTTGTAGTATTTGGGAACCCTCTATCAGGAGCTGGACTTTCTGAGTCCATTTTCAGGTCTGGTTTTCCCTCTCCACAGTCTAAATAGAGCTCTTCACACACCTTCCAAATACATATTCCTGTAATCAGTGAGAAGTGCTTAGACTGAGGATGCCCAAATCAGTGCTCCCCTGTTCTCCATTCTGCACCAAACAGGGAGACTGGGTAAGAATAAGCCTTCACCCGCTTCCAAGGAGAATGTGATTTGTATGAGTTTTCTGAGGCAGTTGGAGTAGAAAGAGCCCAGAATCCATGAGGTGACATGGTGAGACACTAGAGGTAAACCGAGGAGATACTACACCACATAGAAAGTAGACAAGTCCGCTGTGACCCTGTGAGCAGCTGTGTACTAAGTGTGAGTAGACTAGTCAGATCAGTTCCCTACTTTAGCGTCAGGGCCTCGGGGATAAGAACCTTTTCTTGAGGTCCATGGACAAAAGCAGGCCTGGGAAACTTTAGTGGTCAAGCTAAGGCTAAGAGAACACCAAGGAAGCCACACCTTAGGTAGACACTACAAAAACAATCCAACCATGCTTCTAGTGCCAACCATGCTCTTGTCAGCCTCAAGAAACCCCACTCAGGGGTTTCCAGATTGCTCCATCTTCAATTCTGTCTCTTCTAGCAGGAAGGTGAAACTGTGCAGTGAGAAGTATCACCAGAGCAACAGACGGAGCCAAGTCTGATTGCAGAGGGAGGTGTCCAGCATCTGCCAGACATCTAGGTAAGCAACCATGGTGAGAACTGACTGTGGGAGGAAGAAGCCCGGCATCCCTCAAACGGGGCATCGTAGGTCCCTACTGCCCCTGTTCTGATGCCTGCAGAGCCGTGTCCCTGTGGCTGCTGCGGAGGCCTTCCTATCGGCTTCATGACTTGTGGTGGGAATTTTCCAGGAGGTGATAACCTTGATCTTAGGACTGATGTCAGGTCAGCAAGGATGCCACATGTGGGTAGCAGAGGGATTCAAGATTTGGCTTTATCATGGGTACTGGAGGTGACTGCACAGTCTGACAAGGCACTGGAGTCAGCCTCAGAGGCATTAAGTGTCATGTTTACTTCATTTGTTTCACGCAGGAAGGTAAGAATCTTTGAGGAGATCAGGTTTGGTGTAAAGGGGAGATACTAAGAAGGACAAGTAAGAGGAATCAACTTCAGCGAAACTTAGGGAAATTCCATCTCAGCAGAGATGAATCTAGGCATTACTGGAGATCACACACGGGGGAATGGATGTATTACCCACTCACTTCTGCGAGTTTTCAGGATATCAAGGAAGTAGAGAACTTGACCTGAGTGGGTAACCTTGGTTAGGCACATATGTTCCAAGGTCTAGCAAGAGTTCAGGTGATTCCAAGGGAAGATTGAAGGAAACTCCAGTTCAGAGCATAGATAAGGGACTCTCAAAAGTCTTCACTGATCCTCTGTCACCTCCACAGTCCTAGGCAGGGCTGTCATTCTGAGCCCCCTGTATTGTTTCCAGGTCATATGTTGCTGAAGGCTTTGGTAAGAGGAGCTTTGCCTTAGGTTATCAGAGGGAGGATCTCAGGTGTGTCAGGAGTCCAGGACTGAGGGAATCCCATCACTCAATAACATGATATCCATCCCCTATCGTCCTTTCTGTCGGCTGTGAGAAATCCTAGAGTCTTTTAGTGAATCCCCTCTCCTCACCTCTTCTTCCTTCTGTCTTACAGAAATAGGACTTTGCATTAAGGTGTATTCAGCTTATCAGAGGAAGGAGTTATGGCCTTGCAATTATCAAAGTCAGTGTCAGGCAGGTCCCCCATTCTGTGACACATGGACCGCATTAAATTGAGCCACCTCTAGTAGTCGCCCCTCAATAGGTGTAGCCAGACACCAGGCATCCTCTATCTCTTTTGTTATTTCACAGAGAGGAGGACACATGTTCCCTGAGTTTGCTACAGAGCAACAGAAATGATGTGGTTTAGTCCTGGGCAAAGGAATTTTGAGGACCCAGAGTAAGGACACAAGGTACCATACATCTTGAACAAGGTCACTCCAACACAAACCAGCTCACCCTTCCCATAAGTAATAGGGACTTGATATTGTTCTCACAATTTTCAGCTTAAGGTTGCCTCACTGTCTGTCACAGGAGCTCCAGGGACAACAGGTGAAGGTCTGGGTCTTAGACAGTGTCCCTCAGTTCACGTACTAGGGGAAGGTCTTGCAGGCTCAGAAGTCAAGGTGAGGTGCACACTCTGAGTGTATACCAAGGTTCCAACATCCTGGAGTACAGAGACTTCAACTTTCCCTACCTCACATGCTCGTCGTCAGCCCTGAGGGCTCACACTCTGTGACCTGGCCGCATCAGAGGTGTTGTGTTCCTTCTTCTTTCAGACTGTCATGATAACAGGCCTCTCAGGAGTCCTAGTAGCCCTAGAGAACCACTCAAACAAAATCATGTAACAGGCCTTGCTGAGCGCTGCCGGAGAGTAGCTGTCAGCAGAGCTCACTTACCACCTTCCTCTCTCCTCCAGGCCTGTGAGTCCTCATTGCTGTGAACTGCACTCTCTCCTGGTCAAGGGAAGCCATGATGCATCATACTAAGAACAGCCAGGACAGCTGTCTGCTGGAAGACCCTCAGATCCAAAGGGGGGCAAGCAACCCAGACAGTGTTCAGGTTCCCCTTTCTAAAGCTGACGAGGAGGAAACCACTGCCTTTACCTCAAAGGCGGTTTCTGCTGGTGGAATACCAAGTATTCCCAAGAGTCCTCAGAGAGCCTCCTCCCCACCCATGATCATGGGCTCCATTCCAGAGGGCCCTTCTGATGAGGCTTCTGGCTACCAACTTGAGGAGCTGGAAGACCCTGTGTCTTTTTTGCATAATGCACTAAATATAAAGGTGTCCGACTTAGTGCAGTTTTTGCTCTTCAAGTATGAAATGAAAGAGCTGACCACCCTGACAGAAATTCTGGATATTGTCATTAGAGATTATGAGGAATACTTCTTTGTGATCTTTACTGAGGCATCTGAGTGCTTAAAGTTGGTCTTTGGCATTGATGTGATGGAAGTGGACCAAGTTGTCCACTCCTATGTTCTTGTCACTACCCTAGGGATCACCTATGATGGGATGATGCATGGTGTCCAGGGCAAGCCCAAGACAGGCTTCCTAATAGTCATCCTAGGTATCATCTTCATGGAGGGAAACTGTGTCAGTGAGGAGGCAGTCTGGAGACTGCTTAATACTGTAGATGTGTATGCTGGGAATGATCACTTCCTATATGGGGAGCCCAGAAAACTCATTACTGAGCATTTTGTGGATGAAGGGTACCTGGAATATAGACAGATGCCTGGCAGTGATCCTGTGTGCTATGAGTTCATGTGGGGCCCAAGGGCCCACGCTGAAACCACCAAGATGAAAGTCTTAGAATTTTTTGCCACTATCACTAGGCGTGATCCCAGATCATACCCTGCAAAATATGAAGAGGCCTTGAGAGAGGAGTTGGAGAGAGGCCAGGCCTGAATTGCCCAGCTGATGCTACTGCTGCTCTGAACTAGAACACAAGTTCTGGTGCACGAGCAGTTTCTAGCTAAGGTCAGGCAGAGTCAGAGATAATGGAGTGTTAGGCTAGAGCTGGTGGGAGGACAGTGTGAACCATTCCACACTTTCTCTTCTGTTTAGATGACCCAGGAATGTGTTTTCATTATATTCCAAAGTGTTGCTACTTTTACTAGAAGATTAGTTCAGTTGAGATTTTAACGCTACAATTTGTATTAATAATGCATCTACTATTGATTAGCCTAGTTTAAGAGAGTGTTACTGTTTTGTAAAAGAAACTAAGATGCCTTCCATGTTATTTGTACTCTGTCACAAGCTGCCATAGCATTCAAATTGGCATTTCCTTGGCAATGCAAATAAACTTGGCATTAACATGAAGAATAGAATAAAAGTGTTAATTTTTTATTGCCTCATGGTCTTAGTCTCTCGTTGTTAACTAATGGAAGTCAAAACTAAGGTATCGTAAATTAAACCTCTGCCCTTGCCCTAACCCTTCACTGAGCACTGTCTCTTTGCAATGCCCTATATTAGCAGTGCAATTCTAGAAGAAGACAGACATGTCCTTACCCATGCAATGGTTGAGCGCAGGAGCAACAGCCCTGTGAGAAACACAGTAAGAAGTCCTTTTAGACCTAAAGTACAAATAGAGGAGGGGACACAGTGGGGTCTCCAAGAGAAAGCAGCCAGTGTCAGTGTCCTGAACTGGGGAAGATTGGGAGTTGTAGAAATGGCAATTCCTTCTGGAAGATTTGATTGTAATGAAATTTCAAAGTAGCCAGTCAGACCCTTTGGAAATGTGACTGACTTGGGGCTGAATGAAGGGCAAACTGATCTGAGAACCTTTTTGGTGGTGGACGGGGCAGTGAGGAATCGGGCTGGGGGTGTAGCTCAGTGAGAAACACTTTCATAGCCTGTGTGATCCAGTAGGTTGTGTCCCTATCACCTCAAAACACAAAACCAAAATATACAAAAAGGAATCCTATCCTGTGGAAGGAATGGCTGACCACACCATGTACACTAGTGCTTGCCCCCACCATATGCAGGGGTTTCCTGAGACATGGAGGAATCATGGGAGAATGGGGCTTGAAAATCCTGGCCACGTGCTTTTCTGCCTGCCTGATCAGAATACATAAAGGTATCAAGAAGATATTTTAATTCAGTTATGCCCAGTGCAAGTGCCCAACTCTACAGAAGCATTGGGTATGGGGAGTTGGTGAAACAGTGGTTTGGGCGGAACAGCAAAGGAGGAAAGAACCTAGCCTTTGTTACACAGTCTAGGAGTTTCTATGTCAGGTACACTAATCATCACCCAGATTTGACATGTGTCCAACAAGAGAGAGAGTTTATTTCCTTTGATTTGATTTATTGATTTGGAGTCAAATGGGAACGGAAATAACAGCCACCTGCCTTTCTCTATAGTTCCACTCACACAATGCACTGCTCCAGGGGCTTGACAGGCAGGACCCATGTTTCAGCAGCCCTGCTGGACAGGCTTTATCAGACCCATTTCCCAGGTGAAGAGCCCAAGGCTCCCAGCATTGGGAATTTCCTGGATCAATCTCTAATAAGTGACAGGGCTGGGAAGAAACCAAGGGAAGGGTCTGCATGGATCTGTAGCTCAATCTGTTCCCACACTTCCCAGCTCAAGGCTGACCCTTTGCTCTTTTGGCCAGGACTCTTTTCTCACCGCATGATGTGTATCAGGACACTAACTGAAGGATCCTGGAGGATCCCAAAGTCATGTATTGACAGCAGCCCTCGTGACTGCAAGAGTCAAACTCAATTCCGGGATTGTCCAAGGCTGGATCCTGGGCCCTTGAGTGCCCAAGTGCGGGCGTTTCTGTTCTGGGCCACCATTTTCCTGCACTGCTGCTCCTTTCCCTGGTCATGCCGCATGTGCCTGCCCTTCCTCTCTCTATCTTGTCCTGTTGACTGAACTTCACACCTTCTCTGTACCAGTGTGCATTTAATGATTAGTTGAGTTATGGGGTCAGGAGGTTTCACGACATTCCCAAGAAACTCAAACTTCCCCTAGTTAAATAATTGACTTGTGTAGGATTCTAAGTAGATTACTAGCCTGTGTATAACCCAGGGGAACTTGTCAGTTTGAACTTGTCAGGTTCGAACCAATGAGTTTATTGAGGTCCCTACAGAACCATGGATGATTCAAAGGCAGGTACCTTACTGAGAGGTCCCCTGGTAAACCTATGAGCAGGCACACCACTAAAGCTTTTCACTCCCAACAGGGATGACTTACAAGAGGCTGCAACATACGAAACACACAAAAATCTACACCACTAAAGAGTCCTCCTGGGATATATACAGGCACATAATCTACCTAGAATCTGACATGGGCCAACTATTTAACAAGTAACAAGAGGAAGGTGGAGTTTCTTGAGAATCTCATGAAGTCTCCTGACCCCATGACTCAGCTCATCATTAAGTGTACACTGGTACCTATCAGGATTGAATTACTGTAGTCATGTTTAACTAAACAAACAGGAGCTTTTTATAATACCACTTATGAAAATTAGGCATCCAAAATGAGCATGTCTTGGGACACAGAAAACGATCTCTGTGGGGAACAAGTGGAAACTAGTGACATTTCTGTAGTCATTCCCAAAAGACTGACAGTCAGTGGCCAGCAGAACTGCAAGTGTAAATTCAAAGCATGGCTGAGGATGTGGTCGTTCAGTTAAACAGTAGTAGTTAGAGTACCAGTACCACAGGATCTAGTGGAGCTCATTCGTGCATTGCCATGCTTGGGAACAGCTCTACTGTGGGGACAATCACACTGCTTATGTGGTCCCGTCTGAGAAAACCCAAGAAACCAGCAGAACAATCGAAAGATACCAATACAAGATGACACAGGAGTTGGCGCAACTGGGAAGTAGTGAGAAAGGTAGACTACTCTGTCTTGGAGGTATACTCAGCCTTCTACCTATCTGTGATAAACTAGTCTCTATAAAGCCAAAGCTTAATGTAACTGGAGACTGATCATTAAAGCAAGCATGGAAGTACAGAATAGCCACCTCCCCTTTTAGGAGTGGTAAAAGAAAGAGAATCACTTTCTCAAGGGATACAGGACTGACTCCTGACAGCACAGTCTCTTGGCACACAGGAGATGGCTCTGGAAATTTCGAGTTTTGTACACTTTTTGCACAAAAGGAAGAGTTGGAATCCTGGTGCATGACTGCTTCCAAAAATAGGGTTAGAAGTCCCTTGCAGACTGGCCCTGTGACATCATGTGACAAAGAGAATGATGACCTCAGCAGATAGTTGCCCTCTAGGAACTCTAGAACTTCGTGGCCACTATTTGTTGCATATCCCTAGTGGAACCAAAGGCAGTTTTGACTCTCTTGGGGGATGTTTATTGCTCTTTAGTCCAGAATTCTCCTAATGGTAATGTGGCACCATGGTAGGTCAACCACGCTCCAGGTAATGAATCTACACCCTGAGGATCAAAGCCAACCTATCACCACATTAACCAATTAAGCCTTTATCTTTAGGATATAGCAGGATATAGCAACTCTTGACAGAATCTTCAGTCTTTTTTTCTGTCACAAAATAACCGGTATAATGGTGTAGAGCCAATATATGTTGCATTTCAAAAAGAAAAACCTATTTCATTTTGGTTTAGATCTATTGTAACGTCAACTTTCACAGAGGCAATCCAGAGGTCCTCGAGAATATTTCCAGAGATGAAATGAGAGACCCGGCTCAGAAGAATGATACAGAAACTCTACACACAAGTGCTGCTGAGCGAGGGCCTCCTGCTAAGAAAATGAAGCTTTTAGTTATAAGATGTTCCCCAAGATTACACAAGGCCAAAGAAGAGGACAGGAAGACACAGCAGGAGGTGACCAACCATCAGAGACCCCCAGGCAATATTTCCATCATGCCTTCTAGTACAGGAGACAAGAGTGACTTCCCTGTAAGCACCCCAGACTATTGACTATTGTCTCACTCAGGGGACACGTGGTCCATGTGGAGAGGGCACCTCTGCTAATGTCACAGTTTCTACTGCAGTGACTGAGGAAATGCAAGGGGCTGGGGGTGTGTCCAGTCATTCCTTAAGATTTCTTATGTACGTGCATGTGATGTTTATGTACAATTCTTGTTCCATGCTGAAGGCAGCATTGTCTGCTTTATCACTAAATGAGTCCTGTGAAGTGGAAGAGGAACAAGAAGAGTTAGAAGAGGAGGAGGAGGAAGAGGAGGAGGACGAGGATGAAGAGGATCAGGAGGATGGGGAGGAGGTGGAGGAAGAAGAAGAGAAGGGGAGGAAGATGGGGATAAGGATGGGGACAAGGATGAGGACAAGAAATGGGAGGAGAAGGATGAGGAGGATGTAGAGGAGGAAGAGGAAGAAGAGGAGGAGCACAAGGAGGATGGGGAAGGGAAGGAGGAGAAAGAAGAAGAAGAGGAGGATAGGGAGGAGGAGGAGGAAGGGGAGGAATACTTTGAAAATATGTGTATAATCTGTGGGCTGTTCAAAGACAAAAAATATCTATGTACTCATGTGCCACTAAAGACACATGTAAAACATTTTTTGAAAATTAACAAACTTTTGTTTTTACAAAATAAAAACAAATCTCATAGTGATAAAGAAACATCCTAAACTGGAGTCTGTAGTCTGTGTCCCTCTGTGTCCACAAAAACTGTCTTCAAACAACTTCATAATTCAGAGCAGTATTTAAGATTCTCAAGATTAAAAAACAGATGAATGATACCCATCTTTCATGTGTAATGTCAACTGTCACAGAGGCAATCCAAGGAAACTTTCCAAAGAGCGAGGACATTGGCAATGGACAGAGAATTTCCTGGTCATATTCTATGTGTCAATCTTTCCATCCCTGCACCCTGCCCTGTTGTACCAACTTCCAGTTGCTGATGCTGGAAAGGATGTCCTATTCTCCTAGTGACACTGAGCATAGCTGTTTCTTTTAGAAGTCCTCTACCTTTCTCACAGTTCATTTTCATCCCATGGGAAAACCATGGCCCACTGGCCAGAGATGTTCACTCTGGACTTTGATTACCATTTGCCATCCTTCTCTGGGAGTCTGCACATTCTGTCTTCCATTGAGCTAGGAGCAGACTGTGCTGATAATTTGCTGTTTCATATACCCTGCCTGTGGAGGGAGCATTTTTAAGGGTATTTGGTTATTTGTAATAGGAATTTAATGAGCTGGTTATTAGCAGCTGGGAACTGAGTGCATAAACTTTTGAATGTGCTTCTTTAGATGATCAGTGCCTAAGCACCCTCACAGTAGGAGATGACCTGCAGCCACCTACTGAATCTCAATTCCTAAAGACCCTGACATCCTCTGGGGGGAGGGGGTAAGAAAGTATTCCTTGGTGGACATGGCAGCTGCATTCTGGAGATGACGCATACTTTACCTTGCTTCTATTGTATCCCATCTTACACCTACCCCGTGGGAAATTCCTGCCTGTCAGTGTGACTAATGCACCTGTTCACATGTTCAGGAAAGAAGAGTCATGTGGAATATAATGGAGACTCACAGGTGAGGAATCATGTGAAGGTGAAATTCTCAGTCTACCAAGAGGAATGATAAAGTTGCCAAGGGCAGTATAGAAAACTGCCAAGACTGAAGAAAGGCAGCCCTTTCTATGAGCTTTACCATAATCTCCTTCAAAGAGGATGGTTGGTGTAGCACTTGGGAGCACATGCTAAAAGCCAGGCACAGTGGTGCATGCTTGTAATTTTAGCATATAAAAAGAGGCAGAAGGATCAAAAGTTCAAGGCCAGCCTTGGGTATATGAGATACTGTTTCAAAAACCCAATTCTTTTTGAACAGAGTCTCCTGTAGCCCCAGCTGGCCTAGATCTTGCTATGTAGATCAAAGTGATCTTTGTCTCACAGAAATCCTCCTGTCTCTGTATCCAGAGTGCTGTGTTTATCCTATTAAAGCTGTGCACCACCATGCCCAGCCAAAAAAGCCAGTATTTTTACTTATTTTATATTGAGTTTTTGTTCATTTCATACAACAGTTCCTAACCAGATTGAGACCCCCCTATTTATGTCCCTACCCCCCCTCACACACACTAAGCCTCATGAATTCCACCATACATTTTAAGTCCCATCCAGTCAAACATTTTACTCATACGTCCTTCAGTGCAAGTTCATGCACTGGAGTCTATTCAGTCTATCTAGAGATCTAAAGAGGAGGGTCTACTCTCCCTCTCCCAGCTGTAATCGGTTTCCAACATTTCTCAGGCTAGGGCTGTCCTGCTGCCCATTTCCCTTGAACTACTCTAGGCCCTTGTGTCATTCAGTTGACATGGGTCTAATGCTTTATGCCACTATTGCCACAAGTTCAGGTGAGCAAGCTTCCAGTGAAAAGTCATTTTTTAAAAGCATCTTCTACACTGTAGACATTAGAGAATTCAGAAAATTCCAAGGCAAGTCTCTAGAATCATGGAATAGAGCAAGGAGATAGTACTGTTATCTTAAAACCACGGTAGTTGTTTTATTGCAAAGCATTTATTATATAATAATCTGTATGACAAAGCCCCGGCATCTATGCACACATTTGGGCACAGGGTAACTCCATGAGCCAGTGTACCTAGGAGGAGGTGCAATTTCTCCTTACCACTGAGGTATTAGCAGAACCTCCCAGATGATTTTCAATTCTGAAATTTCAATGGGACATTCCTTTTTTTCTGTTTGAGGAGCAATGATTCTGTAAAATAATAATAGTAACTATTATTATTATTATTACTATAAAAATCCAGGAGCCTGGGCAAGAGAACAGACAGGAGAAAGCATCTGTGAGTGGGGAACATTGCAAGGATCCAGAAGACAGCAATGGCTAGTATCCATGGCAGAAACCATTTGGTAAAGACAATTTAGAGAGTCCCAGACTTCCTGCCACTCAGTTCTGTGTCCAGAGTCCAGTTCAATGGGAAATGAACAAGGGGAGAAGTGAGGAGTAGACACGGTACATGGATAGGGTGTGAATTCTAAAACTCATCACTGTCAGATAGAAGCAGTAATATTCAGGCCTATTGGATGAATGGATCAGAGGCATTTCAGACACTCCACCCTCTTTTCAGAATTCCTTCTACCTGTGCCAGGAAGAGAACAGACATTCTTACATGTAATTCTAGGTATATAGCATTTTTTGACCATTCAAATGGTTCACAGGACTCTGCCCAGTATGCCAGGCCTGGAAAATATCCTGGTAATTACTGGGTATGGTTAATTTGATCTATTCAGTGGAGACACTCCGAATCACACTATGTCACAGAGTGGATGGGCAAATGATGCCTGACAACTGAGACATGCCAAGAATACCATTGGGTACTGGCAAGAAGTAGTCAGCAGAGTGGAGTGAGTCACTGGAGGTAGAATACCTAGGGCTAGTAATTTCACCTCTACAGAGAAGGACTGTCTATGGACATGTTTGAAAACCCATTCCAATGGTGTCTTTGTCTCAGGGTGCCTCTTGAGGTATCTAAGTCCTTGGCACACCTGGGTACCGGTGTCCTGTGTCAATATTGGCTGGCCTACATTATCCATGCATAGTTTTCCGGAATAGAAGTTTCTTCCAAGGTACTGAAATTTGCATGGTTGAAGGAAACCCAACAAAGATGGCACAGATTTCCTTATTAAAGTGATAAGTTTGAATAGGGAGGGTACTGTGCATGAAGTAACATGCATCACTTACTGGATAGCATCTACATCTATGAGATAGTGTTTGGACCTGAAGAAGAAGTCTCCTCAATGATAGGTGATAGTTTCCATGGAAACTGTGAAGATGTGTTAGCATAACTAAATGAACCATGGATTTCATCACGGAGACAGAAAACCCAGGTAGTAGGCAGGCTCCATATTTTGAGTTGAGTAATTGACCCCTACCTCCCAAGGCATACCCACATCATAATCACTAGAAACTATAATTCTGACCTACATGGTAGAGAGACTTTTTAAATGTGATTGTGGTTAGTAAGATATATTTTTCTATATTATGTAAGTCTTAAACATGATCAGGAGTGTCTTTAAAAGTGGGAAATGATGAGAGACAGGGCAGAGAGCAAAAAGCCATTGTGACCATAAAAACAAAGATTAGAGCTATGAAGTCACATGCCCAGGAATGTTGGTAGCTTAGGAAGCAAAAGGAAATATTCCTAGTCATATTTTTATGCAGTTATGGTGTTGAAAATGGAACCCAGGGCTTCATATATGCCAAGATAGTGCTCTACTTACTAGCACCAGTCCTGCTGAATTCAGCAATATAAACTTCCTTTGGACTTCTAACTTTTAAAATTGTAAAAATAAGTTATGCTATTGCCAAATACTGTAAATAAAGAAGAAAATTTGAGCATTGTTGTGGGGCTACGACTAATATAAATTAGCTCAGCCATCGTGGAAAATGAGAAAAAGGTTCTTCAAAAAAATTAAAATTGAACTGGCATGTGATCCATAAGTGTCACTATTGAGGAGACACCCAAAGGAGGTAAGAACAACATGTGGAGACATTTGTGCTCCCATGACAAGAGCAGTGTTGTTCATAGCAGCCAATATATGGAAGCAATCTAAGCCTTCATCAACTGATTAATAGACAAAAAATACGTGGTACTTATATATGAAGGAATACGATTCAGTAACCAAACTTAAATACTGTCATTTGTGGCAATGTGAACTTAACGGTATTCATTGTTACCTCAAATAAGCCATGCTCAGATAAGCCTTCCATGGTCTCATAGGTGGAATCTCAAAATGTTTATCTCATAGAAAATGAAAATAAAATAGTGGTTCCTGGAGGATGGGGAGACTGAGAAGGTGAGAAAGTTGATCAAGAGATACTAAATTATAGTTAGACGGGAGAAATAAGTTCTGATGTACTATTGTATAGTAGGTGACTATTGATAACAGTAATTTACTGAGTATTTTTAAAAGCTAGGAAAAAGGATTTTGAATGTTTTTTACCATACAGAAATGATAAATGCTTGAGGAGATGATTATGTTTACCGTGACTTGAATGTTGCATAATGTATACGCATACAAAACAGGATTTTGTGCCCATGGATAGGTAAAATTTGTATGTATAAGCTAAAAATTCAAACACTGTTAAGCCAGTACATTTTAAGAAATGTGTTGTTGGAGTGAAATCATGTGACTGACACCATAAACAGAAGATGTATCACTTAATTCCCCTCAAAATCATGAGGAGTGGCTCCTACATAAACTCCTTATTCAACAGAGAAAAGTAAAGAACAGCTGGGGTGAGTGACTTTGAAGTTCTAGGCTAAGGTATTAGATTTCAAACTGTCACAGTATCTCAGTGGGAAACAGTGGGATAGGATTGACAAACCCTTAGTCAAACGTTCACACGTAAAATCATGAATGTCATTTAAATATATGTGGGATCCACTCATCACTGTATTAAGGCCCAACTACAAAAATAAAAACAGCTGATCATACTCATTAGACTTCATAAAAGTCTAATGAGGACAGGAAAACCAAGAGAAAAATTCTTTTCTGTTAGTTTTTCATTTTCTGTTCACATACATTTTACTCCTAGTTATGTTTTCCACTAATACATTATTACCACTTTTATTTTAAACAATTATTTATCAACCTCATTTACATAGTGAGCTGGTTAATTTTTATGGACAACTTGGCACAACATAGAGGCACCTGAGAAGATGCCTAACCTTCATCAGTTGAGCCTGTCTGGAATAGATTGTTTTGTTTAGATTATTAATTGATGCAGAAGGGCCCAGCCCACTCTGGGCAGCCCCATTTCTAGTAGGTCAGTCTGGGCTATATATGAAAGCCAGCTAAACCTGAGCCAGTAAGCAGCATTCTTTTGTGGTTTCAGCTTCAGCTCCTGTGAGTTCTTGCCTAACTTTCCTGAATGACGGCTTGTGATCTGGAAGTGTAAGCCAAATAAGCCCTTTCTTCTTCTAATTGCAAGCTAAAATACATACGAAGGAAATCATCTCTGTATAGTTGCATTTTCCAGTGCTCTTCATTCCTCTGTTTTGACGCAAATTACTATCTGGTATCATGATCATCATCATTAAAATGTTTGTGTGATGAGGGTATGTATCTGCCACAATACACGTGATTAGAGCACAACTTTTAGGAGTTGGTTCACTCCTTATACTTTGATTTTGAGGCAGGATCTCTCTTGGTGTTTCTACTGCATTGTGTACTCCAACTTACCTGGCCCAAGTACTTCTGGGTGATTTTCCTGTCTGTCTCCCATCTCTCTGTAGGGGTACTCAGATTGCAAATGTGTTCATCTGGCTTTTTATGTGGGTTTCAGGGACTGAACTCATGTCAGCAGGTTTGCTTGTATGACAAGCGCTTTTACTTGTGGGGTAATCTCCCTGGCCTCTCTAGTATCATATTTTATGTCTGCCAGGAGGACTTCCTTTAACATTTGGTGGGGTACACATCTGAATGATTCTGAAATATATTTCCCTGTATATGGAATTGTATCTAGATATCCTTATTTCTCTGTTAGTACTTGGAGGGAATATTTTGCTCTTCTCTTCTCTGGCTTTTGTTGCTTTCATTTGGCTGCTTTGAAATTTTTTTTCTTTCTCTTGATTAGCAGTTTTCAGCAATTTAATTGCCAGATTTTGTATAATTTTCTTAGAATTCTTTTAGGTCTTTGGATGTGTGGGGTTTACAGTATTCATAAAATGTCAATACTTTTTCCTTCTTAGATCTCCAAATTCATCTACAGAGTCGGGTCACTGGAAGTTCCCATACAGATTATTCATTATTTCCATTGCTCAAAAACTTCTTGCTGTATTACATTCTTGAAAGTTTGTCTTGTATCTTCAGGTTCACCAGTCTTTTCTCAGCCTTGTCTAATCTGCCACAAACATATGCATTATATTATTATCTTAGAAACTGCTTTCATATTTAAAAGACGCTTTATCCTTAACATATATTCCTTGTATTATTGTACACATTTATTGCTTTGCTTGTGTCTTGAACGTCAGGAATTCAGTTTTAATAATGGTTTCATTATCTATTTGATGTCTTGCTTTATATCAGAGACGGTACTGACAGTAACTGGTTTCCTTCCAGCTCTCCCATTTCTTTGAAAGCATGGTACCCTTTTTTTCCATGGCAAACATTATGGATTTAACCTAACTTGAGTGATGCATATTTTTTATTTCTACAAATAACTATTCTTAAGCTTTTGGGGGACCTAGTTAAATTACTACCAAACACTATGGCCCTGTTCACTCTTGCTTTGAGCTCTGTTATATGAGATCAGAGCAGTGTTTGACCTGTAGTCAATATTTCTTCACCAACAAGACAAAAGCCTTCTATGTACTCTAATCCAGTGCCCTATCAATTATGAGATTTTGTACTTTACCTGATGGGAATTGTCTCCAACATTCCACGAACTAAAAATTAGGTGTAATTTCTAATGTCAGCCTGCAAGCTCCATCTACCTATAGTTTCCAAGACACAAAGAGCCAGGCTTTTAACGGAAGGACAAATCAGTCTTCTGTTCTGTGCAGTGTGAGCTGTAATATCCTTTCAGGCAATGATCCAGAGGCAATTGTAGGGCTTGCCTCTGTTGCTTTCCATCTATCACAAATCAGCATCCTTTTTTGATTGCTGAATATCCAGTACATTGAAAAGTGTGGTTTCGTATATTTTGTCTAGTTTGTTTGTTTTAGGCAAGTGCATGAATTTAGTTTCCTTTATTTAATATCAGTAAAAAGCAGAAATCTTACACTTAAACTTTTAAATATACTTTTTATGTATGATGAATGACCCAGTGTTTCAGACATATTCAAAGCAAAACCACAAAAAAAAAAAACATGCTGGATGGGTGATTGAAGAGATTACTCAGGGGTTAAGAGTGCAGCACATTGCTCTTGCAGAGGACCCACTTTGGTTCCCAGCGCTCACATTAGTGGTTCATAACTGCTTATAACTCCAGCACCTTCCTCTAGCCTCCACATGCACATGTGTATACACACACATACACACACACACACACACACACACAGCTTTCTATACATGCTCATATGGATATACTTGAACTGAGAGAATACATAGTCAAACAACAGCCAAGCTTTTTTTTTGCAAGTAGAAATAGAATTGATTTCTTAATTTTTTTCTTTCTTAAAATAACATTTTCACTAATTCTTTGAGAATTTCGTACAGTGTATTTTGATCATGTCTTAGCTAGCATTCGATTGTTGTGATAAAACACTGAGCAAAGTCATCTTAGGGAGGAAAGGAATTATTTGGTTTACACATCCCAATCATAGTTCATTATTGAGGGAAGCCATGGCAGGGACTTAAGCATGGCAGGTACCTGGAGGCAGGACCTGAAGTAGAGACCATGGGGAAATGATGATTACTGGCCTGATCGTCTGTCTGGTGCTCACTTTCCTTTCTTCTACAACCCAGGACCAACTTCCCTGTGGTGGCACCACCCACAGTGAGCTGAGCATTTCCACATCATTCAACAATCAAGAAAATGTGCCATACCCATCAAAAGGCCAGTCAAATAGAGGAAATTCCTAAATTGAGGGTCCTTCTTCCTAGGTGAGCCAAGTTGACAACTGAGTGCAATCATGACAGGTTATATTTCCATCCCCTTCACCTCCTTTCAGATTCATGGCCACCTCCCCCCACTGTCAACTTCTTGTTCTCTGTAGTTTTATAAGTGCTATATGTGTTGTTCAAATGCTCATGGGTGTGGATCCATTCCCTGGAGTATGGTTTACCTTCCAGGGGTCACAACCTCAGAAAAAAACTGACTCTCCCTCTTCCAGCAGCTTTCAGTTGTTGCTAGTTACTCATCTAAGACTGGGGCTTCCTGCCTAGCTCCCCTAAACATGCTTGATTTTTGTCTGCTGGGATTTGCACAGGTCTTGCTCATGCTGTCACAACCTCTGTGAATGCACATGTGAAGCTGCTATGCTATGCCCAGAAAACACTGCTTCATTGTACTTATACACCACTGTGTTTCTTCTTACCCTTCCACCACCAGCCTTCCATGAGGTTGAGCTCTGTTGGTAAGAGTGTAATAGAATGTCTCATTTTGGGCTGAGAGTTATACAATCTCTTCTTCTCTGCATATTGACCAGTTGATGATCTTTGTATTAATCACCATCTATTCCAAGAAGCTTCTCTGATGAAGATTGAGAGAGAGGCAATATCACTGGGTATGATAAGTCATTAGTAGTTGGTTTAATACTACCTCTGTTTAGCAGAATAATACTGGTAGATTGTCCCTAGGGCCTATGACCTCTCTATTCATAAGTTCTTGGATAAATATGGTCTCCATTTTTGAAGCAAGCCTTCAATCCAATCAAGATGTGGTTGCTTATCCCCATTACATTCTTACCACCCTAGTCCTTTTGGTAGCTCTCAGGGTTCACAGCTGGATAAAAATAATTGATGATTACTTTTCTCCACCAGTAGTGTGCGAAGCACCTCTCTGCACTGAAAAGTTATCCAGTAGGGATGAAGCTTCAAGATAAGTGCCATCTTGAATTCTTTATGTTCTATGACCCACATTTGTGCTATTTCCAGCAATAGGGTCTTACATCAAGTTCTTGAGGACAATCAAGAGCAATGACAATAGCCTGTCATGTTAGAGGGTCTCTGGGACATCACTGGTCAACAACTCTGAAAGAGGGAGCCCATTCTTAGCATTAGGTTTTTCATTTGCTAGACTGTGCTATGTAGTAAGGGCATTGTCCTCCCATTATGAGATAACACCATTTAAACTATTTTTGTGTGTGTGTGTGTGTGTATATATATATATACATATATATATATATATATATAACTGTGTATATTTTAGGAAGCTTCTGCAATCATAAGTTTCTATATGATTTTCTCAAAAGGCCTTTGGCATCAAACATCCCTTCTCATCTTCTTTCCTCTTCCCTATTCTTCCACTCCACCCCATTTAACCCTCCCTGTTCTATTATTTCCCTTTCGTCCTTTTATATCTTTGCATTCTATCTCTCCTCCCTTGAAAGCACCCATCAAATAATTACTTACTAGTTTCCTGACCTCTGTGGATTTCCCAAAATGAAACACATATATCTAAAGATTCCACACATAAGGGAAAACATGAAAATTTTGCCTTTGGGTCTGGGTTACTTAAGTTTCTTATTTGGCAAATCTGAAATATATGAGAGTTGCATTTAAAATGTATTTTAAAGCATGATTTACACTAAAAGAAATAAATGTATATTGTTTAAATGTTTTAGAATTTCATACTTGGTTCTATGTAAGTCCTGGTGTCTGTCATTTGAACCGCAGCTAGTCCAGTATGTGCAGTCACCCATCTTATTTCAGTCTTAAAGTGCTACATAGATAAAATTATGATTTCTTTTTAAATCACCCCTCTCCTGAATAAGTACTGACTTAGATTTCTCAAGGAAAATGGTATTGCATTTATCAATATTCCATATAACATGATTGGATCCATAGTTTGTATAAAAGGCTACACACAGGCAATCTTGGCATATTCTTCATTGTGTATGTTACTTATGTCTGTTCTGATTTTATAGCAAGCAATTAAAGTATTTTTATTGATTCTCTGAGAGTTTCATGCAATGTATTTTAATTACGTTCAGATCCTGTCCCCCATCTTCACTGCTGCCTTACTAACCATCAACTTCTTGTCTTCTATTATTATTTGTCTTTTTAAAAGGCCTTTCAAGTCTAATCTGTGTTCCCCAAATGCTCTTTGGGGTGAATCCATGGCTGAAAGCCTGTTCAACATACCCAGCATCACATCAGTAAAGAAAACTGCCTCTGCCTCTCCCTCCCTGCAGCTGTCAGTTGCGCTGGATACTCAGCTAGGACCTTGGCTTCTTCCCCACATCCCTATCCATGCTAAGCTTGTGTCTGGCTTGTCAAATGCACAAGCAAATTTTTTAAAGCAATACCTAAAATTGTACTTAAACTTTTCTTAATTTCCATAAGAACAATCAATAATTTCTATGATTATCATTCACAAAGTCAGTGTCATATAAAAACTGAAATTCTTGATTCTGTTAATTTTTGTGCCATCAATATATGTACTCATTTCACTTTCTTACTTTCTGAAATCAAAATTCCTTCATTTTAAAAATTCTAATTTCACAATGTCTTAAAATATAGTTAATACTGATATATTGCATATTATTTTTGTCTCTCAGGAAACTAACTTTTCTTCATAAAATAACTGTGTATCTTTTCTCCCCTGTGGGCACATTATTTTTACACATACATATCTTTTTTTTCTAAAACTCATAAATCCCTGGATTTCACCAAATTAGTTCATCCAGAAAGTCTTTCCTAAATTTTCTTATATAAAGTATATGTACAAAACTTAGTTCCTTGCATTGTAATAATCATATATTATTTTATTTTTGTCCTACTAAAATATGGAATCCAATATCATTATTTAATTAGCTAGAACTTTCTCCCTCTGGAATAAAAATTATCTCTTACTGTTTCATATTCCTGGTGGTTTGATGTGCATTGTCTGGATGTATAAACAATTGATATATATTCCACACTTCCAAATAATTAAGCCTTACTAATAGAACATAACACATTTATTGAATATGTGGTAAGTTATACATTTTGTTATTGTTGCCCTTTCTCAAAATTCCTGTACCACATATAATTTGTTCTCTATGTACACTTTACTGTATTTTTACCTATGTTGTAAAGCCATCACTTCTCAGTCACCTTCTTTCTAAAAATTTTCAGGCTAACATTGGGTATTTCAGTTTCTCTGACCTATTCAAAACGAATATAGGGAACTTATTCTAATTTTAATGTTGTGAATATATGCTGCTCTCTATAATCCATGTCATTTGCTTTCCCTTGAATTTATCCTACATATTTTTATACAGTTTCATAGATCAAAGACCCAGAGTTTTGACTTATTTTCTTTCTAATGTAAGCATGTAATGAGATAAATTTCCTTATAATCATGAATTTGCGTTCATCCAACAAATTCTGATATGGTGTGTTGTTTTTGTTGTTTCTTTGGTTTTTGTTTGGTTTAAGTATTTTATTATTTTTATTTTATGTGTATGAGCATATTGCCTGCATGTATATAAGTTCTCCCGTGTTGTACAGTGCCCACTGAGGTCAGAAAATGTCGTCGAATTCCCTGGAAATGGAGTTACAAATGGTTGCTAGCTGCCATGTGGGTATTGAGAATCGAACCTGAGTCCTGTACAAGAGCAGTGAGTGTTTTTAACCCCTAAGCCATCTCTCCAGCCCCTGGTTGTTTGTTTTTGAAATATTCTCACCTCCTGATAAGCTATGTTTTCACTTTTTATTAAATTGAAAATATTTTCTAGTGTCCTGAATTTTGAAACATGGATTAGCATGTTATATAGTTTCTGTTCGCTAAAATTACATCATTGTGACGAAATCCTTAAGTACTTTGCATATTCTATAGGGCTGGGCATTACCACAATGTCTGACAGAAACAACTAATGGTTAGAAAGCTTATTGTGGTTCATTGTTTCATAGAATTGCAGTCTGTCATAGTGGAGAAGGCTGGAGGACTGGCTCAGTGGGCGCGGGGGTTGGGGGAGTTGGACAGGAATGCGAAGCAGGGCTGTGTACATGGCCTTGGATAGCAGCCAGCCACACTCGAGCCAGGCCCCGGCTACAGCCTTTAAGGGACTATTCTTAAAACGCTAACAGCCGGACACCATCTGTCCTATTTTTATTTCTGTTGCTGTGATAAATGCCCTTACGATAAGCAACTTAGTGGGGGAAAGGGTTTAGATTAGCTCACAATTCCATGGCAGTTAAAGCTAACAACCAAACCATCTCGTAAAGGCTCCATGGCCTCCTCAAACAGCCCCACTACCTGGGGAACAGACACCCAAAACATGATCTGTGGGTGGGGTGCATTCAGACCGTAACAGTATGTAAGAGCTTTATACAAGATTTACACATGATTTTTAAATACATTCCTCCAAATTGTAGCTGGAATTTTCATTCTGCCTTCCTTGAATCAATGTTTCATTTAGAAGTCTAACTTATGTGGTTGTTCAGGTATCGAATATGGTTCTAATATCATAGTTAAGACCTATTTGCCTTACTCTAGGCTGTGAAGCTTAGACTCCAGGTTTTCTTCTAAAAGTTCCCTATATTTCTTTCATTTAAAATTTAAGTCTATGATTGGGTTGGAGAGTTAAAAGCACTGGCTGCTCTTGCAGAGGACCCAGGTTTGGTTCTAGCACCCACATAGGGTCTAACAATCGTCTGTCACACCAGCTCCAAGGGATCTGACATCTTCTTCTGGGCTCTGTGAATACTATACACACGTGTTGCACTTACATACATGCAGGCAGAATGCTCATACATGTAAAACAGTAAAAATAAAATTTAAAATTTGAATTTAAGTCACTGAGAGTTTTCATTTAACTTTGTCCAATATTTAATATATTTATGTCTCATTGTTCCAAGGCCACTCATTGACAAAACCAATATTTTTAATTGTTCTGACCTAGTTGCAATCACTTCATCATTTACCATTATATATCACTTTGGAGATAATTGATTACTTCATCATCAGGTCATGTGCACTACAAGTTTTCTTCAGATTATGTGCAAGCATTTTATTTATTGATGTCATTAAAATGGTATTTAAATTTCTTGGTTTCCAGTGTTCTTAGCTAGTATATGGAAACACAATTTAAATTTGCATATTAATTTTCTGTTTACTTTGAGATTTTGTTATGCTCACTTATTAGCTATGCAGTTTTTTGACATTTCCTTGAGTTCATTTTACATAGGCAATTATGTAGCCTGAGAATATTATACATTGTCATCTAAACATGTCACATTTATAGTCTCTGATGTATTTCATTAATAAGATTTCCTTTATAATTTTGTTTATGGTCTTATGAGGAAGATAATATTTTGCTGTACAGTTTAACATTACTTGTAAGTTTTTGGTATATATTCTTTGTCAAGTTCCTTTACATTTATTTTCTTCTGCAGGAATTGTTAATCATATACAGATAATATATATGGTGCATATGGTATTAAATAATTTTATCTGTGTCAATTGAGATTACTACAGGGCTACTATTCTAGAAGAACCATTTATTATGACATACTGAACCGGTCATTACTAAGTTAAACCCCGTTTACTACATATGTATTATGATTTTTATATAATGTTAGGATCTATTTGCTAGTATATTGTGTGTTTGCTCATGAGAGGTTTTTCTGTGCTAACTTATCTGATTTTTATATAAATGTAGTGGGTAACATCACAAATGAACTGGGGAACATTTTCCCTCCAGTTTAACCTCTAAAAATATCGTGTAAATTTTATATAATGATTAAAATGTTCTAGAAAATCACCTGGAAACCAGATGCTTTTAGAGATTTGTTCTTTCATAGTTTCAATACAGTTTAGGTCACCTAGTTTGTATAAGTGAAGTGTTTGTTTCTTTATGTTTCTTTTTACCCTTACAATATCTTTAGAGTTTGTAGTAGTATTCCTTGTTTCATTCCTGGTATGGCTTTTGATTCTTATTACACTTTTGCTTTATTTAAACATGTATGCATTTTATTGATCTTTTCAGAGAAACAGTTTTGGTTTCTTTAATTTTCACTATTTGTTTTTGGATTTTAGTTTCATTGATTTATGTTATCATCTTTTATTTCCTTTCTTTGTTTTGGAGGGTTTTTTATCCAGGTAATTAAGATGTGAGCTTGAATTTTTGAGCTAATATCCTTCTTCTCTCTTAGAATTTCTTGATGTTCGTTTTATAATCAAGGATATTATATGTGTTGGTGAATATACCATGTGTTCTGAGAAAAAAATGCATCCTGTTGCCGTGGGTTCAGCCATGTTTCCACGGACAGTGTTTTTGAATTACTTAATGCGTGGCCTGAAAACAGATTATCTTTCTTAATGCATCTGGTTTACCATAAGAATCCTGTATAAAGAGCTCATGCTGAACCCAAGCCTTGATACACACCCAGATCAGATTATTTTCTCACATTCTGTGTCCTCAGAAATATGGAGCACAGTCACTGCCAGACAAGAAACTGTCTTTTGATGCCCACCAGAAAGTGGGCCCATTATCTAGCTTTTTCAGTACACATTTCCTTCGAAAGGGCCCTTCTCAGTGACCTAGTGATGGGTTCCAAAATAGGAAGGATTGCTGTCATAGTGTACTTACAGATCAATGTTCATGTTTCAGTATGTGGACAACTTTGTGCTCCCAGAACACTTGAAAAGGATGTTAATTCTATCCAAATTGGGTACAGTGTTTTATAGATATCCATTGAGACTAGTTTATTTGTGTTGTCTATGTCGTGCAGCAAGCCAGTGAGTTTGTCTCTCTATTTTTAGTTTTACCAATTTTGGCTTTATATGTGTAGTGTACATTTTATATTATGTTATTAAAAAATTGAAAACTTACAGCTTCATGGTATATGTAACATGTATGTGTTAATGCCCTTTCTTGTTTCTAGTAATGTTTCTTACTACAAAATATACTTTGAACTGAATGTGGACTTAGCTTTGATGAATGATTTTATGGTATGTTTTTCACCTTTTTTTCCTCAAATATCTTATATATTTATATGTTATATATGCTTCTTTTTTAAACATATACATAGTTTTGTGTCTGTATGCATGACACTTTGACTGTTGCTATGGTGTCAATATGAAATGTCTCCACAAACACATATGTTGACCATTAATTTCCAGCTGGTGGTAATATTTTTGGAGATAGTCTGACTTTAAGAGCTGTGGCTTATCTAAAGGAAGTAGATCACTACTGGGGATGATATTTTGAAGGTTATACTCAGTCCCTGCTTGCCTCTCCCCCCCATCTCTCTCTCTCTCTCTCTCTCTCTCACTCTCTCTGCCTCTCTCCCCCTCTCTCTCTCTCCTTCTGTTTGTCTCTTTGTCCTTCCACCCCACTATCATGATGTACTGTCTCATTACATGCTCAGACATAGGAATTCAAACAGCTATTGACTAAAATACCTGAACATGAGCCAAAGAAAAATGCTCTCCTTTCAGTTCTTCCCTCAGTTATGTAGTCAAATAAGGAAAGCTAGGTAACACAGACATCCGCGTTTCAGTAAAATCACTAAGTTCTTTTACATTTAATATAATTACTGAATGATGTAACCAAGTCATCTTCTTTCTGCTTTATTATTTTCTTCATTTTCCTTGGACTGATTTTTTTCACAACTAAATAGAATTTATCTATGTTTCAATGACTACCTGCTGTGAAGAACCAGACAGAAATGTGTTAGTTCAAAAGCCTACTAATAAATTACACATACAGGGCTGAAGAGATGGCTCAACAGTTAAGAACACTGGTTGCTCTTACAGAGGACCTGGTTTGTTTCCCAGCACACACATGTCAGCTAACAACCATCCATAACTCCAGGGCCAGGAGATCCGAAACCCTCTTCTGTCCTCTGTGGGCCTTGCATGACACGAGTACACTTACACACATGCAGGCAATACACTCATAAACATAAATTAAAAATATTTAATTTAAAATTTAAAAATAATAAATAAAATACATTTTAAAATTATACATGTAATTTTATGTGTCCATGTGTACAGGTGAAGGCTATATTACAAGAAACAGTGCCAGACAGAAGAAACCTCCCTTTGTTGGCCAGAGTAGGTCAAAAGACTCTCAAAATTACACAGGCTACTGCCACAGCTCTTAATTGTCTCCAAGAACTTGAAAGTAAGAATCTATTGCTGAAAACAGCACATACTTCAGACACAGGACTTGGAACAATAGAGATGAAACTGACCTTGAAGCCATCTACCTGAAGGAACTTTGGAGGACACTATACAAGCTGTTAAGGGAGAACATTGATTGATTGTCCAACGCCAGGTTTAAGGCCTAATAACCACAACAATGACCAGCACAGCAAACTTCATTGGGGCAGTAGTGGCACTTTTATCTTGGGAATAATCAAAAGCTACCTAATTGGACTTAAAGCACACTTAATGGGAGGGAATTTATGTGTGGTACTTTAAAATGACACAAATACATATTGCTAGAGAGTTCATAGATTTTAGAGAAAACTCTAAGGCTGTCACATCCCTAGACAAATGTAATTTCTTACTACATGCTAAATATGGATCCCTGTATTTACAGACAAGTATGCCAGTTACCACGCATCAAAGAAGCTTTTGCAAAAGATAGAGATTATTACAGAGTTCCACAACTGGTCACCCACAGGGAATAGATGTCTGTTGAATGCCTAGCCCTAAATGACACATCTACAATGAAACCTCTACAACTAAGGTTCATGGAACGTAGCAGAATAGGGGATGGAAAGAATACTAATGCATCTCTCAATTCTCATTAATGATGCTCTCGCAACAGATGGCAATGAATACCAAAGAGCACAAATGACCAAAGCATAGAGATTAAGAGTCTGATGAGTATGGGTCCTTGTACAGAACTCTTATACTAAACTCCATCCATCCAGGGCTCAGGAACCATTTCAGAAGATGTGGCCAAAAGATTGTAAGACCCAGGGGAAGAAATTCATGCCCATATGGAAACAGAACCTCACAGGCTTCTGAGACCCTGCTCATATGAACCTACTGTAATGGTATCAGCATGCACAAAACCCATGCCAACTCAAGCAGACAAAAACCCAGCATAGAACTGTGAAAACAGGCAATACACCCCAATCTTAGCCAATGAACTATTGGCAGCTGATTATTGATGGGTGATGACGAGCCTGTCTTCCTTAAGAGAGTGACTCTAGATAGACTGACTAGACCTCAGTGGATGAACTTGCACTGAAGGACATCTGGGTACACTAAGTTGACTTTGTAGGTCTTAACATAATTGACAGAATGCATGAAATCTGGTAGGAGGGTGGGAGGGTTTGGATGGGGGAAGGGGTATGAGGACGATTAAGCTGTTTTTTATAAAATACAAAAAAAAATCAATAAAAATGTCCAAAAAACCAAGACATTATTATCTTTTTAATGCTGTTTTATGGTTACTGAAGAGATTCCACAAAGTTTGTTTGACTTAGTAAATTCCTGAATAAATTATTAATCATTTCCTTTCTCGTGATAATGAGATTGTAAATAATTCAACTAAATTTAAGCATCCCTACTTCCACGCACTTATTGTTGTTTTATATTATAAGCACCTATAAAATATTTTACACATAAGCATACATATATACATGTGTGTATCCACAAACAATTATTCTACTTTTTTAGTATTTTGAGACAAGGTTTTGTCATAGTTACCTCAGATGTCTATTTGAAAAAAGTACGTATCATGTGAAAAGAAGGAATATCAAGTGAAGAATTCCCTTGGACAGACTGGCCTGTGGTCAGGTCTATGAGGAACTATCCTGGTTGATGACTGCTGTGAAATGGCCTAGCCCTCTGTAGGTGACACCATCCCTAGGCTAGTACTCTTGGGCTAGGTAAGAAAGCTAGCTGAACACAAGCCAGTGTGCTAGCTCCTGTGCAGCATTCGTCCATGGTTCTTGTCTTCAGCTGCGGCCTAAACTTCCCTCAGGGATGGACTGTAGCCTGTAAGACAAAATAAACCTTCTTTCCCCAAATTGGTTTTTGAGTATGGTGTTTATCACGGCAGCAGAAATGTGAATAGAACAGGGATCACGTAGTCCAGACTGATCATGAACTTGCTTTGTAGCTGAGGATTACCTTGAACTGCCTCTGCATCATGAGTGCTAGGATTACAGGTGTATGCCACCATGCCTGATTTTATATATACATTAAAATTAAGAATCCCTCAGACCTTCCATGGGTGCATATGGGGGAGGGGCCCAAGTAGGATTAATATGTATTGTTTGAAACCCAAAAATTCAATAAAAATATATTTTGAAAATAATATTAATCTCACTTCTCGAGTATGGTACCTGGCACAAAAGATATATTTAAAAATTATTTGTTTTTGAGTAAAAAAGAAATCATTACTACAATCAAGCTAATCAACATATCTATCATGTTGGTTACCCATTTTTAATGTCAAAATTATCTAACATTGGTAAAGATCCAAGGAGAAAAAAACTTTTGTACACTAATGGTGTGAATATAAATTTGCACAGCCTTTATGCACAACATATTCGAGATTTCTGAAAGATGTAAAGTAGCAGGCAGGTGACATAGTCAGTGGGTGAAGGTACTTGCTGCCAACCTGACCACCCAACTTCAATGCCTGGATCCCATATGGTGGAAGGAGAGAACATACTCCTGCAAGTTACCTTCTGACGTCTGCATGGCCACCAAGACACTTACACGTCCCCACATGCCGAATCATAAGTAAATAAATGTAATTAAAAAAATAAAATAGAGCTCCCATATAATCGAGCAATCCCGAGGAAGTAAAAGGGCTCTCTAAAAGAAAAAGAAAACTGTTCACCTATATTTAGCACAGTATTTTTATGGCAGCCAAAATATGTAAATAACCTGTGTGCTAACAGAAAAATGGACAAATAGTTCACTCTGTCTTAGACAGAGGAAGAGAGAGGGGGACAGGGAGAAGGAGAGGAGGGAACCATTCTTCCTTTGGAGAAAAACTTTGAGACAGAGTTTTCCTATACATTCCATATTGGACTCAAATTTCAAACATGTATCTCAGCCTGTCAAGTTTTGAGATAACAGGTGTGTGCAACCATGCCTGACATTCACCTTCATTTTAAAATATTTTATTATTTTTATTTTAGTAGTATGAGTGTATTACTTGTATGTATATAAGTGCACCTGTATCATGCAGTGCCCTTGGAGATCAGAGGAGGGTGTCAGATTCCTTGGCACAGGAATTATGGGCAGTTGTTAGCTGCCATATAGGTGCTGGGAATTGAACCTGGGTCCCCTACAAGAGCAGCTGATGTTCTTAACTGCTGAGCCATCTCTCCAGACCCATCACTTTTATTCTTCAAGTATATTTTCTCTTGGTACAGAATTCTAAACCATCACGTATGTTTCCTCTAGGCTTTCAAGATGTCATTTCTTAGATAATATTCACTACACTCTATTGATTTTGTTGATAATTCTGCTGCCATTCCAAATTATTACTCTTTTCCAATGTGGTAGATAAATGTGGAGAAATGCTCACACAATGCAAAAAAATATTTACATCCTAATTGCCGAAACCTTTTAATATCACTTTCTGGTGCAATGGAAGATATTTTCCATGGTTTTCACTATTTTCACTGGGGAGTTCAAGTCAGCAGAATTCTTGCACACAGGAAGATGACCTCTCTCTCTTTCTACTTCATTTTGCAATTCGTATAAATGTGCAGTCTTGAATTAAGAACACATTTTTTTCCATCCGTCTCCAAAGTTTATGCTCATGAATGATCTTCCTCTTTTTACTGTTAGGCAGAATTCTTACCTTAACTGGGCTGTCACTTAAAGTTTTTGCCTCTTTTCTTATTTTCTCTTGAATTGGAATCAACTCAACCCATAAAAATAAGACATAATAGCCTAGGATCTGCATCTAAAAGATAATGTGTTTTTTCACTTTCTGAGTTTTTCTTTCTGAGTCACCTTAGTTAATGTTATGCTTTCTAGATCTATCTATTTTTCTGAAAATTTCATACTTGAATTTCTCTTAACAGGTGAATAATATTCTATTGCCTAAGTGTATCATGTTTTCATTACCCATTCGTCTGTTGATAGACTTCTAGGCTGGTTCTATTTCCTGGTTATTGTGGCTACAGCTGCAATAAACATGGGTGTGTGAGTATATCCATGGTAGGCTATGCAGTCTTTTAGGTATAAAGTATAGAACAGAGACCAAGAAAAGGTCATATTAGGTGTTGAGGAAGGAAAGGGGGATTGGGCCAAAGAAAACTTGGATGATAAAGTAGGGAAAATATCTAGGGGAGGGTACAATCACGGGAATATGGGTCGTAGGGAGGGAGATATGGAGGAGAAACACAAAATATGCTTTTTAAAGAAATGTCACAACAATATCTAAAACTATATGCTGATTTAAGTATATATATTAAGTATATATATAAATATATACTGACATCATATATATATATACATATATATATATATATATATATATATATATATATATATATATGTTACCACTTTCCTCATGAAGGGTCAATATTTCCTACCACTGAATTAATACCTGACCAGCTGGATTTGAATTTTGATCTCTCCATGGATGAAAGTATTCCCTTGATGCCAATCAGACTTAATAAACACTTACCTTAGAGATTGTTGATGTTCAGTTTTAAAATGAGTGGGCCTCTAATTTTCAAGCAATCAACTGATTTTTTTCTAGCGGCTCCTAACAAACATATACTAGGTTACTCTGACTATGCTTGAGGCCTTGCAGGAATGATACCCCTGTTAGAGTTGTGGTAAATGGGTAAATGTGGTAAATGTAAATCAGACAATCATGCATCTTGTTTATTTTATGAAATTTCCGGCAAATTTCAATCCCTTTACTGGAAACATGTATACTGAACTTTGCAGAAGGCATAAAACCACATTGTCCCCACAAGTTTATGCTGTCATAACTGGAATTATCTGTGCAATGATTTTACTTTTCTGCCTTTACTTAAGTTTTACTAGAGACAAGTCAAAACTATATTTTTAAGGAATTAAACAAGCTATACGGTCATTAAGCGCAAATTAAGAATATATACGTCAAACTCATTTGAGCGTGCACTGAAGGATGAGGCATCTATCAGTGTTCCAATATTCATCCTCAGGCTTTTCATTTTTAAAGACATAATCAATAGGATATTTTTTTCTAGTTTCAAGTCCATCATAGTTGTTTTCTTTGTTATGGTAGATAAGTGAATAAGCGCCCATAAGAAACAATTTAAGGTTTAAGAGCACATGCTGCTCTTCCAGAGGGCCTGGATTTGATTACCAGCACCTATGTCAACCAGTTTACAATGGTCTATAACTCCAGCTACATGGGATATGATGGCCTCTTCTGGCCTCCCTAGGTACCCGCCACTCGTGTACATTCACACACACACACACACACACACACACACATAACTACAAAAATATCTCTTTAATTCTCAAATCAATAAAAAGATTTTAAAAAATAAATAAAAGAGAAGTCAAAGAAAATAATTAAGTAGAATCTTAACACTGTAATTGATAATGAAGGTGCAAAACTTGCTAAGCAAAGCTCCATCACTTCAGAATGACTGTTCAAATTGAAGAACTTCACTGACATGCAGTTTGCAACTGGGCAAATGTTTCATTGGCTTCATTAAACCAATTGTGTTATGTTTTTAGTTGAAAGTTAATTTAAATGCAGCTAAAATAAAGAGATACAGGACCATCTGAGTGCCTTTCTGACTTGGAATTCTTTATGCAAATATTGAGTGATTTAGTGAAGGAAAGGTAAAGAGTCACGTGCAGAAGCTTACTGTATCCATTCACAAGTGGTATTGGCTTACTGCTAACAATAATTCCCTTATTGACTATTTCATAGTTATTCCATACACCATGAACTGTTACATGAACTACTGCATAGTGTCCTAAATTCTCTCTCTCTCTCTCTCTCTCTCTCTCTCTCTCTGTCTCCTTTAATGTTGTAGTTTAGGGAATCTTTCTAAAATATTAGGGACTGGACAGATGGCTCAGTAGTTAGGAGCACTGGCTGCTCTTGCAGAGGACCTGGATTTGATTCCCAGCACCATTATGGCAACTAACAACTGTCCATAATTTCAATTCTAGGGGAATCTGATGTCCTCTTCTGACCTCCATGGGAATTCCACGACATAGGTGTGCCTACCTACTTGCAGGCAATGCACTCATACATATAAAATAACAATAATAAATAAAATAATTTAAAAATTAAACAGATCAGGTCATTCTTCTATTCTAGAGCCTTTACCCTTAGAAGAAAGTCCAGATTCCTGACAAAGACTAATCGCCTGTGATGACTAATTCTGTGTCTCAAGTTGATTGTGCCAAGGGATGACCAGATCATTGTTTCTGGATGTAAAGGATTAAATGGGAAATGTCCCCCATAGGACAATACATTGGGATACCTGATCCCAATTTGTGGCTCTGTTTGGAAAGGTTATAGAATTTTTAAGAAGTAGAAACTTGCTGCTGGAAGGGTGTCACTGGAGGTGGGCTCAAAGCCCACCTTTTTTTTATAGCTTTGATGAACTTTCTGCTCACTCTCTTTCTCTTTCAATATGTGTGTATATTTATTTCATGTTGGTTCTGTTTCTCTCAAAAATTAATAAGAGACCGTAAATGTTCTGTGTAGCTTCCTGTCTAATTGTCTGATACCTGGAATTATTTATTGTAGATTGCACTCTAGTCCAGCCATCATAATCTCTGCTCTATATTCCTATGCCAGGAGGCATGACCTTGCCACAGAGGTTTTACATTTCTAGTTTCACATGCTAGAAATGCTATTTCCCTAAAATGCCACATAACCTACTGCCTCACATCTTTCATGATTCAGTCCTCTCATTCATGAATCTTCGCCACATTTTCAAAATAAAGAAGTCTGATTCCATTGCTCTGCCCTTTCTCATTATACATAGGCTTCCCCAGCCCCCATTTACATAGGTTGTGACACATAGCATGGACTTGATGCAAATCTTTTCTGTTTGGGTTTTTTGAGACAGGGTGTCCCTGTAGCCCTAGTTAGCCTGGACCTCTCTATGAGGTCAGTCTCACGGAAATCTGCCTGCGTCTGCTTCCCGAGTACTTAGATTAAAGGCACATGCCACTTTGCCTGGCAGTCAATGCATATGTGTGCCTTTTGAATGACAAAATGAGTACTTTGTTGGAAAGCAAAGCCACATGAGATAAATGAGGTAAACCTGTGGTAACAATATCATGATATTGTGATAGCCTTCCTCACTTCTTGACATGGCATGAGAGGTCCATGTCTACCCCTGGTTTCATTCTTCCTCTCTCCAGATGACAGCATAGAAATATCAAAGTGAAATCATAAGGGAGCTTACTTCATTAAAAATAAAATATTACTCATCATACAAAGATCTATTATCCAGATGCAACTGGAAGTGTTGTCAGATGAAATATGCGAAATATATCACCAAGACTCCAAAGTCTTCAAAGCAGGACAGCCAAAGATCACCAGGCATTTCCATGTTGGCTTTTCTTAGAGTGCTAGAGTGCTGTGGCAAGATGCTTTGGGAAATTCCCAGTGTCCCTAGATCTTCAGCACATTTATTTATCTCATTACTTGCAAATCTTAGGAGTCACATAAAAGGTGAACTACTCTCTTCTTTGACTGTCAGTGACTATTATTCTAAGAGAGAAGAAACATCAGTGAGAACATGGAAAATAATAGCGGATATAAAACCTGTAAAATCCTTGTTAAAGTCTCTTTCTCTAAGAGTCAACCTAGGAAAAGGCTTTAGCTGGACCCACCTTGTGGTGATATATTCTTCAGCCAACATCATTGATATCTTTGTCAGTCAAGTTGTTTCATTCTTCAATTACATTGTATTTTGAGCTTGGCGTTCTCAGTTTAAGGGGCAGGAAGAGTCCTGGGAGTAATTGCATTTTCCTTGTTCTGAGTGACCTGAACACATTGTTCTGTTCATCCACCTCTTCTGGGACTTTTTGAAGGCGGTAGGACAATGAACAATTTGAGAACTGTTGTGTTGTCATATATGCCATCATGTTCCCCACAATACCAAGAAGTTATGAAGCATTTGGAGCTGGCATGTTTTTAAGGCTTGGTGTGAATACTTGGGGCATACTTCACTTATTCACTTGGAAAGGGAATGATGGACCTGATTGAGCAGAAAAGGAAACATTTTCCTCCATGTCTTTCTTATCTTATGTATCTCAGACCTGGGACCTACAGGAATGTGCACACTTGTTCATGCAAATAATAAGATGTTTATAGATAGACCATGTTATGAGCTGAATTATCTCCTCTATAAAATTCAAATACGGAACTTGTAGCCTGTAGAATCACAGAATGTTGCTGTATTTGGAGAAAGGGCCTTTAAAGATGTAATCAAGTTGGGCTAGGGATGTAGCTTCATGACAGAACACTTGCTTAGCACACACAAAGCCTTGAGCTCCTCCCTCCCCGGGCATTACAAAGAACAGAAAGGAAATGATTAAGTTAAAATATGTTTTTAGGGTGGACCCTGATCCAATTGATTATTCCTTATGAGAAGATATTAGGACACAGATATACATAGAAGGAAGGTCAAGTGAAGACAGAATAAAATAACCATCTACAAGCCAAAGAGAGGGGCCTCAGAAGATACAGCTGTGCTGATACTCTGATACTAGACTTCTAGTTTCCAAAACTGTAGGCAATACATTTTTTGTGGCACCTGGGCCATGTTACTTTGTACTAGAAGCTATGGAAAAATAATAAGTATTGCTTCTGTAAGACATTAGTGAGTTGTGAGTTGTCTCTTTCTGTAAATACAAAGACAGGTCTCAGCTGATTTTATGAAATGCAAAAACCACCCTGCCACACATGTTATGATGCTCCTGAGATTTTCAAAACATACCTCTGCATACTTCTCTGTCACACTCTGAATTTTCAAGCAGATTTGATAGTCTCCACTATTAAATCTGTCATTCTATTGTAGGCAGTGATGCCAGCAACCCCACAATACGGACATGAATGTGCAGCAACCTTCATTGCTACCTGCCTATATGTACTGAAGAAGTCTCTTGACTTCCTTATCTCAGGCCCACAGAAATTGCCTCACTCCAAGCTAGATTTTGGAGACCCTGAATTGCTGGTATTCCCCAAGGAAAAAACAGAGGAAGCTGAGCCTCTGGAATTACAAATCAGAGAGACTGTCTGGGAAGCATTCAAAGAATAGGCCATTCATTAAGAGACACTAATTCTGTCCTTCCCTGGGACTTCATATGAAGGGAATATGCTGGCTCCTCCCATCTGTTCTACCCTCATAGACAGTGCAGATGTCACTTCCTGATATTCTGAAGGGGAAATGTTTCTCTGTAATAAGTAGCACCTTTTGATTTTTGACTTTTTCATTTATTTTATCAGCAGCATGTGAAGTTACTTTCTCCCTCCTGACCAATATTAGAAGTGATTATTTCAAAGCCAGTCCATTCCAGTTAAGCATCATTTGGACCCAAATAATATTTAATGATGTAAATGTTCTTCATTCCTACACATGTGAATGATCAGGAGTCAATGTTACATTCACAATGTGATTACTTGTTGATATTTCTAGTGCTCTGTGTATGAAAAGAGATATTTATAAAAAAATTAAGGCTTCTTCCATTTTAATTCAGTATAGTTTATTAGAAAAGCTTATATGTCTTCATTTTGTTTAGTAGACAGTTTTGAATGTGATTCAAGTCATCTTACGAGCATCACCTATTTTCCTCTCCATAATACTGTGTTACATTTGTCCCTGTACTGGATAATAGAGTGCATATTACTGAGATTTTAAAATAATTTATATGTCTATTTTTTAAATTTTTCTTTCTCTATATAGCAGGTTGGCCACTATTTTTTTTTCTTATTCTCACTGTGTATGTGGTTTTCTATTTTCTTGTGTTTATGATAATTATGAAATTAACTTATTTCTTATTCTAAAGAAAATTTGTATTTCTCACTAAAAATAGAAATACCACCTATAATTATAAATAATAAAAAATGCAAGAGCCTTGGAGATGGCTCAGTGTATAAATCACTTACTTTGCAAGCATGAGGACCAGAGTTTGGATCCCCAGAAACCAGGCAAAAAAAAACCAAGCAGGTGAGGCATCTTGCTTAAAATCTGAGCACTGAAGAGTTGGAGACAAGGGATTCCTGGAGCAGGCTGGATACACAGAGTAGTGGGAAGTGGTAAGCTCTGGGTTCAGCCAGAGATCTTGCCTCAATAAATAAAGTGGAGAACAATCAATGGAGACCCCAAGAATCAACCTCAGGCCTCCACATGTATGCACACACATTCAGCTGCATCTGTACACACATGTATATGAAGGTGCATGTACCCACAAATACCACATACATATAAACACAAAAAACCCGCAAATTACAGGTACATATAGAACAGCTTATTTCACTGATCACATAATAAACTGGAAATACTGCGAACTGATTGCTTTTTATTTAGTAATTATGGAATGATCTTTCATGTCAATAAAAATATATTTGAGAATTTTTAAACAACTACAGAAAATTCTTCTGTATGGACACACCATAAATTGGTTCAGACTACTACTTTTCTAATGGGAAATTCAACCATTTTAATTGGCCTCTGAAACACAAGACTGTAGTGTAAAGTTTCTTTGCTCCTCTGTCCTATGTAATTTCCATGAGATTAATTTTCATCACTGTAATAAACTAGTCAGTATTATGCTGTATTTTAATGCATATTCCTAGATTTTCTTCCAGAAAGGTTGTATCAATTTATAAGCCATACAGAAAATGTCTAGTTCCTAAAACCTAACTTGTACCATTCAGATTTACAAAACATTTTATTATTTTTATTTTCTGTGTATGTGTATTGCTTACATGTAGGTAGGTACACCAGTGTCATACAATGCTCATGAAGGTCTTAAGCAGGCATCAGATCCCCTGGAACTGGAGTCACAGACATTTTTAGCTGCCATGTGGGTTTTGGGAATCGAATCTTGGTCCTGTGCAAGAGCAGTCACTGCTCTTAACCACTGACCCATGTCTCCAGCACCCTATTCATCTTTTTAACCTCTATAAGTTATATCTGTTTGGGGCCAAAGAATCAACTCGTATTGGTAACTCTCCATTTCTAAAGGTAGAATGTATCACTAACTGACTAATATTGGAATTTAAGGGTCTGGATCCTCTTGCACTAAATGAAAGAAACTCTAAGGGGCTCACCTTGGCATCATTGCTTCGCATGAAATTGGATAAGGCCTTCATAGTAAATGCTCACAGCTCGACTTCTTCTGTCTGTGTTTTTCTTCCTCATGAAAGTGTTGCTCTAGATGATACCTTCAAGTAGACTTCTCACATGGAGTTCTTCACTTCAGTCTGCCTCAGAACTAGCAGCACTGGTACCAGAAACTGTTTTAGAACTCTGATTCTAAAAGAAGATATGGACTTGGATCACCTATGTAGGGGCTGGGGATGGGAACCTTATCAATGTTAATGAATAGACCACTTTGGTAGGATAGCAGGACAATTGGTAACATTCATTGCTAGTGGACTGGGGTGGCAGAAAAGAACAAAAGTTTGAGAAATGCATGGGAAATGATAAGTATGAGAAAAATGACATGTATGATTAATGTTGGGAGTGAGAAAAGAATTGAAGAAGCACAATACAAGGTCAAAGGTTATTTGTCATTCATTAGAGGCTGAATGAAAGAAATCAAAACCTCCCTCCTTAGGTGACACATAGGGACTCCCAACAGTTAAAAAAACAGGCAGGGAAAGCCAGCTATGAAACCCAGCTCACAATTATAAGGGGAAGAGATTAAATTTTAAATTTTAGGAAGTCAATAATATGAAAGCCAGGACCTTGATTTGGAGCCTTAGTGAAGAAAGAAAATCCCATCAGACATAGTCAATAATCGAGATCCTCAAATTTCTGAATTTCATGAGCTTTACTCATAAGGGGTCCTTCACTCTCTGTTAAATTGTTTGAAGTTCATGCAACTACATAAAATAACACATATCCCTCTCAAGATTTTCCTTTACTCACCTTCCTGTATGTCAGAGTAATTAGTGGGATTCGGATATGGTGTAATTGAGTCAGTAAGTTATAAACCTGTTAATAGATGAGTCAAACTCTATTCCAAAGAAGCTATAAGGTTTTTGCCAGCATATGCTGACAAGAGGGAAGATCTAGGACACCTGTAACAAGGCTGTCTACACGAATGCTCTGGCATTTACTTGCCCTTTAATGATGCTAAGGATTAATCCATGGAGGACTACAACTAGGTCTGTCTTTAAGATATGGTGTATCTGATGGCAACCAGGTTCCAAACATACAGTCACATAGCATTCCTTGTACCATCCGTATCTCTGCCAGGATCCAGAAACACACTAGATGCTGTTTCTAGGAAAGCAAAGAATTGTCTGATGCAGATGGCATGGCTTTACTTCCAAAGCCTAGAATGCTGCATGGCAGTTCTCCCTTAAGTGATAGCCTTAAACACTACATTATGTTTATTCCCACCAAAGATAATTGACATGACACCATAGAGTCTGTAAGACCAGATAGTCCAGGAACTGTTTACACCACAGTTTGACATTGCACCGTCTCTCTCCTTACGCTTGGCCTCTCAGCCTTTTGTTGAATGATCCATGCATGGGCCAGAGATGTCATCTTGGAGGTGGCTATGTTCTTTTTCTTGGGGTGTTGGAATAATTTCCAATCAGTATGATGTGCCTCTATAACAAGAAAAAGTAAAGTTTTTCATGATGTCCTGGAACCTAGATCTCTTGTGACTGTATTATGACTCAGGTGTTAGGATTAACATAGCCTCTGGGAAAATCTATAAATAAATGTTCTTAATCTGTCTATTGATTTTGATCCATCCTTTCTTCTAATTGGAAAGGAAAACCATACATTTGCAAAATCAATTGCTATATATCACTTATCTGAGGCCACGTTAATCTACTCAAGCAACAATATGGCACTACAACTGTGGGTTACATTTTTTGGTGATACATGTGGCAGTCTATAAGCATTACCCAGGATCCATCTACCTGTTCTTTGATCTCCATACCTCTGTTGTGGCATCTGCATACTCAAATATGTACACACACTCAATAAATAAGTAAATAAATACAAATTTTAAAATTAGGGGCAGACTTATTAATTAAATTGAAATATAATGATAATATCCTTAAGATCTTTAAAAGTAGCATTAATTTTCTATTCCTGGCTTGTGTTATTGTTTTGATTTAGTATCTTTGCCTGGAAAGACAATGACTAGATGGGTGTGGGAGCCTGTTGGAACCTACTGATAACTATGCTTTAGACAGGACTTGTGTGCTGGCTAATCTTGACTGTATACTTGATGGAATCTAGAATTATTGTAGAGACAAACCTCTGGTCATATCTGTTAGGGAATGTCTAGATTAGGTTAATTGAAGTGGGAATATGTGCCCTAAATATGAGAGGAACTGTTCTGTGGACTGGGGTCCTGGGCTGACTTAAAAAAGGGAAAGGGAACTGAGCAGAAATGTTCATCTTTTCTGTTTCCTTCTGGGGACATGTTGTGACCATCTGTTTCATGCTGCCATGACTCCCTTGCCAAAATGAACTCCATCTCAAACTAAGGGCCGAAATAACCACCAAGTATTTTATTATATCAACAAGAAAAGTAAGTAGTACAACTTGAATAGAGAAACTCAATACTGGTTTGGTCTTGTAATATCAATGTTAATTCAGATTATCATGTCCAGTAACTTTTGAAGTTTCCGAGTATCCTCTTCTATCTACACATATTCAGTAACCTGAGTAAACAGCTAGAAACCCACCTCTTGTGCTATATGATACTTCTTCCTACAGACCTGAGCACTTACTCTGTACATACTATACACTTCTGAAAGTTGGCTCAAATCCAAGAACTGGCAAAGCATTGTGACTTTTTTATGCAGAAACATCACCCTCAACTTTCTGATCTTGGGTTTGTTTTCTAATTGTTGGCTGTTCATCATTTTGCCTGTTCTTTTAACCACCATCACAATTTTCTGTGCATAGGTCAAGCTCCATGGGTTCTTCCTTCAGCTTAATGAGTTAAAATAATTTTAGACCTTGACTTCCAGTAATCAACCACTGATGCCTGATTTTAATTGCTCTGTGGTACCATCATGACCATTATTGCTAGTTATATGGTGTAGAATGAATGTCTGTGTTCCCAGATCCCTGTATTATAATCCTAAACCCTAGTGTCCTAATATTAGGAGTTGGGACTTTTGAGAAATAATTAGATCATGATGGCATAGTCTTCATGAATGGGATTAGTACTCTAATAAGAAACTCCAGGGGATCCTTCGAGTCATTTGTGGGCACAATGGAAAAGCTGCTCTCTATGTATGAACCATAAAGCACGCCCTCCCCTGCCAGCATCTTGAATTTTTTAAAAATTTTATGTGTGTGTGTATATTGTCTGCATGACTGTAAGTGCATCCATGTCATGCAATGCCTGAGAAGGTCAGAAGAAGGCATCTGATCCCCTGGAACTGGAGTTAAGGAAAGTTGTTGGCCACCATGTTGGTTCCTGGAATCAAACCCTGGTCCTCTGTAAGAACAGCCAATGCTCTTAACTGCTGATCCATCTCTCCAGCTCCAGCAACATCTTGATTTTTAAATGTACATTCACTTGAATTGCAAGGAAAAAATTATTGTTTATAAACTACCAAGACTATGTTTCAGAGTATTGGGCTCTCCCAAACAGGACACTCACCCACTTAAGCCTAATTAACATGCTTTGGTTGAACATTAAGTTCATCTCTGACAATTTTCAAGTCTGATTCTTATGTTCGGGCTTATTTGTCTTCTGCAGTATTTTTATGCTCTAGTATAGAAGATAAAATTCTACTTTTTAGTTTCTAAATAGGTCCTCTGATTCTGATACCTACCTGTTAACTGTTGTTCATGACCTTAGGTTTCTCTTGATCTTTCTGTAGGGCATTAGTACAAACTAGGAAGGGCTGTCCAATCTTACTCTCTACTCCTCCCAGTCTTCAAGAGTGTGACCCTAAAATAGAATTCTCCCTTTCCGTTGTTTCATAGGTGACCACCATGAAATATTCAGGATTTGGGCTGAATGATAGTGTCCCAGGTAGTGTCTGTGTCCCATACACCACTCAAGGTAGATTGTTTTTGACCAGTCATGAGATGAATAATCCATTCCCACAACCCCCTCTTTCAGCATCCTGTCAAATGATTCAAGAATCATTCCTGATATTATTTGTGTCAGTTCAGGCCATCTGGAAAACACATGCCAAAATGGGGTTCAAATAGTAAGGAGCTTATTGAACTACAAAAGAAGAGGGAACAAAAAGAGACAGGAAGAACTTGTATACAAAATGGAGTCTATATCTGAAAGAAGGGAGCCAATCTGAGTCTCAGCCACACATATGCAGTCTCAAGCACAAGGACTGCTTATTGAAGGAGCCTCGTGTTTATCATACAAGTCCATACTCCAAATCTGCTGCAGTGATCAGTCCTGGGTTAGAAGCAGCCCCTTCAAGGAAAGCATGTCTTTAAATGGTGTATATTCATGCCACATTTATGTTATTTATCTGAAATTCATATTTAATTGAACAGTGATTTGATTTGCGAAATCTGGCAACTGTCCTATGGTAGTAGGACTGGAAGATATATGTGAGACCCACAGCATGGTTCCTTCTCAGAAAGGCCTGTTTATTTATTGCACTTGCCAATGAAAGAGACCAGTAAGTGAGTCCCTAGGGTGCCATCATTCTGGAAGGAATCCAGTCAGCCATTTGGAAGCACATTGACTACATTGAGCTTCTTTAAAACTAGACAGAGGCACTGACTCATTTTGAGTTCAGCAGCACATGTTCCAGACATGGATTTGCTTTCCTTGACTGGATAGCCTCAGCTAGTGCCCCTGTACAAGAGTAGTGTTTTACCCACTGAGACAGGGTCTTATATTCACTGAGTTGAATTCACAGATGTGTTTCCCAGCCAGAGGTATGAAAGTTTGAGCATAAAGTCTGGGACTTCATTGCTTAAATACTGCCTGGACAACTGCTGAATGCATAAACTTGGATGATAAGCTCACATCTGATGGTGGGCTCTGAAGATTCACCACTGTGCCCTGATTTGTGATAACCTGCAAAGATCATGTCAATGACTCCATGACTCCCATGTTTTCAGCTGGGGCTCTTTTGACTACACTGTAGTCCATTTTCTTTTCCACTTGTCCTGGCTCCCTGAACTGCCTCCAAAGGTACAGATCCTAGAGCAGTTTCCAGTTAATGTCCTGCATCCCAGTCTTGTTTTTTGACATGAGCTTTTAAAAATTATTTTTAAAAATTTAGCTTATGGGGCTGATGAGATGGCTCATTGGGTAAAAGTGTTTGCCACAAAACTTGACAACCTGGGCTCCAGCTCTACAACCCACATGATGGAAAGGGAGAGCAAACTCCCACAAATTGTCCTCTGATCTTCACGTGTATGTCCTGGTACCCAGACACACTCAATAAATAAGTAAAGAAATAGAATTTTAAAATGAGTATACAAATCCTGACTTTCATTATGCCATTCTCATATATATACTATTCTACTCATTAGAATTCACTGTGGGCCCCCATTGCACTTCCTTCTTACTGACTTTTCCCAGTCACCTCAGTTTCTCTCAGGTCACATGCATTCCATCTCATTCTCTTTCTCTCCTTCCCTAAGATCAAGTCCTCCCCTCCCAGGATTTCCTTTCTAGTTTAATTCACCAATAGTTTCCTGGAGTTCTGTTAGGATTTCCTTAATTTCTTTTAACAAGGACATCATGCATTTCAGTCACCTTCACCCCTCATTTCCCATTCTTTTCCCCATTCCTCTCCTACTGTAACCATTCTTCGCAACAAGTCCCCTCTTGGTTTTTGTCTCCATTTTGTAAATCTAAAATGTCTCTGTAATTTGAATATAAAAAGAAAGGGGCAAGTTTATGGTGTTTCAGATGTCTAGTTCTTTTTCTGTTGGTTATATTAAAAGTCCTCCTTTCTCCAAATTTCTGAGGGGTAACATTTCTCCAGTCCTGTATTTACTGAAATGCCTAAATCCTGATTGATTTCTTTAACTTTATTGTTAGCTGCATCCCATGGGCTGCGCTTTCCTCACTAATTGCTTAGGTGCGCCTGCAATCATTGTTTCAATTTCATTTTAAAATAATTATTTGAGATTTTGAAGATATACGTGTGGTAAGAGTGTTATGCATTTCAAACTTTATTGTAGTAGAATTAAGGAATCTGATTTCTACTATTTATATACTTCAAAGCATATTTAAATATGGATTCTGAGCCAGGAGTGGTAGCACAGGCCTTTGATTTTAACACTGGGGAAACAGAGGCAGGCAGATTTCTGTGAATTCTAAGCCAGTCTGGTCTACATAGGGAGTTCCAGGCCAGCTAAGGGTACAGGGAGACACTGTCTCAAAACAGCAAGAAAAAAATTGAATTTGGGACCTCAAAACTTACATACCTACTGTGCTTAGGAGCCAGACCACCATTTTTTTTCTGTATATATCCTAGTTTAAAGAAGTAAAAGTGAGGAAACCTCTCCCTTGTTCCTAAATCATCACTTGCCATTTTCAGTGGGTTAGGATATCAGAAAATATACTGCAGAGATATGCTTTTCCCCTCTTGCAGCACCAGGAATTGAATCTAGGACCTTGTGCATGTTAGACAAGCAGTCTACAACTAAGCCATTTGTACTGTCCAAAGATAAGAGTTTATTGTTAGGGGAAAGTGGTTGAACAGCACAGTAAGGAGTTTATGATAAAGTGTCAGCTGTTCACAGACACTTCTATCTCCTCTAGGTTCCTGGTGTTGCTCGAGATGGAAATGTCACAGGATGCCAGCTCTAACATTTCTCAACATACCTTTAGAAATTTCTTTTGAGAAGTAAACGATCAAGGTCTCCAGGCTTGACAGATCACTTCTATCTGGAGCCAGGGTATTAGGATTTCTGGGATCTGACCTTACTCCTCTACTGGCAGGTTGTATGACAGGAAACAAATATCTCTTTTGCTTTGTGCCAGAGCATCTTCATCTTTATGTATGGTGTGGGGGATGCGAGTGTTGGAGGGTAGGAGGGCAGAGCCTGGAACCTAGGAACCTTCTAGTTCTGAAAAAGTAAGGGCAAGTTTGCAAGGTACTACAGCAGGAACATGGAGAGAATGGAGGCATAAAGGCAGAGCAAGGAATATGTGAAGGCAGCCATGCATCCCGGGGCTTTTTTCTCTTTGGTTCTCATGGAATCTGAAAACAGTACTTGGTACATGTCTGGTAGGTGTGACAGTCATGGATGGGAGAAGAAAACAAATCAAAGTGTAAGTCTCCAATTTTCAGGTTTAAAATCTGAGCTGAATGTAAAAGGCAGATGCTGGAGAGTGCTGAGAAATTCTGTCTTCTGAACATGCCATGGACTGCTGGGGAGAGGGGCAGGGAGACGTTGTTCTCGGCTGGGAAGAAACCAACCACACCTTGAATGCTTTTCTGATACATTTATTCATATATTCCCCTTTACAGATGATGGTGAGAAAAAGCAGATGGGATCCCTACCCTACCCACCCCCCATAAAATATAGACACAGATTTCATTCAGCATATACAAGCGTTGGGGCATGTACAAATTCATTCGACATGGGTATCAGTCTCAGCACCTCAGGCCCAGTTATGGAGCAAGCTCGTGCTGAAGGGAGCTTGTCACTCTAGGCCCTGCCACTGGGGTGCTGGCAGAGGAAATAGAATCAAATCATGGTGACCAGAGCTTCATAGCCCTTTCATGTGGCTTAGCAAGTGCCAGTGGGCTCCAGAGCAGCTTCTAGCAAGATCTACCATCCCATAGAAATCTGTGCCTCAGGGTTTCCATCTGCATAATGGGAAAACAAACTGTGCCCTAAAGATGTCACAGGGCTATAACAAGGCTCCGGATAGAAATGATTTGTCAAAAGTGCTTTGCCAAAGGGAAAGTGCGGTACAAATTTCAGGGAATTCAATTGATTGTGATTGTATGAGTGCCCCGGGGATGGCAGTGGACTGGCTTGTGGGTCCAGAGGCCAAGGAAGCAGTCAAACTTCTAAATTGTGCCAGAGGTAAGCACCAATCAGTGGCAGGTAATGTTCTTAGTTTCTTGGCCCCAAGAGGTCACCAAGGCCTAGCACCTGGATCAGGGCTGGGAAAGTCACCAGGGATGTTACAGGAACAATCACCAGGGTCAAGGAGGAGGAAGAAGGAGGCATACAAAGCAGGGGCAATCACTATCACTATACATGAAAATAAATACCCAGAGGATGAAGGAAACTGAATTGGTAGTGCAAATGGAAGCGGGTGGGGAGAGGGAGATGGCACAGCAGCAGAGGGGGCTCCTCTCCTCCTACAGAGATAATGCCAGTGTGTTTCTGTCAGCAAAGGAACAGAGGGCAGGGAGAGAAACAAGAATCTAATCATCTCACTTAAAGACTTAAGGACTGGGACCTTCTGCCAGCTAGTCGTTGTTCTGTGCATTCTGGGGCTGAGTCTGAGCTGGGCCCCTTAGCACCACAAAGGCAATCATGGGTTTCTGGGGAAACGCGGTAGCTGTCAAAACAGTCAGCATGGTTAATCTGCTTGTACATCGGAATCCTGAGCATCATGAATGCTCTTTTAGGGACTACTGAAGAGACCAAGTGAAGAGATCAGTGGAGAGGGGGCTAGCACTGGGGAACAGCGAAGGGAAGACTGTCTCTAGGTCCTCCTGCTGCTGTTGCTGTTGTCTCCTGACTCCCTTGGCAAGGGGCTCAGTACCTCCCGGGGAACTGAAGAGGCTGCCCCACGAGTTACTAGCTGGCACCTACAGGTTAAGGCAAATCAGCCAGTACAGCACATTAAAAAAGAAGAAGGTAACCGGGAAAAGCACCTGCGAGTAGTCATCCAGGCGGTAGATGTGGATGCAGAGCTGGCCCTGCTGCCAGGTATTGCCCTGACAATTAGGGACCATGCAGAAATACTTCTTGAAAACCTTGACGCACACGTAGCTAGTCATCTTGACACACCGTTTCCGTGGACACTGGAGGTTTCTTGAGCTTTGAGACCGACGGACTGGGCAAGATAGATGATCCTCTTCATCATTTCCCTCGAAGGTGACAATCTTGTACACAAACACTTCCTGATACTGGCGGGCACGGGCACGGGCACGGGCGCGAGCACGGGTACGGGCATTACCACGACGACCGGACAGAGGCTGGAATAGACAGATGAAGAAAGCAGGAAACAGTGAGTGAAAACTAAAGGTTGCCAGCCCTTTCCTAGAAGCTGTATCTGGCACACCCGTTGTCAGCCCTCCAGGGTTTCCACCATCAAGAAGCTTATTTCCTCCACCACCCTTGGGAACTTCTCATGACTTTGGAAGTTGGCCACCCACGTGCCATAACACTAGTCCCCTCCTTGCTGGGCTTCTCCATTCTAAAACCGTGCTTCCCACTCCAATACCCGGTCCTTACCTGGTAGAATCTTGAAGAAGCACGACGTTTCGTCTCATTGTAGATCAGGAAGTTGAGCACAGCAAATTCTAGTAGAGCACAGAAGCAGAAGACGAAACAAATGGCAATATAGCAGTCCAAAGCTGTGAGATAGGAGACATGAGGGAAATTCTGACGAGAAAAGGTGCCTAAGGTGGCCTTGGTGAGTACACAAGTGACCTTAGAAGAGCAACGGGTGGAGGTGGCCTAAGTTCCTGAGCCATGCACTATACTGCTCCAAGGACACCAAGAGATGGCAACAATGCCCTAGTCAAGCTAACTCTATTGCATGTGCCCATGCTTATGCTCACCTTTACTCACTTACCTAAAGTTGTCCTGTCCAAATCAGGCTCTAGCTTGATCCAGAAAGACACCCAGGAGAACACCGTGTTCATAGATGAAGGGACACTGTTCTGAAAGGCAATGAAGCCAAACTGCCGGCTGACATTGAAGAAAAATGTCACGACTATGAAGTCACCTAAAAGACATCAAATGAAGTACTGCATTACAGCACTGAAGTAAATGTCCAGCGGGACGTACACATCATGGGTCTCGCTCATGGGCATTGTATCAGAGTCCTAGGACACAGTCACATTGTTTCAGTGCAACAAACACAGCAGCAGAAGTCCTGAGAGGATATTTACTGTAAGACCCATGGCTAACACAAGAATGTTAATCAATCCTTCCTCAATTCACTAACTCGCCAAAAATCTGTTCTTCAAAAGGCAAACATTCTCCTCTCTGCTTCACTTCTACTGGCTCCTTACTTCACGTAATCTATATAAGCAAGTGTAATCTCTATAATCTGGCACTAAGAAACAATTTTATTCTGGATCAGCAATTGATTCTCCAGGAGCTGATGAAAACCAGTTGGTAGACTGTTGCTCAAGTTGCTCCAAATATTCTTTATGCTACCCTGACTCCAAGCTTACTTTGGGTTTTTTCCTGAGCCGAGAGCATCACATTTTACTCTCTGTATCTTATTGGTCTTCAGATTGCCCCAATCCTGGCTCTTTTGTAAAACTAAACTGCAAATTCCTACCTTTGTATGCTATAGAGATTCTTGACCTTGAATTAAGGAGACTTTAAATCCTGTCCTGGTAGTACTATACAGGCACTTCAGCTTACCCATTAACCAACATGGAGGGCTACCCCTAGGCAAACAGTCAGGTGTCTCTGGAAAGCAGACAGCTGCCAGGGAAGTCTGGGTGGGTCAATGCAGAATGAGAACATCCTTTTGTACTTATGTTGAAAGCACTGATATTCAAAGAGCAAAGCTTCTCAGATTCTGAGAAAAGGAAAGAAGTTCTCTAGGATCATTGAAAATTCCAGAGTAGCTTCTTTGAGACTAGAATTCCTCAAGCACTGTAGCAAGAACTACCCTCAGAGTTGCCTAGTAGCCATAATGTCTTTACCAACTTTCTAGTTCTCTCGACTTGGGGTCTTAACTGCAATTTAAAAATCTTTGAATTCACTATACCCACCTCAATTCTGAGTTTATATGTTTGTTACAAGATATTTACTCTGTTGGATTTCTGTATTTGAGTTTTAAAAATATTTATTATTTTTATTTTATTTGATGTTTGTGATCTTCTTTCTAAGGAACAATGATGCAATGGCAATAGATGAAAGCTACCTAGCGCTGAAAGCCAAAACAAAAACTATGGATTAAAGATTTTTGATCTTACCTGCTTTGTCCAGATCATGGTTGGTCACTGCAATGTCAGGAAGACACGATTAAAAGACTGTCCAGAGGACATGGACTAGAAGGATAGTAGACTGAAAGTTTTGAAGAACAGGAGAGGAATAGAGGTAGGGCTATATAGAATATGAATTAGTGCTCTGATGATACTAGTTCTTTAAATTTGACTTCTTAGAACAGTGACTTCAGCTTAATGTAAACAGAGTAGTTTTAAGGAAAAAGAAGCAGATGTGATGGATAAAAGTCCTAAAGACTCCAGTTTCGGAGGAACAGGGAGAGTTTTCTGATGAGAAGAACTGTCTACAGAAAGAAGAAACCTCCTTGCAAGATGGTGAACTGATCGTGGCAAGATTCTCTCAGATGGTCAACAGCTGTCAGTGAAGGGTGTTTCGTTTACTCAGGGCAGGGTTGAATTTTCTGAGAAGCTCCTAAAGCACAGACTCTCCTCTTTAAGATCCAAAGTGGCCCAAGCTACAGGACACTGCTGCATTTTAAACCCCCAAGGAAATGAATGCATTGTACTGTAGCTGGAGATGATAAGCCCAGGCTCTAACTGGGAGAGTTTGGGACTAGTCCCAAGGATTACTACAAAAGTAGAGCAACCATGAATTAAGAACAAGTAGTGTGCGCCAGAAGAGGAGAAAGAACTTCTCCTCTCCCCCAAGGGAGACTGGGTGCTTACCTACTCTCTTTGCTTCAGTGATGGTGATGGCTCTGGGGCTTTGTAGTCACTAGGGCACCATTTTGAAACAATATGCAAACCATCTACTAAACGGAACCACTAGTGACTTGAAAGCCCCTGGGCCTTGTCTTCTCTGCCATTTTGGACGACAGGTCTCCACCTAGCTGGAGAAACTGAGGGGCAGAGAGCTAAGAGGCAGGCCTGCGGTTAGCTGGTAGAAGAGCAAAGATTCCAACCCAAAGGGAGCAAAGTAGGTTTCTCAGAGCCCCAAGAAAAGGAAAAGCATTTGTAAAGCAGCCCCCTCCCCTGCCTAGTACTGTGTAAGCAAAGCTTTAGTCAGGCGAGCATGTGCTGTCCCTCACCCAGTGACCAACTCAGTAAGCAGATTTTGTGCCATCACACAGAAGCAAAGCAAGATGCTTCCCATGACAGATGGCTGCTTGGGTGACTTGCTCCATCCACATTCTGGTCAATGCATGTGAAGAGGGTCCAGGTTGCTCTGGGAGCTACCCTGGGAAGATGCCTTGGCTCCTCATTCAGATCACCTAGGAATACAAGCAAAGATGCTCACACCTATTTGGGAGCTGCAAGTTAGGAGACCCAGGATCCGCACCCCTTTCATCCTCATCAGGAACAAGACAGTAAAAGTAATAATCACCATGTCTTTTTTGAAGGCACCATGAAGCCTCTGATGGCAATCTGTATTTTTCAGAGCTGCTCCTTAAAGACAAATGTTGCTGCAACAGCCATTGCTGCTCTATAACTTCCTGCACACTACCCCAGCCCTCACTAGCTGCCAGGAGGACTCTAGTTTCCCCCTTTACCTCCCGTTAAGATGGGCCTTGCTTCCCATTCAAACAGCTTGGGTTGATTCTGAGCAGGGACGAAATAAATGTGAACCCTTCTCCAAAGCCATTCTAGTAAGTCAGTGTTATAACAAAGTCTTTGAACCAGAAGAATCTGAAGGACAAAGGTAAATGTACATTCAGACAGCCACAAACTGTATCTACTTACCTCTCAGGAAGGCTTGGCAAAGCACTTACTTCTTTGCAGATGAGACTGAGACATAGTTACAAAGTCTCAGTTTCCTCTGCAAACAGTTGTAAGTACTCAGCATGTACAAGACAGGAGTTATGTCCTACATAGTACTTCCACAGGATCTGTGCACAGCTTTTGTACAAATAACCAGTTCCAGTTATCTGTACACCTTCCTCAGTGACTTCCCCAGCCCCCTAGCTCCCACTGGAAACTTACCAGCTTGGGTAGAAACGATTTCAGTTTTGTTGCTCACTCCTGAAAAATCAAAGTGGAAGAGCTTCCAAGTGTTCTTCTCAACGATCTCAAACCTCAAATCCTCCCACCTGTAGATCATCGCATTCTCATCAGAGGACACTGGAAATCAACATGGGAAAGAGTGTTACATGAGACTCGGAAATCCAACAGAGGTCCCAACAAGTATGGTGTCTGCCTGAGTCATGCTTTAGAGTTTTTGACTCTGGCCTTGGCAGCTGGAGGGCCTTGCCTCTTGTCTGGTTGTTGAACTCCATTCAGTAAGTATATTTCCTGAATATTCCTTTGCACCAGGCCCTGGGCTGGGAATGCAAAGAGGAGCAAGCCATGAACTTGTCTCTCGCATTCACATTTCATTAAGACTGTATGAAGCTGTGGTTCGGAAGGGTGCTCTGAAAACCCCTTGGGAATGGAACACTGGGCAAAGTAGGGAAGGGCCACTTGGGGACATATTGGAAAAGAATTTATAAAGCACGTGACATTCACATTCTCTTGAAATTCGAGTAGACATTCTTCATATAGATAAGGTTGATGGAGTTGAGGAGGGCGGCACAGAAGGTGAAATGCCTGGCTTAATATGGAAACAGAAAAACTTTCAGGCGACAGGCACATGGATGAATTGTGCAGCAGGATGTAGCAGGAACCAAGTCATGAAGGACCTTGATGGTCATTTTAAGGAATTTAGAATTCATCCATGTGGACTAAGAAAAGATTTGTAATGAAAAAGTGACCTGCTCTATATGGTGCTTTGGCTAGGTCACTCTGGTTCTAATGTGAGCATAGTGTATTGGCACAGTGCCAGTTATGGGAGGCCAGTGCAGGCACTGGCACAATATAAATGAATGAAGGCAGGAGCCAAAGCTGTAACAATCAGAATGCAGAGAAACAGATGGGATCAGTAGAAATTTGGAGGCAACACCAACAGGATATGTGGATTGTGTAGATGTAGGCGTTAGTGAGAGGGAAGCATCAAAGTTCTTGACTTGGACAACTGGGTGCTTTGATGGTACCCTGTAATGAGGCTGATGGAAACACAGAAGCACCACATTTGCTTTTGGGGGAGAGGCTTGGAGGAGACAATGAATTTAGCTTAGACCGTGTTCAGCTTCAAAGTGAAGATGTTGCGAAAGTTAAAGCAGAAGATGAGAAAGTCCTGCACCAAGGCAGAGATGGAGAGGAACAGACATACTTCAGATACACTTCAGAAGCAAGTGACTAGCTTAAGGTAGAGCAAAGGTGACAGAAGACTCCAACATAAAGTCAAGGTAATGAAACACAGCATTGTTGGCAGGAAAGGTGAGGATGGAAGGGGGCGTGGAGAATGGAGGCTTTGTACAGGCTTGGTACCATCTTAGGGAAAAAGCAGAAGCAGAAAAATGTAAAAGGCAAAGATGAGAAAAAAGAGGGGTCCAGTATGTCTCTGGACCCCTAGAAACCGAAACCTAAGAAGGTACTCACAGCTAGAGAAAGACAGAGGGCAAGAGTGAGAATCCATTGGAAATTTGAACATGTGGAAGGAACATTCCGCATCATTGGTCATCCTGGAAGGGAGAAAGGTGCCCCATTAGGCTGGCTTTGAGCACTGAGGTATTCATTCAACTTTGACTGGGGAGTAACCACCAATTAATGGCAACAGTAGAATTTAAGACAAAAAGCTCAAAGGAGAGATATGAAGAGACAAAGAAGAGCTTCTATCTCACTACTCTGGGCTCCCGCCATCAGAGACATATATCAAAAAGCCTAGATCGATTATGTTTCCTTGCTCAGCCCAGTTCCCCAGTCTTGCACTTTTCCACACTCTACTACCTTCGTACCCCACACTGCCAACATAAGCTTCCCCTGCCAGGACTTCTACTCTCTAGCCTAGTCTTATTTACCTTTCCAATCGCTGTGTTGCTACTCCACCTGGACAATTCCACCACCATGGACATGTCTTTACATACGATGCCCACTTGGAATGGAATTGGCCAGGCCATGCAGTCATTTTGGCACATTCCAGTGGAAAGAATTCTAGATTTGGAGCCAAGAAACAGCTCACATGTTTGACACAAACTTGGTATATGTTTTTGTATCTTTTTATTTTGAGATCTCAGTGTCTGTACCTGCACAGGAAGATGTTGAGTTCATGGTCTTGGAAAGGTGAACAGGCTTTTAGGAATATTATTCAGAATGAATTATCTGCTCAGGAGTCCTTGGTTAAGATTTCCTAAAGGAGTGGGAGAGTCCCAGTAGGTGAGACTCTAAAGGTTTGACATACCTATCTGAGTACAACACCTTTCCATCCTTGTGGACACGAGCCATCCGGTTGGACATGGTGATCTCATATGAATAGGTTCTCTTAGATGTCTGTAAAAAGGTATCCGGAATCCACAACTCGCTCATCACCTTGCCGTGCAGAACAAGGGTCTCATAGGTGTCGTTGTAACAAAGGTGTTCATCATACCAGGTCTGATATAAGATGATGTCGATGAAATATTCCTGGTGGGGAGTGATAGAAAACCATATAGTAGGGGATAAGCAGACAAGGGACATTTTTTTTGCCACTGCTTAACACAAATTCCTAAAGGCAGTGCGGTGGGACATATGGAGCACTGGCCAAGAAGCAGGAGATGGAAGCAGTTCCTTCTCTGCCAGATTCTTTCAGTTCCAGGACTGAAAGAGACTCAAACATTACACCAGCCAAGAAAACAGTCACACCTGGCTTGATTGCCAAAGCAAAGGGAGCTAGGTCCCCACATCATACAGTACTTAACACCATTCTCCCACATCTCAGAAATGTAGAAAGGTTTGCGTTAAATGAGCTCCCTATTTTCTCATACAAACTTTCTTTCTGCCCTGTAGAATATAAAGCTAGTCTAAATCCTGTTCTGGAGTAAAGATCTCCAGAAGTGACATTTCTTTTTAGTTTTCTTTGTTGGTTCATTGTTTTAATGAGATGTGATCTTATTACACAGCCTAGGATATTCTCAAACTTTTCTTTAAAAACTTGAAGTATTCTGCCTCATCTTCCTGAGGAGTCCCCTCAAACAGCTCTGCTCCCATAGCTGACATCATGGCCTTTACCAGTGGACAAAGGGTTGCATTCACTTAAGCTTGCAAGGAGGAAAGCATCTTATGTTTGGGTGGGTACAGGAATTTTTCCACTGTCATGTGATTTCAAAAGAAAGTAACATTGTCAAATAGCTAAGAGTCTCGGAAGACACGCTGCATTGATAAAACCGCAGGTGATTGCAGTTTATTGCACGGCTGAGCACAGTGCTTCATCATACTTAGGTAGGCTGGGCTACTTCTCCTGCCAGGTCAACACACTTTCAACCCCCTCCCCCAATGCAAATAAAGAACTTCCAGCTGAGAAGCACTTAGAAATGTATAAGCTCACACACCACATTACATACAGGAAAGGTTCCCCTTTCAACTTTAGTTCATGGAACACTGGTATTAATTAACCTTAATCATTCATTCCCCCAGAATTATATTAAAATGAAGTGATTTAAGTCACTAGAGAAATGTTTACCTAGTCTCATTTTTTTAAAAACAAAGAGAATCATTTTTTCTGCTTTGTTTTTTTTTCCTTTCCAATAAGTGCCTATAACCACTGAAAAGTGTGTGTACATGAATAGATATTTACATGATTATTTGGTCTCCAGATATTATGGATCCCATAAACTGTTAAACATCAAGAAGGCTGTTAAAGAGACAGAAGCAAGGAATTTACACTGCTGAGACTTGCAGAACAAAATCACAAACTGCAACATAGCCACAAGCAGCTTGAACAGCAAGTGCCAGAACTATGCCACAGCAAAACTGAAGGCTAGCTTTCCTAATTTATTTTACAAGTAGAATTGAGACTTGGAATACAAGCTGTCCAAAGTCAGAGAGCTAACAGTGGCACAACGGCTCTGCCATTCCGAGCATCAGATGATGACCTTACCCTGTCATGGCCTTCACCCCCCCCTCCCCAAATCACTTTGGAGTACTCTCAGTAATCTTGAACCAAAGAATAAGTACCACATGGACCTTATGGCACAGGGCTACAATCCCACATACTTGGGAGAGTAAGGCATGATGATGGTGAGTTCAAAGGCCTGCCTGGCCTATAGAGTGAATCAAGGCCAGCCTGAGTGAGACCATGTCTTAAAATTTATAAAAAAGAAAGTTTTAAAAAGAGGCCAGAGATACACCTGAGTGTTGGAACATTTGTTCAGTGTAAATGAGACCCTGGTTAAATGAGACCCTAGCCAGAAACTCAAGTGCTAGATCAGCATGGGACAACAGGTACTAGAAGCTGCAACTGAATGCGTGGAGCCAGAAAAGGCAAATGCAAAGGCAAAGTGACAGTAAACCAGAAAGGCAGGCAGAAAAACACTAGCACAGCGTGGATGCCATTTATGGGGGAACGTCTGATACTACCTGGCCCTGCCCTGTCCTGCCTCACATCATCTGCTTTCATAAAGAGCTGTCAAAGAGTTTCTACATTCCCAGAAGCTGCCAAAGTCACCTCCGAAGCCCAGCCCAAGACCTGCATGGTGGTCCATGGGGGGCTTTCCTCTCCATACCCAGGCCATGCTCACAGTCTGCTATAAAGTAATCAAAATAAGCATTTCACTACTGTTTAACAAGGACCAATTGTAAATTTTTCACACATCCACCAGGAACTAATGGTTCACAGTTCAGTTTTCTCCCAGTTTGACAGGGAACTCGAATAGATATCTCTTTTAGTTTACCTGAATCTAGAAATGTGTTTCAGAACTGGCTTAATTCGAATCCCACAATAATTACCACAGTAAGAGACAACATTAGCAATCGGGGATGTTGTGACAGGCAGTTCTTCCCTGACTGGTGATTGTTTTTAAGGTCAAGTTGGATGTTCTCAAAGTTTAGTCAGGAAACTGGCAGAAACACTTGATTGGACTTCCCTCCACTATTTTCCATGCCTGAGTGAATGGTGGGTGCCAAATCTCTAATCAATCAACTCCACTGACTAGGTGCTTTCTACTGAGACCCACAAACCTGCCTGAGACATTTAACTGCCTCAAATGTGACTAGGAGATGTGACTGCCACAAAGATCCTCGGAGATAAGCTATGCTTCAGTGTAGGCAAGCCCTGTGGCTGGTTTTCTCCTCACCAAGTACACTGAAGTAAAGCAGGCTGCACAAGAACAGGGACCACCCTCAACCTTATAGAATGATTAGAAACTACATAGAAGCTGAGATTATGTCACATGAGTCTTTGGAGTTTCAAAAGTGCTACTTAACTGCCTAAGTAAACCAGGTGGTTGCTTCCATGCTGAACAAAGTTCTGTGCCTCACATCAACTTTGGTGACTTGTGGGTGATTGGACTGTATCTTTAGGGGCTTGTCACATATTAGCGTTTCCTGGAACCTCAGGTGAGACCAGTGCTATCAGGATTAATAGGTGTTGAACAAGGAGAGATGGAGCATTCAGCTACAATAATTGGGCCTACAGCTCTGCTGCCACAAGGACTATTGCAGAGAACAGAACCACCCAGCACTTCTTAGCTCTTCCAGACACTCAGCTAGAAAACAAAGCAAAGCAGCTTAGGACTGCTTCTTGCATTTATAAATCCGTGTGCACTCTCCTACTCGGCCTACAAAACTTAGCCAATACCAACAGGTCAGCTTGTGAGAACTGAGACTGACACAGTAAAAGGGAGAGGCAATGCCTCCTGCTGGAGTACCATTCCATGCCTCAAGGTTACTTATTTTTGAGCCTATCAGGAAGGCCCCACCTCAACAGCAAGACTCTCTGAACAAACTAAATACATGGATCTTATGAAGCTGTTCACCACAACTTTTCTCTGTCAAACACTGCAAGTTACGGTTTATATAGAACTTTTTGCAATTCATTTGGTCATACCTTTTACTTTGTTCATAGCATGGAGGATTCCAAAATGCAGAGAGCAAGGCTGACATAAAATAATTAGCTACCATGAAATAAGGCAGTGAAGACAAGCTACTTATAAGCCAGAAGAATGTGAGTGCCCAGAAAGAGAATGGTTTAGGAAGGGAGCAAGTAGTTGCTATGGGAGCCAGATAACTTGCTCTCAATAGATGTCATCTGAGCTGGACCCTGAAGGAGAAGGCTTTTGACAAATGAAAGAAAGGTTAGAGCAATAGCAAAAAATCACTTGAATAAAGATCCAGCTCAGAGGTACAATGTTGACCTAGAAGTTTTATATTCTAATGTGATCATAGTGGGTATGCTCTATACAAGTGTCTAGTAAGAAGTGGCAACCATAAATTTAAGTTCATAGAAATAATCAGAAAAAAGGACACATTCCACAGGATATTTAAAGTTGCTTTATTACTTCATTTTGAACGGAACGCTGAAGATTACAGTCAGAATTCAGAAGGTCTTCTGCAGGCAGCAAGGGACTTACCTTTCCCAGTGATCTTCTCAACTCAGTGATGGTTAGAATCCCACTCACGCCAAAACAACAACAGCAACTGCTGCAGCAGCAGCAGCAGCAGCAGCAGCAAAATGTCTTGTAGTAGTAACAGAAACAGCAGAAAACAAGAGAAAGTGGCAGGCCCTAAGGTGGGGCTAGGAAAAGTCATCAAAGTTCATTACTCACCATGTTGAAGATGGAAATAGGTCCAAAGCTGTGGACAGAGACCTCAAGAGTGAGCATAGAGGGCTTCTCTGTAAGGGAGAAAATAGAGGGTAAGAGTCAAATGGGAGCATGACACCAAGCAGCAAGTGGTCACAAAGGAGGGAAGAGAGCCCATCTTCCTTTCTGTATCTGTTCTTTCGTGGACGGGAAGGACTGGACATACACTCTCACTCAGATCATTCATCTTATGTTTGAGTTAGAAAAACTGAGGGCAAGAAAAGTAAATGTGTTGACTAAGGTCCACAGCATTCCTAAAACTAGAGTCATTGTTTCTTACTTGGTGGATCCACTGCAGATGTTTTTGTCCATATGTGTGACCCCCTTGTCTACACCTCAAGCCCATTCTCTATACCTATGTACACAAGCTGTCTTCCTTCCAAAAGAAGAAAAGCTTCTTTCTACTACTCACCTCCAATGCCAGAGTGCACTTTGCAGTTACCCAGGATGGTGTTCAGGATTCGAGAAGCTTTTGTCAATTTGCCACCTGAACTGCCAGGTCCAGTCATGAAATTAACACTGAGTTCTGTTTCTTCTGGGATGAACTTGCTTTCAGTATGCTGAGGCTGAGGCTGAGGTTGGGGCTGAGGCTGAGGCTGGGGCTGGGGCTGGGGCAGAGGTTCAGGCAGAGGTTCAGGCAGAGGATAAGGCAGAGGTTCAGGCAGAGGCTGAAGCTGGATCTGGGGCTGGGGCAGAGGTTCGGGCAGAGGCTGGGGCAAAGGTTCGGGCAGAGGCTGGGGCAGAGGTTCGGGCAGAGGCTGGGGCAGAGGTTCGGGCAGAGGCTGGGGCAGAGGTTCGGGCAGAGGTTCGGGCAGAGGCTGGGCCAGAGGCTGGGCCAGAGGTTCGGGCAGAGGCTGGGGCAGAGGTTCGGGCAGAGGATGGGGCAGAGGTTCGGGCAGAGGCTGGGGCAGAGGCTGGGGCAGAGGTTCGGGCAGAGGCTGGGGCAGAGGTTCGGGCAGAGGATGGGGCAGAGGTTCAGGCAGAGGATGGGGCAGAGGTTCAGGTAGAGGCTGAAGCTGGGTCTGGAGCTGGAGCTGGGGTTGCGGTTGCGGCTGGGGCTGGGGCTGCGGCTGCGGCTGGGGCTGGGGTTGGGGTTGGGGTTGGGGTTGGGGCTGTGGCTGTGGCTGGGGATCAGGCTGAGGCTGAGGCAGAGGTAGAGGCTGAGGCAGAGGCTGAGGTTGGGGCTGAGATTGGAGCTGGGGCTGGGACTGGGGCTGGGGCAGAGGCTGGGACTGGGATAAAGGCTGGGGCTGAGGCAAAGGCTGGGGTTGAGGAAGAGGTTGGGGCTGAGGCAGAGGTTGGGGCTGAGGCTGAGGCTGGGGCTGAGGCAGGGGCTGGGGCAGAGGCAGAGGCTGGGGCTGAGGCTGAGGCTGGGGCTGAGGCAGGGGCTGGGGCAGAGGCAGAGGCTGGGGCTGAGGCTGAGGCTGAAGCTGAGGCTGGGGCTGAGGCTGAGGTTGGGGCTGAGGCTGAGGCTTGGGGCCGAAGACAGCATCATCACGGACAGGGGATTCATCCTCCAGTTTAACATGAGGTCCGACCCTGGAATATATGACCAAGAAGTGAAGCACTGTTCTCCCCTCACTAAAGGTTAGGGCTAATGCCTCTTGGGATAGAAGCAAATGAAATTCTTTGCAACACAAGGCTTAATTAGTGTGTAGTAATAGTAAATGATGAGGCACTAACAGATTATACTTGATAATTCCTTTTAAATTTCACTGTTCTTTGGGGACTTTACATGGCCCCTCTTTCCTAATTCTTTATTTGAAAAAAAAAAGTCAACAACAAATATTAGACTAAATTTTCAAAGGTGTTTTTTTAAAAATATGGAATGAAATAGGTGGGCAATGCTGTGTGAACTCTGACCACTTAGCTGCTGTTTCTATCCTTGGCCTCCCATCTGCCTGAGCTGCAGCACCTGAGAGGAAGAGGCCAGTGCTGCTGGGGAATGCTTGAAAAATCCAGTCAGCCTCTCCCAGACAGGACTAAAAAGTTCTGGAATGGTTTGGAATCTTCGTGTAGGCCTGAGTTCAGAGAAGGAAAGCTAGAGTCACAGAGTAGCTCTCTCCTACTCTTTCTGTACTGTGTCCTGCATCCAGAAAATGGATGACCAATAAGAGAGCATCTCTAGGACAGCCAGGCACCAAGGCAATAATGGTGATACCAACAATGATAAAAGAATATTTCTTTAAAATATAAAAATCTACCTGCTAATTTGTGAAAGTCTCTTGCAGTGTTAGAGGTCAGGAAGTTGGGGTTTTTGTTTGTTTGTTTGTTTACACCTCGGTGGTCCTGGTCATTTCCTGACACCTCATCAGCTGTATGTTTATAATGTGAATTCTTTTCTGTAAGAAGCATTTTAACAATGAAAAATACCCCACATGCTAATATATGGATCATACTTGAAGTCCAATTTTCAAAAGCAAACTGTAAAAAATAGTGGTGAAATTGTAGATATTTGAACACTGAATAGTTGACGCAGGAATAAATTATCCTTAAATGTTTAATGTAATAGTGATGTTTTTCTTTTATTGGCAAAGCCTTCAATGACTATAATAATTACATACAAAATGATATGATGATGTCTGAAATTTATTCCAAAAAATCTAAGCTAAAATGGTAGTGAGTAAGGGAGAGAGGCAATAAAGGACCATTAATCAACCCATTCATAAATATTAAGGATGGCTATACTATTCTTTATATCTTTGCAAAAATATAATTAAAAGCTATCAGTCCTAATTAATGTGTGATATTGGAAGGCAAAAGAGCAAGTTCCTTTAGGGAGATTGTATATTTGATGAGGCTTGGGGTGGGTGGGTGGTTGATAATTATTTTCCCATCTAGGTACTAGTTACATGATCATGTTTACCTTGTGAAAATTCATTGAACTGTTTACTTATAATTTCTTGGTTTTCATATCTGTATGTTATCCTTACAAAATGATTTTATTTTAAAAAGACATCAGGCCACTTGTTCTATATATCTCCTGATATAAGGGATATAGAGAGCAAGAGATCAAGGTGTTTGAGTCTCTGGGTTGCAGACGAAGAGGTCATGAATTGGGTGGCAACATGCATTTTTTGCAGTATTCCAAGCTTTTGAACTGCTTAATTGGCATATAGATGTGTTAATCTGGTGCCATTTCTTATTTCTGAACTGGCTAATTCCCATTGTGGGCTAAGCAATGACTAGGCTGGGGGAAAGCATTTCCACTGTTAAATACCATATTTAGAATATGTCTTCTTTCCTGGGGCTTTTCAAGTCCCCTGTGCACCCAGAGGTGAATCCTTTAGATCTCTGAAGAGATAAGGACCAACACTGGGGAAGAGCGACCCTCCACTAGGTCTGCAAGGCAAATTAACTCAGGGGGACTGTAGGTTGCTTGAATCCTCAAATTAGATTTTGCCAGTGTAAACAAATAGCCACACCCTGGGATATTTGGGGTTAAGGAGTTCCTGGTTATACATAACCTTCCCCAGCAAGCCACCAAGCTCATTTCCAGGGTTAGAAAAAATAAAATCTTGGAAACCACTCATATCGTGGACTAGTGGGATTTTCCATGGAAGCTTTTCAGGCACCCACTTCCCTCCAGGATGAAGCTGAGGCTCTGCACTATAATCTGGCTGGAGAGGGGAGTAGAGTAGCATGAGGAAAGACTTGGCTTTCTCTCTCAGATTTGCTCTTCTTTTCACTTTACTGATGGACAAAGTGAAGCCCACATGGGGGAAGGGCTGCTCAAAGTCACACAACTGATTGGAGATTGAGCTTGGACCAAAGCGAGGTTTGGCCCAGCACACTCCACTGCTTCCTCCTCTTTCTTGACATCACAGGTTGCCATGCTGACAGTGTCTGCACGTCAGCATCTCTCCCCCTCCCCCGCCCCCGCTGGACTGGCTGTTTTTCCCTCTCATCCCCCTCCCTTCCTCTCGCCCCCTCTCATCACCAGCCATCTTTTTGCTCCAGCAAAATTCCATCTAGAAGGATGTGGATAAGTAGAAATTCGTAGTATACATTCAGAAACATTTCCCAAGCCCCTCCTGAGGTCAGCCAACCCTAGGGCATCAGAGAACCACCAAGATCTATAATCTGGGTTGAGAGAGAAGGCACCTTGCCCCTCCTCAAAACAGATAAACAAGTCCAATGCCATGGTGACTTCGAGAAAGCTGGACAGATCCGGAAGCTTAAGAACTTGTGACAGTTCACATTCAACAAGAAACAGCCTTAAAAAAAAAATTAAAAACCACGAAGCAGTCATCTTCCACCCCTAAAAGCCAGAAATCCTGAGGATACACTTCCTACCAATGTCCAGAGCCGGGAAAGTATGGAAGAGAAGCTGGCTGCTCTGAGGAAACCAGGCCCCAAATCACAGACCTCAAATGTCTCCCCGAGACCCAGCAGGGTGCCTGGGGTCTAGGCAGGGAAGGGGAGGCAACAGCTAAGGGATAGAGGGCACCTGGGGCAGAAACAGTTAGAAGAAACCAAGGCTCTTGCCTGGTACTGGAACCTAAAGAAGTAACGCGATGGGAAGCAAGTAAAGTCAGAGTTGCCTGGCATAGTGCCTGGTACTCGGTAGGCGCGCAAAAATAAATTAAAAATAAAAATAAAAACGTGAGCGAGAGTGAACAGATTAGACAACACAACAACAGTCAAACATTGTGGGGTACTTCTGGTCTCCCAGTCTAGAAGCTACCTTCCAAAAGTCCCCAGCTCAACCCCGAGTTGCACGCGCCAGCTCTGGCGGGTTCTGCGCGCCTTTTTCCCCCTTTCTATGCTAGACTCCGCGAGGGAAGAGAGTGCTCGCTGCCTGGCCGCCGCTGCAGGGCTTTGGCGGGCCAGACAGAGTCCACGACGCCAGTAGGCAGAGGACGGTCCCGCCTTGCTCTCTGTCGGCAGCCCAGGACGCCCGTCCTTTAGGGGGCCCGCGGGACCCTAGCGTGCGTCGAGGGGAACTCAGGACCCGCCTAGCCCACACCAGAGCCCACGGACTAGCCAGGGTCTGGGAACACCGGGGTGCGGGGTCCCTGGAGCTGCTGGGCACGCAGGGCTCCAGGGTGCCAGGATGGAGACTTACCTCCACTGGAGGGCCAGGAATATGTTAAGGAGCATCAGGAGAACTTTGGGCAACATCGCGGCGATGCCTGGCACGACCACCTGTGCAGAGGTCGCAGTGCAGGTCTGGCCGCACTGAGAGCGAGGTGGAGGGTTTTGTTGCGCTCCAACTTTCACTCCTCCCACTCGCCCCGCCCCAGCCCGCGCTCCCCTCCCTGAGCCCGCCCCCGGAGCCCCGATGGAAATCTCCGACGACGTGATCACTGCGGCAGCAGGGAGTGGAGGGAGGGAAGGAGGCTGGGGCTGGCGAGGGGAGAGGAGGGAGCCTGGTCGCCAAGGCCCCCCGCCGCCAGCACTGCGGCGCTGCCAGACAGCCTGGGCGGTGGGGGGCGGGAGGAGTGAGGAGGAGGCGAGCCTGCAGCGCGCGCCTCGGGCTTGGGGAAAAGGCGCCAGCGGTTGTGGTCTAGAGAGCAGCTGCAGGCCTTGCCAGGGTGGGGGTGGGAGCACACGGGGAAGGGGGCACTTTGCTACGCCCCCCTTCAACCTCTCGGCCGGCTGTACTCTCAGGTCCTTCCGTTCTTCCCCACCACCTGTTGCAACCCATCACTCTTCCGCATCTTGTCCTGGCCTCACAAATTTTTCCTGATCTCACTCCACATCGTAACAGGCATTCTGAGCCCTTCCGTTTGTATCCGAAAGAAGCTGGGCAACTCAGTACCTTCTTTGGTGCGAGGGAAGAAGAGATGCTCAGGGGTCTCCCTAGTAACCTCTGATCTGAGCCATTCCACTGATCAATTCCATGGGTGTTCAAGGGGCAAGGTAACCATATCCAGCAGAGGATCAGGCAGAGGCATTCACTGTAAGACTTTCTCTGAACCCCACAGGAGCACTGACTCAACACTGTTTCCCTTTCAGCCTTGGGGCCTGCGAGTCAGAGGAGGCTTTGGAAACTGCCTCTCCACAACAGGATGGCAAAAATTGTCTGGAGTCTTGGCTGCAGAGGTATCAGAAGGAGAAATGAGCAGGCCTGGTGCGAGAAGGGCCAGTGCCCCTGTTTAGGGACTGGCGGGAAGGACATGCACACCAAACATCTTCAACCTATTCGAACTTCAGTTTTTTTGCATAAACTCTCCTCATTAACTTCAGAGGTGAAGGAGCTGCAGAGATTTGTATGACAGGCTCATGTTGGAAACTAAGAGCATCCTTCCTCACCTGTTGCTCTGGAAAGTGCTGTGGACATTCTAGCTTGCCTGAAGGCTCTGTGGAGAGCCTTTGCTGTGCCACACTAATCTAATACACACTCGGCACCACCCTCCCCCATCGCGTCACTCTGCTTTGTCATCTTCAGGGCACAGCTCTCTAACTGATGATTTTCATGGGCATTTCTTTCTGCGCTTATTTATATTGGGTCTTTATCACAGAAATAATCTCTCTCTCTCTCTCTCTCTCTCTCTCTCTCTCTCTCTCACACACACACACACACACAGTATGTCTGCTTCTCCACTCTGTGATTGAAATTTAGATTGCCAAGCACACAGTAGGCACTAAACGAATATCTATTACTGGTTTGTGTACAGCTTTGTGTGGTCTAGTATCGCTGAAGCCATTAGGACCTGGGCTTCCCTGCAGACTCTGATGCAACAGAGAAATTGCTAAAGATCTCATTTAGGCTTTCGTGTATTTGCTCCTTCCTAGTCCAGAGGCAAAGCCACCTTGGTCAGCTTTTGGCAACTTTATGCAACTCCACAGGGCTTCTCCCCTGCTGCACAGAAGAACCACAGACTTTGTGCAGTGCTTTCCCCGCCCCCCCCCGCCCTCTTAAATCTCTTAAGAGTTTCTGAATAAGTGGCTCTATATTTTTCCTGATCGTTTCAAATGATGTAGCTGATATTTCTCTAGGCACCTTTTGCACAGAGCAGGGCCTGATGGGCAAAAGCTAACACAGTCACTCCCCCTTAACCCAAAAGAAAGTAGAGGCTGCCTGTCCATCCCTGCTACTGGATCTGTCCTAGGTTGCCTTGGAAAACCATAAATCTACACTCACTGTGTTTCCAGACTTGGATTTGAAGTGGCCTGACATGTAAGTCTCTTCTCTAGTGGTAATGGAACTCAAAAAGATGAAGCCTCATCTAATTTGTCTGCATGTCCCTGGGCCTATATAGCATCCTCTCCAATGACCAGTAGGTTGAGATTAATCTCTTTGCCATCTTCCTTAGAAGCACATCTGTAGTATAACTACAAGGACTTGTGGAAATTACTGTTATTGTTTCTCAGTTCTCCAAATATTTGCTGTATACTCATCTTTAGCAGGTTGATAGGGTAATACAATCTTGACCTTACATATGATGCTTAGGCTAGAAAGAGAAAGGACTTGGCAATTCCTAACCCAAGGTCAAAGGTCACAGAGCCCAAGCCCTCCCAGGAAGCCATTTTCACAAACCAAAACAAGAAGAGAGACTTCCAGGATGCTGAAGTACAGAGAAGGGCATCTCCAGGGAGTTCAAGACAGATGTACAGTGACTGATGAAGAACCAGAAGGAGTTTGCCAGAAGTGTTTGTGTGGAGAGGAACTCTGGGAAATGAAGCTAGATTAGGAGATGGACCGACTAAGGCTGTCTTGAGTGTCACACCAAGAGACTGCACAGTACCCTGTAGGCAACAAGGATGTTTCAGAAGGGTATCCAGTAGGGACACTGCATGTCAGAACGGAGCTTAAAGAAGATCCCTGTGGTAGGGCAGAGAAGAGAGTTTGTAGGCAGGAGAGGCTGCAGAAATCACAGGAGAGAGCAACTCTAGGGATGTCTAATTGATAAAACAGGCAGCTCATTAGATGGAGTATGGGAGGAGGCAAAGGAGAGAGGGTCTTTCCAGGTGACCAGGGTGACAGAGCAAAAATAAGGACATGGGAGATGGAAGAAGAGCTTTTAGTTACTGCTAAGGGACAATTTTCCTGACTTCCATTGTACTTTCTAATGTTCCATTAGAAATAAAGATTCACATTCATTGTGTGTGTGTGTGTGTGTGTATGTGTGTGTGCATATGTATGTGGGGATGCATTATCCTCTCTCTGACTATTTGTACTCCAAATATGCCTCTTATTATTCAAGCTGCATGTAAACAAAATGTTAGCACAGCAGCTGTGTTTTCATAACTCAACCAAACTAGCCATTGATCAGAATAGCAGTAAGCAACCCCCTTGTCAGTTGTGAATTATCAAATTTAATAACAAACATCAAATCGCCATGTGTCCTACTACGTATGTAGTTTAAGGATGAAATCAGAGCCGCTTTTCATAAAGTCTGTGTGTTCCTGCACTAGCTTGGGCCCAACTGTAGCACATACACAGCAGGCTTTCCCTGTTAGGCCAAGAGAAAAATATTACTTGAAGCAAAGCATGAAAGATGCTTAGATTGTTAATTACCTGGGATTGCTTCAAGCCAAGGTGCTTGGGAATACTGAGAGTGGCTATCTGGAGAATGAATGGTCTATAGGACTATTCCAGGCACTGAGGTTGATGAAGGGGCTGGCAGAAGACGACCAGGCTTCAGAGCAGATGGGTGAACAGTAAAGGTAAAAACAGCACCAGACAGTGCTCACGCCTCTGTGCTCTGCTGCAGATAAGGTAGGGGTTGAATACCAGATCCCTTACTAGATGCTAGCTAAATATTCCCAGATAAATGACTTCAGCACCCCTGAACCCTACATTACTTACATGTGAAAATACTTCCCACTTATTGTGGCCATGTAAAATACTGTGGCCTTTACACAGCAAAATCTATCAGCCATTTATTACTACTATTAAGTAATAACTGGTAAGTAGAGGTGCAAACGCATTTGTTATTTCTGAGGGCTTCCTCAGGAACCAGAAAGTGTTTAACCAAGAAGCAAGAGACCAGACCCAGATATATACTGCAAAGAAGGGCTCATTTCCCAAGAAGGGAGGAAATGGCACTGTTTTAGTTACTTTTCTGTTGCTGTGATTAAAAACACTGACCAAAGTATCCTATAGAAGGAAGAATTTATTTAGCTTATGGTTCCAGGGTAATCAGAGTGCATCATGGCTGGGAGGCATGGTAGCAGGAAGTGGCTGGAGAAGAAAGCAGAGGTTCCCATCTTCAAGTAGGCACAGGAAGCAGAGAGTGATGGGGGCTCTGGCAAAGCTTAAGAACTCTGAAAGCCTACCTCCAGTGACATGCTTCCTCCCACATGGTCACACTTCCTAACGTCTCCTCAAACAGCACCACCAACTGGAGACAAACTGTCCAAATACTTTAAGCCTATGGGAGACATTTTTATTCAAACCACCACAAACACGCACAAAACAGAACTCTGGACATTGGAACATTTGAGTCACTAAACAAATCCCCCAGGCCTCTGGTGCCCAGCCTAGAAAGGAAAAGAGGCACATGGTTATGTTCGAGATTGAGGGTCACCAGCACATGGTGATAGAATGTGTTTCTAGCAGATTGACAGCTTCAGTCATGTGCCAGTAAGACACAGGGTAACAGTGACCACTGGCTTAATTAACAGGGAGGCCTTTAGTGAGGTTGACATGAGTTCTTGAAGTAGTTTAGTGGGACAGGTGCTGGTTCACATAGAGTTCATAAGAAGATGGGATGCACAGTGAAAGAGGGATTTCTACAACTAAAAATTGACTACCAAGGCTAGTGACATATAAGGCATTGACATCGGTATTAGTCACTTTTCTGTTGCTGTGATAGAAACCCTGACCAAGGGAACTTATAAAAGGAAGAGTCTATTTAGCTTACAGTTCCAGAGGGACAAGAGTCCATCATGACTGGGAGACATGGTACCCTAGGTGGCTAGAGTAGATGCAGAAGCTAAGTGCTCACATCTTCAAATAGGCACAGGAAGCAGTGACTAGAGATATAGCAAGGCTTAAGAACTCTCTAAGCCCTCCCCCATGACTTACTTCCTCCAGCATGGCCACACCTTCTAATACCTCCCAAAACAGCGCCACCAACTGGGGACAAAATGTCCAAATACTTGTAGCCTATGGGGGACATTCTCATTCAATCCACCACAACATCTATAGATTCAAACAGATTATAAATTGGAGGAGCTGGAGTAATGGTTCAGAGATTAAGAGCACTGGCTGCCCTTGTAGATGACCTAGGTTTGGTTCCCAACATGCACATGCGGCTAACAACTATCTATAACTGTAGTTCCAGGGTATCTGACACCCTCTTTTGACTTTTAAGGCATTGCACACACATGACACACATATATGTAGTCAACACACAACATATGCATAAAATAAAAATAAATAAATTCAAGAACTAAGGTTATAAATTGGAGAGAAAACACAGGCAACTCCTTAGAGTTTCCTATAAGAAAACTTGGGAGAGGACAGAGCAAAATGGAGCAGCACTTGGAACAGGAAGGAGACTCCAGAGAAAGTTGTATGGGAGGAAAACTGGCCTGGCGCATGCTGGCTAGAATGCTGCATAGGAGCACTGAATGAAAGCTTTGGATAATGGGATGGAGAGAATGCGGTGGTGGAAAGACCTGAGCAGGAACAGATGAGAGATAACACTTTGGAAGCTGCACTGGAGAAGTGACAACCCTGCTTCCAGATGTGGAAGGACAGGGATTGTGGGAGAATAGGTACCTTCGAGGCAGGGGTCAGAGCCTAACCTCAAAGCACTGATGGGATGAGTGAATATTGGGTCTGGAGGCCTGCCAGGGCAGCCTCCAGGTAGATGGAAGCCAGACCTAGATTTGGACCAAGAGGCAGAGAACTGTATTCAGAGTTGACATGTGAGGATGTAGTCACTTGGCTCATACAGGCAAGCCACTGGGAACTTTTGAAGGTGGGGAGAGGCACAGGAGCAGTAGGAGTGGTAAGGAAGAGATGGAAGCAAGAGCAATATGGGAATGAGTGCTGCAGAGCACAGTGCAAGGCAGGCAGTGGAGCTGCTTGGCCTGGTTGTGTTTTGAGGGGCACCATTCCCAGCATCCCCGTCTCTCCTCCTATTTAGAGTAAATTAAAAAGATGAAACAGAGTCTATGAGAAACATGACAGAAAATTCCACCACATCCCCTAATAAAGACAATAGAAGCTGAGATCTATCATCTAACAGGCTTCCAGACATGCTGCCTCATCCCTCACCCCATCTCACATAAATGAGGACATATAGATGCAAAGGGAAGGTCACACTCTTGCATGTCTCGAAAGCTTAGGAAGTGACTCATCTCATGGGCAAAACTGACACACTGGATCAAGGAAACAGCATGCATATCAAACCTCTAGCTTCTTACTTATTTTAGTCCCTTAAACTTGATGATTTACTCTATATGAACAGGAGATGGAACTGATCCCCTGTGTTTGTAGCAGGGTTTGGGAGGAAGGGGTCCAGACACGTCAAAGCTTCTCTGCACAAGGAAAGTTGCTACTTTCTTAAAGCCCTTCTCCCATTCTAACACCTGTCCACTTTGTGTAACCTCCCGCTTTGTAACATGTCCAGCCTCTGTCCCACTTCTCACAGGCTCTCTTCTGGTATACAATGAAAGTTGGACAAGTTCCTGTCTTCAGGAAGTTTACAGTTTTATACAGGAAAACAGGCAATAAACAGACAAGAAAATCATTCTGATCATTTCCAGCACTAAATGTTATGGAGAAGTTAAAATTGGCAACATAACCAAGAATGATAACAGGAGATGCTGGACTGGAAGAACTGTCAATCTGTCCAGGGTGGAGAAGACATCTTGGACTTCTGTGAGATTTTCTGAGAATCTCAGAAAGGCAAGGCAATCAGTTCTGAAACCACTTTTGCCATCTCTAATTCCAATGTGGAATAAAGAGAGCGAGAGGAAGGTAAAATGACAAGGCTATTAATATACGAGAGGCTGCCAAGCCATTATCGTTTATTTCAAGTGGTGGTAAAAGTAGATGACTCATCCTTCAGAGCTGCAGGACTTTGCACCAAACATTCTGGATGGTTTATCTGGCTTGCCTATTTTCCAAAGCCTGAAGTTCAGGGGACAGGGCTTCTGAACTTGAGTAACTCAGAGAAGCTGCATTTATTCAGACAGCCCTAAGAAAGACTTCCCCAAAAGGTCTCATGGGAGCAAAGAAATGAATCAATGATGCCTAAAAGCAGGGAGGTTTCCAGGTGAAGATGATACTAGGTGGTTGCACTGAAGACTGTTTTCCTTGCCCCTTCTCACAAGCCACACTTCCTCACTTTGAAGATTAAGGAATAAAGGCAGGAGTCTCTTGCTACCATCACCAGAAGGAGCATCTTCTCCTGCTGCCCTGGTCAAATGTAGCCAACTTAATGAAAAGTGTTTCTCCTCCCAAAGCTGTTGAAAATCAATTGCTGAGTTCATAATGGCTGCTGGGCCCAGCTGCTGATTAGTCATAACAATTGGGATGGTTGAGCCTGATCAAGTGCTGCAAAAGGCTGCTCTAATGGAAGCTCTGCTACTGAAGCTAGTGAAGAGCAGCCAGTTCTACAGAAAGAATTTGTTCTAGCAAACAGGGATGTATACTCACCAAGCAAGTATGTACCTGTAGTGCGGCTAGGTCTTTGTAAATATAGGTGATCTCTCTTTCCTGAGTCATCGTTAGACATGTCACCAGCTGGACCTCAGTGCCAAATTAGTAGGTTTTCTATGAACTTGAAAGGGCTCCAGGGAAAACTGTCTATGGGAAATATAGACAGGAAGAATCACAACAGAGTGTGTTCCCTCTCCAAGAGCCCAGATGAACTGTAACATGGAGCAGAACATATTTAATAAAACCAGCTGTAGCCTTCTTTTGACACAAGGGTTCATTCCATAGTCTTGATCACAAGTGGGAGTTCAAACTTCTTTGGAATCAGGAATGTGGAGCCCATTGTAAATAACCCCTCATCCATTTTCTTTCCTGTATGTAATCCTCCCAAACTTATTAGCCAAAAAAATTTGAGTGGAATCATATTTTCTTTGGTATATCATCAATTGATGCCCTGTTTTGTATGAGTAGATACATGTTCATGTCTCTAGAAAAAAAACAAAATCACAGAACAAATTCAAGCTTACTTTTCCATTAGATATTTTCCAAAATAAAACATTTGAACTTGACTGACCTTAGAGACCCTCTCTCTAGTACCCTTGTGTTCTGAGTGTGGTTTGACAGATGATAGATAGATGATACATAGATGGATGGATGGATGGATGGATAGATACATAGACAGAAGACAGCTGTAGAGATTCTGTGACAGTCAGTATTAATTTTAATAAGACAAATAAGCAGGCGATACATTCTAATATTTCTGATACTGTATGGAGCAAAGATTAGTTTCTACCATTCTTCAAAGGCAAGTTCTTCAGAATCTACTCTGCCCATTTCTACTTGGTCTACACACAGTTGTAAGTATCCTGTGAAATACACAATTACAATAAATGCAATTAGCAACAGAATTTTCAAGGTATTCTTGGAAAAGAAACTCCGTTTCCCTCTTCGAGCTTCAGTTTCTGTTTTCTTTTGCTTGATGTGCTGGGAGAAAGATGATTGCTCCCTTGCATATTTAGCTATGTTACTGCTCAGCTCAGCTATTATGTCAACTCATTTACGGTGCTTTTAGCTGCAAATAATGAAAACCCTTATTCACGCTGACTCAGGCAACAAAAACATTTATAACAGGAAGTAAATACATATGTGGGCTGCTGGGCTGCTTAATTCAGCAGCTAAACAATGTGACTGAGGACCATCTCACAGATACCTGATTGGAGATAATTTTCTTTAATAGCAGAATTTGAAGAAGTGAACTTAGTACCATCTGATGATTAACTCACACTTCTGTCCAATATCTGTGCTCCCTTAGGGTTAGGACTGTTCAAAAGTCAGCAATTGTCTTCTGTGTTGGAAAAACTCCACAGAAAACTGAAGGAAGTAGCTCAGTGAACTCTGGAGTCAAGTAGGCTATGAAGTTCCATCATTCCAAGAGGAGCATAATTCTATCCTAAGGTTCACAGTATTGCAAAACAGGAAATGGCAAGGAGGTTAAAACACATACTACCTGTTCCAGATACTTCTTGCTAAGAATATGGTGAGAATGTTGGGTACTCAAGGGACTGTGTTGAAAGTGAAGCTGAAAGAAAGTTCATCAGGTGTAAATCTCAATGCGATAGATGCAATAGATTGGAAGTGGGTAGCAAGAAATGGTTCATCACATTAAGACCTTCAGAGTTGGGGATTCCAACTGTCTCTGGTGCTCTTCAACTGAGATGCTCTCCACAGGACAGACATGATACCATTGAGCAATACCTAGAGATTTTTTTTTTCAATTTTGGGTAACTTAACTTCAAGTCCAAATGGAAATTTCCAGAAGGTAGCTGAATATATCAGGCTGATTGTAGAGAAGTCCAGGTTAGATTAGGGGTTGACTCATTAATATTAAGGATAATATTGTGAATACCATGTGTTCTACCAAGGCACATTCATGTTCATGATTTTATTCAACCTTTTTCCATGTGCTATGGAAGAGACATTTTTTTCTCCCTTCCTAGCTGAGGCAACTAAACCCCAGAAGAACTAGATGGCTTGTCTAAGAATACAGGACATAGCTGACCTTGGTCTAGAATGCAAGTCCTCCAGTGCCGAATGTCAGATAGTTCCCACTATTGTTCAGACAGCAAATCAACTGAACAGAGGTAAAAGAAAAGGCTACTTCAATTGCCATAGTCCCTAAGAAGAACTTGAAGATCCTTGGACAGAGGATGGCCGCCTGGAGCTTTCATGCAAGTAGAAGTGAACTACCAACAGAATTATGATCCGCAGTTGGAATTAAATATTCCATTTGCTTTGGAACCTCTCTAGGTTCTTGCTCTTCGGGATGCCGCAACTGTACCTTTCACAGTATTCTTCCCATACCTGTATGTACTCCTCTTCCCTGGGATCCTACTGAGATTACTTGGTTCTGTCTTGCAGTAAGGATCATGACTCTGGAACCTGCTCTTTGCTTTGGATCCCTGGATGCATCCTAAAGTATTGGATTCACCCTGGGCCCCCCTGTTTGAATGTTGGACCCTGCTTATGGAATAGGCTGACTAGGCTTTGAGTTCTAGATGCCAATGCCAGGACAACATGACAAGGAAGGCCTGAATTCAGGTCACACTTCTTCACTCCTTCTCAGTCCTGCCTTCCTGCCTAGTATGTCATAAGGGAATGACTGTGATTTGCCCAACTGGCAAACAAAACACAGTGAAATTTCACAGGACCACTCACTCACAAGCTGGTGGAGGAGGCAATAAGGAAAATTTAAAAGCATCAACCAACTGGGGTTGAGACTGAAGAGAACAGAAGGAAGAAGACAATAAAAACTCTGCCCCTAGCTCTTGTGGAAATGGAAGGCCATTTCTGTGGGCCTCTGAGCAGGAAGACATGTGCAGAGCCATGTTGAAGAGTACTATACTTCCTACATGACATTTCTCAGATAAGGTGGTCAGAAATATTCATGAGGATTATCTCAAGAAAATCCACCACCCTCAGTACCAGGGCTTTTGAAAGGAGATGATGAAACCTAATTAGAAGGGGAACATAATCTTCCATATATCCCACAGTTTTCTACCTTATTGAAACCAAACACACCAGACATACAGAAACACTTACTAATGAGCCTTGATTCTTGGGAACTTCACTTCCTGTTTTTGTCAGGGGCATTCTTTTTTATTTATTATTTTTATTTTATGTATAAGAGTGTATTGCTGGCATGTATGTAAGTACACTCATGTTGTACAATGCCCAGGGAAGTCAGAAGGGGGTGTCAGATCCCGTGGAACTGGAGTTACTGATGGTTGTAAGCCACTGTGAGGGTGCTGGGAATCAAACCCAGGTCCTCTGCAAAAGTGACCAGTGCTCTTAACCACTCAGCCATCTCTCCCCCATTATTTTGTTGCTGCTGTTACTCCTTAAATATAGTCACTTTACTCCCACAAAAAGTGAATCTACAATGATATATGTATGATTCTTTGTATGTCTTTAACAGGGTTTCTTTCCCTTCTTTGCTGATATCTGTCAACTGCCACTTCTTGTGATTGTCAATAGGCCTGTTGCATGCATAAATCCATCTGCTTAAAAATTTTTAAGAGATATGATTTTCACTGTAGCCCATGCTAACATAAAATAAGTGATGTATCTCAGATAGGCCTCCAACTTGTGTTCTTTTTGTTTCAACCTCCTGAGTACTAGGGTGAGCCCACATTTTCTAGCTATTTCTTACTATTAAAAATTCTTGGACAACTTCATACACGTGTATAGTAAGATTTCAACTGTCATCTCTTCTCTCACACTCCCTTTCTATTGGTGAAACACTTCTTCCCAAAAAGCCTCCTCTTTTTGAAAAAACTTTATTTAATATTTTTATGTGTATGATTGTTTTGTCTATATGGAGGCAGGTGCACCTGTGTTGTGTAGTGCCTACGGAAGTCAGAAGAGGGCATCAGATCCCCTGGAACTGGAGTTACACATGGTTCTTAGCTGCCCTCTGGATGCTGGGAATCGAACCTGGGTCCCCTGCAAGAACAGCCAGTGTTCTTAACTGTTGAGCCATCTCTCTAGTCCCAACGAACAAGCCTCTTCTTAAATTTGATGTCTGATTTTGTATTTTACTTTTATTTTTACATTCATTTATTTATATTTTATGTTTGTGTCCATGTGTGTCATGGTGCACATGTGTATGCCAGGGGACAATTTTCAGAAGTTGTTTCTCTCCTTCCATCATGCAAATTTCAGGGTTTGAGCTCAAGCATGTTTAACTCAGTGAGCTATCTCACCAGTCATTATGTCTTTAAAAAAAAACTACCCAGTGAGTTTACTTATGGGTGTTTGCATAAGCACGAGTAGCGGGTTATTTACTAGAATATGGGCAATGTATCAGTGGCTACATCACTGAAATAACTAATGCCTCCTCTTCCCTCAGAAAGGGATGAGCCTTCATGAGGGCCTCCCTAATGCTTGGAGCTGGTCCAATCTTATGCGAATCTTGTGCAAATAACTTCAGTTATAATGAGTTCATTAGAGCAATAGCTGTGTCGTGTTCGGAAGATGCTGTTCAGCTCCACTCATCCTCAACCTCTGGCTCTTATATTCTTTCTGTTCAATTTTCTGTGATGTTACGAGAGCCTTGGAGAGGGTAATACAACTCACTTATTCTTAGCACACTGACCAGATTTGAGTGTCTGCATTAACCACCAAGCAGTAAAAAAGGAAGCTTCTCTAAGGTTCAGAGCAGCTCTAATCTATGGATATAAAGTAAACATTTAGAAGGCAGTTTGACAATGTATCTGTATATGGCAGAACAATGGTAGTAGGTTCCCACCATCACCAGGGCCAAAGACCTCCCTGGCCACGGGCTCTTGACCAGGTTCACAGTTCCAAGCATGAATTCCCTTCTGTGGAGTGGGCCTCAAATCCAATCAGAAAACGGTTAGCCATTCCCATAATAGTTATGTGACTATTGAAACAGTGGGTATATCTTCTCAGTCACACTGTTATTGTAGCTCCTGAGGTTCACAGCTAGGTAGGACCATTCTGAGTGAAATTTAGACATATATGTTTCTCTTTTTCTGTATAGTTCAAACTGTCCTTGAATTTGTCACAGTCTTCCTGCTTCCACCTTGCAAGTACTGGATTTATAAGTGTGTGCCACTAAGCCCTACCATAAGTACATATTTTTATAGAATTTTATGTAAATTAGTTTGTTGGTTCAGTGTGACATATCCCCAGTGAACTTCCCCTTCCCCCCAAAACACCTGCATGTGATATGGAACATGCACTTTATGATACCAACTTCAGTTACTCTGAGGACTTCTCTCCCTTCAACCTCCATTTTTACATTATTTGTTCCTTCAGCATATCTTTCCTGAGCAAACACCAGGGGCTCTTCTGGAGATATACAAACAAGCCCACAGAAAGATACTGGGCCTCAAGAAGATTGCATTCTGTGGGAGGAGACAATTGGCATGATCTGCGAGAATGGCAAACATGCTCAGATCTCAGACAAAGCAGAAGAGCACCGAACAATGCTTATGGTACAGGCAAGAATTTTAAGGAAGCAATAACTGTGTGCATGCATGCATGTTTGTGTGGGGGCAGGTGCATTTGTGTATGGAGACCAGGGGTCAAGCTCAAGTGTCATTCTTCAGACAATCCATCTTAGCTTTTGAGGCGGGATCTTTTATTTGACCGGGGCTTGCTGAGTAGAGTAGACTGGCTGGGTAGTGAGCTTCAGGGATTCGCTTGTCTCTACCTCCTTATCCCTGGAATTCCAAGTGTGTGCACTGCGACACCTGGCTTTTCTTCTCTTTCTTTCTTTATTATTTTTATTTTAGGTGTCTGAGTGTATTCCCTGCATGTGTGTAAGTACACCTGAGTCGTGCAATGCCTGTTCAGGTCAGAAGAGTGTGTCTGATCCTCTGGAACTGGACTTACAGAGGATTGTTAGCTGCAGTGTGGGTGCTGGGATTCAAACCCAGGTCTTCTGCAAGAGCAGCCAGTGCTCTTAACTGCTGAGTCATCTCTGCAGCCTGACCTTTTCTTCGTACGTGAACTTGCGTCTTCATGAACTTGCATCTTCATGCTTTCACAGCAAGCACTGGCTGAGACAGAACAGGATTGTTATGAACTGAATTCTGTGCTTCTAAGTTCATATATGGACTGGAATTATTACCCCAAAGATATAAGATATAATTAGTTTTGGAGGTAAAGTCTGTAAAAAGAGAATTGCCCTAGCCTCCCATCATGACCTTTCTTCTCAGTTCCTTTCTCCCCCACACCAATGGACCCCTGCATGTCCCTCCATTCCCACCCCCTCCCAGCTGAACACTCCCACTTTCCCCCACCTCCTCCCTGGTAACATCTGTTTCCTACTGCCTCCCTCTTTCAGGCTCTTTCTTTCCCTTTACCTCTGTGTTTCCTTTCCATTTTCCTGGCTCCCACTGTCACAACAGAATATATAGTCACATATAAGGGATTGGTGCTACCATCTGCAAATGAAGGTGTTAATGGGGGAGGGAGGGAAATGGGACACTTGGACTGGGGAGAAAGCGGGGCTAAGAGAGATGAACGGAGCTTAGGTGGTGTGAGAAGCCAGAGGTAAATGTGTCGATTCAGGAATCCCCTGAGAAATACACATTGGGTCTCAACATTAGTGCATGTGTGTTCCTGCAGGCTTTTTGGCAAGGAGCACAGTGCCAGACAGAAGAGACCACCTTTCGAGTGGTTGGTCAGAGTAGTCCAAGACTCTCAAAATAACACAGGCTATTGCCAGAGCCCTTGGTTATCTCCCTGAAAACAGGACATACTTTAGACACAGGACTTGGAACAGTGAAGCTGGAATTGATATGGAAGCCTCCTCCCTGAAGGCTAGCTCTCATAGTTCTAGAGGACACTATGCAAGCTGCTAAGGGAGAAAATCAATCAATGGTCCAAACCACAAGGAGCAGCAGAGCAAACTACATCTGTTGGTGCAGTAGTGACACTGTTATCTGGGTAGTAATCAACAGCTATCTGATTACACTTAAAGCCCGCTCAATGGGAGGGAACTTACGGTTAGCACTGCACACACAGCCAAATACACAAGGCTCGAGTGGTCATAGATCCTAGAGAAATTCGTATCTCTGTCACATCTCTAGAAAAATGAAATTTCTTGCTATATGCTAATTATGAATCCTTGTATTTACAGAAAAGTATACCACTCATCTAAGAAGTTTCCTTTTCTAAGAGATATAGACTACTGCAGAATCTCACAACTGGTCACATATAATAAATATACATTAGGTGAGGGATTTCCAGTCCTAGGTGACATATGTACAGTGGAACCTCTACAACTAAGGCTCATGGAACATAACAGAACAGGGAGTGGAGAGAGTCCTAGTGCAACCCTCAACTCTCACCAACGAAGCTTCCTTATACAACAGAGTGAAATGCACATCAAAGACCACAACTGGCTGTTGTAGAGAATAAAAGACTTCAGAGTGTAATGGTTTCATGCGCAAGACTCATGCAGTTTATCTGACAAGGGCCCAGAGTAGAACAAGGGAAATGGGCACTAAGCTGGCACTAGCCTGGGAATGGTTGGCAACTAATTACTGCTGGATAAGGGAGAGTAGACCTTCCTTAAGATTCATAAATAGGCTGAGTAGACTCCAGTGGATGAGCTTGCACTGAAGGACATCTGGGTACAAATGCTTAACCAGGTAGGACTTCACATGTATGGTGGAATACATGAGATCCAGTGGGGATGGAGGGCATGGATGGGAAAGAGAATGTGGACTGGATTAAGATCTGCTGTATGAAGTGTACAAAGGCTCAAAACCAATATATTTTAAAATGGTAATTATAGGAAAATGAGGTCATTAAGGTCCAGTACTCACTTAATATATTGTTTGTCCCCTGGGAAGTGATGTAAACCAATATGACTGGTGTCCTTATGAAAAGAGTAGATTAGAATACAAAGCAGTACTTGATGAAATGAGTAGATGAAGATTCAGAGAAAAGACATCTGTGTACAAGTCAAGGAGATAGATCTTAGAGGAAACTAACCCTCATTAAGGCCTGATCTCAGACTTCCAGAATTAGAAAAAATGCTCAAGTAACATAGCGTACAGCATTTGGTTAAGGTAGCACTAACAAACCAACACAAGAGGCATACTCAAACTTAACTTTAAAAACAACACTCTATAGTCTCACCCAACTTTCTTTTCACTCTGCTTCCTGAGTGTGGATGCCATGTAGCCAGCCAGTCTCTTGCTCCTGACACTGTGCTTTCTGTACCTGCTGCCATGTCTTTCCTACCATGATAGACTACATCCTTCTGGAAGTGAAACTGAAAAATGAATCTTTTTTCTTCTTAAACAATAAAATAAGAAATAAAATTTTAAAAACAGTACTCTGCTCATAAAAAAAGAACTACATGAGTGTCTGGAAGTCACATAAAATGCCCTTTGGATATGAATCTGGGGAGCAGAATAAACTTTGTATGGAAACATATTTTAGAGCCAGAGTTGACAGGGTTAAGGAGGATATGCTGGAAAAGAACAAAGGGAAAGTATGACAGGGAATGACAGTGACATGGACAGTGGGTGCAAATGACAGAAAGAGCTTTGTCTGCCTATTCTTAGGAATCTATATTAAGACCCATTAAATTGGTAAGATAAAGAAAAGTCTTATTCGTGTGGGTTGTAGGATATCCTAGGAATTATGGAGCAGTAGGCAAAACAGAAAAAAAAAGGATGAGCTGAACTAAGAACCTTGCAGGTGATTCTTAGAAGAGAAAACAGACTGATGAAAAATACAAATGTTTATAATGGAGACTGGGGTGCTAATCTCAAATTTACCACCTGTTAAACAGGTAAGTTTAAGCTTCAAATTCATACCTTGACTGCCTCACAGTATTGGGAGGTTAAGTGTGAGAAGGGCGGCAGGCGTATTTGCTAAGTTAAACTGTACAGATATCTTTAATCATAAATGCAAGTGAAAGGTTCTGAAGAGCTTCTCCTGTGTGGGAGGAGAAAAGTGAAATTGATGTGGCCCAATCTGATAACTGAGCACCTGAATCTTCTTTTCTTTCCATTAATGTTGTTAAAATTGTGTCTGAGCAAGTGATTGCCCACCTGGCTCACATTTACAGGAATGTTTTACACTTAGATGCCATATGAGTACATTACCACTAATGGAGTGTAAGGAGAAATGATGGGTGTCATTTTCAGACCTGAATCCTAAGGTCACAATGTGTCCCCATCTTGTACTCCTGTCATTTTATGATGGATACTGATATTGAATTAGCAGACAATATCAATGCCATAATGAATATTCAGGAAACAGATTCGAAGGAACCTGGATTCCTATTGCAGCAAGCTCCTAGCAGCTAGGGGGCAGGGACAAAGACATTGCAATTGAAGACTCAAAAGATAGTACTAGTACTTCTTTTCATGTCATGACTAAGCATAGGAAAAGTGTCACTCAAAATAAGCTGAAATTGTCTAATGTCACAGTCTCACCTCCTGTTCACAGACTAAGTATTGTATCACATTGGTGGCAAAGATGAGACTCACCATCCAATTCTTCCTTAAAACTTTGTGTTTAACTAGAATTTTAAACTGGTAATGCACCAAAGTATGTGAAGTTTTGTGTTTAAAATATTGTGATGGAAATGTTCGGTTCAGTAAAATACGGAAGGAATATGATGAACTTCCAAACTCCTACTGCATAACTCAATTTTAACAACTATCAACTGATATTGAATGTAGGGTTTTCTATCCTCCCGCACCATCCTTCCTTCCATGAAATTAGTAATAAATGCCATTGAAAACGTTTTGTTGAAGAACCACAATCCCACAGAAAAGTGTGCGTAACTGAAGGGTATAGGTCAATGGACATATTCTTGAAACCAACATCCATTTTGAGAGTATGATCTGATCAGCTTTCTAGTAATTGTATGTCCCAAGCACATAACCACACTATACAGACTTCTATCACTATTGAAGAATGTGTTTGTATTGATTTTATGTATATTGAATATGCAAAATATGTATTATTCATACCTGACTTTTATTGCTAACCACAATGTGTTCTGAGGTCTCCTATGTTCTTCTCTATATGAGTAGCTACTTCTCCTATTTAAATATATTTTAATTCAAGAATCATGCAATATCTTTTGATTATAGTCAGACTTCCTCCACCTCTACCCTCACTTTACTGCCCCCCCCCCGTAACTTCATGTCCCTATCATTATCTTTTTAAAACCCAATGAATCCAATCTTTATTTCATAAATGCTCTTCAGGAAAGAGGTGTGGGTCTATCACTTGAAGTCTGGCCAGGCATCAGTTTTCACCACTAACGAAAACTTTATCTCCCAGCATCTGTTACTTGCCAGCAGATCATACGTAGGGCTGGCCTTTGAGATTTTATTTTGACCCAGTCAGAATGGCTAAGATTTAAAAAAGCAAATGCTGGCGAGGACATGGGGTAAGGGGAACACTTATTTACTGGGAGGTGAGGCAAAAACAAGTACATCCATGGTGTAAACCAGCATGGAGGTTCCTCAAAAACCTAAAAATAGATCTTCCAGATGATCCAGCCATATCGCTTTTAGGACTATACCCAAGGAATTCTGTATTCTATTACAGAGATATCCGTTCATACATGTTCATTTCTGCCTTGTTCACAGCAGCCAAGAAATGGAAACAACCTATCAGCTGATGAATGGATAACGAAAGTATGGTACCTTTACACAATGGAATACTACTCACCTATTAAAAAAAATCAAATTATGAAATTCTCAGGTAAAAAGATGGAACTGGAAATAATTATCCCGAGTGAAGTAACCCAGACCCAGAAAGAGACACGTTTTCTCTCATAAGTGGATGCTAGCCTTGAATCTTTAGATAGGTGTGTTTCAATTGGAAAAGTCTTAGAGATCAAGAAACTCATGAGGGACTGTGGGGAGGGTTCGTGCTAGAAAAGATGGAATGAAGTGATGTAAATGGGAAAGAGAAACAGCAGAGTGGATGGTATAATGAGGTTAGGAATGGGAGGGTAGGCCAGAGGAGGGAGCAAGAGGAGGGATAACTAACACGAAAGGCCTTTGGAAAAAGGGATATGGAAACCCAGCATAAAAGCTGCTTTCAGGGGCTGAAAACATGGCTCGGTGTTTAAGAGCACTGACTTATGTTGCAGAGGAAACAGATTCTGTTCCCAGAATGCACATGGTGGCTAACTATCATCCTAACTGCAGTTCCAGGGGATCTAGATGCTCTTTTCTGACCTCCTCGGGCATTGCTTGATACAGGTGCTCTTGTATACATGCAGGCAATACACTTATACACATAAAGTAAAAAATTCTAGAGGCTGGCAAGGTGGCTCAGTGGTTAAGGGCACTGGCTTCTCTTTCAGAGGACCTGGGTTCAGTTCCCAGTGCTCACATGGCAGCTAACAACTGTTCCTAACACTAATTCCAGGGTATCGGACACCCTCTTCTGACCTCCATGGGCATTCCATGACATGGCTGGACTTACATATGTGCATGCAATACATTAATACACATAAAAAATAATATGATTTTAAAACTAAGTAAAAATAATTTCAAAAGCTTCTTTCATATATGATATAAAAAGAGTTTAAATGCACTTCCTCTATAACAAGGGTTGAATGGCCCTAATAGATACCATAGACTAGAAAATAAAAAATGTAAAGCCAGGAATGGACTCCTCTTGTCAGAGTTGTTGAGCAGACATTCCAGAGATCCTCAAACAATACTGGCTATTGCAGCTGCACTTGGTTACCCAGCAGAACATGATGGGAAGACCATATTGCTGAAGACACTACATATCTGAGTACATATTTCTTTTATACTGCTGTGAATTATCCTTTTTAAAATTTGTGTGTTTGGAGAACAGGTAGACACTACATATCTTTCTTAATTACTCTCCACTTTAATTTTCTAAATCTTTATTATTTTTATTTATGTGTGTGAGTATTTTGTCTGCATGTGTTTAAGTACACCACATACATGCAATTCCCACATAGGCCAGAAGAGGGTGTCAGATTCCTTTGAACTGGAGTTCTAGGTGGATTTTTAGCTACCATGTGGGTGCTGGGAATCAAACTCAGATCCCCTGGAAGAATAGAAAACATTCTTAACCACTGCATCACTTCTCCAACTGCTTTACTTTAATTTTTGAGATAAGGTCTCTCACTGGAACATGGAGCTAGACAATTAGGCTAGCAAGCAAGCTCCAGGGCTCCTTCTATCTCACGTCTCTAGCACTGAAATCACAGACATGTACCAATGTTCTAGCTTTTATGTTTGTACTGAGGATCAAACTTTGATACTCATGCCTATACAGCAAGTACTTTACTGACTGAGATATCTCACCAGCCTTCAGTATTCCATCTTATAAAGTTGTGTACATATACATATATATATGAATGTTTCCTTTGTACTGCAAAGTCCTCACAGATATAGTGGTTCAGTCTACATAACCCAAGAATACAAGGCCTATCCTTTACTTCCTTCGTCTAAGGTAGACTTTATCTCATTTTGGAGTCACTCCACATATAATTTGTCCAAAAGGTTAATGTGCTACATCAGAGGTTTGAATTTTTTAAAATAACAAAGTTATAAATATGTTAAGCCTCTGATCAGATGTTCTGTTTTAGAATCACTCAATTCCGAAACTCTTAATGTCTAGTCAGAGATAATACATAAGTGTGTGAGAGACTAAAATTCATTTTTTCTATTTTTACTGAATTTTTCTATATTTCATACACAACACCTTAACCCTCTTTATATTCCCTTCCCCACCAGCATCCTCCCATCGTCCCCCACTGGATTTCATGTATTCTGTCATTTATGTTAAGGCCTATAAAGTTAAGTTAGTGTCCCCTGACTTCCTTCAGTGGACGTTCATCTTCTGGGGTGTAGTCAGCCTATCCAGAGTCATGTCCTTAAAGAAGATCAACTTTTCCTCACCTAGGAGTAATCAGGTGCCCAATAGTTCTTCAGCTAGGATTGAGGCCTGATCCCCATTTCCCCAGTTCTATGCTGGGATATTGTCTGGTTTGAGTTTACATGGATCTTGTGCATGTTATCACCATGGTTGTAAGTTCATATAAACAAGGTTCCAGTACCCTGTAAATCTGTTTGCACATGGCCATGTACCTTCTCCTGTGCCTCTTCCAATCTTTCCAACCCCTCTTACACAATGGTCCCTGAGCTCTGGGTAGGTGAAGTTTAATACAGGAGTCCTGTTCAAGGACCCACATTCTGCAGACTCTTATTCTCTATGCTTTGGCCATTTGAGTTCTTTTTAAGTATATATTTACAAAGAAAATAAATTCTGTTTCTTGACATTTCTAATTTTGGATTTATTATGAATAATTCTTGTACATGCATGTTTCACTTTGGGTTATCTTTCAACAGCTAGAATTATTTAATCAAAGTTTGTGCATATATTCAGCTATACTAGATATAACCAAAGTGTTTTCTGAAAGTGCTGCACCAACTTACATTTCTGCCAGCAGGGTATGAGATTGCTCTGCATCCTTACTAATACTTTGTCTTGTCAACCTTTTTAATTTTAGACACTGTATTCAGGCTGCAGGACTATGAAACTGTAGTTTTATATTTGTAGTTCCCCGGTACTGTTCATCACCTTGCTGTATGTTTTGGGTGGGGGCAGACTTGGATCCTTATGTTGATTAGGTTCATTATGCCCACTTTCCTCTTAGTATTTCTGCTATTGATTTAAAATTCCTCAGCATGAACAAGTCCCATGTAAGCTCAAACCAGACAAAACCCCCAGTATAGATATGGGGAAGTAGGGAAGAAACTCCAACCCTACCTGAGGGTCTATTGGCAGCCACTTTACTGCTGGGAATGGGAAATTCAGTCTTGTTTAAGGGTGAGACTCTTGGAAAGTTGACCAGGCTTCAGTGGAAGGGCATTCAGGGACACAAACCTCTCTCTCTCTCTCTCTCTCTCTCTCTCTCTCTCTCTCTCCCTCTCTCTCCTCTTTCTCCATGTATAGTGTGATATAGATATCAATTCAATTTTCCAAATAAGTATAAAATTGATCCATCACTGGAATCACATCATCATCATAAATAAAATGACAATATTTGTGTGGACTAACATTGGTCTCCATCCAGTTGTATTGGTCTGGATTACTATATATACTCTCTGATAATATTAATCCTCTATCTCTGTTATTCCTCAAATTTGCTTTGGCTATTCTTATACTTTGCATTTCTATATATCTGTTAGAATTGCATTGTCAGCTTATACACAGACACACATGCATATTCAAATCCCTTGGAAGTTTGATAGGAAATAGTGTTGAATCTATAACCCAATTTTGGGAGCGTTAGTCATTAAAATACTGAACTGTTCTGTCTATAAGCATATTTACACAATTTATAACTAAAGAAACCACAGCCACATAAATTTACATCAATATACAAATGAATCAACAAAACATCATACTTCAAACAATGAAATATTAGGTAATCATTAAAAAATCAAGTATTGTTCTATGCTGGCATGTGTATGACTTTTGTAAATGTTATATTAATATGAATGATATCAGTTACAAATTATCTCAGACTCAGACTATATTATATCATTAATTAAAAAAAATAACAAAAAAATTTATAGAGAAAAAAAATAGTGATTAACTAGAGCAGGATGGGGTAGTGGGACTAGGGATGGGTAACAGTTAAAGAGCAATGATCATACAATTCTGAATTCATGGAAATTCTATGATTGTTTACATCCAAAATAAGCCCACATAAATCGTATATTCTCCAATATTGTGTCAGCTGGAGATTGCAAGAACTGGCGTATACAGTAACTGGAGGGATCTGCGGGTTGCTTTCCTGGCGGAGACGGCACATTTTGTATCCATAGAAGGAAGCACTCAAATATTGAGGAAGACAGAATGGTAGATTATACTGAAGACCATCAGTTCACTAAAAACTCCTATAACTCCATTAAAACCAAATTATAAGAAAATATGACTGCTTATCTTGACTGCATTTTCCTACATATCCTGAAGTTAAGGGTGAACCTACAAGTACATTCTTTCCAGTAAATTAGAAGCAGATGTGATGTTGTATTCTTTCTGGGCCAGAGTTTTAATCGTGAATGTGTGCTCTTCCTTTCTTGCCAACTAAAATACTTTTGTAGTAGCTTATTTGAGTCATATGGAAGGCAATGTTCTGTGGGATAAAATAAATATGATAGCAATGATGTAATGATGTGGAAGGAAAGAAACAGTCCCAGAATCGCTTGTGATACAGAGTTGGAACAACCACACTGAAACTACTCCATGAAGAAAGTATATGAATGTATGCATTTATATATGTATGTTTGTATGTGCACATAGTACACAGGTCCATTTATTTCATATATAGTATTCTTATATAAATATTTTATACTTTAATTTACTCTATGATTGATGTATTTTTAGTAGCTTAAGTTTATCATACTAAAACAAGAAATAGGGGATCATTTTTGCCTGTGTTCTCACATTAAATTGAAACTCAGAGTTTTAAGTTCACAAATGGCAAAGTCCATCCTAAAAACCACCACTTGTTTTAAGAATTATAATCATCATCTTGTTATTGGACCACACTCAGAAGAATTTGTCTATATATGGCACTTTCTGCCATGCCTGGATCTGTAGTTGGCCTTTAAGAGAACTCATTCCTACAGGAAGACCCAAAGAAGACAGCATAACTCCTGGAAGAAAAGACTGTGGCCCACCTCTGAGATTCTGCTAGTCACAGGTATTGTCCAGGCTTCCAGTTCATTGAGTCTCATTTGAGGTTGATAAAATTTTACATACATGTACAGGCATTGAACCTGTGCATGTGGGAGGAGGTGAGAGCTGGCACAGTATTTGAAAGACAGAGAACGTGTTTTTGTTTGTCTTTGATCACCCCGGGGAGGAACTTAGCAAACTGTAAATTTCCCACCATCTTCATTGAAGTGAGAGCAGACTATGAACTAATAGCACACCCGATTCATTCATAAGAAAATCTGTTGATAAGGAAGGTGAAGCATAACAACTTTCTCTACATCCCCAGCACAGCACACTTTATAGCAGGATAGTTACGGAAGTGAAAAAGAAACTTTTTTTTAAAGTAGGGTGTAATGAGGTCAATTTATGAGGGTTACTTAATAGTTTCTGAAGCTGTCTCTGAAGTCTGGAATATACTACTTGCTTCGGAGTCAGTAGCTCATGAGGGAATTCTAGAATTCCACTACTGACACACAAAGGTCAGAATCCAAACCTATTTCTTTAAGAACAGAGGCAGAGCAGGAGATTTACATAAAGTTAAGTTGAAACAAGTCATTGGTATTTAGGGCTAGGGGAAGTAGCAGTTAATGACTAGATTCTTGTTATTTACTGTCTTTGACTAGACCTAGTCAGAAAAATGTAAGTTTCTGGAAATTTCTATCTCTATAGAAATGGGATTTTTTTTTCTCCAAACAAATTCTTCCTACTTGTGTGGTTTAGAAGAAACTACCTCCAACCAACAGGGTCTGTACTTAGGGGGCACATGCGACAAGGGATTTGGCTCCATTCCACTAATCCTATGAACTAAAACTGCTGGCCTATAAAAACCTTTCACCGCTTGGGCCCACTCCTGCTCCCCTAGCCCTGCTGGCATTGAACCTGTACATGTGGGAGGTGTGAGCTGGCACAGTATTTGAAAGACAGAGAACATGTTTTTGTTTGTCTTTGATCACCCAGGGAGGAACTCAGCAAATTGCAAAGGCTGGGCTCTCTCACCAACTGTGACTTTTTCAGAAGATATTTAACAAAGATCATGCAGGTGACTCAGCAGTGATGGTGAGCAGTTCTGAATAGCTGTACGTTCAACTGAAAACGGGTAAACAGGCTGGTTAGCAATCAACATATGATTAATAGTACATCAAGATGATCTGTGTCATAGTTCAATCCTTATAGAAATGCCTCATTTCTTTAGAGAAGAAAGTGAAATACTGCAGGATTAAAGTACTAAAGAATAAAACATGTTACAATCCTAGCTTTAAAATCTAATAGCCACAATGACTGACATCCCAACTAAATCAGTGCAGTAGTGGAACTTTTGTCTTGGGGGTAATCCCAGTGGGAGGGAACTTGTGTGTGACTCCATAAACAGTCAAATACAATGACTGAGAGGTCATAAATCCCTAGACGATGTAATTCCTTACTGTATGCTATATATATATAATTATATATATAATATATATAATATATATATTGTATATATGTGTGTGAAGGTATATGTATATGTATATGTATTTACGTGTCATCATTCATCAAAGAAGCTTCTTTTTGCAACATATGTAAGCTATTGCAAAGTTCCACAACTGATCACCTACAGAGAATAAGTATCTGTGAGATGTTCAGCATGGACATGTATAGAATGGAATCTTTACACGTAAGGCTCATGGAACATAGAACAGGGTGTAGAAAGAATACTAACACATTTCTCAGTTCTCATCAGTGAAACTTCTTCATGCAACAAAGGGCAATGAATAAAGAAAGCCACAATTGATCAAAGTGTAGAGAATAAGAAACTGTAAGTGTGTGTCCCTGGATAAGACTCCAATATTAAACCTTACTCACCCAGGGCTCGGAAACCATTGCAGCAAAGGGGACAGAATGATTGAAAGAGCCAGGGCTGATGGATGACCATAAGGAAACAGAGTCTTCCAGGCATCTGGGAACTTGCTCATATGAACTCACAGCACACACAAGATGCATGCAAACTCAATCAGGCAAAATCCCAGCATAGAACTGGAGAAGTGGGCAGGAAGTCCCAATCTTAGCTGAAGAACTTTTACCAGCTAATCTTCGCTGGGTGAGGGAAAGCTGATCTTTAAGGGAGTGGCACTTGATAGGCTCTAGTGGATAAATTCAAATGGAGAGTCTTCTGGGTACACAAACTTGATAGGCCTTAATATATGTGGTAGAATGCATGAAATCCTGTGGGTGGTCTATGGAGAGATGCAGATAGAAGAGAGAGTCTAAATATAATTAAAATATATTGTATGAAATATGCGAAAATTCAATAAAAACATACATTAAAAATAAAAATAAATAAAATAGTATAAATCAAAATTATACTTTGAAAACAAAGAATATTGGAGAGTAAAAGAAACAATGACAAGGAAAATTCTAGATGTCATCAGAATCATTTCAGAAACTTGTTAAAAAGTAGATTCCTGGGCCTAGAGCTATCATGGCTCAGCAGTTAAGAGCACTGACTGCTCTTGCAGAGGACCCAGGTTTGAGTCCCAGCACCCACAGAGTGGCTAACAATCATCTGTAACCCCAGTTACAGGGGATACAACACCCTCTTCTGGCCTCTGAGGGCATTGCACAATACAAGTGCACTTGTACACATGCAGGCATTACATTCATACATATAAAATAAAGATTATTTTATATATATATATATATTCAGGATCTTGCACCCTGCACCATGTATTTGATATAGTAGGTCTAGAGAAGGAGCTTTTGCTGCTGGAACTTCAGGTCTACATGTTGATAATTTCTCTCAATTATACAGAAACTTACAACTGAGCTAGACTCATGTGACCTGGAAGGCTTCTCCATTTACTTTAAAAGTACACAGTTTATTCCACTTGATCAGTGATTCTGTAGCAATACGTCTCTGAGATAATTTGCCAATGATATCCCCTGATTCTCCATTTAGACATTTGCAGTTTCTAAAATAGCATCCTAAACATACATTCATTGGATCTTCACATTGACCTTACGCTGAGGATGGCATGCTTACACGTGTATCCTGTTTTGCACAGGAAGGAGTTTGAACTCATTAACAGAAAGTGGTTCATGCAAAGCTTCAGGCCAGAGATGCAAAGCTGTTTTTCTAACCTTAATGTTTCCATTCTAGCTCCCAGAATACCCTGTTCACTCACTGAAGAGGCATGGAAGTGGTGATTGGATCCATCTGCTTGAGTCTTCCACAGATTTCACCGTTTATTCTCATTCCTCAGATATCTGAGGATCTATGAAAAGTTATATGCAATGATGCTTTCAGTGTTGAGAACTGGATAGCAAAGGCAAACTCTCAAGAGATCCCTTCTTTGCCAGTAGGTTACCAGTTCCAGGACTCAATCCAGTGATCAGCCATCCATCCTTCTTCATGAACCAGGCTGTCGTCCCTGAACTGATGGTGAATGTGACTGAATGTCCAGACTAATTTATAGGGGACACTTTTTTTCTATCCTCCAGACTCAGGAATACAGCTTGACAACCATCTTATATTTGTAACCAAATTCTATATTTTCAAGTGTTGGTCCTGACCATCAATTTACAATAGGAACCAGCCCTTCAAGTCCTTTCTTCTAGCTTCGAGCCATGAAAGGCGTTCTCATCCCTCCTCATGGATGATGCTCCATTTGCATATGGGGAAAGCCTTTGGAGTATGTTTGGATAAACTAGTCCTACCAAAGCCCAACCAGTGCCATACATAAGAGATCAGTGAGAGCAGACGCCTTGCCAATTGTCCCCTCTCATGCTTTCCCATCGAAAAAATATTCCTCTCAGCCTGAGCATAATTTCTTTAGTCAGTCAAGTTCCTTTTGAGATGCTGGTATGTCCTAAGCACAATAGCAGGCTTTGACAATCCAGCACTGAACACAAACAACAGAAAGACTGATACAGTTAGGGCCACTTAGAAAGTGACATTTTTATGATTTTTTTTAGAATTTCATACATGAATATTATATTTGCATCATTTCCATTTCTCCTAGTACTCCCTCCAAAGCTTCCATGTCCCCACACTCCCTCAGTTTCTTCTCTTCTTCCCTTGTTTTAATTATTATTATATACACATGGATAGATTTATATATACATATAATGCACTGAGTCCATTTAGTGGTGCTCCTCTGTACATGTGCTAGGGCTTCCCATTTGAGATTCAAGAACCTGTCGGAGACAAAACTGATTCTCATTCCCTCAGCAGCCATCGTTTGACTGTAGCTCATTATCTCGATGAAAAAGCAATGTTTTTAATACCCTCAAGATACAAAAGTGGGCTAGATTGCTGCTCAGTGGAAAACAGTATTCCAGACTGAAGAGTCAGTACCAAGTCCCTAAAAGGACTGCATACTTAGAGCACTCCAGGAAAAGCAAGGAAAGAAATGTGAAAAAAAAAAATGGAGTGAGGCAGGAAAAGAGTATTGAAAGTCAAGGTCAGAGAGGTTAGTACAAAAGAAGGGCAAAAGTTCCCTGGGGACTTTCAGACCATTGGAAAGACTTTAACTTATTTTCATGTATATATATATATATATATATATATATATATATATATATATATATTAATATTGTAAAAATTTAGTTTTTATTGAATTTTTGTGATTTTCATACAATATACTTTGATGGTATTTAGAATCCCTTCCCTATCCAGACGTCTCCCCACTGCCCCAGTCCAATTTAATGTGCTCTCTATAAATACATAACATGGCCTACAGAGTCTGATTTCCATCTCCAAATGTCCTTCTCTGTGTGTCCTTCCACTGGGCCCATCAGGAGCCCCATCTTTGTAAGACACTATATTTCCCCCTTTCATCAGTCATCAGTTGCCAAAAGTCAACTTAGGTTGGGTTGGGAATTTTTTACCCACTTCCCCATGTAGAGGCTGGGAATTTTGTCTGGTTTGACCTTGCACAGGACTCATGCATGTTGTCGCTATTGCTGTGAGTTCATATATATAACTGATTAGCTCTCTGGAAAGTTTTTCACTTTTTATGAGGAAGAATAGTCAGACCCACACATGTGGGTCTACATGTGTGGGAGTTAGCACACCTGTATATCAGCATGTGGAAGCCAGAGGAAGTCATCAAGTGTTCTCCTTTAGTGCTCCTCTGTCTTATTTCCTTAAGACAGAGTCGATCACTCACTAAACCTTGAGCTAGTTATTTTCTCAGCTAAGCAGGTGGCCAGCAGGCTTCAAGAATTGTCTCGCTTCTGCTCCCTTCCAGTAGGATTACAGGTATGCACAGCCGTACCCAACTCTTTGTCTCCATGCATTTTGGAGCTTCAAATTCAGGTCTGCAAGCTTGTGCAACTTGTGATCTTTCTTACTGTAGCCCACAATGAAAGTTATGGAATGTGGAAGGTTGCATAGTCATTACCAATGGAGGTACAGAACATGTTCCTCAGTCCTCCAAGCTTCTGAATGACATCGGGAAATCATTTTGACCACTTTGCCTCCTCCTCTGATATTAGTTTTGTTCATTCCAGAGTTCTTACAAGTGCACTCAGGTAGCTTGATTCTTAGATTTGCCTTCTTTTGCTAAACATTGTCTGTGAAAATTCATCCATGCTGTGTACAGCAATATCTCATTCCTTTTCATATCCTACTTACTTTTTTATTGTTTTCATAGATATATGATTTTTTTATTTACTTCTTGATAGATAACCATATCATGCTCAGATTTTGAAAAACATAAATAATATACTATACAAACTTTGGTACAAATCATTATGTAAACAAGTATTTTCATTTGCCTGAGGCAACTACCTAGGAGAAGAGGGGCTTCATTGCATAGTAAGCAGGTGTCTTCTATATAAAGAACTGACAAAGTACTTTAAAAATTGCTTGGACCATTTTATATCCTTCTAAGGAATGCAAGAAAGCTTCAGTTGCTCTTTGTGTTTGCCATTCAGACTTCATAATATAAGCTTTAGACATTCAGATATTGTATATTAACATCTCATTCTACTTTTAGTTTGAAATTTTATGATGAATAATATTTGAATACCTTTTAATACTTTTGTTGGTCATTCATAAATATATATTGTATTTATATGTGTATGTGTGCAGTAATCAAACCCATAGCCTCACATATGCTGTCTCTCTGTCTCTCTCTGCGTATATATACGTTCTACTACTCAGCTACATATATAGGCTCATTTATATGTATTGTGAATTTATGTCTTTTTCACTTTAAATTCATGTTACTTTTTATTATTTTTAAATTTGAAAGAATTCTTTGTGTATTGAAAACATAAATCCTTTATGTAATGGGAATATTTTGTCTTGGTGGTTTGCCTCCTTGTTTGTCTATTTTTTTGGTTTCTGGACAGTCTCATGTGTCCAGCCTGACCTAAAGCTCCCTACATACCCAAGGATCAACTCAAACTCTTGATCCTCCTGACTTCCCCTGCAAAGTGCTGGAGTCATAGGTGTGCACCATGACACCTGACAACCATGAGTTTCTTAATTACGTATTTGCAACAAAAATTTTTCTCCAACATACTATGAAAATGATGAAACATACAAGCAAGTAAACACATATTGCTGTCTGGATTCTACTGCTATATTATTGTATTTGCTATATTAAATCTGTCCATTTTTCTGTCAATCCATTAGTTTATCATATTTTTGTGTGCATTTGGAAGCAATTTAGAGAAAAATGTTAGTTTGCTCATAAATACTTCATTAGGTATTTCATTAACTAGAATTCACTATTTTTTAAATTCAAAATAACTGTATAATGGAGTTATAACAAATGTAAAACCTAGGTAACCCATATCCTTAGACAGACGTTCTGATATTTTCCCCAATTCATTACTTTGCTTGCTATAAAACTTCATTCAAAAGGAGGCATACAGTATAATATGCTGTATTCTATAATTTTACTCTTTTGGGGGCGGTACTGTGGATTTAAGCTAGGGTCTCACACACAATAGCAAGTGTTGCACAACTGAGCTACAGTCTCAGTCCTCATTTTACTTTTAATTTTGGTGTAAAGTTTCATGAAATTGCCCAGGCTGGCTTTGAACTTATTCTTATATCCCAGGAAGGCCTTGAAGTTATGATCAGCCTTTTTCAGAATTTCAGGCCCGTTCCAGCCGGTCTCACATTTTATTCAGTTTGGGATTGCTTCTCATGGCTGTATAATGTTTCAAGTGTATCTTTTGTTTATTGCTAGGCATAGTTCTGTTGTATAGATATAACTTTTTTGATTTATTCATTCTCCTACTTATGGACAAAATATTTAAACAAAAATTCACAAAAGAGACTACATCTGTGAGGAAAACACTAGTGGATAAGCCCATGTTCGTATATTGGCAGCACAAATTGGAGTCAACAGGTTATTAAGATAAAATGAAGAGGACCCAATGTTAGGGTATGTGGAGGGAGGAGGATGTGAACCTGGGAGGAGTTAAAGGGAGGAGTTTGGGGTGAATATAATCAAAATGCATTCTATGAAATGCTCAAAAATTAATACAATATATTTTAAAAGCACATCTACCACATAGCTTTCATTGGAAGGGGCTTTGCATGCTACCATAAGAGAAAAGTAATCATCAACCTTATCCATGTGTGAACTCTGCAATTTACAATAAGATGGCATAGCAGTATATGCCCACAGGGGCAATTAGTGGCATAAATGTTAGAGTAACCAACCACCCTCGATTTGGATTTAAGGCCCACTATACAAAATGGAATCCATATCTGACACTGTTATCAAGCTCCAGGACCTGTGGCTAGACAATTAAAAGCCTTAGAGGAGATCCTGCTACTAATGCTCTTAAATGGGCATGATATTAAGCTGATTCCTAATGAGTTATTATACCCATCGATGAACGCATCTCTCAACTCTCATCAGAGTCTCTCCTCCCAAGACTCAAGAATCTTTTCAGAAGACAGGGAGACATTGTAAGAGGCAGAGGAGACGGATGTCTATAAGGACATGAGGTGAAGTGAGGTAGGGGAAAGGGAGTGAGTCTGAGAGAAGATAGGCAAAGGAGCCTGAATGTCATCAAAATGCAGTGTATGAAATTCTCAAAGAATCGATAAAATGAGTTCTATAAAACCCATGAAAAATATTCAACATGCACTATCATACTGTTTCCTGCAATGCTGGGGATAGAACCCAGGGCTTCACATCTGATAGGCAAATACTCTACCAGTTTTGTCTTTTGTCAATTATTTTTTATACTAGCCTCAAACTGAAAAATATAAAAAGATTTTTTCACAATTTTAACACACGGATAAAGTGTTACTTCTGTTTATAGGAGAAATGTTTGGAAACACTTTTCTTGTAATCAATGATATTCACTTTATTATAGTGCTTTATTACCATGGTGGTGCTTTATTATCAATAGAAATTTGAATTTTAAGTTAATTTTGTTATATATTTTGATGTAATTGCTTTCATCTATCCCTAATTCTCAAAGGCCTTCTTCAGTTTTTTTTCATTAAGATATTTAAGATTTTAGTTTTACAGACCTTCGTCCTGGATTAATTTTATGGTGAGTAGTAGGAGTCCAGGTTTATTTTTTCAATTTTCCAGGCAGTACATTTTCAATGATTTTTATTTCCTATTTGCATGCATTTGAAATGTTTTTCAAAATCAAATACTGTGTAAGTGAAGGACTATTTTTAGGTTCTCAATTCATTCCATTGATATATCTGTCAATCCTTATGACATTTCTACATTCTCTGGATCAATGTAGGTTTATTATAGATCTTGAAACCTGGTAACACAAGATCTCCAATTTCGTTCATCCTTGTGGGGGATTTTAACTTAGATAAGCACAATTTATTATCTTTCTTCCTTTATGGTTAGTTATTTTTTGTCTATTCCTCATATGTTGAAATCTAAACACCTGAAGTGATGGAATTACAAGGTGGGACATTTGGGAGCTGATTCGATTAAGACTGTTAAGGCGATCATGAATTAGGTTAGTGCCCTCAGAAAAGAGACTCCAGAGAGTTTGCTTGCCAGAATGAAGCACAGAGGTGCTTTCTGTGAGGAGTAGGTCCTTACCATGCCCTAAAACTGCCAGTTCCCAGATCTTGGACTTTCAGATTTCTTATGAGCAATAGACGTTTGCTTGTTTAGAAGCTTCCCCCACCACTACCTTGCTTCAGCTTTATTCTAAACTGTGAAGCCAAGTAGCAGATGAAACCCTTCAGTCGGTGCTATATTTACAAAGTAATTTTAAATATTGTAGGTCCTGCTAACACAAATATTTTCGAGTCAGCTAACCAATTTCTGTTAAAAAGAGAAAGCAGAGAATTTTGTTTGGAATTATATGAAAAGTAGAGATTAATTTGCGTTAATGACATCTGAACAATATCATCTGTCAATCCAGGAAAATGATGTTTCTATAAATGTATATAAATGTTTACTTTGTTTAGGTTATTAAACTTTTTTTGAAGCTATGTCCATGTACTTAATGTGTTGCAATCATACCCTCCCCAATACTGTGTCTTATCATCCCCCAACTCTAGCTGAAGTAAGGAGCCAGAGAATGGAGCGGGTGTTACGAAATGCAGTCTTCTGGAGGTCTGTCTGGTTCAGTGGACAGAGTCCAAATAGATCAGGCTTGCCTGGAACTCATGACAATCCTCCAGTCCCAGCCTCCCAAATGCTGAGATTATAGGCATGCACTAATATGCCTGACCATTTGTATACCTTAAATTTGTCTCAGGAGTACTTTTAGTGTGGTCTCTTACTATAACTTTTGTTATACTGACTCCCAGGTAATTTGTACTTTTATGCTCTTATTAAAGGTATTTATTTATTTCCAGTAGCTTGCTCACAGCATGTTAAATATAACTGCTGTTTGCATATTGGTATTGTATCATGGTATTTTGTTATATTCATTTATAAATTCTGGTAGGTTTGCTACATGCATAAGTAATATTCCTTAGAATGCTCTTTGTGCAGAGTTGTCTGTAAGTAAAGATATTTTTACATTTTATTTCTAATCATATATGCCTTTCATTTCTTCTATTTCAGTCTTTTATATAATATTTTTAAAGAAATTCTAACATTATTAGTACATTTTTATGAGTTTTATTTAACAATTAACTTCTTATGGACACTTTAAGAATCAAAAATTTTTGGATGAATCCTACATATCACATGAAAGCATATTTAATTCCAATTTTATTTAGTCCCACTAAATAACAAAAATGCCTATTCAATTATCAATTTCTAGTATTTGTACATTGTAAATTGGAAGTTTTGTATGTGAATATCCTTGCCTTGTTCCTGATCTTAGGGGGAAGCATTCTTGTGCTTTATTAGGTTGAAGATGTTCCTGTCAATAACCTCTTTTCTGAAAGTTTTTATAATGAAAAAGTTATTTTTTAAAGAATTTTGTGTGTGTGTGTGTGTGTGTGTGTGTCTGTGTGTCTGTGTGTCTATGCATGTGCACCAGGTACCCACAGAGGACAGAAGAGTATTCATGGCCCTGGAGTTAAAGGCAGTTGTGAGACCCCAAAATGGGTACTGGGAGCTGAACTCTGATCCTCTGCAAGAGCAACAATCACTCTTACTCCATGAGCCATCTCTCCAGCCCCAAGAGCACTGACGTTCATCAGATGCATTTTATAATTATAGTTAGATAGTCATATGATATTTTTATGCTTTCGCTGTAGTCATATATAATGGCAGATTTTTGAATATTAAATCAGTCTCACATTCATGGTATGAACTGTGCTGGGGATGATACATTATTATTTTTATATATTTATGGGTTCAGTTTGGTAATATTCTCTTGAGGATTGTTATATACATACTCATGAGATTTTGTTTGTATCTTAAGATTCTCTGGCCTTATAAAGAAAGTTATAAAGTGATCTAACTACTATATTTTTTAAATATTTTATTGATTCAAAAATTTCATATAATAAATTTTTATCATATTCAGACCTCGCCCTCCTCTTGACCCACAGCACACTACTCCCCACTCTGCAACTTCATGTCCTCTATTATTGTCTCTAAAACTTTAAGGGCCGACCTAGGGTAATCTGTATTTCCCAAGTGCTTTTTGTTGTGTATCTATCCCCAAGAGCCTGGTCATCCTACTAGGCAGGAACACCAGTAGGGAACACTGACCTTGTTTTCACACTATCCATCAATTGCCAATAGATCCTTACCTAGGGCTGGGGATTCCTGCCCAACATCCCCCATCCATGCTCGGCTCTCTGGCTTGGGTTTGCACAGGTCTTTTGCATGTTCTCATAAGTGGTATGCATTCATATGTACAATTACTCAGTGGTTTTCAGACAGCACACATTCCTTGCATTCATTTCCAACCTCTGGGTTTTACAGTATTTCCACCCCCTCATTGACAATGATCCCTAAGCCTTGAGAGAAGAGGACGCAATATAGGTGACCCATTTAGGGCTGAGCCCTCCATAGTCTTTTATTTTCTACATGTTGATCATTTGTGAGAAAAACTTTCTCTAGTACGAAGGGTTCCATTGGGTGAGGAATGGTATGAAAGAGCAGAAGAGGGAGTATGGGGAAGGATAACTAATACCAAAGACCTTTAGGAAAAGCAGTACGGAAACCTACCACTTCTGAAGCTTCTCAAACTCTGTACATATACATTATAGAGATTAAAATGGAGGACCCTATTACAGGGAGCATTTTCCCTTCTAGACGTCATTAGCTAATGAAAAAATAAAATAAACTCACTTCAATACCAAGAATGTACTCCTTCTCTAGAAGCTGTTGACCAGGGGTCCTGTAGACTCTCCAACACAGCTGGTCATTGCTCCTTCTCTTGGTCACCCACCAGAACTGGATGGTAAAACCCTATTGATGAAGAAACTACGTACATGACTTGTAGAACAAGGAGAAATCAAACTCTTGCTAACTTCAGAGCCTAATCTCTACTGGCTAGCATTCGGTGTTATGCATGCTACTGCAAAAAAAAAAAAATTCATCAAACCTACCCAGTTGTGAATCTTGTGAACTACAATAACAGCTGGACTGTCAAGATACACTCACTACTGCAATAGCAGTATGACTACTATGGGAGTGACCAACCACTTTTAATTGCAGTTCAAGTCAACTTCATAGGATGGAGCCCATAATTGTCATTTGTGCCAGATAGTTTTAGTTGTCAACTTGACACTCTTGGGTAGAGAGGGCCTCAGTTGGGAAATTGCCTCCATGGGACTGGCCTGTGACCATATCTGTGAGGCATGTTCTTGATTGTTGAGTGCTGGGAGTTACACAGCACGCCCCCCAAGGCAGTTGGTCCTGAATTGTATTAGGAAACAGGCTGAGCTTGGGCCAAAGGAGCAAGCCAGTGAGCAGCATTCTTCCATGGCCTGTGTTCCAGCTCCTGCCTCTAGGTCCCTGCTTTGAGTTCTTAGCTTGGGTTCCCTCAGTGATGAGCTGTGACCTGAGATGTAAGTCAAATAAATTCTTTCCTCCCCAAGTTGGATTTGGTCAATGTTGTTATTATAGCACTATAAAAGCAAACTAGAACACTACTGATATGAGGCTTAGGAATCGGAGGCTAGATAGGCACAGAACATAGGAGAGAACCTAATACTAGTTTTCTAATAAATAGTTGTTATGTTAAACTGACATCTAATGACTTATACCCATAGATTAAGGCATCCCTCAGTTCTCACTAGAGAAGTTTCTTTGTGCAGCAGATGGTGATTAACATAGAAATCTATAACCATGCCATCTACAGAGAAAAGAGTCTGTAGAGTCATTAACCTTGAATAGGATACTAATATCAGACTTCTTATACTCAAATCTCAAGAATTATTGCAAAACAGGGAGTGGAAAGATTTTAAGACCTTGATGTGGTAGTTGACCACAAGGAAGTAGAGTTTTCCAGACAACTAATCAGGTACTCATACGAACTCACAACAATGGCGATAGCATGCATGAATTCCATGCAAGCTCAAAGCAGACAAAATCCCAATATAGACATGAGAAATGGGGTAAGAAATCCAAAACCAACTGATGGCTTTTGGAAAGGGCAGAGACAGTCTAGTCTGCTTCAAGTATGGAACTCTTGGTGGGTTGACCAGGCTCCACTGGATGGATCCACACTGAAGGGTGTTTAAAGATACAAAATAGATTCTAAGGATTTATTATATGTACATACACACAAACACAGAGAAACACATGTACATACATATATATGATAGAGTACATTAAATTGGGTGGGACAATAAGAGGAGGTTCAGATAGGTTGTTTCATTTTCCTGGCTGCCATATATAGGGCATCAATTAACATGGATGAACAGGTATTTCTGTAATAGGATGTAGAGTACTTTGGGTATATCCACAAAAATGTTATGTCTGAGTCACATCACAGATATACTTTCAGGATTTGGAGGAATACCTATAATGATTCCCAAAGTGTACTCAAACTTAAGGTGAATAGGAGATCCCCTTTTCTCACATCCTCACCAGCATTTTATAATGTTCGTATTTTGATTCTTAGTCATTCTGAGTGGGATAAGATAAAATCTCCAAGTAGTTCTAATTTGTATTTCACTTATGCTAATGATATTGAAAATTAAAAAAAAAACATATTTCTAAGCCATTTGTCTTTAATCATGTGAGACACCTCTATTTAGTTCCTTGCCCTAATTATAATTGGCTTGTTTTCTTAATTATTTTTACATTTTGAGTTCTTTGTATATTCTAGATGCTAACCCTCTGTCAGAGGTACAGTTGGTAAAGAATTTTTTCATTGCGTCTTTACTCAAATAATGATATCTTTTGAAATACAGAAGGGTTTCAGTTTTATGAACTCATCATCAGTTGTTGGTTGCAATGCCTGTGCTATCAGTGTCCCATTCAAAAAAAGCAGTTTCTTGTATTTGTAAGCTCCATGGTATTCCCTTCTTTCTCCGGTATCAGATTCAGCATATCCAGTTTTTATATTCATGTCCTTAATATATTTGGAGTCGAGGATTGTAGAGGTGAGAGGAATCTACGTTCATTCTTTCACAGGGAGCTATCCAGTTTGGCAAGCACCCCTTGTTGAATATGCTGCCCTTTGTGCAATGTGTTGTTTGGGCCCCTTTGTTAAAAATCAGGAGATGCAAGTGTGTGAAAATAAATCTGGGTCCTCATTTCAATTACATTGATCAATATGTCTATTGTTATGCCACTGTCAAGCTGTTTCTACTATCATAGCTCTGTGGCATAATTTGAAATCCAGGATAATAAACCTTCAGCATTTCTTTCATTGTTCAGAATTGCTTGCTTAGGCTATCTTATGATTTGGGGCTTTCCATGTGAAATTTGAGATGTTCTTTTCATTTTTTGTGAACAATTATGTTGGAATTTTAATGGTTACTGCATTTAATCTACAGATTGCTTCTGGCAGGCTGACCATTTTCACAATATTATTCCTGATCATGGGAGTTCTTTCCATATGTTGGTATTTCTTCAATTTCTTCAATTTCTTTCCTCAAAATCTTAAAAGTTCTTATTATATAAGTCCTTTACTTCCTCACACTTATCCCCATATACTTTGTTTCTGGAAGCTATCATGAGTCAGATCATTTCCCTGAATTATTTTCAGTATGTTTGTTGATGGTATATAGGAAGGCTACTGATGTATATACTAATATCATATCCTGCTACTTTGCTGAATGTGTTTATGAGCTCTAGGAGATATCTGGTAAGGTCTTTATGGTCTTTTATGTAAAGAATTATATCATTTGTAAATAAGGATTATTATTATTTGACTTCTTTAAAATTTGTGTCTTCTTTTTCTCTTCCTTCACTTGTCTTATTTTGATATCATCTTTAGTATGATGTTGAATGTGGGGTTGCTGTGTATTGTCTTCATTATGTTGACATATGTTCCCTGTAACTCTAGACTTTACATGATTTTATTCTGGTTTTTGTCATTGCATCTCTGAGATGAACACAACTTGATCATGGTGGATAATCTATTTTATATGTTGTTGCATTTGGTCTGGGTTAGTTTGTTGAGAATTGTTGAGGCCATGTTCATCAGAGAGATTGACCCATACATTTTTTGGCTTTGGTATCAAAGTCAAACTGGCATCATGGAATTTAAGAGTGCTCCTTCCTTTTCTATTTTATGGAATAATTTGGGGATTATTCATATTAGTCCTTCTTTGAAGGTTTTGATAGAATTCTGTGCAGTGTATATTTCTGTGCAGACCTAGCTATAGCCATAACCCTAACCTTAAACCTAACCCTAAATCAAACCCTAGCCCTAGCCTAACCCTAAACCTATCCCTTGACCTATCCCTAGCCCTATCCCTAACCCTATCCCTAACCCTATCCCTAACCCTAATTCTGTGTAGCATCCATATGGTCCTGGGTTCCTTTTCCTTGGGAGGTTTTTACTTACTGCCTCTATCTCATTGATTGTTTTGAATCTGTTTAAATTATTGATGTCATTTCAATTTAACTTGTGTAGGCCATACATATCTAGAAATTTGTTCATTTCTTTTAGATTTTTCACTATAGTGGAATATAGACTTTTACAGTATGTCCTCATGCTTTTCTGAATTTCCTCATGGGCTTTTCATCTTTGAGTTTATTAATGTGGGTCTCCTCTCTCAGTTAATTTGGATAAAGGTATGCCAATTTTGTTAATCTTTTCAAAGAACCAGCTCTTCATTTCATTGATTCTTTGTATTGCTTTCTGAGTTTCTATTTCATTAATTTCAGCCTTAATTTATCTCTTCTAACCTTCTCTTTTTAGGTATTGTTTGTTCTTGATTTTCCAAGGCCTTCAGGTGCATAACTAAGTTATTAATATGAACTGTCTCTAGTTTTCTGATGTACATAGTGCTATAAACTTTCTTCTTACGACTGCCTTCATTGTGACCCATAGATTTTGGTATGCTGTGTTTTCATTTTCATTCAAAATTTAAAAGAATTTTTAAATTATTCTTGATTTCTCCCTTTATTCAATTTCCATTCAGTAGTGTTGTTAAGTTTCCATGGTTTTGTGTAAATTTTCCATTTCTATTACTGTCAATACCTACCTTTATTACTTTGTGGTCAGATAGAATACAGGACGCTTTTTCAATTTTCATAAATTTGTGGAGACTGGCTTTGTGACCCAATATGTGCTCAATTTTGGATAAAATTCCTAGGCTGCTGAGAGGAAAGTATACTCTTTGGTTTTTGCGTGGAATGATCTCTATATGTCTGTTATGACCATATGATTTATGATTTCATTTAATTCAAGGGTTTCTCTCTTTAGTTTTGGTCTTGATTACCTGTCTTTTGGTGATAGTGTAGTATTGAAATGATCCACTAACACTGTGTTTGAATCTACATGTGATTTTAGATCTAATAGAGTACCTTTTGTGAAATTGGTTGTCACTGTGTTTGGTAACTATGTGCTTGGAACTGTAATATACTTTTGGTGTATTTTTCATTTAATGTGTGTGAAGTGACCTTTCCTATCTCTTCTGATTAGTTTTAGTTAAAAGTCTGTTTTGTCAAATATTAGAACAGCCACACCTCCTCGCTTATTAGTTCCATTTATTTAGTGAGGTGTCTTTCTTGGAGGCAGCAAATCAATGGATTCAATTTTCTAATCAGTATATGTCTTTTTATTGAGTAATTGAGACCATTAATATTGAGAGTCATAAACGACCAATGTTTATCAGTTCCTGTAATATTGGTATTGTAGTGTTGTTTTCTTAGACTTCTTTTTATGAACTGTTCTGGAATTGTTTATTTCTTCTTTGTGCCCTATTGAGAGTGTTTAATCTTTTCACACCAAAGTATTCCTTCAAGTATTCTCTGTAAAGCTGGCTTCATGGACAAAAATTCCTTAAATCTGTTTTATCATGGAAAATTTTTCCTTCCTCCTTTGATAGCTTTGCTGGGTATAGCAGTCTGGGCTGGCATCTGTGTTCTTTTGTAACTTGTAGGACTTGGGTACAAGCTTTTCTGAAATTCATAGTCTCCATTGAAAAGTGAGCTGTTATTCTCATGGTCCTGCCTATGTATGTAACCTGATATTTTAATATCTTTTCTTTGTTCTGTGTGTTTAATGTTTGGACTACTATATGATATGGATAGTTTCTTTTCTGGCTTTGTCTACTTAGTATTCTGCATGCCTCCTATACATATGTAAATGTCTCTTTCATTAGATTTAGGAAAATTTCTTCATTAAAAATATATTCTGTGCCTTTGACCTGGGTTTCTTCTTCTAAACCTATTATTTGTAAGTTGTTTTTATAGTTTCCCAGAGGTCCTGTATATTCCATTTCTGGACTAGATTATACTTGACAGTTTCTTTGATTGAGCAATCTATTTCTTCAACCTTGTCTTTAAAGTCTGATATTCTCTAGTGTATTTCTTCCAGTCTGTTTTTGATCCTTACTTCTGAGTTTCATGTTTGAGTTCCTGAGTTATGCATTTCAAGCTTTATTTCAGTTTAGCTTTTCTTCAGAAATTCTCAATTGAATTCTAATTTCATATTTTGAATTATTTTAGTTATTTCCTTCAACTGTTTGTGTTTTATTCAACTGTGTTTTTTCAGTCTTCATGCAATCTTTTATTTATATCTTCTTTGAGTTCCTCGAACGTATTTACAATTCCTGTCTTGAAATCATTCCATTGTATATAAGCTACATTGCCATTCTCAGGATTCATTAAGTTGAGGGTGCTAATTTCTGGAAGAGACATAGTCTCTTTGTTATTCATGTTCTTTGTGTTTTTAGATGAGATCTAGACATCTAAATGTGTGTTGTTATTGGTGTTTCCTGTTTAGGGGGGTAGAGAATATTGTCTTTGTTGAGTGTACTTTTGTGTCTTTGTTTACTGTTTCCCCAACTTGTTGGGTTGGGTTATAGTCCAGATAAGTGGTGCTTAATATTCAGTCAGTCTTGAGGTCACTTTGAATTGATGTATGAGTAGGGTGTTCAGCTAAGGAGAGGTACAACTTTTAGTCTGATGTACCAGTAGGCACTCCCTGAGGTCCTGAAGTAGTACAAAGATCCTTTTATGTTAAAGTATTTGTATAAGCCTGGTTCTATTTCTTATTCAGTATTTGAAAAATACACAACTAAAATTATTTTGATTAGTATGTTTTAATTACATTTTACATTTTTTTATTCTTTGAGAATTTCATACATGTATGTAATGAGATTTTTTAAAATCAAATTCACCCTGTATCCTCCTTTTCAACTCTTCCCCTACTGCACCCTCCTTTTCTGTCCCAAATATATATGCTCTTTTTCAAATCCACTGAGTTTACTTAGTAATGTCTGTAATATGCATGGGTGTAGTACCATCTACTGGATCATAGCAACCATACAACAGTGGCAGCATTCCCAAAAATGTTATAAACTATTTAAGACATTTCATTTTCTCAGATTGTTTATACCTTCTTATGTCACTTTTGGTAAATGGTGCCTTCAAAAGTGTGTCCAGGGAAGATAGTTTGTTGTACAAATCTGTGGACAACATGCTGTATAAAAAGCCAGATATGGTGGTTCTTATTTGTAATTCCACCTCTGTGGAAGGAGAAAGAAAAATATCCTTAAACATTGCTAGTCTGGCAATCTAGGCTAGTCAGCAAGCATAAGAGACACTATATCAAAAATGAAGGTGAACAATTCTAGAGGAATGAAGCCTGAGGCTGAACTCTGGTCTTTACATGCACATACACATATATGTACACGAATAGCCACACCTAGTCAACAGTATCATACAAAGTGTTCATTTAGCTTATATTATAAAATTAATTGGCACAAAGTTATTTGCAATAAGTCTTTACTATTCTTTTAATGTATGAAAAGAATCATAGTGATAACTAGCTACTCTTTCACCTTTAATGTTAATCATTTATATTTTCTGAGTTTTCTTGATTATATTTGTTTTGGATTTTTAATTTCAATAATTTCTTATAAATCAATTTCCTTTATTAATTTACTTTATTTGTATGCATTCTATTTCATTTATTTGTTTGTTTTTAATTTATATTTTATTCAAGGTCTTACTCTATAGCACTGGCTGGTCTGGAAGTCACTATGTAGATCAGACTAGCCTGAAACTCATTGAGATCCATCTGACTCTGCCTCTCCAGTGCTAAGATAAAAAGTGTGTGCCCCCACACATGGCTTATTTCATTTATTTCTACACTTATTTCTACTGTTCCTTTGTGTTTTGTCAATTTTGCATTGAATATTTATTAAAATTTTGGCCAATTTCACACATGTATATAATTCACACACCCCAACCTTTCCCATATCCCTCCCTACTACCGCCTCCTGTCTACCATCCCCCAATCTCTACAAATGTTTTTTTATTCAGTTTCATGTTTATTCTTTGCTTTCTGACCCATTGACTATAACCAGGGACATGTTTATGATGACGTGTTTGGAGTTATCCATTGGAGCCTATGCATAACTTGAGATAATAATGTGTCCTTTCAGAATCTATCAATAGCTAATCATTAATCAGTAAGGAGTAAGGCCACATGAGCCCTTCCCCTCTTCATGATTGATTGCTGACAACGGCAGTCTTGTATTTTCCCAGTAGCTGCATTTTTTTTGAGTTCATGATTACAATGGTTGTATTGAATCTAGAGGATGACATTCCTCCCCCTTCTTCCAACTGTAACATACTTCCCACCCTGAGTCTTAGAGAAGCTGCATATATATCTTGTTTAGGGCTGAGCCCTCAATTGTTTCTTAATCTTTGCATCTTGGGCAGCCACAGGACTCTATATTCACTACAAAAACGGCTTCTCTGATTAAGGATAAAAGTAGCCTTTGTCTATGGGTAAAAACATAGATAATTAGAAGGCAGTTCAGTGATAAATAAATTTAGTTAAATAACAGTAGTAAGTTTCCCACCTGGGCCTATAACCTCCCCAGGCATGGGTTAGGTTATAGGCTTTCAATACTAGGCATTGGTTCCCACCCATGGAGCCGGCCAAAAATACAGTCAGAGGGTATTTGGTTAATCCATAATCATTATGCCATTATTTCACAAGTGGGCATATCTTTCCCATAAGGTTGGTGTTTGATTTTATAATAGTTCACAGCTTGGTAACAGTATTGATGCCTTTTCTCCACCAACAGCCTGTATAGTACTTTCTGGTACTTTGAAAGCTAGTCAGCAGGGAAGAGCATTCTAGCTCATTTCCAGTTTGTTTTCTGTACATCTTGCAACCTCAGTGTGTGGTGTCTTCTGCAATGTGGTCTTGTCTTTCAGTTCTAGTGGTCAACCAAGAGGACTGACAAAAGTCTTATTGTTTCAGGGGTCTGATGAGGCCTCCCTCCCTCACTAACATACATGGAAATATCCTAAACCTGGGCCTGGGCATTTTGTTTAGCAATGCATTGTTTCTAGAAGCAGGATTATCTAGTCATACAGGGTAACTCCATTCAATCTCTCCTTCTAGTCCTTGATTATCATTATTTCCAGATTATTAAAGTATGAACATAGAGCATTGTCTGCAATATTTGTACTTTTGTGTTTTTAGATCTGTAAATTTACCTCTCACAAATCTGAAATTGTCCTAATCATCATTTGATATATCAGCATATAAAATAACAGGTTCCCTTATAGTAATTTCATTCATGCTTTGTCTTGGTTGATCTTTTCCCATTAACTCCTTTTCCTCATCTCCCTGTCTCCTTCCCTCTTCTTGTATCCTTTTGCTCCCAGTAGTCTCCTTTTGATTTTCATATCTCATATGTTATATTATGCTCCATACCACCTGCCTTGACACCTCTTCTTCTTCCCCTCATGGGAGGAAGAAGACTTCCTTTGTAGTTTCCTAACATCTGTCACACACACTCCTACATAAATACATACATGTAAATTATAATCTAGGCTATACATGTGAGAGAGAGCATGTGATGCTTGTCTTCCTGCACCCTGTATACTTAATTCTAATATAATATTTTCCAATTCTATCCATTTTCTTGAAGAATTCATAATTTCAAATTTTTATGGCTAAAGAAAATTCCATTATGTACACGTCCCTACATGCCCATCAACAGATTAATGTATGATGTATAGTATTTTTAAATTTCCTTTATTTCCTCTTCAACATCTTTAAAGGTATGCTGAATTTCAAATATTTAATAATTTACTATTTTAGTACTTGTTTCAAATTTAATTGTGATTTATTTTTTTGGAGTACATTTATGTATAACTTCAATATTTAGAAGCTAATTGAGTCTTATGGTTCATCTTTATGGTTGCTTGTATAAATTTTGTATTCATAATAGACATTAACATACAATCTGCAGTTGTTGAACATAATTCTTTCTTCCTTTCTTTGTCACCTTTCTTTCTTTTTCATTCTTTATTTTGTACTGGGAATTGAACTGGGAATTGCTTAGGAATTCTTCCTAAGCAATCACTCTACCACTGAGTTATATAGCCTTACTTGGTTATAATGTGTCACAATGCTGTTGCCAAGATCTTCACTGAGTTTTCTTGTCAAATACTGAGGGAATATTTTTCAGTTTTCAAAACAATCTGGATTTACATACTTCTTTTTTATTGATTAAGTTATTCGATGACTATTTACTTCATGTATACACTCTATTCAGTTGGCTCCTCCCACACTCTCTTAGCTCCCACCTGGAAATCCCTGTCAGGCACCCCCTTATCCCTAACTGTCCCTTACCCAGATTCATGAATTTGGTTTTGTTTTGTGACCCATTTAGTTTAACCAGGGCCTCTGCGTGATCATTGCATGGAAACAATTCAGTAGAGCTTGGATCACCAGTAGGTACACAACTGAAGTAAGGCAATGACTTCCTTCTCCTTGAATCAATCAATATCCAATAGTTCAGCAATCAAGAGTAGAACTCTAAGACCCTCATCAATCTATGTCTAACTGTTAAAGGACTCATCCTTGTGCAGGACAGTCCATGCACCTGAAGTTCCTGTGAGTTTCTAATTGTAATGGCTGAGTCTTGCCCAGAAGTTGGCACTTCTCAGTCCTTCTCTATTGTTTTCTGGCTCTTATGTTTTTCCACCTCTACCTCTTCTTCTGCAATATTCTCTGAATCTTAGAGGGTGGTATAAATACCTTATTTAGGGCTGAGCCCTAATTCTCAGCACTTTGTGAAAACATAAGTCTTTGCATTCACCATAGTCCATTCTACTGGAAAGTGATGCTTTTCTGATTAAGACTGAAAAATGGTAATTGTCTATGGGCATAAACATATTTAGAAGTTGGCTCAATGTTATGTCAATTTAACTAAACAAAATAATTAAGTGCTCTCCCCATGTCCTATGCCTTACTCTACTGTGGAATGTTGAGAAGGTCTATAGTATCATATGTACATTTCCTTCTGTGTAGTGAAACTCAAATCAAAGGTTACCCCTGTAATTGTCATGCCACTATTGCACAAGTGAGCACAGCTTGCCTGGCATGTTGGTATCATAGTTCATAAGGTTCACAGTAGGATAAGAATACTGATAGTTTTTGTCCCCCAACAGCCTATACAGCACCTTCCAGCTCTATGAAAGCTAGAGAAAGTAGAGGAGGCTTTTAGCTCAGTTCTAGTTTGACTTGTGTATCTCATGTAAAGCATGTGTTTTTCTTCAGCCATTGGATCATAGGCAACAAAGAGGAATGACAAGAGCCAATACTGTTTTGGGGGTCTGTATGGCTTCCCTGACCAACAAGTCATAAGGAATATTTCATACCTGACACTGTTTTTGTGTAATAACTCCATTGCTTCTAAGAGGAGCTTTTTCCAGCCATGCAGGGTATCTCCTTTCCAACTTAGTCTGGTCACAACTCCCTTTGTTTTGGTTAATTCTCTTCTCTACCCCTTCATCTCTCTTATCCCATCAACTTCTCCCCTCTTAAATTTTGCTGTGTCCAATATTACCTCCCTTTAGCTTCATATTATCTAGATTCTACTGTCCCCCATCTTTAAGGCATCCTCCATGTCATAGCCTCTTTCTAGATTTCTGGCCTTCATAGGAACTTTATAAGATGCACACACACAATTACAGATTCTAAGCAAGGATCCACATATGAATTAGAGCTTGTGATGTTTGTTTATGTGTGCCCAGGTTATCTTAGTCAATATTTTTTTCCAATTTCATCCACCTACTTTCAACTTATTATCCACTTCACAGCTTCATTTTCTTGTAGCTGAATAAAATCCCATTGTATATAGGTACCATACTTGTTTTTGCTTTTGTTTTGAGACACAGTCTCACTGTAGCCCCTGCTGACCTGGAACTTGTTATGTAGACCATGTTGGCCTCAATCTCACAGAGACTTGCCTGCCTCTGCCTCCCGAGTGCTGGGATTAAAGGCATATGCCACCATGCACAGTTAGATATTTTTTCCTTTTTGAAAAGGACTCATGCGTCCCAAGCTAGCCTTGGACTTGCTATGTAACTAGGGCTGATCTTGAATTCTTGATTATTTTCCTTATTTCTATCTCCAAATCACTGGGATTATAGGGTCTCACTAGCATACCTGACTACTTCTTTTTTTTTACCTTGAATTTTGCCTGATACATTTTACCTAATGCATTTTAATGTCTCTGTCTCTCTGTCTCTGTGTTCCTCCCTATCTCTCTGTCTCTCTATCTCTGTCTCTTTGTCTGTCTCCCTCTCTCCCCGAAGCCCTCTCTTTGTGAGTGTGTGTATAACCATTTGTTTGGTATTTACATATTCCTAGAAATTGTCCATTTGCTTATTTATATTTATAATACTAAAGAAAAATATGTTCTGCCTGATAAGTTATTGTGTTCTGATGGAACGCCTCATATACCACTTGTCATTTTCCTAATATCCCTGTGTCCAGTTTACTTCAGTTATTTTCTTTTCTTCATTCACATTGAATAATTTCTGTTGATATGTTTTCATAATGGCATTATTTTCCTATTCTCAGTCAGTAGTTAAGCCTACCTTTTAACACACAAATGTTTAATATATTATATACAATATGTTGTATTTATTTTAGTTATTTCACTTTTAGGTAGTAGAATTTCAATTTGTTTCTTTGGGTTTGTCTTTATTATACACTGTGATTTTTCTCTTTGTTCACTATGTAACTCATTATTTAAATTTTTTAAATATATTAATAATTGTTACTTAAGTGTTGTGTGATAAATTCATTTCTGGATAATCCCTAGATCGCTTTCTGTGGTGACTATTTCCTTGAGTATATATTATATTTTCCTGGCACTTTTGAGGTATATAGTTGGTTTTAACTGAATAGCAAATATTGTGAATACTGTTTTGTGGAAGGATCCCTAAATTATTTTATTTTCCTCTAAATAGATTGCAGCTTGAATCATGCTTTATTTAGGATGATCCATGAAAGTCAATGGTGTTTTAAATGATTTTTAATTTGGCACCAAATCTTCACATACTTTCTACCCTGAAGGGCTTGTCCAGACCTAATTTGAAACACTTGTATTTGTTGGGGATAGGTGTCACTCAAGGGGTGTTTCTCACTCACTATGCAGCCTTTTTTGTGCATGTTTGAAGCAAGCATGTACAGTCCAGAGTATCTATATATGATTGTGAGACATACCTCTCACTTAATATGGAGCTCATCATTTTGGCTACCTGGCTGGACAGTCAATCCCAGGGACCCTCCTTTCTCCACCTTCCCAGTACTGGGATTACCGGCACACCTCATTGCACCTGGCTTTTTTTACATGAGTGCTGGTTTCAAATTCAGATTCTCATGTTTACACAGCCAGCACTTTACCAACTAAATCATCTTCTCAGCTCCAAGCTTCTCACTTCTTTACAAGTGGGCAAGAATTCCAGTGTCATCCAGAGTTGTTCAAACTCCAGGGTCATTCCACTACCGGCCTCTAGTCATTTTCCTATTATTCTCAGGCAGTGTTTCTACTTTTTTCCGTTCCAGGCTTTTGCTAATAACTCATGGCTGGGATCTCCATGGGGACTTCTGGGGTATCATACTTCTTTCTGATCCTTTTTCTCTAGTACCCTGTCTCACGGATGGCATTCATTTCATATATCCTTACATCCGTATTTTGCCTTTTCACTATACGAAGGCATACCCTGCTTTGACAAGAGCTTAGTGTGTGTGGTGAAAAACCTTCTTTGGGCAGAGAGTTCAGCAAGCCAGACACACTGTGCCCTTTCTTTGTCTCAGTAATAGTCATGTACCTCCTGTTTCCTAATGTTGAAACTGTTTGTCTCATTTTCCTACCACTGTATGGTTGTTAGTAACTGAACTGCTTGTAGTGCCAGTTAGTATTTAACTGCTGAAAGCTATGTCTTGGGTTTCTTAAGTAACTACTCTCACTATTATGGTTAGATGCAGATAGTATATGAGTAAAGGCAAAAGGTGATCTCTCAGACCAGGGTGATGCTCACAGGTAACCATCTAAACTGATGAGTTCATTGAGGAACAGAGGTGGGGCAGGGCTGAGATTCATTTTGTTATCATTTTGGTAGTAAAACAGAGGTTTTAATGTCTTTTCATATTTGCTTTTTCCTGTTCAATACTTTTGCTTCCTGTATAAAATGTGTAGCTCATCAAATATAGAGAAAAATCAATAAGAGCTCCACAATTCTATCAGTCAGAAAAAAAAACATTGTTGGTTTTTTGGATGCTTTTCCTTCCACACATTTTAATCTGTTTGCATGCAAATGTTAATGTAAAAGTAGAACTATATTTTATGTATTAAGTTTCAGTCTAAGTTTTTTACTTCACATTAAATGCTTACTGATTATAAAATCAGCACATGGCAACCATGTAGGTTTTGAAAAGTGAACATATTAAAAGATGAAAATAACAATTACTTTAATCTCCCCATTCAGGGATCACCTCTGTGGGTAGCCAATTTTAAGTGTCTAAACCTGACTGTGTATGATTTAGTCTTACATAATAGAATTCAATAGTATTTGGTTTGCTTGCTGTTCTTCAATACTAAAGAACTAGAAAACAGTCTCAAATGTGGCTTACAAGGTCTTCTCTAGTACTGTCCCCTTATTTTACAGACAAACACTAAAACCCAGAAAACTTACCTTCCTGTCCATGTAGAAGTAAGTCTTCCCCCCAAGTCTCCTAAGCCTTGAAATATAACCCATGTTACTATATTTAGATATTTCTTCTTCTGTAAACCGAATCATCTCTCTTTCCACCTACCTTTGCCTTTCTCTTACCTGGATGGCACTAATGCCCTGAGTGACATGAACAGAGTTTAACAAGTCAAATTAGTCTGCAGTGCCAGAGTGAAGGGCAACTCCTAGGGGACCAGAGAGGTAACAGCATGAAGCCCTGAGGTTTTTCCACGGGGAAGGAAGATGGCTCACTCATTCAATTATTCATTTGTTCATTTATGGTGGAAGGAAAACAATTATTTTAAGAGCTGACTGCAGATTGAACATGTTGGCCCTGGAGGAAAGCTAAATTTTATTAGAAAAAGAGTGCTGCCTATAAAACATCTTATTAATACCATGTGGCTGTCAGAAACAGAGCCAGTAGGCACAGTAGAGATGGAACAGGTGAGGTTAACAAGAACTAAATTCCTTGGTAGAGTGAAGTAACAGGTGTTTTCTTCTTTCCTCTGGTAAACCAGAAAAAATGAAATGTGAGAGCACTAGAAATCACATGGAAGTTCAGAGACAGGAGGAAGAGTTTAGAGAATATGAAAGCAAAGAAAATGAAGACCCATGGGGTGAACCAGGATTCTGCATTCTCTGGGGCCAGAGGGGAGTCAGGTCCCATACCTAATTTCTTATTGCTACTGCATTGAGCTGTAATCCCTGTGAGCTACCCACCCCCAATCAAAATCATCATACACATCATCATCATCGTCATTATCACCAATCACCATCGTTGTCATCTTCAGCAGCAGCAGCATCTATGCTAAGCACATAAATTCAATGTGCTGTCAATGAGCATTATATCTTTTAATCCTTGCAGTAACTCCATGAGGAAAATGCTTTTCAGATGAAGGGCTAAGCACAGAGTGCCTAAGTAACTTGTTCAGTGTCATCTAGGTAGCAGAGGTTAATGGTAGGACATTAAGTTTTGATGTTAAAACAGTAAGCTTCATACTTTTGTCATTGCTCGTACTATCAGTTGAAGACTTTTCATTACCTGTCCCAAATACTTGAACATTTATTTATAGATTACAAAAACATACCACTAGATAATCTTGACATTATTGGTATATTACATAGCATTGTAAAGACTTGAATCCTGAAAAGGATATTTTGATGAAGAATTTGGTCAAATTTATAAATAGCTCTAAAACTTCAATAGCCTTACCTAGAAACTTGCTAGTGCCTTAAAGTATAACACACATTTATATAAGGTTCTTCACTAATTATGTGGATGAAGTACCATATTTCATATTGTGTTTATTATTTCAACTTACAGTAGTTTTTGTCACATCTGATTACCTCAGCATGCAGCTTACAGAGGGAGCTAACTTCAACATGCTGTTTCTTTGAAGGAAACTTTTTCAGCACTTAACTGCACTGTTAGAATGACCTGAGTTAAAATTGAATGTGATTTGATTGTAGACATGTTAATGTTTGCTGTATCTTTTTGTCGTTGAGATTTACATTTCTCCCCAAACTAATGATATTGAATATTTTTTCACTTTGTTTGTGAGTGATTTCAACATCATCTTTAGATAAATATCCTCAAATATACCTGAACAATTTTTAACTAGGCAATTTGTTTTATATTTTAAGTTCTAAGAGGTTATTGTTTTTACATTCTAGTACCAGCTTCTTGTGTTTTGATTGTGAGCCGGAATCTTTAAAGACTACACCATCTTTCCAGCCCAGTCACCAACTTCTTAAGCTGTAAATCCCAACCCCACATGATTTCACATAACTGAACATGGGACTTGGGGAAATTTTGGCAGTAGTAAAGTGTTTCTGAATTACAACAGCCAAAAATTAATTCAAAGTCAAACGCTAATGAACCCAAGGTGTTTCTGAAAGCACTCATCCATGTGGCATCACATGGCTTCACTACAGTCTTGGTTCTGAACACAAAACATGCACATTTTTGCTTTATGAATGCAGTTATGCCATGCAAGCCAACAAATGGTGCCTGAAACTAGTAAACCCAGATCAAAGATCAGTTGTGAATTATAACATTTTGAAGGTACATGCAGATTTTCCTGTTCTTATGGAAACATAGTAGTTTAGTTATAGAAAACAAACAATCCTATTGTCATTTCTCATAATATAAACATCAAATTAGTGTATCTTTGGGTTGCATTGTGTTAGAGTGCTTATGTTTTTAATAATTTTTATATGTACAAGTGCATTGCCTGCATGTCATACAATACCCATGGAGATCAGAAGAGGGCGTCAGATCCTCTGGCGTCTAGATGGTTGTTAGCTGCCCCGTGGGTGCTGAGAAATGAATCTGGATCCTCTGTAAGAGCAGCCAGTTCTCTTAATTGCTGAACCATCTCTCCAGCCCCTAGAGCATTTTTTTAAAAGAAAAAAGACACACTGTATTGATGACTTGAGTTTCATACCTACTGAGATCACTTAGCACTGACTGCAGTGCACTTGTATAGGACTACTGCTGGAGCATGAATAGTCTTTCAAGGCTGTGTTCTCAAAGAAAACTTACTGTCTCTCCCTGGACAGCCGTCAGTTGTCAACATCTTCCCAGATCATGGTGAGATGTCATAACCATCTCTGTCCATTCTGAGAATTTGGCTGGCTTAATCTTGTGCAGGTCTTGTGCATGCAGTCAGAGCTGTTGTGAGTCTGTCCATAGCTTTGTCACATCCAGCAAATAGTTTTTCATTGCAGATGACCACTACCTTTGGCTTTTTAAGTCTTTCTTCTACCATCAGAGCACATGAAAATGGAAGGAAAATGTTGTAAAGAGATAGAGGAGGAATTGGAGGGGGAAATAGGAGGAGTGGATTTGACCAAAACATGTTATAAATGTATGAAATTCTCAATAAAAAGAATTTTAGAACCAATAAATAAACAGACATAATGAAATATAACAGAAGAAAAAAAATGAAACAAAATAAGCAAAAAAATGCCCCAAATCCCTATTCTCTCACCACCAGGGTGGAAAAATGGTCTTTACATCTCTCTCCTCTCTCCTTCTCTCTCTCTCTCACTCATTGTATACACACACACAGATATATAGATAGATATAGATAGATATATAGATAGATATAGATATAGATACAGGTCATGCTGTTTTAGGGTTTTTGGTTTTTGTGCCACTTACAGGGACAATGTACATACCACGAAATAGCATCATACAAAGATTATTAGAGAGGGGCTAGAGAGATGGCTCAGTGTTTAAGAGTCCTAGCCTTCTTTGCAGAGGACCTGGATACCCTTTCCATCACTCACTGCAGCTGTCCGTAACTGCAGTTCTCGGGGAAACCTAGGGGATCTGTACTTATATGTGTGCAGGAAAGTATTCATACACATAAAATAAGAAAAACTTGTTTTAAAAAGCAGGCATGGTGCGTGCTTTTAATCCCAACTTTCAGGAAGCAGGAGCAAACAGATCTCTTTGAGCTTGAGATCAACCTGGTCTACACAATGAGTTCCAGGTCAGCTAGGGTTACACAGTGAGACCCTAACTCAAAAATCAACAAAAATTAAAGAATTTTAGCTTGAGATTATGATAGCAGTTCAAGGGATTCCTGAAGTGTCCCTAAACATACTCCTACTATTTGGAACTATACACTGTGCCAAGTGTCAGTCTCACCATTGGAAGATGAAACTCAGGAGAGGGTGAATGGTGGGAGGCAGGTGTTATTAGGGGGAAGGTAAGGATAATGGGAGTGCTTGGACTGGGGAGGGAGGATGGAGGTCAGATGGGAAGAGAAAGTAGAGAAGAATGGATGTTGTGGGCCTAGGGATGACAGAGGGTAATGTGTTGCCTCCGAAACCCCTGAGAAATGCACATATGGTGTCTGAACATAAGTGTATATGTACACCTGGGGCTCTATGGCAAAGAACACAGTGCCAGACAAGAGAGACCTTCCTTTGAGTGGTTGGTCAGAGTGGCCTAAGAAACTCCCCAAATAATACATGCTACTGCCGAAGCCCTTGGTTACCTCCCAGAGGTGGAAGATAAGATCCTACTGCTGAAGACAGGACATACTTCAGACACAGGCCTTGGAGCAATGGAGCTGGAACTGCCTTGGAAGCCTCCTCCCGGAACACTAACGCTCATAGTTCTAGAGGATACTATGTAAGCTGCTAAGCGAGAAAACCAATCAATGGTCCAACCCAGCCTTAAAGCCTAATAACCATAACGTCCAGTACAGCACACTGCCTCTATTGGTGCAGTAGTGGCACTGTCATCTGGGGGAAATCAACAGCTACCTAATTGGACTTAAAGCCTCTCAATGGTGTGAACTCATGGGTAGCACTGTAGACTCAGCCAAATACACATGGCTGGAGAAGTCATAGATCCTAGAGAAAACCCTATCTCTGTCTCCAGACAAATGAAATTTCTTACCATATGCTAAATATGGATCTTTATATTGACAGACAAGTATACTGTACACCACTCATCAAAGAATTTTCTTTCTGTAACAGTTAGGGGCAACTGAAGAATCCCACAATACAGAATACACATCTGAGTGATGGTAAGTCCTCGGTGCACATGTACAGTTGAACCTCTATACATAAGGCTTATGGGACATAGCCGAATGGGAGGGGACATGCATAGAAAGCAAACTAGTGCATCCCTCATTTGTTGCTAGTGAAGCGTCCTTACACAACAGAGTGTGATGCACACAGAAAGCCACAACTGGCCACGTTTTAAAGAATAAGAGACTTTGAAATGTGTGTCCCTGGATAGGACTCCTATAATAAACCTCTCCCACCCACAACTCAGAGACCATTGAGGAAGAGGGGGTGGAAAGATTGTAAGAGCCACAGTTGGTCCATGAATATAGGGAAGCAGAGGCTTTCAGGTCACTGGAATCTTGTTCTTATTAACTTTTATCTATGTTGGTGTCAGGCAGAAGACCCATGCTACCTCAATCAGACAAGGGCCCAGAGTGGAGCAAGGGAAATGGTTGTTGGCCAGGTCCTAACCTGGGAACTGTTGGAGACTGATTATTACTGGGTGAGGGAGAGTACACCTTACTAGATACACTGACTAGACTCCAGTGGATAAATTTTCACTGAGGGACATCTGAGTACAAAAGTTTGACTGGATAGGACTTAACACATATGATGGAATACATGAGGTCCACTGGGGGATAGGAGCCATGGATGGGGCCGGGGTCTAAATTTGATTAAGAACTGTTGTATGAAATGTACAAAACCTCAATAAAAATATTTGTAACTGACAGGGCTGGAGAGATGGCTCGGAGGTTAAGAGCACTGGCTGCTCTTACAGAGGACCCAGGTTCGACTCACAGCACCCACATCGCAGCTAACAACTGTTCATAACTCCAGTTCCAGGGGCTCCAACGCCCTCTTCTGACCTCCATGGGCATGGCATGACACAGGTGCACTTATACAAATGCAGGCAATACACTCATACACTCACACATAAAATGAAAATAACAAATTTAAAAAGAAAAAATTAAAATGTTAAAATTGTGTATACCAAATAATTGTTTTAAAATAAATTTCCTTTTGAATTATCACCAGTAAATGCTTTCTGTAGAACTGTTTTATATACCTATATATTTGGGCTCATGTAAAAATTTCTTAGGTGAAAAAGTTTGTGAACGGAAAAACTTTACCGAAGTTCTGTTCAAGATAAATGCCGTTTATCAGATACATAAATTTATAACTATTTTTTGTTAGTGCTATATATTGCAAGCAAGTGAAGTAACTGAAGCATCTATATCTTGCAAGTGGAATTATAAAATGTTGCAGTTGCTTCAAAATCTGACAGCTAATCAAGGGGTGATGTACCCAAGAGAAATGCAAGCATATGTTTGTACAAAAATTTATGCATGAATATCCATAAAAGTGATTTTCATAGTGGCTTAAAGTGTAAACAGCCAAATGTCCATCAAATGATGAATGGATAAACAACATGTCATATATCCATACAACAGAATATTATTTAACCTAAAAAGAAATGAACTGCCAATTCATGCTTGTACACTGATGAACACTGAAAACCTGATATTAAAAGTAGAATCACATATTCTTTGCTTCCATCTCTGTGAAGTGTCCCAAGTAGGCAACCCCATGCAAATCAAAAGCAGTTTAGTAGTTTATTAGGGCCAAAGGTACAGTTAAGGGAACCTGGGAAGTGATAGACAGCTAATGGAAAAAGTGTTCTAGAACTAAATTGTGCTAATATTAGCACAATTATGTGACCATAACACAGTATAGTAAATTGTATACTTTAAAGAGATTAATTTAATTGTACGTGAATGATATTTCAATAAAACTCTGATAGAAAAGATTGGTTTATAAATTTAACTCAACACATATGCTCTCCTGAAAACACTGACATACAATCTCATCAGCACTAAAGTCAATGGGTCTCCCTTATTTTTTCAGGGTACCTTTGCAAAGCACAAGACTCAGGACTGTCTACTTTATGGATTGAAAATGAGAACTGAGAATAGGTCAATATGCATATCACTTATCAAGAAGGTAAATTTCTCATTTTAAAGTGTAAGAGCAAAGAAACAAGTTGTGTCTTTTTCTCCAAACATAATAAATCCATTTCATGTGCCTCCCATTAAAGACCACTGAATTTGTTTTTTTGTTTTTAATGAAAGTGACTTGCACAGAACATTCTGTCCAAGTCATCAAAGGTGTAACTTCATCACTCCTCCAATTCCTGAAGGAAATAACAGTTGAACATAAAAGAAATGGAAAGGTTCATCGATAGGTAAGTCTGGGCTGAACTGGGACTATGTGCAATTCAAAGCAAGATGGAAGAGATTCTGAAAGAGTGAGGGTCATTTCTTTTAACATGAATCAGTAACAGGAACAAGATGGTAGCCTAAGCAGCATTATAGGTTTAATAGCCAGGACACATGGACAATTTCTTCTGATGACCTGTTTACTGCACATGTATGAACATGGAAGTAAAGTGCCATGGTGAGAATCAAAGTAGATTAGGTCAGAAACTTAGAAGCTTGCAGATGACAGATAAGGTTTGGCATAGCTGTGGATAAATGGGAGGACTTGTTAACCAGAGGTGCTTTGGAGGACTGCTTGAAACGTATTCTGCATTTAGAATGGAATAGCTTCCCTTCAAATGCTGAGGTTCAGGCACAGAAAAAGAAGATTTTTCAGCACATTCAGAGTTGAAGTTATAGAAAAAGATTGGAAGATGAGAGATTTCAGTGAAGGCATTAGCTAGTGAGTAGCTGAACAAATGAGTCATACAAACCAGACAGGGTGAGGCGAAGGGAGAAAACACAGAGCTGACAGGCCGAGCCCCAGAAGCCAGTGTTCTGTGAGTGCCAAGGTGGCGAAGAACCGAATTCCAGAAGAATGGTTGGTGGTCAACAAGTGGGATAAATGAAGCTTGGTTCTGGAGGTAGACAGTAATGCCAAATGACAGAGCCAGGAGTGGGAGAGCAAGAATAGATGTCTGGGGTGAAATGAAAAGAGGATCTTTGGAAATAAGGACATAGAAGATAGCTTGAAGAATTAGCTACATGGATGACAGAGCTTAGGGTACAGAAAAATACTGAGTCAGGTGCCAATAACTAAGAAGAAAACTCAAGATTAGGAGGAAATCTGGAGATCAGGAAATTAAGGAAAGAGGCCGCTAGGCCTAAGCGACATGAACAATAGGAGCCATTGTGTGGAGTCAGAGCAATTGCTACGTACCAAGGCATATGACATGTGAAGCAAATAACTCCACAGAGTATGGGGAGTTCCACAAGGAAGGCATATGTTGACAGGGAGATTGAAAGGCAGGCTGGCAAGATTTGGAACGTGAGCATGCAAGCAAGCGAGGGACAGGGAAACAGGAACATTGCTCATGAGAGTGCAAACGACTGAATAAATTATGAGCATTTTTATCAAGAGCAAGTATCACAATTCCAGAGTCTCTATGATACAGTAATGGATATTATATTCTAATAATACACATACTGCCATTCTATTTGATGCTTTATGTCTATTACCGCTACAGATATGAAGTGGTAGACACCAAAGAGAAATCGACTTACCCAACATTCCTCAGACTGGATATCAGATTTATAGGGTGACTTATTTCCCCTATAGTGCGCGCGTTTCCAGTCTTTCTGAAAGAGCGCCATAGGTGGTAGTTACCAGTTCAGTTATTTTCTGACAACCAGAAAATGAGATGTTGATAGAGAAGTATGGTAAGGATGGAGAGCAGGGAGCAGTTATGCTTCTCTTTAGGAGCAGGGGCAGGCTCTTTAGAAGGAAACAACAGGTTCAGCTCACTTCTTTTTCTTGATCTGTAAAATGGAGTCCAGCTGGGCATGACAGTGCAGGTCTTTAATCCCGGCAGTTAGGAGGCAGAGGTAAGCAGATCCCTTTAAGATCTAGACTAGCCTACTTTACATACTGAGTTTCAGGCAATGTGGGGCTGCAGGGAGACCCTGTCCCAACACAAGACCGAAAAAGGAGATAGACAGAATATAATCAGAAGGCCTTAGATGTTTTTCTGGACTGTTGATTCTGATAAGGTATATGTGGAGGTTTTATTTGGGTTAGTTGGTTGATTGACTGATGATGGAGAATGAACTTAGAGACTTGCATTTATTAGGTAAGCACTCTATCACTAATCTGCATCCCTAGCCTAAAGGTTTTTTTAATACAGCAGATTATTTAACTCTCCCCTCACTTGTAGTGTGGTTGACACATTTTTTTCTAATTGAATCTCAGTTGATTTACGACTTCTTCAACTGATAAAGTGCAAGGAAAATGGTTCTGCTATTATGAGGCTGCAGCATAAAAGTTTGTACATCAAGTAGTTTTCTATAATATCTTAGGAACAGGAAAAAAGGCCTTGACAAAGAAAGCCACATTCCCTAGACATAAGGAAGCTCAGGTAGAAGAGAATAGAAGTTTAAGAAATCACTGGAAGTATCAGGCTTAACTGGAGGTTGATATCTTGTACTGATGAATGTGTGTACAAAGTTGTACACTAATGGGCAATGGATATGAAGAGTCTTTGCAGAGGACTGGGTGCAGAGTGTAGACCACGTAGACTCTTAACAGTGGCTTTCTTAGAGTTGAGATATTTTTTTCCTCTGAGAAATTACCTTTTTTTGCCATGTAGCTTGCATGTGGGTAGTCCTAGTTTGTAAAGGATTGATTGCTTAGACCTGGTAGGTCACTGCAAGTGGGCAGCTGCACAAATGCATGAATGTGTACAACCTGGTGGTTAGACAATTGAAATGGCTCTTCACATATGTTCTCACTTGGTGAGTCTGGAATGTACCCTCCAGCATCAACATATGGGTATGGAAATCCTTGCTTCAGGTCACGGGCTCAGGCAGCAGTGAAACTCATTTAGAAAGAGAAAACTAGAGAATGAATGATTCCTTTCGCTCTATTAGATTTTCTTAAATAGTCTCAGTACTCTCAGATACATTAGCCTGAGGGCCTGGGTCATGGTTTGGTTTGGATTTTACCTCCTTGAAGATCTCCCTGCCTCTACTCCAGAATGCACTGGGAGAGATGTACCTGACTCTAGACAAGAGTCTGGTAGTGCACATGATCTGAAAGTCAGTCTCATGTCAGCCTTACATCTATAAAACAGGAGGCCTCAGCTGCCTAGCATCTGAATGTTCTTCCTGCCCTACCTCCACCAGCAGGAGCTGAAACTAAGATGGAGTATTTGGCTTCCCCTGTTGATGAGGCCCTGGATAATGGCCATCCCATGAAACCAGGCATTGGCATGTTTCCAAGGCCAGGTTGGGACTTTTCTGTACTTGGCCAGACCAGGGGGCCAATTAACAGTGAGTTATTCACAGTATGAGATACTCAGTCTATTCATTTACTGAGTCATTATTAGATCAGACCAATTAATGATTTTTCGATGGATTTTTAATCCTTGTGAAGTCCATGATGTGAAGGTGGCGATGTGCAATTAGCAAGGCAACAGGTGTTAAATGTCAAGCATCTTACTAGGAAAAGATTCTTGACCTCAAAACCCTTGATTCCATAACCAGCAGAGGCATACGGGAAGGTCAGAACTGGGGGTGAAGAAGAAATACTTTGACAGCCTCCTTGTGACTGATATTCCTGTCAAAAGCCCTGACATTTATTATCTTTGCAGCATCACCAGAAACAGAGCATCCAGACCAAGAGGGAAGTAGGTAGCATTGGACTCTGGCCTCTCTTTCCCTCAGAAAAATCCAGGGATCTTCCCAGGACTGTGATTTGGGTATTAGGGTGGAGCCCAAAAGGCAAGAATCTGCATCAATAGAAAGAGAAGTTATAGCTGAGTACTTCAGTGGAGGAAACTGATGAGGAAAGCATTTGTAACACATTCAGGCAGACATTCTGCATCCAAAGAAATATATGGTCTCAGTTCCCAAGGCCCTTTAACCTTGAGAGTACTGGAGTCTGACTGTTGGAAAGCGCACTTCTCTGTTAAGTGAAGAACAGGGCAGAAAGTGACCTGTACTCTGGCCCAATGGGAAGACGGTAAGATCTTGAGTGATCCACTTCTGTGTTGTAGTCCTACTCTCTCAGCCAACTGAGTGGCCTGGAACTGACTTCTTACCCTTTCTGAGCTCATCTCACCTCTTCAGTAGAATGGCTGCCACAGCAATCCTCAGCTAACAGGGATTTATGCCAAGGTGGTGGGAGCATCTCTAGCCCCTAAAGAAACAAAACAAAGAAGCAACTGGGGATTTTCTTATCCCCTCCAGTCTCCACTGGAGGCACTGTGTTGGTTGTTCTGTGATTGCATTTGTAAGGACCCCCCAGAAATGAAAAGTGAAGGCTGCAGCAAACCTGACTCCATTTTGTTAGAGAAAAACCTCTGCTATGTAAGCTTGATTTCCCAGCTCCAGGAAAGACCACAAACAGTCTTTCCCACACTCATAGGAAAACACCTGCAAGGACGTAGCCTTCAAATACCAGATGGTTTTGTAAAAACACCCTACTTAGGACTACATGAAATCTGGTCAGGTTGACCAAGGCTAAAATCAGAGACATAAACAAGACCTTGTAACATCCTTTGGTCAGCACATTCCACAGGCCCTGTAACCTTAATATGAGTAAGATGCTTTTCACGCCAGCAGGCTTCCTTAACCAATCCCAACCCTTGTCCCTCCTCTCTTTGTTTTAGCCCTATAAAAGATCACCTTACCCTCCACTCAGGGCCACTGTCTTATCACCTGCTGGTTGGTATGTCAGACTGTGGACCGAGCTCGAGCTTGTAAATAAAGACCCTTTGTGCTTGTATCAGATTTGACCTCCCTGGTGGTCTTTTGAGAGGATTCTATAACCTGGGCACAACACATTAAGCCTAGGTAACCTGCCTGTCCTGCAGGTTGAGAGCATGGCATGCAAGTCATAGTAGGCTGCATGTCACGCTCCAAGGGCAAGGGAGCAGAGAAGCCTTCATATAGACAGGCAATTAACTAAGCAAGGCAATGTGACACCATTCAGCTGGGAGACAGCCCGCTTGCTCTTCCCAACCACGAAGCATCTATGCCTTAGTCTACCAGGCATAACAACCTCTAAGCTTTGTCCGAAGCCCTCTGATTGTACATCTGCTTCAGGCTAGATTTCAGGTGGGAATCTATGCTGCCTTAGGCCTTCCCAGCAATTTAGTCCCAAATATTAATTTCCAAGTACTTTCAGGATTTCCAAAATGGAGCAGCTTTAATGTGGCCAATTCTTAGTAGGAAAATACTAAATTTACAACACATCTCATACTGTCAATTGCTTGTGAATCAGGAACTTACTGACATGCCACCTCTGACTCCAAAACTCTTCTCAATTTTGACGACACACTCAGGATACGGTGCTGGTCCCATGGCACAGCAGGAACATCAACTAGGCCCTAAACAGGCCACGCCATGGTGGCAGCTTGTGCCTAATGAGAAATGCTCCAGTGGGTACCGTATCACTGGGCTGCAGGTAAATGATGCTCACAATGGTGATCACATCACTAGTTCAGAGTTGGGATTCCAAGGGCCAGATGTAGAGTGTTCTTTTGCCTTCAGAGTGTACAAGACCAGAGGGGCCTAAGTCAGGAGCGTAAAGGTGATAGCTCATTTACTGATACAACTCAGCCGGGCCTCACAGCTGTTGGCCAGTCCTTAGTGGAGTGGTTTTTACTCAAAGGGCAGGATCCTTTCCACTTGTCCCACTGAAAACCATAAGTTATCCTGTAGTTTTCGGGCAGGCATGAGGTCCTCAGGACAGAGAGGTAGGAGCTGCACTACATGGAGGGGTGGGCTCAATGCCTTCTGTCTATCCCCTCAGTATAGGAGAAAGATGCAAGATGAAGAGAGCAGCGCTGGATGTGGGGAGGAGGCTGGAGAAACAGCAGTGTCCTCAACATCCCCTCTTCTTGGCTCCTTTTGTCTGTCTGCAGTCCCTTTACCTCACAGTGTCCTTTCTACCCAGAATGTCCAGGGGCTCCCAAGCACAGACGCCATGGCTATCTGCATTCTCGACTAAGGCCTCTAAAGTCAGTGTGGTCTCGCTCTATTCACTACACTCCAACCATGTGGCCTCACTTACCTAAGCTGAGATATCAGCTCAGCTCACAGTCTCTGCCATCTCCTCAAACTGCCAGGTACGCAGTCTGCTCAGTGCCCCCTTCCCTTCAGCACCATCACTCCTCTTCTCTGCTCTTCTCTTTCCCTCTCCTCTCCCTCCCCCTCCTTCCCTCTTCTACTTTCTTTTTTTTAATTTATTTTTTTATTTGTATGAGTGTATTGCCCACATATATGTAAGTGTTCCATATCATGCAATGCTGATATGATTGGCTGATATGGCAGTTCTATCAGAGTACCAGAAGGTTACTCTAATGGTCTCAAAATAATTTATTTCCCATAGTTATGGGTCCAACTACTGTTAAAGCACTAAATTTAATTGTGCAGATTGCCTAACTGTGATATAAGTCAATTAGTCCCTCATAATATTCAAGAACAGATAGTTTTGGTTTTTGGTGTGTTTTTTTTTTCTTGAGACACAACTGTCCTGGAACTCACTTTGTAGCCCAGGCTACCCTTGATCTCACAGAGATCTGACTTCATATGCCTCCTGAGTGTGTGCTGGGATTAAAGGCATGTGCTATCAAACCTGCCAAAAATGTTGGCTTTGGAGCCTGTGGTAAAATGTATCTTATAAAATAAGTGTTGTTTGTTATGATCCTTATCAGGTAATGACTCCAATTCCAACTGCTGTAGCACATACAGTATCTTTATTACAACAGATCAATACAACTCTTCATATTTTATATCAGTTTGTCCAACCTTGATTTTACTGGAAACGTTCAATAGTGTATCTTCACAATCTTTCTTCAGAACTACATAAATGCTCTCTTTCAAAATGCAGAGTGTAGAAATTTGGATTACTGTGACATTCCATGCTACACATTGGTCTATTAAAATAATATGTGATGATTACATACTATAATCAGGAGTGCATGTAACAACATGTACTTTATATAATTTCATAAGATATGCAAGTCATAGTGTAGGTCAAAAATAACAATTATAATTCAGAAGTCCACTACCTCAGCAAAGTTTCTAGGAGTCTCAAGTAGTTTTGGTATTTTGAGTCTTCCATAAGTAAGAACAAATCACCACCTTTTTATCATCTACCAACCAAATAGTCACATTTTATTTTTCTCCTTCTTTAAGACAGTATAGATTACATTTGAGTATATTGTCTGCACCATTTACTCAGCAGTGTAAGGTTACCAGTATTGACTACAAGAACAGGAAAAAGCTCTGCAGCAAGTGCAAGCTGATCTTTCATTTGACCCTATAAACCCATGATGCTATACGGAACCTTTGAGAAGCACCAAAAGAAAACTCATGTAACCGCTCTCTAGCATTTTGAAGAATGAACTGTGTTTTCTCCTAAGATATATATATTTTAAGAAGCACTCTCTGGATTGCTTGTGAGCCTCAACATATGTTATGGTTTGAATATGAAATATCCACCACTGCTCATGTGTTGAAGGCTTGGTCCTTAGCTGGGCTACCGCTACTTTTCAAGAGTAGATAGAAAATTTTTTTAACAGGTGAAGACAATCTGGGGAAAAGAAGTCACTGGTGACATTTTCTTTCTATTTTGTGTATTTTGTATAATAGATCACAGTCAGATTTAGACCGTCTCCCACATCCACACCTCCCATAACCACCCCGCACACTGAATGTCATTCATTCTGTAATATATGTTAATTCTTTCACATATGTTAGGTCTGTCATATATGTTAAGTTCTTTCTGGTCAGTCATTTGTACCTGGAAGTCCTTCAGTTCAAGTTCATGAGGGAGAGTAGATCTTCTTTAAGGGAGAGACTCTAGATAAGCTGGTGACATATTTCTGAAGAATATCTTGTCCTTTGGTCTTTCCTTTTCTCCTTTGTTTCCTGACTGACACAAGGTATGCAGCTCTACTCAACCAGTGCCTTCTGCCATGATTTAATGCTTCACCACAGATCCAGAAACAATGGCACCAGTGACCATAGACAGAATCCTCTGAAACAGTGAGCTAAACTATTTTTTCTTTGAATTTATTTCTTTCCAGTATTTGTCATGATAAACCTGACACAGAAAGCTATGAGCGTCTGAACATAGGCTGTCGTGTGATCACACACCTCACTGCCTATCATAGACTAGCAAGTCATGAAGCAAGGTATGCAAGAGCAGAAATCTATAGTCAAGTAGAAATGATATGTAGCATGTATAACTGGCAAAGTTCTGAGACACAGGAAATTTGCACAAGCAGGTGGTGCACAATAGTGTCTGCTATATAAGACCCTGTAGCTTTATTCACATATTCTATTAAGATTTTTTAAAATGCACTGGGTGTGTTGGTGCATGCCAGCACTCGAGAACAAAGCCAGGGGGATCTCTGTGAGACTGAAGCCAGTCTGGTCTACATAACAAGTTCCAGGCTCTAGGGCTATAAGAAGACCCTGTCTTCTGAAACAAAGTAAAGAAAAGCCCATATGATGAGGTTCTATGTTACAAAATGTGAATACATACCTTGAATATGTGGTCAGTTGTCTTAGGCTGCTCAGGTTGACCTATAAAATGCCACAGACTGGAAACAGCATAAATATTTATTCACAGTTCTGATTGCTGCAAGGTGTAATATCAATGTTTGGACTAGGATCAGGTTCTGACCAGGGCATACTTCTTACCTTATAGAAGTCCACTTTCTCATTGTGTTCATAGAAGACAAAGAAAAAGATATCATTATTTCTAGCTCTTTAAATTTTTAAAAATTTTATTTCTCTATTTATTACCTTTATTACGTATATGAGTGCATTGTTGGCATATATATATATATATATATATATATATATATATACACACACACACACACCATGTTGTGAAACACCAGGAGAGGTCAAAGAGGGCGTCAGATCCCCTGAAACTGTACTGAAGGATGGTTGTTAGTCACTGTGGGTGTTGGGAATTGAACCCGGGTCCTCTGCAAGAGCAGCCAGTGCTTTTAACTGCTGAGTCATCTCTCTAGTCCCTCTAGCTTTTTGAAAATAGCTAAAGCATTCTCATTTATGAGCCCATTTAACTTTAGTCACTCCCTTCAAGGTCTGTCTCTAGTACAGTAAGTCACATAGGGCATTGGAGCTTCAGCATAAATTTTAGGATGACATAATTTAGTCCATAGCATGAATGTACGGTATTGACAGCTCTCTGGCAGAATTCCTGAAGGAATAGATTGAAGATGTCCACTGACAATACTGCACCACTTCTGAACACCTGTGAATCTCTGTTTCCTGATCCCTACAACTCACCTAACCCATTTCTGGTAGTTTCAGTTCCCCCCCAAAAGAATGTTTTCCTAAGACAATGCTATGACAACAATAAGAAAAGTTAGTAACCACACTGAGTGCAAGGCAGATTGACTGCCTCTGCCTCACCTAACTGGGCTTTTCTTTCTATTGAACCACCAGGAAAAGAAAGGGATTTTTATTATAGCAGTAGTGATGGATCTGAGTGCCAAGGCAAGTTAGGTTAATATGTACACAATAAAAGCCGGATTTGCTGTGTTTGAGACACATAGGAGCCTGTGATGATTATTTGGGGGGAAGAAATGGTTTATTTCACTTTATTCGTTACAGTCCTTCACTAAGGGAAGTCATGCAGCAACTCAAGGAAGAACATAAGACAGATACAAGGAGGAATGCTACCCTGGCTTGTTCATGGACCCATGCTTAGCTAGCTTTCTGATTCTGCACAGGACCTCCATCCTGGGCCCTCCTATTTTGAATAATAATCAAAATAATCTCTCAGAGATGCTTTCACGGGCCATTATTTTCAGGGGAATCCTTCATTTGAGATTCCCTCCTCCTCCTCTGATTTTTTTTTCTTTTTTTAGACAGGAACTCCCTGTAGTCCCAAGCTCTCCAGGAACTTGCTCTGTAGACTGGACTGGCCTCAGTTTCACAGAAGACGGTCAGCTTCTGCTTCCTAAGAGCTGGTACTCAAGGGATGCTTTTATGCCTTAAAGTGAATGTTAATGGAAAGTTAAAACAGTGGGGGGCGGGGAGCAGAGCACTGAAGGCTACAGATCCTTCAGAAATGAATGAAGGTTTGGTCCATACTGTGAAATAAAAAACACAAACCGCTTTAGGCCATAGCTGAATGATAGAGAAATATGGAATACGATGTGGAAGAAATAAATAATAATGACTGAACTTGCTGTGCACACTTGAAATCTCAGCACTCAGAAGGCAGAGGCAGGAGGATCGCTGTGAGTTTGAGGCAAGCCTGGTCTACATAGCAAGTCCCAGACCAGTCAGCACTACATAAGAAGACCGTATCAAAAAGTTCAGTTACCATTTCATAGACTTATGACAAGGTACCAAAACACGGATTATTCAAAATGTCTTCTTTTTCTCATCGCCTTTTCCATATTATTTAGCATAAGCTTAATGTAATTTAACTTTGAATTTTATTTTATTTTTAAAAATATTTTATTTTTATTTTATGTGTATGAATGCTATGCCTGAATGTGTGTAAGTGCATCCACGGAGGACAAAAGAGGTCGTAAGGTCCTGTAGAACTGGACTTACGGACAGTCATTAGCTGCCATGTGGGCGCAGGGATTCAAGCGTGCAAAAACAGCCAGTGCTCTTAACTGCTGAGTCAGCTCTGCAGCCCCAACTTTGAACTTTAAACTTTATGTGAAAGTTTATTCACAGTAGTGACCAGATTTGAAAACTGGAACTTGTCATTGTTTGCAGTAAAAGATGGAATGGTTTTGCAGCCTCCGCATCTCCTCACTTTGGAGGAAAGGCACACATGTTTTCTTTTGTATGGGGGCTAGTTACATACTGTCCAGCAGACACATGGGACTATTTGGTTTTTTGTTTTGTTTTGTTTTGCATAAGACAAATGAAGGCATAGGAAGGGTATATATGAATGGTGAGAGTTGAGAGGGTAAATGCTGTGAGATACTGAGTAATTATCTCACACTCCAAACTCATATTTCTGTCCTCCTGATATGTGATGTGGGGCCTATGACAAAGCAAATCACATTTCTACTTTGCCAATAAGGGTGGTAAATGAAGCTCACAAGCCTGAAGGATGGGAGGTAGGGCTGCTCTTTCTTGCTTGTTTCCTATGGGTTTTGTTCTGCTGCCATCTCCTGTGAGCGTCACCCTAGCAACACGGCTTCACTGGCTGCGGCACTTTCTTTCTATACCAATATTTGAATCTAAACTGCAGCGTTTCAAGCATCTGCAGAACCAGCATCATCCTGATGCCTTGAAAGCACCATAATCACCCTCTTGTCACTTTTCCCTCAGCTGCTGGAGGTCTGGGTCCTGGGCTCCCGGCTCTTCTCTGAGTGCAGAGACAGTAGAACCAGTCAGATGAAACTTTCTCATCTCAAAAGGTGAATTTCAGTGACAAGCAAGAAACTCCTGAAAGTTTCTAAGTTAAAAATTTCTGCTTCTTTTTTTCTTTTACACAAAATCAAAGTCATGTGTAAATAAACATTCTCTCGGTTGATAGAGATCTTGTGTCACAATTCAGACATCATACACACATAAGCACACACACATACACACATGTATATGAGAAGTGTTGGGAAATGACTGTTTCCCACTTTAGTACATAGACTAGAATATGGTAATGTCATGGATTATTGGTCTTTCAGTAAACAACAAACTTCACATTAAACAGTTGTCTCAAAGATTATAACAGAGCTGGAATATTTTTACCACCTTGCGACAGTGCACAGTTGTAAGATCATAGTACAACATTGGATTCATGTGTTTGTGTGGTACTCATACACATGTAAAACAAACCAACCATGTTGCTACTAAAAAAAGTATAGCACATAAAACTGTCCAGCATAAGCCTTGAGAATGAGAAGAAATTCTATTACTAGTGATATTTTATACTTTTGTCATTATTTTGTAGCAAAAACCGCTGTTTCTTAAAATAGATAAGGAAAAAATGTCGAAGGAAGGAATTTAAGGGTGCTTTCTTTAGACATGAAAAAACCCTACAGTGTTTTCTTTGCAGTCTGTTGCTGAATACACGATTAGACAGTGCATGGCCTCCTAGGACTTCTCTACTTCGTAACCCTCAGCAAGAGGTTTTAAGAATTGATAAGAAAAAAGAGTCTGGTTTCCAAGATGAAAGAAGGCAAACTGAAACTCTCTAACAAAGTTTGTTGCATCAGATAGGATGAAGGTTGATTTTGATCAACACTGTTGAACACAGGAAATAAATCTTGTAAAATGAAATTTTAGATTGTAACAATAGTTGTCCAAGACTGAAGTATGGCCTCAAGTGACCTGGCCAAAAGAGATGGGTACAAGGCAGCTCTGAGACTAACTGCTTCTCTTTGGAAAGTCAAAAGCAGACATTTAAGATTGGACAAATCAGTTTATTTGCTGAAGCCTGACCTCTGAGTGCAATGTTTGTGTTTTGGCCCCTGCATGCACATATGCATGCTCATGTTTACGTACACACATATATACACATGAACATATATTTAGGCTCACACACAACAAACAGAAGTTTAGCCATGTGAGAGACATGTTACAGAGAGTAAGAAATTGAACAATAGAATTTGCAAAATAGTCAAGGATCAAATTCTGGACATCCTGGTAACTCTTATAGGTCCTTTCATAGTAGATTCAGCCAAGTACAGCGATAGACCCCTTTCCTCTTTGTCCTGGAAACTCTCTCCTGTGGGAACTATTCAAAGAAAAAATAAGACAGCTGTGAAGAGGAGGCTTTTAAAATAAAAGAGTTTGAGCTCGAGACAAAAAGGTACAGTGAGGATGAAGAGAAGGCAGCAGCAAATTGGCATGACACAGGAACTGGCAGAGTCACATGCAGGGTGGCAATAGCTGAAGCTACAGTGGAATCTCAAGAACCTTAAGGTCAAAGAAAAAGCAAAGAATATTTTTCAAAATATCACACATCATGGAAGAAATCAGGGCAACAAAGAATTCTAAATTGGACAATTTCTCATCATCAGCTGCTTTCAGAAGCATTTGCCCATGAATACATTCTCTTCTTTTTTTCTCACTGTCCCTTATATCTTGTCCTCTGGAGAAGTCATTGTTAACTGATAAGGAGTGCTCATCACAGGCTTGACCCTTTCTTGATCACTTTACACACATTCATTAGCTTATTACTCATTCTTGTAGCCCTAGGATGTATGGGCTGATATGCTCATTATCCTGTTTTATTAACAAACTAAAATGAGGACGGGTTAGGTAAGTTTTCCAAAGTAACTTTCTTAATAAGTGGTAGAACTTAAACTTGGGCAGATTGACTCCAGTCAGAAAACCCTTAACAGCTATAGTAAACAACATTTTGCCTTGACCATAGTGGCTAGAGACTTGGAAAAACTTGTTATAGTCATGATAAAATGAGAACTAACTTCACACAATGCCAAAGGAAGAATGCAACTAAAAAGTCCACTGACTGGCTCTGTGACATTAACACACACAGAAAAATCAATTACATCCTCTGAGTATTTTGTGTCTCCTTTCCAAATAGACAGACGACATTTTTTCCTACAGCCACGTACACTTACAGAGCTCAGCCTCCTGTATTACTCATTTTTTCAGTGCCTGATCTCATGGTAAATAATGGCATTGTCCAGTATGACTGACAAGACATTCTCTCTTCTCTGAGGATTCCCCATACCTATAGTAATATCTTGTGCAATTACTAGCTCTACTTTTCATGGGTTAATGAGGACTGTCATCTAGAGCAAATAGAAAGGAAACAAAAAGAAGAAGAACCGAGATAGGAAGAGTGCTCAGGAGTAGTAGATCTCTCTTATAAGGGAAACACTCTGCCAGGGGAGAGACTTCCTTTTAATGCCCTGATAAGAACTTTAGTGACACTGGAATCTCTAACAGGCTAACAAAATCAGGAAAACAATCCTATCCACAGTAACCTAAATAGTACCTAGGAATAAAATTGACTAAGGAGGTGAAAACTTCTACAATGAAAACTTTAATTCACTGAAGAAAGGAATAAAGGAATTAAAAAATACTCTAGAGGATAGAAAGACCTCTGTTCATGGATTAGAAGAATTAATACAGATCCCATGCATTCTCCATCAAAGTTAGAAAGACATTGTTAGAAATATAGAAAACAATAGTAAATCAGAAGACGAAGCAAAAAAGACTCCAGCTATCCAAATAAATCCTAAACAGAAAAGGCAATGCTGGACATATCCCATTAATCTCAAATTACACTATAGGAGCTATAGTAACCAAAACAGAAAGGAATTTGCATGTAAACCAAACTGTACACCAGTGGACTAGGAAAGAGGATCCATAAATAACCCCACACAGCTACCGATACATGTTTTAAAAAGATGCCCAAAAATATATCAGAGAAAAAATGGGCTCTTGAACAGATGGTGCGGTAAAAATTGGACACAAACATGTAGAAGAATGAAAATACATCTTTACCTCTTCCCCTGTACAAAACATTAGAAATGCATCCAAGATAGTAATACTTAAATCTTTGAAACGATTAGGAGAAAACACTCCAAGATAAAGGAATAGTTAAGGATTTTTATGAAGGACTCCAGTAGCCCAGAAAATAATTGTATGAACTGACAGACAGATTCAGCTAAAGGGGACTGGGAGAGTGAGTGCCATGTTCTTCAGTGCTGTAGCTACTGGCAAGTTGTCCACTTTTCAACAAAAAAATACCCACTCATTCTCATGCAAGTAAGAATAGTTAACTCACCTGAGAAAAACAAAACACATCAAAGGAGGAAGCGGCTTATTCAGAAGAAGAAAAATTTTACCAGAAAGCAAGGATGAGAGAGGGAAATAAGGAGGATGAAATGACCAAAATTCAGTGTAAAATGGGAAGTGCAAGAAATTTAGAAACTTCTTTGCAGAAAAGAGAGTCACATTGACAAAATAGTCTACAGAATAGATCAACTTTGCCACCTGTACATCTAACACACACACACACAGAAAGACAGATGAAATAACATTGAAATTATATCTCATCAAAGTTAGAATGGGTAGCATGGAGAAATCAAACAACAGATGCTGGCTAGAAAAAAGGAAACAATACACTCTTAGTAGAAAAGTAAATTGGTGAAGCCACTTTAAAAATCAATATGTAGGCTCATTATAAGGGACACACTAAAAGCAGTCCTAAGAAGGAAATGTACAGCTCTAAGCACCTACATGAAAAAAATCTAAAAGAATGCAAATAAATGACTTAATGATACAACTCAAGAATCTGGAAAAGATTCACTAAGACCCATCCTATGCAAGCATACATAATCCTTAAGGACTGCTGAGGAACACTCTCAGGCAAGCCTAACTACTTAGAAGAGCTTCAAACCAGTGGAGATGCCTTCAAGGAACTGAGACTTGCTGAGTCATGTAGAAGAGGCTCAGACCAACTGAGTCCCCACTCAGAGACACACTCCAACTTGATGAGCTGCCTGCAAGTTGTGCAGTGCACTCCAGGTTTCCGGCTTTCATAAACTATCACTCAAGCTGGAGTGAGCTTTTTATGATGCAGCTGTCTGACTCATTTCTGCTCCTATAAGTAACCCTTCGCCCATATGTCTGGAAGTAACCCCAATAAAACTCACTGATTTAAAAAAAAAAGAATCTGGAAAAACAAGACCAACCAGTCCCAAACCTAGGAGACAAGAAGAAACAATAAAAATTAGACTACAAATCAATGAGACAGAAACAAAGAAAATCAAACAAAAAATGAATTCTTGAGAAAGAATCAATGAATCTAAGAAATGGTTCTCTGAAAAGATAAAGCAGATCAGTGGACTTTTGGCCCATCTATGCAAAGGAAACAGCAGACCCAAATCAACAAAATCAGGGGTCAACAGGAAAAAATTAAAAGAGACACCGAAGTAATCCAGAAGTCTATAAGGGAGTACTTTGAAAACCTATATTCCATAAAGCCAGAAAATCTAAAAGAAACGGAGGAATTTGTAGATTTAACAAAACAAAGTTAAACAAACAAACAAAATAGATCAATAACTTACAGAGACCCATAACAAATAAAAAGATTAAAACAGTAATATAAAGCATTCCAGCTAAAAAAAGCCCAGGTCCAGATGGATTCACAACAGAATTTTACCAATAGAAGCAGAAAACTCCTAAACTCCTTCTACAAATTCAGTGTTCTTCTAATATGAAAATCAGATAACAGCACACATATAGATAAAACTACACTCCAATATTCCTAATGAACATAGATATAAAAATTCTCAAGAAAATACTTGAAACCACATATAGGCACATATCAAAAAAGATCATCCATCATGATCGAATTTGTTTTATTCCAGACATGCTTGGATAGTTCAGCACACCTAAGTCAATAAATATAATAAAATTGTACAAATGGACAAACATCTGTATATATCTCAATATATACAGAAAAGGCCTTTGACAAAATCTAACATGACTTCATGATAGAAGTCTTAGAGGGAATTGGACTAGAGGAAACCTACCAACAAAATTCAGACTATAAACGGCAAACTCATCACCAACATTATTCCAAATGAAGAACTTGAAGCATTCCCATTAAAATCAAGAATGAAACAAGGCTGCCCAATAGCTCCACTCCTTTTCAACATAGTGCTTGAAGTCCTAGGTAGAACAAAAAGACAAGAGAAGGACTGCAGATGATATGATAGTATCCATAAGAGATCCTAAAACTTCCACCGGAAAACTTGTAGAAAAGATCAACACTTTCAGCAAAATGGCAGGATACAAAATCAGTTGGCAAAAACCTGTAGCTATTTTATACACCAAGAACAAGCATTCAGAGCATGAGGTCATGGAAATACTTGCATTCAAAATAGCAAAAATAATAATTATCTAGGAATAAAACTAGCAAAGACATAAAAGTTCTCTACAAGGAAATCTTTAAATTTTTGAAGAAAGAGATTGAGGAAGACACTGAAGGATGGAAAGACCTGTGTTCTTTTCATCTTATTGAAATGAATTTACAGATTCAATGAAATCCTAATTAAAATCTCCCTGACATTCTTCACAGAAACAGAAAAGAAGTCCCAAAATTCATATGGAGGCAGAAAAGACCCTCTGGATCACCAAGGCAATCCTGAGCAAAAACAACAATGCTAGAGGGATTGCCATACCATATTTCAATATATTACAGAGCCATAGCAATCAAAACAGCATCATAGTGATACAAAACCAGACACATAGATCAAGGGAACAAAATAAAAGACTTAAACACGAATGCACACAATTAGAGTCACACACTGGAGGAAAGACAGCGTCTTCAACAAACGGTTCTAGAAAAACAAGATCTCCATATATAGAAGAATGAAATTAGACCCATATCTATCTCTATGTACAAAACTCAACTTCAAATAGATTGAAAACCTCAATATGAAATCTGAAATGCTCAGACTGTTAGAAGAAAACATAGGCAATACCCTACAGGATATAAGACTTTCTAAATCAAAATCCATTCACTCAGGAATTAGGGTGAGCAAATGACAAATGGGAACTCATTCAACCCAAAACATCCATGCATCAAAGGAAACAATCACTTGAGTGAAGAGAGAACCAACAGACCAGGAGAGGAACTTCTGCAGCTCTATATCTGATAGAGGATGAATTTCCAGAAAATACAAAGAATAAAGAAAATAAGTCTAAAACTGGTACAGGGCTGGAAAGATGGCTCAGCAGGTAAGAATACTAGCTGCTCTTGCAGAGGACCTGGTTTGATTTCCAGCACCCACATGGCAGATAACAACCATCCAATTCCAGGGGAATCCCACACCCTTTTCTGATTTCTGCAGGTATTTCATAAGATACAGGTGCACTTATATAATGCAGAAAATATACTCACACACATAAAATAAAAAAATAATAAATAAAATATTCAAACAAGTGGGCTACAGATCTTAAGAGAGTTCCCAAAAGAAGAAATAAAAATGTCTAAGAAGTACCTTAAAAAGTGTTTAATATGCTTAGGAATTTAGGGAAATGCAAATTAAAATGTCAGCTTAAATTGAGATTTATCACACTAAGATGAAATGGCTAACATTAAGAAAATAACTGGCAACAAATGCTGGTGAGGATGCATGGAAAGGAGAGTCCTTCCTCACTGCGGATGGGAGTGCAGACTGCTGCAGCGCATATGGAAATCAGTGTGGAGAATTTTTGTAAAATCACTGAAAATAGATCTACGATATGATCCAGCTATATCACTCTTTGGCGTATATTCAAAAGACTCAATTTCCTACTACAGAGATACTTGCTCAGGAAGGTTTATTACTGCTTTTTTTGAAATGAA